>OX352764.1:85209576-86680409 GCA_947095585.1 Nephrocerus scutellatus
AGAAAGACAGCGAACGATATTACGAAACTAGCGCTCGACTGGAATCCACAAGGAAGTCGCCGAGTTGGCCGTCCTAGCAAGACATGGAAAAGGACAATAGAAGAGGAAGCAAGATCCCAGGGGACCCAGTGGCGTCTCTTGAAACCTCAAGCGATAAATCGAGTTCGTTGGCGGGCGTTTGTAAAAAGCCTATGCTCCCCGCGGAATAAACTTTTAATTTTAAAATATTTTGTTACTGATGTAAATTACTAAGCGCCCAATGGCCTAAGAGTAGATTTTATATTTAAAATGGTCAGAAATATTATGAGAAATATTTAAAAAGAATATTTATAAATGATATCAGCTTTTGTAGACCATTTAAACATTTCTAGAGACACTTTTCTTGTCACCAAATTTTAGGCCTATTTGCTTCAAAGTCTTGAGATTTATACTGAAAAATCCTTTTTTAGAGAGGCTTTGAATAGGTGGGTGTTTGGTATCAAATGAAAGGTTATTCAAATACCTTTCAATTGAAAAATGTTCAACAAATTCGAACAAAGTGGTATGCGTATACGTATTTCAATTACCGAATTCCTCTTCCATACACCCTTATCCTGATCAAAGAACGAAAATAAGTTAGCTAATCTACTGATCTTATGTATTTTACATAAATTCTTAACCAATAAACGACTTAACAATAAAACTGTTAAAAAATTATCATTATTTTCAATAAAAACGTAGATATCTTTTACAAAAGTAAGTGAGCCATCCATTTAAAGATTGTTTATACCGATAAACGACTGAACAATGAAATTCTTAAATTATGCTTGTGTTTTTTTTGCAATTAAAGCGTGGATATATTTGCTTTTAATGGACATACCCATGAATACTAATTAATTCGCATTGTTCTACTTAAATAAAATAATAATAAAATGCGGGAGTACACAGGTATACGTACCACGATCAATAATAAATTATTCTGCTTCCTTGTTCTTTTCGACATTTCGACATAATTCCCACAGTCGTAGCCAGACAACATAGTCGTATCAGTCGTAATACAATACGGGTATTGGAAACGACCAAGAAAAAGAAGCCATACTTCTGACAACGACAAAATGGATAAGCTCATTCCCGTAGCAAACGGGCAATCGTGCTGTGCTGTATGGATGCCATCTAAAAAAAACCCAATACGAATAAAACCGCGTGGACGAAAGAAAAAACGGTTGCCATATTATAATGTACAAACAGTGCATGATCGGAATTGTTAATTTGTCCCAGCTGTGTGACTACAATGAGGGTTATTCTGCTCCCCTTTTTTATGTGTATACTGTATTTCTGTGTGATATAGATACATTTTCTTATCGTAGTATCGCGCGCTTTTAACAACGTAAAGTGCTTCTGTGTACATACAAATTTTTATAAACTTACAGATGATCTTTTGTTTAATGAATAAAAGTACCGTTTGTGCTGTTCACAGTCTGACGGATGATATGGAATTTAATTGTTCTGATATGGAATTCCTGTTACGTCTTCGTTACATTTCAGCTGACATTCTTTGTAGGTGCATTTCAGCTTCAAAAGATCGCATGATAACAGCTTAAGAAATTAAAATGCTTTTCTCTTTCACTTTATTATTCTTTAAACAAAAAATTCATTATATTCTTGTTCTTACTTTTTGAACAAATAAATAAAGTTATCTATTCAGATATGAGATATGGAAAGTTAATTTCTTTCCGCTTTACTCACGTATCTATAACAGAAGTGCAGATGCCGACTGTGTAGATAAATGACAGAAAAACAAAAACCCCAGTTTAATTTACTCGCGTTAAAGAGTTTTTATTGTTTTTTTTATTGCCCTTTCAGTTACTACTTAAGTTACGCACAACCACACAGTTAGTACATATCTTACGTGTTCACGCGTTTCATTTGTGTGTGTGTGCGCGGATAGATCGCATACGTAATGGATATCTCTGACCATGAGAGTTGATCATGTTTCATCAACCAGCAAGGTAATTTACTGAAAAATGAGTGAATGAAAAAATATCAAACTAGGTATCCGATGATACATTGAATGTTGATTTTTTTTTTCATGTTAGTTATTCGCCCTTTTAGGCACTAACTATTCTATCCATAATGTGTTTGTTGTTATACACTAAAATAAGATGGATATTTAAGCACAAAAATTTCGAATATATTCTCTTACAAAATGCAATCGTTTTATTAAAACCACCTAAGCGGACTGTGTAAGAAGTTTTAAAGTTCTAACGCACCTAATTTTAAAAATTCTAACATAAAGGCTTACTCGTTCTCGTAAGAATATCCACAAAGCCATCTGGGTAATTCCTGATAGAATCGCTCGCAATAAAATAGACCATGGATTGATAGACAGATGATAGTACGAACTTACTTAGGTGCTATCTATACGACTTTCTTTTGGGTGCACGATAATGTGAGCGGAAATAAAAAGACTATATCTGCGAATCAGATTCGAGTCAATCAGTCAACGTGACTGCCCCTCGCAATGAAGAGACTAGAAACAAGAATGGTCACGCGGTAATACTTGCCATTAATGAAGGGAGAGTATGTTATTGGGTCTGAGATATCGGGATGAGAATAGAATTATACACGTCTTAAAAATACTCATATTAAGGCCAGCCGCAAATTGAACACAGCCTAGCACATCATAGCGTCATCATAGTTTTTAAGCACAGCATATCGTAGCAAAGGTTTTTAATACTCAATACGCGCCTAGCCTAATACGGCTGACCTCATCTTAGGCAGTAGTCGCAAAGATTGGAACGATTGGTTTGATGGTAAATGTAAGCTAGTGACTGACCGTAAGAATATTGCGCACCAAGCACTGCAACAAACTCGTATCTCGCTGTAGAAGAGTATAAAGAACTCAGAAGATATTAAAAAATAGTTCACCGACGCAAGAAAAGCAGCTTGGGAAAATAATCTCACCCATGAACTAGAACAGTACATAGACCAAGGACCGCACCTTTAGGCAGGTAATGGAAAAACACGATCTGTTTATAGATTTTCAAGATTCCTATGATAGCATAGACAGAAGATAATTTAAAGCCATGAGAGAATTCGGCATCCCAAATTCGGCATCCCAAACAATGTTGGTTGGCCATAGCCTCAAATATATCGGAGACCAAAGAGCTGTACAAGAAATTCTGTTATAGACTTTCCTAAGTCCTACGATAGCATGAGAGAATTCGGCATTCCAAATTGCCGCCCACAACAATGTTGGTTGGCCAAGTAAAGATATCCTGATTACTATCAAACCCATTTTATATCTATTACGGGATTCGACAACCTGATGAACTAGCGCACTCATAAATCTGCTGTTGGAGCGAGACTCAAATGTATCGGCGAAAGAACCAAATCCTAAGTCCACCCGAATACTGTCTTACACCAGACAATACTGACATCATTGGTAGAGACCCAAGACCTTTACAAGAAATGTTTATCCATATGGGGAAGGCGGTGGAAATCTTGAGTTGCACATAAAACTAAACAAAAAACAAAACAAAAACTATAGGGGCCAACAATTGTAGTGTTACTTAATCAAGAGGCTATTACTTCGTCATTTATGAAGGTTTTTATTAAAAAGTTTTAGAGAATGTAAAAAACATTTAAAAATTTATGTAAAACACGTTACTACTCGCTATAGCCGCCTTTGTCGCGGATGATAGAGTCGAGTCTCTTAACGAAAGCATCGCATACTGAACGAACGTGGCCTGTTGGTTTTTTGGCCCGTTCTCAACGAAAGCGTCCACACTTTCATATCTTTTTATCGACACCTTTTTTTTGCAATGTACACTCGCTCAAAGGATTTGTACCCGCATAATGTTCGGAAATTAAGGAGAGGAAAATGTGAAAAGTCATTTGCGGTAGTATTTATTTAAAATCAAATAAGATGATGCTGATATTCGCCTGAATTTGTTTCTGCTTTTCCGCATCTGTATGATCCGTATGCATTTAAGACGCATCGACCTCTTTTCCTCCTTAATTTCCGATGCTACGATGCTACTATACTAAGCTTAATAAGGATGTGACGGTGCTAATTCCTTGAGCGTGTATATATATTTTTTTTTAAAAAAGGAATAGCGGACGAACAGCTTCTTGCAAGTGCTTCAGCAGATTCCTTGCCTTAAATTCCTGTATTTCTTGAAATCCAGATAATAATAATAATAATAATCGGCGCGACAGACCGTTGCGGTCCAAGGCCTAGCTTCTCGCGACCATTTGTGTTGAGCATGCACATTTTTGAACACAAATGGGCGCCGTAGCTCAGTGGTTAAGTGCATGGACTTCTGAGCAGGCGGTTTGCAGTTCAAATCCCAGGAAACACCAAAAGTATTTTTCATTGTCCCATCTCTCGCGAATGTCTGACAAACCTCCGAGAGTAATAAGTTGTCACGGAAAGCTTAAAATCCAGATAAATGTCAGGAAATTCCATCCTAAAATAGAGTTCAGTCTTCTCTTAGATTCCATAACAATCTTTCAGTTGACACAAGGTGATTCCAATGATGCTAGTAGAGCAACTTGGCTAACGCCACGCATTGCAACATTTCTTTCTCGTCTCCTTTTCGAGACAGCCGAGTAAAATTGCAAATATTTCTCTTTGAATATCAGTTGGCCATTCTTCAAGAGATAGAGAACATTATATCTTATTTCTTATGTTTAGTTTCTAAATTTATACAGATTTGGACTACTAAGAAATTGTTGCTTTTAAAAACTTTTTAACAATTTGTTGTATACAAAGTTTGCAGTTAAACTTTAAATCAAATTCAACCTTTAACAAATCATTGAATTGAAATTGAATCGCAAAAGGTTTATTTGTTTTGCAAAGGTTTGAATTTTGAATCCTTCTATTACTTATTACTGCGATATTTTTTCTTCACCATCATCATCATCACCATTATCAATTGCATGCAAATCGTGATTGATTTGACATACACCGTTGGAGAGTAGTGAACTTTTGTATTTTAACAATAAATTAAAGTACAACAATAACGTGTTGATGCAAATTCCCACACAAAAACAAATTGCTGTTGCAATAAATCATCATCAGAAATTCAATCTATTAAATTGTAGTTCAAGTCTTGAGTGATTATTGCTCAGTAATACCTAATCAAAATTGGACTTTAAGAAAATCATTCAATCATCAGCTAAATTGCTTGTACTCCTACTCCAATAAAATTTGTTTGTTGCCAGAGTTGGGGCAATAAGTACGCGTCACTGGCCCAGTGGGCGGCCACGCAGCTAAACTAGGTAATCCACGTAACTTCCTTTGCATAAGCTGTAAGTGGTGAAGGAAAATTAAACTCTGCTTTACTAATGTTATACGACCTCATCCGGTCGATCGATCACACTGATCGATATTCACGCAGTCAGAGGTGAACGTGAAAATCGTCTTCCTAACCTTGCCTTTTGTAGCCGTAAAGTAGCCATCACTCGGCAATAATAACCTCAACGGTCTATCAAATTTTAATTGTTGTCTTTTTATCATTTAAGCCATCAATATAGTTTAATAATGTACACTTACTGTGGGACCTCAATAGGAGCTCCAAGAGTTGACGTATTAAATGCGACGCTGAATTGCTCAGCGCTTTACCGAAATAAAGCTTAGCTTCAAATTTTGACAATCAATAATTATTGTCATTACTGGTACACAAGTGAACTTCCTTTTCATTGCCAACTTCGTTGCAAAATGTAAAAATTGGAAACAATTTCTCACAATGGAAAAACTTAAGATTATACTTTTGTTCGTTATATTGGTATTGAAGAGAAAAAAGTTTGTTCTACAGTCTTTCTCGGGGTGTAGCACAAGCATTTGATAAACTTTGGCAAGAGCGATAAGTATACAAACTAAAAAAGATACTACCCAACGAACATGCTGAAATTCTAAGATTTTGGACATTTTGGACAGATATTTCCACATAAAAGATAAAGACACATATTCGGAGCTTAAAGAAATCTTGATGTAGCACAAGCATTTGATAAACTTTGCCATGAGCGATTAGTATACAAACTACAAAAGATACTACCCAACGAACTTGCTGAAATTCTAAGATTTTGGACATTTTGGACAGATATTTCCACATAAAAGATAAAGACACATATTCGGAGCTTAAAGAAATCTTGATGTAGCACAAGCATTTGATAAACTTTGCCATGAGCGATTAGTATACAAACTACAAAAGATACTACCCAACGAACTTGCTGAAATTCTAAGATTTTGGACATTTTGGACAGATATTTCCACATAAAAGATAAAGACACATATTCGAAGCTTAAAGAAATCTTGATGTAGCACAAGCATTTGATAAACTTTGCCATGAGTGATTAGTATACAAACTACAAAAGATACTACCCAACGAACTTGCTGAAATTCTAAGATTTTTGACATTTTGGAGAGATACTTCCGCATTAAAGATAAAGACCCATATTCGGAGCTTAAAGAAATTAAAACGGGTGTACCCCAAGGAAACGTTCATGGGCCAATACCTTATCTCTTGTATACTCACGTTATTCTGACGCTAGAATATAATACGATTGCTACTTTTGCTGACGACACGGCACGACATATTCGGAGCTTAAAGAAATTAAAACTGATGTACCCCAAGGATGCGTTCATGGGTCAATACCATATCTCTTGTATACTCACGATATTCCGACGCTAGAATATAATACGATTGCTACTTTTGCTGACGACACGGCGTTAATGGCACTTGCGGAAAATAATGTGGACTCAGCTCTTAAACTACAAGAGGTGATCTCGCAAATTTAAAATTGGACAAGAAAGTAGCGAATACGATTAAACAAATCAAAAGCAATTTTTGTTGACTTCACAAATAGAAAAGTAGAGCACATACCAGTATATATTAAAAACCAGCCTATAATAATATTCGGCGCGACAGACCATTGCGGTCCAAGGCCTAGCTTCTCGCGACCATTTGTGTTTTGCGCATGTATATTTTTGGACACAAAATGGAAGGGACCTTCAATTAAAGGCCGGATCCGGACGGCGAATTGAGAAGCTTTCCGTGACTCGGAACGTTTGTCACCCATTCGCGAGAGGTGGGACACCGTGAAAAATACTTTTGCTGTTACTAGGATTCGAACCACGAACCCCCTGCTCAGTAGCCACGCGCATCTCCCCTGAGCCAGGGCGCCCACAATAACCAACCTATGGCCATACGGAATTTGTGCAAAGTATCTTGGTATTAATTTGGATGCGAAACTTCGCTGGAAAGTCCATGTCAAGAAAAAAAAGAGAGGAGATTGGTATTCGCTACAGAAAAAGATAATGTATGATAGGAAGACAATCTTGCCTATCAACATATAACAAAGTTTTGCTTTATACTTTAGGGTTACACAGATTAGCCAATTAGCATGAGGATCGATTTCAACACCATATGAATACTGAGACTACCCCGCTCTTAAACATCTCACTAGATTGAGAAGACTAAAAATAATCAAACCTTTACAACTAGTAGTATCTCAGCGACTTCGCGACGTTTTTTAAGGGATTGCAAGTTAATTAATTTTAGCAGATTTTCGTAGGGTGGTAAGATATAGTTGTCGGCCCATGGTATACCGCGTAAGGCAAAACGGATAAACCCGCGCCGCACAGCTTCAACTCTAAGGGAGTTAAATTGTGACCAGACTTGGCTGGCGTATTCAAGCTTGGGTCTGACTAAAGGAATGTAAAGGGATTTTGTAACGTAAGTGCTCGGAAATTATTTGGTTTTATGAAACCCAGAGCAGAATTTGCCTTATATATAATTTGATTAATACGGGAACGGAAGTTTAGCTCCCTGACACAGATAATATCCAGATCGTGGATAGAGGAGACTGAGGGAACTGGTTTGTTCTGAAAATAATAGGTTCTGGTGGGAGGGGGAAGTCGTTTGCGGGAGAAGGTAATGGTTTGACATTTAGCAACATTGAGTTTTGTCGCACCAGGTGTGGAATGAATTTAGGTTCATTTTGAAGTAACAGAGAGTCGTTGGGTTATATCTACCCCCAATTATTGATTATTTCCATGTCCTTCGCGTAAATAGACAGATCTGAGTCTTTTATGATGTGACCAACATCGTTTATTGTTAAGAAAAAGATCAGTGGACCGTGATGACTGCCTTGAGGAACACCTGAAGTATTGCATAAATGGGGTCAGAGACTGAAAATCTGAAGAGAATCCTGTACTGGCGCTCCTCAAGGTACGATTTCAGGCATGAAATGAAAAAGGGTGGAAAACCGAGGGTAAAGGTAAATAGTTTGGTGGCATATTTTATCAAAAGCCTTGGTATAGTCGGTGGTAATGACATCCACTTCCTAACCTTCTTCTAATGCTTATAGTGTTTTAGAGATGAATTCGGTAAGGTTAGTCGTAGTGGACCTACCCTTTAAGAAACCGTGCTGTTGTGGAGAAAAGATGGATTTGCAGTGAAAATACAGGGAGTCGTTAACAATGCTTTCGAAAAGCTTGGGGATTAAAGAGAGTTTTGCTATTGGTCGGTAGTTTGATATATCGCTTTTACTAACTTTTGTTTGGATAGGGAAAATAATGAAGTCTTTCATAATTTTGGGAAGACGTCTTGAGAGAGTGAGAGTCAAAATATAGTTGTAAGGGGCTGACTTATTGCATTTACGCATTTTTTTAAGAATATGGCGGGCAGACCATCGGCACCGGTAGAAAAGTCATCCTTGAGCCGATTAATCTTTTCGCGCACTATATTAGTTCTTATATCGACAGAGACAAGGGAAGTTTGAGGGCCGTTATTCATGTAGTTGAAATATTCAAGTTCCGGTTCGTCAGGGTGGTCACTAAACGATTGGCTGAAGAAGGTGGCAATGAGGTTGGCTATTACTTTAGGGTCTGCAGATGAAGTGTAGTATTCTATACTAATATTATACAGAGGTAATGTTAGTTTGTGTGTCGGAGGTAATCTTCGGAAGTACTGGACCGATTTCAAAACTCCTTTCACCAATATTTAGAATGGACTTTCCGCGTGAACATAGCCCATTTAAATAAAAGGACCCTTCGTGGCGAATAAACAACTGAAGTCGATGAAAAACCCATCGCGCTGTGTGCTGCACTGCTCGCCTTGCTGCTTTCTGTGTTATATACGAACATCACGCTTATAGCGTTTGTTTAGGTTTAGGCAATAGTCTACTCCGTGGTAGTGATGGCAAGGTGGGCATTCATGTGTGCGGGTGGCGGAGCACCCGGGAAAAGCTAGTCTTTTATAAGTTTAAGTCGAAACAAAATTGCTTATTAGTTCTAAGGATAGATTATAATATTTTACTAGCACAGTCATGTGTTTTTCAATAAAAAAAAAATTTTGGTAGAAATCTTAGGCCAAAAGATAATAAACTTTTAACTTTTTTTTAAGTCATAAGCTTAAGTCTTTTTCCATTGCGAGAACACTGTTAGCAGCGCTTCAGTGCATATGGTATTTCGGGACGATCCATATAAAATGAACGTTAGGTTAGATTAGGTTGGCGGTGGCAGCTAATGCTCACTTAGACCATTCGCGGTCCTTTGTATTACCACAGGATCTTATACCTTTCCCCTTTCAGAAGATCCATTCAGAGCTCGTAATCAATCGAAGTATATCTTGCACTTTGCCGTTTTCGAGATCGGATAGGTTATTCATTAACCGGTTACCTACGTGTTTGTGCCTTCTGTGCATTAGTGCCGGACATAAGCAGAGAAGATATTCTATGGTCTCCTCCTCCTCGTTCATGCAGCTTCATTATGCAGCAGAAGTCATTATATTCGACACCCATCCTTCTCGTGTGTTTCCGTGGAAGGCAGTGTCCTGTCATTATCCCTACAACTGTTCTTAGTTCACGTCTTTGTAGGGAAATAAGCGCAGTTGAGCGCTTCAAGTCCAGCTTCGGCCAGACCAGTCTTGAAATATTGCAAGTGTCGGTGTTTTCCCACCTTATATTTGTTATTGTTTCTGTCTCTCTCTGAAGCTCAAGTTTCAGTGTCGCTGGAGAGTCGTACCACGTCTAGCTAACTCGTCCGCCCTGCAGTTTCCCTCAACATCTGTGTGGCCCGGAACCCAAATGATCCTTATATTGAACTGCTCACTCATCTTGTTAAGAGAAGAGTTACAGCTCAACGCCACCTTAGATTTCAGGGAGACCACCTCTAACGATTTTATGGATCCACTCTTCCAGTCTTCTCTGGAGGGAATTGTTGTCCGAAAACCTTTTTGAAAGCATAACACTGGTGTTATGTAATCAAGTTTCGTCAGCTTTTGCTTTAGCGATTTAGTTATGGTGGAGTGCCCTTTTGAAGACTTTTCCACTGATTGACAGCCAACAGTCGCGTAATTGCTGCTTTCTGTTTGCCAAATATATCTAGTGGGATAATGTGGAGCATAACCTCTAGAGCGCGAGTTGGTGTAGATCTCAGAGCCCCGCTTATAAGCATACAGGCCGCTCTTTGTACCTTCCCCAATATACTTTCATACCTGGTTTTTTCCATAGCTTACCCCGTACAGTAGTATTGGTATCACTAGCGAGGTATAGAGCACTGTACCAGCTTTAGGTTCAAACCCCATTATTCGCTTTATTTACTCGTTCTATTATATTAGGTTTCCAGCTCAGTTTCCTGTCCAAGATTGTCCCAAGAAATCTTGTTTTATCAGAAAAAACTAAGGGGGTACCATTTATTGTTGGCGGATCAACTGTTGGAATTTTATATTTCGTGGTGAAAAGGACAAGCTCTGTCTTATTCGGGTTGACGCCCAGACCGCTTTTATTTGCCCATACTTTAACGATTAAGAGGACATTTTGCATAACCTCTTTAATCCTTCCCTGAGACAGTTAACAGCTAACGCTACTTAAAATGAACGTGCATCGGCGAATTTTGACAGAAAGCTGACGCTCGTATTTAAGTACTAAAGTTAAGTAAATAATTTTTGAGAGATTATAAGTTAATGTCACTTTTAATTTAAAAACCGAAAAAAAAAAACCAAAGCGGGGAAAACAACCAACCAACCGACGAACAAACAGCAAGGTCACTCTGACAGTACGCTAATCTACTGCTGGGTAAATAGAACACGAACAGATACATGCAGCTGACCATAACTAATCGATGCGGATCCATGCAGACACAAAATATTTGCTGTTTCTGTTGTGGTTGTTGTTTGTTGGTTGTTTTGTTAATTTGCTCTGTCTGAGTAATTGGATTAATTTCAGATTATGTTGCTCGTTGTTCGTGGTGAATGTGCAGCGCGGTGAAACCCTTCAGAAAATGACAGTTCGATAAAAATCTACATTTCACTGAGTTGTTCCAATGAAAGCGGAGCACATCGATCACCATCAGAGCCAACAACAATCAGCGATCTGATCAGATAACATTTATTAATAATTTAGTTTCGACGTAGATGCTTGTAATATTTTAATTAATTGATCGAACGGATTGAACTGATTTCACACCTTCGAGGTGTGTGCGTAAGTCGAGGTAAGCTCGTGCGTATTGTGCGTAATGGTGTATAATAGTATCAAGCAACGTTAAAGTACATTCGAAAAAATAACTCAAGATCACCGGAAACACCCAGGTCAGTTGTGCAGTCAGTCAGTCAGTGAGCCAGTCAGTCAGCTCACTTACCTTAGCTAAGAGAATGGCAATGCTATGAATATGCGAATTGAGACGCCAAAGAAATGCCAATCTGCTTGCTAGCTTTGTTTGTCTGGCTGTGTGGTACGACGTGCTCGCACAAGGTTAAAAGTTGATACATATTTTTTTTTTAAAGAAGAAAAAGAAAACAAACAAAATCTGTAATACAATACATTCAGCTGAATTCGAACACGAACAGACTTAGTTTTGCATATGTCGGACGTAAAAGCCAACTCGACAACCAGGTTATCTGCTTTTTCTTTTCTTTTATGTAAAAAAAATCAACAAAAAAACCCAGCATTTCCAATACAATCAAATCCCAAATTGATATATCAATACTATAAGTTGTTTCAGATGGTAGCACAAAGCACACTCTTTCCGTTTAGATGGAAAAAGAATTAGATCGCCTAACAAACCAAGGAAAGAAAGATGAATGAAAAAAAATTGTGAAATCGGAATAGTCCTCAGCAATGTGTTCGATTTCGTATTACGATGTAGAAAAGGAGGAACTGGATCAGTAATACCTATCTTTCAAATGATCTGCGGTCTGACGGTCAGCGGTCAGTTGGCGCGAAGCCAAGAACCTCGCCCGTAAAAAACCGTAAAAAATATTACGGAACTCAAAAGCAGCCTGGGATACACTGATAAACGACGACAACCACGGCAACGAAAACGGCGAAACGATTTCAGAATTTTCTCATGGAACTTACGCTCACTGTCTAAATATAGGGCTGACATAACAGTCGAGTCGAGTCAACACGGCTGCCCTTCGCAACGAAAAGACCAGAAACAGCTACGGTCTCGCCCTAAATGCGGGAAGTGTAAGTCCTGAAGCTGAGATGTCAGGCGTAGAAGACAAAATGGACACGCCTTTAGAATACTGTCCTTAGTACTGCTGACTCTATCTTATGCAGTAGTCGTAGAGATCGGAACGACTGGTTCGATGACGAATGTAAGCAAGCGACTGAACGTAGGAATTTTGCGTACAGAGCAATGCAACGATCCCATAGAACGCGGGCACGCTAAGATGAATATAAAGAGCTCAGAAGATATGAAAAAACAGTTCACCGGCGAAAGAAAGAAGCAGCAGCAGTTCGTGAACTAGAACAGTATAGAGAGCGAGGACCGCACCAGGCGCGGAAGTTCTACCAAAGAGTCCGCGGTATGACGCAATATACACCGCGTTGCACATACTGCAAGGACAAAGAAGGTAATCTGATCGCCGATCTCAAAGGCATCTTAGATCGATGGGAAAAGCACTTTAATGAGTTGCTTAATAGCCAGGTAACTGAGGAATTGGAGGCTCCACCAATGACCGAAGACCACACTATGCTGCTATGGTATCCCAGAGGAGCTAATTAAAACAGGAGGCCCTGCAATGCACCAAGCAATTCATGAATTAATAGTGCAAGTATGGGAGGAAGAAGCGATGCCAGAAGACTAGCGAAGAGGCATCCTTTGCCCCATACATAAGAAAGGAGATATCACAACCTGCAGCAATTATCGTGGTATAACGTGGTTGAGTACCGCGTATAAGATTTTCTCCTCTATCCTTCAAGACAGGATAGCAACATACGCTAAAGTCATCATTGGTCCATACCAGTGTGACTTAATCACACCCAAATCAACATCTGATCAGATTTACAACCTTAGGCAGGTGATGGAAAAATGTGTAGAGTTTCAAAACTCACTACACCATCTTTTTATAGACTTTAAAGCCGCCTATGATAGCATAGCCAGAGTAGACCTTTATAATGCCATGAGAGAATTCTGCATCCCAAATAAACGGACACAACTATGTATGTTGACCATGGCCAATATTATAAGCCAAGTAAAAATATCCGGATCACTATCAAGCCCATTCAACATCTATAACGGGCTCCGACAAGGGGATACTGGCTTACGCAGACGATATTGACATCGTTGATAGAAACCGAAAAGCTGTACAGGAAGCTTTCATCCAGATAGAGGGGGATACTGGCTTACGCAGACGATATTGACATCGTTGATAGAAACCGAAAAGCTGTACAGGAAGCTTTCATCCAGATAGAGCAGGCGGCACGAAATCTGGGGCTGCACATAAATGAGAGCAACACAAAGTACATTGTGGCCACATCTGCGAGTAGAAGATCCAACATTGGTCCATTCTTGCAACACTATATCAGGAGTCTTCCAAATTAAAAGGCGAGTAAAGTAAAAAAAACAACATGACCCCCACGGTTGTACGTGCTCGGTACGAATGGGTTAAATGGCTAACAATATTAAGTCACTAACACCAATTATGGACAAAATAGTGCTTTTATGTAACCTTCTAATTTTTTAAACCAAAAAACTAAACACTCAAGCGATAATATAAACAGAGGCGACCTTCCTTTTCACTTTCAAGGAGTGTCCCACTAGATCGCTCGCATTTTACTTCTTCCAATTTAATTGATCGAAACAGAACAATGGGTAATGGCAGGTATCGGCGACGCCAGGCACAATCGACAGCCAGGCGACAAATAAAACGCAAGCGCAAATGCATTCCTTCTCTCCGAACACTTGAAACCTGATAAATGCTAAATAAATACAATAAAAGTTTATTACCTGCATGTGTGTGGTTTTATGTTATGTGGTGTGCCACACGGATATTGCGGATATTATGAGCCAACCCTAATTAACAATTAAATAGTAATTATACTGTTTATAAACATTATCTCTTAATGATGCAATGGTAACGTTTTCCAAAACTTTGTTTGTTTGTTTTTTGGATGCTTACAAAATGTATGTCTGCCACGGAGTATCTTATTAAAGTGCCGAGAATGAAGCGGTAGGCGCCGATTCGTCAGCAATACAAGGCATTGCACATTTGGCACTCGTACGCTTCAGTTGGGTTTTTAAAATTGTAATTTACACGAAAGTAAAAATAAAACAAATTCAAATGCAGCGTTAGTGTACAGCCAATAAAACTTGGTAACATGAGTGTGCATTAGAGTCTAGGCTAGACGTTGAATTGATTACCAAATGAGTAATAAATCTGGGAATTTTCTTTTTATTTCTCCTCCTTCATACATCTAAGTCGATCCTGCCCGTTGCTATTGACTCACTCTGCGACATGTGTTTATTGGGCATCCACGATTGCGAGTTCTCTTAATTCAATAACCATCTTTGCAGAATGGTAAACGGTGTCTTGAGCAAGGAATGGTCTTATCCATTCCACTGCAATTTCGAATGACGAATTTCTATTGAATTGTCTGCCACTGTGTAAGTGCCAGCATATTGATATTGGTGATCCACTCGGGTCAAAAATTACACTTCAGACACTTGGTTACAAGGAATGGAAGACAGATGTTGGATAGGTAGGTTCTTTACTCTCCAAGTTGCGCTGCCGTAAACGAAAACCGACTTCACACTGCGGAATTTTTGACGCTTAGATACGCTCAGTGTATTTCAAAAATTTTCTGTTTTATTGCTGTTATGCATAGTTGATTCGGAATTGAATATCCTTCACAGAGCCGCCATTTTATTTAGTTAGTTAGGAAAGGTTAGGTTAAAGTGGCTGTCGGTCGAAAGGCCAACACACTTAGACCAGTGCTGGTCCTTTGTCATTCCACGTGGATCTAGAGAATATTTTCTCACCCATTCGTTGAACCAGTTGGAGCTTCGCAAGAAGCGCAAGATACTACTAATGTCCGTATCTTTTGGATCATTAAGGTCGTTGTAAAAGAAATCCCCTAGATAAAGCTAACGTTTTGGGAGAGGACTGATGGCCACGTACAGAGAAGATGGAGAATGGTCTCCTCCTCCTCGTCGTCCATGCAGCTTCTGCAGAAGTCGTTTAAGAAGACGCCAAGCCTTTCTGCCTATTTGCCTGTGAGACAATGTCCCGTGATGGCTCTATACCCCGGCACCCAGCACAGGTGAATGTTGAACTGCTCCGCCATTTTCGTGAGAGATGATCGGCAGTTGTGGGCTAGAATAGAGTTCGTAGAGACAGATACCAGAGATTTCAGCGCCGTTTGGCTCTCTGAGAAAATGCGGATGTCCTTAGCGGACATGACATTTCTCCTCAGCCAAGACAAGACTTCATTAATCGCCATAATTTCAGCCTGAAAAACACTACAGTGATTAGGAAGACGGAAGGAGAGACTAAGATTTGGCTAAGATTTGAGATGTTTTGAGAAAACACTTCCACAAACTCCGTCATCAGTTTTTGACCTGTCTGTGTAAAAGTGAATGTCATAATCCTCCAATTCAGCTCCTCCTTCCCAGAATGATCTGGAGGGGATGGGGACTTGGAAGTTTTTGTTGAATCGGAGTTGCGGAATAGTGTTAGTCTTTGTTACGGAATCCTAACTAAAGTCAGGATAGAAGAGTGACCGCATTAATTTCCGGTCCACTGGGAGATTGCATTGAGGCGAAAGGCAGCGATGGCGGCCTGTACGGTTGAACAAAATGACAAGCGCGGCGGAGGGAGTTGTGCGAAGCGCTCCGCTCATGCATAAACAAGCTGATCTTTGGACCTTGCTTAGTATATCACATTTACTGCTGTATCTAAAGCAGTCCACCATACAAGCACACCATATAGAAGCGCAGGTCTTACTACCGCTGTGTATAGACAATGGGTGATATGGGGTTGAAAGCCCCATTTTTTTCCAATGGCTTTTTGCAAGATAAGAGTACCATTGTGGCTTTACGAACTCTTTTTTGAATGTTTCCAGCTTAGCGTTCTGTCTAGTTTAAACAGATACTTGCCTTTATCAGAGAAAGTTAAGTTTGTACCTTTAAAAAAAGGAGGGTCAACATGTGGGATTTTGTATTTCCTAGTAAAGAGGAGAAGTTCAGTTTTGTATGGGCTTACTCCTAAACCGCAGCGATCTGCCTTGGTTTTGTCCACTATTATTACGTTTATAAGGTTCCTTAATTTTTCCTCAATTCCGGCGAATGTACATATGTATGTGATATAACAGAAATCTCGTCAGTGTACTCGAAGTCATTCAGTCTTCCAAGTTCATTATTCCGCACTTTAACAATGCTACGCTATGTACCCTTATCATGGTTGGAGTTAGCGATGTTGTTGGTTATCTGCGCGGCAAACACATCTGCAATGAGACTCTTTTCGACAGCTTTTTCCTATTTATTTCCTTGCCATAAACTATAAAAATTATCACCTACTAATCGAAAAACATTGAATAACCATAGCAAAGCCTAGAGAGTGACATTGATATTAATCAGCTGGTCATAGATGTGCCACATCTTCTAATTGCATTAAAAATCAGCTTACTAAAAGTACTCGCGTACTGCACCATTGTACGCGAGCACTTTTAGTGTATGTACAACAAGTATTTATACTAAACATACAATTCTAAGGAGTTCTCCAATTTAAATTTATTTTCTCTTTTACATAAATAAAGATTAAGTTCAATCCTAATTGAATTAATCATATTAGAAGTTTTGTAATTGAACTGAAAAGCGCCATGTCACACGGTATACGGTTCGAAAAATTGAGATTATTGAATGGCCGGGGATTGTCAAATCGCCATTGTGTAATACAAACGAGAAAAAAAAACGAAACTCGAATTAAATGCCAGCTTAAATGTAACACAATAACATTTCAGCACGAATGTCAAAATCAGAAAAAAACTAAATGAAGATCAAATGAAATGCTAAACAGAATTTTAAGATTATCTCTAATAAATTTATGTATCTGTATCTGTTTAATGCTGTTGTTTAAGGAGTAGAGCCTTCCGGAACACCAGCATTTTTGCGGTGTAATACAGACTTAAAACCGTCCACAATAACTTAAACAAACCGCAAAGATAGTTTTCAAAACCATAGTTACATTGATTCCATTTGCGTCAAATATATTTTGAAATTTTATCACGTATTTTGCAATTTTACTATCAATCATAAAGAGGACTAGTTTCCCTATTCGGTACTATTCGGCAAGATTTACCATCAGATCACAAGAAGAGCGTTTTCATTTGTTTATAAGCTGACGATTCAGAATGAAGGGCTCATATGAATAGGTGAAGATTCGCATTTTTTTTTTATAAAGACTGGACAAAGTTTTTATCTCCAAATAACCAGAAAGAGTCATAAAGGAATATCGGTGTGATACTAATTATTACTAGGAATAGGCGTAAATTGCATGTTTTACACTTTGACATATATGATTAAGGAATAGAAAGTAGCGAAAGAGCAAAAATTGGAGCTCTTACAGGTTAATGTTAGAGAAGCTCCTAGTATATAAGATCCCTGAACACATGCGACAGTGCAAGAACTAGTCTGCATGGTGAACAATGTCACGAACGCATGCACCCTCTCCATAGATGCTGCGTGGCCTACAGTCAACCTCGGGGTAAACGTAAAAAAAAATCTTGATCGTCCGAGCTAAGAAAGTTCCATAAAAATAGCAGGGGAGCCTTTAACAAATCAAAAAACACTAGAGAAACCTTAAAAGGGAGTTGAGGAAGGCACAGATGAGTTCTTGCTGAATGTTCTGTGAACAAATTGAAGGAGTCGCAGAGACAACTCGCCTTAGAAAGATGCTCTTCAATAATCCAACCAATCTTAATATAAAAATGAAACTTTGTATGTATGTCTGTTCGCGCATAACTCGAAGACCGCTTACCTGATATAGCTGAAACTTTGTGATGTGGTGGGGACGGTTGGACTGGATGTTTGTATGGGGTAAGTGTGGTAATGTTGTTGAGGGGGTTGGCGTGGTGGGTTGCTTGACTCGAAGACCGTACATTTTTTTTATACATAAACTTATTACCAAGGGACAACTCACTGAATGACTTGCGCGACGGCAATGAGGTGGGCTATACCCTTTATTAAAATTAAAATTAAAATTACCTTATAATAATAATACTGTATGAGGAGTGGGGAATCTCAAGGTGGGTCTTGAACGGTCTTAATGGTAATCAGTTGGGGGGAGTGTAGTGTGGTGGATGCAGCCAGGCAACGCTGGGTATTTCAGCTAGTTATCTAATAAAACTGGACCGATTCAAGGATAGTATCGAGCAAGGACATTTTGGAGCTTATTCAATGAATATGCTGGTACTCAGTACTCATCAAAAAACACACTCACTCTATGCGTAGAGAATATCGCTAACATAAAACGGATCAAGTGGGAAGAACCTAAGAGCTATAACTCTATCATTCTTATTCTGAAAACTCCTAAGAGGTTGTTAGACATATACATAATTGCGAAAGATTGAAAAATCATTGTACTCTAAAGAATTCTTCTAGGCCCCCTTTAACAATGTCAAGACAATGAAAATATGAAATATTTGTTAGGGAAGAACTAAAATGATTTTTATACGAATACTCCCATGCCTTCGGATGAACTGATGCTTAAGTCAGCTTATGAAACCTTCTAAAAAAATAATAAATACAAAAGTTTATACATTCTTCAGACAGTACAAGTGAAAAGTAAAAGTAATATTCTTCCAACTAATATGTACCTTCTGTTTACGACAAAATGGACGATGAGAGCTTTAAGCATAGCGCGAATCGTTAAGAGTTACAAATGTCTGTTCGAGTTCTTTGAAAATTCAAAAATTAATTATTACTCTTTAGGAATGACCTAGAAGAACCCCGTGCCCTTTCAATGGTTAAAGGTTAGGTTAAGCCCAATTTCCCGAAACGCGTAGCATGAAAAGTTTTATACATAAGAGTTATCTTTACAGTCTACCGTTTAGTACGAGTTCACTAAAAAATATGTGTCACTTTAACAAAAGTGGCTCTCATACAAATTATTGCCAAGCATCTTAAATACAGGGTAAATACTAGATCATCTCAAAACAATCAGCAATTGATGACAAAAGAACCGGCATCATTATTTTTTCGGCTCTATAGCGGAGGAGTCTGTTTCTGTTCTCCCCATACAGGTGCCGCACAATGTTTTTTTTTGGGAAACGTTATTAACCTCGCACTAATGAAATGTTTGTTTAAAAATACTATGATAAATTATTAACGCCGTTTGAATATTCATTTGCGCGAAATAAATAATATGACATGACCAGAATACTTCTGTTTTGGTTTTTTTTCAACTGACAGATCATTTTTCTGTATTCGAGTACAAAGTACACTTGGGTGCAAAAAATTCGCACATTGATTAATTTTCAACAAAAGTTCAAAAATATCAAAAAATCCAATGTTTGTTTAATTTTCTTTAATGCAGATTCAAAGTCTATCTCAAAACCTATCCAGTGGTACCTTTTATGTACTTATACCGTGCCAACAAAGTGATTTTGTAAAATGCATACAGTAGGGTTTCGAATTAAACTCTAAATTCAATACAAAAATACAATAGCATACTCCGAAAACGCTGATTCGGAATTGTTATCATTAGCATATCAACGCTTAGCCTGAATGGTCTTCTATCGATTACGTCTTCGAAATGAATACCACATTAGAGGTAGCCGCTCAAGTGGTTGCATTAATTGATGCGGGGCAGAACCAAAGTGAAGTGGCTCGAAAAATAAATTTGACCCGATTCTCTGTTCGTCGAATTTGGCAGAGATATCAATAAAACTGGCGGCTTCATACGGCGACAAGGATCTGGCCGACCTCGTGCTACAACACAGCGTGATGACCACTTTCTTGTGACGACTTCGTTGCGAAATCGTCGTTTGAATGCAGTTCAACTGGGACAGCGAATCCAAACAGATCGTTAAGTCGAAGTCAGTCGGTGGACAGTTAGAAGACGATTCGAGAAGGTGATCTGACTGCACACAAACCAGCAAACGGGGCGAAATTGTCCCCAGCCCACCGACGAGCCCGCCTTTAGTTCGCTCGAGAGCATTTGGATTGGACAGAATAACAATGGAGAACAGTCCTGTTCTTTGACGAGTGCAAGATGTATTTATATGCCAAGGATAGGCGAGGAAGAGTGCAAAGATGATCAGGAGAGTGATTTCTACAATGTTGCATTAAAGAACGTGTCTCATATGGCGGTGGATCGTACATGTTCTGTGGAGGCATGTCACTAGAGGCGAAGACAGATCTTCTGTTCATCTTCGGAGCGAATACTGGCCGTTTATCAAGAGGGTTGACTTTTCAACTGTAAATTGATGAAGTACTCGAGAACTACGTCGTACCTTTTGCCGGGTCTATTGGTGAAAACTTCCTGTTCATACAGGATAATGCGGGACCTCATTAAGCTGGTAAAGTGTACCAGTACCTTCAAGAGGTGCAGAGATATTGCTCGAACGAGTCTCCAGAAGCTGCAATAGGCGATCGCAGAGCAATGGGAGGCGATACCTCAAAATTTGGTGAAAACGTTAGTGAAATCAATGAAACATGGAATGGAAGCTGTCATTTGGACAAGAGGAGAGAATATTTCTTATTAATAAAAATGTTTTTTTTTGCCGATTTCCATGTTTTAATTCGATTTTTACCACTCATTTTCATGCTGGCAAATTCACAAAAAACCTGTACTTCAGATATTGTCCCCAAAAATCACTTTGTTGACACGGTATAAGTACACAGAAGGTACCATTGGATAGGTGTTGAAATAGACTTTGAATCTGCACTTAAGAAAATTAAGGAAACATTGGACTTTTTTATATTTTTGAACTTTTGATGAAAATTGATCAATGTGTGATAAATTTTTTGCACCCAAGTGTATTTTCTTTCTTAAATTTTTCTCTTTGAGATCAGCGCAAGATCGTTTCCTTATAAAGTGTTGATACTGTACAACAGTCAAACATTTGCCAAAGATGCGAATGAACTGAGCTGCTTGAACGAATAGAACCTGACCTGTAGGAGCACAATTGCAGTCGGACAAGTAGTCGAAATACAATTTCATGTATGGGCAAATTGGTACGATAGGAGAATTTTGTTGTGGCTCTCGTAAAAATTTGCCAAACTGGTTTGCTTCACAGCTCATATTCACACACGTACAGCGATGAAGTAGGTACCTCAATTTGATTGAGCAAAGAAGAGAACTCTTTGTTATTTATTGTTTATTTGCTGCTGTCAGTCACGCCGCACGGCGCACGCCTCACGCAAAAATACTCATGCGAACTTTTTGATTTTATTTAAATGAAAGCCAAGATCAAGAAGAGAATAATTTTGGACGTATGTTCTTTTCTTTTAAAAAAAGTAAATGGATTTATAATTTGCGAAACAAGTGGGCGGTAATAATCAATCATTCAAGTTGTCGCCTATAATGTTGGGGGGTGTACCGGAACCGGTACGTTATTTAACAAGTTTTAACAATGGGTCAGCATATTACGCCACATGCGTAGAAGCGTATTTTTTATTCAATTTCATTTTTTTAAAGAATCAATGCAAACATTCAACATTTAGTTATAATTTAAATGGCATGGGATGTGGGTTGTTGTAAAAATAACCATAATAATATAACAACAATGCAGAACCAAAAACAAATGTGCAATATTGGAAAGCACCGACACCGACTCGGAGAAATGTCCAAAACAGACAACAAATTACTTTCACGCATTCAAATTTCATTGTTCATTAGAAAGCGGAGCTCGAAATGTAGAAGAAGAAAATTTCACTAAGAGATGAATACTTTATTAGCTGTTAGTTGTAGTGTTTAACAGTTATTGCAAGCTTTGTGTATGTCAGGTGAAGGTAACCTTAAGAAATGCTAATAATTTCAATCGAAGTATTTCTAAGCTTATAATTGTAAATCCCTATGTCAGCTAATGTTAGCAGTGTCCTCTTTTACTGATATCAACTAAATAAATAAAAATTTAAAAAGTTACGGCGGTTGTTATGTATCGAAGCTCACATTTACTAACCGATTTTTATGAAATTTTTAATGTATATTATTGGCAGGTGGAGGAAGGTTATAGGCTATAGTACTCGTACATCTCCCCTTTCTACTCATTTTGGAGGAATGTAAAATTTTAATATAATACACATTTACAAACCAAACGAAAAAATATGGGCTGAACCCTGTCACGCGGTGGTAAGAGAAAGGCATGAGTCCATGTGTGCGCGTAGCGAAGCGCCCGGAAACAGCTAGTAATAATAATAATAATAATATTCGGCCTGACAGACCGTTGCGGTCCAAGCCCTAGCTAGTAAGCAAATACAGCAGTTGGCAATGCTGAATACTCATGCACCGTAATAGCTTTATCCTTCAGTTTTCACATATTACTATAATATGTCTATTTTCCTTTAATATACAAGATACGAAAAAAACAAAAAAAAACTTACCTTTTTTTAGAAAAAGCCAATTTGTTCCATATTCCATCGATCCAGCAGCAGCTTCAATCACAACGAAATGCACATGCAACTTAACGGATTCTATTTATTTGGTATATCTGATTTTTTTATTTATTTTTTTGTTGTTGTTAGATATTGCACTTTAGCTACCACACACACAAAAACAACAAACAAACGACAAACTGGCTTGTCGTTTGGTTGGCTGGAATGCCAAATCTGTAAACTCGTTACCTGTCGTCGTGTTAGAAAATGACAATGGCAAACTGCAGCGCGATCAATAGTAGTTGCTGCACTGTACACAAACACATATAGAGACATGCACAGTAATGAGAGAAAAACCACAAAAATCACAATCAATGATAATTAACTGAATTAAGAAACGTTGCTGATTTTCTTTACAAAATTCAGTTTTTCAGTTTGATTCACTATTTAGAGTTGATTTCCGTCCGAATTTAAAGCGTATTAGCGCGTCACGACAACGTGATGTACAAAACAGGATCAGAAAAAAAAATATATTTTATTATTTCCGTGAAATTTAACCAAAAGAAGCCAATTGGCCGCAATAAGTAACCGAAAAGGTAATCCAAAAATTTACCATGAACCAAGCGATCAATGTACACAAAAACTTATTGAAATCTCCGAAATTTCCTCCGCACTCAACAATTCGAGTTGTTTCTTATGGAATCGGTCGACACAGACTAAACACTAAAGTGACTAAAGTGTTCGTGTTCGCCAATTCGAAATGAATGCCAGGCCAGCCGCTGCCGCTGTGAAGAAAGACAAACTGCTGATCTGAAAGCAGCAAAGCAGCTACCTAGCTAGCACACAAGATAGCAACACAAAGATGTGTTAAGGTAAAAAGATACAGATACATTGTAAAACTACAGGTAGATAGAGCTCTCTGGCAGGTAAGGAAACAACTTGCCCAAATATTATGCAGGTAAGCAAGACAATCACTGCATTGAATGTGTAATGTATAGTGTGTTGCAGTTCGAGTTGAGCATGAGTAGGAGTACTCAAAGGTGAGAGAGATAAGAAGGTTGCTATCGCTACTCTTACTTTGCTATTCTCTGTTGTTTTAGAGTTGCCGTCTTTCCTTCAGACCTAAAACGTTAAAATCTTTTCTATGCATTTAAAGAAATAATATAGTAAAGCGATATGAATAGTTTGTAATTCAGTCTAAACACTGAATTATCTTAAAAGCCCAATAGTAACCATTTAATTCACAAAATTCGTAAAAAAATTTCTGTGAAAAAAAATAATTTTTTTTTATTTTTTTGAGAATTTTTTTTATTTATTAAAAAAAAATATTTTTTTTTTAAAAAAAAGGGTTATAGTCGCATCTTAGTCCTACATACAGAATTTCATACAAATCACTTAGAAAATTGCTTGTGGTCCAAAAAATTCCAGACCCTATTGGCCCTATCCCAGAATATCCACTGGAACAAGTCTTATAGTCACATCTTAATACTACATACCGAATTTCATACGATTCGCTTAAGAAATTGCTTTCAGACCATATTGGCCAGATCTCAAAATTTACGCAGGAACAAGGGTCCACAAAATTCCAGACCCTATTGGCCCTATCCAAGAATTTCCATAGGAACAAGTCTTTTAGTCGCATCTTATTCCTACATGCCGAATTTCAGACGAATGGCTTGAGAAATTTCAGACCCAAATTTCAGGCCAGATTTTCATAAAACAATTTTTTTTTTTTTAAAAATTAATTGTTTTGCATCCGCCACACGGGCCTCACGCAACACGCGCCCCACGTTTCACAATTGCCTCATTAAAGTATGACTGGTAGAAGCCGAGATATACGAGTTCCTACCAAAAACTTTCCACTACTATAGACACACGAGCTAATGTATTCTGCTATGCGAGTGACTACACACACCCGTGTATGTATATTTAGTTGTGGTTCAATCTAAAGACTAATTTGTCATAGAAGCCTAATAGTATGCAACGTTACATAAGCTATTTCTGAAATAGACTAAAAAAAAAACACATTTTACTTTACAAACGTTCAGGCTTAAAACAAATCGATAGCGATTAGGTAGTTTTTTTACTTTTCTCAGGAGTAGTAACACATATGAATGAAAAAATTACGCTATCGCAAGCCGAGCCCTAACCAATTGTTTTAAAGCAAGTCCCATCAAATTTTGACTGGTAATAGCCGATATATGCGACACGACAAACAAACGTACACCCGTACAAACGTACAAATGTACACATGTTCGCTGAAAAATGTTCATGTCCTCTGACATGATCCCTTCGGGATCGCAATTATCAGAAACGAATATATCATTCAAATTTTTTTTGAATAAGTTCGGGAACATAGTCATAGACCTTGAGAATTCGTGCACTTGCACAGGAGCATAATACTACTAATATGTTGCTGGAGTCCTCCTCTTTGTTACCGTGATATTTTTACCCCTTCCATAGTAAAGAGTGGTTCGGGAACATAGTCATAGACCTTAAAGTGGACATCTCTTAAAACGAACAGCATGTTGACGTAGATGACGACTCCAGCAACATACTAGTGAGCCTAAGTGCAATCGATACATTTATTTGAATGGAAGGTGTCCGCCAGATCAAACTGATAGTTGAAAATACTCCATCGACATAGGGGAGTCTCGGCCCTAAGACAATACTTTCCCATATGGCTGCGTAGCTTTAGTACATAAATTTTTTTGGTATCTATCCAAACCTACGATTTAAATTAATTCGTGCACTTGCACAGGAGCATAATACTACTAATATGTTGCTGGGGTCCTCCTCACCAACTTACTTACTCACCTTTTTTATCTGCATTGAACTTTTATGTCCTATAAAATTTATTTGATAAAAATAATACTCCCCTCCAGTTATAAACTACACAAAAAACGAAAATGTTCATAAAAAAGACCAAACATTAGGGCACTCCCCACATCAGATGATGGTTTGTCAGTGGTTAGAACCGTTGGCTTCCGCTCGGAGGACACCGCGGGTTCGATTTCTGGCGCGTCCAAAAAATACACGAATTTTTATCACCGCATTAATTTTCTAGATTACAAGTTCACATGATGCAATACGTAAACCGTGTGATATACAGTTTCCGTATACCGCTGTCCTACTCAGAGGTAAGCTGTCAGAAGAGATTGAAATCCAAAGTGGGGTTAGACAGGGCTGCATACTGTCACCAATCCTTGTTTTTTGTGAGCGAATTCAATGGACTTTCAGGCACATCTTAAACACCCGGATTACTCAAATAACGTATTCTTATTCTCCCACAAGTTCATCAGATCATGGATCTCAATTAAATGAAAATAAATGAAAGAGAAATCGTCGAGCTGAAGATCAATTCGGGAAAAACAAAAAGGATCAGCCTTAAATCCAAATGAACATTTCTGGACAACTGGTGGAGAAAACCGGAAATTTTCTAATATCTTGGAAGTATTTTCTGCGTTCGGAATGTTGTCCATAATATGGAGAAACCATTCTAACAGTATAAAGACTAAGCTGCCAAGTTTCCGTTTAATGTTTAAGGTCAGAAATCTGTTGACACTATTATTCGAAGACGTAAGTGTCAGTGGATTGGCCATACACTTCGAAAAGGAAACAATTGTATTGTAATCCAAGCGATGCAATGGAACCCGTTCACACAGTCAGGCAGAAGAGTTGGGCGCCCTAGAACAGTCGAGAAGGAATTGGCGCAGCTCCGGAAGAGCTGGAGCGAGCTGAAGTATATCTCTAGAAACCGCACACGATGGCACGCAGGAGTATTGTAGGCCCTATACTCCTTAAGGGGAGGTCAAAGAACTAAGTAAACAAGTAAGTATACTGCTATATTTTCATGTACGGTTGAGTTGATGTATGAACGAATCAATATGCTAGAGCCATCAATGTGGGTTTATCAATACAATCTTCCAGTTTGTGAGTGCAATCATCACAACGCACTTTATTTTATTCTTCTATCCAAATCTTTCCAAGCCCATGCTGTGCCTAGGCATTATAAGGGTGCAAATCCCTTAAAGGGTACGCTAATTTAAAAAAATACATTTCTCCCTCTTTGAGGTTGGGATTTTCTTAGTTTATGAAAAAAGGGCTAATTTGAAAATGGAGGTGTGAAGTCCTAAATTCAATAGACGGCATACCTTACTTTAACCCGACATTTTTTATAGTTTTTTATTTTTTCAAAAAAACTATTTTTACAAACTTTTGCTTCTGGTCTAGCTCCTGTTGAACAAAACTACAAACATTTTACTAAGAAAATCGGTAGGAAATTGGAACTGCATTATCTAGACAAATGTTCGATACATAGTTTAATAGAATAGAATAAGTATAAGGCTACCATAATTGTAAAAAAATGTTATTCTTTCATGTTTGGTATTTAATTACCTGTACATTGTAGCTTGATGTAGCATTTAGCTTGATGGTTTTTTTCTACAAAACGCGGGATGAAAATAAACCTACGCAATTTTATATTTTGAGTAATTAACCCAGGAATAACTAACATCTTTAAGTATTTGTCAAGCATTCAAATATACCCTGTACAAAAACTAAAATAAACTCAGCTCTTAAACAGGGCAGATATAGTTTATACACAGATTTCAAAACCAAAACAAAAACAGAGATCTACACAGGACGTTTTGATTTAGATCGAGCAGATGACACGCAATCTGAGATTGCACATAATAAAGAGGAAAGAAAGCCAAACAAAGTTACCCCATCTGCAATATTGATGGTACAATTTACTTAGACTTATTGTTTTTCCTTCTTTAGTTCCTCTCCAACACGAGGCATTGATCCTCGCCGCCAACGAATTTGTTTTTTCCCCAAAGGTTTGAGGTGACGCCTCTCAGTCATTTGAGACCCTGATACCTATTCCCTCTTCCAAATGGCGTAACAAGGACTGGACGGCCGAATTCAGGTTGCCTTGATGCCAAAAGGCCGTATTTCCGAAGCGTAATTTGTGCTCGGTCAAACGCCACTCATGGTCAAAAAGAGAGTGAATACATTTTTCGGATACCCCAGTAAAACTCACCCTTACGGAATCCGGAGCTGGGATGACAAGTGTATAAGATACTCGACCTAACTGGATAACACATATGTAATTAAAACCCGTGATCAGCGAAGACATCTTTTGCTGAAGACAGGAAAAAGCCGAAAAAGCAGTTGTCATTTTATTTTTTCCACGATAACTGTATGTGTATGTAGTTTTTAGCTTCAGTAAGTTCTTTCGCTTGTATCTTTATGAATTTTTGGATTAGACATAACCGATTAATTGATTGATTGTCAGACAGACAAACGGACGGCTCATTTAGAAAAGTACAAAAACAACCTGTCTCGAGCAAGACCATAGTTCTATCAAAAAAGCGTACAAATTTATATATTGTCATTCAACTGAATATGTCTATAGACATATAGCACATTGACTATAATATTATGAGAGAAAAAAAAAGTAGGTAAGTGCTACGTCGATCTTATACCAACAAACGCAGATACTCCGAGAGCACAAAACCAATATTGTGTCAACTTCCACAGCCACTTCAATTGATTCTAAAAGATAAATGCAATCCTCCATTGTTACAAAAAAAAATGGTTTTATTTACAGAATAATTATTATCGTCCGCCGATAATGATAATATTATATACGACGTGAAAAACTCCTGAAACTCCTATTGTTGGGATTTTTCTATTCATTATGGTCATAAAAATAAGACCGCCACCGATGTGCACTTGTCCTTTGGTCTTAAGGGTCCGCGCACTTACGAACGAGTCAAAAGCCACATGTGTTTGTTAGATATCACAGCTTACATTTGTATTTTTTACCTACCCTATTAGAAGACAAAAGGTATACCCAATATACCTAACTCAAATATCCGAATCTACAAAAAGTACTTTCCAATCCTTGAAAGCGGCTTTTCAAATTTCTCTGCAAAGTGGTATCAGTAAGAGTCAATAAAAAACTCAAGAGCCTTACTTAAGAGAGACAGATAGAGGTATCGAAATTGAAGTGATAAGTGAATGATATCGCAATTAGCAATCAGACTTTAAAATTCACACTTTGCACAAATTGTCTAAAGTACTTTGTATAAATGTAACGCATTAATATTTTATATCATATTACTTTAGTTTATTCAGACATTGATCAAAAGATTTGCTGATTACATTGAAAAAAATAAAATGAAATACAAAATTCTTAAGACTAACATTAAAATTATAATCTACCAGACTAAAAGATCTAGAATTGAAAAATTAAAACTATTGGTTAAATTATAGGCGTGGTTTTAAAAGCATCTCTCACTCTATAGAGCTCGAGCTGAACAGCAGCTAGCCGATACCCTGTCCAAATATAATGCTGACATAACTAGATTGATGGGAGAAGAATCTCGTCCGTGAAATAGAACAATACAGAGAGCAAGTACCGCACCAGGCGCGTAAGTTCTGCCAAAGAGTCCGCGGCATGACGCAATATACACCGCGATAGGAACAGCATTTTAATGAGTTGCTTATTGGTCAGCTTACTGATGAATTTGAGTCTCCACCAATGACCGAAGACCATACTATGCTGCCGCCACCAAGCATATACCAAGTAGAGCGATAAATCGGCTCAAAAATAGTAAGGCCCCGGGATCCGATGGTATCCCAGCGATGCTGATGAAAACAGGAGGGCCCGCAATACACCAAGCAGTTTATGAAATAATAGTGCAAGTATGGGAGGAAGAAACGCTGTCTGAAGACTGGCGTCCTGTGCCCCATACATAAGAAGGGAGATATCACAACATGCAGCAGGTATCGTGGTATAACGTTGTTAAGTACCGTGTATAAGATTTTCTCCTCTGTCCTTCAAGACAGGATATCCCCATACGCTGTAGTCATCATTGGTCCATACAAATAACAAATTTACACCGTTAGGCAGGTGATGGAAAAATGTCTTGAGTTTCAAAATTCAATACACCATCTTTTTATAAACTTTAAAGCGCCAGAGTAAAACTTTTAAAAGAATTTGGCATCTGAAATAAACTGACACGACTATGTAGGTTGACCATGACTAATGTTATAAGCCAAGTAAAAATATCTGGATCACTATCAAGCCCATTCAACAACTATAACGGGCTTCAACCAGGGGATGGACTGGCCTGCGTCCTATTCAACCTGGCGTTGGAGAAAGTGATCCGAGACTCTGACGTAACGGCGAGAGGAACAATCCTTTATAAGTCCATTCTGATACGGGCTTACGCAGACCACATTAACATCTTTGGTAGAAACTGAAGAGCTGTACAGGAAGCTTTAATCCAGATCGATGAGGCGGCACGAAATCTGGGGCTGCACATTAGCAAAACAAAGTACATGGTGGCCACGTCTGCGAGTAGAAGATCCAATATTGGTCCCTTCATTCAAATAGGGGAGCGCGATTTGAATGGTAGTGCAATTCTTTAACTATCTCGGGTCAACTATAGCAGCCGATAACAGCTTAGAACCAGAAATTCACGCACGGTTGCTTAAAGCCAACAAAGCCAACTATTAGTCTGTCAAGACTCTTCAAATTCAGGAATTTAACCACAGCATCCAAGCTGCTGGTATATAAGACAATGGTCATACCAGTACTTACATATGGATCCGAGACTTGGGTGCTTAGCAAAGAGCATTATGCCCTCTTAGCCGCGTTCGACAGAAAAGTCTTATGAAGTATTGTTGGCCCCGTGTGTGAGGAACGACGATTCCGGAGACTCTGTAATGATAAGATCTACGAGCATTACCCCAATGTCAACATTGTGAAGAGAATTAAGCTCGGTACGCTCCGGTGGGCAGGACACCTAGCTCGCATGAGCGAAAAGGATCCTGCTAGGAAAGTCCTTTGCGGTAGGATTTATGGAACACGGCCAAGCGTACGCTGGAAGGATGGCGTAGACCAGGACGCCCAGAGTTTAGGGATGCAAAACTGGATTACATCGGCTCAAAATCGGGACCGTCATGCGATATGACGTCTCTCAATTATTGGGGACACGTAAAGTCGCAGGTTTGATGCTGATAAACCAGCAACAATTGACGTCTTGGGTATTTGTTACACACGGCCAGAAGTGCTCGAAAAGGTGGCTTCGTAAAGGACAGTCACGGTGGCCATATGCCCGAAATAATTTTCAAATGTTTCTGCCATATACTGATCTTTCGAATGAATAACACAATTTGATTCAATTTCAAGTTCTATCGAGCTTAAAAAAAACACCCATTATATGTTTTGCGATTCAATAACTCCTAATTTGTATCTTTTCGGCAGACGCGTATTTCCAAAATGGGAGCACGCATTTCATCATAAATCTTAGCCTTGGCGCCGAATGGGAAAATGTATGAGCTGCATGCACATAACCTTTAAATTCAGTTTCACTATTCAACATTTAAGAAGTTGTAATCCAACTTTCTCTGCGCTATACGAGTACCTATATCTGCCAGATCAGATGCTCGTATGTAAATTTTCGCACTCCAGTGTTTCTCAACTAACGTGGCCACAAAAGAATCGACACACACACGTACACTTTTTTAGGAAATTGTGCAAAACTTATATACAGGTCTCTCGTCTAGGCTTCGATCGTGTATGGGCTTGTCCTGTTGCCATTACGCTGGATCAGCATTCTTCTTCGAGTCGTCGATTTCTTTCCAGACATTCGATAGAATCTGGTTGTTCAGTGCACTTTTTCAGAGAAACCAACAAAAGATAGCAATAAGTCTCCTCACAGACACGAACGTACGAACGACCGACCGACCTGCAATACAAGATTCCATTATTCAGACATTAGTATGTGTATGTTCATTGGAGTAGCGCGGCGTGCTTAAACACCAGTTCGCAATAAACAGCGAAAACTATCAAATGAAAACCGCTTTGACCGCGAAACTGGTAACGATCGCGGTTAGGAGAACAAACTTCAACAACAACAAACAACAAAAAGCAAAGAAAACAAAACTGTAGAGACGATCAAAGCGACTGATCGTGGTAAACACACTGTGGTGTCCAACTACAGAGGCAGACTCGAATGCCAGCGGCTATATGATCGCACATGTTTCTCTTGATCATGGTCATCAATTGAGTTTTACTTTACTTTGTATGACTTATTCTTTCCAGAAGGTTTAGAGATGACGTCGTTGCAGCCATCATATGAAAGCCTGGTAGTGACCACCACTATCATAAGATCACTTATTATTGGCGATCATGAAAAAGAGTAAAACCGATCCCAACTAATCATATCAGATTGGACACGCGACTGGACGGGAAGTGGAGGTACAGATGGACTTTCTTTTGATTTTGTTTTTTCCCCCCTTTTTGTTCTCCATGTGAATTGTTTCTTGAAAGCAGTAGTTTCGTCGGCTTCACGGTTCAGGTCGCTTACTAATTTGGCCGGAACCTAAAATTTGTGCCGCTTGATGCTGTCATGCTGGGATGGGCGCACTCGCGCTAACATAGCGTAACCCCAATTCAGCTAAAGCTGTAAATGGCATCGGAACTACTGGTTTTTAAGACATGGAGTCCACAGCATTGCCTTTTTCACAGGTATCTGTCGGAAGTTAAGCTTAAGGTAGTTTCCCCACTATGTAGAACGTACTAAATGTAATGCCCTTGCCCTGTTGCAAGACCTAATTCTTTACGCTCTGTGACGGAAGTGTGATTCCATCTAGTTATTAGTCAAAATGATAAGTTTGTGTTTCGCAACTTGTTTGGGTTTTAAAGTCATCTAATCTTTTTATTTAGAATTTAATAAGTTTTGCAAATAATTTGTCTGACGTATTTGAGTTACTTGTATGTGAGATATTATTCCTTTTTTAAATTCTTCATAATAACTTCGCATCGGCATGGTTCTGTCGTTCGTTCGGTGGTAGAATCTTGCGATAAATTTTTAACCCACTTTCCAAAGGCCAATTGAATCTTTGCACAAATGTGTATTTCCGGTGACAGCACTTTGTATTGAAATTTGCTAGTGATCGGGTCACGGAGTCTAAAATTTAATAATAATGGCATATAGCGGATCAGATGACGCCATACCATAATGACTGTGTCGCTGTGTGCAGCGCTGCTTTACGATTTAAACCACAAAACAAGCAGTGCTTCGCATGTGTTTTTTAGCTTTCATAGTGCACTACTTTTGGGTGCATATTTTGGCTATTAAAGAATTTGCATTACCGCTTTTAGAAAATTAGAACATAAAATTAAACCAATATTTCGGTCTTTCGTACCATTATCAAGGCAAAAAATAATAAATAATTTTTCCGGATATTCAGAAATAAATGAAAATGTTTTTATTAGAAATATATCAGATTGTCTCTGTACCCCCCAAAATGATTTCTGGTATTTTTATCACTTTAACCCCCTTTGATTTAATGGAATGAATCCACCACGATACATCTTAAGTTTCTCTCTCGCCTGAGATAGCTGCCCGAAGAGTGGAGGAACACCTCCGAAATCTTTGGGAGTACTACCTGAAGTGGGGACTGAAGATCAACACCAACAAATCGGAACTCATCTGCTTCCGAGTGCCAGCACCCGAAACAAGGATAATCGCAAGCCGGTGCAGAGCCTTAAAAATCACCCTTCCGGATAACACGACAATAAACACCAAGTCAGAGACTAAGTACCTGGGCATCAACTTTACTGAGAGGCTCAATTTTAACTCTTACATCGATAAAACATTGAAAAAAGTGAACTACGCTCTTCATTTGGTGCACTAAGAAGACGAAACGGACTGTCCAACAACACCAGGCTGGTCATCTTCAAGCAGCTCATCAGGCCAGTGATAACCTATGGCTATCCCATATGGTTCACCGTCTCACCAACAACGGTGAAAAAGATCTCCCTATTTGAAAGGAACTGTACAGGACCCTGGAGGGTGCCAAACAGCTATAAGTTTGTGTCGACTGCAATACTTTACGACCCGGCAGGCCTGCTGCCAATAACCAACCACTTGTTCCAAATGGCAAAGAAATTCGTTGATGGGTTAGAAAAACATTCAAGTCTGGAGATGCAAGGACTGAGAATCGAGGAAATCGAGCCAAGCCACCGCTATATAAACATCAGAGGATTCACAGATGCTAGATACAACGACATCCTTAATAATCAAGACGCCTCCTTCTACGAGAATCAATCAATCCTACAATCCTGCACCACCTTCTGTAACATTGGCGGTTCCACTGCATCTTTTCTCTATTTTCGAGCACTCCTGTCAGAAGGGTCTACACTTTTCTTTAACCTCTCCTTTTACTGCTGCTTTATCAATTTCTGGCTTTCTTTTATAGTATCTCTTGTTCTCTTAGGCTATAAGACACCACGCATACCGTTGCCAACGTCGCAAGCTAAGAACTCCTGATGGCAATAACTTTCGCCGAATTTTCTGCAGTTTGACGGAAGTTTTTCCGTTGTTGCATTCTTGGTATTTGGACGCAATCGGAAAATCCTCAATGTTGATAACGTGCGTTCCGGTATCAATTAGATATCCGTTTTTCCGTAGCTGTGCTCAGGACATCTAAATGATAATACGTAATGGTATATTACATAACAAGCTAGGACGTTATCTTGCGAGTTAGAAGCTTGAATGCAATCTTGCAAGCATACGATATGCACTTTTTAGCGAATAATGTAAGCAATTTTTCACACGACCAAATGAATTTTTCCGCTAAACTGCTCATGTGCAATGCAAAACTACTGTGTATGTTCGCGGATACTGCAGTAAATAACAGTAACATTTTCTATGTTAACACACTAGTGTGGATAATGCCTACTTTCGAGGGTAATTTATCATGTAGAAAACATTCATATCGTCTGAAATATCTCTAACATGATTCATTCTAGATATCTGAGCATAGTAGCGAGCCTTTATAGAAGACACCTAACTTTTGTAATGTTCACCTATGATGTCGTTTATGTATCTAAGATAACTTTGGATAAACCAAAATATGTTATCATAAGGCATTGAGACGGTACTCGTGTCTCCTTAAAGCCCTAATTGAGCTGATTGCGAAAATCGCCATCTTGTTTAAGGGAGACGCCCACTTTAGTTAGCAGGGGCATCCAAAGTTTTGAGTTTTTTTTTAGAAAAAATTTTCTAAGTATTTGGAAGGAGGTATAGGGGTTAATTGGTATCATACGAAAGGTAATAAAAATACCTTCCATTTAATAATAGGGCCAATAGAACTCCCCTCGACGGAGTAAGAGTAAAAAACCGACTTTTCCATAAAAGTGTAAAAAGGGGCGTGCTTAAAAGTGGGCCATGCTATTTTTAATAAATAATAAAAAATACCGTTAAAACGGATACCTTAGAAACGCCTTCTTTTTATTATTCGCGCATGCTTAAAGGGGTTCGCACCCTTATAATGCTCGGCAATAATGGCACAGCGTAGGCCTCAAGGAAAAGGAGAAGAAAAGAGAAGATGTCTATGAGCTTTTGTTTTGAATGCCTGTGGATCATAGTGATGTGTGCAGACAGAGCTTGGCAGAGCATTCCACATACGTGCTGAAGAACGAATCCCTGAATTTAACTTTACGTCCGAAGATAGGCTTAAGGGTAAACTAAAAAGCATTTAGAGCCTCACGAGTATTGCGGTTGAATTCAAGGAGAGGTGGCATGCAGCTGGCTATTTCTCTTGAGCACCTCTGGTGGAAGAAACGAATTGACAGTGATGGAATGGGATTTAGGATTCGCTTAGACGACAGGAGAGAGCATTGGGTTTTGGAAGCGTTATATTCTACTCGATTGTTTTCTCCCCATTGTATTATGCTGTCCATGTCAGAATTTAACGTGCTTAGCATACGAAGTAGTTTGAGTCCACATGAGAAGTGAAGGGACGTTCCTCAAACTTATATGAGAAGCTGACAATGCTGTCCTCAGAGAAAGAGTGAACTGGATTAGAACTCACAGATAAGAGATCATTAATAATAAAAAACAACCCATAAAAATTAAAATTTTTCTTGTAAATTCTCTAATCGGGGATACACACACACACACACACACACTGCGTGCTCGTTTTGTGGCAAAATCATTCACAAATGACGCAGCGGCAGCGAACAGCGCTGCTCACAAAGCACAGAGCTCAGACTTTGCCGTGATCTGATGTGATATAGATATAGATATTTAAAAATTGTATATTGGGGTCCCCAAGGGGCCGATCGCTCCAAATTTTTACAAAAAGTGTTTTCCATCGAAGACACACATGTGTACAAAATTTAAAGAAAATCGGGTAAATTTTGTAAAATATTTGTATGAGAGCCCCCCGACCCCGCGGCCCGAGGGGCCTCAAATTTTAATAGAAAGTGTACATGTGTGCAAAATTTCAATAAAATCGGGCTGTAGGAAGTGGGTTAAAAATTGATCACAAAATTTGGCCAGCCAGCCAGCCAGCCAGCCACGGGCAAGTGAAGTTAATATAGAGAATTTAAAAATGAGGAAAAGTGTCGATACAAAACAGAGCCCTGGGGAACGCAAGCATTTAAGTAATGAACTTTAGACTTGAAACCGTCCAATATAACTTGAATTAAGCGGTCCAAAAGATAGCTTCTCATCCAGTGAAGCAGTTTATCATCGACGCCATAAGCACGCATTTTGGACAAAAGAGCTTGATGCCAAACTCTGTCAAATGCCTTAGAAATATAGATTGCAACAGCTTTGCTTTCTCCAAATTGATGCAAAGACCGGTTCCACTGTTCGGTGAGATATACCATCAAATCACCAGTAGAACGTTGCCCACGAAATCCATACTGCCAGTCACTAAGGATTTCGTTTGTTTCAAGATATTTCTTGAGTTTGAAAGAATGAATTTAAGTGCTATGGGTCGGTACGAAGAAGGAGACGACGGGTCGCTTTTTTGGGTATGTGCTGGACAAAGGCTGTTTCCAACTTCTCGGGAAGAGTCCAGAAGGATAGGATAGATGGATTGCGTAATGCCAGCTTGAAGGACACCTCTTCATAACTCTTGGGGAAATACCATCTGGCCCATCGGATTTGTGAGTGTTGAGATCGTTTAAAACTCTAGCAACTGCACGAGTACGAATAAATATCTGTTCCATAGAGTGTTCAATACTCTGAGGTTCAGGAGGCAGCAATGCACAATCTCTCCTATCAATTAGGATGATGTTTGTGATTGCATCAGCGGCGGCATCCACGTGGCTATCGCGAAACAAGAGGGACCAGTTTATTCTCCCAATAAAGTTGTTAAGGCCGTCCCAATTGGCTTTCTCGTATTGCCAAACTGTTTTTTTTTTCATCCATCCAAGAGAGTAAGAAACATTTCTAATGTCCATTGCTGCTTCTCCAAGTAAACAGGTTTTTCGTGCGTAGTAATTTCGATACTGTGCTGCATGAGCAGCTCTTACTACTTTTTTTATCCCCCTTTGTAAACTTGGCCTTATGGTAAGGTGACCGGACTTTTGTATCGCTACTGTCAGGTGTGGCCTTCCTAGAAGTTTTACTGCCAATTTAAGTAATCATAATGATAGCAATATAGTACTTGGTTCAGTTTGTTAACAGTAATATTAGTCTTATATGTAGATCCTTTCTTTATACCTCTTTCTTTCATAAGCTGCCAGGTCAATAGGTAAAACTACTTCTTCTTCAAATCATAAGCTAAGAACTGCCAACTTTAAGAACTCCTTTTTTGTACTGAGGTCATTTGCTTTTTATACTTTTACTGTTTAAGTGCTTCGTCCCAATTTTTGCACCTATATTGCGTTCTGAACTGTCATCAGTCATAAATTGCGTATCATTTCTAAATAATGCTTACAGAGATCCCACAGTGGACAACTTAAGACTTAAGGTTGTATGGATTTTTACTCGTTATGTTGGTAGAAATCTTGGGACAAAAGTTAACAAAGATTTAAAATGTTCGTATGAAATACAGAATGAAGTTAGAAACATGAGGAAACGGATGTGAAATATTTGTACTTGTTGTTATTAAGACTTCAACATTAAAATCAATGAAGCTTGTCACAATTTAAAACTTTACTGTCACAGCCTGAAACTTGCCATTATGTGAGCTCTTATGTTGGTACAAATTATAGGACAAAATTTTACAAACATTTCACTTTTTCTAAGATATACAGAATGAAGTTAGCAACATTTGGAAACAGATGTGAAATATTTGTACGTATTTGTTTCTGTAAGACTTCAATATAACAACAATGAAATTTGTCACAATTTAAAACTTTTCACTGTGCGGTTTAATGTTTAAAGCCTAATTCTTAAGTTTCCCCATTGTGAGAGCTCTGTTAGCCGTTAGAAGTCTTTTGCCGTCGATTTAAATTTGAAATCATAGTCCAAACGGTGCAGCAGTTGGTGAAACTTTTGCACAATGTATTTGGTGCATTTACGAGTAAGCTGTTGCCCCTGAACATGCTCGTATCCGGCGGCGCGTACCAAGCTTTGAATACTTTTTTAGAAATCAGAAATTTCCGCTTCAGTTTCTTGACATGGTCACAACTCAATGCGTAATTAATCACCTGTTTGCTGTACATATTCCGCTATGCTGTGGTTTCAGCTTCTTATAGGGGTGGCTGGTGGCATTGGTCGACTTGGCGGTATTCGCTTCCTCCAGTAATCGTTATGAGTGCTGCATACGAATTCACGATTTGGAACAACTAGCGTCTTACTGTTATAGTGTTACGAAATGTGAGGAAAGTGCGAGAATAACAATGAAATTAAATGCGAAATTTTATTTGTTTGGAAAATACAATTATGTATGTATATGTAACACTACGAGTGATGGTGATTCCAGTTGTGAAGATGATTATTAATTTATAATACCGGCTGTGAGGAATATTGTACCGGAAAAGGCAGTAGACATAAACTGATTTATAATAATGACCGTTTGATGAATTTGTTTGCTTATGTTCATGATTATATACAGTGGCCGAAATAAGTACAAGGACACAAGCAATTTGAATGCTCGAGTAAGTTTTACCACAACTTAGTACTTTGTACAACCTCCATTTGTTCATTCTCAATAACTTGAAAAATTCTATTCGGCATAGAATTTATCAAATTCTGCAGAACTACCTCGTTGATCTCCACCCATGTCTGGTTTATTTGCCTTTTAAGCTCTTCCACATTCCTGTACTGCTTCCCATTTAAGTAAAGCCTTCTGGCCAAGATCTCCAACAAATTTTCAATTGGGTACACGAAGGCCATGGTAAACACCGTGTCTCCCTGACTTCAAACCATTCACGGAGTGTTCTCGCATTGGATCCATGTGTTAGTACTGGTATGACCATAGTCTTATATATCAGCAGCTTGTATGTTATGGTTAAGTTCCTGGATTTTGAGAGTCTTGGCAGACTATAGTAGGCTTTGTTGGCTTTAAGCAACCGTGCGCGTATTTCTGGTTCCATGATGTTATCGGCTGCTACAGTTGACCCGAATTGAGGGACCAATGTTGGATCTTCTACTTGCAGACGTGGCCACCATGTACTTTGTTTTGATCTCATTTATGTGCAGCTCCAGATTTCGTGCCGCCTGCTCTATCTGAATAAAACTTCCTGTACAGCACTTCGGTTTCTCCAACGATGTCAATATCGTCTGCGTAAGCCAGTATCTGAATGGACTTATAGAGGATTGTTCCTCTCGCCGGTACGCCAGAGAATTGGATCACTTTTTCCAACCCCATGTCAGGTTAAGTTGGACGCAGGCCAGTCCATCCCCTGTCGGAGTCCGTTATAGATGTTGAATGGCTTGATAGTGATCCGGATATTTTTACTAGTCGTGTCAATTTATTTGGGATGCCGAATTCTCTCATGGCTTTATAAAGTTCTTCTCTGGCTATGCTATCATAGACGGCTTTAAAGTCTATAAAAAGACGGTGTAGTAAGTTTTGAAAATCTAGACATTTTTCCATCACCTGCCTAAGGGTGTAAATCTGGTCAGTTGTTGATTTGCCGGAGATGAAGCCACACTAGTATGGACCAATGATGACTTTAGCGTATGGAGCTATCCTGTCTTGAAAGATAGAGTAGAAAATCTTATACGCTCTTATACGCGGTACTCAACAACGTTATACCACGATAATTGCTGCAGGTTGTGATATCTCCCTTCTTATGTATGGGGCACAGGATGCCTTTTCGCCTGTCTTCTGGCATCGCATCTTCCTCCCATACTTGTACTATTACTTATGAATTGATTGGTGTATCGCGAGACCTCCTGTTTTAATCAGCTGGGATCTCATCCCGGAGTCTTATTATTTTTGAGCCGATTTATCGCTCTGCTAACTTCGTCTATGCTTGGTGGCGGCAGCATAGTGGAGTCTTCGGTCATTGGTGGAGCCTCCAATTCCTCAGTCAGCTGGACATTTAGCAACTCATGAAAGTGCTCTTCCCATCGCTCTAAAATGCCTTTGAGATCGCCGATCAGATTACCCCATTTATCTTTGCTGTATGTGCAACGCGGTGTATATTGCGTCATACTGCGGACTCTTTGGTAGAACTTCCGCGCCTGGTGCGTTCCTCGCTCTCTGTACTGTTCTAGTTCACGGAGTTCTTCTCCCAGGCTGCTTTCTTTCTTCCTCCGGTGAACTGTTTTTTTCATATCTTCAGAGCGATTGCTGCATTGCTCGATATGCAACATTCTTACGTTCAGTCGCTAGCTTACATTCGTCATCGAACCAGTCATTCCGATCTCTACGACTACTGCCTAAGATGGAGTCAGCAGTATTAATGACAGTATTCTTAAGGCGTGTCCATTTCTCTTCTACGTCCGGCATCTCAGCCCCAGGACTTACTCTACCTGCATTTAGGGCAGGTAGTTGTTGTTTCTGGTCTCTTCGTTGCGAAGGGCAGCCGTATTGACTCAAATCTGATTCGCGGAGGCTGTCTTTCTTGCTGATGCAATCCACGCTCGGAGCACTGCACCAACAAGATAGTGGTCCGGGTCGACGTTGGCCCCTCGGTACTTTCGTACCGTCATCAGGTTAGGGTTGTGGCGGCGGTCTATCAACACGTGGTCTATCTGGTTGCGAGTGGCTCCATCAGGATATATCCAAGTTGTTTTGTCGATATTTTTACGTGCAAACCTTGTAAAGACCAAATTATTGTTTGCTGCCATCTCTATGACTCGTTATCCATTGTCATTACTGATCTCGTTTAGCTATTGGTGCCAATGTACTGCCTGAATACTGGCTCCCTACCTATTTTAGCATTCATATCCCCCAGAATGATTTTTACGCTATACTGAGGACAGGCATGGAGTTCCCGTTCGACTGATTAAAAGAATCCTTCTTTTTCATCATATGGGGAATCCTCCGTAGATACGTGAACGTTTATGGGGCTTATGTTTTTAAATCTGCCCCGCACACCATAATATGGGTTTATTATGGGCGAGGTTATTGGTCTCGCGCCAAACCAGCCCGATCAATTCACTTTTCCTGTACTGGAGGCAAATTACCAGCGGCCACCACGTGGAGGTTTGATCGCACATCCTCCAGTCAGAGATAGTTGCGGCCACATGCATTTCTGAAGCATTCTGTGTTATTCGCCCTAATTTGCTGATGGCTGACCGCCGCGATACAAAACCATAGATTATATTAATAATGAAATGTTATAATACAAAATAAGTTAATAACTTGGATGTAAAAGCCTCTGCTAATAATAATTATGAACGACAGAGGCCAGTGCCGTATCCCGGTTGTAGAATCAAAAATGATAACTAATTATGAAAATAAATCAACATTTTGACAGTTGCACGTCAGCCCACACGGACGGATTTCACCAAATGTTTTACCGCCCGCTAGATATTTCTTCATTTACTACGCTATGCAATTTTGCCCTACAACAAGTAGGTACGTGAACTGATTGTTCTTCTGCAATCGTGTGCAACAAAGCATAATGCCAACAACAACAACACCAACCGCTAACGAGCAAACTATTCTTCGTTGGCGTTTGTTTTTTTAAGACAATTTACTCGATTAATAAGAGTTGAGTTCATAATAAATATGTACATCCATAAATCCTACAATAGCGGCCGCAGTTACAACAATCACCGTTGCACATTGTTTTTCTTTTCAGCCATTCAATGTAATTTATATTAATAATTCGAGTTTTAATTAAGACAGAGCACAGAGATGGCGATGGCAACATTAAGTGCAGTATGGACATGAACACACACTATCCATACGAAAAATTTCTCAATTTGGGAAACTCGGATTGAAGTTTTGCAATAAAATGAGAAATCATGTTATGCTGTGGGATTTCACAAAAACACAAGAAACTGTCTTAAAAGTGAACACAAGCCAAGCGTTGTCTCGCATAAATATCAACAATAGGTATAAGTAGGAATATATGTATTATTATGTAGTACAGCGTTGAATAACAATACTATTATAGTGAGTGTGAAAAATAGATATAAAAGTTAAACGTATGTAAGATTTACAAGCACCACCGAAGATCGCGGATGTAAGGGCAGGAAGAAATTGTCCACCATAATGAGGTGTTATTTGCTCGCACTAGCACTTTTCAGTTTTACACTTAGGCAATTGGGCGATCGTACTAACAAGGCGTTGAGTGAAATAACTTTTTAAAAGCACTTTTATCGTTTTCTGTTTTACACTTTTGCAAAAATCAACTTGTACGGAATATTTATCAGTGGGAAGTGTATTTAAAAAAAAGGGTCACAATGGTAATTGAAGACTATCAATGATTCATGAATACAAATTGAAGTCTATTTTGCTTTTTCGCATTGTTTACAAAAATTCAGTTGCACGTACACCCTACCATTTATGTCCTATATCCCCTTTTGGGTTTTAGGGCCTCTACTATGCCTACGCTCCATCGCGTGCGGTTCCTGGCAATGAGCTTCAGCCCTCTCCAACTCTTCCCCAATTGCCGTGACTCCTCCACAACTGTTCTGCGCCATGTATTTCTCGGACGACCTGTTCTTCTACCATCCTGAGATAACGGATAGTTTGCTATGGAACTATCGCCTTTTCGGAGTGTATGACCGTCGTTGGATGGTTGTGCCTATTGGTTTCTGACCCGTTCTCTGGTAAAGATGTTCGTTAGAGATACGGTTAGGCCAGAAAACCTTTAAGATGTTCCGTAGGCACCTATTTACGGACGTTTGTAATCTTTTTGTAATAGTAGCGGTCACCTTCCAGTGCAGCACCCATACAACAGTACAGATTCAACATTTCAAAACACTGATTTTGCTTTGCCGATTCGGTTGACAATGTCCTGTTCGGTTTCACCTTCGGTCGAGACAATACTCCATGCAATGTTAACTTGAGTTACTTAGCTAGTGCCGAGGTTGATGATTTTGAGAAACTGTCAAACGCCTTCTCAAAATCGATGAACAGCATGTGCAGTGGTGAACGGAATTCAACGCACTGTTTAATAATGATCCACGGGGTGTTGATGTGGGCTACACAGGAGGATCCAGTGCGGAAACCTGCTTGTTCGGCATCGAGTGTATCTTCAGATGTTCCTTAGTTCGCTCAAGTACTACCTTTGCAACTGCAGGAAGAACGCAAATTGCTCTTTTGTTTTCGCACTCCATAAGACTACCTTTTTTAGGGAGTTTGACAATCATTCTCTTCTTCCACTTGTCGGGGAAACTTTCTGCCTCCCACGCTCTCTCTACAAGAGGATATAAAAGCTCTGTTGAAGTCGTTGGAGTGGCACGCAGAAGCTCTAGTCCTACCGACTTGTTGTTCTTTACTGCGTTGATAACGGTAGCTATCTCATCTTTACTGTGAGTTGAGGTGCGAATTCGGGAAATTGTTACTTCCGGCAGCTCCTTTTGATGTGGGTGCATATCGTTGGCGAATACACGGTTAAGGAACGTAGATAAATGCTCTTTCCATCGCTTGAGTTGATCCTCATCTAAAACGAGTACGGCACCATCTAGGCCTTTCACCGGATGTCGGCTAGAGCGGTGACCACCTGTCAGCTCTTTGGTGATTCTGTAAACGGTTCTGCTATCGCACCTGCTCGCTGATTCCTCTGCTTCTGAGGCCAGGTTGTTAATATAATTACGTTTGTCACGTCTTACACTACGCTGCACTTCTCTAATTTTCTTCGATACTTCGGGACTTTAGCTCGATCCTCGCTCCTGCTGGGGTTTTAAGTAGCTTACGTTCTTCAATCCGCCTCCAGGTATATCGGTAAGCCACGTGCTGTGCCTTGCCTGGCTTCTACCAACAATACTTTCCGCTCCAGATGTGAAAACATTTTTCATAGTCTTCCAATGTTCTTGGATGGTTGTCGGCAGTGAGCTGCTGATTCCACTCCTTGCGATAAATGATCCCTTCATTAGTGGGGTACTTAGGGGATCTTTATCCGGTCGATGTTATACCTAGGCATTCGGATGATATTGCGGATTCTTTGAACTGATGCAGTACGTAACTGAACAGTAGCTACCATAAGGTGATGATCCCGTACCATACCCATGTCGGCTCCTCGTCTGTTTCGCCTGCTACCAATGGCTTTTTTGCTTGAGAAGAGTACCACTGTGGCTTTACGAACCCTTTCTTGTATGTTAGGTTTCCAGCTCAGGTTTCTGTCCAAAATAAAACCCAAAATACTTGACTCTATCAGAGAATATTAAGCTTATACCTTTTACAGAAGGAGGGTTAATAAGTGGAACTTTATATTTCCTGGACAATATATAGGACAAGCTCAGTTTTGTGAGGATTTACCACAGCGATCTGCCCAGCAAGTTAGCTGGTTGAGAGTATTTCGCAGGAGTTCCTTTAAGGTATTCGGGTATTTTCCTGAGACGGCAATAGCAACGTTATCCGCATAAGCGATTACTCTGCAGCCCTTAGCTCTTTTGCATACCAGCAGTTCATTCACCGTTAAGTTCCATAGAAGGGGGACAGGAATTCACTTTGTGGAGGGTTCCTCTGCAGACAGATCTCCTGGCAGACGACACTCCCAGCTTTGAATTAATAATCCGACTTGTGAGCAGAAGATTAATCAATTCGCCAAGCGAGTCGTCCACCCTCAAAGTCGACAGTGCATCCGTAATCGCAGATGTGTTGACGTTGTTAAAAGCGCCTTCAATGCTTAGGAATACCACCATTGGGTACTCCTTGTGGTGACTGGAATGTTCAATAGAACGCACCAGTGTGTGCAGAGCTGTTTCTACAGACTTGCCTTTACAGTACGCGTGCTGATCTGTAGATAGGAGTCTTTTGTCAATACGTGTACGTAGGTAGATATTGATCAGTCTTTCCACTGTCTTTAACAAGAATGATGAAAGACAGATTGGTCTGAGATCCTTTGGAATACATGTGAGCTTTTGCCGGCTTTGGGTATGAAAAATACGTTTACTTCTCTCCATAAAACTGGAATATGGACCAGATCGAGACACCTCTTTAGAATTGTTTCCAGCAAAGGAAGGATAATATCCGAAGTCCTTTGCAGCTCGGCTGGAATTATGACATCAGGTCCTGCAGATTTTTCACTTTTTCACTAATTGCCAAAAACTTACCAGCATTATTTCACTCATCTATACGTACTTTTCCTGTTCTTTATTATGCTCTTTAAGCCGGTGTTTCTCTCGCCATTTGTGCTGATAGATCCCAAGACCAGGGGTCGAATTACCACTTACGTGATTGAATAATGTTGATTTGGCATGATCGCTTATGTGAACGAGTGGCGAGTAGTGATCATCCCAATGTAAATACTCCATCACTGGTTAACGTATAGATTTCATTCACTCGTGTTTTCCAAAAATGATATACCAAAGATTTCCTCCTTCTCAATTTTGTTATTAAAATCACCTAACACAATCTTATTGTGATATTTGGGGCCATACTCCTAACTGATGTTCAACATAATTTAAAGAAAGAGCGAACACCAACCTACTTAAAAGGGAAACTCGATCCAATAGCTTTTTCTTTTTCTTACATCATAAAATTTATCAACGAATTTAATCGCCAAAATGACTCCGAATCCATGTATCTGCATGCGTATAGACAAGATCTTCTAAGTGGCATTAGTGGCAGATTTTTATTTCTTTTAATTATTATTTTTTATTTGAAACATAAGAAAATATTTGAACTACATTTTATTTTACTACAACTAGTTTTTGAAAGCTAACAGGCAGTTAAAATTTGACTGATAATTGGAATGGGTAATTAATATAAATATAAAATTAGCTAAACATGCATCTTAATTATTGTTAAGTACTAGTAGTTTATGGGGCTTAGAGCGCTTATGGCTTCGAGTTATTACAGTCTGAATAATAAGCCTAGATGTTCCGCAGCAATATTTTCTTATGAGCCATGGCATACTTTCCGATTTTGTTGGATACGGTTTCTATTCCCATGTCTAGATTGAGGTCATTGTTTCTCACATACCAGGGTGCATCCGCAATACATCTTTATATGTACTTTGATTTGGAATAACGCTTATAGTAGTATGCTTAGCACAACCCATTAGTTGGATTCCATATGTCCATACTGGTTTCAGTATTTGATTATAAATAGGAATCTTGCCTTGGATGGATAGTGTCGATTTGCATTTTCTCGTTCTTTGAGGTCCTTTTTAACCACCTTTAGCCAGACCTAGAGGGCTGAAATTTTTAAATCTGCTCAATGTCAGGGGAGCGATGGGAAAATCACTTTCATGTTTTGCTAAATGGCCTAGCTAACTGAGGAATTGGAGGCTCCACCAATGACCAAACTATGCTGCCGCTACCAAGCATAGACGAAGTTAGTAGAGCGATAAATCGGCTCAAAAATAATAAGGCCCCGAGATCAGATATTATCCCAGCGGAGCTGATTAAAACAAGAGGGTTCGCAATACACCAAGGAATTCATGAAAAAATAGCGCAAGTAGGAAGAAGCGATGCCAGAAGATTGGCGAAAAGGCATCCCCCCCATACATAAGAAGGAAGATATCACATCATGCAGCAGTTATCCTGGTATAACGTTGTTGAGTACCGCGTATAAGATTTTCTCCTTCAAGACAGGATACGCTAAAATCATCATTGGTCCATACCAGTGTGGCTTCATCCCAGGCAAATCAACAACTGATCAGATTTACACCCTTAGGCAGGTGATGGAAAAATGTGAGTTTTAAAACTCACTACACCATCTTTTTATAGACTTTAAAGCCGCCTATGATAGCTAGATAGCCAGAGTAGAACTTTATAAAGCCATGAGAGAATTCGGCATCCCAAATAAACTGACAAGACTATGTAGGTTGACTATGACCATGACATGACTATGACAACGATATTGACATCGTTGGTAGAAACCAAAGAGCTGTACAGGAAGCTTTCATCCAGATCGAGCGGGCGGCACGAAATCTGGGGCTGCACATAAATGAGAGAAAAACAAAGTGCGAGTAGAAGATCCAACATTGGTACCGCAATTAAAATAGTGGAGCGCGAATTTGAAGTAGTGCAATTCTTTAAATATCTCGGATCAATTGTAGCAGCCAATAACAGCATGGGACCAGAAATACGCGCACGGTTTCTTAATGCCAACAAAACCCTTTAATCTGACTACTCAATCCAGGAATTTTACCATACATCCAAGCTGCTGGTGTATAAGATAATGGTCATACCAGTTCTTACAAATGGATCCGAGACTTGGGTGCGGTCATACCAGTACTTAAATATGGATCCGAGACTTGGGTGCTTAGCAAAAAGCATTCTGACCTCTTAGCCGCGCTCGATAGAAAAGTCTTACGAAGAATTGTTGGCCCCGTATGTGAGGAAGGACAATTCCGGAGACTCTGCAATGATGAGATCTAAAAGCGTTACCGCGATGTCGACATCGTGAAGAGAATCAGGCTCGGTAGGCTTTGGTGGGCAGGACACCTAGCACGCATAAGCGAAGAGGATCCTGCTCGGAAAGTCCTTTGCGGTAGGATTTATGGAACACGACAGCGAGGCCGGCCAAGCCTACGCTGGAAAGATGGCGTAGACCAGGAAGCCCAGAGTTTAGGGATGCCAAACTGGATAACATCGGCTCTAAATTGGGACCGGTAGAGCGACTTTTTGCGGGAGTCCAGGACCGGACACCGGAGCCAAATATGATGATGATGACATATGCGCCCGTTGTAGAAATAGATAAAGTGGTGCATTGGTTTGCTTTTCCTCTTTACTTTAACCTCAAATCTATTTTTGTTAATCTGACAAGTCAGTTTCTTCCTGATTTTTTTGTAGTTCTTTTGCAACAAAGTGGGATGTGATTCGCCACAATTGCAACACTTAAGTGATTCGTTTTTGAGCTTATTGCACTCAAAGGTGTAATGATTTTCTGCGCATTATACACTTGGCTGTGATTTCGAACAGTAGTTGTTGATGTGCCCGAATTCCTGGCAGTTTTTGCATTGAGGTATCAAGTTTCACGCCTTTACTGGTCCAGTTTTGACTATTGTTACCATTCGTTTTTTAATTTCATATATATTATAAGGTTCTCTGTTGAGGCAAAAGATAGTAAAAACATATTCCTAATTTAAGCCTTAAACTAAACTTTGTGTGATTTAGGACACCGCGACCCATTATCTCGTCCACAATTCTGACACATGTTTTCCTCTATCACATTTTATTAAAAACGTTTTTTTTTATGATTAATTGTACTTTTAGTTTTCGGTTGATGTGCTAGTAAATATTTGTACATATTAATCGTTAATTCTGTTTTTTTTTCAATTTCATTTCAAAACAGCAAAATCCCGCATTTTTATTTATAATATCAGCTAACTTCAATCAGCCAACAGACAACACTATATACTCCACACTGATGCAACATTATGACTATCCCGCACCTTTCATACGACAAATGGAATGTGCGGAATTCCTTCCGTGCCAGCTATCTGCCGCTATCGATGTCTTGTACCAGACAAAACCTGACATACGGGGGTCACCCTCACCAGAAGATAAAGTGCAGCATCAGAAAGCGCAATGAGCGAGCGACACAAGTATACCTAACGAATACGTATGTGACGCATACGCCGGTTTTACTGCATCCAGGAAAAGTTAACTTTTGATTTTCATCGGCAGTCACCCATGTTTCGATTCGATTTTGTAGGACACGACCGTGCGTTGGCTGGACAAATTGTATGCAGATAGCAGTATGGAAATGCACTGTGTGCACACTTTTATCATGCGGAAAAGTTAGAAAGCGATTTTCGGATCTTTTTTTTTTGGTAATAAACATTTCCAGCTGATAGCTAAAGTTTTACTTTCCTTGTAGCATCATTGCTGAATAGGATGAATGTAATGCCGCGCACCAATGAAAGTGGAAATGGGGAAATGTCGTGCGCCAACATCTTACTACCAACTCAACACAGCAGGATTGATGATGAGCCGATATCCGACGAGGTTATTAGAAAGTAGAAAACTATGTTCTGCCCGCCGTTTAGCTTGAATGTTGGTCATATATGCAGCTTAGCAGCTTAGGCTGTCCCGCCGTCCAGCCAGAGTATACCAAACCGCCTGCTGCTGACCGCGAATTGATTACTGGTTCTTTTTCTGCATGATTTTTATGTTTGGAAATTGATGTAAATGTGCGGAGAAAGGAAAACCAACCACCGCCACCACCTCTGGACTGGGACGTGTAAATTAAAAAGAATTGCTCTCAAGAAAGCAAGCCTCTGTGCAGCAACTGCGATGGTCAATCGAAAGAGAAACTCATGTGAATCGCTTTGGTTTTTCTTCTTCTGCATTTCATAAATACAATTTCATGTTTTAATCTGTGACTGATGGGTGTATACGCTATACACTTTTCATTTCAGGATGTCGAGCAATATGGCTGCTGTGTCGAAAGGAAAAATCACAAACTTTTTCCGCAATACAAAGAAATTGAGAGTTTTTCCCGTTTTATTACTTTTCTTGCTTTACAACATGATTCATTTAATAAAAAAAAATCCATTCCACCTTCAAACGACTCGTTTATTGGTATGTATGCATGTGTATAAGTATATTAAAGAGATAACATTGAAAAAACAAGAATGTTGTCACTGCAAAGTTGCCAATATGCTGCGCTCTGCAATAAATCATTGATAGATAAATTACTGATACGTGTAGACATTGTGAATAGCAATGCAAAAGTGTAGGCTACCGCTACAGAAACTCAACTACAACAATTACCTACGCATCTAAATCACATCCATGAATCACATTCGAAAAACTTTTTAATTCCAGCTATCGTAAACGATATAATTATTGACACTCGTAAGGTAAATCTGCACAGAAACTGTTAGACTTAAACCCCTGTTACGGTTGTCGAAGATCAATACGATAAATAAAATTAATTTCTTAAGTAATTCCCAGTTTGCATTCAGAGAAGGTAGATCGACAGAAGAAGCTGTTTTGAGACTGTGTGGGGATATTTTTAATAGCTTGAATGCTTCTGAGATTGCTGCTTCTCTGTTAATTGACATAACCAAAGCTTTTGACATGGTGGACCATGCTATGTTATTCCAGAAACTGTATAAGACAGGTTTTCGAGCGTTTGTTTATGACTGGCTTGCTTACTATTTAAGTGACCGTAAGCAAATAGTCAAGGTACAGGATAAATTAAGCTCGACAAATTGTGTTAACATTGGCGTTCCTCAAGGTTCCGTTTTGGGCTCAATCCTCTTCGTAATTTATGTGAATTCACTTTTCATTCAACGTTTTAGTGGGAAAGTAACCGCCTGTGCTGATGACACTGCTGTATCTTACTCTGAAAAAAACTATACTAACTTGTATATTGCCGTTAATACCTTGTGACCCCGAAATTCTGCGCAAATGGTTTTTTGTTCATAAACGTACTATAAGTTAAAAAACAAAATTGATGATATTCAACATTTCTGGGGCTGTCTGTAAGGATTTAGTGTTGAAATATCACTCACCTCTTTATCCTAAATATAATCTAAATGTTTGTAGAAATCAAATTGGCATTACAACTTAAAATTTAAACTCAAAGTGTTCCGATGGTTGCTTTTATATTGAACGGGTTGACACCATTAACTACCTAGGTATTACATTTGATAGAAGATTAAGCTGAAAAGATCACGTTTTCAATTTATCACTATACTTACATAACGTTTTAAGACAGTAGTATCAGCTCAGCCTTTATTGTAGTCAGGATATTTTAAAATTAGTCTATAATGCTTTGTTTGAATCTAAGCTACAATATGGTTTGACCTGTTGGGGTGGTACTCACTCTAATAAAATTCAACTTTTGCTCATTAAGCAAAAAAAGGAAACTTGAAGTTCGCCCTCTAAAGCATTTATATTTTTTTAAGGTATTGAAAATAATTTTAAAAAGTCCGGGTATACCTATCATCATATTTGGCTCTACAACCGGGGTCCGGTCCTGGCCTCCCGCAAAAAGTCTCTCCACCGGTTCCGATTTCTAGCCGATGTCAGCCAGTTTGGCATCCCTAAACTATGGGCGTCCTGGTCTACGTTATCCTTCTAGCGTAGGCTTGGCCGGCCTCGCTGTCGTGTTCCATAAATCCTACCGCAAAGGACTTTCCGAGCAGGATCCTCTTCGCTTATGCGTGCTACGTGTCCTGCCCACCGGAGCCTACCGAGCCTCATTTTCTTCACGATGTCGACATCATGGTAACGCTCGAGGATCTCATCATTATAGAGTCTCCGGAATCGTCCTTGCTCACAAACGGGGCCAACAATTCTCCGTAAGACTTATCTCTCGAACGCGGCTAAGAGGTCAGAATGCTTTTAGCTAAGCACCCAAGTCTCGGATCCATATGTAAGTATCGGTATTACCATTGTCTTATATATCAGCAGCTTGGATGTTATGGTTAAGTTCCTGGATTTGAAGAGTCTTGACAGACTATAATAGACTTTGTTGGCTTTAAGCAACCGTGCGCGTATTTCTGGTTCCATGCTGTTATCGGCTGCTACAGTTGACCCGAGATAGTTAAAGGATTGCACTACTTCAAATTCGCGCTCCACTATTTGAATTGAGGGACCAATGTTGGATCTTCTACTCGCAGTCGTGGCCACCATGTACTTTGTTTTGCTCTCATTTATGTGCAGCCCCAGATTTCGTGCCGCCTGCTCTATCTGGATGAAAGCTTCCTGTACAGCTCTTCGGCTCTTCGGTTTCTACCAACGATGTCAATATCGTCTGCGTAAGCCAGTATCTGAATGGACTTATAGAGGATTGTTCCTCTCGGATCACTTTCTCCAACGCCATGTTGAAGAGGACGCAGGCCAGTCCATCCCCTTATCGGAGCCCGTTATAGATGTTGAATGGGCTTGATAGTGATCCGGATATTTTTACTTGGCTTATAACATTGGTCATAGTCAACCTACATAGTCGTGTCAGTTTATTTGGAATGCCGAATTCTCTCATGGCTTTATAAAGTTCTACTCTGGCTATGCTATCAAAGGCGGCTTTAGAGTCTATAAAAAGATGGTGTAGGAAGTTTTGAAAGTCTAGACATTTTTCCATCACCTGCCTAAGGGTGTAAATCTGATCAGTTGTTGATTTGCCTGGGATGAAGCCACACTGGTATGGACCAATGATGACTTTAGCGTATGGGGCTATCCTGTCTTGAAGGATAGGAGAGAAAATCTTATACGCGGTACAACGTTATACCACGATAATTGCTGCATTTTGTGATATATCCCTTCTTATGCATGGGGAACAGGATGCCTCTTCGCCAGTCTTCTGACATAGCTTCTTCCTCCCATACTTGCACTATTATTTCATGAATTGCTTGGTATAATGTGGGGCCTCCTATTTTTATTAGTTCCGCTGGGATCCCATCAGATCCCGGGGCCTTATTATTTTTGAGCCGATTTATCGCTCTGCTAACTTCGTCTATGCTTGGTGGCGGCAGCATAGTATGATCTTCGGTCATTAGTGGAGCCTCGAATTCCTCAGTTAGCTTGCCATTTAGCAACTCATTAAAGTGCTCTTCCCATCGCTCTAAGAAGCCTTTAAAATCGGCGATCAGATTACCCTCTTTGTCCATGCAGTATGTGCAACGCGGTGTATATTGCGTCATACCGCGGAGTCTTTGGTAGAACTTCCGCGCCTGGTGCGGTCCTTGCTCTCTGTACTGTTCTAGTTCACGGACGAGATTCTTCTCCCAGGCTGCTTTCCTTCGCCGGTGAACTGTTTTTTCATATCTTCTGAGCTCTTTATATTCAACTTCGCGTGCCCGCGTTCTATTAGATTGTTAAATTGCTCGGAGTCAACAGTACTAATGACAGTATTTTTAAGGCGTGTCCATTTCACTTCTATACCTGACACATCAGCCCCAGGACTTACTCTCCCAGCATTTAGGGCGAGTACGGGTATACTGCTTCAAGATTATATGGTTCCCGTAATTTACGTGTAAATAATATGTATTTAGTTAATTTACCTGAAATAAAAAAATTAAACTTTTCACACTTCTATGAGATCACCGCTTCTTAAAAGACAGTAGATCTTTCCTAGAAACACATTACTATATTGTTTCCAAGTCTGGCGTGAAACTTAAACGCACATGGCTATATCCTATTCCCTAACACTTCAGAAAGCGTATTGTTAACCTTGTTGGTTATCCGCAAATCGGGCATCGAAAGAAAATAAACAAAATGTTTGGATGAATGGGTGTGATGACTGGTAACATATTGTAGACGCCATAGAAAGGCACGAGACATCGAAAATTCATCTGGATTCTTGTCATACGTATCAACAATGGTGGCTACGTGGAACAATAGATGAAGAGCAAGAGTCCATGATCAAGAAAGAAATATATTTTTGGTGCCAAGTACTCTCTAGACTACTTGATGTTACTCTGACACTTTCAACGTCTAATTTAGCCTGTCGTGGCCACAGAGAAAAGGCAGATAGCAATGATCCAAGTTCTCGAGGAAACTTTTTGAGTATTGTTGGGTTATTAGCAAAATACAATCCGATTTTACAAGAATTGTTCTGTAAACCAAAGGGCCAGATAAAATACCTAAGTCCAAAAATACAAAATGAGTTCATTTCTGTTCTGGTTCTAAGAATAGAAAATGCACTCATAAATGAAATAAATGCCACACCATTTTACTCTATCACATTCGATATGACTCAATATATTTCAAAAACAGATCAAATGTGTGAACTGTGAGCACATGAACCGCCACCGTTCTCTTACCACCGGGGTGGGGGTGTACTATAGCCTTTTCCCACTTGCCAATATTGTACATTGAACAATTCATAAAAATCAGTTTGTAAATGTGGCTGGTATTACCATTTTCCATTTCTCACCACCTGGTAGGGAAAGGGCGTATACTATAGCCTATAACCTTTGTCCGCCTGCCAATAATATACATTGTAAGATTCATAAAAATCGACTGGTAAATGTGAGTTTCCATAATTACAATCGAACAGAGATTTTATTTAATTTTTATTTATATAGATATAGATGAACCTCCGCCTTCCTGTTACCAACTCATGGTGGGGGTGTATATTCCGCCAACTGCCAATAATATACATTAAAAATGTCATAAAAACTGTTTGTAAATGTGTCTGATGTTAAAATTTTACATTAACTCCGCAGGGAGTGGAAGGCGGGTGTACTATTGCCTATCTTCTCCACCTACCTTCCTCCACCTGCCAATAATATAATTTGAAAATTTCAAAAACATCGGTTGGTAAATATGAGTTTCCATAAATAAAGCAAACAAACGTTCATTTTTAAAACTTTTATTTAACTTGACTTGACCCCTTTTTGTCTGTATTTTCAACTACTTTGAGGTCCTTTTTAACCACCTTCCAGACGGCATAGAGAGATGACATTTATGACTGTCTTAGTCCAAAATGGCATTTTTTTATATTCCGCGTGTGACGCGTCTGGGGGTTGTAATGGGCATTCTTTACTGTGGTGCTGAGGTAAAGACTCTAAGGCTGTGTACCATGTAATGATCCCTCAGTATTCTCGGTAATCTCATTAATTGACAAACGTTTCCTCATTGAAGACTTTCTTCAATTTACTGAGACTAATATTTTTTAAATTCTCTATATTAAGCTTGGGTCAGCATGGTTCGGTTCGTCGCTAGTTCTGTCGTTCGGTGGTGGAATTTTGTGATCAATTTTTAACCTACTTCTCATAGACCGATTTTTTTAAACTTTGGACACATGTGTATTTCCGGTGACAACACTTTCTATTAAAATTTGGTAGTGATCGGGCCCCGTGGTCGAGTGTTGGGGCTCCAATACACATTTTTTAAATATCATGCCATATAGCGTCATCAAATCACATTGTGTGCAGCGCTGCTTTACGAATTGTGGGTTTTTCTTTTTAATCAGAAAAGCATGCAATGCTTCGCTTATGTTTTTATAGTGGAATTCAGTATACTTTTAGGCGCATATTTCGGTTGTTGAAGAATTTGCATAAAAAATTTTAATTTTAATATTTATGGAATGCCGTTTTTTTTTTTTTTGATTCGTTATCTCATCTCTCTTTGTCAGTTGACTTTGACAGTTATTATAACTGAGCTGACAGTAGCTGTGAATGTTGTCCCACTAAATGCAATCAGAATGTCAGTTAAGTGCGTCCTTAGTTGCATAGGACGGCGCTATTATTCAACATTTCACATGCGTTTCGTAACATAATAATCGGTACACACACACTTTATTCCATTAGTCCATTGTCCCAACCAACGAAATCATAAATTTAATCATTTGTATTATTTTCTCTTTTATTGTTAGCGTACTGTACTTTGAATTCGCTCTGTTAAACTGTAGTGTAATTATTATTCTTGCCTAGGACTAATTAGTCAGACGGCGCAAAAAAAGAAAATTGTAGTTTCATTTTGTCTTCTTAAAATTCAGTTCTATGTATTAATAATACTATTTGTTTTTACCTGTTACACTAACTTTACTTTTTTGACTAATACTAAAATTGGTTTGTGGTTTCTTCTTCACTTAATTCAAACAAAAGAACGTTGGCTGTTGGCGCTCAATGTGCACGCAAGTGCATCGTACTTTGTTAGATAATCTGATTCACTTGCGTTTGAGTTATTAAGAAAGTTAAACTAAAAGTTCACTGAAGCATAATTTTTATGTTTGCGTAAATTAGAAGGTGCTTTGTCTTGGTATGTTTTTTATTTTTACAATGTAATTTTTTCAACATTGGCTTATGTATAATTTGTTTTAGTTCAAGGCGTGCGTTAAGACTACTAGCACCAGGTAAATGTTCTTTTTCTGAAAGTTAATTGGCTTGAAGAGGTGAAGAGTAGGCTCAGAGGCCTATTTTTTGTTATTCTGGATATACTTTGCCGCGTGGCTATTAATGCCAAGATAAACTTCGGTTTGTCTCTATGGAAAGGCGGGTGAGTTAATTCACCCAACGAAATTAGGCGATTGAGCTGAAAGTTAAAGAAATTTCCTGTTTATGGTCATCTACGAATGATAAACGTAACGCAACTTTTAGAGTTCAAGGGAAAATATCATCATCATCGTATTTGGCTCTACAACCGTGGTCCGGTACTGGCCTCCCGCAAAAAGTCTCTCCACCGGTCCCGATTTCGTGCCGATGTCATCCGGCTTGGACAATATAACTTCGCAAAAACAAGAGCAAGAGCAGTTGCGTGTTGCCAGAAATATTTGAGTGTTGTTGACCGTCTTTATGGAAGACATAATATTAAGATCCATTTGAAATTGGGTTTGTATATTCTATAGAAATAGAAACAGTAGAATAGCTAAGAAGGAGGATTGAATATGCAGATCAGACGATTGCAATGTAATGCCGCAAACAAACTTGAAAGCTTAAAACTTTTTATTTTAACCCTGCTCCTGTTGACCGAATGCATAAGTACTGTGACATGGATTTGAGGGAAATTGCATAGGCTTTAATATTGTATTAGTTAAAAAAAATTTATCGAACCGTATTTTTCGAGATAATCGCGTTTGAAAATACAATTTAAAAAGGATAATTTAAACTTAACGACTTTCATTTATTTTGGGAAAGGTGTTACAAATTTATAAGAATGTACATTGATCTGAAAGATTTAATTTGCTTTCAAAAAAGACCAACAGTGGCCTTGTAGTTAGAAGCATTCAACAGTTACAGGGTGTGAAGTTATGTAAGGTCAAGTACGTCTCTTCGCATTAAAACGCTACGCACACCGCACGTGGTCAACATTGCTCTTGTTTATGTGTAGTTGTATCGAATCCCAGTAACACCAAAAGTATTTTTCACGGTGTCCCACCTCTCGCGAATGTCTGACAAACGTTGTGAGAGTTATAACTTGTCACGGAAGGCTTCTCAATTCGCCGTTCGGATCCGCCCTTAAATTGTAGGTTCCTTCAATTTGTGCCCAAAAATATACATGCACAACACAAATGGTCGCGAGAAGCTCGGCCTTGGACCGCAACGTTCTGTCGCGCCGAATATTATTATTATTATTATATTAACTTCGTCTGCGAGTAGAAGATCCAACATTGGTCCCTCAATTCAAATAGTGGAGCGCGAATTTGAAGTAGTGCAATACTTTAACTATCTCGGGTCAACTATAGCAGCCGATTACAGCATGGAACCAGAAAAACGCGCACGGTTGCTTAAAGCCAACAAAGTCAAGATTTTTCCAATCCAGGAACTTAACCATAACATCCAAGCAACTGATATATAAGACAATGGTCATACCAATACTTACATATGGATTCGAGACTTGGGTGCTTAGCAAAAAGCATTGTGACCACTTAGCCGCGTTCGAGAGAAAAGTCTTACGTAGAATTTTTGGCCCCGTATGTGAAGAAGGACGATTCCGGAGACTCTATAATGATGAGATCTACGAGCGTTACCGCGATGTCGACATAGTGAAGAAAATTAAGTTCGGTAGGCTCCTGTGGGTAGGACACCTAGCTCGCATGAGCGAAGAGAATCCTGCTTGGAAAGTCCTTTGCAGTATGATATATGGAACACGACAGCGAGGCCGGTCAAGCTTACGCTGGAAGGATGGCGTGGACCAGGACGCCCAGAATTTAGGGATGCCAAACTGGATGACATTGGCTTGAAATCGGAACCGGTGGAGAGACTTTTTGCAGGAGGCCAGGACCAAACCCCGGTTGCAGAGCCAAACATGGCTCTGCAACTAACTTCACGTGCCCATGGCTTGGCTAGCTGACTGGGTGGTAAAATCTTGTGATCAATTTTTAACCCACTTTATAAAGCCCGATTTTATTTAAACTTTGCACACATGTGTATTTCCCATGACAATATGTACTTTCTATTGAAATACGAGGGTGATCGGATGGCTCCCATATAAATTTTTTCCATATAGCGGCATCAGATCATGTCATACTATAAAGAATGTGTTCTGTGTGCGCTGATGAGCTGATGCGCTGTGAGCAGCGCTGCTTGCTTTACGATTGGGGTTGTTTTGTTGTTGGGTTGCAGTGCTTCGCCTGTGTTTTTATTTTTCAGCATCTATAGCGGAAGTCAGTATACTTTGGGTTATTGGAGAATTTACTTGAAACATTTTAATTTTTATTGGTTGTTTTTTTTTCACAAAATATGTTGTCCATCGCCAATACGCATGTGTATAAAGTTTGAAGAAAATAGGGTAGAATTTTTAAAAACATTTTTTGGGATCCCCGTGATCACCCCGGGTCCGCAACTACAAAATTTTACAAAAAGTTATTCCTGATATTGCGCGGCCGAAACGATCATGTTTTCGCTTGAGGAGCGTTTCCAAATGTTGAAAACTTATTTTTAATGTCAGTGGTGTGTATAGCCGAAACCGTGGGAATTTCGAAAAGAAATACGAGTCGTGCAAAATCTCCAAGCGGAACCGCTGTGGTGAAATTGGTAAAGAAAGTTCGTGAGAAAGGCTTGCTTTTGGATAAGAGAAGTGGTCCTTGAGCTCGGACAGGTTGCACGCCCGAGAATATTGCGGCTGTGGCCCACATTTCTATCTCGGGGGCTATGTAAACAGGCAGAACTGCGAGATTTGGGTTTCGTTACAGCCACACGTAATCTTTCTACGATGCAAAGCATCCACCAAGAGCAACAGTTTTACTTGGCTTTTGGAGTGGTAACCCATTTTTCTTATTGTAAAGCCAGCAGAGGGAGCCACATGAACGAAATTGTTTTTCAATCTTAAAGCGGAGACTCCAACCTTTCCACACAAAAAAATTTTGATGTATACCCATTTTATAGCGGTTTTTAAAATATTGCCCACCCTGTTAATTGATCGCAAGATTCCAAGACAGACAGACAAACAAGTCCACGGGCACGCAAAGTTAATATAGAAAATAAAAACTAAGTTTTATTTAATATATACAGAATTAGCCGTTTGTCCTTCGGTAAATAAAATGCTTGAAATAGAAATTATTGAGGTGCTTGGACGCACCATTGAAAATTAAATGTACATACATACTTATAAAAATTCACCATACCAAGTCTGGACACAAACCAACTTGAAGATTAGCGCGATTCAAACGAATATTAGCTGAATTTTATTTGCCCAGCGAGTTCGGAATCCGAATGTCAAAACCAGCCAAACAGCAGGTTTTCACAATTCCAAAGAAGGAATTCGACAGTGCAATTGTTGTTGTTCCTCGGCAATTCCGGCTATTATATTCGCTTTCCCAAAAACAAATATCAACCGAACTTATTCAACATGATGGTATTCACCCGTTAAAAAGATATGGAGGCATTCGTTAACGTTTTCCAACCGTTTGGAATATCCCAGAATGCCGAAAATAGGTTTGGAATATTCTTTTCAATCTACTATTCGCTTTTAAGAATCTGGAACGACATGAAACTATTATTTTCTTTCTACCTGTTAACCTGTAGAGTTTGAGTGGAATACATAAAACGCTTTGTGAAATAAAGTGTCAGTTGTGCAGTATGCTGCCGGTCATTTGACAAAAACTATTTCAAAAGTATTTTTTATAAATTTATTATATTCCAACTGATATATATATATAGGTATTCCATTCTTTATATTTTATAATGAGAATTAAGAAAACTCTGTTCGTTCGCTCAGTTAATAATTTACTTAAATAATCTCTAAATATGATTTTTTGCCTGAATACAATTTTTAAATAAATGTTTGTAGCACCTAATAAGTTCAGATATGGATAAAATTATAATATTCAACTTATTATTGATTTTATTATTTTATTAAAGGAAAATTACTTCGATGTTGCGCGTACAATGGTAGACTAAGGAGTATGGACTGAGTGACTGAGTGGAGACTGGAGACGGAAAATGGTTATTCGTAGTATTGCCAGATAAAATAAATGAACTTTAATATGATATAGAAAAAAAGTAAACAAATAAAATTTAACGTCAAACTATTGACGTATATATGTATTCTTAAATTTAGGAAATATGGTCTATATGATTTAAACGTATTAATAAATAGTAAATAAGAAAATATGTGTTAGCCACACCTTCTTCCATGCGTTTTGGAATTCTTTCAGTCGTCAATGCAGAAATGTCAAAGTTAAGCTGCCAGCCGGCTGAAAAAAATTTAAACCGAAATACATTTTCAATGCATTTTTTATACTATTTTGTAAGCAATATATAAATGGAATATTCTATCTTTCATTGTGTTTTCACGTTTGGTGGCAAAATTAGTCTAGTTGTGACATTGTGGGTTAAAGTAGTTAGAGTACTCATAAATTAGTACTAAAAATTTCTTAGGACAGGTTTAGGATAAATACTACATATCCATGAATTGATTAACCAATGGTGTTATTTGTTAATGAGCATGGAACCGCTAATTAGAGTTGAGTATTTTTAAATCCAAATCAACTACACGAGCGGTTGACTTGGTTATAATTAAAATATCGGAGCATTATTCGGTCTTATACCATCGCTATAAAATCTTAATCCAAGCATGGAAATGCTACTAGATAGCGCAGCTTGGTTTTTAACGAAACCACGAAACCTAAAAACAACATGTGTTAATTAAAAAGTACGTAGTCAGTTTTCTGTTTTATGTTAACTACATTATTGACTACCTTGTAACGGAAACGAAAAATAAGCGGGTTTAACAAAATTCAAAACACTCAAATGAAATTTTATTACTCTTTGGTATCTAACCTTCATACATTAATTAATTGTTATAAAATACTAATAATTCATAATTAATAAATAATAATTTATAAAATGTGAGTAATAAGGCGGTCTTATGTTGTATTTTTTAAAATCACATTGCAAATTAAGCATACGGCGACAACGCTATTTCTTTCATTTTTTAAATTCTTTATATTAACTTCGGGCTTCGCGCCGGCATCGTTCTGTCGTTCGTTCGTTCTGTAGTGGAGTCTTACGATCAATTTTTAACCCTAATTCTACTTAATCTACATAAAGTGGTAGAGAGCAAATCCGAGGAAACCAAGTAACGTTTGAGCAAGGTAGGCTGCTTCACGGACGTTAAGGCAAGGGCATTAGTGGAATTAATAACTAAACAGGCTCCGTTAGCCAGCACGCCTTGTGACAACATGGTGCAAAGGCTTGAATTCAAGAAAAACATTGAAGTCAAAATGAGCACCAAGAAGGAATTCAGATTTGAAACTGAATACCAGATGCATCCGGGAGCCATAAAGTGGTATACGGATGGGTAAAAGAAAGCAGAAGGCACAGGGGCTGGAGTACTCTAAAGCAATGGGGCAGTAACCAAGCATATTCCAGGCAGAAGCACATGCCATCGAAAGATGTGCTCACTTTAATCTGTAAAGAAATTACGTGAGGCAGGAAAAAGCCATTATGACAGACAGCCAAGCTGGGCTAAAAGCCCTAGATGCATTCCACATAACGTCAAGACTGATGGAGGATTGTAGGGCGAAGCTAAACGGCCAAAACATCAAAAATAGGGCCAGAAACATTCTGCCGCATAGTGTACCGCATAATGCGGGAGTACGCAGAATAGGTAAGGCAGCTGCTTCCGTAAGATGGAAAAATCTCCCAGGCCTACGACAAGTAAAGGAAATAGTGGGGAACTATGACCCAAAAAGGTCTCGCTCGATATTGGGACTTAGTTGAAGAATTGTTAGAATCATCACGGGTTTCCTAACATGACATTGTAGACTGAAGGGGCACCAACAGACATACACTGAACCCACACCATATCATTAAGTTCATTAGAACCATTAGTATGGAGAGAGTGCTGTATGGACGGGCATACTGTCTCTGTAGCACTAGTTAGGGGAAGCGCAATATATCAATATGGGTCGAAGTGCTATTGGTAGATACCCCTTTTCATCATCATCATCAAATTTAACTTTAGGTGTGATGCTCTTAAACACATATTTAACAATACCTCCAATTCAGCGCCATCTACCGAATCAAAAAAAGTGAACTTATAGGAGCATCAAACAAACTTATGGTGTGAATATGGCTTCGATACTTTCAGTGATTTAGACGTGATGAGGTAAGATATATGACATATTCAAGAATACCTCAACTCAGCGCCGTTGCATTTGTGCTTGGGTTTTTTTTTTGGCATGTTGTTGAGAAACGTGTGTGGTGGCGGGGTAGACAAAACTACTCGGGTCGACCGCCGAACGAGTTAATCACTTTTCGTTTTTCGTTCTGTTTCGCATTTGTTTTACTCTGAATTCGCTGTTGGTATGTTTCGCTCGTCGATCGCTATCGGTAAATAAAAAATGGAGGTGTGGGCACAACACGACTTTCTTTTACGGACGGGTCCAGAATCTTCAGTAAATGTATATTAATTTTTTTTTCCATTTATTTTTTCTTGTTCTTCTATATCACCAAAATAAAAATAATAACGAAGTCCAATATTTGTTATAAATTTTAAAATCTGGTTTTACGAGTACACTTCGAAAAACTAGATGGAGCTCATTACACCACGCTTTGCGATCACCAAAAAGTGAACCACCTGTAAAATTTAAACATATTATTGGTAACGTGAAAAAGTTTGACCAACAGAAGTCCAACTCAACACACCACTCGCGCGACGATGACGAGTGAGACACCAGCAAGAAATCTCGTTTCATCTCATCCACCGTTGCTCATCCCTTTCTCGCTATTTGCTTGTATGGTCAATTTAGTTAGTTCTTTCGCAAAGCTCATTCAGTGAGCACGTAGATACGGGATAGAAGACAATTCCGAGGAATATTTTTCAAAATAGAAAATATCTTTTTCTTTTTCAAAAATTGGTGATATATTTACCATCATCCACCAAGGAGTGAATAGTGAAAAATAGATAGTCGCCTTTTGTATTGTCGCGCTGTACTCTACTTTGTATGTACTCATTGCTCTTAGAAAGCAGTGAAGAGTGAAGTGAACGAACGCGTCTTCCATCAGTGAATCGCCATCCGCCATATTGCACGAAATGAGACAAAAGATTTAATTGAACAAAATTTTCGACTGAAATAATAACTTTTTAGTTCTGTCTCATGTTAAGTGTGTGAAATAAAAATAATAAACAATTTGTGACAAGAAATTTACCGACAGAAATTCGATTGTACTTTAATTAATCGGTCAACTTTTGAGGTAAATTTTGCAATAAATGTTAACGCCACACAAACGTAGGTATGAAATGGTGTCACTCAAGTGCTTTTGTTTGTCATGATGGCGTCATCAACTATTTCCATTCATTTGATGATATAACGACCCTGAGTCCATTGCATTTTTCGTAAATCAAATTTTTAAGAAAAATATATTTCTAAAATATTGTGAGATCTTGCAATGTTTACAACTGCAAGCATTTTACCTCCTTTTTTTGGCTTGCTGAAATTTTCTTGTGCGTGCGAAATAGAAAATCATTGCTCGTCTCATAATTTTTCGAGAAAAGGAAAAATTTATTAACTGGATACGTAGTGGTAGTGTGAAAAAGAAGGTGGCGATGGCAGCCATTTGTAAATGCGAGTTAAAAAGTCTTCGTGTTCCATCTCAGCCATCGTCTGTCACTGTTGCGATTGTTGGTTTTGGTTTTTTTTTGTGTGCATGTGTGAGTGAGTTGTGTTTCCGTCTTGTTCCGTCCACACAATTGGCATTCTAGCAACGACACTAGTATTACATGAAAATTGTAGCGCATAGCGTTTGTTCCTGTTCAATAAATGAATGCTCTCGCTTCTGTTCTGAGTGCCAACTCTTCACAATTGAGTGAAGGAAAGCCATAGCACATACAGCATTGCCAGAGAAATATTTTTTAGTGTGCGAAAAGTACAGTTGACTAGTACGGCGAGGACGCGAGGTAAATCGTTTTTGAAAGAAGGAAGAATTAGGTTAATTAACACATTGGTATATAATTCATATTTCATACAATGAAGTCAATGCAAAAACTTTTTGTACTTGAATAGCATAATTATACCAGAAAAAATAAAAAATATAAGCAAATGAGATAACGCTCAAACAAAAAATTTATAATTTTTATTTGCATTAAGCTAAGTGACTATTTTATGTACCTTAGATAAGTAACAAAGATTATATGAATGAACTGTACCCTATAATACACAACACCACTTTACTAGTTTTATATTTCCCGCGAAAAACTGTCAACTGCATGTGTACACTCTTTCCGTTACTGTCATTTTATAAATGCGCTTTGGGCGCATTTTCTTTTATTGGAGAAAAGAAAAATTCATGTATTGTTTTTTTTTTTACAAAATTATCGGATATATCGGAACTCGGATTTCTCCGATTTCAATTGCATAAAAAACAAGACCAAAAACACTCCGCCCTTTTAGGTCTGTTCGCGTACTAAAAAATAGGGCGTTTCAACGGTATGCTCGGCAACGGTATTTTTGTCGAGCATGGTTGTGTAGACCTAATTATCACCTTTCATTTGATACCAATATTTTGTCCCACCCACTTTTAAGCACGCCCCTTTTTACACTTTTATGAAAAAGTCTGTTTTTTGCTCTTTCTCCGTCGAGGGGCCCCATGAATTAAATGGAAGGTATTTTTATTACCTTTCGTATGATACCAATTAACCCCCATACCTCCTAATAAATACTTAGAAAAATGCATTTTTCTAAAAAAAACTCAAAACTTTGCATGCCCCTCCTACCCAAAGGGGCGTCTCCCCCAAACAAGATGGCGATTTTCGCAATCTGCTCAATTAGGGCTTAACGGTGAGAAGGCCAAATCAAATGCCGGACGTACCGTTGTTTAGCCGGCACTCTCACAATGGAAAAACGTACTACTTAAAACTTACAGATTGTATGGAACTTGGTTTTGACAAAAAAAATATTTTTTTTCGTTATGTTGGAATTCCATACAATCTTGTAAGTCTTAAAGTTGTTTTTCTATTGAGAGAGTAAGTTCATTTCCCCTTCATGCGAATTTTGCCAACTTTTACCACAAAAATTTCTGTGAGTAACGTGAACATTCTGTCAAAAACAAATTTATTGACAACTTATGTAGCCTTTATTTTTTTCTAAACTTTCTTGAACAAGTGCACTAATTTTTGGCGCTAAGCAAAAAAAAAGAAGTATTTTGAATCCTTGCTCTCACAATAAAAAACTTAAGACTTTAATTCTCACACAATGAATACATAAAATATTAGGTTGTGACTGCAAAGTTTCAAACTGTGACAAGCTTCATTATTATTACATAACAACAATGAAAAGAAAAATATTTCACATCCCTTTCAAAATTTTGCAAACTTCATTCTGTATTGCTTCAAAAATTTTTAAACTTAAGAACTAAGATCTACCAACATACCGAGCAGGAATTTTTTAGTCAAAACCAAAATCCATAAATTTCTGTAACTCTTAAGTTTTTCATTGTGAGAGCGCCCTATGTGAATTTGTATCGAAATGGTCGCAAAAATGCCACGATGACGATAAGAATGATAACAAATGTTTTCATTTTAAATTTGTAACATAAGCAAACAAATCGAGTGCACTTTTGTGAAATTGAGTGCATTATTTTTGAACTTTTTTTTATCAAAAGACCGACTGCACTCGTTTTTGGACATCAAACAAACAAAACAAGTGCACTGGTTTTTTCTATTTGTATTTGTGGTTGCTGTCACATTTCAAAAGTCAAACAATGACAGTGTTTTGTTGGTGTGTGTAGATAGAGAAGTATGCTCGACCCAAAAACCTCGAGTAGAAATTTTTACCCAACTACTACATTCAGTGCAATTTTTTAAAGAAAACGAACAAAATTTTGTGACATCCAGTGCAATTTTTTGCACTCGGGGTAATTTTTCCCATCAAACAAAAGCTTGTGAACTTTGAATTTTGGCGAAATGGATGTTGACAGTTTCTGCCAAGGTAACAATTTTGTAGTTTTATGCGTTCCCGTACTTTTTGTGTGCTTCCTCTCACTGAAATTTTTTTTTATATCGATTTTCTCTTTTACTAATTTTTACTAGAAAAAGTAAGGCAAGGGACCTATTGCTTCATTTTCATCTCTCTCACTGACTAATTAACATCAACAGAATAGATTGTAGAATGTAGATTATCAACAAACCCATTCAGACTCTAGCCAACAAATATTATATTCAAAACGCAACTCATAAAATCGACTTAAATGGAGTCATATTCAAATATTGTACATCACCTTTCTTGCATGTTTCAACTTTTTATTTTGTTCTTAACTCCGCTATTTTTTTTAAATAAAAATTTGGCGTAGATTGATTTTTTGGCTGTCAAGTTATTCGTTTACTCTAAAAAACCAATCTGCGGTAGATCGAAATTCTCCCTCTAACAGATCTGTATATTTTGGGAGATTTACCATTTTTTCATTAACTACGACAACAACACATGCAAGAAAAAAATGTAAACAAAAAATTTTCGCCTTTCGTGTTCGAATTGCCGAGAAAAAATCTGAGCTCGAGGGCAGATTTCTAAAACGAAAAAAAACGACATAAGATTCTAATGTTTAGTTAAAAAGTGAGGAACAAAAATCTGTGTTGTTTTCGTTTTATCCTTATCTAGTTCATAGAATTGTCTTTGTCTATCTTCTCTGATAAGCATAATGGGTCTTTTTATAAACGGAAAAAAGCAACAAACGAAACGGCTAATTTGAGTGAGTGACAATTTAACAAGGTCCTTGCCCTTGATATAAATACTCGATATAAATATACGTATAAGAAATTTGACATCCCGATAATAAACCATTAGGTGCGTTAGTGATGCCGAAGGGTCCATAATCCGTATCCTCCCTATTCTAAGTAACTGGAACACGATTCCTCCAAGGAAAAACTCTGAAAGAAAATTATTTTTAATAAACTTCTCCTCCCGCTATCGGTCGGTTATGACATGTTTTTATTGCTGAGCAGTGCTGTCGTATCAACATTTTTAACGGGATCCATTTCTGAAATCTTTGTGGATTCAAAAGCAGCGAACAGTAAAGAGATCAACTTGTTTTTCTTTTATGTAATTTATGAATTCACCAGAGGCATAGGTTTTTTTAAAAATATTTATTCCAACAAAAAGCAACAAATATAAACATAAATACAAAATATATAAAGACCGCTTTTTGGGGAACACATTTTGCCGGTTAGATTTTTTTCCCTCTAATGTGGCAACAAAGTTCTTTGTCGCAGAAAAGTGTTACACTGTCGTAGATTGGTTCTAAAAAGTGTGGATGCAAAACAGATCAACGCAAACCGAAACACATTTTCTCGTATATTCTTATTCAGTTGGTTGTATATTGGTTCCAAAGTTAATAAAATATATATTTTGTGACGCAAATCGAAACATATTTTCCCATACTATTCAATACTTTTGGCAGTAGATTGGTTCCAAAGATGATAAATTTTTAATTTTCTTATTTCATTAAAAAATTCATTTAATTTGAAATAAATATTTTATTTCAATATATGTATGTACATATTTACATTACATAGTCACAAGTAAGGGATTCAAAATAAAATTATAAGGAACATAAATTAACTTTTTTTTTTGCTAACAAATCAGTTTGCCGTTTTCATAGCAGCTTCATTAGCATGACTTTCATTTCCATGCTTGTAGCGACGCAAATCAAACAACAGTTAAAGCTCCTACATTTCGTCTATGCTCCAAAGAATCAAGAGATGAAGTAATGGTGTCACATCGTTTATCATACGGACAACTATATTTTTAATTCTATCAAGATATTGCAAATGTGATTTTGGAGCCCCAGCCCATACATACGAATTAAATTCCAAAATTGGCCTAACATCAGTCTTATTTAATCTTAATAAAGTAAAAGTTAAAACGTTTTATAAAACCTAAGCATTGGTTTGCTCTTTTTGAAATTTAATAAATATGTCTTTCTAAGAAGTTGTCTTAAAAATTTCAATCCTAACATCTTAAGTGAATCAGATCACGCAATAAGAAGGGAACCATTTATCGCTTGAACTGCCTTTTGGGAAAAAAGAGAGGCCTCGAATTTATTCAGGTTAAATTCCACCCTGTTAGATCTGCCCCAAGAATGACTTGAATGTTCGACAGAATACACTTATTCATAAAATCTCGCGAACCATTCTAGCGAGAATTACATTCTTTTTGACTAAAAAACCCAATGGAAGCCGACAGCTTAAATTTACGTTCCACTATTTGAATGAGGGACCAATGTTGGATCTTCTATTCGCAGACGTGGCCCTCATGTACTTTGTTTTGCTCTCATTTATGTGCAGCCCCAGATTTCGTGCGTGCTATATTTTGGGAGATTTACCATTTTTTCATTAACTACGACAACAACACATGCAAGAAAAAAATGTAAACAAAAAATTTTCGCCTTTCGTGTTCGAATTGCCGAGAAAAAATCTGAGCTCGAGGGCAGATTTCTAAAACGAAAAAAAACGACATAAGATTCTAATGTTTAGTTAAAAAGTGAGGAACAAAAATCTGTGTTGTTTTCGTTTTATCCTTATCTAGTTCATAGAATTGTCTTTGTCTATCTTCTCTGATAAGCATAATGGGTCTTTTTATAAACGGAAAAAAGCAACAAACGAAACGGCTAATTTGAGTGAGTGACAATTTAACAAGGTCCTTGCCCTTGATATAAATACTCGATATAAATATACGTATAAGAAATTTGACATCCCGATAATAAACCATTAGGTGCGTTAGTGATGCCGAAGGGTCCATAATCCGTATCCTCCCTATTCTAAGTAACTGGAACACGATTCCTCCAAGGAAAAACTCTGAAAGAAAATTATTTTTAATAAACTTCTCCCGCTATCGGTCGGTTATGACATGTTTTTATTGCTGAGCAGTGCTGTCGTATCAACATTTTTAACGGGATCCATTTCTGAAATCTTTGTGGATCCAAAAGCAGCGAACAGTAAAGAGATCAACTTGTTTTTCTTTTATGTAATTTATGAATTCACCAGAGGCATAGGTTTTTTTAAAAATATTTATTCCAACAAAAAGCAACAAATATAAACATAAATACAAAATATATAAAGACCGCTTTTTGGGGAACACATTTTGCCGGTTAGATTTTTTTCCCTCTAATGTGGCAACAAAGTTCTTTGTCGCAGAAAAATGTTACACTGTCGTAGATTGGTTCTAAAAAGTGTGGATGCAAAACAGATCAACGCAAACCGAAACACATTTTCTCGTATATTCTTATTCAGTTGGTTGTATATTGGTTCCAAAGTTAATAAAATATATATTTTGTGACGCAAATCGAAACATATTTTCCCATACTATTCAATACTTTTGGCAGTAGATTGGTTCCAAAGATGATAAATTTTTAATTTTCTTATTTCATTAAAAAATTCATTTAATTTGAAATAAATATTTTATTTCAATATATGTATGTACATATTTACATTACATAGTCACAAGTAAGGGATTCAAAATAAAATTATAAGGAACATAAATTAACTTTTTTTTTTGCTAACAAATCAGTTTGCCGTTTTCATAGCAGCTTCATTAGCATGACTTTCATTTCCATGCTTGTAGCGACGCAAATCAAACAACAGTTAAAGCTCCTACATTTCGTCTATGCTCCAAAGAATCAAGAGATGAAGTAATGGTGTCACATCGTTTATCATACGGACAACTATATTTTTAATTCTATCAAGATATTGCAAATGTGATTTTGGAGCCCCAGCCCATACATACGAATTAAATTCCAAAATTGGCCTAACATCAGTCTTATTTAATCTTAATAAAGTAAAAGTTAAAACGTTTTATAAAACCTAAGCATTGGTTTGCTCTTTTTGAAATTTAATAAATATGTCTTTCTAAGAAGTTGTCTTAAAAATTTCAATCCTAACATCTTAAGTGAATCAGATCACGCAATAAGAAGGGAACCATTTATCGCTTGAACTGCCTTTTGGGAAAAAAGAGAGGCCTCGAATTTATTCAGGTTAAATTCCACCCTGTTAGATCTGCCCCAAGAATGACTTGAATGTTCGACAGAATACACTTATTCATAAAATCTCGCGAACCATTCTAGCGAGAATTACATTCTTTTTGACTAAAAAACCCAATGGAAGCCGACAGCTTAAATTTACGTTCCACTATTTGAATGAGGGACCAATGTTGGATCTTCTATTCGCAGACGTGGCCCTCATGTACTTTGTTTTGCTCTCATTTATGTGCAGCCCCAGATTTCGTGCGTGCTATATTTTGGGAGATTTACCATTTTTTCATTAACTACGACAACAACACATGCAAGAAAAAAATGTAAACAAAAAATTTTCGCCTTTCGTGTTCGAATTGCCGAGAAAAAATCTGAGCTCGAGGGCAGATTTCTAAAACGAAAAAAAACGACATAAGATTCTAATGTTTAGTTAAAAAGTGAGGAACAAAAATCTGTGTTGTTTTCGTTTTATCCTTATCTAGTTCATAGAATTGTCTTTGTCTATCTTCTCTGATAAGCATAATGGGTCTTTTTATAAACGGAAAAAAGCAACAAACGAAACGGCTAATTTGAGTGAGTGACAATTTAACAAGGTCCTTGCCCTTGATATAAATACTCGATATAAATATACGTATAAGAAATTTGACATCCCGATAATAAACCATTAGGTGCGTTAGTGATGCCGAAGGGTCCATAATCCGTATCCTCCCTATTCTAAGTAACTGGAACACGATTCCTCCAAGGAAAAACTCTGAAAGAAAATTATTTTTAATAAACTTCTCCCGCTATCGGTCGGTTATGACATGTTTTTATTGCTGAGCAGTGCTGTCGTATCAACATTTTTAACGGGATCCATTTCTGAAATCTTTGTGGATTCAAAAGCAGCGAACAGTAAAGAGATCAACTTGTTTTTCTTTTATGTAATATATGAATTCACCAGAGGCATAGGTTTTTTTAAAAATATTTATTCCAACAAAAAGCAACAAATATAAACATAAATACAAAATATATAAAGACCGCTTTTTGGGGAACACATTTTGCCGGTTAGATTTTTTTCCCTCTAATGTGGCAACAAAGTTCTTTGTCGCAGAAAAGTGTTACACTGTCGTAGATTGGTTCTAAAAAGTGTGGATGCAAAACAGATCAACGCAAACCGAAACACATTTTCTCGTATATTCTTATTCAGTTGGTTGTATATTGGTTCCAAAGTTAATAAAATATATATTTTGTGACGCAAATCGAAACATATTTTCCCATACTATTCAATACTTTTGGCAGTAGATTGGTTCCAAAGATGATAAATTTTTAATTTTCTTATTTCATTAAAAAATTCATTTAATTTGAAATAAATATTTTATTTCAATATATGTATGTACATATTTACATTACATAGTCACAAGTAAGGGATTCAAAATAAAATTATAAGGAACATAAATTAACTTTTTTTTTGCTAACAAATCAGTTTGCCGTTTTCATAGCAGCTTCATTAGCATGACTTTCATTTCCATGCTTGTAGCGACGCAAATCAAACAACAGTTAAAGCTCCTACATTTCGTCTATGCTCCAAAGAATCAAGAGATGAAGTAATGGTGTCACATCGTTTATCATACGGACAACTATATTTTTAATTCTATCAAGATATTGCAAATGTGATTTTGGAGCCCCAGCCCATACATACGAATTAAATTCCAAAATTGGCCTAACATCAGTCTTATTTAATCTTAATAAAGTAAAAGTTAAAACGTTTTATAAAACCTAAGCATTGGTTTGCTCTTTTTGAAATTTAATAAATATGTCTTTCTAAGAAGTTGTCTTAAAAATTTCAATCCTAACATCTTAAGTGAATCAGATCACGCAATAAGAAGGGAACCATTTATCGCTTGAACTGCCTTTTGGGAAAAAAGAGAGGCCTCGAATTTATTCAGGTTAAATTCCACCCTGTTAGATCTGCCCCAAGAATGACTTGAATGTTCGACAGAATACACTTATTCATAAAATCTCGCGAACCATTCTAGCGAGAATTACATTCTTTTTGACTAAAAAACCCAATGGAAGCCGACAGCTTAAATTTACGTTCCACTATTTGAATGAGGGACCAATGTTGGATCTTCTATTCGCAGACGTGGCCCTCATGTACTTTGTTTTGCTCTCATTTATGTGCAGCCCCAGATTTCGTGCCGCCTGCTCGAAATGTCAATATTATCTGCGTAAGCCAGTATGTGAATGGACTTGTAAAGGATTTGTTCCTCTCGCCGTTACGTCAGAGTCTCGGGATCACTTTCTCCAACGCCAGGTTGAAGAGGAAGCAGGCCAGTCCATCCCCTTTTTTTATTTTTACTTGGCTTATAACATCGGTCATGGTAATCAGCTCCGCTGGGATACCATCAGATCCCGGGGCCCTATTATTTTTGAGCCGATTTATCGCTCTGCTAACTTCGTCTATGCTTGGTGGCGGCAGCATAGTATGGTCTTCCAATTCCTCAGTTAAATGGCCATTAGGCAACTCATGAAAGTGCTCATCCCATCGCTCTAAGATGCCTTTGATATCGGCGATCATATTCTTTGCAGTATGTGCAACGCAGTGTGTATTGCGTCATACCGCGGACTCTTTGGTAGAACTTCCGCAACTGGTGCGGTCCTCGCTCTCTATACTGTTCTAGTTCACGGACGAGATTCTTCTCCCAGGCTGCTTTCTTGTGAGCCCTTTATGTTCATATTCGCGTGCCCGCGTTCTATGAGATTGTTCCATTGCTCGGTACGCAACATTATTATGTTCAGTCGCTAGGTTACATTCGTCATTAAACCAGTCGTTCCGATGTTTACGACTACTGCCTTAGTTGGAGTCAGCAGTACTAATGACAGTATTCTTTCCATTTTCATTTCTCTTCTACGCCCGGCATCTCAGCCCCAGGACTTACTCTCCTTGCATTTAGAGCGAGTCTTATCGCTTTATATGAAAACGATGATTAAATTGAATGAATTACTCTTCCAATTGCTTCCTCACCCACTGTACTCTCCAGATCTGGCCCTTAGCGACTACTGGGTTTTTGCAGACATCAAAAAGATGCTCCAGGGAAAGGAATTTTGGTCAAATGAAGAAGTGATTGCCAAAACCGAGGCTTGAGAGCAAAGACAAATCGTCCGACAAAACAGGCATCGAAAAGTTAGTGGAACGTTGGATGTTGATGTACAAAGTCGAAGTTCTAAAAAAATAGTTTTTCTTAGTTATACCGAAGACTTATTGAGTGACGTGGTATATCAACATAAATGTGCCAGTTTTAAAAGCTATTATTCCATTCATTCGTTTGTTGTTCGGACTCTCATTGCAAATTCTCTTTTTGATTTCAGTAATCTGGTCGATTTTTTGAATAAACAGTAACCAACATAAATATAATATGGAAGACATCACCAAAACTATAATGTTTACAACGAATGCCATACAGAATGGTCAACCAACAATTCAATATCAAACAGCAGATGGAACAATTTTGAAGCAGCCAAAAATTGAGGGACAAAAAAATCAACCAGAATATCCAACATTTTGCTATACAACAACAAATGTAAGTATTTCTGTATTTAAAATTTTTTGGATATAAATAATTGGAAACATTATTTTTTTGTTTTTTAAACAAAAGGGCAATGCAACGACTGTTAATTTAGCCCAGTTAACTACAGATGACAATAAAACGTGCTATATTGCCCAGCCATTAGGAGGCTACAATTACGCCTTGGTCAACGGAATGCAATTAAATCAGGGCGGTACAGTTGGCATTGCCACTGTCGATGGCCAAGGCCGTTTGCAGATGATCAACAAACCGATTGCCACGGTAAGCGTTGTATTGATATGTAATGTTTGCGTATTCCGGCAATTACTATAATTTGTTTCCTTGCAGAACACAATTTCTAATATTAGTTTCAAATGCGACGTCTGTGGACTAATGTTTTCCCATTTGCCACTGCTTAATCATCACAAACGAAGTCACGCTCAGGATGGTTCTGATGGCAGTCAACAACAGCAACAAGAACAGCAGACTATCGCAGTTGTGAATGCTCAAGGACTCGTCCAGACACAGAATATCATCACAGAAAACGGACAAATGGGACAGATACAAATTGTCGCTACTGAAGCTCTTGAACCGGCCACATCGCATGCCATGCAGCAACACACAGCCAATGAAGTCACAGTGACTTCGGCTAAAACGTTGACACTTGAGAAATCAAAATGCATATCATGTGGAGCTCAAATTTTGCAGCCGATTAAACGAAAAGGACCGAAGATGGTACGTTGTGATAATTGTGTGCAAAATGAAAACGCACAGCAGCAGCAGCAACAACAACAACAGCAACAACAACAGCAGCAACAACAACAACAACAGCAGCAACAACAGCAGCAGCAGCAGCAACAACAACAACAACAGCAGTTGCAGCAGCAACAACAACAACACCACCAGCAGCAACATCAACCGACTCCAACTCAGATTTTCGTTGCTCCAGACGGAGAAATTAAATTCGAAATGAACGAATTGCCCAGCGGGACAAGTGAGTCTTCGATGGATTCGTTAAGCGCACAAAATATCATTCCAATGCAACAGCAGCAGGTGACACACATTACAACTGTCGGTATTGGCGGGAATAAGCGAAACAGTCAGCACCTCCAACAGCAGAACCAATCTCAGCAATGTTCATCACCGAATCATCATCCAGTTAAGAAGCGCAACCTTGCAACAGTGACTAAATGTCAAAAGTGCAATGGATCTGGTGTGATATTCCTTGGAGGTGGCAATCAGCGTCAAATTAAAACAGAGTGAGTAATAATTTACATGTAAATGGACAGGCGACTTCTAAGAGTCCCAATATCTGAACATACTCTAAAACGATCACGTTTTATTTGTACATCTAGGACTCCTAAGCCTTTTACGTGCAACATATGTGGTGGAACTTTTTCGCGTTATTCAAGTTTGTGGTCACACAAGAAGCTCCATAGCGGCGAAAAGAACTACAAATGCACCATCTGCGGACTGGCTTTTGCTAAGGCGGTTTATCTGAAAAATCATGCACGCATTCATACCGGCGAGAAGCCATACAAGTGAGTAGCAATTTGAATAGTTAGCCGAGTTTTCTGCCTATAACACATATACAAACTATTATTTAAACCTTTTTCCGTTTTCCCTTCCAGATGTCAAACATGTGGCATGCAGTTCTCACAATCGCCACATCTGAAAAACCACGAAAGAACGCACAGCGGAGAACGACCTTACGTGTGCGAGGTTTGCGACAAAGGATTCGCACGTCATGCCACTTTGTGGAATCATCGCCGCATTCATACTGGTGAAAAACCATATAAATGTGAAATTTGCGGTTCAGCATTTAGCCAGGCCGCTCATCTCAAGAATCACGCAAAAGTGCATTCCGGTGAAAAGCCATTCAAATGTGATATTTGCTCGGCAGCTTTCGCTGATCGTTTTGCTCTGAAACGGCATCGTGGCATTCATCAGAAATACGGTTAGTTGGTTGGGATTGATTGGATTGGGATTGAATGGAGCAATATTTGGAAATTTTATTGTTTCTTATTTTTCCATTTCAGGTCAAACGGCGCCACGTCCAACTACAAATCAGACAACAGTGACCACCGAAGATGGCCAAACAGTTATCATTCATAAACAGGAAATGCCCGAAATAGACGATGATGCACAGCACGAGGTTATCATTTCGGGTTTATAGACTTCCGACCCGGCTACGCCGAATGAGCCACCACCACAACAACAACAACAACAGCAGCAGCAACAGACACAGCAACAACAACATCACCATCATCAGCAGCAGCAGCAGCCATATCCTGTTGCTATAACTACACCAGTATTGCACCAGCAACCTACTGCTGCTCAGCCTACTCATCCTTCTTCTACAACGTATTATTATTATTCACCAGTTCAGACAGCTACTTCTTCGGCAATTGTTCTCCCATCGCAGACGACAGCGACAATTTTACAGCCAACCGGTACTGCTGGTGGATTTTAAAATCTTTACCGTTGTTATATTAGTTTAACGGGTAATTAGTGACAATGACGAATATGAACGGGAGAATTATATAAAAATGGATACTCGACATTTTGAACTGCAAGTAAATCGAACTATTTTCTAAGATTTGTAAATACATACATGCATAGTACACATTGTTATTCACATTTATCATCCCGTCGTCTTCGTCGTCTCCTGTAATATATTATAAATATTTTTTAATTGTTTGTTGTTGGTAACAACAAAATAATTAGTAGCTTAATATTTTAAGTATATTTACATACTCTAAATATGTTAGTGAGTTATTACAAGAATTAGGGGATAAAAATGTATAAACAAAATATTGTAATTGTAATTACTTACAATAAATACAATAAATAACAAAAAAAAAGTTCACACACGATTTTTATTGTTGCTGTGTTTTTATTTCTAGTTTACAAATTGCAACATATTCCTCGAAACTAAATGCATAAGACTTAACTATATATAATATAGGGTGTTGAAACCACGACTTCGAGATCAATTTCAGGCCAGAAGTTGTTTAATCATCTCACGGTAACGAACGCCAGTGACGGTGAACGCATAGCCACCCTCATATACAATAGTCGCTGATACAATAGATCTTATTAGGTCGAAGGTGAGCTAAATGGGCTAGGGTCGTTAAAAAAAAATTTGCTAGCCGCATTCTTGAAGAAGAACGGTTTTATCACTCCGCCAACCCAAAATGCGTGGTGTATGATGCATGGGACTTTGAAGGTTCGCTTTTGAATTCTCAGCTCCCCAAAAGCTTTTGTTTGTTTGTTGACATAACAACCTCATCGGAGAAGTTGTGTTTCTTCAAAAATCACCATTTATGTTGGTTTTTAATGTTTACAAAGGTGCAATTTTATTGAGAATATCTTAAGATTGCTGTTTTCTATACAATATCATGACAAAGACTTTTTTTGAATGTGACAAATAATGAAGGTGACAAGAAAAATTAATCTCAAAAAGACAAAAGTATGAGCAGTGTTGCCAATTACAAATAATTAACTTCAACAATTAACATTCTGTTGCTCTAAGATCCATTCTGTGAACGTTTGCCCCTGCGCATTGTCTGTTGGCTTTAAATGTTGTGTCAACTGCATGCAAATGCAGATCTTTAGTCAAAATTCGCTGGGTCTATTCTTTTATTCAACCCGAGCGAGCAGCGTACGTCAAAAATATTCACTGTGTTCTTTTATTCACCCGGGGTAATTTTACTCTGTACTTTGTGTTTTTTATTGTGAACCGAGCACGACACGGTGTATACACAGTTTCCTATTTTTTACTCTGAAGTGAATTACAGTGTAAGGCAGAGTAAGAGCGAGTAAAGTAACACAGTGTACACACCGAATACTTTAACGCCGTGCAACATTAGCTCGGTGTACTCCGGGTAACTTTACTCGCTCGCCTTGAATAAAAGAATAGACCCGCTGTCTCATTTGCTGCGAACGATTGCAAATCAAGGTGGAAGGATTCTGGTCAACATTCTCACTTACTACTGCAACGTTTTCGTTAGACCGAGCTGCACGAACACGAACAAGTCTCTTTTCTGGGTTTCAACTCACGCAATCGCCTAAAATTTTTCGATTAATTGGACACCTATATGCCGAGAGGCGTTATGTTGACCGAAAAATGCACGACATTATCGAACTATCTCTGCATAAATATCAACATTTGGGTAGTGGATTTTCACAATTTCTATGCGTTGTGCGCCCGTATAATTCTCCATAAATAAATCTCAATGCTCTCACATGACAGCAAAATTGTATTACCGACACAATTAAGAAACAAATGAGGAAAAAGAAAACAACCCACAAAAATTAAAATTTTTCATGCAAATTCTCTAATAGGAGATACATATGTGTGAACCGGTTTCATTTGGAAAAAAATTAATATTAGAGGGCCTTCACATCAAAATTTAATAAAAAATTTTGTCCTTCGGAGATACAAATATGTTTAAAATTTGAAGTAAATCGTAGTTTTTAGTTTCTAAAAAATGTATATGGTCACTCAGAGCCCATACGCTCAAAAACACATGTGTATAACATTTTAAGAAAATCGGGTTTATTTTTAAAATTTTTATAAGGGCACCCCTCGGCTCTGAGGACCGAGAGACCCCAAATTTTAAAAGAAAGTGTTGTTTCCGGAAATACGCATGTGTGCATAATTTCAATAAAATCGGGCTTTGGGAAGTGGGTTAAAAATTTATCGCAAAATTCCACGACAAACCGACCGACCAACAGACCGACATGCCACAATCAAGCGAAGTTTATATATAGAATTTAAAAAATGAATTACCGACACAATAAAATTGCGCTGAATTGAAAACAGGCGGTCTTAATGTGACACTCTATAGCTGTGTTTTTGAAGTTAAACTTCTTTAGGCGTGACTAGGGGGTAACTTAAACCATCCGCATTTGCGTAGCGGTTGGTGTATATGATAAGAAATAAGTAACTACCTTATCTTTGCGATAAGGCCACATACACAATCGCGTAGCGCTTGGTGTATATGTTAAGAAAATATCTTAAATACTACCTTATAAAGGGTGTCCCAACAAGAGCGCCGGATTCTCTTGTAATCAAATTCAAATTTTTATATATAAATTTTAAAGAAAAAACACTTTTATTTTTGAACTAAGCAAACAAAATCACCGTACAACTCGTATTAGCAAAATGGCGCTCTTGTTGGGACAAATTTAAATCCGGCGCTCTTGTTGGGACACCCTATATTTGCGATAAGGCCACATTCGCATTTACGTAGCGGTTGGTGTATATGATAAGATATTAGTTAACTACCTTATCTACTACCTTTTCTTTGCGACTTATAGAGTGTTTTCTTTAATTCATTATACAGAAAGAATAGAAGGAACAAAATATCAGTCAAGTGACAAATGAATATTCTGTTAATTCTACCTATCGATTTAGTATAAAAAAATACGTTCTAAGCATTCAGAAGAAATAAAAGAATAGCCAAAAAAGGAATAGAATGCAAATAATAAATAACAGAACGGTTTGTGTCAAATTCGGAGTATTCGGAATATTTAGAATGAAATAAAGAAAACACACATAGTCGCGTTAGATTGGACCAAATTAATTGAATTATTAGCTGTCTCTGAAGTAACAAAAAGAGACTGTTCGATACACAACACTTCACTTCAGTTAAAAACTGGGCCACTGAAGGGAAGAGTTGTTCTGCTCTTGTAGTTGCTTCAGAAGAGTATCATTGACATTTATCTGGTGTGAAGAATACCAATCGAACACTTTCTTTAGGCTGGGATATGGCCAATATGGTCTGGAATATTAAGAACTAAGCAATTTTCCAAAGTGATTTATATGAAATTTGGTGTGTTGAACTATTTTTTACTTTTAATTTAATCGTAATATCGACCACAACCATCGGAGCGATAATTTAACTGTCAAAGTTCAATCTTCCGAGAAATATTTATTTCTCTGAGTCGTTTTTTACGCTTCGATAATTCTCGGATATGATCTTTTTACGCTGAAAAAATATACAAAAAATTTAGAAAGCTGTAGTTGTTTGTTTCTTTAAACATGAGATATATCGACTACTATGAAGCATTCAGTTGAAAAATAAAACTTTTCTTTGTTACTGAAGCACATAGCACATAATTTTTCCGCATGCATGCACGACTTTTTACTTTCAGATACCGAGCTTAGTTTTGTTGCCAACATAATAGAAATCTGAGTTGGCCTGATGTTACTCGTAGTCTTCCACACAAACAAACATTGCCGCTGAAAGAAAGTCAACGCTAGAGTCAAGCTCAACAGGGTCTTCTTTTCCCGCTAATTATTCCAAACCCGTTGCATTGGCTGTGGTTTCGTTAGATAGTAAATAGGGACAGAAGGAATATCGTTAAACCATTCATGCGCGGCACACTTTTGAGTTTGATATATTTTTTTTTTCTTTAATATCTTGTGCAGATTTTTTTTTTTGGCTGTTAAGTTGTTCGTTTTTCCTTAAAAAAACAATCTACCTTAGAGCGAAAACAGATCTGCATATTTTGGGAGATTTATCCCTCTTTTCACTAACTACAGAAACAAAACATGCAAAAAAATGTTGTAAACAAAAGATTTTTGCCTTTCGTGTTCGATTTGCCGAGAAATTTTTTTTTATTTTACATAAATAAACACTTAATTATAATATTAATAAAATATATAATAAGAATAATTAAAAGCTCTTTAATGTTTTTGTAGCGCGTTTTTTGCTTTGTTAGTATTGTTTTAAGTGTTGCTGGTGTTCCTTCTGCAGTTGCATTTCCCACTATGTTTAATTTTTAAAAATTGTTTCTGGATTTTCAAATTTTCTCTATTAATTGCCAGATTTTTGTCTAAACTGGCTTGAATGTTGTTTAAATTGCTGTCAGTGGATTAGGAGTGTCTCGCCATAAAAAAAATCCGTCTTATTGGCTCTCCGAAGAATTCGGGATATAGATGGTTGTGGTTGATTGTTTGTCGTTGGAACCTTGGAAGTGGCTGTGTATTTGTGGATGGAAGTGGCTGTGTGTTTGTGGTTGGAGGTGGCTGTGTGTTTGTCCATTGTTCTGGCGTTGATGACGTTTTGGCTATAAAAGTAATAGGTGAATGATGTGTAATTGTTGAGTTTGTTGCGGAGGCTGAAGGTGTCGGTGTTGTAAAATCGTTAATGAAACGAAGTTTCTAATGCACCGCCAAAACGCTGACCAACCAGACCATTTACGGATTCTCTAAAATAAAGGAGAATAATTCGTTCGTGGTTCAAGGTTAATGTCACTCTCCTTGGGCTACCTCTGGTACCACAAACGGATTCCGTTTCTTCGCGGAGTTTTCTCCTTGTATCGTCTTTTAATTCATACCAAACCTACAAGACAAATTTTATATTATTATAAATATAATATGGTTACGTCTATAAATACATATAAAGCTTAAAGAATTATTTTCATAATTACTTTACGCCAGAGTTTCCAATCTTCAACTGGAGCATGGAGGCCCAATAATGTTAAGGTGTTCTGCCAGCGAAGACCATAAATGGGTGACAGATTCTGCCGCGTTGCTCTCTTTCATTTTAACTTCAGTTAAGCCAGGATGATCCCCCATATAACTAGTCAATTTAAGAATTTTTTGCCCGTTTGATGAATTCCTAAAAGGTAATTATTTGCATTTACCAAACATTTAGTCAATAAATTAATTTAAAACATAAAAAACGATTTACATACATGTTTTTTTTAAAATAAAACTAATATTTTTGTTAATTAAATTTAATATTCTAAGCGAACATGGAAATTTGTTTTGACAAAAAGATAAATTCGTAGTTTACTCAAACCTTATCCGAAATCAAATCCAGGGGTAAGCTGTCAAAATAACAGAGTTTTCGTGGTTTTTGTGGTAAATGCTTTGTAATAGAACGTCAAACCAAAACCAACGAAAATGTCAAAAGCAAAATTAATCTGCTTACTCTCTCTTCGCCATCTTGCTGAGTGAAGGAAACCATAATCGTTGATTGGTTTGTTACAAAACTATGCAAAAAAAACGCAAAATCAAACCATAGCCCGGGTAGAGTTTGCAATTGGAACGTCAACCAAAACCACGGGGAAATATCTTAACTATACCCTGCAAATCGAATGAGTTATAAAAAAGAGTTTTTTTGAAAATCTTTTCTATAGTGAATGTTGGAGTCTCCCATTTAAGAATGAAAAACAATTTCGTTTATGTAGCTCTCTCAGATTAAAACTTTAAATATTTTGTGTTATTTTAATTATAATCTTAAAAATAACATTAAAAATTAAAAATTATTACTTAAAAGTAAAAAAGTTAAAAGTTAAAAGTAGGTGTTTGACTGAAACAACAGTAATTCAGTCGAAATTACGACTAGTCGTATGACTCAATAATCGCGTTTAGTCGAAATGTCGACAAATGTGACGTTATTTGAAATTCGAAATGCTTACATAACAGACCCTCTGAGCTCGAGCTCAGATTTCTTTAAACGAAAAAAACGACATGAGTGATGTCAATCAAAATTGACTGTCAGGTGCAAAGGTCTTAAAAAAATTCAAACAAAATCAAGTGCTGCCAGTATGGTGATGAATTCCAGGAAAATATGAATATGTGATTTCTGAGGGGATACAATTATGTGATAAAAACAGTAAATAAAATAAAAGTCCGTCCTTTAATTTCCACAAATGAATTTTATTCATACTTTTATGTAAATTTTGCATGTACGAATGTTTCTGTTTTGCTACAGTCATTAATATTATTATTAAGTAAATCTACTGCTAGTAGATATTTAAAAAATTAAACTTATTTATAATAGATTACACAATTGTCTAAATGTTTTTTTTTTGCTAGTACTTTGCATATTTGCACGCAAGTATTATTCACAAACGCTAATATTGGTTAAGTGGTAGTTGACTTATGCGTTATTTATTCATAAATAATGTATGTATGTTTGCATGTTATATATATAGTATGTATAAACAAATTTGAGAATCTTTTAAGAGTTATTAGTATAAAATACATATACGTATTAGTATGTTGTAAGAATATATGTATGTTAATATGTTAATATATTTATCTCAATTAAAAAGTCAACAAAAATATGGCGAAATAGTCGATTTATCCCCATTTTCGTATTTTTAAACTTGAATTTAATTCATCGATATCGATGGCTAAAATAGTTGTTAAGGCTATTTTCGGAAACAATGGATTAAGGCCAGCCGCATATAGAGCGCAGCCTAGTACAGAATAGCGTAGCAGAAGTTTTTAAAGTACCAAATGCCACAAAATTTGAAAGTGTGTCATTAAATATAACATTGTATGCCCTAAAATCCGCGGTTTGGCATATTGTGCTGTGCTGAGTTAAATATGCGGGTAGCCTAATCAATCAACAAGAAATGATGATGAATTGTAATCTTTCCAGTCTATCAATGTATAACAAACTTTTGCTGTATGAGGGCAGAGTGATAAGTACACAACGTTGCCGAAAGATGGCTAGTTACTAATTTTATGGAATTTTTGCAATAACGATAATTTTGAGCTAATAACTATATCATTGAACTATTTTTGTCCTATGTCCAAGTAGTTCAACTAGTACAATGTACAACTAGTTATCTCATTGTTTACATTTGTTCAGTAGCTTCGAAATATAGAATTTATTCCAGTTCACAATCTGCACTTTTTGATTCCATCACAAAAAACTACAAAATATTTGTGCTCATAGAATAAGAAAATTGTTTGAATCAAAAATTTGACAGTAATTTTTATTTTTCTGCCAATTATTGTGTCGTTTTTATTCCTTTTAAGAAATCTGTGTCTCAGCTTTTCGGCAAATCGAACATGAAAGACAGGAATCGTTTGTTACATTATTTTCTTACATGTGTGCAGTAGTCAGTGAAATAAGGGGTAAATCTCTCAAAATATACAGTTCAGTTTAAGGCGATCTCCAAACAAAAAATGGGTTTCATCTATTGGAAAACGAACATTTTGACAGCAAAAAAAATTCAATCCTCGCCGGATCTTTTTTAAATTTGAATTCAGCATTAAATTCATCCTACAATAGATTCAAACCGTTAGCTATGTAAACTGTATTTTAATTGGGATATTTGGAATTCGAATCCGAATTCCAATCTCAAAACCAGCCAAACAGCAGGTTTTCAAATTCCAAAGAAGGAATTCGACAGTGCAATTGTGTTGTAATTCCCCAATTCGAATTCAAATAAAATACAGCTGTAATTAAGTTTGTATTTGACAGTCGTCGAAAATGAACCAGATTTTGTGTTTTTACGAAAATGGAAACAATTGAGTATCAAGCAGTAATTAAATTCTTGCGTTTGAAAATCTCTAATGACAGAATGTTGTGACAACTTGTGATTCAATGCGCAGTTTCTGTCAACAACAAATGAGAGTTTCACTATAAACGCAAAATAAATATAAATAATAATATTACAATTCATTTCACAGTCACAGAATTTGGTCAGCCAGCCATCGAAAACAAACATATCCGGACACAAGTTAATATAGAGAATTTAAGAATTGAAAATGGCATCTGTCATAAATAATGAAAACTGAAATAAATTTTTTTGCCATTGTCATTGATTTTCCGAAACTGTGGCAAATAAAATCAAATATTTTCACAGATATAACAACAAAAGAATTGTCTCGGAAAAATTGCACCAAGTCTACATAGAAATTTACGAAAATTCTAGTGTGTAAAACTGTCAAACAAATATTAAATAATTGGTCTGTCCCCGTATTCAAAAATGCGTAAAAATTGTTACTCGGTTTGCCGAATTTACTACAATGGCGTTCCTGTACTCAAAAGTTCAAAGTTCAAAGGGTAAGTTCACTTCCCCTCCATGCGAATTCTGACAAATTTTACTACAAACATTTCTATGAGTAAATTTGGGTTCTATGACATTTTCTAGAAAAACATTTGCTAGAAAAACATTTTCTCGAAAAACATTTGCTCGAAAACATTTTCTCGAAAAACATTTGCTCGAACGTAATTTTTTGGTAAAATAAATAACCGAAAAATTTTAAAAAAAACTCTCGTTTCGCGAAAAAAAATTACTCGCGATAGTTTTTAGAAGGATGAAAACATAGACTATTTAGTTTTCGAGAAAATGTTTTTCTAGCAAATGTTTTTCGAGCAAATGTCGTTTTATACATTTTCTAGCAAATGTTCTTCGAGTAAATATTTTTCGAGTAAATGTTTTTCGAGAAAATGTTTTTCGAGCAAATGTTTTTCGAGTAAGTGTCTGGGTACCGTAAATTTGAACAACTGTCAAAAGGAATTTATTGAATGTGGAGTTCGTTTGATTTTGTCCCTTTTTTGACAGATCGAACTTTTTTTATGGCGCCAAGCAAAAAAAAATTTGCGCTCACACATCCGTCGAGAACTCAAAAAAGTAGAACAAATTACAAGGTCCTGAGGACTTATATGTTCCAACTTTATGGTATTTTATTTCTTAGAGATCATAACACACTAGTTTCGGGTATCTTGTTGTTTTCCATACACTTTCCTCTTATAAACTCAATCATTTTTAAGTGCACATCGCGTCGCCATTTGCAATCTTAATACTATCTTAATTTCTACACACGTTTTGCAACAAGATTGGAGTGTCTGCGATTTTCAAGTTTACGACTCGGCCTTGCACTGGAACCTGAACGTGCATTTCATACAAAGTGAAATACAAAAAAAGTAATGAGAAACGGCTAAAACTGTTAACTTCAGACCAGTTTCTAATATTTATGTAATAAAAAAATAATGTTCAAACATTAAGAAGTTTTTTGTTGTGTACAGTATGAGTTTAATTTTTTAATGCAAAATAAATTACTTAAGTTTGTATATTGAACATTAAATCAATATTCTACGTATAATTTTATTTTTGTTTTTCAAATTAATCTATAATCATAATTGGTAGACTTAGATATTTTGTAATATTTCTTTAAGCATTTCATGGAATTAATTTTGCTTATTATTATGATTTACACATCTAACCAAATAAATTCTTTTGTATATGTAATTTTTAATAAGATAAGCTATATATTTTTTCTGATTATTGCTAGTAAGAATATAATGATTATAATGTTTTTATTTGATTTTTCCAAATGTATATTCATATACATTTTTATTATCTGAGTTAATTTACAGGAGTTTTTATTTTTATTAAGAGTACATGAATATTATGATAGCGTTCTTTATTTTTTATTTACTATTATTTTTTATATTACTTTTTTATGGTAAGTTTTAAGCTTTCGATTTAAAAATAAATATTTCAATATTTAAAAAGTTGTTAGTGGAGCTACTGAACCGGATCATATTGGTAAATAACTTTTTATCTTTGGTAGAAAATATTAAATACATATAAATTTTGGACTAATGGAAAATTCTTGTTCAAATGCCAACTGGTCAACTAATTGACACATACGGATATAATAGTTTCGAACATATTGAAATAATCGTTAATTTTTATTTGTAAAAAAAATTCGAATACATACAGCCAAATAAAATTCGATTTGTATTTTTTTAAGGATTGTTTATGGTCTCATTTATATTGGATCAACCGAACACAATTGGAAGTACTTTAAAGAGCTTAGCAGAAAATGCTGTAATCGCAAAAGGTTTTAGTGAAAACCACAAAAATTGGAAAACATTTTGAAGGGAGGCAGAGGATTACCATAAATGTTAAATAGCTGTTTGTCTTCAATCTTAGGACGGTACCACATAGAAAAATTGTAAAACCATAAAATAGGTGCTAACGGCTTCGAATATTATAGTTTGGGCTGCCTTTAAATCCGAAATTCACCATTTAACGACAAACTTATCAACCCTGTCGATTTTGACAAGTAAAAATATGTTCGATTATCAGTATCTTAAAAAAGTTTCTCAAATGAAACTTTGATCTTGACCGATTCTGAAATTCGAACGAAAATCAAAATAAGGGTAAGTGTAAGTATTGGAGAAAGAAATAAAGCAAGAAGATTGGAGAAGAATGTTTCATATAGATCTCAGAGTTTCGGAGATTATCAGAATAGAATTTTAAAAATTTATAAGTCAAATCAGCTTCTGCAATATATTTCGACGAATAGTTTAATGTTCTTTAACGAATTATTAAATAAGCTAAAACAAACCTTTGTTGTTATTACATCACAAGGAACAATTTTCCAATGGAGGATGTTTAGAAAATCATTTTACAAGCCAATGCCGATTCCGATACCATTTAAAAAAAATTATTAATAAAAATTTTAAATATAATATTTACCTATTAAATAATTTTCTGTAATTATTTTGCAGTTTATATAAATAACAATATTGAATAAACAAACTTACTTAACAACAATAATATTAAATAGATAGTGATAATTGTTTATATTTTTTGCTTTTTATAAAAGGATCCAACAAATGTAAATAAAATATTTGCTTTTTTTTGTTGTAATTATTAATCAGCTTTCTTTAAAGTAAATACTTAAAATTAATTTGTATCTGTAGAAAAAATATCCTTTTATTTACTCTTTGCAAATAAATAACATAATTTTCATTCTTTACCAGTTATTAATATATATTTTACTAATAGGATTTTGCTCGTATTTTTTATTTGTCAAAAAACAAATTTAAGGCATTCACAATATAACTAACTATAAATGTAGGCGGAGGAGATAAATGATTATGTATATATTTTGATTAAGTAGTAAAAAAAATTATTCCTTACAAATGTCAATATAATTAATTTTGATTTTTTGTGTTTGAATTTTTCTAACTTTGAATTACAATTGAATTACAAACGTTTTTTAAATTAAATAAGTTTTTGAATTAATGAACAGAGTCAGATCATAATTATTAGTACACGAATTTTATTTAAAAACAACTTCTTAAGTTTAAATTAATCGATCCCGTTTACTGATCTTTATTATCCTATAAAGTGACATTTTATTAAAAATATAAAAACTAATTTTATTTTTTAGTTGTTTAGAGGCTTTAAGTAAGATCCTTTAAATAACTGCAAAGTCGAAGAATTTAAAAAGTTGTAGTTCAGTGGATTCATGGTGGTTGCATTTAAGTTTGGGAGTTGGGTCAATTAAAGAGAGATATAAAAACGAGCAATATCGATTATTTATAACATATAAGAAATCTCAAATACCTACGATGAAATATGACGTTACCCAAACTAGTAAAACAAATAAATAAACGAAATCGTTAACGAAAACGATTAAATTAAGGAGTTGATTATTTTGCAAGAAATGTCGATATAATCGCATTGTTTGTTGCTGTAATTACCAAATATACTAATTTTGTAGGTGTTGCCCATCAATATTCATCAAAGTTACTATTCGCAAATTCGTTGTTAGGTCGACGTCGGTATTTTTATCATGTGGCATGTCCTTGAACAGTGGGACGAAATATTTTCAGCTCTTTATAAGGTAGCCTATACATTTATTATTGGTAATGATAAATATTATAGATGCTTTATTTTTTAACGCAAGTACCGATAATTACCTTTGTCCAAAAATGTATGTCCGCCATATTTACTATCAGACCCCCATGAAATATTTTTTGGAATGAAAAATTGTATGGCGTTGTGAGGTTGTGACCAATTTACTTTATACGATGGCCATGTTAGCGCTACATAAGAATAATTAAGTCGAATATCAAACGATCATGTTGGCCAAACTCGCAATATTCTTCACACGAGCAAATATCTTGCTCGAAATTGAAGTACGTCAGGGGTGCATACTATCAACGATGTTATTCCTGGTGATCATCATCAGCGATGTACTCCGTGCAGCACTGACTGTAGGGAACAGTGGAATTCGATGGAATACGCTGACGAAGTTGCCTGCCATCACATCGGGTAATGGATCTTCATATGATGGCCGAAAATTTGGATACCGAAGCAAAGTGGGGCTTAAGATAAACACTGCCAAAACAAAACCCATGAACACTTCTAACACCCGCTCCCAACTCGAAAGTGTGGTGTCGAATGAACGCGGTGGCACTGAACTGGATGTGTGCACCCAAATCGGGCAAGCAAGGGCTGCGTTCGGAATGCTACAGAAAGTCTGGAGAACCAATGTTTTCAGCTTAAGAACTAAGCTACGACTGTTTCGCTGCAACGTCGAATCAGTACTGTCGTATGGGTGCAGTACTTGGAAGGTGGATACCACGCGCAAGCTGCAATCTTTTATAAACAAATGCCTACTTATCATCTTGAGGGACTTCTGGCCCAATCGTATATCCAACGACGAATTTCAGCGGAAAATGGGCTAAGAATCTATAGACGTTATTGTGCAAAGGAGGAAGAGGCTGTGGATTGGACACACAATACGGCTCGACGATAACTCCATTGCGACATATGCCATTTCATACATTTCAGTGGAACCCGCTCACCCAAGCAGGTAGAAAAGCGGGACGCCCTAGGAGGAAGTGGCGCAGGACAGTCGAGGAGGAAGCAGAAAATATAACAAGTTGGCGCGTAGGCGAAAATAGTAAATTATAGACTTGTTTGACTTTTCTGTCAATAGAGCGAAATTTTCTATAGTAGTTTTTGACACTTAAATGTTATTTTGGTTTCGCTGTTATTTGTGTCGAAATTGTTTATTTTTACCACTTCTTAGCTTTGATTTTCAAGCTTACATGCGATATGCATGATACTATTAAATTTAAACATGTTTATTGTAAGCTTTCGCCGACAGATGTGTTCTGATCCGTTTACTAATAGGGCATCATCGAAAAAAGAAGATACATTTCTAACAACGAAAAAAGATCATAGAATAAATTTGCATCATAGCTTAAAATATAGTTCATTCCAATATTGTATTTAAGGTAACATGCTTTGTATTATCTCTAAAGAGTTTATTAATCCTTCTTTGTTTTTATTGCCGATCATGAAAAATATAATTTTTAAAAAGCCGAATGCATTACTAAATCCCGCCTTTATTTTTATCGACATCAGATAAAGATGATAATAGAAGCTTGCTTTTGTTATAAATAAGCGAGTTGATATCGTTTGAGAAAAATCATTATTGCATGTAATCACATCACGCTCCCATCTAAAAGGTTATAGATTACATTAAGGGGGTAGCTACACTTGTTAAAAATTGACGGAACAGACTAGAAAAAAACCGAAACAGATTCGCGTTTGTTTTTATATTGATTCATAATGAAATATAAAACAAAAATTAAAGAAGAAAATCTGTATACATCCGTTCTTTGCATTTTCATTCAAAGAAAATAACGTAAAATTGGTTGGAAAAAGTACATATGTTAGTAGTATAAGGTTACATTATATTAGCTTTATGAGTTTTTAATTTATGCATAATACAAATTCTTTCCAAAGGCCCAAAACTCGCCAGTTTCAAACTTTTTAACATAGTGTGTTATTTGCTTCATTGTTTGCTTATCAAACTAATCATATAATGGCCTTTGTAGCTAAGAGCGCAGAATAATTGTCATTCTGCTCATTGTGGATTTTACTTTTATTGGGTCTACTTTCTCAGATAGCTGTCATTATTTATTTTAGAGCTCGTTTCATTTTATCGTTTCTAAACTTATGGTCAATACCCAATACGGCCAAACCTTTATTGTCAAAAATCTTATGTAAATTATTTGACAAAAAAACTTTAATCGACCTCAATGATATTTGCTATATCGACCTGAACATACATCTGGCAATTCTTTAGAATTAGGAAACTTACACAAATAGATTAAATTACATACGTGTGCTGATTAAGTTACTGCTGTTGCTACTACCACTGCTGGAGCTGGGTTGCCCAACAACAGGAGGTGTAGGTGTAGAGGCAGCCTTGAATCAACTCTCATGAATTTCGCTACCAACATCAATGGTAGTGACACGATTACCGCCCTCCTCAGTGCCATTAGCTGGCATTTTTATAACCTCACTGTCGCTTTGCACAGGCATTATAATGCAAACGAATCCTTGGCCCGTTTGCGAATCGCGTGGATGTAACGTCACCGGATTAAATCGATCTGTTTGGCCCTCAGCGTAGGTCTGCAAGCGTTGATAGATTTCCGGATAATGCTTACGTAAAGTGACACCACGACGATTAAGTATTGTCAAAATGTTCGCCAGGATGACTTCGCGCTGAGATGTGATCGAACGTGTACTCGGATTAAATGTCAAAATGAGAATTTCCGTTGTCTGTTCGGGAACGGAAACAACAGTCGACGATTGCGACGAAGATGACAGAGCCTGCTGTCGTTGTTCCAGTTCGGCGAGTACATTCTTGCATAATTTCAATTTGGCACAACGTGACACCAACTGACGTTCCCATTTCACTGGAGCCTGTGCTGTACCGGGTGCCTCAGAGACAACACATATCGCCACATAGATGAGCATTTTCGAGTCGGGCTTATATTCGGTGCTAAGTTTCAGCAACTCCGAGTACAGTTCGAGTCCCATTTCGGCTGGCATCAAATCAGGCCAACGAACATATGACGCCTCACCCATGCATTGGAAGCCATGCTTAATGAAACCTTCGGCTGCTTCGGCGCTGCGAAAGAGTACGCGCACGACACCTCTACCCTGAGAGAGATAACCCTTGCGGGCGAGCAAACTTAAATGGCGCTGTGTATCAACGTCATCTTTGCATGTTGACAATACTTGTCGGCAGAGGTTGGAGGCTCTCGAATGGAGGCACGCCTTACGATGTTTCTCCCAGTGGGCGCGTCTACACTCACGCGAACAGTATAAATGGGAACAATTATGGCAACTCTTATAGTACTTCTTGGCATCGGATGGGGTCGCTGTTTGATCGCATTTGGTGTTGCGGCATTTGATCTGCAGCTCGGATGTTGTCTTCGACTCGCTCGAGTCGCCGCCAAGGCTGATACGACGGGGTACTGGTGGCACTGATTCATTAGGCTGTTGTCCTACTGCTGACGATTGTGGCGATAAATTATTATTGAGTTGTTTAGAGATGGTGATGGCAATGTTGTTGCTGTGCTGGTGGTTCGACAAGTTGTGTTTGTTGGTTTGTTGTTGAGGCTGTTGTTGTTGTTGTTGCTTTTGCAGATGTTTTTTTTGACGTTGCTGTTGTGGTGCATCACCTTCGCTTCGTCGACGGAAACGTTGATCTACTGTTACCTGAAGGCTGCTTGGCGATATTGCTGTTGTCATACGGGTTGTGACAGCCTCACTAACTGAATCGCCTAGAATGGAATGATGCAAAAAAGAAGAAAGAGACATGAAAATTAAACTGTCAGGAACGATGTTTACAACAATGGCTACATTTTTGCAAACAAAAACTTTTACCAACTTAAAAATAAAAAAAAAATTAAATATGGCAGCATTCACATGCTTGAATGTCAATCTTTATACGTACACATAGACTATTTTCATGACATATCTACTAACGGAAGTGTTCGTTTGCTAATCGAGCCTCATGGGGAAATACTCTCAGTCTCGTAAGCACACATAATTTAAACATCAATTTTACTAAAAAACTCAACATTTTCCTAATTGGGCATAGGGGAGATTCTTTTTGTAATTGCGTCTTCTGATTTCTAAATAGTTAGTTCACATGTTTCTGAAAAATGCTCTTATCTTTTATCCTCTCATTCTTTTATATTTATACATGCATATTTTATACAGTTCTCATTTTTGCATACAAAATGTAAAAGAATAAGAATAATAATATAGAATTTGCAGAATCGGACTAAACTTTTTGAGTTTATGAGCGAAGGTTCTCACATTATATTATTTATTAATTAATTATATTGCATTACAGACTTTTCTGCCTTTTCCAGATTAAAGCATGGATGCATGGTCGTGCATTTGTCGTGCATGCACAAGCGAATTGCGAATGCATAGGATGCGCATTTGTGTGGTTATTAATCTTCTTTTCGTTAAGTTTTCGTTTATTTTCGAGCGCATGCACGCGAGTGGTAAGCTCGCTCTTTGCATATGTAAATTTGACATTTTTTCACTTGGATACGAATATCAGATTCTTGTTTTTATGTTTATACAGGCACAAGAAATAAGCATTTTGTTTACTTTTAACATTATACTTGAAAATCTATTATAATTAACTAAAAAATTGAAGAAGAGATTGAACGAAGAAACATTTATAGACCTAATCCAGCATCACGTTAGACGAAAACGTTTTAACGACACCGTTTTGCCAATTTTTTACTTAACATATTTTACTTAATCTATTCTTTCGTTTGATCGCTCAAACGTTTTTGCTTTAATGATCCTGTTGATTCACATACTCGTAAGTATTAGAACGTTCGTTAAATGTTGCGTGCGTCATTTATTAGTGTTAAAATCTGTCAAACATTTACGTCTCAACAATTCTACTGACACAATTTTCCACAATTGTACCAACTTTAATAAATAAAATTGGGGTTTTACAGTTTTTATTACCAAATCTATGTTCTTTGTTTTATTTGCTGTATCTTTTTCAGTTTTAAACAAGGCTTTCGTTTATCAAAGGAGTCCATGTATTTTGTATTTGAATGAAAATAGTTATTTTCGGCAATGTGTACGCTGATATTACTACATACATTTCAATAGATTTTCACAGATATTACTGTCAGTGTCATCCAAACCGTCAAAAGCTTGAACGTTGTTATAACCAAATGACCAGACCTGAAGCGTTAATTGCTGTTAATAAAATAATCAACTTTTTTTACCAATAAAGTGTCAAGAACCTTCGCCCTATTTTGGCTAAACATTATCACTATAGAACAACACCAATATCGTTTTTTCTTGTTCTGTAATAAAATTAATTAAAATGCTTAAACTTAATTGACATACTATATTATAGAAATAACAACAATAACAAATAAATGTTTGTCTTTTTTGTGTTCAACAAAACTTACAGGTTCATACCTGTCGTGGACCTATACGCATCACTTGTTGTTGCCGTCCCCGTTGGCGGTAGTCCCAAAAGTGAGGCTAAGACATCTTCTAGCGATGCTGAGCTCATCGAACGTTCTGGCGCTAAATTTCGTGTACGATTTTGGATGAAATTGTGACATGGTTGGTGCCAAAATCGTACACAAAACACACAAAAATAATTAAAAAAGAAAAGAACAAAAAATACAAATGATGGCAATGGCGCTTTTCTAAATGCAGGTTTCTTATTGTTTCACATTTACTCTCAAATGTTTAGAATAGAAATGTTTATGGCGACTATTTGAAATCATTTACAGAAATGTTTATGGTTTAAAAAATTGTGGCATGTAAATGTATTCATTTTACAAAGAAAGCTGACTTATTTTGCAGTGAATATTTAAATATCTGCGATGGACTAAAATTTAAGCAAAGAAATAATTATTGCAACTATTGCTTATTTTAATTAGAATGATAATTATATACATTTTGTGTGTGAACGAGAGAGATATTAAGCGATTAAAATACACAAGTAATTTTGAAAAGCATATTCTGATGTTACATGTCTACCAAATTATTATACAAAAAAAAAAATAAAAAAATCAACATAAGAATTCGTAAATATTCCTGAAAAGGTGCAACTTTTATTTCCTGCATATTAAGGAATATTTTTACTTACTACTGGCAATGCTCAGATCAATTTGTTTTCCTTCATTAATTACTACGTTTATATGTGGGGCGAAGCCAGGCACATAAAAATCTTGGTTGAGTTTAGATGACCGTGAATCGACCCTTAACAAACTCGAGTCGAAATTTTGCTGATATATGTTTTAATACCATCTTCACTCTCAACCCCGCATATAAATAAATATATTAAAAGGGTATTTGTTGCATTAAAAGCTGGTCTAATAAAATATTCATAGAGATAGCTACGTAGAGGATGAATGGCGAGCATCTTGCGTCTTAAAACAAAATATTCATAAGTTTTGGTTAGACTCTTCCCTTGGGAGTCACATCTGTAAAAAAAGCACAGCTCGAAAACGAAGCAAATTGTATCGGATAAGATAAGACAATCTGTTTGCTGCGCATTTTGCAGCTAGCTCCACGCTTCAAGATTGTGCATGGCTGCCTCCTGCACCTCAGAGTATTGAACACTCTATAGGACAGATATTCATTCGTACTCGTGCAGTTGGTAGAGTTTTAAGCGATCTCAACACACAAATCCGCTCGGCCAGATGGGATTTCCATATTAGTTCAGAAGAGGTGGTCTTCAAGCAGGCATTACCAATGCGTAAGCTTTTCTATCTATCATATTCTTCTGGATTATTCCCGAGAAGACAGCCCATGTCCAGCCGATACCCAAAAACGGCGAGGCAAGTTGTATTGGACGGTTTCAAGCTTAAAGTTCATCAAATAAATGCTGGCGTTGCCCAGAGCTCTGTTATGTCCCCGACACTCTTTCTCATTTTTATCAATGATCTCTTACCTGTGACTTCTAGTCCAATTCACTCTTTTGCTGACAACTGCACTCCCAGCTTCTCATATAAGTTTGAGGAACGTCCCTCCACTTCTCATGTGGACCTCAAACAAATTACTTATGTTAATCACGTTAAATTCTGACCTAGACAACATAATAACATAACAACATAATAAAATATAGAATGAGTAGAATTTAACGCTTCCAAAACCTAACGCTGTCTCCTGTCATATAAGCGAATCCTAAACCTCATGCCATTATCCATGAATGGCACTTGCATCGAGGACACAACGGTGCAAGAAATATTTCACTCCCTCCGATCTGGCTACAATCTACAAGGCCATAAGCTTGAGTACAATAGTCATATCAGATAGATATTATACAAAACCGCGCGATAAAACTTATTGGTGAAGAAAACATTGCAAAATCAATAGATTCACTTGAACACCGAAGAAACTGTCACTGTTTTGTCGCTTCTTCCACCAGCGGTGCTCAAGAGAATTAGCCACCTGCATGTCAACTCTTCTTGAATTTAACCTCAATACTCGTAGCACTCTAAATGCTCATCAGTTTACCCTCAAGTCCATCTTCGGACGTACAGTTAAGTTCAGGGATTTGTTCTTCAGCCGTACAACACTTATGTGATATGATCTGCCAAGCTCTGTCTTTCCACATCACTATGATCCACAGGCATTCAACACACAAGCTCATAAACATTTCCTCTTTTCTCCGCCTTTTCCTTAACGCCCACGCTGTGTCAAGCCGAGCCGAGCATTATAAGGGTGCGAACCCCTTTACGTGTGCGCAAATTATAAAAAAAAGTAATGAAAGGACTTAAGAAAATAAGGTTCATACAACTCCGGATTCCTTAAAATCGAATGGGAGCTCACATGGCATAGAATTGGACTGAACGAAATATTATAAGGAGAGACGAGGCTGAGTACTAATCTCCGACCGATACTATTCTGTTGTACTCCGGTAAACCGGTAAATCTGGTGCGGGATTGCTATTGACTCTTAGGGGACGTAAAAGCCTTTATCATGGACTTAAATCTAACATAACAGAGTAACTGGGTTTCAACTGATATGCAGCGAACATGTCTGTTGATTCGATTATGCTTTAGAAATTGTCTTTTGGATGTACGGAATAAACGCGGGGCGGACACCGAAAGGGCACGTGATCACCTTAGCCCTCACACTGCGTCCACCTAAGACAGTAGCATTAAAGTGTTACGTACAATAGCAGCAGACTGCAAGAACCTTCAGTGATCCAAAATTTACAATTGACCTCGCCGATGGATCCGAAACGATCAGCAGATCAACTCAACCAAGCAAAGATGAACGCTGGAAAGCTGTCAAAAACATTTTTGGTACCATAGAGCAATAAACATATTTACAACGAAAAGATACACATGGTCTTAACTCAAGCTAGGAAAATGAAAGTTTCTATAATTGCCCAGATTCAAACACATCTAATTTTATCTTGGTTTTCTTACTTATATCGCATTGGAAATATCGCATGAATGTTTAATTGAGACAGATTAAGCTGCTTATGATGGATGTGATAATAAATAAATACTAAATACTTGTGTAAACGATTAACTATATAAATTATGAAAACACTAAAGAGTGGGATTTTCTTTTGAAACAGACTAGATAAAGCTAACTAATATTTATTGCTAAGTTAAGCTTTTAAAACAGTTACACAAATATATAAACTAAAACAGAAACAAAAAAAGCTTAAAGCTTTAAGCGAAGTAAACATTTAGTATCTATTTTAATTTTTTTTATATATGTTTGTAACAGAAATTCTTTTATTTATTAGTAAACGAAATGAAAAAAACATTTGTGTGACATTTAAATAAAATGCAACTGCAACCGAAACGTTAATCTCGTGATCGTGTTTAACATCTGCGTGAGAATAATAGATTTCTAATATGCTGGCAATTTTACTGCAAAAATGTGCTTTAAGCAATCTATCATTTCCAACGTCCGCTTTTTAGCCGAATGAACTTAAAGAGACCCTTACACGACCAGATTTGTTATCTGTTCAGTAATCGTATTAGTTTATCGTGTCTAAAAACGCAAAACTGATACGAAATCTGAAAGGAGACATAGCACTGACAGACTGAAATAGATCTATTTAAATCATATCAGTTTTTTAAGATAAACTAAATGAAAAATGAACGGTCCGTGTAAAAGTACCTTCATGTGCATTTTACTTTAACTATTATTCTGATAGGATCAGAATGGATTAGTTTTTTTTGTTATAGTCAGTTCCATTCCTGCAAATTTCCTTGCACATTATCAAAAACCACAGTGCAGTTTTCTCTATTTTTTTTCACTTGCAATTCGTTCGGGACGGATTATAAGTAAGTTTGTTGTTCTTTTCTAACTTACATACTTTACTTGATACAACAACAAGCAACAGCTGCAGTGCATACATTGCTGTTATTGGAGTTTAAAATTTGAGCGGTTGTGCAATTGCAAACTGCAATTGTGATTTCTTTTAGAATAGGCCACCAACTTATAAAAAGAATGCATTTTGGTTATAATTAGGAAATAATACGATGCTGAAAAACATTTTTTATATGTTTTTATTAATTATTGCTATAGTTTCTAAATCATTTGTGAATAAATTTAATTTTAAATTTTATCTGGTAAAGTAAAATTTCATTACTTGTCATTGTGGAACACATCAGACTAAAATTCAAATGGCATTTATTAACAAGTAAGTGAGAAATTATAAAAGAATGCATTTAAAAAGAGTAAAAAATGTATTTTTGCATTACGTGTATAACGTGCTAATTATAACCATAATTTAAGTATGCTTTTGTATGGGCCTGCCCATTCCATTGATTAACTAAAATGTTGTTTTGGTGTGTAATAATAATTAATAATCTAGACTTTTGTTTGAAGACGCAATTACAATGTGTACAATTAGTGGTTTGGACAATTTGTTGCTGGTTTCCCAATGGAAGTCTTCGGTCCAAATCGATAGATGTTACTACGACTTTGAGTTGTTTTTTGTTGTTGTTGTTTTTGTTTAGATTTTTAAATGTAACTAAAAGTCATTGGTTTGAATATGCATTTCAAATCTACTCAACTCAGGTATTTACGTTGAGTTCAAACTGAGTTTAACTAAAACTCAACACAACCCTGTTTCAATTGCTACGTTTCCATGGACCGAGATGAATCGAGTTTGATTTTATTCGAGTTAATAACATAGCGGAGCTAACATGACTTTCATTCCCACACCTGTATGGCCACGCTCTTAGAGTGGAAATCAAACGCGTCATTACCTTTTTAACTTTTTGACACTCTTGGGCCCAGCACATAGAATCCGTTGCGTACGTTGTGGCGACGTATTGTTTGTTTTTGGCCCTATGTAACGCAAAGAGGTGACCCAATGAATATGTTGTCACCGTATAGCCAAACAATAACAAATGTCAAATTAAAATTCAAACTACTGCGAGAGAACTATTGAAGAGCGTGGCTACACGGTCATGGGAATAAAAGTCATGTCCCGCGAAACAGGTAGGTTTTTAGTAAGTTGGAAAGAGAAAGCTTTATTCCACCGAGAATCCACCGAAAGGCAACTACAAAAAATACCGTTCTATACGGGAAAACAACAACAAATTGACGAACATACAAACAAACACACACAAATGCTGTAATGTGTAGCCACAACGTTCATTGGAATGACTTGAATTCCCATGCCTGTGTAGCCACGCTCAAAACATTTGTCGGCGAGAAAAGTTGAGAGTTGGTCAAGTTGGCGTTAGTTCCGTCACATGCTTTGACGCTTCCCTTTAGAACGCGTGTATTTCTGTCAGTTGCATACGTCGCCGCAACGAACGCAACTGATTCTATGGGAAGGGCCCCTTTTCTTGAAACGGTAGCAACATCTGTAAAATAAAAAAAACGTAAATAATTGAAAATGCTCCACGCCAAGCGAAAATTCCGATTGGGTATGAGTATGATGTTGTGTGGCTCAGTTCAGTGGATAAGAGCATTGCTTCTAAGCAGGAGGTTCGTGGTTTGAATACCAGTAACACCAAAAGTATTTTTCATAGTGTCCCACCTCTCGTGAAAGTCTGACAAACGTCCGAGAGTAATAACTTGTTATGGAAAGCTTCTCAATTCGCCGTTCGGATCCGGCATTAAATTGAAGGTCCCCTCCATTTGTGTGCAAATGTACGTTTACGACAGACTCATTCCTCACGCCTCATCGACCAAAATTGCCCCTTGGTTGTTGATTGCAAATTGCAATTGTGAATTATTGTGAACGTCGAAAAGTTGGTTGTGTTTAAAAATCTTCAAATAATAGCTTTCGAATGTTTTCTAACATAAATGGAGTTGCATACCAATATTCATTTGATAAAGACTAAAGCAATTTCGCAAATACAATGTGTAGGATAAGGTTTTAATGATGTGTATTGGATTGCCCAAATACACGTCCTCAATTGAAAAAGTTCTCTTAATATTCCAGTTTTTCTATTGAATAGTGGATTTTGCTGGTTGTTTGTTTTTAGTTTTTAATTTTAGGCTAATATTTTAAATTAATATTAAGTAGTGTGGTGGTATTTAATAAATGTTGCCATTACTATCTGGATTTGCCACTAATTCTACTGCATGCCAAAAAATAGTTTCGATAATTTTGCGATCAAATGAAAATAAGTCACAAGCTCTTTCTATTAATAACTAGCTTTTCTTTGGGTCCCCTCAAAGCCCCTTAAAGGTCCCACCGCACTACTTCCATCAAAACCATACTTAAAACCCCACACAAGACCCCAAAACCCGAAGACCGTTTCCAAGATCCCTCCTACCTAAGATCACCAAAGACCCCTAAATTCTAAAACCACTAGTGGAATGACGCCCACTAGAAACCTTCCATCTCATCAGCTACATACGACTCCCAAGATCCTCTAAGACCGCCAAAGACACCCCAATCCCCGCACCATCTATAGACCAACCCTATCTACTACCAATGGCACGGTCTTAAAGTTAATCTAAAATCCTCACCACCCTTCAACACCACGAATCTCATATAAAAACCCACCCCAACCTTCCCCATCACAACCCAAAGTTTCACCGGATGAACGGTCTTCGAGTTAATCGCTAACAGACATACAGACAAAGTTTCATTTTTATGTATTAAGAAGAAGAAGGTATTGCAAAATTATTAATGACGTGTGATGCTCATCAATTTCTGTGCATAACCACCGTTTATATGACATTCGAGTTGAATTTTTCGAACTAAAAAAAACATATTCTCACTTTCGAACACATTTTTATTTTCCATTCGTCATTTCATTAAAATAATCCTCAACTTTTATTCGTACATTCAACATTCAAGTTCTTATGATTTTTTAAAAATAACTTTATTCTATTTTATCTCATTTAAATTCGGCAACAATGTGGTTTAAAAAAAATTAAAAGAAAATGATGAAATCACAAAACGATTTAGAAAAACAAAGATTGGTAGCACAATAGCTAAAACAAATAAGAACCTGCTTTGAAAGGTATTTGCGGTACTTTTCGAGCAGGTTCTTCCCGTGGGGTTGACAGCTTAAATAAAGGACAACGATTATCGGGTCTTCACATGGAATGTTCGCACTTTCGATAGACCACGTGAAGCCGAATAAATAGTCAAGAACCTAGTCAGATATAAAGCTGACCCAATAAATGAAGTATGAACAACTTTGGTATTTTTGGTGACTGATATAATATAATATATGAATAATGATGTAATATGATAATGAACGAAAAATAGCAATGGCTGTTATAGTCACTGATGAGGGCCTGCAAAGGCCACATCTTAAAACTGTTAAACGAATATCAATACATGACTTAGGCAAAACGCACCACCTGGATGACAACAACTTTTCGTCGACCGGACCAAAACGAAGTGAGCTTCGCTTAAGAACAAACTTAACAACAACAAAGCCGCTAGAGGACTGCCGGACGAGTAATTGGCATTATATACCAGTTTATTACTGAAATATTGTCAAAGCCTTATTTACATTTACAAGATTTACAAGTAAAAGTATTGTTCCTATCAGTGCAGGTTTAGGCCAAGGCCAAATCGACCAAATAGTCACACTGGGGCAGATACTGGAGACGAACCAAGTAGTGCAAATCGATACTCATCACTTTTTATCTATTTCAAACTTGCAAATGACAGCATTTGTAGAGAAGAACTGTCTACTTTCGGCATACCTGTCTTAGTCGTGCGACTGTACAGGATAAAATGGGGGAATAATCACTGCTTAGTTGGTAGCAACCTGTCCTTACCTAAATTTTTTAGAATTTTTGTTAGATGGCCACCCGACCCCGGGGCCATTTCACTTCCAAATTTTTACAAAAAGTGTTGTCCATCGGAGATACACATGCATATAAAATTTAAAGAAAATCGGGTAAATTTTGTAAACAATTTGTATGGGTGCCCCCCGACCCCGGGGCCCGATCGCTTTAATTTTTTTACAAAAAGTGTTGTCCAACGGAGATACACATGCGTATAAAATTTGAATAAAATCGGGTACTTTTTTTTATAAACTTTGTATTGGTGCCCCCGACCCCTGGGCCCGATTACTACCAAATTTTTACAAAAAGTGTTGTACATCGGAGATACACATGCGTATAAAATTTAAAAAAAATCGGGTAATTTTTTTAAAAAATTTGTATGGGAGCCTCCCGACCCCAAATTTTAATAGAAAGTATTGTCATGGGAAATACACATGTGTGCAAAGTTTGAAAAAAAACGGAATTTAGGAAGTGTGTTCAAAATTGATCACAAGATTCTGCCCACCAGCCAGCCACGGGCATGCGAAGTTAATATAGAGAATTTAAAAATGAGAAAGAGTGTCGGGGACAAAACAGAGCCCTGTGGAACGCCAGCATTTATGTGATGCATTTTAGATTTCAAACCGCCCAAGACAACTTGAATTGCGCGGTCCAAAGACAGCTTCTAATCCAATGAAGAAGTTTTTCATCGACTCCATAAGCCCGCATTTTGGACAAAAGAACTTGATCCCAAACCCTGTCAAATAACTTAGAAATATCAAGTGCAACCGATTTGCTTTCACCAAATCGATGCAAAGAACGGTTATATATACCATCAAATCACCAGCAGAACGTTGCCCACGAAATCCGTACTGCCTATGGGCTATACAAAGGATGTTTTCCAACTTCTCGGAAAGAGTCCAGAAGAATAGGATAGATGGAAAAGCTTACGCAATGGTAATGCCAGCTACGGCATTATAAATTGCGAGTCCGCGTCGAGGGAAAAATAGTGGCTCGACCCGTGAGCTCGAGTTGAGGCACAGGTATTTCGGATGGGTTGGAGGATGGGCGGGATGCATCTGTATATTTCTTTTGAACACAGCTTATGGAAAAAGCGATGAAACAGTGACAACCAGGAAATATTCCTACGATGTTCAAGCGATTCGATTGTTTTCGCGATATTTAAGTCTCCAATAAATATTTTCGCGCTATTCTGAATTATGTCAAGTATATGCAATGTGGTCTTGGGAGCACCTGCCCAGACAATACAGTTGTACTCAAGTTTAGGCCAAATATATGCCTTGTAAATAATAGCCAGGTCTGAGGGAGTTGAAGTACATCTTGGACAACATTTCGCAGTATTCTTAGTGATGGCGAATATGTGGTCATTCCAAAAAAGCTTGTTGTTGACGCACATACCGAGTATTGCGAGTAATTCAGTTTTTTTGACGCAGGATCCATTCATGGAAAAAGGTTGGGCTTTTGAATTACGTTTGGACGACAGAGGACAGCATTGGGTTTTGGAGGCATTAAATTTTACTCTTATTTATTTATGGAACACGTCAGCGATCCCGGCCAAGCCTACGCGGGAGGGATGGCGTTGACCAGAACGCCCAGAGTTTAGGGAGGCCAAACTTGATGACATTGGCTCGAAATCGGGACCGGTGGAGAGGCCAGGACCGGATACCGGTTATAGAGCCAAATATGATGATCTACTCTTTACGGGTTTTTGAATAAAGAATAATACACTATACAGTGACATCGACTTAGTAAAAATGAAGGGTGAACTGCAAAGGATAGGTGGGCGCAGTTCGGGAGACATGTTTTTTAGGTCCAACCTGAATTGTATCACCATATTCCTACCGCAACTTTTGCTGACCACTAGTTGATATCTGATAACAATGCCCGAATAGCTAGGATAACAAAAGACAACTAAAATAAAAAGCAAACCAAAAACTGAAAAATAAAATTAAATGTTGAAGAAATAATAAGTTTATTTTTTTATTTTTAAAATCATTTTATTATTTACTTTATTGTAAAATATTACAATTAGAATATTCTATGATAGGATTAACTAAAAAGGATAAACTTTTGTTTTGTATGTTTTGTTTTAATGTTTAATAAAAATATTTGTAATTATAGTAATAATACACAAATTAAATTAAAAACATAACATTGCAAATTATTTTGTAAATAATTGTGTTTAAATAAAAGCTGTATATGTAGGGTGTTATTGTCATCGATGTAGTCCATAGTAAAAATGTTGGTTTTTTTTTTATTTAGTAAGTTTTTGGGTTTTATTATAGATGTAAATATATAGTATATGATATGTGTATGTTGTATGTATATAGATTAAAATAAAAAGTAGTCTTTGTATGTGTTGAACAAAAAAATGCCGCAAGTAATATTTGTTGAACATAGAAATTTAAGTTTTTTTAAAATTAAAATGCAAAATTGCTGCTTTTTTATAGTACCACATTTAGGAATGCACCCGTTTGGTTTTGATATTAGTTAATATTTAAAGGCACCGTGGTGGTAATTTGTTTCCTACCTTCAGTTTTGTGTGAATTAAAATTTGAAAAGAGATCTCCCCAGTTTTCCTTTAATAGCATGCCGTATTTTAGGTTAAAATCTGTTAAAAATTAAGCCGAATTTTTTCTAATTTACATTCGCGCATAAATTAGAAAATTCTTTTTTTTTTTAAAGAGAAGGTTGGTAGTATTTTTTTAATGCGTTATTATTGGTGGTAGAGTGTAGTAGTTTTTAAAAATCTCACTTTTTATTAGATTATAGATTTAAATAAAAAATAAACAAATTCTTAGAGGAACTTTTATTTGATTTTTTTTGTAAATTTTAAATTTAGAATGTAATTTTTTTTGTATAAAAATTCACAAGAACTTGTTGATTTTTTGGGAAGTTCGATTTTATTCGCCAAAATCTTAATTGATCAAAAAATCTCCTGCTCAAACTAAACTGTTTTTATTTTTATGACAGGCTGCGAACTTTTCAATCCACCTTCGTATATATAAAGGGGTTTTCAATTGGAATTGGTTTCGTCGACTATACGTAAAGTTAGCTGCGATTTGTTTGACATTTTAACTCATCTATACATGTCATTTAAACATTTGTTCTAATTGTGTTTTTCGGACATCGGACTAAACTTCTAATTTGATTTCCCTCCCTACTCAAAGTTCTTTTCAACTTTCCTCCTTTTACTTGTTAACCAAATTCTATAAAATTCTGAAAAACAATAGTGCTGTGCAATTTTATAATTACGAACTTTTTTTCCATTATTTTCTTATATAAATAATGCTTAAAACAATTCCAAACAAAAATTGCAAATTATTTCCCAAAATATCAACAAAAAAAATTCACATTTTCTCTCAACACATACAAAATTATTACACAAATAATGAAATACTATATAATAATTTACAAAATTAAAATAAACATCTATAACAGCTACAATTTTCTGTTAAAATTAAAATATTTTTAAAGTAAAGTATCTACTATAAAAGATATGTGATAAAAAACTACGATTATCTAAAAAAAAATGTAATGCTTTTTACGTTCTTTTTTTTTTCAAACATTCTAATGACAATTATGATGCATGTAAATTATTTCTCATATATAATATATATAAATAAATGATTTTGCGTTTTTATACATATTTTTTTTAATATTTCGTGTAAAAAGTTTGTATATAAATAGTTGATTATTTCTACACTAAAATCTAACAAACAAAGAAAAATGTAACCAAAAAAAGTGAAATCATTGTAGTAAAATAATCAATTGTTTTTATAGAAGTATTTTATATAAAGAATTACATAACATTAATGTGTCTTCTATGTGTCTATAAATGGATATACAATTATGTATAAAGAATTATATATAAAAAAATGTCGATTCATTTCTATTCTCTTTATAATAAAAAGGGAGAAATTTATTTCCCTTTTTTTACTTTTGTATTTATTATTTTTTTCTCTTGGTTTATTTAATATATAAAAAAATTGTTAATTAAATAAAAAAAAGAAATCTAAATTAATATCGCTGACTCACCACCAACTCCGTTCATTCGTAGGACATCGGCGGTTGCGGCAATATTTGAATGTATCGACGATGTAGCCGATGAGTTTGTCAGATAACTGGTATACGATGTCTGCAGCGGATTATGAAGTCCTGCTGCCGCAACTGCTGATGAATTGCTAAATGTTGAGTTGTCAATAACTGGCGTCTGTGGTGATTCGAGTGGGCGAGTGCCAACGAAGGAGGATTCAAGCCAGCATTTTCTAAACGAAATTATAATAAGAGAATTTTTGAATATAAATTTAAAGTATTTAAAAGTTATTTTGAAAGCCTTGTTAATATGCAGTTGACAGTTAAAACTGTTAATAATTTCGTTTAATTGGTTTTCGTTTTGTGTTATATGGAAACTGTATTTATAATAAAAGTATAAAACCGAAATATTTAAATTATGGAAAAAATGTTTTCTCGACGGTTCTGGCAATTTGGATCATTAAAAAACAAACAAAAAAATATTTTCATCGGGATGTATGGATGTTCTCAGCGAAACTTAAGAACCAGTGACCAGATTCTTTACGCGAACATAACTTTTATCGACTCTAGATAAACTGACATTAACGTACACTAATTGATTTGAGTGTAGTTGTAAAAATGGCATCGATATTGTATGATACCCACTGTTACGAAATTGTAAATAGATATCATTTATTGCAATGTACATACTCGTATAAAAAAAACTTTGTATCGAATTGTATTTAGAAAGCTTTTAAGCTTTGTGTTGGGTTGTGAAACGTTGCATATTTTGGGGCCCAGAAGTATTGTTGGGAACATATATATACGATCATGTCGAAAGCTTTAAATATAGTATATTACATATGGAGTTGTTTTTTCATATGAAAAAAAGGCGAAAGAAAGCAGCCTGGGAGTAGAATCTTGTCCGTGAACGAGTACAGTACATAGATCAAGGACCGCACCAGGCGCGGAAGTTCTACCAAAGAGTCCGTGGTATGACGCAATATACAAAGCGTTGCACATACTCACAGACAAAGAAGGTAATCTGATTGCCGATCTCAAAGGCCTTTTTAGAGCGATGGGAAGAGCACTTTCATGATATGCTAAATGGCCAGCTATCTGAGGAATTGGAGGCTCCACCAATGACCGAAGAGGACCATACCGCCACCAAGCATAGACGAATATAGCTGAGCGATAAATCGATCGTGTTTCTTGAGACCGCAAAGAAGTAAACAATTAACATTCATACGCGACACACGCTCCACATGAGTCACACGCTCCACATGCTTTATATGATCCACGTTCTTTGAGACTAAGCTGTTTACAGCACTTTAGGACGTGTGAAAGTAGGTTAAGAGGAACTCAAATAAGTTGAGAAAGCAATTTAAACACTCGTCACCTACGCCACACGTGAAAGAGCATAAAAACAACTTTCACACGGTCCGCATGAGTCACACGCTCCATATGTTTGACATGTTCCACGTTCCTTGAGACCGCAAAGAAGTAAACAATTAACATTCATACGCGACGACGCACTTTTCTGCGAGTCGTGTACGCTATTTTTCACGCGTCCAAACCGGTTTTTTTTTTGCTAAATCGAGAGAGAAGCAGAAATGTGAGAATGTGTGTTCACTGTGACTGCAGTAAATAACAAAGAAATTAATTTTTCACGCGTCCAAACCGGTTTTTCTGCTAAATCGAGAGAGAAGCAGAAATCACAAATGACAAACAAAAGAGAATTCTTGCTCATGCGCAATGTGTTCGCTGAGATTGTAGTACATAACAAAAGACGTTTATATCATAACATAACTAGTGTTGTTATGGGCTACTTTCGAGGCTAGTTTATAGCGTACGAAACAGTCACTTTCGTCTATGGGCGTGTGAAAATACTTATTTACCCTTTAACACCTAGAGCGATAAGATATTGTGTTCTTAAATAGAGATGAAATTTTCGTGATAAAACAATAAATGAAAGAGTGGTACAAATGGTCACTAAGAAAATGAAAATGTACCAACAACAACACTTGCCACTGTTTTTATATCTCCCGAAGAGTCACGCTTTTCGTATTGAGGAGTTTCCACATCCAAGCCAAAGTACCAACTGAACAAATATTTGAAAATTTAATTAAAATTCAATGAAAACTCCAACACAATTTAAACCACCATCGGCCACGTAAAGTATGTCTAGTTTCTAGTCAGACCCGATTACATTGAATGCCTTTTCAGAACTACAATTGGAAATTCTGCGATAAAGGAAGCCACACTGCCACTGCCCCACTTGCTGGCTTGCTGTTTTCACTGACACATCAAGTGAAAGGAAAAAATTCAATTAACTCTTCAAATTCAAAATTTAATTAAAGTATCACTTTTAAACTTTTACACAATTCCCGCTGATGAGAAGAAGAAGAAGGAATCAGCCACGGAATTTCACATCTGCCACCGTCGTCGCGACTAGGGATTATTGAAATACGTAACGACACTTTAATGAAGTATGCGATGGCGGTACACGAGAGTGCTGCACTGCTAAACGGGACGATGGGACAATGCAGGACTGTCTCTAGAGCCAGCACAACTTAATATGTGCAACCGTGAAGAGTAATAGGCAAAGTCGAAGAATGCCGCACCCTTATTTGATTAGAACTGCCACTGAAATAGAGCTGATGCAAGTTGCTGTGCTACCCGTGATCGCTTCCTTCCTTTCAACAAGAATATCTTCTATGACACAATTGTGAGAAATTTTTTATTCCATTGACACAAGAAACTCGCGCCGCAACTACCACTACTCTACCACTACTGTCAGTGCCATCCAGCCAGCCACTCAGCCACTCAGCTTTCTGCTTCAGTCCACTTTGTATTTATGATGTTGGAAGCGTTTGCCGCAATAAAACTTTGTAATCGAGTTTCGTCGCCTTGTCGTCGATGTTCGATGATTGCAGCGTTATGCAATGCAATGGAAGAGCTACTTTGCAGTGTGCTTACTATCCATGCGTCTATATTCCAATGCATGCACCATGCAAAAACAACGTGCACAGTGCATGAGCATAAAAAATATAAAACAAAAACAAAAACAAATTCACTTCATTATTGATTCAAAAAGCCATGTGAAGCAGAGAAGTCATTCAGCCAATTAGTACTTCCGAACACCACCCCTCTTCCACCAAGTAATCAGGCTCTGGACGTGTGTATCTAGGTCGATAACTAAACTGGGGAATGTACACAAATGTATGGTGGCTATAATTTGGTACACCACCACCCATCATTACCATCCCATTTAACATCGACCGCATCTGCATCAGGATGTGGGCCAACAAACCAGAAAAACAAATACGAGCCAGATTACTGTTGACTTGGAAAAGAAAACTAAGCACGAACACTGAGAATGACTGAGAACGATAGAGAGTGCTAGCTGGTGCAGCTGGAAGGCGAACTGACTGGCAATGCGACGGACACTGAACTGGAACTAGAGCATAATGCCATAAATCGTATTTTATTGCAGTTTGAAATATTTCGCAACCAACCTCCTTCTCCCTGCCAAAGCAGGAGGCGGCTGGTGTGGCGTTTGACGACGATAGAGGAGCCTTCTACATTTTTGGCATGTAGTATGGAAACAAATTTTATTTAAATCTGATTTAACTCTAGTTGTACAGAGCAAGAGATCCTTAGGGAAAATGCGGTGCTCCAACAACAATTTGTATTACATTCGTGTATTTGTTTTTGTGGGCAACACAGAATTTCGTTGGCAGGGATCCATTATTTGCTCAACTTTTGACGTTGCTGGCTTTTTCGTACAACAAATAATTGAACTTTAGGGAGAGGTTGTTGTTGAGTAAATATTGCGTTTAAAAAACGTGTCCGGGAATGTTAAGTTTAAACAAAAAATAAATTGACGTAAAGTAGACGTAAAATCGATGATGAATTGTGTCCAGGTAGGAAGTAAAGGACGTTACATCTGCTATATAGGGTGTATCCGTTTAAGTTGCTAATACATAAATTCATTGGTTAATTAGGAAAAAAAATTGTATGGTATGGACTCCATATTTCCACCACTTGCAGTGCACGTAGCGTTTTAAAGCGAAGAAACGTACTTTTGACATTGCATCACTTTAAACCCTGTAAGTCTTAAACGCTTCTAGCTATAAGGCTACTGTTGGTCTTTTTGGAAAGAAAACTAAATCTTTCTTTCTTTTTTTTTAAATCCTTAAATCATTACCACATCCGGTCGCCAAAGTCAAAAGAAGTTTTTCTTAACTTGTAGTTTCAAAAGCGATTATCTGGAAAAACACTATGCGACCATTTTTTTTTTACTAAAACCGTATAAAAGGTTATTCAAATTCCTACAAATCTATGCCACTATGTTTTTGCATTTGTTCAACAGGGGCAGAACTAAAATTAAGAGTTTGTTAAATGAATTTTACATGATGGCGGTCAGCCATAAGCAGAATAGGGGGAATAACACAGAATGCTCTAGAATTGCAGGTGACCGTAACTATCTCTGAATGGTGGAAGTGCGATCAAACCTCCACGTAGTGGTCGCCGGTAATTTTCCTGCAATGCAGGAAAAGCTGAATAATCGGGGTAGTCCCTTCAAAGTAAGGTTGGCGCGAGGCCAATAACCTCGCCCGTAAAAAATTATAATTCATCATGATCATCATATTTGGCTCTAAAACCGGGGTCCGGTCCTGGCCTCCCGCAAAAAGTCTCTCCACCGGTCCCGATTTCGAGCCGATGTCATCCAGTTTGGCAGTTTGGCAAAAAATTATAATTATGGAACCGAAAATCAGCCTCGGATACACTGATGAACAACGACGACCACGGCAACGAAAACGGCTAAACGATATTTAAGAATTTTCTCATGGAACGTACGCTCACTGTACAGAGCTAGAGATGCACAGCAGCTGGCCGATACCCTGTCTTAATATAAGGCTGACATAACTGCAATCCAGGAGATGCGGTGGACGGGGAATGATGTCTTACAAAAATCAGAATATGACATATATTACAGCTGTTATGCAATGCTAGTCAGCAAAAAAATGACACCCACCGTAATCGGCTTTGAAGCAATAAATTAACGGCTTTGCACCCTTCGCGTGCGGGGCAGATTTAAAAACATACGCCTCATAAACGTTCACGCACCTACAGAGGATTCCCCAGATGATGAAAAGAAGAATTCTTTAAATCAGTCGAACGGGTACTCCATGCCTGCCCTCAGTATGATGTTAAAATCATTCTGGGGGATATGAATGCTAAATTATCTATCGAGGCAGTACATTGGCACCAATAACTTACACGAGAACATTAATGTCAATGGACAACGAGTCAAAGAGATGGCAGCAAGCAATAATTTGGTCGTTGCGAGTACAAGGTTTACGCGTAAAAATATCCACAAAGCTACCTGGGTTGCGCCTGATGGAGCCACTCGCAACCAGATTGACCACGTGTTGATAGACCGCCACCACAACCAGAACCTGATGACGGTACGAACGTACCAACGTGCCAACGTCGACTCGGACCACTATCTTGTTGGTATGGTGCTCCGAGCGTGGATTGCATCATCACGAAAGACTGCATCCGCGAATCAGATTCGAGTCAACACGGCTGCCCTTCGCAACGAAAAGACCAGAAACAACTACGGTCAAGCGATAGGACTCGACCTAAATGCAGGGATAGTAAGTCCTGGGGCTGAGATGTCGGGCGTAGAAGGGAAATGGACACGCCTTAACAATACTGTCATTAGTACTGCTGACTCCATCTTAGGCAGTAGTCGTAGAGATCGGAACGAATGGTTCGATGACAAATGTAAGCTACCGACAGAACGTACGAATATTGCGTACCGAGCAATGCAACAATCTCATAGAAATCGGGCACGCGAAGATGAATACAAAGAGCTCAGAAGTTATGAAAAAAAGTTCACCGGCGAATGAAAGCAGCCTGGAAGAAGAATCTCGTCCGTGAACTAGAACCATACAGAGAGCAAGGACCGTACCTTCAAGACAGGATAGCCCCATACGCTAAAGTCATCATTGGTCCATACCATTGTGGCTTCATCCCAGGCAAATCAACAACTGATCAGATTTACACCCTTAGGCAGGTGATGGAAAAATGTCTAGAGTTTCAAAACTCACTACACCATATTTTTATAGACTTTAAAGCTGCCTATGATAGCATAGCCAGAGTAGAACTTTATAAAGCCATGAGAGAATTCGGCATTCCAAATAAAGTGACACGACTATGTAGGTTGACCATGACAAATGTTATAAGCCAAGCAAAAATATCCGGATCACTATCAAGCCCATTCAACTTCTATAACGGGCTTTGACAAGGGGATGAACTGGCCTGCGTCCTCTTCAACCTGGCGTTGGAGAAAGTGAAACAAGACTCTGACGTAACCGCGAGAGCAACAATCCTCTATAAGTCCATTCAGATACTGGCTTACGCAGACGATATTGACATCGTTGGTAGAAAACGAAGAGCTGTACAGGAAGCTTTCATCCAGATAGAGCAGGCGACACGAAATCTGGGGCTGCAAAGAAATGAGAGTAAAACAAAGTACATGGTGGCCACGTCTGCGAGTAGAAGATCAAACATTGGTCCCTCAATTCAGATAGTGGAGCGCGAATTTGAAGTAGTGCAATCCTTTAACTACCTCGGGTCAACTGTAGCAGCCCATCATAACAGCATGGAACCAGAAATACGCGCACGGTTGCTTAAAGCCAACAAAGCCAACCATAGTCTGTCAAGACTCTTCAAATCCAGGAATTTAACCATAACATCCAACCTGCTGGAATATAAGACAATGGTCATACCAGTACTTACATATGGATCCGAGACATTCTGACCTCTTAGCCGAGTTCGAGAGCGTTCTAGCGTCCAACTACTGTTGGTCTCTTTGGAAAGAAAATTAAATCTTTCGGATAATGTTTTTAAATTTCTAAAATCATTACCATTACCGATCCTCAAAGCCAAAGAAGTTTTTTTTAGCTTGTAATTTGAAAAGCGATTATCTGGAAAAATGCTTTGCAATAATTTTTTTTTGACTAATCCAGTATTAAAGCCTATTCAATTTCCTACAAATCCATGCCCAAATCCATGCCACAATGTTTTTGCATTTGGTCAACAGGGGCAGAGCTGATTGTTCAATCATCCTTCCTAGCTATTCTACAGTTTATATTTCTTTGGAATATAAGAGCTCTTTCATTCTTCCCCACACGAAAAAATCTGAAGGAGTTAAATTAGATGACATAATACCGGACTACCAATGAGTGTGTGTAACCTTCACGCGCGGTTAAAATGAAACTTCTTTGAGGTTGTGGCCGATGTTACGATTAAATTAATAAAACAAAGGCTAGAGGACTAAATATATTTGTGATGTTTTTTTTAAATAAAATATTCTGTAGTGTTATGTGCCAAAACTTTAATAACTGCATAACTGCAACTATTAAGACCCCAAAAATACCTTCAGAAAACGCGCAAAATACCTTAAAAAAACCGCCAAAAAACCATTTAAAGACTCCCAAAGACGCCCAAAGGCTCCCAAAAGACCACAAAGATCCTCAAATTATCCCGCAAAAGACCTTACAAAGATACCAAAAAGTCCCTCAAAAAACTCAATATTCAATTTATAACAAATCTGAGGCAGCGACGTCCAAGTTTAAATTCAAATTTTTTGAATTTTATGACCTTCATATCGGTAATGGTTTTCAGAATGTGTCAAAAAATATACATTGTTTGATGAAAAAGATTAAATTTTCTTTCTAAAAAGACCATCTGTAGCTAGAAGCATTTAAGGATCAAGAGGTGTGAAGTGACATTTTGTGAGTGTCTTAGTTCAAAATATAATTTTTTATATTCCGCGTGTGACTTCTGTCGCGTATCGCATGTGGTGCGTGTGGTGGGTGGAATCTAAGTCCCAAATGTCTTTTTTTATATTCTGCGTGTGATGCGTGGCGCGTGTAATGGGTGGAATCGGCAGGCTTCCGCACTGGATCCTCCTGTGTCGACCACATCAACACCATGCGGATCATTATTGAACAGTTTGTGGAATTTCGGTCACCACTACCCCTGCTGTTCATCGATTTTGGGAAAGCGTTTGACAGTGTCAACAGACAGTTTATCTGGCTCGCTTTGTGAAGGATAAACTAATAGCTATTATTAAAGCAACATATGATGGCTCTAAATGTCATGTGCTGCATAGAGAAAAGCTGTCAGAGGAATTCGAGATCCTAAGTGGGGTACGACAAGGTTGCATTCTATCGCCGATACTTTTTTTGTTGGTGATCGGCGATGCGCTCCGCGCAGCTTTATCTACTAGAAACGGAGGAATTCGTTGGACTCTTATATCTCAACTCAAACATCTGGACTACGCTGACGACGATTATGAAGATGCACCAAATGACAACCAATATGGAAAGTGAGGTAAATGTTACGGGTTTTTAAGATTAATACTGCCAAAAATAAAATCATCAACCTCGGCACTAACTCAGTAACTCAAGTTAACATTACTGGACATAACCGGTAGAGAGAGTAGAGGGTTTCCAATATCTTGGGAGTATTGTCTCGACCGCAGGTGAAACCGAACAGGATATTGTCAACCGCATCGGCAAAGCAAAATCAGTGTTTGGAATGATGTCCATGATATGGCGAAGCAATGCGATCAGCTTAAACACCAAGCTGCGACTGTTCCGTTTAAATGTTGAATCTGTGCTGTTGTATGGGTGCAGAACTTGGAAGGTGACCGCTTCTATCATAAAAAGATTACAAACGTTCGTAAACAGTTAAGGGTTTTCTGGCCTAACCGTATTCCTAACGACCATCTTTACCAGAGAACGGGTCAGGAATCAATAGGCACAACCATCCGACGACGGAAGGGGCTGTGGATTGGTCTGCCATTCCGAAAAGGCGACAGTTCCATAGCAAACTACGCAAAGCAATGGAATCCGTTACCTCAGGACGGTAGAAGAACGGGTCGTGCAAGAAATACATGGCGCACAACAGTTGAGGAGGAGTAACGGCAATTGGAAAAGAGTTTGAGAGAGCTGAAGCTCATTGCTAGAAACCGCACGCGATGGCGCGTAGGCGTAGAAGAGGCCATAGGACCCACAAGAGGATATAGGACATAAGTAAGTAAGTAAGTATGTAGGAGGTAATATTCGAAACTGCTAGGCCGATTTTAAAAATTCTTTCACCAATATTTAGAACGGACTGTCAGGGTGGGTATATATTATCCTGTTTAAATAAAAGGGCCTGTCGTGGCGAAAAATTTTGTAAAAAAAGTAAAAAAAAATCGTGTAAGAATAAGAAATCCAATAGAAATTTTAACAGAAAGTATTGTAATCGGAGATACACATGTGTTCAAAGTTTTATTTAAATCGGGATTTGGGAATGTTTCACAAAATTTGGCGACAAGCTACAATGCACAAGGCACAAACACAAGCGGATGCGAACTTAATATACAGAATAGATCTCTCCGCTAGAACTAGAACCTAGAACTGAGATAGAACTTTTTAGACAGTGCCAAGAAGAACTAGCTTCTTTAAGTCAATTTCATTACATAACCTTTGTTTGGGTGTACATTAACATAAATGGCAATGAGAAAGCAGACGAATAAGCGAAGAAGGGCGTCGCTCTCGACAAAGAAATAGCTGTCCACTGAGTTCCATCAAGGAACTCCCCATACTACTTAATCACAACTAATATGCAAGAAATATTTCACTCCCTCTGATCTGACTACTATCTACAAGTCTTTTATTCGCCCTAAACATGAATATAATTGTCATATCTGGTCTGGTACGCCCAAAACTACCTTGCGTCAGGTAGATAGAATACAAAAACGTGCGATAAAACTTATCAGTGACGGAAATTAATAGATTCGCTTGAAAACCGCAGAAACGTTTCCTGTTTGTTGTTTTATCGCTTCTTCCATCAGCGGTGCTCAAGAGAAATTGCAGTTGCATGGCACCTCTCCCTAAATTCAACCTCTTGGTTCCATAAATGCTCATCAGTTTACCTTCAAGCCTTTATTCGGACACACAGTTAAGTTCAGAGATTCGTTGTTCAGCCGCACAACACGTGTGTGGAATGCTCTGTCCTTCGACATCGCTATGATCCACAGGCATTCCAAGCACAAGCTCACAGACATTTCCTCTTTTCTTTTCCTTTTCCTTAACGACCAAGCTGTGCAAAGCATATAGCGGGTGCGAACCCGTTTACGCATGCGCAAATTTTTTTTTAAAAAATGTGGGGTACTTTGACCAAGTAGTGTTTCTTATCAGGATGCCTACAATAAAAGGAGAACTATCCAGTTGATAACCAGATTATGGAAAGATATTGCCAGACCAAAGATTAGGAAGGGTTTGAAAAAAAAAATGCGGCCATGCTGTTAGTTAGTTCACTCGCAAAATGCATTCAATAAAAATTCTATGTTTTTCTTACCTGTGCTACCGACTACAACATAACAACCAACAACAAATCGATATTGATTGGTACAATTTTCAAAGTACTATAAAGTTTTCAAAGTAAAATGATAACAAAAAACAGGATGATCTATATCCCTCTTTGCACGTGTAACGTGTAACCAGGCGAACAATCATCCTACCTCGAATTTGGACTCGTCGATCTACTCCTTTGGTTCGTTCGATTTGTCTGATCGTTAACATAGTGGACAATAGCCGAGGTGACTTCTTTTATTGAGGATTGAATTTCCGGTGTAACGGGTTGTTGTTCCGTTGATGAAGCGGATTTCTGCGTAGTGGCGGATGTTTTCTGTTGGTGGGTGGCTGCTAAAAGCGATGAAGCCAATCTAATAAAGGAGAGAATACAAAAAATGTTATTATTTATTAATACAATGGAAATTATCGCTCGCTCACCTTTCATGTGGAGTTCTCGGCTGTGAGAGCTTCTCCTGTGATCTCCAACCCAAGTACGGCTGTCGGAAGGAGCTTCGCACACCACCACCAATACCAATACCGCTTGTGCCACTGGCCACCGAGATGAAACTCGAATTTACTGGACCGCCACGCGAGAATGAGCCACGCTGAGAAACACTGGGCGATGTTTGTGTAGAATTGAGATATGACGTTGACCATCGAGAGAAATTGCCACTGGCACCACCGCCATGGGATGCTCCACCGCTAACAACACTGTTTCCAGTCGAACCGCCGCCCGAACAGCCGACACCACCACCGCCACCTCCTCCCGTCTGTCCACCATGATGACTGTGCGCAGATGGGCTTAACAATAAAGGACTACGATCGGAGCGCTGCGAACCAAGTGAACTTAACGATGTTGTCTTGGAATTCAGTCCGGTCCATCGTCCCGAATCGGAAGCACGTTTTCGTGTGAAATTACCAGGTTTGTAGGCTAATGAACCGTCTGGGGTGCGTGGTGTTGACTGATTGTATTGACGGAACCAATCGGGGATGTTCAAACGTTGCAATGATGCCTGAACGCGCAATTGATGTTCACTCAGGGCTGACGAATTGTGATCATGTGATTTCTGGAGTTCGTTTTCAGGCGGCTGTAGGAGAGAAGAAAAAAGAAGAAAGTTAGTTAATTACTTTTTATTTTAAGTAGTAGAAAACTGTGATCAAAGTTGATTGACAACAACATAAATATTCTGAGACGGCGAAAACAGCGCTCGGTGAATACTTTGAATTTACACCAACCAGTTACCGATGCCCCGATACAACCGCCCTTAAAATGAAACAGAAAAAACTGGCAGACGTAATCAAAGCACTGAAAACGATGAAAGTCCTGAAATTATCAAAAAGCCGTATAGTTACGTCCCAAATTATTCTCCTACACAAGATGAAATCACCCTCATTTCATATCATAAGAAGTAATTTATAGTAACTATAATTCAGTATATGGGCGCCGTGCCATGACCCATAAGCATGGCATGAGCATGAGCAGGAGGATCGTGGTTCGAATCCCAGTAACACTAAAAAGTTTTTTTCACGAATGGGTGACAAACGTTCCAAAAGTAAAAACTTGTCACGGAAAGCTTCTCAATTCGACGTTCAGATCTGGCCTTAAATTGTAGGTCCCTTCCATTTGTGTCCAAAAATAAAATATACATGCGCAACACAAATGGTCGCGAAAAGCTTGTAGCCTTGGACCGCAATGGTCTGTCGCGCCGGATATTATTATTATTATAATTCAGTATCCCGTAGTAAATTTAATGTAGATTTTAAAATGACGCAGTTTGGTATATAACGGGTGTTTTTTTAGGAGGTTTGTTTTTCCGATAGATGTCGTTTTATTTTATGACAGTTGTTTTGACAGCTCAAAGTGGCATTTCTACTCAGTATTGTTTGGCAAATCATTATGAATAGGTTAACTCCAGAACAACGTTTTCAAATCGTGGAAATTTATTTTCAAAATCAGTGTTCAATTAAAAATGTTTGTAGAGCACTTCGTGAATTTTATGGTGCACATAATCGTCCGTCAGAGACCACCATAAAGAACGTAATTACCAAATTTCGGTCTACATTCACTCTTTTGGATGCCAAGCCACCGACAAGAATGAGAAGAGTTCGTACAGAAGAAAATATTGCTGTCGTTGAGGCCAGTGTCGAAGAAAACGACAATTTATCGATTCGTCGTCGTGCTCAGCAAATTGGACTTTGTCCATCGACTTTATGGAAAATTTTACGTAAAGATTTGGGTTTGGTGCCATACAAAATTCAATTGGTGCAAGAATTAAAGCCACACGACCATCGTTTGCGCCGTGAATTCAGTGATTGGTCGTTAAATCAATTGAACGAAGATCCATTTTTTTACCGTAAAATTCTCTTCAGTGATGAGGCGCATTTTTTGTTAAATGGATACGTCAACAAACAAAATTGTCGCATTTGGAGCAAAGATAATCCACACGCCGTTCAAGAATTACCAATGCATCCTGATAAATGTACTGTTTGGTGCGGTCTATGGGCTGGTGGGATCATCGGTCCATATTTCTTTAAAAATGAGGAAGGACGACGCGTTACCGTGAATGGAAATCGATACAGAACCATGTTAAATGAGTTTTTGTTGTCAAATCTTGAAGATATGGATATGGATGAAATGTGGTTTCAACAAGATGGTGCCACTTGCCATACAGCACGTGAAACAATCGACTTATTGAAAGAAACTTTCAACGACAACATTATTTCGAGAAATGGTCCGGTGAATTGGCCTCCGCGTTCGTGCGATTTGACGCCACTCGATTACTTTTTGTGGGGATACGTGAAGTCATTGGTTTATGTGGATAAACCTCAATCGATTGACGCTTTGGAAACCAATATTCAACGTGTCATTGCTGACATACGCCCGCTTGAAAAAGTGCTGGAAAATTGGACCTCCAGAATGACATTTGTGAAAAATAGTCGTGGTAGCCATATGCCAGAAATTGTGTTTAAATGTTAAATGCCAAAAAATTATCTACCAAATAAATCATTTCATAATTTTATATGTGTTTTATTCAAAAAAAAAATCGGCAACCTCTTAAAAAAACACCCGTTATATGAACTTCGTAGGCTTGACCATATTACACATTATTCCAAAAATATTCTTGGATGCAACCTTCTTGGATGCCATAAACCTCATACCTCCTTTGCACTACGACTAAAACTCAGTATATTGCACTGCGTTTGCTATTGACCATGATAACACCTACAGGGTGGGCCATCTAACGTTATTTTTTTGAACTAGCGGTTATTTTGAGTATGGTAAGGGTTATGTCACTTCTGATTTGACAGAAAGTTAGTTTCGCTCCGCTGAATGAAAATGGTTGTGTATTCGCTTGAACAACGCTGGGAAATATTGAAACATTACTTCGAAAATCTTGGTAATTTTGCAGAATTTGTGCGAAAATTGCGTGCTGATTTTGGAAGAAACGAAGCGCCGGGAGCTCCATATGTGCGTTATTTTGTGAATGAAGTTAAAGAAACAGGCTTGCTAATTAATAAACCAATACGAACCAAGCAGCCAACCAAGCGTACACCCGAAAATTTTGATGCTGTAGCCGAGAATGTGCGTGAGTTACCGGGAACGTCAACTCGTCATCGTGCTCAAGAATTGAACATTTCACGCACAACATTGCGACTTGGTATGACACCGTATAAAGTTCAATTAGTTCAGGAATTGAAGCAAAGAGACCACCCATTGCGTTTTCGGTTCGCTGAGTGGGTTTGCGATCGACTTGAAGAAGATGCCGATTTCGGCCAAAAAATCATCTTTTCGGATGAGGCGCATTTCCATCTTGGCGGCTATGTAAACAAGTAGAATTGTCGCATTTGGGGCACGGAGAACCCGCACGTGGTCGTAGAAGAGCCGATGCATCCTCAACGAGTGACTGTTTGGTGCGGATTTTAGTCCGGTGGCATCATTGGGCCATCTTTCTTTGAAAATGAGCAAGGAGCCGCCGTTACTGTCAATGGTGAGCGCTACCGCGCCATGATGAACGATTTTTTGTTACCGGCACTTGAAGAGGAGGACATAGGCAACATTTGGTTTCAACAAGACGGCGCTCCATGCCACACAACACACGTTTCAATTGATCTTTTGCGCACTGTCTTAGAAGATCGAATTATCAGCCGAAATGCTGATGTGATTTGTCCGCCTCGGAGCTGTGATTTGACGCCGTTGGACTACTATCTTTGGGGTGCCGTCAAAGATAAGTGTTTCGCCAATAAACCAGCAATGATTGACGCTCTCAAGAACAATATTCGCATTGCCATTGACGATATAATGCTGCATACCATCGAAAATGTGCTCAAAAATTGGACCGACCGTATGGGGTACGCCAAGGCCAGCCGCGGCAGTCATATGAATGAAATAGTATTGCATAAATAATCGGAAGGATTGCTCTTTACAATTAAAAAATAAATTTGAAAAAATATTGAGAACTTTTTGTTTTATTGCATTTAAAAAAAAAAAATTATTTGGCCCAGCCGCTATATTTTTTATTAGATTGTAAAATTCTATTTTGCTTGTTACACAATTTAGTCTTTCTAGAGTTTGTAATGGATTTTGCAAACAAAAACTAAATTAAAAATTTCAACTTTTATTAACAAATAGCAACAGTTCACAAATTTACACTGGTGATTACTTATTATTCACTTTCACTTTCTACTCTATTGTGACAGTTGCAGTCTTCCATATGAAAATGGATAGACAGGTGGCGATTGATTGTTATGGTGGGTACTTTTGAAAACATTTAGTCGGGCATTGACTCATTAAATCATTTGTTAATTAATTCAGAAACGATTCAAATATATGACTCCATCTGCAATAAATACGATGTTGTGAAATGCTTTCCTGATAATCTTTACGGCCTAGTTTAGTGCTGGGAAAGTTCAGTCGTATTTCTATTTCCACATATGATTTTATGCACAATGTTAATTAGGCGGTAGTAAGTTAGTTAGGAGAATCGTCCATCCGCGGCAAACATTTATCTACAAGGCAATCTTTACAAACGAGTTTTGACTCTACCTAAGGTGGGCAAAAGTGCATTATGATTGAGTTTTGAGTTGAGTTGAGAACTTATAAAAGAATTTTCCTAGATAGAGTCAACATTTTTGAAGGACGGCTAGACATGTACAGAGAAGTTGGAGACTGGTCTCTTCCTCTTCCTCGTCCATGCAGTTTCTACAGAAGTCGTTTGAGAAGACGCCGAGCCTTGCTGCATGGTTAGACAGTGCCCAGTAATGTCACCAATGTTTTTTGAGAGATCAAACACTTGGAGCATTTTGGATCCAGCTTGGGCCAGATCTGCTTTGTCGCTAGACATGTTGCTCCGTTTGACGGATAGTTTTGTCGGTAGAATCCTTCTTTAACAAGAGTTTATATGTAGAGATAGGAATGCCTAAGAAACCATTTTCAGTTAAATGTGGCAGTGAAGAGCTTATCAGGCTTACAATTTCCCGGAATGTCTCTATGCCCCGGCACCCAATACAGGTGTATATTGAACTGCTCCGACACCTCATTTAGAGATGACGGTTTAGGCTACAAGAGAGTTCGTAGAGACTCATTCTAGGAATTTCAACGCAGTTCGACTATCGGAGAAGATATAGATATGACATTCCCCTTCAGCCAAGATAAAGCGTCTTAAATCGCCAAGAGCTCTGCCTGAAAGATACTACAGGGATTAGGAAGACGGAAAGAGAGACTAAGATTTAGCATTTTTGAGAAAACACCTCCACCAACCCTATCATCCGTTTTTGATCCATGTGTGCACAAATGTATGTATTTATCTTCCAAGTGAGCGCCTTCTTTTCTGAATGATCTGAAGGGGATGGTGATATGGAAACTTTTGTTGTGTCGCCCAGTGAAACCGAATCCAGAACAGAGGAGTGTCCGATATGATTCCTGGAACACTGAGTCGCGCTAGCAGCGAGTTAGCCTTCTGAAGATGTCGAGTGGTGTAAGTGGTGTAATGAAGTGCTCTACTCATACATAAACAAGCTGATCTTTTGACTTTGTTTTATCACGAGTCTATTTTTTTTATATAAAGACTCATTACCAAAAACAAAACAAAAAAAAAAACAAAGGGAGGATTGATTTTTATTGATTTTACCTGTAGATTAAAAGATTCGGGAAACACGGAGTCGACCAATTGATTCCACATCGAAGACAAACAAAAAATGAGGATTGGAAGTATTGGGTTCTACATGAAAAAGGTTTTAAGGCAAATGTTGATGTTGATTGGACTTGAAACGAGTGTTTACGTTGCTGACAAAAGAACCTGAAACTAGAGAACGGGTTTTTAAGGCACATCTATTGTAGATGTTAAAGCTCCTACATTTCGTCTATGCTCCAAAGTAGAAAGAGGTAAAGTATAATGGTCACATCGTTTATCAAACGGACAAAACTATTTTGAATTCCATCAAGATAAAGCAAATGCTATCTTGGAGTCCACCCTTGGTCTAACATAAGATTTATGTAATCTTAATATTTCAGAGGGGGCGAGGTAGAAGTTACAACGTCTTATACAGCCCAAATATTGGCTAGCTCATTTTGAAATTCCATAAATATGTTCCATCCAGGAAAGATCACTTGAGAGTTTCAAACATTATATCTTAAGTGTGAATCTGATCTCACAATAGGGGCACCATTAATAAACGGTGGCACGTAATGTTGAACTGTCTTCTGAACAAAAAAGCAAGCTTAAAAATGTATTCGGATTAAATTAGCTCTGCCCCAATCAAGAATGACTGGAATTTTCGACAGAATAACCGTATTCATAAAATCTTGAGAAACAATCTAGCGAGAATTGCATTCTTTTTGATTTACAAACTCAATTGACTCATAGCGTTGTCTCATCAAGAAATAAATGGATATAACAAGTTGTAGAAGACAATAAGTCATTCATATATCTTATCAAGAACAGCGTAGGCCATAAAGACGACCCTTGTGCCAGCATTAATCCCATGCGAAGCTGAAGAGATTCCATTCAATACAACTTTTATTTTACGTTTCCATAAATAATAATCAATCTACGCAATGAGAAAAGAGTGTAAGTTGAGTGAACGAATCTTATTTATAAGACAATCATACCATACTCTATTGAAAGCCTTTGAAATATCCATGGATACAGGACATGATTTACCTAGATTTTCAATGCTTGGCTCCCAACAATGAGTCATGCATTTCATCAGTTCACCTGAAGAGCGATACTGCACGTCGGTGGGCGCCGTGGCTCAGTGGTAAGTGCATAGACTTCTGAGCAGGAAGTTCGAATCCCAGAAAACACCAAGAAGTATTTTTCTCGGTCCCACCTCTTGCAAATGAATGAAAAACATCCGGTTGTAATAACTTGTCACGGAAAGCTTCTCAATTCGCCGTTGGGATACGGCGTTAAAATGTAGGTACCTTACATGAACAACACAAATGGTCGCGAGAAGCTGGGCCTTGGACCGCAATGGTCTGTAGCGCCGAAATATTACCTCCTCGTAACTGTAATCTGTAACTCCTCGCAAATCTCCCGGAATCTGAAGCTAACGATCTTCAGATCTAACGTTCTCTCAGTACTCTTGTATGGCTGCGAAAAGTGGAAAGTCACAGAGTCAATTGCGACGCGCCTCCAAGTCTTCGTCAACCAGTGCTTAAGGAGGATACTGAGAATAAGATGGCCGGACATTATCACCAATCAAGACTTGCGGAGAGTAACGCAGCAGGAAACAATCGCTATCACCATCAGACGACGAAAATGGAGCTGGATTGGCCACACTTTGAGAAAGCCAGCGGACGATATTACGAAACTAGCGCTCGACTGGAATCCACAAGGAAGCCGGCGAGTTGGCCGTCCCAGCAAGACATGGAAAAGAACAAAAGAAGAGGAAGCAAGATCCCAGGGGACCGAATGGCGTCTCTTGAAACCTCATGCGATAAATCGAGTTCGTTGGCGGGCGTTTGTAGAAGCCCTATGGTCCCACGCGGAGTAAAGGAAAGAAAGAAAGAGACGTCGAATAAAAGTCATTTGTATCCAGATAGCTTATTGTTTGATAGATTCCATTACTTTACCTCCAAAAAAGAAAGGAAAGGAAAGGAATCTGAATCCAAAAAATTTCGCATGTTATCTTGAGGTCATTCATTACTTTGGACCTGATTATTATAGCGTTTGCGTTGGAATCCAACTGCACTAATTCCTTCCTACTTCAAATTCACTCCACTGCTCCTTTACTTTAAATGAGTTTTGATCGCTGGCATGCCCACCAAAAATGATGTACTTTCATTTGTCCTCATTAAGGTGGAGCTGTAGATTACGTGCATTTGACTCAATCTGGGTGTAAACTCTAACTTCCATTGAAGTACTCTTGATGGTGAAAACATCAACTGCGTAATCGAGTATGTGGATGAACTTGTAAAGAACTTGCAACCTGAATCAACCACTTTTATAGATCTCCACGGAAGATCTACAAAACCCAAAAATTTTATTGGCATATATGTTTCTAGACAATTTTGTCTTCTCAACAAAAGGTAAGTTGGAAAAACTGTGGAAGTAAGGAAACGAGGTTCTAAATAATAAAACTAAGAAACTGCACTTAATTCTCGGCAGGCTTTGGATGGCGCTTGCACTGAAATTCTTGGGATTTAACACTTAAACGCATAAATTTTATTACTTAGGCTTCTATCATAACAACAAGGACATAGCATTATGCACAAAAATATATAAAATATGAATTTAAAGGAAAAATCTGAAAAGATCAGTGATCCTTTTAATCCTTGAGTTTAAAAAGATATTGCAAACTGTACACTGAAATATTAGTCTCTTTTTGTACTCTCCATAGAAATTCCCAAAACAAAAATACATTAGGATTTTCCGCAAAGCGTCGAAACAATACACTTGCAACGTACTTTATTACTCATACATTATATTAATAATTTTTCTAGTGAAGTACAGCTATTGCTTGTATGCAAATCTCGAGCGTTTATTGCAGGTAATCAGAGATTAGGAGAGGTCGTAAATGTACCCTCATTACATAGAAGATGCTCACGTATCTCGAAAAATAGTCGCAAAGATCGTTTCGCACGAAATTCAATTTTTTTTTTCATTTCATATACAGGGTAAATTACATGTATCCTGATGTGGAAATTTCCTATCAAAGCATTCGAAAAGATATCGATTCATGGAGTAGGAAAATAAATATTTCTTTGAATTCAAAACATGCTCTTTACTTTTGAGCATTAATTTTTCTCTTAAATCAATTTTTCAATATGCTGAGTCAATTGAAAATGACCCTGTATTCGTTTGAATACTCTGCACATTCCACAGTTCAATGGGCGTTCCATTTTCAGTATAAAACTTGGTGTAATCTTGTGGACAAATTCACTTACAAAGTAAGCGTCAAGCAAGCACCAGTAGCAGCGATATGAAATATCAGTGAAAAAAGTGTGAAATTTCGAAATTCTTTTAAATTTACAATTCCTTACCAATTTGTCAAGTTCAGTTTTACTAAGTAACAACTGCAACAACCACAACAAACATGGTTATCTACAAGTCAATATCTGAAACTCAGCCATCATCATCATCATCATCATCTCAAGGTCTAGTGACCGTGAATATAAGTTCTTTCAGTGACGAAGATTTTAACACCTTTCTGGACTGTTCCGAACAGATCACACAGACAAAAAATGACAAGAAGAAAGTCAACAATCGACACCTCCAAACAGCGTCGGCGACACAAAAAGCTCAGCATACCTATGAGGAGGTATTTGAGTGTACGACATTAGACGAGGGTGAATACCTTAAAGTAGCGGAGCACCACACATCATACCCGAACATTGCAAGTATTAATCTAACGAAGAGTATCGAAGATCTGCTTAAATATTTCGATGAAGATGTATCTGTGGAAAGTGATTCTGAGATTTTAATAGCCACAGGAACCATCACAAAGTTATCAAATGGTGCGAGCAGAATGCAAACGCCGACATTGAATGTAGACTTTGCAGAAATTGAAAAGAATAACTGCCAGGAAGTTGGACCAAAAGCAATTAGGCAATCGAAGATATCAAATGGTAACTTTTCTCAAATAGCAGCACACACCAAACAAGAACGTCTCAATAATAGATACGCTTGGGATGCTTCTGCGACTTCAACTTTGAAATCAGCTACAAAACCTAAACTCGAAATAGGCGCTTTTGTGACTTCACCAGGTGCAAAACCAAAAGTGGAAAAAGACACGAAAACCCTAAAAAGCCCTGCTCCTGTTCCAACTACAAGTCAAACATCGACATCTGACGAATGCATTGGAATGATAAATGAAGAGTTTTTTCGTAAACTCTCGGTTAGAGATAAAGCATTGCAGTTAAACAAATTCCTGAATAATATAACTCTTAAAAACACTGCTATATCCAATGGAACAATGAACGTGCGAAAGATTGGTGCACCACCAAAAAAGGAACTTGCCTCTGGCGAAGTAATAAGCGAGAAACAAAAGAAAGTCAAATTGTTAGCTCGTGAGCTGGAAGAAAAAATTATTTTTACCGAACAGAACTCTTTCGGATTGACTTTGCCTAAAGAAGTAACTATCACAAAGAAAAGGGAAGATCCAGCTCTTCAAGTTGTCCGTAAAGTCATTCCAAAAGCTACCGAATCTAACGACGAAAAAGTTAACCACAAAAATCAATTACACGTAAGTAACTTGACTGTGATTCTAAGGCCCGATGCGGAACCTTTAATAAGTGGTGATTCTACTATCAACGAGATGAAAAAGAAGAGGAACGTATCTTTTGCTTTAGATCTATCAAAATCTGTAGACCAAATTCAATTAGCAAATAATGCAACTGACATTACGGCTTCGCCAAAGAAAAAGCGTCACTCCTTAGACCCGAAGATGTTCTATAACAATGAAAATTTGGAGCGATTGTTTTATGAATGGCTTTCGGCTAAAAATGGTCTGTTGGTTAAAGAAGATGGAAAAAGGAATCCAGAAGTTATTGAATTAATTGACAAACATAATCAAGTTTGTACTAAAGTCAACGAAAGTGGGTTAAGCACTCAAAGTCCGTTCATTCAGAGTGATGCAGCTGACGGCGAAGTTAAAATTCTTTCAGATATTGCCACTGCGCAATTGGAGCCGTTGACTGTCTCTGAATTAAAAACAACAAAAAGTGATTCAGACACCGAGGAAAGCGAATCAAGCCTGTCGACTGTGCCTACGGTAAGTTTTACTTATAATCCACATATCATATAGATATCATAATGATAAGTTTCGAATTTTCTTTTATACAAATAGCAGACAGCATCTGATGTATCCTACTCGGAGAGTATCGGTGAAGACTATGAAGAACGAAAATTCCGATTTGTTAAGTCAATCAAGCATCAGCGTAGAAAGCGTCGTTCCTTGATCTGGAAGGAGAATTCTATTGCGGCTGCAAGGAGTTCTGAATTGACAACAGACTCCGAGAATGAACAAAAATCTATAAAAGAATCATTCGATAATAATCAGGGTACACTAATACCAGTTAAACCGAAGAGATTTAAAAATGTCGCTAAGAAGTTGACCTTCCAAAAATCGCAATCCACTTCAGAGACTGTAACGCAAAATCACGTCGCAGCATTGAATCAAGATGACATTTCACCAGGAATGGTCAATCGCTCGCATACATTGACATTTTTAACATCACCATCAGCATATAGAGAGAGTGACTTTTGTACCTTGGATGTTCCACGAAGTCCATGTCGAGAAATGTCACGATCGTGCCCATCAATTACTGAAGCTCTGTCAGCACAAATGGAAGATTTCGGAATGATCGCCAGTGGAGCTGTTTCACAAGCTGTTAGTACGAGTAGCATAGAAACAGTCGAAGGCAATCATTTTAATCGCTATGCATGGTTGGACAGCTTTGACGATCAAGGCTTTGAAACTGGATCCAATGAAGAGTACAGCCCTATTCGAGGGGAAAGGAGAATTTTCAACTCAACTCAAAAATCACCTCTTGCTGCCACTAAGGGAAAGAAGTCTTTATCTCTGGAGCTGCAAAAGCTTAAAATTAATCGATGTGAGTCTTCGCAGAAGCCAGCAGTATCTTCGACTCCTCTTAAAAAAAGCAGCTTTAGCGCTAATACTGTGCAAGAACATTTCACCATAAGTCCCATTCAAAAATCACCACTTGCTGCCACTAAGGGAAAGAAGTCTTTATCTCTGGAGCTGCAAAAGCTTAAAATTAATCGTTGTGAGTCTTCGCAGAATCCAGCAGTATCTTCGACTCCTCTAAAAAAAAGCAGCTTAAGTGCTAACACTGTGGAGAAACATGTCACCTTTAGTCCCATTCAAACGGTGAAGACAGCTCTCAAACTATCAGCGATCAATGAGCGTAAAAGCGTCCAGAATCCTCTTCATGTGAATAATTTCCCTGAAGAGAATCACTATGCCTATCAGCAATCGCCCGAAAGCATTGACAATCAGCTGATTAGCAGCTCCTCCGGCTACATCTCCAACCAAATGACATCATCGTTTTGGATTTCCTCGGGAGATTTTCATGTATCCACTGAGATCTGCTTCAATGCGCCGGATCGATTGCGTCAGTTATACAACGTTTTTAGGGAGAAAAGTTCCGATGTTCATGATATTCCTCATTTTGGCATTGATGAAATGCAATATTCGGCAATCGATACAATCATCAATGAGGAAATGTCAAAACGGTTACCGCAAGTTCACGGATGCTCACAATATTGGATTGCCACAGGTAACATGGCAGTTTCGTTCAGAGGAAAATACCTTCCACAGGAAAAGATCAAGTGGTTATTTAACTTCATACAGGAATCTGCATCATCCAATGATCTACGCTTTGGTGTCGATAATTTCGAGTTTTCCAAATTACCTCCAGATGATTGTAATAGCATCAAAAAATATTTCAATGATGATGATGACTTTGATGTCCTAAGCAACTACTGCTTACAAAGACCAGGAAAAGACTCCGGGATAAGTACAGGCGTAAGAACAAATGATCTGCATCAATTAGAATTTGATTCGAGTGATCTGGATGATGGCCGCTTATCGTTGAGCTCATCCGGCAGCGAGTTCATAGCATTAAAAAGGGAAGATCTTATGATGTCACACATATGAGATTCTTTACTGTATAAATTTTGTAATATAAAATAAATATAAATAAAAAAGTAATATGTAATATAAAACAAATGTTTTAAAAAAGAATTAAACTTTTCGTATCGGAAATGTACTATAACTTTATACATAAAAAATATATTAATAAGCAGAAATTTGTGTAGAAAAATAGAATAATAGCAATGGGTAATATTTTTTAAAATTCATTTTGTCTTGGATGAAATGTGAATATCTTCTGATCATCGGTGCTTTACATTGTTTATATAAGATTAGGATTTCAACTTGCTCTTGCTGAATATGAATTGGAAAATTATCAAATTATCTAGTTAACTAGCAGAAGGCGGGAAATTAGGTTAATTTCTAACAATACACCGGATATTCCAAAAAGGAATGTGTGATTGGTCAAGTAGTTTTGGGTGTTCTCTTTAATACGACGGACGGCACGGATGCACAAACTTATAAAACGGCCGGGAAGCAATTATTTTATTCTATAAGTAAGTTTCTTAGCTTCAAAACTTGTAGTCATTCTGTAGTCGGTTCTGAGTTCAAAATATTGTATTCCAAATATTGTCACGAAAATGTAAATAGACGATCTAAGTCGATTTTCCACATGGTTAGGGAATAGAGGGTGGCAAAAAAGAAACTCCCTCTATTACCACAGGTATCTTATTCATCCTCTCATATAGAAATCTTTTAGAAACAAGAGGAGGACGAACTGGAACTCGTACAGGGTGATTTTGGATGGGTTCTTATTAATGAAATCCCCAAACTACTAGGGAGTAAACGTAGACCAGTATAGTGGTCCTTACTTATTGCCATCATATTAAATTGTATTAGAATTAAGAAATTACCCACGAAAACATTGTATACATTTAGGCACAATAATATCGTTGTATGAGATAGTATAGCGGAGCTTCTCAGCTCGCCATATGGATAGTTGTAATTCAGTCTAAGCTGACTGACTGAATTAGATTTAATTGATTTTAGTTTGTTTTGTTTTAAAACTGTCTTATGATGTGAAGAAAATACTTAGTTTTTGTGCCCTGCTGTTCTTAACATTTTATCAACTATGAAATAAGAGTTTAGCTGATAGGTTTAATGTTACAATCATAATAAAAAAAGCCAATTACAAAATCTATTTTTTTTTTCTTAATTTGCGCTCGCGTTATGGGATTAGCACCCTTATAATTCTCGGCTTTATGCTTGGCATAGCATGGGCATGGGAGAAGAAAAGAGGAGATGTCTATGGGCTTGTCTTTTGAATGCCTGTGGATCATAGTGATGTGGAAAGACAGAGCTTGGCAGCGCATTACACATACGTATTGTACGGCTGAAACAAGAATCTCTGAACTTTACTGTACGTTCGCAGATGGGCTTGAGGGTAAAATGATGTACATTTAGAGCGCCACGAGTATTGCGGTTGAATTCAAGGCGAGTTTTCTTTTTTTATGACACGCATCATGAGTAACAATTAACCGAAAATTTAGGTTCAAAGATTGGTGCTTGTCTTCCGGTTCTGATACTTCTACTTCTACAAGTGCAAGTACGTTGTTATGTCATATTCTGCAATTCATGATATGATGAATTTGTTTGCTTAAAAGTATTTTGATGTAATTGTTATTTAAATTTTTATTTGAGCTTAAACCTTAGATTTATAGATATTTGAAAATTTACGGCCATATTATTCACTCGGTTTAAATTTGGTTTATTGTAAACCATGGTTTAAATTGTTTTAAGCCAAAGTTTTTCTGAAATTTCATATATTAACTTGGTTTAAAAAATGTACACCCAAAATTTTTAAAACAATTTGCCGATAAACCACGATTTTAAAACGCACTCCAACGGCCGGTTTATTAACATTATCGTTGGTTTAATCTATGTTTTCATATTATTCACTCGTTTGCAAGCAGTGCAGTCGTGTTGTGAATTTTGGTTCGCAACAGCATCGATGGTGATCCTCGTCGGTATGGCATGCCCTCATGTTTCATTCATTTTTTCGGTATTCCGAAAGAATAATATTATCTGTTGGATATTCTACTCGCAGTAGTCGGTCGTTTTTCGGAATTAAATTTTTAATTTTTTAATTATTTCTTTTTAAATCATGAAAATTTAAAAGAAAAGAGTCAAATTTCAAATCATCATGAAAGGCCTGAATTGGAGGAAGTTACGAGGAACCGCAGAGAATCATCAAGAGCTCAATTTGAGTCAAGATTTTTCGCTCATCCTTGATGTAATGTTTGGCGTTGGAGCTTATCGGCTCGATAGTTGTGCGTGCCTTTTTCGTTTGTTAGGCCTGGTACTCCAAACGAATCCGGTACAATTAACTGTCGAGTTGTGGGCATTCAAGAAAGAAGTCAGTTAGTTCCTGAAAGACCGAATTTTTCAATAGATGCTCAAAGAATTTTGAAAAAAAAAAAAATTGTTGGCATTTTTTGCGTATGACATTTGGATCCATACGTTTTTAATAGAGAAGTCTTATTACCTAATTTGGATAATGGGGGGATTTCATCCCGATTTGGTCGAACTGTTGTAAACTGTCATCCACACATTGCACGACTCGCTCAAATCGTCTGCAAAACGAAATCTCGTCATTATATAAATTGGGTAAGACTTTCTACAGTTTACAGTTTATATAAATCCTAATAGTATGCAACGTTAAATGTAGGTCTTTCATTAATAAACGATAGGTCTTTCAGTCATATCGATAGTGATACGAAGATTTAGTATTTTACTCAGTTTCCTCAAGGGTAGTAAACCCTATGAACATAAAAATTACGCCATTGCAAGCCGAGCGCTAACCAATTGTTTTAAAATTAATCTCATCAAGCTTTGACTGGTAGAAGCCAATATATTCGACACGGCAAACTGACAAATGTATAAACGTACAAATGTACACACGTTCGCTGAAAGATGTTCATGTCCTCATATAAGTTTCGCCTTTCGAGCTTGCAATAATAGCAATATATAGTTTCCTATTATGTTAAAATGGGGATCTTATGAGGCATTACTGATTAATATTTATTTTTTATATAAGTTTATATATAAGTTTTTTTACATTTACTTGTTTGATTTTACACCAGAAATTATATAATATCTCGAATCCATTTTAACACAAAAACACAAATAAAAAATATCAGCACCGGAACATTCAAATCAAGCGTCATGCATGAAATGGCAAACGATCAAACGTGGTAAAATAGATTACACAGTTTGTCAAAATGTTAAAATATTATTTGGGTGCAAAGGATGGAGTTGGCCAACGGCAAACGTTTGCTCTTGGTTCTAGTAAGACTGGAACAATATACAATCAAATACTTCGGGCTACACGCCACTACATTTGCTCTTGTTTACTTGTAGTAATAATTTCCTTGGAAAAGTAATATGCAGTTTTTGTTCATTTATCATGGACACACAACTAGAAGATAAACGCTACATTTAATAGAACACAGCATGCACAGTTCGGTGTGTTTCTCAGATAAAAAAAATTCCATTATGTGTACGGTGCCCAAATTTTTAGAAGCGATATAGGTGACAACTAAAAAGTAGATACTTATTCAAGACACAAAATAACAACACTTTTACTTTCGAGGTTGTTATTGTAAGGAACAAAAACAAACCATATTTAATTAAATATATATTAACAAAAGGAAAATCTGTGTGCATGCAGGTTCTTTATACATTTTCTTAATCCGATCGCGTTCAAACTTTGCATAGGTTTGCTTTTTTAAATTCTCTATTAACAAAGCGTGCCCATGGTCCTTGGAATGTTGTGATAAATTTTTAACCCACTTCCTAAAGCCCGATTTTATTCAAACTTTGCAAACATGTGTATCTCCGATGACAACAAAATGAAATGACAAAATCTGGGGCCATTCGGGCATTGCGGTCGGGGCACTACCATACAAATATTTTACAAAATTTAACCGATTTTCTTCAAATTTTATACACATGCGTATCTCCGAGGGATAACACTTTTTGTAAAAAAGTGATCGGGTCCCAGGGTCGAGTGGCACCCATACATATTTTATAAAGAAAAGTACCAGATTTTCTTCAAATTGTATACACATGCGTACCTTCGATTAGAGAATTTACAAGAAAACTTTTAATTTTTATGGGCTGTTTTTATGTAATTAAAAGGTTTTCGTCAGATTTTGGAAGTATTCAGACTCCATGATAAAGGGGTCCGCATATGAAATTTGTTTTACAAATACTATGTTTTTATAAATTTTTTAGAATTTCTAAATAGTACCGTCCTAAACTTTTGTACCTGCACTTGTTTGTTATTTAAAGAAAATAAGAACAGCCAAAAAAAATAACAAAAATACAAAAACACGACTCAAAAGTTAAAATTAAGCCGTTCAACGGTAGGAACAGGACATCATAAAAATATTTATATGTTTCCGTAAGACGTTTTCCATTCAGCTTGGACAACTACATAGTAGCAACAATAACTGCCGCTATTTAACGCAGTTATTGAGTAGATCTTATATTAGTAATTACGCCTTAAATTACCACTGGGTTATGTAGTACATTTAATTTCTAAGTTTTAAATTTAAATTTAGTTACCACAGTCCTTTTTATTCCCATTTTTTTCATTTCTAAAAGCTGAAAATCCCACAATTTTCCCTCAAGAAACGGAATTGGAGGGCTGCTGCTACTCGGTGTAAGTTATGCGTTAAGTAAAACAACTGGCACAATGCAAAACTTTTGATTATATTTTTTTGCTCTCAATAAGAAATACATCGAAATGTAATGATCGTTGAATCATATATTAAAAGATTCAACCTCAAAGGTGTATTTATAACAAAATGATTGTTAACATTAATTAATTAGGGTTAGGGTTAATCTGTGTGATAGGACAGACCTCAAAAACAGATAATTTGCCGATTATTACCAAATAATACAATCTATATATATAAAAGTGAAACTTTGTATGTATGTATGAATGTCCGGTACAGACTGCCAAACCCTTCAACCGATCGCGTTCTAACTTTGCATATGGGATTTCTACCATAAAAGGCACTTAATAGGCATATTTTGAAAGTGGTCAGACTCTGAGGTCTAGGGGTCACCATTCGATTTTTTTTATTGTTTCTACAAATTGCATGTTTTTATGAATCGATCGCGTTCAAACTTTGCATAGGGGTTTTATACCATAATGAGCACATAATAGGCATATCTTGAAAGTGGTCAGACTCTGAGGTCAAGGGGTCACCATTCGATTTTTTTTATTGTTTCTACAAATTGCATGTTTTTATGAACCAATCGCGTTCAAACTTATTCTATAGTTTTCTGGGCTGGTGAGGTGGTCAGTTGGTGGGTTGGTCAGTTGGTGGGTTGGTCAGTTGGTGTGAGTTCAGTGGGTGGGGTTGTTTTGTGAATGGTTGGTCATCTGAGGTCAGAGGTCCGTGGGCTGGCCGTCAGATGGCGGTGGGTCAGTGGACGGGGGGTCAGTGGGTGTAGTGTCAGTGGGCGGGTGTTAAATTGGTGGGGGTCAGTGGGATGGGGCAGCCGGGAAACGCCGGGTATTTCCGCTAGATATATTATTGGCAGGTAGGGGAAACTTATAGGTATAGATGGAAGAGGAGAAAGTAAAATTTTAACATGACATTTACAAACGGATTTTTAAAAAAATGTCAACGTAACTTATTGGCAGGTGAGGGAAGGTTATAGGCTATAGTACTCCCATCACCCCGGGGGTTCATGTGTGCGGGTAGCAAAGCGCCCGGGAACAGCTAGTGTAAAAATAAAAGGACTGCTATTAATATTATTTATTACCCAGTTAACAACATTTTTATGAGCGATTTTGTGGATTATAAATTTTCCTTTTAAAAATCGTGCAACGTAAACCAAACACAACAGTGAAATGAAACTAAAGTAATTTACTAAGTAAGAGAGGAAAAACAAGAGTTCATTTATTCACAAGAAATACATACTTTATAAAGTTAAAAAAGGCTGTATTTTTGACCAAAAAAATTTTACTACCTTTGGGATATTTAGTAATTTTTGCCTTAATTTTTGGTCGTTGGCGAATTTGACTCGCCGAAGATGGGCATTGCAATCATTTCTGGGTTGTTTAAAATTTGTTTGGTTTTCCTCAGTAGGGATAGCTTTGTAAGACCGAAAGCATACCTCTCTAATCCTAGAAGCCTCTTTACAGCTCAAATCATTATATCATCCATATTTCATTGGTTTGACAAACTCATTCCTGAAGGGAATAAAGTCTCTCATACCAACAAGAATTATGTTTATGATTGCATCAGTGGGGGCATCCACGTTGCTATCGCAAAACAAAAGCGACCAGTTAATTCTCCGAAGGAGTTTTTAAGGACATCCCAATTTACTTTCTCGTGTTGCCATACTTTATTTTTTGTTTTTTTTCTCTAACTGCGAGGTTTATTAACGAGAAATTGGCTGATACTACACAATGGTCGGATGAGCTTAGGGCGATAAAACATGGACTGAGTAAGGAACAAGTCAAGGGTGTCACCTGAATGATTCGCATTTGCTCTGTCAGGAATTCTTGTATGCTCATTTACAAACTGAGTAGTCGATGGTAGCGAATATAAGAAATGGTCCTATTGAATTGAAGTTGAATTCGAATAAATAATATTCTCACATCCGATCGAATTGAAATTAATTTTTATATTCGTAAACTCGTTATTTCGCCATATTCCATGTTTCGAACAAATTGAACCCGAATTCGAATAAATGATATATTAACTTTCGAACGAAATGAAATTCATTTGTCATTCGTTAATTCGTGTCAATTCACCACATTCCATGAATTTGAATAAATGATATTTTCACTTTCAGACGAATTGAAATTCATTTTTCATTTGTCAATTCGTAATTTCACCATATTCCTTATTTCGAACGAATTGAACAAGAATTCGAATAAATGACATATGACATACTTTCGAACGAATTAAAATTCATTTTTCATCCACACTATTCCATGATTCGAACGAATTGAATTCGAATTTGAATAAATGATATTCTAACTTTCGAATGAATTGAAATTCATTTTTTATTCGTCATTCGAAAAAGAAACCAATAGACAACGAAGCAGCAGAATTGTTAAATATTTGTGGTTCTCCATCTAAGGGTCGTCATTATGAAAAAATGTTATATTGCAAAACAAAGAAATAAATGATAAACGCGTCGAATATTGTTAGTTTGGGCTGCTTTTATATCCAATATAAAAAAGGAAATAAGAATAAGAGGGAGAAAAAAGCCAGACCTAAACGACAATAACCTGGTGAACTTTCGATCAAAAAATTTCTAAAATATCATATAAAATATATAAGCCTTTACTTATTAAAGCAATATATAATACAAAATATATATTCTCTGTGGGTAAAACCGCCAAAACTCGCAGCCATACGTTCTACTACTTTTGTTATAAAGTACCTACTCGCATAGCCTACCTGCCTCGTAAAAGCAAATAAGTTTCCTTTTATGCTATTGCATTATGTGTATAGGAATATTATTTTAAAATTGGAAATAAAATAAAATCAAATTCTTTGCCTAAAATTGAATAAATTTTACAATATTTGTGAGAATAAGTGAAACTATCGATCGTAAAAGAACAGATCTTTGACAAAGTTTACATTCTCATAAAATCTTACACAAAGGAACGAAGAAGGCTATAACGATGAATTTCGTAGAATTGAATATGAATTTGAGATTCTGTTTGATCCTTATAAACTGAACACACGGACATACGCTAATCTAGTGCCCCTTTTGTCCTTTTTCCTGAAAATTCTACGAATTAGAACCTTAGTCGGTGCGAGTAAACATTTCACTTGCACCTAAACATATCTTCATTTATTGCACCTCATATTAATAATAAAGGTATGAAAATCGCAAACAGTTATTAACCTGTAATATCTGCAGAAGATTAAAATATCATAAACGACCCCTCAACACACAGGGGATCGTACAAGGCAAGCGATGCCATAAAAATTATTACTCTTTAGATCTTTGAGCATAAAGTGTAATCCATCGTCCTTCTATATTTTCTTATCTTGTTATGTATTTTTATGTTTCTTTGCTTTGCATATACAGGGTTTATTGTGTGGAAAACAGATGGTGAGTTATTGAATATCGAAGAAGTATGAAAAATGTCTTACAAAATCTGGAAAAATTTCCGATTGTTTGAAAGTGACCCTGTATCATGACACAAGTTTGGCCTGGCCTTCAAATTGTCATCCGTTTACCCGATGGCAGGTAACTTGTTGCTAGTGGTATAAAACTCAATGCTTTTTTCGAAATGCATTCACTTCCAAATTGAGCATCAAATCAGTCGAAACTGCACCGAATCGCAGCGATATGAGATATCAGTGAGATAAGTTGGTAAGAAATATTTAGAAAAAAGCGAAAATTTGCAAGTGGAAACGAGTAGTATTACGGAAAACTAAAAATGATTTCCTGCAACTCAGTGTCAGCAAAAATCAAGTCATCATCTCCAGGACACTTGACCGTGAATGTCAGAACTTTCAAAGACGAAGATTTAAACACATTCCTAGACTGTTCCGAGCAGATTCGCCAAATAGCGAATTCAAAAACACGCAAAACTTGTGAAGAGATATTCGAGTGTTCATCTGTAGACGAAGTAGCATCCGTAAAAGCCGCAGAAGACGATCTTCAAACTTTAAACAACTCTTCAAGCATAAATCTTTTACTAAGCACCGAAGATCTGTCAACTATTTTTGAAGAGGACACTATTTCTCAGGCGTCGACAGATTCGAGTATGGACAAAAGTAAATTGGAAACGGAGAATCCAACCTTAGCATCTGCAGCGAAAACACCGATCACTCCTAAAATCGAACAATATGAAAGGGAAAGTGAAAATTCCTCATCTATGACTGAGCAAGTGGAAGAAATTATTCCCGCCGATAACAATTTGAATAACAAACACTGCTCGATGAAGATGATAGCTCAAAAGCCTCTTCCAAAAGCCCGTACACAATTTCTAGTTCCATCAGACCCACTTGGAAACTCAGATCTTAAACCAGTACCAAGTCCACTCCCTAGACGGAAAAATCTAATAAATACCAATAATGAGGAAGCCTTCGAGCAGCTTTCGGTAAAACAGAGAGCTTTAAGATTGAATGAATTTCTGGAAAGTTTTAAAAACAAGAATAATGTCAGTTTTTGTGGTACTCTAGATCGGGACCAATCAAACAATCCAATTGATTGCAATGAAAAGATTAGCAAAGAAATCCAAGGAAGAGTCAAATCTTTGGCTCGAAAGTTGGAGGAGAAAATGTTGTTTCCCAAACAAACCATTTCCAACTATACTCTGCCTAAAAATTTGATTAACGCTGAAACTGTTAAAACGAAGGACATGGCTTTAGCTGAAGAAGAAGTTCCAAAAAACATATCTCCTATCGAAGAAGTTGACCAAGATGAGAAATTACATGTTAGTAGCTTGACAGTTGTTTTAAAGCCGGATACTTCACCTATTAAGAGTGTTGTTGCTACGCGGAAACTGTTATTCAAGAAAAGAGGGAGCGTTACATTGGAAACAGGTCCATCCTCAAACGTTAAGAGGAAAAGATCTGAAATTGAGACTTCGTTTACCGCCAACATGTTTGCACCGCCGAGAAAAATTCGCCGATACATAGCAGATTTTAAGCTTCCAAATATAATTCTTTATTGTGAAGAATTGAAACGTCTGTTCTATGAAATGACCACAGCAAAAAATAATTTCGTATCAGTAAGCAAGTACTTGGCTTCTGAAGATCAAAAACCAGATGTCGCTCTAACATCTGAATCAACTGAAGTCACGGAAAGTTGTAGCACCTCCGAAGACGAGGTAAACAGAGTCAAAATCTTTTCGGAGTTTCCCGCTGAAAAATCGGAACAAATAATTCCCAAATATATGACTGAAGAATGGCTTTTCCAACAACCAATGCAGCGGGAATCCTCAACTCAAAAAAGCGAATCGGGCAACGAGGAAAGCGAATCGAGTCTCTCGACTATGCCTAAGGTAAGTTTTCATAATAATTATTCAAAAGTGATCCACATGCTAACATTTATTTGTGTTTTTTTCATAAAAAACAGATGACATCCGATGAATCTCAATCGGAAAGTCAGGATAAAGAAATTCAACTTCTTAAGCTAATAAAACCTCCACGCAGGAGGCATCGCACTTTGATAGAAAAGGATAACTTGATTGCTTTGAAGCTCCCTGCATTCTCATCAGATTCTGAAAGTGATGACCAAAACCAAATCGCACAATACCACCCAGCAGCGAAACCAAAAAGGCCTTCAAACTTTGCCAAAAAACTATCCTTCCAAAACAATTCACCACAAAAGAAAGAATTGAATACTTCGCAAAATCAAGATCTTAATTTTAATGGAATTCAGTGTTTCTTTAGCACACCGCGGAAGATAAAATCAGCCTACACGCTGACAATTATGACATCACCATCAGCGTACACAGAGAGTGACCCCTGTGACTCGGAAGTTCCACCGCTAACGCCACCGCTAAACCAAGAATACTCGCGTTGGTGTTCGTGTCCATCGTTAACTAAAACTATTATCGAAGGGAACGTTGACGAAGCTATTTCTGGAAAAATTCCTCAGGCAGCTGCCAGTAAGAGCAATAGCATCGAATTAAACAAAGGAAGTAATTTGAAGCGGTGCGAGTGGCGTTTACTGAGGAACAGCTTTGATGATCAGGGCTTTGAGACGGGATCGAATGATGACAAGAGTCCGATTCGATTGGAAAGAAGGGCACAAGAACTTAAGTCACCATCTTCTGAGGTCCTAAATAAACTCCAATTGCACCTTCGATCATTGGGACTTGGTTTAAACTCATCGAATAATCCATCAATTGTTTCGACTCGTCAAAATGGCGCTCTAAAGGTACCAGGTGTTGATGCTACTTTCAATTCTCGTCAAATCAAAGACGATCAGCAAAAGCAGCCAACAGATCTTAGACAATCCGATAATCTCTTTTGGTCATCGTCACATTTATTTAGCGCCAGTAAAAATCCGGTCACTCAAAAACCTACTTCATCATCGTTTTGGTTTTCTTCTGGAGATTTCCGAGTCTCTACTAAAATCTTCTACAATACGCCAGATCGGCTGCACCTGCTTCATGACATTCTAAGCCAGAAAAGTTTCGAAAGTGATTCTAGTGTTTATTTTGGCATTGATGAGGTGCAATATTCAGCAGCATGTGATACAATCATCAAACAGGAAATGTTGAAGCGCTTACCCAAAGTGCATGGAAGCTCTCAGTATTGGATTGCCACAGCTGACATGGCAGTTTCATTCAGGGGAAATTATCTTCCACAGGAAAAGATAAAAGCATTGTTTCAATTTATCAGAGAATCTGCAACGCATGGTGATCTTCGCTTTGGTGTCGACAGTGTTGAGTTTTCCAAATTGCCAGATCAACACCAAAAATATGCCAACGAATCAAATTCTTGTATACTTTTTGGTCTAAATTTCAGCAATAATTGCGTAGAAAAACGCGGCACCTTGCCAAGTGCAACGCAAAGTTTGAGGAGCAGCAAAACTAGCGATCTGGATCCATCAGAATACGATCCGAGTGATGAGGGTGGCGGCCGACTATCGTTTAGCCCATCTGGCAGTGAGCTGATATCACTGAATAGTGAAGATCTTACATAATGTCACACATTTCAGATACTTTCACTATTCTATTTGTTGCATGTTCCGTTCTTTTTTGTAAAAATAATAATCAATATTTGTAAATATTCATGGCAAAATAATAATAAAATAAGTAGATCTAAACAAAAATATACAGGGCAATTCAGTATTGACAATTTCAGTTCGATTTCAATTTCAATTTTAGAATTGACAATCTGCGGTACACAACTTATATCACAACTGTGTTTGCTCTTAATGTTTATTAAGCTTATTCAGTTAAGAAAATATTTAGAAATTATTACAAGCTGACAATAGGTTACTAAATTTTGGAAATTATATTTCTTTTGGCGCGTTTAGTAGAGGGTGAAATTGAGAGCGTTATGAAAGTGCGGCATGATGATTTAATTTTTCCACTGTCCGCTACGCAGTGCAGATCAACAAAATATCCAGTACGTGGTTTGTGTACTGGATACGCTTTTCAACAACTTGGTTGTACTTTGGAGTCTTTTGGTGGTCTTTGAGTGGGGGTTCTTCCGGGAGGTATTTTGGGGGTCTTTTGTTATAACTTTGGTGGTCTTTATAGGAGCTTTTGGAAGGTTTGTGAGGGTCTTTTGGAAGTTTTTAAGAGTCTTTTGGTGGTCTTTTTTGGTTCTTTTGGGAGTGTTGGTATTTTGGGAGTGTTTTAGGGGTCTTTTAGTGGGAGTATTTTTGGGGTCCTTCGAGGATCTCTTTGGAGTATTTAAGGGGGTTTTCTAAGGTATTTTTTGAGGGTATTTTGAGAGGTATTTTGCTAGGTCTTTTGGGATTTCTTCTTCTTCTTTCCCTTTCTTTCGGGGCATTAGTGGTTCTTTTGGAAATATTTTAGCATTCTTTGGGAGTTTTTTTTTGTGGTCTTTTGGGGTCTTTTTGGAGTATTTTGATAGCTTTAAGGAGGTATTTTGGGGGTCTTTTAAGAGGTTTTTTGGTGGGCCTTTTTGAATCTTTTGAGGATCTTTTTTATGTATTTTTGAAAAAATTTCCAATATATATCTCTGTCTAAATAAATAAAAAAATAAACTATAAAAATTAATTTTTTTATGAAAATTCTCTAATAACCAAAAGTATCTTAAATTCCACTCTCAAATTTTAACAGAAAGTCTTGTCCCCGAATTATACACGTGTGCAAAATTTCAATCTGCCAGGTCGATTTCGGCTTTGGGAAGTGAGTTAAAAATTGATCACAAGATCTGACCAGCAAGCCAAACAGGCAGCAAACCAGGCAGCCAGCCAGCCAGTTCGCCAGCCACGGGCACGCGAAGTTAATATAGAGAATGTTGCTCATTTTTATTTTAAAATGTTCATCATAGTCCGAGTAAGGTTTATACGGAAAGAAAAATTGGAAGTGTTATCCGAAAAATTGAAAAATTTGGAAAAAAATGAAAGTGCTGTTTTTCATAGGACTTTTTGTATGAACTCACGTCCATAACTCACGATTCCAATACTTTTTACCGATTAATTGTTGATGCTTTAGTTTTCTGGGTGGCTTAGGTAGTTAATAATTGGTGGCAGGCGTCAGTGGGCGGGAGGTCACTTGGTGGGTGGTCAGTTGAATGGAGCAGCCGGGAAACGCCGGGGTTTTCCGCTAGTACTTAATATTATAGATCATTCTTAATTATTTAGTTGTGACTTTTTGTTGCGTAGTGAACTCAACCATACAATTTTTTTTAATAATCATGCCATATAGCGGCATCAGATCAGGCCATATTATAATGACTGTGTATGTGTACACTAGTGTGCTTTATTTATTTATTTTTATGGGTTATTTTTTCGGACTTATTTTATAGAGCCGAGCGTTTTATCTATTAAACTGGACCATCAGTTAATTAACCGTGTGATCTGGACAGTTCGGGACTATGTCAAGTACACAATAAGTTTAGACGACCTCAGGGCCAACATCGAACGCAAAATTAAATTGAAAAATTACTTATATAGCCAAACATTACAACATTACATTTGACAAAATTAAAATTAATAGTCTTAAAATAGGAGAGAGAGTGAAAGCGAGTGAGAGAGAGAGAGTGAAAGTCATTAACAAAAATCACAATACATTTTTGAACACAATTGAAACTTGCAACCCTCTAACAAGCGTTCTCTTGTATCTAATATCTCTTGACCTTAACTTTCCGTTGTCGTCATTCAAAAACAAAGAATGGCATGGCGTTGACAAACATTAAACATCGTACATATTCTCATCATTGGAAATAAAAAAAGCAAGCAGAAACATAATAAACGCACTTTTGTTCTCAACAAAAAGGAAAAAGTGTGTGAGTCTCCTTTGTTCTTCTTTGCAAAAATATAAATAGAATAACAAAATGTGGGAACACAAAAGTACCACTAAGGTTAGAGTGGAAAAGGAGGCAATAAATGGAAAATGATTTGACAAACCCCTCGAGCCTAATTAAAATTCTCCGTCTACGATGTTGTTTACATTTTTTGCTCAATAAAATGTTGGACGTGGAATTTTCCGGCAAATACTGAGACTTATGCTGATAGGAGACGAGCTCATAACGCAGGATTTTTTACTGCGCTATGATGTGGAAAAATAATAATTATATAATTATAATAATAATAATTGTTGTTGTTTGTTGTACGATGCGTATAGACCGACAGATGACCTCTGGACAGATAATATAATGTGTGTACTCTGAAATAGATGGGAAAAGCGAGAAATACAGAAAAATCGCTTAATTGCATGCACAACATTAAACAACTTTTGCGTGAAACGCTCTTTCGACGAGGAGCAATTTTCTGACACTTTTTTTACTAAATATTAAAAAACATTTCCCTAAAGGATATAACAACATTTAATTTGTAAATTTACTTTATTGGTGATGTAAATCGTCGCACCTTGCACGTTACCATAATATGAAAAATATTTTGTCCACATGCTATACAGAAGGGACTCGTATGTCGTATGCCTTTTGGGAAATATTTAGGATGTAAGGCTTTTAGCGCAATAGTGGCCCAACCCACAGAAAAAAACATAAATTGCTTTTTAAAAGCACAAACTTCAATATGAACTAATGGGCAACGAAAAGACCAGAAAAAACTATGGTGAAACTATATGACTCGTACTAAATGATGCATGGGGTTAAGATGCCGGAAGTAGAATAGAAAAATATAACTAACTGTCATTAAAACTGCTGCTTACTGCGGCTCGTAGGCGGTAGTCGTAGAGATGACTGGTTCAAGGATGTATGTAGGTGACTGACTGAATGTAAGAATGTGGCATTGCGTACCGAACAATCTAACACTTTCGCGGTTAAGAGTGACTTTTTTCCATTAGCAGTCAAGTCTTAGTTCGGAACGACAGTGCTAGTAGGTAAGTAGGAATACTATTATAGACCCCAGCAGCAGGTTAAGTTTATCGATTGAAAGACTTTTCCAAAAAGACATGGTCTTGCTTAGGAGATATTAACTTAATTAGAAAAAGTTGAGTTCAGACGATTTGAACTCGCCACTTCGTGGTTACAGTTAACGATGTCGTCCAGCCTGCTATCGGGCTAAAGAACTATTTCGTGCTATTAATTGTTATATATATATTAATTGTTTGATAAGTCAGTGACCTTTTGAATTTCTCGCGTATTAACATTAACTGTCATATATTAAGAGACTACTGTCAAATTTTTTAGTAAGCTGCGTCATTTAGTTTGTGTTCGACAGCCATTGAGGGCAGACAACTTCGTGAATTTTAACGAAAATGGAAAAAAGTGAATTGCATGTGCTGATTAAGCATTATTTTTTGCCTAAAACCGAAACTACTGTTACGTAACCGTGGACGAAACATGGATCCATCACAACACACCAAAGACCAACGATCAATCAACACAGTGAGTTTCTCCGGGTGAACGTGCAGCGCAAAGAAGGTCATCATGGTAGGTCTGTCGGCCAACACGGTCATGGCCACAGTTTTTTGGGCGCACGCGGTGTCATTCACATTGATTACCTTGAAAGGGGTAAAACGAATACAGGCGAATATTATTCAGAGCTTTTGGACAGATTCGATATTGATTTGAAGCAAAAACAACCACAACAACGAGTGCTATTTCATCAAGACAATGCACGGATGCACACGTGCAGCATGGCAAAAACCCATAAATTTGGCTAAGAACTGCTACACCATCCAGCATATTGTCCAGATTTAGCCCCCTGCGACTATTTCTTGTTTCTAAACCTAAAGAAATGGCTGAGTGGTAAGAGATTTGGGTCTAACAAAACAAACGCCTATTTAGAGGGCATTGACAAAACCTATTTTTGGAAGGAATAAAAAAATTGGAAAACCCCTGGACAAAATGTATCGAGCTTAATGTTGAGAAATAAACCGCTTTTTTGCCGACTGACTTATCAAACAACCCTCGTATTATAATTTATATATACTTTAAATTCTATAATCATCTCTTTTACTATTATAATACGGTTACAAACCTATTTTAAGTGTAGTACATAGACTTATAAACAACAAAGTATCAACTATTACTACGTTTCCATGATTATGTGCATGGAAACACTAATTAGAGTTGATTTTCTTTAAACTCCATAGAACTAAAGCGGTTGATATAGGTTTGTCTGACGTGACGTGAAAATTTTGGTCGGTTACGTCAAATGTTCGTTAAGTGAGACATTGAGTCAATTTTTTTATTCAACCCGAGCGAGTATAGTTACCCGGTGTACACCGAGCAAATGTTGTACGTCGTAAAAATATAAGGTGTATACAACTTTACCCGCTCTTACTCTGATATTTATTTCATTATTGGTAAAGTGGCCATTATATGGGCCATGTCCCGTCATGTACCAGACAAGGGATCTGAGTGTATATCAGTTTTACTTGATTGCTTTGTTTGTGTTTTTAATGTTGTATTTGAGAAGCTTTTTGGTTTGTTTTTTTTTGGTAGTTGATGATTCCCATTTAGCCTCCATGGCATTATTTGCCCACTCTTTTATCTTGTTTTTCAGGTTCCTCTTGCTGTATAGGCAATGCTTGGTTCGGCACCAGTGAAGGTCTCCTCTGCCGCAGAGGTCTGCTGCCTCGTTCTCTTAATTGCCTGAATGGCCTGGAGACCACATCAAGAGAAAAGAACTGAGAACTGAGAAGTTCCTTTGGAAATGAGTTGTTTTTATCATTGAGTCTGATTGAAGGACAATTCCTCTTTCCAAGTGGATTTTGGTGATGATGCTTGTATATCCTGGTCTATTGACTTTGAGTTGGTTAGTTACTTTGAGTGAAATGGCTCTTGCACTCGTTTCGCTTTTGATGTGTAAGTGAAGTGGTATGAGTCCTAGTAGTTTTTTTAGTGCTGCTGTCGGGCACTAAGCCATATTAGTCTTTGAATTTTACTGAGTTTCGAACTGCTCTGTTTTTGGCCACGATATCAGGGCTGTGTATGTAAGCCTGGGTCTAATTATGCTTTGGTATAGCCATAGAGTAACTTGCGGATTAGCTCCCCACGTTTTACTGAACGTTGGCAAGTGAAAAGTAAGATTTGTTGGTGATGTATGATATATGGAAGTTCCATTTTTTTTTCTTTTTTTTGAAAGGACTCAATGCCAAGGGATAAGTCCCTGAATGACTTTCGTCACGGCAAAAAGTTGGGCTATGCCCTTTATTAAAATTAAAAATTAAAAATTCGAAGGAATGTGAATTACAATATATCACAATCCTCAATCATGTTAGTTTTTGGTCAAACATAATCCCCAGGTATTTGGCTTCCGGCATTATTTGGAGTATTTTGCCTTGGAATCTTAGGGCGGGAAAACGGTGTGCATACTATTTTGTCTAGGTTGACACTTAGGTTTACCTCCCGGCACCATTCGTTTACTATTTTGAGTGCGAATTGCATGCGCTCTGTTATCGTGCTTCAGAATTTACCTCGGACCATTAGAACTAGATCATCCGTATAGCCTATGCTTGTGATACGATTACTCTTAAGCCTGTCAAGCAACTGATCCATCACCATTAGCCACAAGAATGCTGATAGAACGTCTCCTTGTGGGCAGTCTCTTGTTGCCACTATTGTGATGGTTTCGTCACCAAACGATGCCCAAATTTTCCTACCCCTAAGCATGCACATGACTCATCAATCCTCTCCTCTCCTCTCCTCTCCTCTATCATAGGAGTCTATTCTCCTGGTTCTAGCTTGTGTTTGAATTACTTCGAAGTTAGTGTTGTCGAAAGCGCCTTGGATGTCGATGAAGGCGCGTAGTAACATCTCTTTACTTCGGAGTGTGTCTTCGATTTCGGTTGTCAACTCATATATTTGATGATCGTTTTGTTTGATGGAAATACTATGTGTAGACAATTCATTGTTTGCCTCACCTATAACAGATTGAGACGTTAATGTGTGACAGTTGTAGACATTACATTGCATGCCTAGTTCAATATTAAATAGGAGACAATCTGACACAGTGACCAGTTTTAAGAATCAAAACTATTTACAACGTTATGTACTATTTTCTATTTTGATTTGATGAGTAAATTTTTTAGACTTCATCAACCCCGCTTTGGTTGTGACCCAAATATTCTTACTATAACAGTTTGAAGCAAAAAAAATCATCCGAAATGTCCTACTAACACTTTATACGATGGTAGACAAATATAGGGGGAGATAAGCTTTCATTTTTAGATTTGTACTTTGTTTTGTGCGCTTCAAAGCTACTAGTGAAGAACAACATTTTAAGAGCTCCCGATCATTCAGCTTCAGCTACTCTCATCATCATACTAATTATTCTCCCTATTCTTTTCATTTAATCCCCAACCGTGCACAGATGCATGATTACACATAAATGTAAAAGCACTATATAAGCTAACGCGACTTATATGCTCAGACATATCGTACATTATATGGAACTCTTGCAAAAAGGGGAACATCCATGTATTCAATGCATCATTTGACGTCATTGCTTGATGGCACAAATCGCGGATGGATTAACAAGTGGTGCTGCACAAACTGATGTCATGTTTGGCCTATAAAACATACTCGTAATTGTCATAAAAACATAAAACAACTGTATGTTCATTCAAAAATGCTGAGGATTACGACTTGTTCTGTTCACCTTGAGAAACAGAGGGAGGAGATTTTGAACTCCTGCTGACCACGCCTAAGGTGGATTGCTTAGTTCAGAAAGTACAAAACTTCATCTGTTTCAAGCGTTTTTGGTTTTTATGTTCTCGTCAAGTGCAGTTGTTGTTCAAGTTCAAGCAAAACTTTTTACATAATACTTCTTGAACAACAGTTTCGGGTATCAACTTGTAATAGAGAAACTTTTCTGTACTTGTACTTTTGCTTTGGATTAATTTTATGTAGAACATGCAGAAAAGTCGAAAATTAAACTTGAACTTGCACGAGAACAACATTTCAAAACAACTACCTAACTTTTTTGTTGGTCCTTGTAAGAAATATGTTCCATATTTCAATATATTAGAAAGAAGAAGTTTTGAGCAAACTTCCATTTTACAATGTAAGATAATTACAGATTAGGTTCTATTCCATCGTACTCTTAAAATATCCTTCCAAATAGAAAAAGTGCCTAGACTTGAGTCTATTGTGCTGGACTTATCTTTGGTGTGAGAATCAAACAGTGGACTGAGCGAAAAGAGTCAAAGGGTCAGTGAGGTTGCTTCAAGAAAAATTAAGTTATCCTGACAAAGCAAAACGGCGTTCTTTTAATAAAAAGTCACTGCAACCAGGCTTCTAAAAAAATGTCACCAACTAAATCTTTTATTTATACTGGAATAACAGTCAATACTGATAGCACTGAAAGATAACTTCTACAGACTGCTAAACGACGATGAAGATCAGCATTCCGCTGTCAGTCGGAATTAGCCATTCAACCGGGACGATGACAGTCAACATTTTCGTCCACCTGATCAAGGTGAACAGAGGATTGCAATATCAGAACTAAAGAATCACAAAGATGCTAATCCTGACGGCTTAAACCAGGATATCGCTAGCATTTTGTCAAATCAAAGGATTTTTGATTAATCGAATCTCAGCATTGTTTAACCGAATCTCAAGAATTCACGGATTCTGCAGAAAGGCGCTATTTAGTGCGTTTCCGTAATGTCTGAACGCCTAAAGTCACTCATCAACAACCTGATTGGGCACTATACGTGCGGATTTAGCTAGCAAAGATCACAATCGAGCAGATCCTGGAGAACACCCAAGAGATGCTAGAAGTCACAACCTTTTTTCATTGGCAAAGTCGCATAAGACATAGACGGGATATACAACCGCATTTCTAGTTTTGACATCACTGCAAGCTCCTACAACTGTGCAGGAAGACAAAGGGAAGTTTTCGCTGATAATTTAAGGTCAGAAACAACAACCTTACGGAGTCCATCGATGTCAAGAGAGGATTTGAGAAGGTAACGCGCTGTCATGCAATTTCTCATAATATTTTGAGCCTAGTTCTGGGTTTCAATTTGAAAGTAAAATTTTAGGTGGTGCTATTCAAAAAGAGTATATTCCTGGAGTATATTAATGGCTTAGAGTTGATAAAAGAAGGTGGTATAATTTCGGGGAATTCGTTGATTGATTTTTAGGCTACCCTTATTTCTGGTGCTTTCCATGAGGTTGATTCTAGTCCTTTAGCTTTTTAACTTGCTGCTCATGGTGCTTTTAACAAGATGGCAAATAAAGCTGGTCCAAGATACAGGCACAATTTTCTCCAAGTCTGTTCCATAACTGGCATACGCTAGCGACATTGTATTGGCAGAACACAACAAAATGCAACGGACGCTTTTGCAAGCACATAAGGCAAAAGCGGCGAAAATGGGTTTGGCGGAGCAAGACAAATTATTTGCTACCAACAAGAAGCGACACCAAACATCAAAGTATTGGTCAAAAAGTCTTAATAGACAGTTAAGGGCCTTTGTCTACCTTTGACTACAATATTTATCAACACCATAAGGCTCTAAGCTCAATGTACTTCTTAAGTCTGCTATCTATGGGCATTAAATTGGTTTGAAAAAAGGTGGTTACCTCAAGTTCTTTCAAAAATATATTCGACCTCGTTGACAATTGTAGCCTTTCCAAATGTTTCTTTAAGGCTGGTAATCAGATAAAAGTGATGCGGAAAAATTACGTTGACGTGTGCTTTTTGTCATGACAGAAAAAAACGTTTCTCCTCAACATTCTTAGACGTTATTTGTTTCTTTCTTCTCGCTTTAATCTTAACTGATTAATCAACCGAATCAAAAAAACTGATGCCAATACCCTATGTACCGATAGTTTAACACTAGCTTTCTTTAGCCCAAGTGACCCAAAAATTTCTCCACTCTCTTGACTGATTGCTGTTGGGATACCTTTAAAACAGCTCCAAACACTCTCGACACAGCGTTAGTCGGTTGCGCTTTTGTTAAACGGAAATCAATTGAGGAACCAATCTTTCGAAAGCATGAATAGCTCAATTTGATTTTGAATGATATTTTTCAATCCATTAATATGAGATGCCAACGATATCAGCTATCTGTGTTATCATCAATTTTCAGTCTCCCATGATCACATCACAAATTTTTTCATTGTACTGAGAAAAGTAGTTGAGGTTGATGGTCTACCACTATGTGGATGCTCGTTCCATCTTTGAATTAGACTACTACCCAATTTTTAACGGTTTTATTCAATGGGGTATTATTCCCCTTAAATTGACACCATATCTTTATGAATATGCTTCATACTTAAATTTTTTTTAAACTGCTACCTTATTACTCCTTTTTGTCTGTATTTTCGACTAATTTGAGGCCATTTTTAACCACCTTCCACACGACTTAGAGAGCCTAACTCCAAAATAGCATTTTTTATAATCCGAGTATGACGCGTGTCGCGTGTGGCACGTGTGATGGGTTGAATTTTTTCGATTTCTTTAAGATACTTTTTAACCACCTTCCACACAACGTAGTGAGCTTAAATTTTGTGAATGTCTTAGTCCAAAATAGCATTTTTTATATTCCGCGTATAACGCGGTCGCGTTTCGTGTGTGTCGCGTGTGTTGAGTTAAAATCGCGCCATTTTCTCGTTTTATGAGGTCCTTTATAAACACCGCACGACTTAGAGGGCTGAGCTGCTTAACGACAGGGGCCAATTTTGATTTCCCGCATTTGAAGCGTGTACCCGAAAAACGAAGTTTTTTTACATTTACTTGTTTATCAAAATGTCACTACTTCGCTGCACTTAAGGTCGAGCTTCATGCATCACAGGCATGAAACTTCACAGAGTCACTTTTGAAATATTGGGTTAAAAATGGGGAAAAAGTATCAATTTGGAATTGAAACACTTTTTATAGCAGGTCGCTAACTTTACAATCCATCAACGTATAATAAGCACAGAGATCAAATCTCAACTCAACTCTCTTTCAGCCCAGACCTATAACGAGGGGTTTTTCTGAAGTGACTAATGGGAGTGGCTCAATATCCCGAATCCCAAAATCCTTCGTACCAAAATCCCGTAAAGTTATAAAATCCCATAATTAATTAATTAATCAATTAGCGCTAGTGTGCTCCATTTTGATGCCACAAAACTCGTGGGTTCTAGCATGGATAAGGACAAGGTTTAAATCCAGCCTGTAGAGTTCAAGTATGATCCTGTAATCCGAGAGCTCTTTCAGGTCGTAAAAAATGGTTTACCCAAAATGCGGTGTCTTGACCCTGCTAGGGCCGGATAACTGCAGAGGAAGTGTATGAGAGTTTCTTTATCACTTTCATCTTTGCAACTTCTGCGGAAGTTGTTGTGCGGTATATTCAACTTAGCAGCATGACTTCCCACTGACCAGTGGCCAGTACTGATAGCCACAATCTGGCAATATCCTTCCGGGATCTGGATAACAACTCGGTGGTTTTCTTTTTGTTGTTAGATGGCCACATTGATCTTGATATGGCGCAGTTCGACGGACTACCCCACCTGAGCTGTGATTTAATATTAAAGAAGGAGAGAATTTGTTCTTTTACTGAGCTCATTGGACATCTAACCTTCTCCATAGAGCCAGTATCCACAGCGACGCCCATCTTAGCCAATTCGTCTGCCCTTTCATTACCCTCTATATTACTGTGCCCGGCACCCATACTATGGTGGAATTGAGTGATCGAGGTCAGTTCTTCTTTGCACTGTTGTACTAAATTCGAGGTTATTGTAGTCGCATAAATCGCTTTTATGGCAGATTGGCTATCAACACAAATACCAACCCTTCCGATTTGGGCGTTTCTGAGCCTTAATGCTCTATATAAGGCTTCCCTTATTGCTAGAATCTCTACCTGAAAGATGATAGCCGAATTGGGTAGCTTGTAAATGGGATATAATAGTTTTTCCTTTTAAATGAGGGAAGCGGGATTTTGGTATGCGGGATTTTTTGATCCCAGATTACGTACCCCACCCGTGAAAGAATTACCTTCATGTTTTTAGTCTTTAGAAAGCGCTTAGAGTCGCGTTTTTTTCAAACAAGGAATGACTTAATCTTCGAGTTTATCCCCATTTTCGTATTTTTTTACCCAAAGTTATATGTAGTTATTCAAGCTTATGATCATTAATTACTGAGGAGCTCTTAATATTTAAATCATTGTAAAATGCACGAAGATCATATTTTCGTTAAATAATTAAATTTCACTTATCACTGAATTGAAATGAATATATAAATGACTTAATTCACCTGATTTAATTCGAACATATCGTGTATGACGGGTATCCTAGTCCCAGCGGATATGAGTTGTGTGCGTGTGCTACTAGCTGCCGAACAGCAGCTCAATCAGAAAAGGACACTGCTCTACTGTGCGAGTGTACAACTGGAAGCTTCCGTTTTTCTGATATGATCGCGATTTTTTGTTATATTAAATAAATGTATTTAAATATATACATTTTAAGTATATGTATAAAAAAAATTGTTAGTAAATTTTTCAAAAACAACTTTTCTAACTAAAATAAACGCAGAACCGGAAGTAGATGATGAAAGTTGTTAAACAGGATGGAATATTTTGAAAAACTAAAAGTTTTATCCATTTTTCCCCATTCCGACAGCTGTACAATGAGCGATTCATATCAAAACTGTAGAGAATTAGTTGGTAGACTTTATAAATTTTGTTGTTGTTGTATTTGGTTCCCTCCGGATGGGACAGCAATTGTTGCACTTACATATATTTTCTTCTCATTTTCTGTCTTTTGTCCTATACCAGGACTCATTTACACACAGCTACGCAGCGCAAATAAACGTTATTTCTGGTATCCTTATAAGACAGAAATTTTTGTTGTTGGCGTAATATCCGTTGACAATGCATTACACAAAACACTGACAACGACCTACATTGATAATATTGAATATTGAAATAATCAAAGGAATTCGAGGGCACATCCTTAGAATGATGTGTGCAAGATAGTATCCCTTTTTATTAAAACTTTTCTCGGGGTACATACACGCAAATATATCCTTGTACTGAATTGCAACTGACTTTGAACAGGAAGAACAAAAGAAGTAATCTCCAATTATGTGATCAAAATTCAAAAGAAAGAAAGGAAAAGGGGATAGATACATCCAATTTTAATGGCTTTAATTATTTTGTAAATTTCAAAAACAAAGGTCGTTTTGGATACTTGTATTCTTTATAATGAACACTTTAAAAATACAACTTAATCAAGAATGCAATAAAAAGTAAACAAAGGATATTTGAATCGAAATTATTTCAACTTCGTACTGAACGGTTATCACAAACTCTTGACACACACTGCCACAAGACTCCGGTTGTTCGGCGGTCGTTCAATTTATAACTCGATTATTGGAATATACACGGGAGGAAGCGATTCGTCACACCTAGCAACACGACGTCATTAAATCAATTTCATTTTATTTAAGCTTTTATTGCTGCCAAGCGATTACGGTTTGGTTTTTCATTTTTTTAATGTGCACTTGAGGACCAAAAGATATTTACAATTGTCCTTTGATAATTAACAGAATAGAAATTAAGAGATATCCCTTTGTGTTTTCATGACTCCACGGTATGACCTCAAAAAACGACACCGCAATAATGATGAGGTAGATGTGAATTCGTGTCTTGGTCGCGTAACTTTAACGAATAAAAGCCAAAAGCATTCAGATAGAATTGAATTGAATTTTGAAAGACACAAAGACACACTTTGCGCTCTGTGTTAAGAGGCTATTTGCAGTGAGAGCAACCAGAGTAAATAATCGAAGAGCTTTTATCGACCAACAAACTGATAGTAAAAATGGAATTTCTGGATAAATGACACAATGAAAAGGAGGAGAGTTAACGTTTTAACAACATGTGTAAGGGACAACATATGAGTTGTCATGGAAGAGCTTTTCTTCCCTTTTCCTTGTTGAATACGTGCAGACTATGCAGCCAAGTTCTACTGAAAGTTTGAAACATTTTCATATACGCATGTCCATTATTTCTTCCACTGGAATACGAGTAATTCCAGCTCAGTCAGAGTGTTTTTCTTTTTTTCTTGGAAGTGCATATTGACACAATTGCTATATAGAAGTGAAAGTGTTGCCAGATTTAGATAACCACGACCTTATTATGTATTTCTATTAATGAACCCGACCACACTATGATGGCGCCTCCAAGCATAGACGAAGTTAGCAGAGGCATAAATGGTCTTAAAAATAATAGGGCCTCGCGAGATGAGATGGTATCCTAGCGCAGCTGATTAAATCAGGGTGTCCCGAACTATACCAAACAATTCATGAACTAATCGTAGAAGTATGGGAGGAAGAAGCGATGCCAGCAGACTGGCGAAGAGACATCCTGTGCTCGATACATAGAAAGGGCAGCAATAATCGTGGTATAACGTTATTGAGTACCGCGTATTAGATTTTCTCCTCTATACATCAAGACAGGATAGACACATACGCTAAAGCCATCACTGATCCATACCAGTGTGGCTTTATTTCAGGCAAATCAACAACGAATCAAATTTTTATCCTTAGGCAGGTGAGGGAAAAATGTCTAGAATTTCAAAACTCATTACACCATCTTTTTATAGACTTCAAAGCCGCCTATGATAGCATAGCCAGAGTAGAACTTTATAAAGCCGTAAAGAATGTGGCATTTTAAATAAACTATTAAATAAACACGACAATGTAGGTTGACCATGACCAATGTTATAAGCCAAGTAAAAATATCTTGATCACTATCAAGCCTATTCAACATCTAAACGGGCTTCGACAAGAGGATGGACTCGCCTGAGTCCTCTTCAACCTGAAGTTGGAGAAATTGTTCCAAAACTCCAATGTAATGGCGAGATGAACAATCCACTTGTTCAGATACTGGGTTTCGCAGACGATATTGACATCATTGGTGAAAACCCAAGAGCAGTACGGGAAGCTTTCGTCCAGATCGAGCGGGCGGTACGAAATCTGGGAGGCAGTACGGGAAGCTTTCGTCCAGATCAAGCGGGCATAACAATTTATCAGTGCTGTGGCGGTAGCCCAGTGACACCACAGTGGGGCTCCCCTTCCCATGAACACAGATTCAGAGCCAGCCCTAGCTGGATCATCTGCAGATACGTTGCCTGCAATTCCCTGATGACCAGTGACCAAACTTAGTGTGACTATGCTGTGTCTGGCAAGAGATTGCAGTGCATCGTAACAGTTTTTGAATGATATCGAGTCCATCAAATTGAACGACATCGCTCTAAGTGCTATCTAAAAATATATATAATATAGCGCCCTTCATTCGCTTACTGGCGCAGATCTCAATGGCATGGAGTTCTTCCTGGAAAGCTGAGGGACTTTTCCCATTTGTATCGAGACTTTGGTGTTGGGTCAAAAGACACTAGCTCCGACTCCAGTTTACATCTTCGATCCATCTGTGAACTAGACCAGATCACTAGCGTTCAGTGCCGGAACACCATTGCACCAGTTTATCCAATATTTCTACCTCAAATTTCCTTCCGAAACAGTGTCGAGGATAGTGCAGAAAATTTATCTTTCAGGAATTGAGTCATAGGCCATAATTGTTGTTTAATGATTCCGGATCATGTTGTTTTTTTTTTTTTTGGATAAATTGGATAAATTGGATATGTAGTTTAAACAAATTATGCCACACCTAGCCAAAAAATCGATCTATTGAAGTCAAAGTTGGTATTATCTCTAGAAATGAACCAGTAAATATGCAGCCTATATCGTGTTTTTCACACTTTTGGACTTCTTCGGGACTATGCCACAATGACGAGATTTTAATGATATTAAGTGCCACAATTAATGGCATCGATGAACTCAAACACACGCCGTTTTGTTTTAAAAATATAATGGGTTACGGTCAATCAAAACCCCTTTAGTTAACGCACATACCGAGAATTTTGAGTGTTTCAGTTTCTTCGGTGCAAGAGCTTTTCATGACTGGAGGTTTATATATGGCTTGTACAATATAAGAGTCCACTGGTTTAAAAAAACGTTAATTTTCAATACTCTTATTTACTTTTCTTTGTTGTTAACCTGTTTAACGTTATAAAAGTACGCTGATGTTTAAGCTCACCTTAAAACGTGAGCAAGAGAAAAAAAAAATGTGAATAACTGTCACCAGCGAAGGAAGCTATCGAATTAAAAGTACCAGACAAGAGATCGTCTCATATTATGAATATGAGAAAGAGTATCGGAGATTACACCGAGCCTTGTGGAACACCAGCATTTATTAGGTAATTCTCAGATGTAAAATCATCCAACACAACTTGAAGTAAGAGGGTTACCAGATAGTTTATAATGTTATAATGAAGTAAGATAAAAGTACGTATTGTCAGGAAAAGATACGCTAATTTTTGACACTTGATGCAATCTTTATTAGATTCAGCTCCTGTAGATTCAAGAGAATTGTAGTATCTAATGCTTTAATTACAGATCCATCTAAAAATCGTACAGTACAGAAGTTTTTTTAGTAAACAAATAAAACCCCCATAAGACAAATTTTTGACACTCGATAATGCTATCTTTATTAGATTCAGCTCCTTAGAATCAACAGACTTGGAGTATCAAATGCTTTTAATTATAGATTCATCCAAAAAACATACAGTATAGAAGCTTTTTTAGTAAAAAAACAAACCCACTTAAGACTGCAAATGCTAATTGTTAACACTTGATAATGCAATCTTTATTATTTTCAGCTCCTGTAGATTCAAGATACTTTGAGTATCAAATTCTTTTAATTACAGATCGATCCAAAAATCTTACAATACAGAAGCTTTTTTAGTAAAAAACAAACCAACTTAAGACTGCAAACGATAATTCTTGACACTTGATAATGATATATTTATTAGATTCAGCTCCTGTAGATTCAAGAGACTTGGAGTATCTAATGCTTTAATTACAGATCCATCCAAAAATCGTACAGTACAGATGCTTTCTTAGTAAAAACCAAACCCACTTAAAATTTTTATGTTTTTTGTTTGTTTTATTTACATAGAACATTATTTTGTTTACATCTTTTTAATATTATTGATATTTTTGCTGTAAATTTTTAATTGATATATAATTTGTATAATTACAATTATAATATTTGTTTTATTGTTAAAATATTATATCAATATTTCTGCATTACCTGCATTATCGTTAAAAAAAATTTACATTATCTACATTAAAGCTTTTCTCGTCGTCGTATAGAAATTTTACAAGAATATAATTTAATTATAAACTTAAGTGCAATGTAGGTTTAAGTCACGAAAAGCCTCACTGTATGCATTTACAGGTTTAAATCACGAAAAGCCTTGCTTAGAATTCTTTGCTCCGCGGTGTCATTGCCAATATCCAGGCTTTTCTTTGACATGAGAAAGTTCGTTTCGTAGGATTCCTTTTGCACCAGAAGATCATCAATAAGCCGTTTGCGTCTTTGAACTGTTTGCAAGGAGATCTGTCTACTTGCCAAGGACGACGTTCCATCACCAACTCTAGCATTTGCATACTCCCGCTTAAGGACAAGACCCACGATGCGGGCACGAGTTGAAGGAAGTTTCGGACTTGTTGTCACTTGGCTGCGAGGACGTAATGGTGAGCAGATACCACTCTCCTCGGAATCGTCACTATCGGTGGGAGTTTGTATTGTGCTGCTGCGTGGTGAACCAGATTGACTGCCACTGAAGTAATTCTCATCAGACTCACATGGCGAGGACATTCTGTTGCTGGAGATATTCTTTAACTCTGTGCGACTGGATGATTCATCTTCGGATGGGCTACAGCAACCGCCATAATCGGTTGTAGTGCCGTTTAATGCTACTGTTGCTGCTGTTGTTGATGTTGTTGTTGTTGCCGACGGCGAACGAACATCCGCTAAAGTTTGAACTTTAGTCAACTGCTTGGGGTAAATAGGTTGCTTACGATGCTTCCTGCGATGACGACGATTCAATTTGAAAGGTTTAAGAATTGAAATCGTTTCTATACTATCTATAAAAATCGAAAGATCCTCGGGAGAAAAGCGACTCATGTTCACGGTGAAGTTAGGGACGTCTTGGCTTGCGATTGATTGTATGCTGTGATCAAGTGTTGCCATTTTCACTAACAAAGTCCTTTATTGTGTAGTAGATTTGTATTCGTAACTTGTTGCGCGATAGAACCTTATTCGACGGCTTACAAAATGTAACTAATTATTTCGTAGTTGAGTCGGCTCACTTTATATACGAAGCGAAGCGTCTTCGCGAAATATTTGAATTTTTGTCAACCCGACCCAAACAAATGACTGCCTGAACCTGACTGGCAGCAGGTAATGAATCTTTATCCTCTGAAATTCCATTGACAGCGATCGGTAATTGTGCATTTTTATGTCTGTGCGTCTGGACTGCGCACTAATCCCTTGTGCGACAGGTAGCACAGTACAGCTCATATCAGGACAATAAATGGAAAAACCTCGAGCACGGGTCAATTTCTGTTCTGTTCTGTTCTTTTACCCGTGACTTCGGGGGAGTACTAGCGCGACAAGCGATCAAAATGACAGTTTTGTGCAATGAATCTCATTAGTGGCAAGAAGTGTCTGGAGGCAAATCGCTGACTATAAGTCGGCTGCGCTATCTGCTACCTGCGTTACTATGTCCTCGACCGCAATTACACGTACTGTAAATTTGGCCAGAAATACCCATTTTGCTAAATGTGTGCGCAAGTCTGTCATTTCTACCTGACGACATGACGCGACGTAGCTTTAGCTTGGTGCCGTCGAGTAATTACTCAGTAGGACTTTATGAGTTTATGCCGTGAGCTGAGCCGTTTATGATATTATGGTGTATATGGATCAAATCAATATCGATTTCCTGGAATCATTTTGAACATCGGTTGTCTGGGTTTTTTCGTTGCATTCTACTCTGGATTTATGATTCGCTTAGACGACAGGATACAGCATTTGGTTTTGCCTGTATTCTAACGAAGAGTCTGTTTTATTAGATATTATTGGGAACCCTTGGTGAAGTTTTTGACTAATTAAAGGTTTGATGCTTCTTTGAAAAATTGTTTCTTAATGGGAAAAACCTAGCTTCTACATTGACTAAAGAACATCTGGTGGTGAGGTTAGTTTATTAGAGGTTTTATTTAACTGTTTGCTGCAATTTTTATTAACTATTTTGTTGTTAAAATTCATTTTATGATTTCATTTTAGAGTTTGTTGCTGTTGCTGGGTGCGATGCTGTTTGCTTAGGATTTGCGTTGGCAATACTTCAACGCCCATTTTATTTTATTACTACTCGTATTTGTATTACCTCGCAGAGAAGATTTCTCTCACAAAATTCTTCCGGTCAAAATGTAATCAAATTTCTCGAGTAATGTTGGTCATTTCCTCATTCTAACTCACATTTACATTTTATCCACAAAATATCTAAACTCAAATACGGATGCAAATTTCACTTTTTACTGAAATGACGTTCGATTTCACAGATTTTTTGTTTTCTATCAAGAAGTTTTTACTTTCACTTTAAGCGAACAATGGAACATTTATTCTAGAAAATTCATCCTTATCATTTGTCTGCCGTTTGATTGATGGAGTTGATTTTAAAATCATCTACATACTTGTCACAAATTTCTTTTGTTCTTCGATATATAAAAATTTATCCTCAAATAAGTTGTATTTCTTATTATTCTATTAACAATAAATTATTGGTTATAAAAAAGAATAGAAAGGTGGTGCGTGAAAGCCAATTGAGACGGTGTTGATAACTTTTTTTTAGGAAATCGAGGCTTTTGAGAAAGATTAACCACCACTTTGCTTTTATGCCTAAAAAGCGACATGGATGCTGCCGCTGATAGGAATACAAACATCATTCGAATTGTCTGAGAGCCTTTATTCCTTAAAAAACAAAACCAAGCTAAGATGGATGGTATGATTAAAGCAGCAAGGAAACCTCTATGAACAGCAAGTTAAGCGTTTATATATATACAGTTTTTTTCGCACCCTTATAATGCTCGGCTATATGTTTGTCACAGCGTGGGCGTTAAGGAAAAGGAGAGAAAAGAGGAGATGTATATGAGGAGATGGATCATAGTGATGTGGGAAGACAGAGCTTGACAGAGAATTCCACATACGTGTTATACGGCTGATGAACGAATCCCTGAATTTACCTGTACGACCGAAGATGGGCTTAAGGGTAAACAGATGAGCATTCACAGTGCCATGAATATTGCGGTTGAATTCAAGGAGAGGTGGCATGCAGCTGGCTATTTCTCTTGAGCACTACTGGTAGAAGAAGCGATAAAACAGGAGACGTTCCTGCTGTGTTCAAGCTGATGCAAAGTAGTTTTAGGCGCACCAGACCAGATATGGCAATTGAACTCAAGTTTAGGGTGGATAAAAGCCTTGTATATAGTAGCCAGATCAGAGGGAATGAAATATTTCTTGCACCGCGCTAGAAAACCTAAACATTTCGCAGCATTTTTGGCGACGGTAAACATGCGGTCATTCCAACGAAGCTAGTCGTTAACGCACATACCGAGAATTGCGAGATTTTCAGTATCCTCGATGCAAGTGCCATTCATGGATAATGGCATTGGATTTATGATTCGCTTAGACGACAGGAGACAGCATTTGGTTTTGGAAGTGTTAAATTCTACTCGATTGTTTTCTCCCCATTATATTATGCTGTCTAGGTCAGAATTTAACGTACTTAACATGCGTAGTTGTTTGAGTCTTACACGAGAAGTGGAGGGACGTTCCTCAAACTTATATGAGAAGCTACAGAGATCATTAATAAAAGTGAGGAAGAGAGTCGGTGACAAAACAGAGCCCTGGGGAACGCCAGCATTTAAGTAATGAACTTTAGTCTTGTAACCATACAATACAATTTGAATTGAGCAGTCCAAAAGATAGCTTCTAATACAGTGAAGCAGCTTATCATCGACTCCATAAGCACGTATTTTGGACAAAAGAGCTTGATTCCAAAATCTGTCAAATGCCTTAGAAATATCGAGTGCAACAGCTTTGCTTTCTCCAAATTGATGCAAAGACCGGTTCCACTGTTCGGTGAGATATACCATCAAATCACCAGTAGATCGTTCCCCACGAGATCCATACTGCCGCTCACTAAAAGTTGAAACGCTGAAAGTTTATCAGCGTTTCCATGACCTTGGAAAGAATGGATGTAAGTGCTATGGGTCGGTACAAAGAAGGAGACGACGGTTCGCCTTTTTTGGGTATGGGCTGGACAAAGGCTGTTTTCCAACTTCTCGGGAAGAGTCCAGAAGAATAGGATAGATGAAAAAGCTTACGCAATGGTAATGCCAGCTTGGAAGAACACCTCTTCAGAACTAATGGGGAAATACCATCTGGCCCAGCTGATTTGTAAGTGTTGAGATCGTTTAAAACTCTAGCAACTACACAAGTACGAATGAATATCTGTCCCATAGCGTGTTCAATACTCTGAGGTGCAGGAGGCAGTAAGGCACAATCTAGAAGCGTGGAGCTAGCTGCGAAATGCGGAGCAAACAGATAAGCCTTGTCTATAGAGCTGACAACTGGAATGTCATTATAAATGAGCGATGGAATCAATGACGATGCTGTATTTTGATTATTTTCACGAAAGACCAAACATTTTTACTACCTTTGGGACATTGTAATATTTTTTGCCTCAATTTTTGGTCGTAGGCGAATTTCACTCGCCGTAAATGGGCAATGCAATAATTTCTGGCTCGTTCAAAATTTGTTCGGTTTTTGTCAGTAGGGTTTGCTTTTTAAAAGCGAAAGCATACCGCTCCAGTCCTAGAAGCTTCTTTACAGCTCGAGTCATACCATTCATCTTCCTTTGGTTTAACAGACTTAATCCTGGAAAGGATAAAGTCTCTCATACCAATAAGGATGATGTTTGTGATTGCATCAGCGGCGCTTCCACGTTGCTATCGCGAAACAATAGCAACCAGTTAATTCTCCCAAAGAAGTTGTTAAGGCCGTCCAAATTGGCTTTCTCGTATTGCCATAGAGTTTTTTTGGGAGTTTTTTTCTCTAACAATGTGGTTTATTAACGAGAAATTAGCTGATACTACACAATGTTCTGACGAGCCTAGAGGCGATAATACATTGACGGAGTATTTATCAGGACGAGAGGTAAGGAACAAGTCAAGGGTATTCGCGAATGATTTGCAATGTCAGGTATTCGTGTATCAATATAAACTCCACACATGCGATGGGCTCTGAAAGGAGATGGACTGGCCTGTGTTATTTTTAACTTGGCTTCGCGCCAAATATAGTGCAATCCTTTAACTATCTCGTATCAATTGTAGCAGCCGATAACAGCATGCACATGGTTGCTTAAAGACAAAAAAGCATACTATAGTCTGTTTGTCTTTAAATACAAAATCACAAGTAGCTGATCCAATTTGTAGAAGTTCTTTGTGTCTTTACATCACATGAGTTTCACTATCCTTTGTGTCTTTACATCACATGAGTTTCACTATCGAAGTCATACTTCAAAATGCAATCAGTGTTCTACTGGGATATCCTGATAAATGGAAGGTCAAATTTAATATAGGCAAATGGCAAGCCATCACACAGATTCACAAGAAAAAGAAAGGGCTGCTTTCTGCCAAGAAACTCTTTGAGGCTATGTGGCATTGAAGTGGAATGGCAAAGCTCAGTTAAATACCTGGGTGTACGCTTTGACAAGAAATTGACTTTTAGTTAACACATTGTATGCACTCAGTTAAATACCTGGGTGTACGCTTTGACAAGAAATTGACTTTTAGTTAACACATTGTATGCACTCTTAAAAAATCTTACCTAGCGATAAAAATGCTATACCCTTTAATAAACCGAAAAACTATGCTAAGCCTGGAAATCAAGATAATTATTTGCAAAGTAATTTTCCAATCAATATACTTATACGGCTCTCTAGCCGGGGGGACTGTACTCCATAACATTCTAAAAAATTACAAATTGTGCTTAGACTTGCCTTGGCATTATTTAATCAGATAACTCCACGAAAAGGCAAAATCGAGTTGTATATTAAAAAAAAATAATTATCTCCAAAGTGAAGTTTCTCATAAACTGTCAAATGTCTAGAATATCCCTTGATTAACAGTTTACTTGTACGAATTTTTCATTATTTGTTTTTATTTTATTTATTTTTAATTTGTTAATTTTTTATTATAATGAAAAACTTTGTTTTTCTTCGGTTTGTTGATATATCTTTGAATTTATTTTAATAGTTAATAAGATTTATTATATCTTTTTCTTTCAAAACCACAAATTTTAATTATTAAGTTTTTATAATAATTATATACTTTTCCAGAAGTAACATACAATTAGAACAAATCTCTGTACTGACTGTAACTAAATTATTATAATGTTTTTTGCTATAAATAAGGAAACTATATATAACTACGGCCTTAAATTGTAGATCCCTTCCATATGTGTCCAAAAATATACATGCACAACACAAATGGTCGTGAGAAGATAGGCCTTAGATCGCAACGGTCTGTCGGGCCGAATATTATTATTATATATAACTACTTGTGTCTTTACTTATCGGACACTTTATTTCTTCTGCAAACATGCGGTACGAGTAGTTTAGGTAAAGAAACAATTCGAAAGCGACAAAGGAAATAGCTGAAAGTGAATGTTAACAGTGAACCACTACGAGTAAGAGCGTTGAAATCCACAATCGATAAGCTTCTTAAGCTAGATAAATTATTCAAAGGAAATTTGCAAATGTAGCTACGAATACATTCTTGTGCCATTATTTGCTGTCACATTTCCAGTTTGATTTATTTCGGTCATTAAAGATAAAAATGCTATGTATTGATTGGTATTTAAAACAATGATTGGACTTCCATTTGATATTTCAAAAACAAGTTTTTATCTTAAGTTAGCAAAGTATGCTACCGTTAGTTTAATTGCTAAGTAACCTATACTTTCCTTTTTACGGTACGGTAAACTGAAGCGAAATATTAAGATGAATAAAAGGCTGCTGTACATACGAGTACAACATATAACTTGAAACTTATGACACAACAGATTTAGTGTAAATTTAGTAAATTTAATGAACAGAGATCTGTTATCGCGCTGTACATACTCTTACACCGTGGTGCCTTGACCAACGGATAAGGTGGACCTTCGGGGAAACCGAGTCTGAGAGACCAGGTGGAACTCTTCGGAGGACTGACTGGACTGGGACAACTATGGTGCGGACTGTAAGGTTTACTCCTGCAAAGGAGCAACGCTAGATTAGAAGATAGTACAATGAGTATGCTTCATGCCGCAAGGTGGGTAAGCGCGCGGGGCTCGTCCCCAACTCTATAACGATGTACATATACTATTACAAGAATAAGCATTGTTAATTTTAGAATAAGGAAATTACCAAAAACCATGGCATATGTTTAGGCTCAGTCATAAGTGCATAAATAATAGAGAATTTATATGCTTGTTTGTGCTGTTGAGCTGTAAAGAGGCTTCTAGAAGTAGAGAGGTATGCTTTTGATTTTACAAAGGAAACCCGAACAAATTTTAAACGAGCCAGAATGTCATTGCCTCTTCCTTATTGTTATTCTTGCACAGAAGGTCTTACAAGAATAGTTCGATATTCACCACCGATTTCAAAACCGAATCTTTTATTTTTTATAGAGGAGTATTATTGGAGCATCCCTGCCAAAATTCTTCGACTGTGTAAGATGATGATGGGGGAGGATTCTCGCTGCTTCGTCAATGATGTGAATAACCTGATCCAATCCTTCGATGTCAAGAAAGGATTCAGACAAAGTGATGCGCTGTCTTGTTATATACGTGCTACTTCATATTGCAGAGAATTTTATCTGGTATACAATGGAATCAGCAATCATCTTCAAGTCTGTTTAACTTCTGGTATATGCCGATGACATTAAAATCGTTGGCATAACCCAGCGAACTGTCACTGGTTTATTTACCAGCATTAAGGCAGAAGCGGTGAAAATGGGATTCGCATTGAACAAAGGAAGAACGAGGTTTTTTCCGTCAACAAGATGGGACTCCAAATACCGAGTTAATAATCAGAACATCAAAATTATCATATTTTTCTCGGCAACCTGGTTTGGTCCCCTCGTTCTCAACAGAACGTTACAATAGACAGCTATAACATTGAGGCAGTTGGAGACTTTGTCTGCCTTGGATCCGCTATAACATCGGATAACGACACAAGCTCAGAACTCACTTCCTGCCAATTGCTGTTTCTTTGGAATAAGAAGGCCATTGCGTAATGAGGACCTCTTTCGGACAACTCAAGAGGACCTTGTATAAGATTTTAATCATTCCAGTCCTGCTCTATACAGCGACATCATCCTAGTAAAGAAACTACTACTACTATGGCTAGCACATGTGCTGTGCGTAGTCTTCGAATCTAACAAAGATGGAGAATAAACTCAGGAAATGTTTCACAGTACACTGAAACTGAACGCGGCGGATTAGCTCGAGAACCTGGGGACCTAAACTCCGTTAGCAGGGCTAGAACCAGTCTCTGGTATTGGATATAACAGAACTATGTTTTGGTTCTAAGGATAATCATGACTTGACATGGCTAGAAAAACCGACGTTTTGGACACAAAGGAGTGCGGGTAATGATCTTGACTGCTTTTGCATTTCAAAGAGAACGTCGACATTAAATTGAAGACCGTAATTTTTATTCAGGAAAAGTGGGCAGCCCATTCTTTATTGCTATAAGGGACAGTGGAGTGAAATTTAGTTTAGAAATTTAGAGTGTCAATGCACATTGGTGTCCAATGACTATGGATCATGTAAATGCGAAAAATATAACTTGGCTTTTAATAAAGATACAAATTTATAGTACGTGACCGGATATTTTTTTGTTAAACAATGTGTTAAATGCATTTAAGATATGTATATGTATTGCAACATCAGTGCTTAATGCTTCGTTGTGCATATTACTGCATCACTATACGAAAGCTCCTACAGTGTCGTTACCAAATGGCTTGCTTTGTTGCATTTCAAGTGCACTACCAACAAACCCCTTAATTTAATCAATTAACCAATTAACTTAAATATTTATTCTTTCTCATTGACTAATTGACTTTTATATTTTTATCTCATTAGTGTGCTATATGACAAATCAAAACGAAAAACCACACATATTAAGTAACAAAATGTCCCTCTTCCTTTGGGTTTCGTAATTGTCTGAGACCACCATGTGGAAATTGAATTAAATTAATCCTCGCATCGTTAGCGCCAATCGTCGTACGTTGGGGTTGGGAGTATTTGTGGTGAATGTAGGGTTAAATGCCATTGTATTCTTCTTCGAATTTGAGTCGATGTAAGATCTATTTGTTTTAGTAGACATACACTCGTAATCACACATATGTTCTCAAGTTGAAGTGATTTATTTATATAATTAATCGAAGGATACTCTTCTGAGTGCTTTAATGCTTTTAATTATCACATGAGGATATAAACATAATGATCTTAGAGCTATAAGATGAGATAAAAGTTAGAACCATTCAGAGCCAACACAAATTGATTGAAATTGGTTGATGGGTGGTTGAAAGCCTACTGAAGAGTTAAATTAATTGTGGTAAGTGTGATTAACTTTTATTGGACAGGTAAATCATGTATGCACGAAATATACAAGCTAACTGGAATTGTTAAGTTTTAATTTTCAGATGGTACTTCACTGCCATTTACAATTGTAAAATAATATCCTCGTATTTTGACGCGAAAACATTTCACTACAAGGATTAAGGCGCACATGTTCAAAAAGTTAAATGTTAAATGTCACATTGTTATAAGATACTGTTTGGGAACTAAGACTTTTCTCAAGCGATTTGTATGAAATTGGGTGTGAAGGACTAAGATGCGACTATAAGGCTTATTCCTATGGAAATTCTGGGTAATTAGGGTCTAAAATGTTGGGAACTATACCATTTAAGATTTTTCTTTCGTTGTCACGCTCAAAACCCGCGGCCGTGTATCCGACATAGCCTATTCCTTTTTGTTAGAATTTACAAGAAAATTTGTATTTGCACTTACTGCTTAAGCCAATAAATTTTAGGCATGCGATAAAATTAGGTGGGATGATACGTACCTGAAAATACAAACAAGAAAAATAATTAAAATGTGGAATTATAATTATTTGTGTTTTAACAAAATTTACGAAACTAACGCAACTAAAGCAATTTAAATAAAATTAAAGATCACCCAAGCGAAAAAAAAGCTTCTCGGTTTGAATGTCGATTGGTACACAAAAATTACAAAACCATTAAGATGATGTAGCAAGTTTTAGGACCAACACCATGAGTGCTACTATTATAAAATCAAATAAATCATAACTTCGCCTATAAACTATATTTTGCTTATTATTATTTAATTAGAGGTGTAAATATCACAGACAACAAGCCAAATCAAAAAATATATACCTTGAGCAAAGATAGATGCCGCTTGAAGCTAGAAATTCATATACTGAACATTTGTCTGTTGTTCTGATTATACTCATTGTTCAAAATTTTAATAATAACAAATCACGATCACTTTTAAATTCATCGGAGATACACATGCGTATAAAATTTTACACCCAGTAAAGATGAGATCGCTACCGCGATAAACGCACTAAAGAACAACAAGTCGGTAGGACTATATGAATTACCCGCAGAGCTTCTGCGTGCTGCTCCAACGACATCAGCAGAGCTTTTTTGTCCTCTTGTAGAGAGAGCTTGGGAGTCTGAAAGTTTCCCCGATGAGTGGAAGAAGTGAATAATTGTCAAGCTCCCTAAAGAAGGTAGTCTTATGGAGTGCGAAATCTGGAGAGTCATTTGCGTTCTTCCTGCAGTTTCAAAGTTAATAGCCAAAGTAGTACTTGAGCGAATTATGGAACATCTGAAAGATATGCTCGAAGCCGAACAAGCAGATTTCCGCACTGCATCCTTCTGTGTCGACCACATCAACAACCTGCGGATCATTATTGAACAGTGCGTTGAATTCCGTTTACCTCTAGGCTGTTCATCGATTTTGAGAAGGCGTTTGACAGTGCCAACATACAGTTTATCTGGCTCGCCTTGCGCAGGAGAGGTATACCCGATAAACTAATAGCTATCACTAAAGCAACCTATGATGGCTCTAAATGTCATGTACTGCATAGAGGAAAGCTGTCAGAGGAATTCAAGATCCTAAGTGGGGTACGACAAGGTTGCATTGTATCGCCGATACTTTTTTTGTTGGTGATTAGCCATGTGCTTCGCGCAGCTCTACCTACTGGAAACAAAGGAATTCGTTGGACTCTTACATCACAACTCAAACATCTGGACTACGCTGACGACATTTGTTTACTCTCACACAGGATTATGGAGCTGGACCAAATAACAGCAAATGTGGAAATGGAGGTAAATGTTGCTGGTTTGAAGAATACACTAACCCAGTAACTTAAGTTAACATTGTTGGACAACCGGTAGAGAGAATAAAGAGTTTCCAATATCTTGGGAGTATTGTCTCGACCGAAGGTGGAACCGAACAGGACATTGCCAACCGAATTGGCAAAGCAAAATCAGTGTTTGGAATGATGTCCATGATATGGCGAAGCAATGCGATCAGCTTAACCACCAATTTGCGACTGTTCCATTCAAATGTTGAATCTTTGCTGTTGTATGGGTGCAGAACTTAGAAGGCGACCGATTCTATCATAAAAAGATTACAAACGTTCGTAAATAGTTAAGGCTTTTCTGGCCTAACCGTTTTTCTAACGACCATCTTTACCAGAGAACGGATCAGTAACCAATAGGCACAACCATCCAACGACGGAAGTGGCAGTGGATTGGTCATACACTCCGAAAAGGCGACAGTTCCATACCATACTACGCTATGCAATGGAATCCATTATCTCAGGATGGTAGAAGAACGGAACGTCCGTGAAATACATGGCGCAGAACAGTAGAGGAGGAGTCAAGGCAATTGGGGAAGAGTTGGAGAGAGCTGAAGCTCATTGCCAGGAAACGCACGCGATGGCCCATAGGCGTATTAGAGGCCCTAGGACCCACAAGGTGATATATGACATAAGCAAGTAAGTAAGTAAGGTGCTCCCAAGACCACATTGCATCTACTCGACAGAATTACGAACCCTGCGATAAAACTTGGTTTCTACAAACGATTTCGTCTGCGTAAGCCGGTATCTGAATGGACTTATAGAGGATAGTTCCTCTCGCCGTTACGTCAGAGTTTCAGATCACTTATTGGTGACGTAAATATCGCGAAAACAATGGAAACGCTTGAACATCGTAGGAATGTTTCTTGTTTGTCACTGTTTTACAGCTTTTTCGGCGGTGTTTAAAAGAAATATCCATGCATACCGCCCATCCTCAAACCCAACTGAAATACCAGTGCATCAACTCGAGCTCATGGGTCCACCATTAGTGCTACCTTCCAAGGTACTATCCAATTTAAAGATTTCTTCTTTAGCCGCAAAATAATTCTGTGAAATTAATTGCCCGACTCTGTGTTTCCACATTTATATGATCTACAGTCATTCAAGACACATGTGCACAGACATCTCACCTTTTCCTTTCCTTAATTTCTGGACGCCCACGCATTATAAGGGTGGAAACCCCTTGAACGTGTGTACATTATACAAAAAAAAAGAAGGAAAAGAATGAGGTTATTGAGACGTCGACGAGAGCCAATGGATTTCAGCAATCCGTTAAGCATTTTAGAAGAAAGATTCCGAAAAATCTTGAGGTTTCCAAAATTGTTAGCTGTAGCTTTTATTGAAGAGTTTTCCGTATTTCTGAATCAACGACAAAAGGTTTACGGTTTGTCGTGTCCTTTAAGAATTTTGGTTGCGGTTCTATTTTTTGCCACTGGTAAGAATTGTAATTATTTATTTCTAAATTCTACGATATTTACGTATAGTTTTAATTACATTTTAGGATCCTATCTGTGAATTATTGGTGACGGGTTTTTATTAGCAGAAAGGTAAACTTCTGTTAGTCGTTGTACCAAAGAGGTTAGCCGGATCATTACCAATAATCTTGTGTATAAGCACATTGTGTTTCCTGAAATATATTTTATTATTTTGTTTATTTTGAAGACCTTTACATGTGTCGAGAAGGCGGCTATTCAAAAAATGTTCATAAAGTGTCTTTTTTTATTTACCTAATGGAATTGGAATTTAAATGTATGATTTTGTATATTATGACAAATTTTGCACAAACTTTTAGGAACACAATGAAATACACACGACGATAAATTTTAATTTTACTAATTCCACAGAACCGGAATACAAAAATTGCATTTAACACAAAATCTCATCCCACGAAAAAATCCCATGCAACCGGAATCTATTGAAGACAGGTTATAGATCTTTGGTTTCTTTAAAAAATAATAATAAATATTTTAAGTATTTCACAGAAAACTATTTGTGCATTAATAATCAATCGTAATAAATAAAATTGACGAACAAAGAAGCAAGACGTTTTTTCCCAAAAAACAAAGTCTTTGTAAATACATACAATTAATCCATTTCTCCATTCAATCCCCTCAGTTGTAAATCAGTTGCAGTTCATTTACAATTGAATTTTAATGTGTGCGCACGCATTAGCTAACTGGAGAACTAAAAATAAATAACGCGTGCGTACGCATTAGCCCGTGGCAAAATAGGGTCATAAATGAAAATTACTCCTAGAAGTATTGCAATGATAGTGTAGCATCAACCCAGCATCTGTGTGCGATTATCAATTTTCTTTCGAGCACTTGCTCCATTGCAAGATACAGTACAGTGGTGGGGATACAGTACTGCGGCAATACAGTACTGCTGCAATACAGTACTCTGGCGTGCGTGGTGTTTGGTGTACAACAAAATTTTCTCTTTGTTTTACCAACCAGCACCAGCAGCAAAACAGAGGGAAAGCATACAATGAATTCACGATTCCAGAAATAAATTAGCCCTCATAATATGTACGATGAATGTAAGGCGAGTCGGCGAACCCCAATGAAAGTTGTTGTTGTTTTAATAAAACAAATTCCTGCACATTTCCTTCATTGGCACCCATTGGCAGCAACTGTAGCAATAGTTAGGGAAGAAACATCAACAGTTGCCGCGCCGAGTCAATCGCGGTCATACGCACGAAAAACTCGTGTGTAAGTAAATTACTTGAATTCTAAAATAGAAACATGGACCATCATCATCACAGATATGTTTTTATGTACGATGACAAAGAAGACGCCAAATTTGCAACATGAACAATGTCAGATGTCATTTTTAATGGGTATCCCTAGAATGCAACCGCAAGTTACTATCCTTGGAATATGCTGGCTACATAACATCGTCATATCCCTATGTAGTAATAATGCATAAGTTATTCAATTTACAGTAGCGTCTCTTAATGTAATAATAACAGAGATTCCAATTTAAATTTTCTGTTTTACTTTCCATATGTTATCTCCTCATATGTTTTTCTTGTAAATTCTCTAATCGGAGATGTATATCTTAGTACCAATTGAATTGGGTTAATTTTTAAAAGAGTTATATGGGAATCCTTCGGTCCTGGGGGCCGATTACTTCCAATTTTTTTTAAAAAGTGTTGTCCACCGGAGATACAATAGATACACAATTTGATGAAAATCGGGTACTTTTTTTTTATAAAATTTGTATGGGTTCCCCCCGACTCTGGGGCCCGATCACTTCCAAATTTTTACAAAAAGTGTTGTAAATCGGAGATAAGCGCGGGTATAAAATTTGAAGAAAATATTTGTATGGGAGCTCCCCGACGCCGAGTCCCGAGGAGCCCCATATTTTAATAGAAAGTGTTGTCATTGGAGATATACATGTGTGCAAAGCTTGAGTATAATTTGCCTTTAAGAAGTGGGTTAAAAATTGATCACAAGATTTGGTCCGCCAACCAGCCAAAAACAAAGGGGGCACGCGGCGTTAATATAGAGGATTTAAAAATAATTATTAGGGCCCCTCGACTAAAATATGACATTTTGTCGTTTCAATAAATACCTTACAGGCTACTATAAATTTTTTTTGGAAGGCATGAGTTTTTGAATATAAGAGCCAAGGTTTAAGATCCCTTCAAAAATATGATAGTTCATGTTTTCATGGAAAATTTTCCTGAAAAATGTCATGAAGCTATCATGAGCGACTCTGGAGTTATACGGGAACGAAAATACACACCTACATGTAATGGAGAAGGTTTTCTATTTATATATGACCGTGCATTTGTACAAAACTGAGCCTTTTGGGAAATTGGGATATTGGAAAATTTAAAAAAGGAAGGCATTCATGAGGGAGCTTAGATAAATATCTAAATATGTGTATGATGGCCTTCGATGAGGTCTATGCTTTAGCACCATAGAGAAAGAGGCCTCTATAGTGAAGTTAGTATCATAGTATCCCCTTAGAAATCCGCTAAGTCCGAGAGAGGCCTTAACCACTCAATTTTCTTCTTAGCTCAAAAAAACAGCGAGTGATTCTTCACTTGATTTCTCAATTGGTGTGATTGTCAGTTTCCGATGTAGAAAAAATCCCTTACTATGTAAAAGATCCAGCTGTCTATTGTAACTTTCTGTCCACTTTATAAGTGTGGGTTTGACAGACCTTACTCTTGTTGTCAATCACATTTTCAACATCATTACTGGCAAACTTACCACTGACACAGCTCGCTAGGTTCTGCGAATGATATCGCAGAGCGTATAATACTTCAGTGAGTTGTGCTTCCTTAATTACTGTTATATGCGGCTTTTAAATCGACGATAATTTGGAGAGCACCGATCTGGACTACTTGAATCTTCTCAAATATATGCCGCAAAATCGATATCTGGGCGATTGTTAGGGATCACTGATATGTTTGATGATTGATTTCATTACTTTTTTTATAATTTTCGCTTGTAAAGTGGTTCGCACTCTTATAATGCTCGACCAAATGCTTGGCACAGCGTGGGCATTAAGGAAAAGGCGGTGGAAATGAGAAGGAGATAACTATGAGTTTGTGCTTTGAATGCCTGTGGATCATAGGTGGATAGGTAGGTAGAGTGGCGGTCCTCGCCGACTTTCCGAGGTCTTCAAATAGCGCTCTAGTGCACCGTTTTGCTACCACAGTCCTCAGGAGACCTAATGGAACGAAAATGGCTGTGTATAGTTATATGCTGTAGCATGAGGTACGATATCAGATTGGTGATGCTGTACTCTGAAAGCTCCTTCATGTCAGAAGAGAAGGGATTATTTAGTTCGCGGAAACGGAGAGCTGCAAGGGCCGGATACTAGCAGAGAAAATGAATGAGAGTTTCTTTCTCATTCACATCCAAGCAGCTCCTGCAAAAAAAATATTTTGAGGGATTTCCAGTTTAGCTGCGTGGCTGCCCACCGGCCAGTAACCCGTGATTATGGCAAACACTCTGGAAATATGTTTCCGAGATCTGGAGATCAGCTCGGTGTATTGGTTTTTATTATATGAAGGCCACGTCGCTCTCGACGTGGTGCAATTGTTCAAATGACTCCACCTTAGCTGCCTAGAGCCCTTTCCATTACCTCACTTATCAGGGAATGGTGCTGTCCTGACACAAGTATCACCACGTCGTCTGCATACGCAACAACTTTCGCCCTGTCTATCCTGTGGATCAAAGTGATGTGGAAAGACAACGCTTGTGCTTAAATATAAACGGAAGAAATGTTCCCAATGGTGCCGTTTGAAAAGTGACGATCCAAAAGAGATGTTCCCAACAATGCCGTTTAAAAAGTGATGATCCAAATGGGGTTTTAAATTTCAATCATTACTTTTGGATGGTACATTTTCGACCATCAAAATAGATTATCGAAAAATAAGACGTGGCCTTAAAAGTTTATTCTTTTACTCTCAATGCGTCTAAAGAAGTCTCATTCCAAAAATCGAATTCTGTCTTCATGTGTGAGGTGACGTCCTCACTGCTGTCATTTGGTAAGATATTTATATCAAAAGCAACAAACAAATGGGAACGAAACCAAACAAACAAAGTCACTCAATCTTTCCCTCTCAATCTCACTGTTTGTACGGATGTATGTATTTATTTGAAGGGAAAATTTATTAAATTCAAATTAAGAGCGAAAAGATTCGAATTGATCATTTCACGCGGGATGCAATAGTTCAAGAAGAGAAAGTCGCAGCCTAGGCTTTCCTGCGTGACTCATTAAGTTGTTGTGAGAAAGCCAAAGTGAACAGTTTTCCAATTCAAGCATTTAAGTTTGTCGTCGTCAACGCTGTCTGTTAAGCAATCCCCAGCTTGTGTTTACCATCACTAATGTCGGTTCAATGAATACAGGGCAAATTCACGCAGCTTGGGACCGTGGGCGTTGAAGCCGTCGCCTAATAGCAAACAATCGCAAAAAGCCTTTAAATTGCCCGGAAAATTGTCGCCATAAAATTAGTCGTATCGTTTTACTGTTGAGACGCGCCGTACTATAAAACCGCGAAGCGTGGGAGCAGATTCTGTGAAATTCATCTAAGCAGTGAACTCGATGGGGGTTTTTATTGTTTTTGTCCGGATCGGTTGCAGTCAGACGATTAAGAGGGGTTAGGTTTATCATGCAGGTGTTATAGTGCCTCATAGAGAGTATGATTGCGAATATTATATATTTAGATAGATGTATGCTCGTACTAATTTAAATTTTCAATAAATTCCTAAGACCAAAAGCCAAGACAAGATTTTATCTTGACTCAATTTTGTTTGTATTTGTTACAACGTCTTTTCCTATTAACGAACTGAAATGAAAGCCAAATTTGCATTTTAAATTATCCTTGTAAAGGCGAAGGAAACGCATATTACAGTCGTCTAATTTTGTATGGATATACAGAATGTGCACTTGTATAAACAAAGAAATTGGAACAAAGAGAATTGTATATATTGATAAATATACTACGATTATAATGTTCAATGGCCGATCGACAAAGGATTTGCTTTTGGATTCGCACTCATTTGTGTTTAAAGCAGGTGTTCCAAAAGGCATTGTACTATGACCAACCCTTTAACAGCTGTACACTAGTGACTTACCTACGTTAAATGAAAATATTGTTGCTACATTCTATTGCTTTATTTATGGCTATTGGAGACAATAATACCCAATCTACAAAAAAATTACAAACAGCAATTGTAGAAGTAGAACGCTAGACTCTCGACTATGAAGTAGCGTAGCAAACACAAGGAAGTGTAGATCAATGATCAACTTGTTCCATACGTGAAGACAAATATCTTGATATGACACTGGATGCCAAACACCTGAGTGGGGCATCTATGTGAAGATAGCCGCATGTCAATAAAAATCAAGAAAAGATGAAACTGAAATACAGAAATATGTATTAGTTAATCGGTCGCTACTTAGCCCTATCAGTATACAGAAAGCTTTTGCTTTACAAACAAGTCCTTAAGCTAGTTACAGAAACACAATTCAACGTTTTCTGAATAAAGTACTTCATGACCTCGTCAGTTTTCGAAACAACAACTAACATAAGGACTTAGAGATAGAAGTTGTCGACAACGTCATCAAAAAGCATGCTCAAAAGCACTACGCCAAATCACCAACGTTGAGACTCTGCAGCTCCTGATGGACAATGATGACCTGTTCAGAAGACTCAAAAGAGTGACCATTTGAATTGGTTCAATAGAGCTAGAAGTAAATATAGATCACAGTGACTGAAACAATTAAAAATAAAAAAGGTTCTTTCATAGCATAAGTAGTCTATAGTTTAAAAATATTTGGCTTTTTAGTTTATACTGGATCGCTGTAAATAGATACACCTTTAGGTATTTACAAAAAGAATTGTGTTTAACAAATCTTCCTACAAAATTCGAATAAGAAGTAATTAGTGTTTCAGAGGGTATAAAGATTTGCTACGTTTGCCACTGAGCTACGGCAGTGGAAAAGAGCATGGCTTCTGAGAAGGAGCTTCGTGGTTCGAATCACAGTAACACCAAAAGTATTTTTCACAGTGTTCACGTTCGAAAGTAATAACTTGTCACGGAAAGTTTCTCAATTCGCCTTTCGGATCCGGCATTAAATTGTAGGTCCCCTCCATTTATGTGCAAAAATATACAAGCTCAACACAAATAGTTCCAAAAAGCTAGGCCTTGGACCGCAATGTTCTGTCGCGCCGAATATTATTATTAAAGATTTGCTACTGAAGCCGTGGAAGGTTATGCAAGTTGTACATTCAAGGTTCATAAGTTAAATAAAAGCGCTAGGAGAGGTATCAGGAATGTTCCCTTACATACGGAGCCAACATTTTTCCGTAAGAGAAAACAAGTGAAGGAGTAGGAGTAGGAATAGTGGGACCAAGATGCCACAAATTCATTCCACTATGCAAGAATTCCACAATATTTCAAGTGGAACTATGCGGAATAAACGCTGCAACCGAAAACTTGCCAGCAAGAAGGCTAATAAATATAATGTCTAACAGTCAAGCCGTGCTAAAAGCACTAAGCAAGTATGAATTTCGATTGAAGGCAGTCATCGAATGCCACAATGCCCTAAACAATGTGGCAAATAATAGCTTATTTGGGTACAAGGACAGAAGGGCATACTGGTAATGAGATGGCCGACCTAATTGCAAAGATAGGAGCTGAAACTCCTTTAATAAGACCGAACCCATCTGTACGGATTCAACAATGCAGATATAAATAGTAAAACAATAAAGTGGGTAATAAAATGCACAAATAACTATTGGAAAAATATAGAGGGTCTATTACACTCAAAGAAATTCCTAAACTTTAATCACAAAAAAGCGAAATAGGTCAAAAAACTTAAACAACAAGAACTAGGAATCTTATGCGGAGCACTAACAGGACACTATACTTGTAAGTATCATATACCCAAATAGGAATCATCACTGATGATACCTGCAGATACTGCAATGAAGAAGGGGAGACCATGAAACAGCTCATAGCTGATTTCCCAGACCTAATAAAATCAAGGATAAACACTATGGACAAAATATCTATAACAACAAAGCCCAGCCAAAAGAATAATTCACTTTACTATCAAAGGACTAAAAGATTTTTAGGTTCAAAGAATAGGGGGCACAATAGATCCATGTAGGTCGTGGTGCAAGTGGCTGGTACACACCCCCAATTCTTATCGTATCGTATCGTATTATAATACTAATAATATTCGGCGCGACAGTCCATTGCGGTCCAAGGACTGGCTTCTCGCAACCATTAGTGTTGAGCATGTATATTTTTGAACACAAATGGAGGGGACCTACAACTTAATACCGGATCCGAACGACGAATTGAGAAGCTTTCCGTGACAAGTAATTACTCTCGGACGTTTCTTAGACTTTCGGGAGAGGTGGGACCGTGAAAAATACTTTTGGTGTTACTGGGATTCGAACCACGAACCTCCTTCTCAGAATGCCATACTCTTATCCACTGAGCCACGGCGCCCACCGTATCATATCATATCGTATGTGTTAGGATGTTATTATCGTAATATTTCCCTATCACCATCCGCAGAGTGAAAGTTTGATCGGTTATTGGTTGACCGTATTGGTATCCCAGCCAAAGGAATAATACAGTTTATCAAAAGAATAAAAGATTTCTAGGTTCAAAGAATAGGGGGCACAATAGACCCATGTAGGCAGCCGTCCAAATGACTTGTACACACCCCCAATTCATCGTATCGTATGTGTTAGGATGTAATTTTCGTAATATTTCTCCATCACCATCCGCAGAGTGAAAGTTTGATCGGTTATTAGTTGACCTGTGGCCGGATGAAAAAAAGGAGAGTGAAGAGAGTTTTCGGGTACCCAGTACACTTACACAACCCGGCCCCATCTTCAACAAAAACCCCAAAGATTTTCTCGACGAAAATTTAGAACTTTGACTAAAACCGTATAGACTAGAGACAGTATTAAGCTAATCCCTGGTAAGTCACGATAAAGTCAGAGACAAATAACCAATACGTATATTTCGAAATAAAGAAAGAAGTAGTCGAATTCAAAAGCAACTACAACTAGAAAATTCAGAATAACTTTATTGTTCACCCGCCATTCCAATCAACCAACGAATTAATCATCCGCCGAAGTTTCCCTATTGTTAAAGGAACAAAGTTTAATTTTAAGCAATGAACTAAATAAAATTGGCTCTTAAATTAAGTCTAAGGAGAGACAAAGAGAATTATTATATTGTTCAAGTGATTTAGGTGCATGCGTGTGACTATTAAACGTGCGGTGTGTTAACAAAAGCCAACGCCTTTGCTGGGCTACTTTCTACTTAAATAATTTAAGATCACTTTGGGCAAGTTGCCAGGAAACTACGAGAACAGTAACGTGAGCGTCCCAATTAAAAAGAAAATCCGCATTCAACTGCGCTCGATCGATTGGGTGAGGTCGTAGAACTTTTGCGATTTCAGTTTCAAATGAAATTTTCACTTCACATGAATTGAATAACCGAATTTGTTTGTAATTAACACAAGCATTGAATTTGCTTTTAATTAACACAAGTCCATGTAAAAAAGTTTGTTTATGAATATATATGTATATATATATATATATATATACATATATCTCGTAATTTTCATATGGATTCATTAAAATGCCGACACTTCACGCTTTTATTTATGTACCACAAGAGTGAAGTTTAAAAAAAAGCTATGATTCAATTGGCAACTAGTTTGTCTTAGCAAAGCAGGATTTTATTCTAGGATAGTTCTTGAAAATCAAGTATATATGACATATGTATTTAATCGAATAAAAATATGCATCTTACATGAATTCTTCTTTAAAAATAAATCTAAATTCAACAATGAAGTGCATTTTTGCCGGGAATAAAGAATTTCCATAGTCATCCTTGGCTTTCATTGAAAATTTGCATCACAAAGGATGCAAATGTCATTCAATTATAAGTTTTACTGGAACATGAAAAGTTTTATTGTAACACGAAAAGTTTTTCCCAACACTGTCATGAGCGGATGCTTCTGTTCTTGATGCTTTCCCAGTGTCAGCTGAATAATTCTTATTTTTGGAAATATTTCGGAACACACAAAACAAAAGAGGAAATTGATGAAAACTCGAAGTAAACTTTTCAGAAGCAGTAAATGTGTACTTCAATAAAGAGCTTCTTTGTCGGAACATTTAGTTACATCACAAGAATACGAGTATTGGGACTCTCATCCACTTAAACAGACTCACGCTTGAAACCACTTTAAAAAAACTTAATCGACGTGCATACTGAGAGATAAATGCATTGTACAAAAAATAATTTATTTGCTTGTAATTTGTTGATGATGTGAATAGATTTACAAAGTAATTGTAATTGATAGCATGAGGTGACAGAAGAAAATGATATTTTATAGTAATGATAGTGATTGGAACTTGGAATTATTAAATATAAACAGACACTTAAAATTAGATACTATTTTACTTATATTTATGTAAGTTGGAAAGTCAGGCCCAATCCAGTATTTGAAGCAAAAGTGATTTTGTGACCGAAGTTGATGTGTAAACGCAATCTATTATTAAGCTGTGCGCACACATTTACGTTTATAGTGAGATATGCATCAAAGCCATGCTATAAATACTACATGTTAGACACAATAGTCAGAAGTAAAACTTTAAATCGCTTCACAAAAACCAACTATAATGTTGAGAGAAACTTCCTTTTTAGAATTTGTATTGTAAGACAACCGATATGAAGAGTTGAGGCTTTATTAGTTAGGCACTGTGCAATTGCAAAATATTATTTCCACTAGTGAATACCCGTCAAAAATGACGGAATCTTTTTTCTACCACCTAACCATTTCGACAATTTTCATCGGAGCACCAAACGAACATATGGTGTGAATATGAACCAAATCCAATCATAAACACAAATTTTCGTAAACATCTCGACTCCAGCGCCCCCTTACGGGTCCAAAAAAAAGTTAAACTTATTGGAGCACCATACGATCATATGGTGTAAATATGAACTAAATCCAACCATAAACACACATTTTCGTAAACATCTCCACTCCAGCGCCACCTTACGGGTCAAAAAAAAACTTAAACTTATCGGAGCACCAAACGATCATATGGTGTGAAAATGAACCAAATCCAACCATAAACACAAATTTTCGTAAACATCTCCACTCCAGCGCCACCTTACGGGTCCAAAAAAAACTTAAAATTATCGGAGCACCAAACGATCATATGGTCTAAATATGGCTTCGATACATATAGTGTTTTAGGCGGGATGAAGCGACATAAAAGCGTTATATCCAACAGACAAACATACCGACAGCGGCAATTATGTTATAAGGCGATGCTTATGTTGCTGTGTTCCATTACGTATGTACGTGTGTGAACTTACCATATACACCAACCAAATACACGAACCTATTCATTGAGAACTATCAAAAAATATACACTGCGGTTCACTAGATTAGAAGCACATAACTTTGAGAGATAAATTTGATATTTCTTCAGATATATGTCAGGAAAGAAAGGAAAAAAATGATTATGCAACTTAGAGTAGTATGAAGTTAATACAAGATCAAGTCTAAAAAATATTCAGAGCAAGATAACGGTACCTTAGAAACCTTTTCGCCAAATGGGTCAGAAGGGCATGCATTTAAATGGTTTATATCGGATTATAAGCACCTTAAGGCATCTTAGAGCGATGGGAATATCACTTTCATAAGTTGGTAAATGGCTAGTTAACTGAGGAATTGGAGGCTCCACCAATGACCAAGGATCATACTATGCTGTCGCCACCAAGCATATACGAAGTTAGCAGAGCGATAAATCGGCTCAAAAATAATAAGGCTGGGATCCCAGCGGAACTGATAAAAATCGGAGGCCCCAAATTACACCAAGCAATTCATGAAATAATAGTGCAAGTATGGGAGGAAGAAGCTATGCCAGCTGGCGAAGAGGAATCCTGTGCACCATACATAAGAAGGGAGATATCACAAAATGCAGCAATTATCGTGGTATAACGTTGTTGAATACCGCGTATAAGATTTTCTCCTCTATACTTCAAGACAGGATAGCCCCATACGCTAAAGTCATCATTGGTACCAGTGGGGCTTCACCTTTAGGCAGGTGATGGAAAAATGTCTAGAGTTTCAAAACTCACAACACCATCTTTTTATAGACTATGATAGCATGGCTAAAGACTTTATAAAGCCATGAGAGAATTCGGCATCCCAAATAAACTGACACGGCTATGTAGATTGACCATGACTAATGTTATAAGCCAAGTAAAAATATCCGGATAACTATCGAGCCCATTCAACATCTATAACGGGCTCCGACAAGGGGATGGACTGGTCGAGGGGGTGGACTGGTACAGGAAGCTTTCGTCCAGATCGAGCAGGCGGCACGAAATCTGGGGCTGCACATAAATGAGAGCAAAACAAAGTACATGTTGGCCACGTCTGCGACTAGAAGATCCAACATTGGTCCCGCAATTTGAATAGTGGAGCGCGAATTAGAGGTAGTGCAATCCTTTAACTATCTCCGGTCAACTGTAGCAGCCGATAACAGCATGGAACCAGAAATATGCACACGGTTGCTTAAAGCCAACAAAGCCTACTATAGTCTGTCGAGACTCTTCAAATCCAGGAACTTAACCATAACATCCAAGCTGCTGATATATAAAAGACAATGGTCATACCAGTACTTACAAATAGATCCGAGACTTGGGTGCTTAGCAAAAAGCATTCTGACCTCTTAGCCGCGTTTGAGAGAAAACTCTTATGGAAAATTTTTGGCCCCGTATGTGAGGAAGGACGATTCCGAAGACTCTATAATGTCATATACTCGTAGCATAGAAAAGGGAGAATTTTTGATTCGGTAAGATCTGATGATGGCATATCAGATCAGAGTTATAGGGATACCTAACTGGATGAGATCGGTTCGAAATTAGGGTAGGTGGATAGGTGTTTTGCAGAAGGCTAGATTGTAGAGACAAAAATAATGATGTTGAAGATGCCATCAGATCACCAGTAGAAGATTATAAACGATAGCCGTAGATAGTATACCGTTCGTGGTTCAATATAAGCTAGCGGCATTTGTTTCCTCGGAATGTGCCTATGTCACTTTTCATTATAAAAATAAAAATTCAATTCCAAGCCCAACCACTAGCATGGCTGTTATACTAGTTGTATAATGATGAACAAAAGAGTCTTCCATTATTGAATTAAAAAAGTAAAACTCAATCAAATAAAAATCCCAAGTCAAACAATGAGCAAAGACAACAAGGAAAATAAATGAATTTCATTACAAACAATCAACTGGGATCACTTGAAATGTAAATTGTGTTTAAATATAAAATACAAAAAATAGCCAACATTTCATTTGCTCGAGCGCACTTCGTTAAAGCAAAAGTATATGTCCGTTATCAATTACTGGCCATTAAAACTGTTGATGACGATGATGATAAAGGCCGGGACGTAACTGGACGGACAACACTGGACTGAATTGCAATGCGATGACCAACGCTTATTTGCAATTGGGTATCTATTGAATGAGTTCTTTGATAAAAATTGTAATACGTGTTTGTCTGTTTGGGCTGCAGAAGGCACACAGGGCACAGTGTCCTCCTACATGCACTATTTACGGCGCGGCGGCTATGTACGTAGAATTATTGTGCGGCATCCAGCTGAGCTCATCCGCAATGAGTGCCAAATGATTTCCAGGAAATATTTAATTAAGTTCGAGTTGTTCTCTTTTGGTTCTTTGTTTCAAGTGAATTTAAAGTGTAATTATCTGTTTGCTATGTCATATGTTTGTATGCTGCCCACTACTCGCCAATGATTACTGTATTTCAATCTAGGTGGAATATTGAAAGAAGGAGTTTGCGAATTATTGCAAATTCAACGTCTACATATAGTTTACTCAATTGAAATAAGTTTCTAAAATTATGTCTAATTAGTTAAGCTGCAATTCTGAAAACTATTACATGGATAAGGAATCTAGAAAAGTTGTTAAAGGTAAAAAAAAAATTGAAAAAACACATTATGAATAAGTAAATGAATGAATAATAGCCACGCTTGTTGTTATTGGTGACACACACTGGTCCCACAAAACGATACAATTTACTCTTACAAGTGTTACACACTTGTTAACAACTTCACATTTCTTGAATTCTTTTAGGTACGCGCCTTCCTCCCAGAATGATCTGGAGGAAAGGACCACCAACCAGTCACACCGTATATAAGAGTAGGTCTTACTACTGCTGTATATAGCCAATGAGTAAAGTAAAGTAAAGAGGACAAGTTCAGTTTTTTGTGGGGTTACTCCTAAGCTGCAGAGAGCTGGCCAATGTGTTAGCTTGTTGAGAGCATTTTGCAGGAGTTCTCTTAAGGTGTTAGAGTACTTTTCTGAGACGGCAATAGCAACATAATCCGCATAGGCGATCACTCGGTAGCCCTCCCTTCTAAGGCATACAATAAGCTCGTTCACCACTAAGTTCCATAAAAGGGGGGCAGGACTCCACCTTGTGGGTTTCCTCTGCTGCCATATCTGCTGGCAGAAAACTGTATTTTGGATTAACGTTGGTACCTGCAAGAAGGGCAAACCCCCACGGTCCTCTTCGGACACGAATTGTACGACAATTGGCGATCATCAATAGATGTACCAGTAATAACTCACTGGTAAGAGCTAAGCCTATCTCACACCCATGCCGATTTAAGGGATGACGGCAACCGGTTGGTTGATGCGCAACTCCTCGCCGAGCAACTACCGTATTGGTAACATCAGCTAGGTCGACTGATTTACCATGATAGGACCCTTAAGCAAATAACTAGTCCTAGGCCACCTAGAATATATATTCCAGGCACTCCAGCGGTATGTCTGCTGGCAGACGACACACCTAGTTTTGAGTTAACAATCCACCATAGTGTACTCTTTGTAGTGTAGGGAGTATTCAATGAAACGTACTAGCGTATGCAGAGCTGTTTCCACAGATTAACCCTGGCAATACGATTTACAAATACTGCGAGCATTTACCCGGTCTCTCTGCATAAATCCGGAATGTGGACCAGATCAAGACAACTCTTTAGAATCGTCTCCAGCAAAGGAAGGATAATATCCGAAGACCTTTACAGTTCGGCAGGAATAACGCCGTCTGGTCCTGCAGATTTAAGTGGTTTGAACAGCGCCGAAAGCAGTTTATCCTTGTTTATTAGATTATTAGAGATAGTTGTGTCAGTGTTTTGCCTGTTAAGGTTAACGTTACTTATAACATGGGAGCTACCCGGAAAATGGGTGTCTAGAAGCAGATTGAGCGATTCTTCGCTAGAGGTAGTCCAAGAGCTATATGCTTTTTTCAAACAGCTAGGCATAGTTGGATTGATAGAGAGGATTATTCTTAGCCTAGATGCTTGTCAAGATTCTTCTATTTTGCCACAGAAGAGTCCCCAGGATACTCGCTTAGCTTTCCTTAATAGTTGGACTTTTGACCCACTTAAATGGGACATAGGTCCCAAATCTAATTAGAGACTAATGTCCCACCCCATCGGGACATAAGTCCCAAAAAATATATTGGGACTTATGTCCCTGCGCCTTTTAAAAGAAATCGTTTTATGTATGAAAGTCCACAAATTTTTTTTTAGTTATTATCTCTCCGAATATTTGGGACTTATGTCCCATCTTCGACAACAACAATCCCAACCCGATCAGTTGGGACATAAGTTCTTATTCGATTTGGTCCCAAAAGCAAATATTGGGACTTATATCCCGGGGACTTATGTCCATGCGCCGCTTGCTCCACCTCGTGTTCTTGCTGGTCCTTATTCGATATTTGCAAGAAGCCGTTTAATGTTCTCACTCACTCACTAAAATTTGGAACCCATTTAAGACTCTGCTTTGTGATCGTAAAAACCTGCAATGGCATCTATTTTCTGCTTCCTCTACTAAGGCGTTCATGCGGTTGTGCTTGTCACGTCTTAAGCTACACTGAACTTCTTCTCTCTTCATACGGTACTTTCATGACTGCAGTGACGGATGCGATTTGATCTTTGAGAGCTGTACGCTATTCTATTTCAGGTTTCTAAAAATAGTTATGTGCTACGGTATTTCTGCCTTTTCCGAGAAACACGTTGCCACAGCTTTTCAGAGTTCAACTAAGCTTGGTTGGGTTGATCAGCTGATCTTTTCATTGACATCGGCGTAGACTAAAGTTCTCGCTTTCGGTATAGTACCGGAGGATGAGAAATACGTGTTATTGTTTCTGGTGGACGCACTGCGAAGGTGAGTGTAAGCTACCACTAGGTAGTGATAACGTGCCATTCAGATGTCGTCTACTTTAGGCCATTATTCATCCTTCAAAATTTAGGCGATTATTCATTTTCAACGAATCTGTTGTCACTTTGCCTAGAAGTGCACTGAGATTGGTATGTTGTAAAAGATTATTGTTTTATCTGAGTTTTTCTAAGAAATTATCGTTCTCTTCAACTACAACTGCTTTCCATAATTAATTGGTTTCTGAATTGATGCGCCATAACCATACGCCATACCCCACATATCTATTAATATCTTCAATCTGAAAAGCTTGCACGTACTTCAACTATTACATCATTGGCAGGCAAACTGGTTGGGGTCACACGCGTACACATTAAATTCAAAAGGCTATTCGTCTGCCGCTTGAAAAAATAATAATTATTTATATCACGTTATGTATTTTTTTTCAAATTGTTCTATTTATCTGTCAACAAAAATGTCCATCATCAGAAATAATTAACTGAATTGTGATAGTCGTCCCTCAGTGTGCATGTTCTATACAATATATTTAAATGTCACACACACACAGATACTGTCCATTAATTCTAAGTTAACATGAAACTGATAAACATTCCGCTAATTTATTTACATGCCACTAATGATTGGCAGTAAAGCTATAAAAAAAAATAAAGTTGGAAAGAGCCTTCAGATAATTTTGCAATGATTTTCCATGACATACGAGTGCGAGTACACTACGAGTACATCTCCTAAAGTAAGCGAGTTGCTTTTTGCATTCGATTGACATATTAGAATTCAGTTTGCGAACGTATTGAAATATTTAACAAGATACTAGCTTTATAAATATTTAATTACTTTCAGTGGAAGCGATAGAGCAAATTGAATTGCAAAGGAGGACATAACAAAAAACAGATTGGGTCATAAGTGCCACATGTGGGAATTTTTTTATTTTTGGAAATTCAACTTCCGATCTTTCGCCTTCCTGCTGGTATGACGGGATATCTAAAAAGCAAAGCAAATGCATATTGCGATTTTCATTACTTGCAAATTTTATTCAATGCCAGTAGAAGTGAAAATGAAATGTTAATCTCGGAATTTCCATGCAAATAAAATTTATTTTCATTGTTTGTTTATTTAATTCTTCACTCACATTATTCATTATTCTAGAATCTAGACCTAGACATGTAAATGGCAAATGAAGGCGATGCAGAATCAGTGATGAGCGTAGATGATATTGAGTAACGTTTTGCAAACACAAACATAACAAGAAAATAAATGGAATCAAAATTGATTTAAAATGGAAAAACAAGTCAATGTTCGGGTACAAACTTTTATATATACATCGAAACACGCCACACAGTCGTTTATTATTTGGTAATAATCGCCAAAATATCTGTTTTTGAGGTCGGGGCTATTTCAAAGAATTTTCTTTTTTCCACGCTTCACACGCGCCACACGCAACTGTCGCCCCTGACATTGAGCTGCTCACAAAAATCCTCAGCCTTCTAGGTGGTGCGAAAGGTGGTTAAAAAAGACCTCAAAACGAGAAAATGGTGCGATTTCAAATCATTACACCTTTTACAGGTGAAACGTGACACTCACAAAATTTCAGGTCTCTAGATTGTGTGGAAAAGTTGGTTAAAAAGGACTTCAAAGTCATTCAGTGTTTTCCCTTGGTAATAAATTTATGTATAAAAACCACCCGTCAGGTCAATCCCCTTCACATCATTACCACACCCTACAAACATCCAGCCCAACCGTCCCCACCACATCACAAAGTTTCAGCTGTATTGGATTAGCGGTCTTCGAGTTATGCGCGAACAGACATACAGATAAAGTTTCATTTTTAAATTCTCTATATTAACTTCGCGTGCCCGTGGCTGGCTGGATGGCTGGTGGGCAGAATCTTGTGATCAATTTTTAACACAGTTCCTAAAGCCCGATTTTATTGAAATTTTGCACACATGTACATTTCTGGTGACAATACTTTCTATTAATTAATTTGAGTGTGATCGGGCCGCGGCGTCGGGGGGCTCCCATACAAATTTTTTTCCGCGACATCAGATCATTTCATACTATAATGACTGTGTTCTGTGTGCGTTGTGAGTTGTGGGCCGCGCTGTTTGCTTTACGATTGGGGTGTATAGTGGAGTTCAGTATACTTTTGGTTATTAAAGAATTTACATGAAAAGTTTTAGTTTTTATGGGTTGTTTTTTTATATATTACTACATAGGGTCCCGTAAATGATTTTAGAAAATGCTAATACTAGTATTTTCCGATGCAAATCTCTATGTCAGTCAAAAAATTTAACATTTTTTGAGATTATGTTTCTCAAAAGTAATCTGTCTGTTCGCATCGCAACATTGTTTTTTATTTACTTGAAAAATTGAATTCAGTGAAAAAATAGAATTATCGTGTGATGATTTTTTACGATTTCCGATGATCGGGGCTAACCCAACAACAGTGCTTCGAATCACTTCATTCGACTTTTGGCGACGAAGCACCCTCCTTGGCTAGTGTTTATAATTGGTACAATGAATTTATACGCAAGCGAAGTTCACTCAAAGACGAGCCTCGTGAAGGTCGTCCAAAAATAGCTGTTGTGCCAGAAAACATCGATGCTGTGAGAAAACTGATTGAAGAGGATCGTCGTGTGACTTATCGGGAAATCGAGGCATCCCTAGGCATGAACATTAAGGTGCGGAAGCTATGTGCACTTTGGATTCCACGTTTTTTGAAAGACGCACAAAAAAAAGGTCCGTGTCGATTGGTTCCGCCAAATGCTTGAAAAATTCGTTGAAGGTACTTCCAAAAACGTATACAAGATCGTGACAGGTCACGAGTCATTAATATTTGCGTTTGAGCCGGAAAGATAATGGCAATCGACTGTTTGGGTCTTCCAATTCGAAGAAAATCCAACCAAAGTTTTGCGAGCTCGGAGCGTTGGGAAACAAATGGGCGTGTTTCTTCAAGAAAACCGGTCATGTGGCTACTGTGCTTTTGAAAATCAAAAGACAGTCAATTCAGCTTGGTATACGACCATATGTTTGCCCGACGTTTTCAAAAAATTGAGAGAAAACAATCTAAAACTGCGAACCATTTTGCATCACGATAATGCGAACTCACACATACCATATCAAAAAAGCTCAAATAGAGCACTCAAACGATCAAATTGATGGGTCTTCGACTTCGGTGTTATTAGGTGTAATGTGTCCGGTTGCCAACTCTGGCATTAGCAAATAATTTCTCTTGTCACTTTTCAGTTTCATATGAAATGCACTCAGGATATTCTCTTGAAATAAAAATGTATCTAATGCTAGTTATAAGAGAAATAAAACGAACACCAGACAACAAATCACACCCAGCCAAGAGCAACAACAATCGTAAATGGCAGACAGCTACAGTAAACTAGTGTCTGCTTGTTAACATCCACAAAACTGAAAATTACTTAAAAGTAATAAGGAATGTAAGGGAGAGTATTTTGCCAGCGAAATACAATGAAAGGCTATATAACAATATAAAACAAATTCAAATGGATTTGACTGGACGTATACAAACATTCTGGGAAAATAACTCAAGAATTTTAGGTTTAGGACAGTTGGAAGGACACCAATGCAATTTGACATGGGAAGTAATACTTCGAGCCAACAACAATTGATTGTGACATAAGGAGTGGCATAGGAAAAAGGAAATAATAATCCAATCGATCATGTACCTGCCACGAATATTTCCTGCGGGAAATCGTTAATTTCATTTTTACAGCAGTGATCTGAACAAATGCACATACATTTTATGAATTATTAGGAAGCAATTAGTCACAGTAAGTAAGAGGAGTTAACGGTTGGTGTCTTCTACTGATTCTAATGTATATATTCAGTTGAGGTTTTTAACGAGTATATCTTAGATACAAAGAGAATAAAACGCCATATATCTCATCACTAGAGACTAATACTTTGCAACTTAAATATTTAATGAAATAAATAAAAACTATTACTAATATTAGGTTTATATTTGCTTTTGTAGTATACCTCCGTAAAGTGCCCTGTAGGTAAACGCGTGTTTTATGGCGCTGGTGCTGTGAAAACATTATAGACATATCGGTAACCGCATGCCTCCACAAAATGGTCGATAAAGAACACACCAACTCCCTGGGTTTGCTTAAAAAATATACATTTCCCATAAGTCGAATCGCATGGAAACACTAATAACAATACTACAAGTAGACTTTAAGGTGAGGTTGGTTGGTTCGTTGGTTATTTGAGTTTGAAATATTGGATCGTGAAAGGAGGTCCAATGATGTATCGACTCAGGGTCCGACATGTTTGCTTAAGTATACTGACGGATCTAAGAAGGAATTTGGAGCGGGTGCTGATGCCTTTGGAACCAATACCAACTTCTCGATACCACAGAGTAAATACCCAAGTGTCTCCCTTCGAAATCCATGCAATCGAGGTCTTTGCTAGAATGTAGGATAAGGGTATCCAAGGCGCTTCAATCAAAATTTAGTCACAGACTCAGGACGCACTGAATGCTCTTAACCATAAATGAATTGCTGGCAATGAATTAGAAGATAAACCACCTAGTACTGGCTCAACTATCGGCTTTTAAAGCCTTTTGTGAAGTCAATTGAGCTACTGCCATCACAGAAAAATTAAGCTAGTGGAAAAGACAGATTTGCCAATTCCATTGGAAGAATACCACAGGGCATAGATAATCAAAACTAATCAAGTCATATTCCTATAAGCGAATCGTTTGCTGGTCTTAGAAACGTCTACGGATGTTAGGGGGCTTTCTTACCGGCTTGATATATCATCTTATGTTGGTGAGAATTAAAGTATCAATCAATTATCAGTATAATATTTTGATATTGTAATCGTTAAGCATATTATTTATATGTAAATATTCTTTCTCAATTGCATAAATTATATTATCAAGTTCCCTAAGAATAAACAAAAAAAAGGAAAAAAAAACTTCTGACTATTCTTTATAAGTTTATATTCAAACAATATCATACACTTAAACAAACTAAACATATTGTTACGAAAAGTGGTTAGTAGCACAGATAGTGGAATACGAATAACAAGATAAATCGCAATGTACATACTCGTTCAAAAAGATGGCGGCTAATTAGAGATGAGAACTTCATACTTTTAGGCTGTAAGATAAATTAGATTATTTTAAACTACTTAATACAGAATGGCCTAAAATATTATTCTGTTGCGCGACAGACCGATACGGTCCAAGGCCTAGCTTCTCGCGTCCATTCGTGTTGCGTTGTGTAACCACTAAAGCCGCGGCGTCTAGTATATAAGCATAGTTTCATTTTTGACATTGGTCACCAATGTTGGGAACAAAAATTGCTTAAGCACAAGGGTTTCTGTGGACGCCTTGTCTCGTATACTGTGGATGTGTTGCTGTCTACTAATTGTCAGCCCTAAGTATTTTGCTGAGCTACGTGCATCCTCCTTTTATTTGTAATTGCGAACACAGTCTTTAATCTCGCTAGCTAATGATCTGAGCCAACTTCAATACTTCTAAAAGGGATGACACCACCAGCTTCAGTGACTGACCTCTTTTCCAGTCATTTAAGTCTTATGAGTTAAAAGTAAAGTCCATCAATATGTGAACTTTTAATCATCGTCCTAGCCTCCCGAAAAAAGTCTCGCCACCGGTCACAATTTCAAACCGATATTGTCAAAATTGGCAGACAATACGTATTTAAAAAACTTCAATTAGTATCCATAGAGTATCCAAATTCCCTTTAATAGCAGATTTTGTTATCAATTTTTTGGAATAATGCACTACTGGTGAACAGAAAATTGAGTGGGTTTTGCTGGCGTTATCTAAACCCTTCGATGACCACAGTATTGGCTAATGTATTTGTCTCTTTTAGTTTAAATGGCATTTGATGGCATTAGTTTTGTGTGGGCAAAATTCTACCCTTATTTATGAATTTCACTTAAAATTTTTTATTAAATTAAAAATAAAATTTAAATTAAATTAAGTTTCGCGAAGTATCCAACTCCTCCTTTATTTGAATGGGAAACACACAAGTGGAAAATAATTCCGATGCAGACACAAACAAAATATGTAGTTTCTATTTACCATCGTTTTTCAAATATTATTGTTTCATGAATGGACACTTGTCGCTGCAAACGACACAAGTGACTATAAAAGAAAAGTTTCACCAGAACCGAAAATACAAACAATCTTAATGCACATTTGAATTTACCGCACTTGTAATTTGTGTAACATCCATTGACAATTCTCAGCTAAAACTAAAAACGCTCTGTGATTAATCGAAAGAAAATTATGTAACGCTCACAAAGTGATGACCACCAAGGTGTGGGAGAAAAATTTGAATTAACAACCAAATGAGTGCAAGTTATTTGACTTTTTTCACCTCCTTGAATCTGCTTTTAATTGGCCAGATCGGCAATATTGGCATTGCTCTTTGTTAGCGACTTCTCGAGCAACTGGCAGCTTTATGCGAAACGAACATTGAGTTGATTAATGCAAATTAACATTTCACCGCTAACTCGCTGGATATATCTAAGCAGCTTGATTTCTTTTGTAATCTTAATGGAATCTATTGACCTCCGAATTGAATTTGCGAGATCTTTCAGAACATTTTGCCTTGCGGATGGCCTGAAGGTGACGGGCGGTATTTACCATTGACATTTTATGATAAATAATTGACAATATACTTATAACAAACTTCCGGTTGTTTGAATTTAGTTCGTATGTCACACGACCCCATTTCGCATTTATGCTTGCAGTTGATTATGCTACTAGAGTTGTCAGTTAAATTTAGAATTTCCGACATTTCAGACGAGACAGTTTAGGGTGGTTTACTCGTATATGCGGCACACATTGATAATAATGTAATTAGTTCAAGCTGGCTGTAGATGTAATCAACGAGCGGAACTGTAACAACTGGCGCGGGGAACTTCCAGCCATTTCTTTAAATTATAATTCGACAGTAGCTACCTACTTATATTTCAAATGTTTAGGTTAGTTCTTGCAAGGTGCTGCTTTGTGGAATTAAATATTTAGTTTCTTTGACGTTTTATTTTATTTTGACTATCACTAATTTGAAAATAATAAGCCGGGGTTTTCCGCATTCGGTTGAAAAATTGTCTAATATTTTATAAAAGTTGATTCAAAGCATAATTTTTGCCATTTTTGTAAAAACTAAGGTTCAATGAGCTTCCACTGTTATCAAGTATAAATGAAGCGGAGGAATTTCTAGCACGTTCTTCTTGGACTAAGATACAAATAATTTATTACGAGCTTAGGGCTATGTCTGTCACGCAAAAAGTAGTTCTGTATGAAATATCATAAGCATACCAATTCAGTGGTTCACAAATTTTAACAGAGACACAAACCATAATGGGAGCAACAGTTTTTAATAAAATAGAAAAATATTTTAACTGTAGGACAACTACTGGTTGAATAACACAAACTAGAGGCCCATTTATTCATATAACGGGCTGCAGCCACACTCGTATCTAGATAATTTTCAGTCGAAAATCTTCGTTTCCCTTTTGGAATACCTTTATCCCAAAAAAGATTCATATCCTATCTAGATCAGTGCGATGAGAAGTTGGTATCCTATATGTAACACAGTCCTACTTACACCTTACTACGATGGTATACAAATTCCAACATGCCTACCTTAAAGGCAGGAGACTGCCCTACAAGAGGTGGTGCGCACGATTGAGCACTCCCTTAAATACAAACAATACACTCTTGCCACCTTCCTCGACATAGAAGGCGCCTTCAACAATGTTAATATTAATGTCATTCAGGAGGCTCTTACTGAGTTGATATAAAGCAACTACAAAAACAGTAAATCATCTCCATGCTAGGCAGCAGAGAAATTCATATTAATTTGGGCAGTAGTAACATGATCAAATCAGTCAACAGAGGCACTCCCCAGGGAGGGGTAATATGGCTGATGGTTATAAACAAGGTCCTTAAGTTATTTGAGCAGGACGGGACGAAAGCTGTAACGTATGCAGACGACGTGGTGATTCTTGTGTCAGAACAGTACCCTTACGTGATTTGTGAAGTCATGGAAAGGGCTCTAGGGAAGGTTAGTTCCTGGGATACCAGTTGTAGACTGGAAGTTAACTTTAGGAAAATACCGGTTTTTGGCTTCTTAAAGCTTAATGGCCAAAGACTTACCTCAGAGACCTTAGAGGCTAAATATATCGGCGTGATCCTCGACAGGAAAACTCAGCTGGAACACAAACATAGAATTCAGGGCTAAGAAATCATGTATTGCCTTATACGCCTGTAAGAAAACCATTGGTAAGAAATGGGGCCTGCAGCCGAGGATGGCACTTTGTCTGTACACACTCTTACCTATGGTGCGCTAGTCTGGTGGCCGGCGATTAATAACATATTGTGTCACCGAGCTAGGTAGATTACAAAAATCAGCAATTGTTGGGATAACTGATGTAATGAGGTCTTGTACTACCGATGCTCTCAATACAATTTTACACCTATTACCCCCCGACCTATTTATTAAATACGTTGCGACGTGCAGCGCGGTTCGTGGTTTGTTGGCAAACCGTACGGGCACTATTGAAGTTGCTACCAAAGGATATGATACCATCCTCAACTGACTTCTGCATTCCTTAATTGAACTTCAGTCCCAGTTTGGTCGTTGAGTTTCCGACTAGAGAAAGTTGGAAGAACGAAGGAGTTTGGGGACTTTTTGACGTGACTGTTTTCACCGGCGGAGAACTGGAGTCGGCGCTGGAGTCTTCTCAGAAAAACTTAATCTTTCAATGTCCTAAAAGCTAGCATCTTTCAGGCGGAGATCCTGGCGATTAGATAGACATTCAGTGCATTTGCTAACAGTTCCGCTATAAATAGTAGGGTTTGCATATGCGAGGACAGCCAATCCGCAATCAGAGCCATTACTGCGACTAGCAACAACTCAAAACTTGTCAGGCAGTGCCAAGCTGAATTGGCTTCAGTAAGCCAAAGCATGGACCTAACCCTAGTGTCGAGGCACAGCGACATTGACGGAACCGAGAAAACGGATGTACTAGCGAAGAAGGGCTTAACAATGGACATGAAGAGAGTGTGCTGTCCTTTGAGCTCCGTCATAGAACGGGTCCTCACTTTCCATACCACCAAGGCACAACTATTGTGGAATGACTTGACCAACTGCTCTACTTCGAGGACGATGTGGCCTAACTGCAATAAAAATAAATCCACCGAGCTGATCTCAAGATCACGGAAAGATATTTCCAGAGCCGTGGCTGTTATCACTGGTCAATGGCCGGGGGGTAGCACCGCTGCCACACTGAGAATTCCGCAGGCTTCCGACTCCATAAATTGAAAAAAAAAACCCTTCTTTGCCAACCTGAGGGACACTGTCGGAGTGCCAGATCACCGATCTGATCTCCTACCTGAACGCTACAGGCGGGCTGTAATCATTTAAATGCACCTATAACGTCATAAAGTCTCCCGAAGTCTGCGAAACGGCGCACTCTAGCGCTACTTGAGGTGCTCGCTAAGGCGGCGTGGACCACCACCCTATCTACCTACCTTACTAGCTTACAACCAACTAACTAATCCAGTTTTCGGGTTAGTCTTGGTCTTGCAAGCTGAGTCATGGTATTAGTCTAGCATTGGTGCCTTTAGTCTTGGTATTGATCTTGCAGCCACGCAGTCTTGGTATTGATCTTGTGGTCTTGCTGTCGTGTGGTCTAGTGGCCTTTGTTGTAATTTTGATAAGTAATAAATAACTATTGACCTCTAGGCGTGTTCCGGACCTGGACGCTAGAGGTCTGGTGTGGTTCACAGATGGATCAAAGTTGGAATCTGGAGTTTGAGCTGGTGTCTTTGGACCCAACACCAATGGGAATGAGTCATACGGTATTCCAGGTGGAACTTTATTCCATTGAGATCTGCACCAAGGTTGACCTTAGCAAAGGCATTAAGGGCGCGGTAGTTTATATCTTGTTAGATAGCCAGGCAGCACTTAAAGCGCTGTCGTCCAACTTAATGGACTCTTTATAAGTTAAATGCCGCTTCGATGCACTGAAATCCCTGCAATCACTTGCCAGGTTGAAGGATATACAGATGTATAGATTTAATTTAATGGCATCAACAGAATTAGATTAAAAACACATTATTTTATTGGAAACGAAATCGAATCGAACAGCACTCATGCATAACAGCAACAGCTTATCAGATTCATTAACTGGATAAAATTGAATGTTTTGAATAAAATAAAGATTAAAAATCGTCTATACGTTACAGTAAATCCTGGATTAAAGGGAAAGAACCGAATCACTCAAAATGAAAGAATGGAAAATCCAAGCAGAATAATACAAATGGTATTCAAAAAGGACTCATCGTTGCACAGCTAAGACACAAAAGAATGTCTCGCATCGTTAACTTCTATGCTGGCGACAGTGTCAGAGCCAATGGAGGATTACATGTTCTTTCCTTAAGCATCTAATGTTCGCTATTGAGTCCCTGTTCCTTTTTTCACACATGAAGGATTACGACTATAATACGAACTGGCATATATCGCATGCTCATCAACTCAAATTAATCCTTTTATTTGCAGTCGTTTCCGCACCTTAACGTATAACTTTACTCGGCCAGTCAAGTGGCCAGGACAATAGAGTTTGTGACCCCAGGTATGATAAACGTCAGACAGACGCCATGCTGCACAAAAACAACACCACCGAACAAAGACACTCACAGATTAATGCGCTTACCCCGTCCGTTTGTTAAATTTGTTAAAAGCAAATGAATACGACGAAATCCATTTGTAGCTGCAAATAATCACAGCCAGTCAGGAACACCAGGGACTCCTATTAAGACAGGAAACGCATATCGTGTATATGTACTAAGAAAAACGGAAGGTGAAAAGGATTAACCACAACTTCACAATCCGGTAGAGAGGATTTTAAAATTATACTTTAAGGTTGCATGAACGCATCCTGCGAGGTGGTAGCAAAAAAGTTGAGTGAAAACTGTAGGGAAAAAAGTTTATGCTCGTCTACATATATACAACAAGGAGCAACGAGTCATTGAACCTTTCACTGACCAGCAATAACCACTACGTTTACCTACCGACTCATGCATGGCCCGACATCGTAAATGCTAACGTAAACAGTGACCGGTAAACTGCAATACAACATAAGTTGCACCAAAAAATGCTCTGTGCACGTTTTACTATTCGACGAACTGTACACACAAAATACTACGTTGATATCCCTGTAGGAATTGTGTATAACATTATCGTGTATTTTTTATGATGACTAGAAAAAGTTTTATTAATTTGTTTCATTTATTTAATTTAGTCCTTTTATTTGGTTTTGTTTATTTTAATGCGAAGAAAACAATTTCTGATGACATTTCTGGTATACTTAGCATCTTCTTACGATAATTGTTAGAGCGTTGTACTGTTGTGTGTCTCTATGGTCTATGGTATCAAACTTTGTTTTTTCTTTCACTTTCAAAATACATCCTTCTAGCCATACTTTGTGGCTTTGTGCGTTTGTTGCCTTTATATCCTTTAAATTGCAGTTATTCTGTCATCCTTTCTAACCGCAAAATTATAAAACTGCAACGTACAAGTATTTTATTACCCAGTCTAAATCACATGCTGGCATCTTTTTTTTTCAAAAAGACTCACTAAGTCGTTAGTAAAACAGCAGCCTTGTTCGGTTCTTGAAAATAACACGCAGTGAATTTTGCCCAGCTCACGATAAGTCGCATATTAAGGGCTGTCTAACACATCATAGTGTAGCTGTTGTTTTGAAAGCACTCAATGTTAGGCTTACCTCAGCAAAATGGTAATTTACGTTATTTGATGGAACAATTTATGCCATAAAAATCAATAATATGCAGTGCAGTGCTGCGCTTAGTATGCGACTAGACTAATAGACGGTCTCTTTTGTGTTTTATCGCCCAAGACGATGACGGTGATCAGAAAAACTTTAATGATCTTTGTTAGAAGCGTTAGTCCACTTAGATTAATAAGAAACTTTAATTAATGTATTGACCGCAAATATGATAAGAAATCAGCTTTCTTTCGCAACTTATAACAGAATATAGACTCTTTACTCCTATATACAGCCAGGATTAGAAAACTTGAAAGTTCGGCATGGTCAAATGCAGAAACAGGTTTGGAGAACGACCATCACGTTCATATTATGCTCTATAATCGTGGTCCACTCCAGTTTGGATTTGGATATCATAATATTTGGCTCTATAACCTTGGTCTAGTCCTGGCCTTCCGCAAAAAATATCTCCACCGTTATCAATGTCGAGTCGATGACATTTAGTGTGGCGTCCTAATCTACTTTATCCCGGCAGCACCCCCTTAAGACTATATCAGCACGGTCTCAAGACCGCCTTAAATCTTTCTCAAGATCCCACTTAAGACCCTGTTAAAACCACTTTCAGATCCGCTCAGGGCCCCCTGATCACCACAACCCTCCCCTCAAGACCTAATAATAACACTCGTCAAAATCCCCCTCCGAAAAGTCTTTCACAAATTCGTACGAGACCGTCAACTCACAGCACAAGAATGAAAAAGCGTGACAGAATGACATATAAACCGACAGAACGGCAGAAAGACAGAATGACATAGGCAAGTTAAGCATTTAAAAGAACCCGGTGATTTCGGGCTTTAAGGCATTAGCTACTTCAAATGTTTCCAACATTAAGACTAGAATGGTAGCTTAAGCCTATTTTGGCGACTTAAAGACCAAAACTTTGTCCAATTACTGCATCTATAAGGTTATATCTGCCACATTGGTGCGAAATTTGGTATTTCAATTGATAAAAATTTAATGGCTAAGAATCTTTAATAGAAGAATCATTTAATAGAAGAATCATGTCGACATGGCCAAATGCAGACACAGGTTTGGAAAACGACCATCATGATCATCGTATGCTCTACAATCTGGGTCCGCTCCAGTTTGGATGACAGCTATAGCCATTTGAAAATTGTTCATAATCTTCATAATATATGGCTCTCTAACCTTGGTCTAGTCCTGGCTTCCGCAAAAAATATCTCCACCGTTATCAATGTCGAGTCGATGACATTTAGTTTGGCGTCCTGATATACATAATCCCGGCAGCAGAGGTACATACTGCCTCGCTGTGATGTACCAAAAATCCTATCACAAAGGACTCTGAGGCGGATTCCTTCCGCTCATTTGTGCTATGTGTCCTGCCCACCGGCTCCTACCGAGCTTGATTCTGTTGATAACGTCAACATCGTAGATAACGTAATCATAGAGCCTTCGGAATCATCGTTCCGCAAATGAAGTGTCAACAATTCTCCGTAACACTTTTCTCTCGAACAAGGTTAGACCGCACGCGTATTTATGGCTCTATACTGTTATGGCCTGCTATAATTGACCCGAAATAGTTAAACGATTGAACTACTTCGTATTCGCCCTCCACTATCTTAATTGAGGGAACAATGTCTTATATTCCGTCCCTGAGCCACCATGTTCTTAGTTTTGCTCTCATTTATGGGCAGTCACAAATTCTTCTTGGGTTTCTACCAATGATGTCAAAATCGTCTGCGTAAGCCAGTATCCCAATGGGCGCAGTCTCTTCGCATGTTTTCTTTATACAATACATACCATCATGAATTGCTTGGTGCAATGCGGGCCCTAAATTTTGGATCAGCATTTCTGAGATACTGATATGCTTTGCTTATAGCTCTTCTAATGAAAAATGTTTCCGTATTCGTTTGGTTTGACGGTTATCTTTATTTTCGAATGACAGTAGGTTTGCACTTAAAAGTTTTGTTTTAGTAAGTTGTAACGTTGTGTTAGTGCTGTGACTGGTTTTGTAAGGAGTAAAATTAAGTAGAACATTTAAAAAGCATTTGACTTCTAAAATAATGTCACGAGTTCTTATAACCAGTTGCCTTATTAGGTGGCACGCTGACTCTGTATCCCATCTTCATAAAGTTGCATCTAAATTTATAAGCTTCTTTTATCAATGTCAGTAGACATGTTCCTAAACTAATATCCAACGAAAAAGTGCGACGATGCATTTTTGAGACTTCTCTGGGAAATCAGTTTGTTTTTGTTCACTTACATCTCTTTCTAATTTCTGGGTAGAGTTAAGTTTTCCCTCTCATGGTTCCTGTTTGACGTTTCATTTGCAAACTGCAACCGGTTTTGTAACATACACTGTAACTTTGCTACCGATGGCAATCAACGGGTAAGGTTTCGTTTACTAAGCAAGATGACAAATAGAGAGCGTATTTTCTGTAAACTACAAATGTCAAATTTGGGTTCGGTTTTGCACAGTGTTCATCTCGAAAACGATGAAAACATTTTGCGACTTTGACAGCTTAACCGTTGGTATGGTTTAGGGTACGGTTTGTGCCATTGGAAAGAGACATTTATCTCTGTTAGCAGCGAGAGTAATTAATACACTGTCGGTAAATATGGAGCATAAAGTGGTAAGAGTAGAGTGTGGCAATATCATCACTTAAGATTAGATAAACAAAATAAATGTAAGGTGAAAATTCAAAATCAATAAGCAAATAAAGTCTTTGTTAGTTCAAATGTTTGCTTTACTTGCCACTTTAGTGTGTCAATGAATTTTTCCATCTTATTTCAATGTTTTTCCTACTGGGGATTAACTAGTATATGAAAATAAATATTCCAATGTTGAAGGCAAAAGCAGAGATTTTTCTTGCTATTCAGCGATTAGCAAAAGGATACTTCTTGATATGTTGTTGTTGTTATTGTGGAATTTTTAGTATGTAACGTTGTCGATGGCTATAATAATATTTTGCTGGATTTGCATAATTTGTTTTCCTTTTGTTTTTAATTTTCATTTTTCTTATTAATATATATATGTATGTGCTATCCTTTTAACTACTTAATGAATAAAAGAACTGTATAGTGAGGATTAGGAAAACATTTCTTCAGTGCTAACTAGTTTATGGCACAAGGGACAGAGCACATCTATGTATGTGTTTGGTGCAACTAACGTGCAGATCCGACCTGGTTTCTGTGAAGCATATCCTTTCATTTAAAAATAACTACAAATACAAAATGACGTTGGTCTTTTATGGGCTCTTATTGATTTCCTTACTGTCACAGTAGCGGTTGGGGAAAACTAAACCCCTTAGAGCATCCAGTTGCACCATTTTATTATCAGTAATATTCCACTTACTCGTGGATACAATGCAACTTGAAAAGTGTCACAAAAGAACTCGTGAAGGCGAGATTTATTAAATTCTTTGTGGAATAAATAAAGGCTGATTTGCTGATGTAGTCGGACAATGCAAGATGATGAAAAATCTAGGTTTCTAGGGTGATGCGGAAAGGACATAATGTACGATGGCGATGTGGATGTCGTGAGTTTTCTGTGCCGTGCACCAGCTTATGGAGTGCGAAACATTGGTTTAATTTATAATCAAACATTGAAATGATATATTAAACAATTTGCTGTCAAGGATGAAATATTTTTTTTTATTTATTTGACTTTGACAGCCTTCTCTAGGGTAGGAATTAATAAATTTACTGGAAAAATAATCGATCGGCAATGACTTTACTGATATCTTTATACGGCAACTCATTGTCTCAGGATGTGAGAATCCTTGACTGATGATGTCTCTTGAGAAAATCTACCTAACAAGGGTAGATACCATAATAAGGAAACATGATATCATTTTTCAATGTTGTCCTCATTATTCGACGGCATTCGCTTATTGTTTAAAAGGAAAAACTTATGCACGATAATTAAAATATTCGTTAAAAGTACTTTTCTTTAATTACATTTTTATTACGTCCAACTAATTTTGTATTAAGCATACTTACTAGTTTTTTGGATTGTAGCTGATTTCGAATTTCTTTACATACCTGCAATAGAATTGAGAAAATAAATTTATTAGTAAAGCTCAACAATATTTTATGATAGAATTGTAATTTTATATTTTCTTAAAATTAAAATGAATGAGCATAGCTCTTTTGGTACTTTACGAAATGCGATATTAAGAAATTCGGGATCCTTAATGAACTGACACGACTAATGTAGGTAAGTCGGGATCTTAAGTCGTGAGATAAAGATATTAATAGTTAATAATTAGATAAGTTGGGCTGGAAAAAGTGATCTATATCTCAGATGCAAAATACACATACTCGTCAAGTCTCATTTTTTAAGTCCAACTATAATCTGGCTCAAACAGACAATATTTTCGTAGTTGATGGATTTGCAGAATCTGTAAATGATGCTTTAATTTATGAGAATCGATGAAAGCAAAACAAAATACATGGCAGCCAAAACTGCGAGGAGACGATCTAACATTTGTCAATGGCGGTAGTTATGGTTTGGTTGAGGTAGTACAGACTACAGAGCCTGACGAATTCAAAGATATGAAATACTTTAACCGCCTTCGATGAGCTGAAGTAACAGTATGAAACTAAAAAGAAGTTAACTGTTGCTTAAAGCCAAAAAGGCTATACTTTAATGATTATCAGCAGGGCAGCATCGGCTGACGCTTTACCGTGTATACCATTAGCCATACATGCTAATGTCAAGTCTACCAAGGCTCTTTAAATCTATGAAGCTTTAACATGTAATCTTCTTTTATATGAGAACGATATACCTCCATCGAGCGCCTGCGTCATGACAGATAGAGGAGCGCTAGTCAGATATGGTGGGTACTAGAAATGTAAAAAAAACCGAGGTGCCCCGAACCGTTAGGAAATCGAAAAAATTTTGATTTAGACTAAACGACCCCCTAAACCGCGTCTTTTCTACATGTAACTGGTAGCAGAGTTATTAACCTGGTGGCTTAAGTTAACCTAAAATGAAATTTTTGACATAAAAACTGTAATAAAAGAGAAAGTGATATTAGCTCAATGGTTAGTGAGTTTTACTACTGAGCTTCAGGTTCGAAGTTTGAATACCAAAATGTTTTTCTACGGTCGCATCTCTAGTGAATATCTTACAAACATCCGTGAGTAATGAGCTCTTCAATTTACCTTTCGGATATGGCTTGTAAATGTAGGACTCTTCTATTTGTGCGAAAATATAAACGCACTACACAAATCATTGCGAGAACCAAGAAACTTGACCAGGACCACAACGGCCTGCTGCGCCAAATATATTGGATTAGAGTTAGGCCGAGAAAACTTTCTTGAGTTAATGCCGTAGACATTTTACCACCGCGGTTTCGCCATCTATGTACATAGTGATGTAGCTTATCAAATTCAAGCACAATACAACCATTGTTCCAACGCGGAATTTAATTTCATTTGGCTCAAAGTCAATGTGCGTAAGCATGACATTCACTACTGCTTCATATACAGAACCATAATTAAGACAGTGTCTCAACTTGTAGTGAGTTAGATGCACTGACTGACTCTGTATCTAACATTTTGTCGCTTGATCCATTTTCTGAAACCGTCATTGCGGGTGATTTCAATATACGCAATGCTAGTTGGCTTCGCCATTCAGGCTTAACAACACCGCAAGGAAAGGATGTTAAGTTATTTGCTGATTTTAACCATCTCAGTCAGCTTGTGAATGAGCCCACTCGGATTCCAGACATTGTAAGTCATATAATTCCAATAGCGGTGTGGATGCATTATCTGATACGATCACAAACATAATCCAGGAATGCATGAGACAATTTATCCCTTTAAGGACTAAGTGTATCAAACTGAAAGAAAATGAATGGTATGCTTTAAGCTGCAAAGAGACAACTAGGAACCGGGAAGTATGCTTTCGGTTATATAAAGAAAACCCGACTGTGGAAAACCGAACCAAATTTAGACGAGATAGAAATGATTGCAATGCCTAGACGAGCCAAATTCGACTATGACCAGAAACTGAGACACAAAATATATCAATGTCCCAAGGCTAGTAAGAATTGTTGGTCATTCGTGAAACGAATTAAAAATACTGCCTCGTCTTCAATTCCAACGCTCATTCCATTGACATGACATGACATTCCAACTGTCAGCTCTATAGACATCGCCAATATGCTTGCTCACATTTCGCATCTAGCTCCACGCTACCAGATAAAGTTTTGTTGCCGCCTGTGTTTTCAATAGTCGAATCCTCTATGGGACGGATCTACTTTCGTACTTATCGAGTAGCTAGAGTATGATCTCAACCTTTATAAATCTGCATGGCATGACGGTATTCCCGCTATAGTTTTGAAGAGGTGTTCTTCATATTCTTCTGAAGTCATCCCAAGGAATTGGAAAACAGCCTTTATCCAGGCTGTTCTAAAAAAGACGAACTGTCATCTCTTTCCTCGTGCCGACCAATTGCGCCAACATCCATACTTTCTAAGGTCATGGAATCAATCGTAAGCCAATGCAATAAATCCTTAGCGACCAGCAGTACGGTTTTCATAGGCAATTGATAAGGCTCTCCTCGATTTGACTAGTAGCTACCTTTCTGACCGTTCAATCCAGGTCGTATTGGACGGTTTAAAATCCAATGTTCACCGCATAAACGCCGGTGTTCCTCAAGGCCCTGTTTTGTCTCCGACACTCTTTCTGATTTTCATTAATGATCTCCTATCCGTCACTTCTAATCAAATCCATTCTTTCGCTGACGACAGACAGCACTCTTAGCTTATGCTCTTATGATTTCACGCTTTCTACACGTCCTCGTCGTCGCAAGTGCAACTTGAACAACAACGTACGTAAGCACGTAAAATTCTGACCTTGACAGCATAACAAGGTGGGGACTACACAATAGAGTCGAATTTAACGCTTCCAAAACCCAATGCTGTCGTTTAAGAGTAATTTAAACCCCAACCTTTATCCATGAATGGATCTTGCAACAAAGAAACTGAAAAAATAGCAATACTCGATATGTGCGTCAACAACAAGCTTCGTTGGAATGACCACATATTCGCCATCGCTAAGAATGCTGCGAAATGTTTAGGTTTCCTAAAACGGTGCAAGATGTACTTCACTCCTTCAGATCTGGATATTATTTACGTATATTTGCCCTAGTGGGCGCCGTGTCTCAGGGGAAATGCGCGTGTCTTCTGAGCAGTAGGTTCGTGGTTCGAATCCAAGTAACACCAAAAGTATTTTTCACTGTGTCCCAATTCTCGCGAATGGGTGACAAACGTTCCGAAAGTAGTAACTTGTCACAGAAAGCTTCTCAATTCGCCGTTCGGAGCCAGCCTTAAATTGTAGGTACCTTCCATTTCTGTCCAAAAGTATAAATCAAATGGTCGCGAGAAGCTATGCCTCGGACCGCAATGGTCTATCGCGCCGAATATTATTATTAATATATATTCGCCCTAAACTTGAATACAACTGTATTCTCTGAGCAGGTGCTCCAAAGAGCACACGTGTGTTCCATTAGGCTAACCAATTCGGAGATTCTTTCTTTAGCTGCACTATAGTTATGTGGAATGAATTGACCGACTCTGTGATTCCGAATTTGTATGATCTGCCGTCAATCAAGACACAAGTGCATATATTTATCACCATGTCCTCTCCTTAATTTTCCAACGCACACGCTGTGTTAAACATTATAAGGGTTTAAGCGCATTGAGCGTGTGTACATTAAAAAAAAAATTAATTAATTACCGAAAATCTAGTTAGCTAATGAAATTACAAATTTATCACATTGCAATGGCCAATTTGCAAAGTGCAGCTAAGGGCTATTCGTGATTTTAAGCAATTAGAAGATAAGTACGAAGCGTCTTATACAAAAATACACTCTTAGCAACCATGGCCACAACGCTACGTCCCATGAGTCAAGTCCCTAACTTCATCACTCTTTATTACTTTGAGCAGGTGTGGCATACTACATTGAACACTTTAGAATAGCATGGATCGGGAATGAAAATATGTACATGTACACTGGTATTTTCCCCTTGGAAATTAACGCAGGAGAAGGTAACATAAAGTGGAAACAAAAACTCATATAAGCAAAAAAAAAACGAAAATATTTGTTGTTCTTAGCGCGGAATAGATAGGTATCTGTCCGTAATAAAAATTGTGGAATTTCCAATTTCCGGTATTGAGATGTATATATATATACATATATTTTGTAGGTATAGAGGTATGCATTTGCTGCAAATAGACAAATGTGAATGGAATGGAGTAGGAAGACTAAAATAAATTTTGTTTATTGCACGCCAGAGTACAAAGTTCTAAACTCATCAGCGAAACGATGATGAGTAAAAATATATCTGTACTTTCCTATGCTTCTACTCGTACTCGATGTGTACATCTGTTATATTCAGTAATAATTCCATGTTTTAAAAGATTAAAGCAATTTTACCGATAAACATCCTGGTGGTTAAAAATAAATTTAAGTAAAATGTTACGAAATACGAGAGCAGTTTTTGAATAAAAGAAGTTTTTGTTTTTTGGCAAAAAAGCGTTTTATTTCTCAACATAGTCTCCTTTAAGCTCGATACATTTATACCAGCGTTTTTCAAATTTTTCTATTTCTTGGAAATAATAGGTTTTCTCAAGGTCCTCAAAAAAGGCGTTTGTTTCAGTGATAACCTCTTCGTTAGATCCAAACTTCTTACCCCCAGCCATTTCTTCACGTTTGGAAACCGACAATAGTCGCAGTGGGCTATATCTGGAGAATATGCTGAACGGGGTAGCAGATCGTAACCCAATTTATGGATTTTTGCCACACACGTGTACATTCTCTTAATGGAACACCACTTTTTTCTTCGCCAAATGCGGTCGTTTTTGCTTCATATATAGCTCAACTTTTATTATATATTGTATCAAAACAATGTAGAGAATGTTACCTTATATTTCACCAGACTTCAAATATAGAATATATCCAAAAACTCTAAATAATATTCGGCGGTGATCGTTTTTTCTGGAGAATATGCTGGATTTTATGGATTTTGCCATGGTGTGCATTGTTTTGATGGAACATCACTTTTTTCTTCGCCAAATGCGGCCGTTTTTGCTTCAAATCAATACAGAGTCTGTCAAAAAGCTCTGAAATATATTCGCCGATGATCGTTTTACCCATTTCAAGGTAATCGATGTGAATAACCACCGTGTGCATACCAAAAAAGTGTGGCCATTACCTTTTACCATTTACCTTGACGGACCCACCTTGGCCTTCTTTGGTGCACGTTCACTCGGAGAAACACACTAGCTTGATGTTTCCTTGGTCTCTGGTGTATTGTGATGGATTCATGTTATGTCCACGGATACGAAACGGCGCAAAAACTAGTTCGGATTGTGGCTGAACATCGCCGCTTAATCAGTACACGAAATTCACTTTTTCCATTTTCGTTAAAATTCACGAGTTTGTCTGCTTTGACAGTAGTCTATTAATAGCGGGCAGTTGATGGGAGCAGTGTTGCATTTAAAGTTACTGCGTGGGTAATTCAAAAAGTCACTATCTTATCAAACTACCCTCGCATTTTTGAAACTTACGTAAGCAAAAGAAAAGGTTTTTCTTATTTAAACTTTATAAAAATTACTTGTTAAAAAGAGAGTTAAGTATTTAAATTACTCAGAAAAACTAAAAAATTAAGGTATCCCAAATTAATAAAACCTTAATCTTTCAGGCAATTTGCACAATAAAAAAATATTAAAAAAAAGTACATCCAGATGTCTGGATGTTCTCAGGATAATTCAAGAAACGATTCCGATTTTAAAAAATTCTTGCAATAAACTTATATATGTATATAAATTGGGCAAAGTCAGCTCCTGGGCAACAAGCTGTGGCTTTGGAGTGAACCCTGGGAAGACTGAAATGGTATTGTTCACCACTAAATCCAAAATACCGGCATTTATCCTATCAAAACTCAATGGGAAAAGTCTCAGCCTTACTCCAAGCGCCAAATATCTCGGAGTAATCTTGGATAGGAAGCATAGCTGGAGGGCTAACCATATAGAGCAGAGCTGAGAAAGCGTGCGTGGCCCTCTATCACAGCAGCGGAACCATCGGAAAGAAATGGGACATTCAACCAAAGATGGCTCTTTGGATGTACACAGACGTTGTACGGCTAATTCTTACCTATGGAGTGCTGGTCTGGTGGCCAGCAATGAAGAAGAAGTATAACGCCACCAAACTCAGTAAGCACCACAGGAGCTCTACGGCCTTGTCCGACCGAGGCCTTTAACATTATCTTGCACCTAAATATTACCTCCTAACATAATTACCAAGTATGTTGCGACGTGCAGTGCAGTACGGCTCAGAGAATCTGGGTGATGTGTTACTAGACCATACGGGCACTATAATATACTGCAGACAGTATCTGAAGCCATGATACCATCATCTTCTGACTACTGCATCCCTAAATTAAGCTTCAACTCCCCGTTTAGCGTCGAGTTTCATACCAGAGGAAACTGGAAGGCAGTAAAGAGGCTATTTGACGCAACAATATTCGCTGACGGATCCAAGATGAAGGACTAAGTTGGTGCAGGTATCTACCCGCACAAATCGGAAGGGTTGGTATATGTGTTGATAGCCAATCTGCCATACGGCCGACTTATGCGACCACAATAAACTCGAAACTTTTATAACAGTGTCGAGAAGAGTTGGCAAGGATCAGCCAATTCATCGACATCACCATAGTATGGGTGCCGGGGCATAGTAGTATAGAGGGTAATGAGAGAACGGACGAACTGGCTAAGATGGGAGTCGCTATGGACACCTGCTTTCCAATGAGCTTAATCAAGAAACAAATTCGCTCTTTTTTTAATACTAAGTCACAGCTCAGGTAAGCAGTTTGTCGAACTGCGCCATATCAAGATTGATGTGGCCACCCTACAGCAAAAGGAAAACCACCGAGTTGTTATATATAGAACCCGAAAGGATATTGCCAGAGTTGTGTCTATCATCACGGGTCACTGGCCAGTGGGCAGCCATGCAGCTAAGTCGGGTATACCGTACAACAATTTCTGCAGAAATTGCAAATATAAAAATGAGAAAGAAACTCTCATACACTTCATTTGCAATTGACTACGCATTTTAGGAAAACCATTTTTCCACGACCTGAAAAAGCTTTCGGACTACAGGGTCATCGAGTTTATCTCGTATCTGAACGCTACAGGCTGGATTCAAATCACTTGAATATCCATGCTAGGTCCCTCTAGATTTGTGGCATCAAAATGGTGCACACTAACGCTAATTGAGGACCTCGCAAGTGCAGCGGCTTCCACCACTATACCTACCTACCTAAATTCATATATTGCCACCGACAATTTGGCATTTTTTTTAAGGTCTAAACCAAAGCGTGTACACTGACTCTACACTTCGGTAGTGAGACAAATACTTCTGTACGGGGTAAACGTACGGTGGCCAGCTATGGAAAAAACCACATATAAAAATATATGGAGGAAAAATATATGAATATGGAGCAGCCTGTATGCTTATAAGCGGGGCGCTGAGATCTACACCAACTCGCACTCTAAAGGTTATGCTCAACCTAATCCCACTAGATATATTTGGCAAACAGAAAGCGGAAATTACAGCTATGCGACTGTTAGCTGTCAGTCAGTGGAAAAGTCTTCAGAAGGGGCACTCCACTATAACTAATTCGCTAAAGCAAGAGCTGACGCGAATGTTCTAAGTGATCATTAGCTGCCACCACAACCTAGCCTAACCTAACCTAAGGTCTAAACGTCAATGGGTTGAGGTACCTGCCATAAAAAATAACCCCATAAAGTTACATATTTTGCTCTAACTCTTCACGGAAACCTCTGATGTAAAACGAATTATCAGTGGTGTACTGCACATGTTACCGGCAAAAATTTGATATTTTTTAAGTACATTCAGTACAGTGGGTAAGTGTTCGGTTGAGGTATCTGCCATAAAAAAATACAATTGTTGCTTAACTCCTCACAGAAACCTCTAATGTTAAAAAAACCGAGATTTTTATTTTTATCACAGTTATATAGTTAACCTATTTATCCAAACGCCGATTTAGATAATCAAATTTTGCTTTAAAAAGTTGAGAAAGTCGAAGTCAGAGAAAGTGGCTTCAACTATCTGTGCTGTACTCCAAAGCCTTCTCTAAAACTTAATAAAAACCAGATGAGTCCAATCTAGTGACAAACTTGAATTGTGATATTTGATATATAACAAAAAAACTACAGACTGATTAACTTTTCAGTCATCTTTGAAGAATGTTTGTATTGCGAGTCCAAAAATGAGACCATTGAATACTTTTTTAAATATCTGGAGGTTTTCTTCCTTTATTTCCGAAGAGCAAAACTCGATTTATTGATTATTTGATATATGATATTATATTGAAATTACTATACTGATTTTGAATTACCCTTTTGTTTGAAGGTTATAGACAAACCAACAAATGTGTGTACGGTGTACATATATACAACGGGTAACAAAGTCCGAGAACAGAACAATTTTCTTCCTTACTTCATGCACATTTTCACTTCTTCTCGTAGAAATCATAAATTTTTTTTAAAGCTATAAAAACAAGCTATTTAATTTATAACTTTCAAGGACGCAGTTCAGTAAATCTGGCGCGGTAAACACTCGTAAAATAAAAGATAAAATTTGTAGCTTAACTTTTCGTGTACATATACAGGAGATATACTGCTCCAATCTATTTCCAGTTTATTACTTTCTTAAATTCGGTTATAGTTTAGTTGTCGGATAAAACTATGGTATTTAATGGAAAAGTTTTCTTCTAGCAACATAAAACCGTTTCATTTAATTTATTTTTAATGCTTCGGCATAAAGGACGAATATTTATAGAGATTTTCCAGTAGAATTTGTATTTAGAAATCCGGAGCCAAAATAAGTTTGGCACAAATAAACCACTTTAGTTGGAGTAATGGAAATGTCATTTGACTGCATTTTCTGCTTCATTTGTAACTTAGTTATGCAATCTTTTCCATTAGTAAATTGCAATAAAACTGTTTTGTATAATAAAGAAAATTGTTTTGTTAGGAGGTCACGCAATAACTTTTGTCCAGGAAAACAGTAAGACACTTTATACCTTTTTCTCGTATGTTGTTAATATTCTCTCCACTTTTTTGAAATTCATGAAATTCGTAGCAAAATATAGATATTTACCGTTTTCTATTTGTAGACCCAGAAATAATAATGACGACTAATGACTAAATGCACATAGAATACGATCTTGCCAATTTCGGTTACTTTGTACATTCTAAAAGAATCTCACGCCTTCAACGTCGCCGTGTTGACCAAAGCAAATTTTTTTTGTCCCTAATTTTCCACAATTTCCAGCACCTCAACCACCTTCCCCTACATTTCATCGTTACTTTCCACTTACTATCTACTAACGGAACGTAAGATGAATACGCTCTAAAACCCGTGCTGTTTTGCACCAATCTCATGCTCTCCCATTCGATATATATGCCCTGACTGAAATCAATCTATTATCCGACATCCTCCAACCCAACTTGAGCTCACGGGTCTACCATTAGACCTACCTTCGGACGTACCAACCAATGCAGAGATTCCTTCATTAACCGCAATATAATTATGTGGAACGAATTGCCTGACTCTGTGTTTCCCCATTTGTATGCCGTACACAGTCATTCAAGACACATGTGCATAGACATCTCACTTTTGCATCCCCTTAATTTTCAAACGCCCATTCTGTTCTAAGCATTATAATAGCCCCCTTGAGCGTGTGTATATTATAAAAAAATAAACCAGGAGTTATTGCCTATACATTTAATGTTTTTTGAGATGACGATTTTACCCGCCCTATGATAGACTCTGCTGGCCATCCACAACGACCTTGACTCTTCTCTCATTGCTATTTCTTCGTCCTCTAACACGATTTTATTTCAATAAATAAAACACTCCCTTGTATGTTTCTCTACGTAACGTGTTGTTACATTCCGACTCAACCTAACGAACCATACCAACTTGCTATTGATGCTATTAACCAAATAATCGACTCCTCTGAATCCTTTTTTTTGCGACTTTAAGTTGTCCCAACTGCACTGGTCTCCATCAGATGATGAATCTTTTCTCACAACTCAAATAAGGAATGTCTCTTCATAGATCAGCTTACAGACTAAAGTCTATGCCAATTTAGTAGCGTCCCTAACTACATGGGTAGGTAATTAGACTAATCTTCACAACTGATCCCATTAACTCCTCTGTCTCGTTTCTTACTCTATGTCTATCGACTATTGATAGTTTTCACCCACCCCGCCAACCATCTTCATTATTTTCTCTCTACTAACGACTTTTGTAAAGCTCATTTTTGTCTAGCGTAGTAGGTCTTCCTTTGAGTTTGACAATATATCTTTAAATGATGACATCTTCATTCTCGCGCCATAAAACATCATCTACATTTACCTCCTTTGTATAATCGAAGACTTTGCTATTTACGAAAAAAGTGAAACAACTTATGTATAGCTTACCTTCGTAATTATTCTTTTTCTGACAATTCCAGAATTCTCGGTACTTACTTTCAATAAACCCTGCTTTATTAATCTCTTTACCAGCGCTATCCTTATAATGCACAAGTCAATCTCATAAACGAACCGAAGTCTTTTTTTCAATTCGTCAACTATAAAATGTTCCTCCAGTCTCTCCCTCCCCCTCTTTTTACCTTTCACAAGGAGAATTTCCTCAGATTTGGAAGACCTATTTCTTTCATAACCCCGATACACAAAAAAGGATCAAAAAATTATGTAACTAATTATCGTCCCATTGCAAAACTTTATCATATACCCAAACTATTCGAAAGTATTTTATACGAAGCATTAAGCTTCCATTGCAAGTCTCTTATTTTCCCCATCCAACGCGGCTTTCTCTGAAAGGTAGGTAGATCAACTACTACAAACCTTGTTGAAAACGTGTCCTTTGGCCTTAGAGAGTGGCAACGAAGTCGACGTTGTTGCAACTGATTTCAGTAAGGCTTCTGATAAGATATCTCATCAATTAATCCTTTCTAAATTGTCTGCTTTCGGCTTTAAACCCAAATTGTTAAAATGGATATCTTCTTATTCGGAAAACCGTTTTTATAGTTTTCGGACCTTAAACGACCACATTTTTGGCAACCTTTATTGTCCCACAAGGCAGCCATATAGGCCCCCTTTTCTTCATACTAACTATAAATGGTCTCGATGGTGTCATCAAACACTCATATTGATGAAATAGTTCTTAAAGCCAACTCATCACTTGGCTTTGTCAAACGATAGTCCAAAGAATTTTCCAACCTTAAGTGACCAGATCTCTCTACAATACTTTTTTGGGCCCCTCCTCGAGTACGCTAGTCAAGCTTGTTCCCCCTTTCAACAAGTCCAAGTACCCAGAACCAAGAGCATCCAACGTCACACCTTGGCATAATCATCTCATTCTGCCTCCTTACCATAACCGCCACAACATCATAAACTCGAAAATCTTTGAGAAACGCAGTGACATTTCTAACCCTTTATTCATGCATCGTCACCTCTTAAGTTCCGTCGATTGCTCGTCTCTATACAACTCGATATTCTTTAATACTAACCCTCGTAATCTACGATTCCCGCCTCTCTTCTAACTACCTACACACTGCACCATCTACGGCTCTAACGAACCAATCTCCTGTAATCTGCAGAAAGTTAACTAAATCCTTACTGTTTTCGATTTTAATCGCAGCACTCCATGCCTTAAACTTGATCTGCTTCATAATTCCCCTTAGTTTTAAGTGTAAGTGTTAATTCTTAGTCTTAAGACCTAGTTTTAAGTCTTCGAAACTGTTAGTTTTAGTTTTATCTTCTAATAAGCCTAATAAATAGGCGGCTATTTGCCCCCACTTAAATTTAGTGTAGCCTTCGTTGGACATACACAACACGAATAATCGCAAAAAGCTAGACCACGATGATGTGTTGAGCCAAATATTCTTATAAAATATACGGATAAACGAAGAAAATAGAGTTAGTCTCAATGAACCGGAAACATTGGGTTTTATTCACATATTATTACAAAGAACGCAACCCACACTCAGGACAAATAAAGAATCAAGGAAGGAAGTTCGTTAAGGATTTTGTCATTCAGGTTTGTGTGTCTATAATCGAAGTTTATTTACTTCGACGTGTGTGATTGAACGCAAATTCGTGGCAGTCGTGGAGCATCCTTGTATTGTTAGCGGTTGCTAAAGCCTGCCTGACCTAACCTGGCCTAACGAAAACCTCGTTAGATTAGAAAGCCCTCTGTCGTTTGCGAGAAGTCAGCCAATAGCCAATTAGTCAATGAATAGAAATATAAAACCCCTTTGATTTTTCTTTTAAAATTATTTTGTTATGGTAAAGTAATAATAATCATATTAGAATCGTTTTTGGTTTTGTTTCTTATATTGCAATAATTGTTCCCATAAGACTTGGCGATGGTTAGCTTCCTTTGATTTGTTCACTAAATGTGTACCTCCAATGATTTAAGTACATACTCTGCCGTAACCAAGAGTCAATTGCTGATTGATGTTACTTTGCGCATTTCTTAGATGAATCTGTGTATCTTTAGTAGGACAGGATTTCTATTTCGCTTGTCTAACATATCAGATGCTTTAAATTTGTTCTAATGGTAAAAAAAGTAACTAATAACACAACCACACAATTTAACCGTTGCACGCAGCCATGCTAACAATTCTATACTCAAATGTAATTCTTCTTTACCATAACAATTATGCGACATTGTCTATTGTCAACGCTGGAAATATTAAGGCTGCGGCTGTAGACGAAAACCGCAGACATACGAGTACAATAACGCGATCAGTGCTTAGTGCTATACGGCTTACGAGTACGTCGTGGATGCGCTAATTACACATACAGTGAGCTCACTAATCATTACACATTACACAGCAAATTCCAGTTCCAATTCATTAGCGTAGGTAGAATTTTATCGTGGGAGGGGGAAACAAATCTAATCGAAATTATCAGACATTTCTGCCAATGTAATGGCAGTAAATAAGGGGAAAGAGTTAATCGCTGGAATTAAAATTGGATAGCAATTAAGAATTGTTTTTAATAGTTCTTTTAATAGTTCACTGGCTTTATTTTACCATATTTCTTTGGTCGCACAACAAAGCATGAATATGGAACAGAAGCTTAAAATATTAACATGGAATGCAACGGCCTTCCTAAAAAAATCAACGACCTAGAGGTATTCTTAAGGGAAAACAATATTGATATATGCATGATTTCGAAAAAAAAAACCACTTCAAATGGGGATCTGGACCGATTATCATGCGCATCACCCTTCGGAAAATCGATAAATGAGAGCCAGATCCACTCTTTACATCAAATACTGTATTAAGCAATCCGCGAAATAAATATAGACCTCGACTCCATGAAAATAAGTTCAGTTTCCATAAAAATAAACCATTTAGACTACAACATCGCTGATATACGACGACATTGTTCGCCTCCTTGACTCACTTGAGCTAAATTTTATTATTGACGGTGATTTAAACGCCAAATACACTTTTTCGGTTTCAAAATGCAATTCCATGAAAGGCAGATTAATCTACAAAGACACTATGAAACGTGGTGTGGACTTCTAGACAACGTATTGGCCAACCGACAGAAATAAAATGCCTGACCTCGTCGAGTTCTTTCTCGCAAAAGGAATCCCCAAATACCTCACGAACATCGAAGAATGTTATGATCTCTCCTCAGACTACTCAGCTGTAATTTGGAAAATATGCGGAAGCCTGGCAAAAAAGGAACCAGTGACTAGATTAGCTAGCAACAAAACCAACTGGGACGGTTTCAGAAAAAGCTTGTTGCTTTGAATGTGCCACTTAAGACGCCGTTCGAGATAGAAGACGAAATTGATAAACTCGCAAAAGTTATTCAGAGGGCTGCTTGAAAAAACACTCCTATCTGAAAGACAGGAGTACGGAACAGCAACGCCAAATACCAGCCTGAAATCGAAGACCTCATACGAGAAAACAGGAGAGCACGTAAAAAATGGCAACAATCCCGCGCGCCCACTTATTTGAACCATCTATGCAATAAGCTAAAAAACTTGCTGCAAGATCTCAAAAATCTCGAAGCTTCTGGTTAGGCTTGACTGCAGATAAGACTTCAAACTACTCGCTGTGAAAAGCCATGAAGTCCATAAAAAACCTGTTATGCACTCGCTACCGATAAGAAAAGCTTACGGCAAATGGGCAAAAGAAGACAAAGAGAAAGCGGATTTTTTTGCCGAGCACTTAGAAGTAACGTTCAAGCCGTTCGACCGACAACCATTGACTGAAGATCCCTCCCCGGGGGGGGTCCAACTGGTACTTAGAATGTCTAGCAAGGGACTGTCGTCGTATTCATTGGTCTATTCTGTAATGTGCCTGGGATATTTTCTATCCTGGGCGGCCTAGGATAGCACGGTATCCTAGTGACAAATGATTGGGTTCGAGCTTCCGGACGATGTGCTGCCAAGGCTGTAGAGTACCTACGCCCAGGCACTGATACTGAACGAACGGAGTCCTTTGATGTCAGATCTCATCCCGTTGATATTATGAAAGTTGGCTGTACCCACAGATGAGGTTGATCTCCTTGGAGGTTGGGTTAGTCCAATAAGAATGTTGAAAAACAACAAGGGTCCAGGCTATGATTTAATTACTGGTGAAATCTTAAAGGAGTTACCAAAAAAGCGTTAGTCAAGATTCTTTATATTATAAATGCTTCCTTTAGACTTTTGTATGTTCCGAGGCTATGGAAAATCGCCGAAGTCATAATGGTTCCAAAAACTGGGAAATGTCCGAACGACAAAAAATCAAATAGTCCTATTTCGCTTCTGCCAATAATATCTAAAGTCTTCGAGATTCTCATTAAACGATTGCAAACTATTATTGAAGAAAGACGCCTAATCCCGTGCCACCAATTCGGTTTTATGGTCTAACATTCCACATCGAATCGAATAACGAATGTTATTGAAAAAGCCCTTGAATAGAAAAAGATATGTTCTAGCGCTTTTTTGGACGTATCGCAAGCCTTCGAAAAGGTATGGCACAAAGGACTAAGTATAAGCTTAAGCTTATCCTACCGGAAAAATTGTTTAAAATACTGGAATCGTAGCTTGACAATAGGCTATTTCGTATTAGATACGGAACTGAGTACTCGAAGTTAAAATAAGTTTACGCCGGTGAACCCCAAGGTAGCGTTCTCGGTCCAATCATGTTCTTGCTTTACACAAGAGACATACTTAAAGACGAAGAGACAGTCGTAGCCACATTCGCAGACGATACGGGTATCCAACGCAACTACAACGAGCTTTAGACAAAATATGTGAGTGGACAAAGACCTGGCGAATTGATCTCAACGGGACAAAGTCAACTCATGTCAATTTTACATTCAGAAAGGTGAATAATTTACGCCTTTTCATCAACTCGGTGCAATAACCGTATGCAAACGAGACAAAATATCTAACGCCTTCGTAAGACGTGCTACATAATTGCCGTAGAGATAGGAGGACCAAAAGACGACTCCAAATACCAATGAAAACGAACTGTAAGAAGAAGAAGAAGAACTGTAATAAAGAAAGAGAAGAACAATTAGAATATTGGTTAAAAAACTCCCCTTCTCTTCCAACCCGTCGTTACACGCTTATGCTCTGTATGGCTTTGGCTATGCCTCTATTTGTAACACAGTTCGTTCGGTCGCGCAGCGTTTTCCAGACTATTTGATGAATGCATTTAACCGTTTACCCGCATTCATTACGGTACACTGTTGCGCCTATGTATCCATATTCATTCATCCATGCCAACTGCGATTTATGAATGCATCCTGTGTCGTGCGTGTAACTGCAAATGCATTTAATCGACGCCTATTATATGCTCTAACGCAACTAATTGCCAGCGTAAATGTGCTGTAATAGATATATGTACATGTATCTATGTTTTATATGTAGGTATATATAGATGAGAAAGAATTTGGTTTACTGCAACTGAACGAAAAAATGCGGGTGCGGTTTCTTGGGTGGTATAGATATCAATTGCAGAGAACATTTTTTATAACGCATCTGAATGATCCTACACAGATTCAAATGTTTGCTGTCAACCTATCTCAAAGTACGATAAGTTGAATATCTTTAATTGACATACGAATTTATGATATTCTAATAACTATTATACACAGTTATAATAAATATAATTGACGTTTAGCATTTATTCCAATAGCATTTGTAAGCAAATAACTCTACGAACCTTTACGTTTTCATCCTATTTAAGTGATTCAGGATATAAAGAATAAGACCCTATTTACTCACAATAAATTATTAATAAAAATCGATTTGAAAATAATCGAAATCAATTTATTGAAAGGATGAATTATTGAAAATCACTTTATAAAAATTCTCAGCATAAGCTGCAATTATTTCCTATCAATGGCTACAAAGAATCCAAGGTTCTTCTTATTACAATTTTTGCTGTAACCGCATACAAATGCAAACAAAGAGCCAAGTAATAGAATAACCGTCATCATCAAAGAATAAAATGAGAAACTAATACAAGAATGAAATGAAAAACTAATAATAATACTAATATCTAATCCAATGGAATAAGTCTCTAAGAAGCAATCAAAACGTCATGTGAGTGGGGACAGTTTTACAATTATTGCCCTTAGGCGCAGACAAGAAGATAACGATTCCGTCCACCAGAAAAGAGGATTAAACTGTAATATATGGGTTTACATTGTTGTGACGTTTTTAATTTGTCCCGTCTTTATTTATTTTTATTATTAGCTTTTCCCGAGCGCTCCGCGCACATGAATCCGCGACTTACCATCAATACCACACAAGTGATGTCATCATCATCATCGTGTCCTGCAACTCCGGTTGGGGCATATGGCGTCAACAAAACGTCTCCATCCTTCACGGTCTGCAGCAAGGTATTTTAGCTGTGGCCACGTCCTTCTCTGGGATTCTTCTTCTGCTAAGACAGTTGATTTCCATATTTTTCTTGGTCTTCCAACCCACCGTGCACCCTGTGGATTCCATTCAAAGGACTGCTTTGCAATTTCGTCGCTTGGTTTCCTTTAGGATGTGACGTAGACAGCGATTAACAAAAGCTTGCAGATTCCTCCAAATAGTAGACGTGACTTTCCAGGTTTCGCAGGCATATAACAGCACGGATTTGACATTGGATTCGAAGAATCTCAACTTAGTGCGTAAGGAGAGCAGGGTGTTGATATAGTCGACACATGATCGACCACTGCGGAAGCCAGCTTGATGCCTCTTGAGTGTAGACTCGATTATATCTTTTATCTGCACGAGAATGATGGTTGCCATTCGTTTTGGGAAAACAGAAAAAACGGCGATACCACGCCAATTGTAGCAATTCTTAAGGTCACCTTTCTTGGGCAGCTTAACAATTACACCGTCCTTTCAGTCCTTGGGATAGCTTTCGTTTACCCAAATAATTTGTATCAACGGATGTAGAATACTAGCCGTTGTTACGGGATCGGCTTTCAGGAATTCAGCAGGTATTCCATCAAGTCCAGCTGTGTGATGTACTATTGCCTAATCTTAAACAAAAACGCATATTCTGTGAAAGTTTCAGCTCAATCGACTGCCTAGTTTTTTAGTTTTAGTGTCGTAATACACACCAACAGACATTCAGTTTTATATATATAGATTATAGGACGTACAAAGCAGCGCATCAGATAGTACACAGTGTCGCTATATGGCGTGATTTTCGTATAGTACAGAAAGCAGCGCAGCAAACAGTGCAGCACAGAGTCATTATGATGCCAGACCGTCTTTTCGTCGACTTTAGTTATTTAGTTACAAAATTGGTCGCCAGGAAATGCCCTTTTATTTAAACAGGATAGCCTATGTTTATTCTGAAAGACCATTCTAAATATTGGTGAAAGAATTTTTGAAATCGGGCCAGTTGTTTGGAAGATTACCTCCTACACACACGCCAACATTAACTCTTTATTATTTTACGCAACAAGCACAAAGGAGCAACAAAAAGGAAAAAGAAAATACGTTTAGTTGGCTTTACTTGTTTAACTCTTTGTTCAATAAAAAATTAATAAAATAAAAGAAAATGTATGTATAAGTCACTTGTATTTAAAAACTCTATTTATATTGAGTCACATTATATTGAGCAGTTTTTCTGGAACACTATAATTTGACATAAAGTGTAATATCTATCTAAACAAAACACACTATTTAACATTAAACATGGTGATTATAAATGTTGTTGCGTAAATAAGACTTTCCTTAGCATGGCAGACGGTTTTCTAAAGGAGCAACTATCTAATCTATCGCTTATATTAAAGAAGCAGCAACAACAAGACCGTTTCAATATCAGGACGATCAAAGCAAACACAAATAAATATAATAGATAGATAAAGTTTTTCTGCACTGTACATCCAGTGAAAGAAGTTTCAAAGGATGCATTTAAAGAACATGAGAATTTCAGCACAATGCTCCCATTTGAACACTCTGTCATGCTCTGGAGAGTAAAAGAATCGCATTAGTATCCTAACCAGATAGACATCCTGTGCCCTGTGGATATTTTGGCGATGAAGTTTTCCATTTTCTTCCTATGAATTCCTGCACTGTTTTCGTCTGTTTGTGTCTGCTGTTTCTCCATCTCCAGATTCATGTTCGTCTTATATCTTTGTGTTTAAATCCTGGATGAGCGACATAAGAATGCTATTTGAAATACGAGTGTGTATGTGTCTCAAGTTGTAGTTTGTCCTTAGCAACTTAAACCCACCAACAGCTAAGACAGCAGTTGAGTCTGCCAAAACAATTAAAAGGCAAATACCCGAATACACTATGATAAGAGGGGTTTCCCTTTTTCAGTGATACAGTGACACACAAAAAAAAGTACACGTAGTTTTTTTTAAGTTTTAATATACGCATTTATAGATAAAACTTCGTTACAAATTTTTTAAAATATAAAAATTTGTAAAAAACAATTCTTTGACACAATCGCGTATAACAGTTTTACTATATCATGCAAGACTAGATAATATTTGCGAAATATTTAGGTATTCTCACAAAGTGCAAAAAATATTTCACTCCCTCTGATCTGGTTACAATCTACAAGGCGTTCATTCGCCCCAAACTTGAGTACAATTGTCATATCTGGTCAGGTGCTCTTAAAACTACCTTGCATCTGTTAGATAGAATTAAGGACCGAGCGATTAAACTTATCGGTGACGTAAACATTGTCAATAGATTCGCTTGAACACTACAGGAACGTTTCCTGCTTGTTACTGTTTTTCCGATACTACCACAAGCGATGCTTAAGATAATTAGCCAGTTGCATTCCACGGTGGAAGGTTGGCTTGAGGGTAAACTGATGAGCATTTAGAACGGCACGACAGGAGATAGCATTAGGTTTTGGCAGCGTTAAATTCTAAAATTCGATTCTTTTATTATGCTATCTAGGTCAGAATTTAACGTGCATACGTAGTTGTTTGAGTTCCACATGAGATGTGGAGGGACGTTCCTCAAACTTATATGAGAAGCTGAGAGTGCTGTCGTCAGCGAAAGAGTAAATTGGATTAGAAGTCACAGTTAAGAGATCATTAATAACAATAAGAAAGAGTGTCGGGGACAAAACAGAGCCCTGGGGAACGCCAGCATTTAACTAATGTACTTTGGACTTGAAACCGTCCAAAACAACTTAAATTGAGCGGTCTAAAATATAGTTTCAAATCCAGTGAAGCAGTTTATCACCGACTCCATAAGCACGCATTTTGGACAAAAGAGCTTTTTGTTTAACTCTGTCAAATGCCTTAGAAATAAAGAGAGCAACTGCTTTGCTTTCTCCAAATTGATGCAAAGACCGGTTCCACTGTTCGGTGATATATACCATCAAATCACCAGTAGAACGTTGTCCACGAAATCCGTACTGTCGGTCACTAAGGATTTCGTTAGTTTCAAGATATTTCATGAGCGGAAAATTAATTAGGGTTTCCATGACCTTGGAAAAAATGGATGTAAGTGATATGGGTCGGTACGAGGTAGGAGGTATGGTCTGGACAAAGGCTGTTTTTCAATAGATGGAAAAACGTACGCAATGGTAATGCCAGCTTGTAAGAATACCTCTTAAGAACTAATGGGGAAATACCATCTGGCCCAACGGATTTGTAAGTATTGAGATCGTTTAAAACTCTAGCAACTGCACGAGTACGAATAAAGATATGTCCCATAGAGTTTTCTCCATAGAGCTAGCTGCAAAATGAGCAGGCCAATTTGACTCGTCGAAGATGAGCATTGCAAACATTTCTGGCTCGTTTGAAATTTATTCGGTTTTCCTCGGTTTTTTCGGGTAACTTTGTAAAACCAAAAGCATACCTCTCTAAACCTAGAAGCCTCTTTACAGCTCAACGCATGACATCCATCTTCCTTTGATGTAACAGACTTGCGATAAAGTCTCTCATACCAATAAGGACGATGTTTGTGATTGCATCAGCGGCGGCATCCACAGTGCTAACGCGAAGCAATAGCTACCAGTTATTACTCCCAAAGAAGTTGTTAAGGCTTTCCCAATTGGTAAAACCGAAAGCATACCTCTCGAAACCTAGAAGCCTCTTTACAGCTCCTTTCTTTGGTGTAACAGACTTATTCCTGAAAGGGATAAAGTCTCATATACCAATAATGATGATGTTTGTGATTGCATCAGCGGCGCTTCCACGTTGCTATCGCGAAACAATAACGACCAGTTATGTCCCAATTGGCTTTCTCGTATTGCCATACTGTTTTTTTTTTGTGGGGGAGTGAGAACTAACCTCTAACTACGTGGTTAATTAACGAGAAATTAGCTGATACTACACAATGGTCTGATGAGCCTAGACACGATAAGTCATTGACGGAGTATTTATCAGGACGAGAGGTAAGTAACAAGTCATATAACATGATATAACATAATAGTATAACAGTATGGTAAGTTAAAGTGATAAATATAATGTGATTTAAATTTGTTTTGAATGTTTTATTATTTAATAATTAGTTAGATATATACAACAGTTGTATAACTGTTTTAAAATATATTTCTATGAAAATTTAAATAGAATCGTTTATAGCATACTCTTATAAGAAAAAACATTATATTCATTTGTATAAGAATTAAGAAATTATCAAAAAGCATATATTAAGCATATATCAGTGATATTGTGTATAAAAGTTATATGTTTCCCACATATAGAAACTCGTATATAAATTGTAAATAAGAGTTGGACGCATGCGACTTGTACATAAATTGTATATAATAGTTATACGTGTAGAACTTGTATATAAAATTGTATTCAGAGTAATTATACCACTAATATATACCAATATACCAAATTAAACGAACAATAGACTACTAGGTGAAAAGTTGAAAAGTAGATAGAGCTACCACCTCTGTGAATAGTAGTGTTATAAGTGAATAATAAGTAAACACCCGTCTGATATTATGAACTGTTTCAAAAACGTTTATTGTGTAATAGATATTGAAACTTATTTTTTTTTGTTTAAATTCAACGGTTTTTGAAAGCTTTTTGTCTTTAAGAACAATATTATAAAAATGCTTAAGTCTGATATTACCGCAATCTAAAAAAAAGTTTGCTTCCGCAATCGCTGACAGAAATATTTGTAAGCAAATGGCGAATATAATAAAAAGAACGAGAGAGTTTCATGAGTGTGACGGACGTTGGGGTTAATATATATGTAGTTTTATATTGTCGTGAGAAAGTGGAACGAAATCATTCGAGTGCATCCTAGAAATGACTACGCAAACCAGAGATGGGTGTCAAGTGGGCTTTAAAGCAAGCTGCGAGTATGAGTACTGAGTGGAGTAAAATGCGATGGATTTTCTAACGAAATAGCGGAAGGAATTCTTTCTTGCCTGCCAAACTGAAGTGCGCTTATCATCATTTCTAGTTTTTTTATGAGCTCGTTGGTACTTATATTAACCGCCATTTCCAACTTACTCGCTTTGTATTATCAGCTTTTGCCCATTAGGTTCTTTTGCGACGCAGTCTTTTACTAAAGCAGTAAAACAATGCATCAAGGAACACTGCGTAGCTAAAACTGGCTAACTCTCCTCTGTTACGTATATTCCTACACATGTAGAAAAATGTATCCATGCATTCACTTGTTCACAGATTTTCATGATTGTTGGATTATGTTTTCGCCATTACCATGGTAGCAGTGTAATAAAATATGAATATAAAACAGATTGGATTATGGTGTGGAATAAGAGGTTTTAATGAAGATAATCTAACGTTAGGAATTGAGAAAAATTGCGTTCTACGTAAAGGTATGAGCAGATTTGTTTCACACCGACACAAGGGAAACATTTTGATTCTCATTTATGGAATTGTAATTTGTTTGCAAATTTAAAATGCTTGTGTGGTGTGTTGGTGTTTACAGTGCGACCCTTCTCTTCAATTTCAAATTACGCCATTTTGATTTGTGCTGACCTTGAAAATCGCTTAAAATAATCCTACGACATTTTCCCTTCAATTAGGCTCATATTTATTGTAGCATTATTTGAAGCCCGTATACGTTTACATGTAAACAAGCAAATTATTTTATTGTAGCATTTTTGTTATTTGAGGTGGAAACAACGAGTAACACTTTGGTGAGCCGGTTTCATATCTCACCAAGTTATGAGTACACAAGTTGTCGTCTACATGAGACAAAAGCGAACCGATTCAGAATTTCTACTAGAATCTTGTACTAGAATCTGTCATTAAAATCACACTAACTTTGGGTTAGTGAAACCCATAGAAAAAACATCACACCACATTAAAATTGTATGTTATACACCTCGTACGTATACGAACTGACATCTCACGTTCAGGTGAGTTTTGCACATTTGCTACCAAAATTCGTACCCTGGTTTCCAGCCAAATTTGATGCGCAATGATGAGGACTTCAATTCGGATCTTAACCTTTCAAACCTTTATGGTGATATCGCTGCTAAATTATGACAGCCTCCATGCTACTATTATCTTTCTAATGCTAATGCTAATAGTTGGTTGCGGTTTTCCCTGCCAAATGCAAGGCAATCACACTATTAGGTCAAGTTTGAGTTCCACTTGCAATTTTGTATTTCTTATCATTTCGATAATTTGGGTCTTATTTTGGACAGAAAGCTAAGCCGAAAACCTAACAAACAAAAAAGAGTTCGTAAAGCCACAGTGGCACTCTTCTCATGCAAAAAAGCAATTGGTAGCCGTTGAGGTCTTCAACCCCATATTACCCATTGGCTATAAACGGCTATATACTACTCTTTTACACGGTATGACTGTATGGTGGACTGCCTTACATAAAAAAGTAAACCTTGAAAATTTAAGCAAAGTCCAAAGATCAGCTAGTCTATGTATGAGCGGAGCACTTCGTACAACCCCCTCCGCTGCATTGAAGATTCTGTTCGACCATACACCACTCGACATTTACAGCAAGCAAGTAGTTGCTCGGTCGGCTATTCGCCTTAATGCTATCTCGCAGTGGACTAGAAATAAAATCGGTCACTCCTCTATACTGAATTTAGTTAGGATCCCAGACAACATAGACTACACCATTCCGAAACTCCGTTTCAACAAAAACTTCCAGGTCACCTTCCCTTCCAGATTATTCTGTGAAGAAGACACCTACCTGGAAGATGAACACATTCATTTTAACACAGACGGGTCAAAAACTGATGACGGAGTCGACGAAGATGTTTTCTCAAAAACCCTAAATCTTAGCATCTCTTTCCGTCTTCCAAATCACTGTTGTGCTTTCCAGGCTGAAACTATGTCGATCAGTGGAGCCTTTGTCTTGGCTGAAGAGAAACGTCATATCCGCTAAGGATATCCGTATATTCTCGGATAGCCAAGCTGCACTGAATCCCGTGGAATCAGTCTCCAAAAATTCAACTCTAGCCCGTAACTGCCGTTCATCTCTTGTGGAGATGGCGGAGCAGTTCAATATTCTCCTGTGTTGGGTGCCGGGCATAGAGAAATTCCGGGTAACTGTATGGCTGTCGAAATTTGCCAAGCAAGGAACTAAACTACCCTTCTTACCTGAATATGGTTTCATAGGCATACCAATCACTACATGAACAATCACGGAAACCAGCATAAAGTACTGGCTTCGATTACATGATAATCAAGGAAGGAAAGCAAGTTATATCTCTTGTAGAAAATATGACAAGCACGAACACAAGGGCAAAACCGAATTCATAGCGACAAACAGACAGTTATAAATTTCCTCAGTGTATCTGGATTTTTGCACAAAGTAAAAAAAGTTGTGTAAAAGTTTCGAAAACTTAAACTGCAATATAAAATTTGCAAGTTCAACGACAACTACTGAATATTAAAAAACTTGACCAGAACCAATAACTGATATTTACAAAAAACTCTACAAAAAGAAATTTCAAAAATATGAAAAGTTCTATCGATTTCTTAAGCTGTAAGGGAATCTCTGAAAAATGAAAATTTAAACAGAACTTAAGACCCCTTTCTGCATTTATTGTAGTACTTTATATGAAATTTCTTCTCCTTTTACTCTTCAACAATACACATGGCAGGGAAAAACACATTCATCTTTAGTGTGTTAAGAAGGTAACCGTACAGTAAGCAGGTAAACTCGAGCATTCCATTGGAATCTACTCAGCACACAATTATTAAATTTCCATGTGGCTGCCTTCATATGCGCAAAAGACAAAACTGAAAAAAGGGGGAAGAACTGGGTTGTCATTGTTGTTGCCCTTCCGTAGTTTTCCCATTTCCTTATGGGAATAAGAAGATTCAAAAAACGTTTTTCCCGTTCTGCCTAGAACGGCATTTAGCGGTTTAACTGTGGCATTGGTTGGAATACGAAACGAAAATGAGTGCATATGTTTCAGATGTTTGATTTAGTGCTATCCTGACAAGACGAAGAAAAACATGAGTTGGTTTTGTGTGAGGTCACATATGAATATGCTGTCGAGCACGTACCATATGCACTTAAAACTTGAGAGTTTTGTACGTATACATATTCGCATATTTTACAGATGAGTGCTTCTGAAAAGCAAGAACGAATCTCTATAGGTATTCGCAAGGGATCCGAATACCAGTTCTCTACAATGTACAGCAACACACAGAGCTGATACAAACTCAACGGTTTAATTGAAGAGAAACCATATTCCCTTTCGCTTCCTTGTTCCTTTTTAAATGACAAGTGATTAACATGCTAGGAACAGATTGCAGCAATTAGACAGCATAAATATGGATAATTAAGGATGTAGAAAAAAACGTTCGGTGGAGTTTAAGGAATAAAATGCAGGAAGAGATTTACATTTTTTTTTCTTTTGTATTTAATAATTAGGAATTGATTTTGCTTAAACTTTAAACTTTGTCTGAATTGGGATAGCCTTTAAGCTCTTATGCTATTTGAAATAAGACTTGATGTTAGCACGTCGTAAGATAATTTGAAACATTTGACATCTACTATTAGCTTACGCTGACGATGTTGATTCAATAGTTAATGTAGTGGAGTAGGAAATCTAAGTAGCCAAATAAAACAACCCATAAAAATTAAAATTTTTCGTGTAAATTCTTTAATTGGGGATACACAACAATACACAATACACGGGTAAATTTTTTAAATTTTTTTAGGGAGCCTCCCGATTTTTGTATGGGTGCCCCTCGACCACTTCCAAATTTTTACAGAACGGGCACGCGAAGTTAGTATAGAGGATTTAAAAAGTCAGTCAAGTCTTCTAAAATCCAGAAACCCTTATCATATAATATACAAGCTGCAGGTGTTATAAAATGAAAGTGCGGTACGAAAACTTAGGTGCGAATCCGAGTCTTGATTTCTTACAATAAACACTAACAAAAAACACTTTGGATACCTATCCATGTTCGAGAGGAACAACTTATGAACACTTCTAAGTGTTAAAAATGAAAAGTACCGAAGTGCTATGAGCAGTCGTGAACACACCGAAGATAACACAGTGTACACAGAGAAAACCTAGCTTATATGAACGAAGAAGTTTAACCAGCTTGAAGATTTTTTTTTTGATAGAATCACATAGACGGGGGATACGTATGACAATTAATTCGAAAACTAGCGGATATAGCCAGCCTTTCCCGGGTGCCCCATCCCACTAACCCTAAGCAAATAGCCACCCGCCCAATGACCACCCGCCCACTTACCCCCCTCCATATACTGACCACCTCAGCCGCCCAAAACCTTATAGTATCGACCCTTATAGCGGCAAAAAATCTATAAGTGTTCGAATCGTCAGTTATGGTCGCGAGTTCATACTACGCGCTTTCCAACGAACAGCATTTCATTTCTATTTACATAGAAGACTAGCTAACCCGACAGACGTTGTGCTGTCCAGCTTTTAATACATTTTTTTTTTATCCTTTTGTGAATTTGTGAAGAGCTATTTGAAAATAGGTGGTATTTTGGGGGTTTTTTGTGTGTCTTTTAAAGGCCTTTTTGGGGTCTTTTAGTGGTTTTTATGGTCTTTTTGGGGCTCTTTTGAGGGTCTTTTTGGGGTCTTTTTAGAAGTCTTTTGAGTATCTTTTGAAGGTTTTTTGTGGATCCGTTGATGATCTTTTGGGGTTTTTTAATTCTTTTATGATACTTTTGTTAGCCCTTTGAGGGTCTATTGGGGTCTTCTAGAGATCTTTTGCGAGTCTTTTGATGGTCTTTTAGGGGGTACTTTGTAATTCTTTTAGGGTCTTTCGGAGGCCTTTTTATAGTTATTTTGAGGTTTTTGGGGAGTCTTTTGAGGGTACTTTGACGGTTTTTGGGGAGTCTTCTGAGGGTCCTTTGTGAGTCTTTTGAGGGTCTTTTGAGGTCTTAAGGGGTCTTTTGGGAAGTCTTTTGAGGATCTCTTAATGGTTTGGGGTGGGGGGCTTTAAGGGTCTTTTGAGGATCTTTCGATCCATGATTTGGGGGGTTTTGAGGGTCTTTAGTGGGGTTTTTGGGGTCTTTTGGCGGCGTTTTTGCCCACAACATCAAAGAAGTTTCACTTCAACCGCGCGTAAAAGGTACGCGCACTGCTTTTTATTTGTTTTGTTGTCTGCCGCGTAAGCCAACAAAGCACGGATTTTCAATGTTAATGCCCCAAACACTCCATGATTGCCCTTGTGATTCGTTTATTGTAATTGTGAATGCAAACCGCAATCAAAACTCCAAGTGCTTAAAATCTAATGGCCTGTCGGTCGGAATCATTGGGATACGTTTACAGATCGCAAAAGAAAGACCGTGCAAATGGATCAGCTTTCAAACGACACTTGCGCACTTAGTGCCAACTACTGGAATATTTTGGAATGGAAATGAAATAACGGCTTTTGCTATCCAGTTAAAGAATTAACACAAAAGTAAAAACAAATTTTATTTTAATTTTGGCTGGAATGCGTTTTTCCAGATTTTTCATTTAACCGAAAATATTCAATTGAGTTATTTCCTAAAAAACTATCCAATTTATCGTTTTCCAAATTTTTCAACGCTCATTTGTAATTTTCCGGAGTTTTTTTTGCTCAAGATACCTCCGGGACCGTAATGAACAAAACCAAAAAAAAAATCAACCAAATATGTCGTTCCTATCGTAAGTTATTTGCATAAAAAAATTATAAATTTTGCTGTTTGTCCGAATTTTTTTACGTTTCTTTTTTTTTTTCTTTGTTCATTCCATTATCTTTCTTCTTCAGGACCATAACGAACAAAACAAAAAAAGAATTACGAAAATCCATCGTTCGAGTTGTGAGTTATGGTCGCGAGTTGATACAAAGATCCCATGAAAGACGCACTTTCAGTTTTTTCCGAATATTCCATTTTTCCGGGCAACTTTTCTAATTTTTTCCGCCGCATAAAACTTATTCGGACTATGGCAAACATTATAAAATAAAAATAAGCCAAGTCGGTTCAGCCGTTCTCAAGCGGTGCGGTTACCAACGAACAGCATTTCATTTTTATATATATAGATGACGGGGTAGATGAGTGTTTAGAACTTCTAAAGTGATGGAAAAAACCCCGGTTGTGGAACCAAAGAAGAAGATGAAGAGGTAAAGACATGGGTCATACTTCCAAAACTGGTGTGGTCCTCGCACACTGTACTATTAGTTCTTCGCGTTATATATATTTAAACTTATTGCCTCCCTGAATGACTTGCGACGCGGCTATAAGGTGGGCTAAGCCGTTTACTAAAATTAGAAAATCAAAGGAATGTGATTACAGTGCGGAAAACGATCAAAACCTAAAATGATGCGAGTCCAAATGCTGTAGTCAATGGCTCATGGTCAGGGAAAACTACAAAAAACCTTGACCAAGAAAATATTACAAATATAAATGACGTAAGTGTGCCTTCAAAATTCTTGGAACATCTATTCAACAATTCGGTCCTTCAGGAACTAGTTGACGTTTTTCTTGAAGAGCAGCAACTTGACAGTGAATTCGTATGTAGTACCAGAAAAATGCACGCACAACTATCAAGCCGACAGGCTTATCAAAATTTAGCTTCCAAAAACTGAAAAGACTCAAAAATGTTACAATTTCCAAATTAATATCCATATCAAAATCTAAACCCAATGTGTTTCTTGTCACCAAACAATGCACCAGGGATGAGCGGAAGGGTTGGTTTCAAATGAAGTTTGCCAGAAAAGTGAAAATCTCTTTTGAAGAGGTTCTTTGACGATTCTTTGTGCCCGTGTTCTATGAGATTATTTCATTCGGTACACGGTAGATGGTGCGCAACAATCTTATCTCATCATCATAATCATCGAACAAGTCATTTCGATGCTTAAGATGGGTCTAGCATTAGCCCGGCATTTCAGCCACAGGACTTACTTTCCTTTCACTTAGGGCAAGTTCAATGACCGCGTGACCATAGTTGTTTTTGTCTCAAAGTTGCATAAGACAGTCATGTAGCAAGTCGAAAACAAAACTACACTTACAAACAAACAAAGACCTGTTAGTTTTATTAAAAAAATCACAATATTTCTTCTTTGAATAAATTGTTGCATTAAATGCTATTTTCTGACTAAGTTCTAAGGTAACAGCTTTGAGTAACATTGTGTAACCAAAAGTTGTGCACTCACCCCAAACCCACAGTGGTAAGGCTTCTTTTCACCTGCACTGCACTGTAACCTTTAAATAAAAATTTTCTTTTTTACCTTTTCCCACCTTAACGTCTTTCACTTTTCACAAAAGAATTTGAATATTTCACCCCATCAAGACCCCAAATTCTAAGACACACAATAACTGTGTCAATTAGGCAAACAAGTGAATTATTAATACGAGTACGTAAGCAAAGGTGCTTCCACCCTACAATCCATTTACCTTATTACCAAAGGTTGTATAAATGCTCATAGTTTGCTTTTTAAGCCATTATCATGGCCACTTAGGTAAAGGCAAACAAAAACCACAGAGGCCAATTGCATGTTGCAATTGCTCTGACGGCAAATGCATTTGTTGGTGATATAACAGTCAGCTCTATTGCAACTCGGCAGCTACTTGGTGGAAGGCGCTTAAGTGTAGGCATATGAACAAACAGCGTGTACGACTGCGATTGGCATTATTTTTCGAGTTCATCAAATATCTAAGGTACTCAGGTATTAAGGTGAATGCATAGTCTGTGCAACAGCAACAACAATATAAACAATCAATAAATGATTTCGCTTTGAAGGCATTTAAGTGTTGTCGTGTGTAGACAAAAGAAAAAATCACATTTGAATAGAAAGTGCAATTTTCAAGGATAAAACGACAACAATAGAAGTGCAATTTAATTGCCTTATTCCTTATGCGGCAGACAATTTTTTTTTGCAAACATAAATCAAAGAAATTAAGAAAGGAAGAAAGTAAATCACTCGGCGAAGAAATACAGACAATTTCAATAGTTTTGAATAAAAAAAATTTTAGACCTCTTAAGTAGTCTATTAATGTAATAAAGTGCCTTATACATTTTACAAGAAATCTTCATGATGATTCGACTTTTTGATGTATGTTTACTTTTGCAATCTTCAAAATGAGTTAATTTGATATAATTCGATAAGAATACTTGTCTAGATAACATGTAGTAGTATTATAAAAAATATGTTATATTTTATTTGCAATCTAGCATCATGAAAGGTATTTTTCCTGAATCTCTCAAAAAAGCACTGCTTACTTCACCACATAAGAAATGTGATTCCTTACATAGGGTGCCGTAAATATTTTTAGAAAATAGTAAAACTAGTGTGTGCCGATGCAAATCCATATGTCAGTCAAACATTTTTGGATGTTATGTTTCTCAAAAGTATTCTGCCAGCTGCATCGCAACATTGTTTTTTATTTAATTTAAAAAATTCAGTGATCGCGTGAAAATTTTCGTGTGATGATTTTTTACGATTTTCGATCGGGGCTAACTCAACAACAGTTCTTCGAATCGATTCATTCGACTTTTGGCGACGAAGCACCATCCTTGGCTAGCATTTATAATTGGTACATTGAATTTAAACGCAAACGACGTTCACTTAAAGACGAGCCTCGTGAAGGTTGAATTCCACATTTTTTTGACAGACGCACAAAAAAAGGTTCGTGTCGTTTGGTTCCGCCAAATGCTTGGAAAATTCGTTGAAGGTACTTCCAAAAACGTATACAAGATCGTAACAGGTGACAAGTCATGAATATTTGCGTATGAGCCGGAAAAAAAGGGTAATCGACTGTTTGGGTATTCCAATTCGAACAAAACCGGTCATGTGGCTACCGTGGCTCTTGAAAATCAAATGACACTAGCAACCATTGCGCTAACATCTATACTCTCTAAGGTCATGGAAACCCTAATCAATCGTAAGCTTACGCAATACCTTGAATCACGTGAAATCCTTAGTGACCAGCAGTATGGTTTTCGTAGGCAGCGTTCTACAGATGACCTGATGGCTTATCTCACTGAAAAGTGAAACCAGTCTATTCACAAATTTGGTGAAAGTAAAGTTGTTGCACTCGATATTTCCAAGGCATTTGACAGAGGTCGGCATCAAGCTCTTTTGTCGAAAATGAATGCTGATGGAATTAATAACACCCGGCTCGATTGGACTAGTAACTATCTTTCTGACCATTCAATCCAGGTCGTATCGGACGGATTCAAATCCAACGTTCACTGCACAAACGCCGGTGTTCCTCAAGGCTCTGTTTTATCTCCGACACTCTTTTTGATTTTCATTAATGATCTCATATCCACCACCAATAATCCAATCCATTCCTTTGCTGACGACGGTACTCTTAGCTTTTCATATGACTTCACGCTTTCTGCACGCCCCTCTTCGTCACAAGTGGAACTTGAACAACAACGTATATTAAGCACGGTTAATTCTGACCTTGACAGCATAACGAGGTGGGGACTACATAATAGAGTTGAATTTAACGCTTCTAAAACGCAATGCTGTCTTCTGTCGTCTTAGCGTAATTTAAACCCCCAACCTTTATCGATGAATGGATCTTGCATCAAAGAAACTGAAAAACTCTCAATTCTCGGTATGTGCGTAAACAACAAGCTTCGTTGGAATGACAACATATTTGCCATCGCCAAAAATGCTGCAAGATGCTTAGGTTTCCTAAAACGGTGCAAGATGTACTTCACTCCTTCAGATCTGGCTACTATTTTCACGACGTATATTCCAAATAAACTTGAATACAACTGTATTGTCTGGGAAGTTGCCCTCAAGACCACATTGCATCTACTAGACAGAGTTCAGAACCGCGCGTTAAAACTTATTGGTGACGTATACATATCGCGAAAACAATCGAATCGCTTGAACATCGTAGGAATGTTTCCTGCTTGTCACTGTTTTATCGCTTTTTCCACAAGCGGTGTTCAAAAGAAATATCCAGATGCATCCCGCCAATTCTCCAACTCATCCGTGCCTCAACTCGAGTTCACGGGTCCACCATTGGACTAACCAATTCAGAGATTCCTTCTTTAGCCGCTTCTTTAGTGGAATGAATTGCCTGATTCTGTGTTTCCGAATTTGTATGATCTGCAGTCGTTTAAGACCCGCGTACATAGACATCTCATCTTTTTCTCTCCCTAATTTCCTAACGCCCACGCTGTGCTAAGCATTATAGTGGTGCAAACCCCTTTAGAGTGTGTTCATTATAAAAAAAAAAGACAGTTAATTCAGCTTGGTATGTGACCATTTGTTTGCTCGCGGTTTTCAACAAATTGAGAGAAAACAATCTAAAACTGCGAATCATTTTGCATCACGATAATGCCAGCTCACACACATCACATCAAACAACCGAGTATTTAAGCACTCAAGCACATCCGCCTTACAGACACGACTTGGCACCCAATGACTTCTTTCTGTTCCCAACAATTAAAGATAAAATGCATGGACAACGATTTTTATCGCCTGAAGGAGTGGTTGAAGCGTTCAAAAACCATGTTTCGGAGCTATCATCTTCGGACTGGAAAAAGTGTTTCCATAAATGGTTTTAGCGTATGCAAAGGTGTATATATCTTAAAGGCGAATATTTTGAAAAGCAATAAAGCAATAAAAAAAACATTTTTTTATTACTTTTACTAAAAACTTTTACGGCACCCCTCGTAAAGTCATCGTTAGCTCAATGATTGCTTTACTTGCTACTTTACTGTGTCAATGAATTTTTGCGTCTTATTACAATGTCTTTCCTACTGGGTCTTAACTAGTATATGAAAATAAATATTCCAATGTTGAAGGCAAAAGCAGAGATTTTTCTTGCTATTCAGCGATTAGCAAAAGGATACTTCTTAATATGCTGTTGTTGTTATTGTGGAATTTTTAGTATTTAATGGTGTCGATTCTTATAATAATATTCTGCTGGATTTGCATAATTTGTTTTCTTTTTGTTTTTAATTTTCATTTCTTTGTTATTATATATGTGCATGTTCTATCCTTTTAACTACTTAGTGCTAACAGTTTATGGCACAAGGGACAGAGCACATCTATGTATGTGCTTGGTGCAACTAAAGTGCAGATCCGACCTGGTTTCTCTGAAGCATATCCTTTCATTTAAAAATTACAAATACAGCAAATGACGTTGGTCTTTTATGGGCTCTTATTGATTTCCTTACTGTCACAGTAGCGGTTGGGGAAAACTAAACCGCTTGCAGCATCCAGATGCACCATTTTATTATCAGTAATATTCCACTTATTCGTGGATACAATGCAACTTGAAAAGTGTCACAAAAGAACTCATGAAGGCTCATGAACTCATGAAGATTTAATAAATTCTTTGTGTAATAAATAAAGGCTGATTTGCTGCGGTAGTCGGACAATGATGATTATTATGAAAAATCTAGGTTTCTAGGGTGATGCGGAAAGGACATAATGTTGATGTCGAGAGGTTTCTGCGCCGTGCACCAGCTTGTGCAGTGCGAAACATTATGAATTTTCATTTCAAATATGTTTAATTTATAATGAAACATTGAAATTTTTTACTAAACGAGTTGCTGTCAAGGATGAAATATTTTTTTTTATTTATTTGACTTTGACAGCCTCTCTAGGGTAGGAATTAATAAAGTTACTGGAAAAATAATCGATCTGCAATGACTTCACTGATATCTTTATACGGCAACTCATTGTCTCAGGATGTGAGAATCCTTGACTGATGATGTCTCTTGAGAAAATCTACCTAACAAGGGTAGATACCATAATAAGGAAACATGATATCATTTTTCAATGTTGTCCTCATTATTCGACGGCATTAGCCAATCGTTATTTATAGTTATTTAAAAGGAAAAACTTATAGATGATAATTAAAATATTCGTTAAAAGTAATTTTGTTTAATGAAATTAAAACTTTTTATTACGTCCAACTATTACTTACTAGTTTTTTGGATTTTAATTGAATTCGAATTTCTTTACATACCTGCAATAGAATTGAGAAAATAAATTTATTAGTAAAGTTCAACAATATTTTATGATAAAATTGTAATTTTATATTTTCTTAAAATTAAAATGAATCAGCATAGCTCATTTGGTACTTTACAAAAGCGAAAATAAGAAATTAGTAAGTTAAGATAGTAAAGCAAGCTTCTCAGCTCGCCATATGGATAATTGTAATTCAGCCTAAAGACTGAATTATCTTGAAAGGATTTTACTTAAAAAAAACAATTTTTTCTCCTAACCCCTATGAATAAAAATAAACTCAAAATTACACCATCGCAAGCTGAGCGCTTAACAATTGTTTTAAAACAAGTCCCATAAAAATTCTGACCTGTAGATGTGTGCGTGCGTGATACGCGTCACGTCATCGCAAGCCAAGTTTTAAAACAATACCTTATTTTAAAAAAAAATTGACACGCGCCACACGCGACACGTGACGCGCGTCAAGTCATCGCAAGCCAAGTTTTAAAACAAATATTTAAAAAAAATACACGCGCCTCACGCGACGCGCGACACGTGACACGCGTCACGTCATAGCAAGCCAAGTTTTAAAACAAGTAATTTAAAAAAAAAAATACACGCGCCACACGCGACGCGCGTCACGTCATCGCAAGCCAAGCGCTTACCAATTGTTTTAAAACAAGTCCCATCAAATTCTGACTGGTAGAAGTCGCGATATACAACCGGACAAACCCACAAACCCACATACCGACACACGTACGCTAGAAAAATTTTCTTGTCCTCTGATTATTAGCTTCGCCCTTCGGGCTCGCAATTATCGATTAATTTTACTTCTATCAGTCTTTTCTAAGATTTTTGAAATAGGATTAAAAACTAGAATGTTCGTTGTGTTTTGCTAAAGATCCCCTCAGTACGCCAACAATTAAGGGATCATTTATCGCAAGGAGTGGAAGCAATCAGCAGCTCACTGCCGACAACCATCCAAGAACATTGGAAGGCTGTGAAAAATGTTTTCACATCTGGCGGAAAGTATTGTTGGCAGAAGGCAGGCAAGGCACAGCTTTCAATGCAAATACAATGGAATCCGTTATCTCAGGATGGTAGAAGAACGGGGAGCTAAAATTTTGTCTGTATTTCGGTGTCTGTTGGAATCTTGTGAACAATTTTTAACCCACTTCCTAAGTCCCGATTTTATTCAAACTTTGCAGACATGTGTATTTTCGATGACAACACTTTCTGTTATAATTTGGAAGTTATCAGGCGTCAGGGCCGAGGGGCTCCCATATAATTTTTTTTTTAATTAACCCCATTTTATTCAACCGTTTCACACATGTTATCCGGACCCCAGGCTGAGCAGCTCCCATATATTTCTTTTCAAAATTATTCTGATTTTCTTCAGAGTAAGAGAATTTACATAAAACATTTTTATGAGTTGGTTTTTTCCTGTTCGCCCTTCTACTAAAATGATAAATTGCAGTTCTGTTGTATGTTTGATTTTGTTGCCATGACTTTTGGTACACAGAGGCATCACCACCAAAGCAGTTTGTTTATAGGTTGGCATATTTAGCCTGTGCACTCTGTGTGAAGTGGCAATTCAGTTAGCTACAAATACATACATAGATATGTATGCATAAGTTATATACAATGCACGAAAAATATTTTAGCTATCAAATTTCAAATTTCGATTAATATTCAGCGAATTTTTTAGTTGAGTTTTCGTCTGCATGCCATATGCAGAAATTTGCCCCAATTGAATATTTTTTTTTCTTTGGAAATTTGTTTTGAAATTTTGTTGAAACTTATTCATTAGAGTATTAACTGGCATTTATATAAAGAACTTTGTTCTATGACTTTGAAATCTTGTTGATATTTGCATTTTAATGCACTGAGCTTCTGAAGTTTTGTAGAATTGAATTGGTTTGAGTGATTTGTAATGCAATTCTTTTATTAGTGCTGCATTAGGGATGATGTCACACGACACATTTAAACAAATCTTTAAATTTTTTTTTCGTTTATTATATATATAATATAATTAAACTTCTAGCATTTTAGTTTTTATTGAATAAAGTCTTCGAACTGGCTTATTTGAGATCGAACCAATACATCAAAAATTGCTAGCTGGCGGTCTGTCACTAGTTTGGCTTGAAGGAAAATAAACTCACTTTTGGCATTGTAGTGTTTTTCCTCCAAGACTGGTAGTTTGTCAAAATTTAGACACAACGGTTTTTTTTAATAAAGTAACGTACATCACTGGGACTGTACAAAAATTGCATATGTCTTTTCTATGAGTTCTACGACAATAGCTAAGTTAGTAGGTAATTTTTGAGCGTGTGAAAGGTGTTATTTTTACTTAATCTTATATGAAAGTGTAAGGATTAAGTAAAACCCTATATAATTGGCGGTCAGCCATCAGCAGAGTAGGGCGAATAACACAGAATCCTTCAGAAATGCAGGTGGCCGCAAGTATCTCTGACTGTTGGAAGTGCGATCAAACCTCCACGTGGTGGCCGCTGGTAATTTTCCTCCAGTACAGGAAAAGCGAAATAATCGGGCTAGTCCCTTCAAAGTAAGATTGGAGCGAGGCCAATACCTCACCCGTAAAAAAACATATTACGGAACCCCAAATCAGCCTAGGATACACTGATGAACGACGACGACCACGGCAACGAAAACGGCTAAGCGATTTAAGAATTTTTTCATGGAACGTACGCTCACTGTATAGAGCTCAAGCTGCACAGCAGCTAGCCGATACCCTGTCAACATATAATACCAAGTTTCGTTGAAATTGGTGAAGGGGTTCCACAGTTAGTTAGGCACAAACAAGCAAACATATAAGTTCTCATTTTTATAACCGAAGGTATGTATATCTTCTTTATATATGCCAATCGCGTTGTCAAATGGAATTTGAAGGAATCCGAAATAAACTCGTAAGTCTGACATTTGCGGATTTTGTATTTTTCAACGTTGCTTACTTTAGACAAACGATGATTCGATGTAAATGTTAAAAAATCCCTTGATCTTTTAAAACAATCCTACTTGCAAATAACAAACCCGCCAGTAGTGCTGTTTCAAATCTCGAGCGACAAATCAAATATCACATACAAAATTATGCTAAAAATACTCAAACCGTGGTACATCTGTCCTTAGGATGGTGATTTGCATAGAAGGTTTTGTGATTGCATTGAAATTCTATCGCTCAACTCAACGCCGCTAACTAAAGACAAAGACCCGCAGATCTGCCGGAATTGAAGCAGGAAAGCAAAAACAATTCTTGTCCGACAGTGTTGTGGCAATTGGGGAGTGATAAAATGTAAATACTCGTGCATACCATGGGAATGAACAAATTTTATTATAAATACACACATAAGTGTGTGTGCATAGGAATGTTTATACGAGTAAATGGCAATAGGGGAATGCAGAACACAATCAACCGCTCTAGATGCTCTGCGCGCTACGTGTGGCATATCCAATTGTTGTTTGTGCGGCGGTTTGGAGAATTTCGAACCACAAATTCAGTGTAAACCGAGTCCCTACTATTTGAAATCTCGAAAATAGCTCAAAATGTGGGAGTGAGTGTGGTGGGGATGGATGGATGCAAATGTTATGTTTGTGCGAAAGAGGATGCTGTAAATTACTACACACCCCATCATAGTATTGTGCGTGCTGATTGCTGTCGGTGAGCTGAAGGCTAATGTTGGTGTTGCTAGAGCTGGTAATTCGTAGATACTTTATGTCTAATTTCGCAATTAACATAAAATAAATTCCAGAGTATTTTCAGTTTCCGGCAGGCGATCGATCTCGTAGAGTCTATGTGCATGTGTGTGTGTGGGAATGAAAATATTTAAGGATTTCTGTGTTTTATTAAATCAAACTTTTGCACTCTCTCGACATCTTAATGGCATTTTAATGGCCCATTCTTAGTTGTGTAATGGTGGAATGTTTCTTTTAATACTTAAGCTCCTGTGGATACATCCAGAAAGCAAAACAGTATACGAACTTCAGATGGAACAAACATGACTACTCCGTTGTGAGTAGGGAATCTAATACCAGTAAACCGGGATTACCGACAAATATTTGATTGTGGAAAGGTCGGTAGCTTTTTCATTTTCTCTGTAATTTTTTATTTCATATTAGATTTTTGTTTTTAACAGAAATTAAATTACAAATTTTTTGATTCAAACGAATCGTGTGGTTCAGTCTTTTTGCTCAATAAATATAAGGTGGTCCTGGGAGGTCACGTGCTCAACTCGACTGTATTTAAGTGAAAGTATGAGGATGGGTCAATAAGTCCCTGAAAAGTGAAATAAGGAACACTCTTTTCGGCATAAAAACATTTTATTTTCCAACATAGTCTCCTTTTACCTCGATACACTTCATTCAAGGTTTCTCCAATTTTTTGATGCTTGTTTGTTTGTTTCAGCGATGACTTCTTCATTCGACCCAAATCTCTTACCTCCAAGCCATTTTTTCATGTTTGGAAACAAGAAATAGTCGCAGGGAGCTAAATCTGGGGAATATGCTGGATGAGGGAGGTGTTCGTAGCCTAACTCATGCAATTTTGCCATTGCGACAGCGGACTTGTGCGTCGGTGTGTCCTGGTGAAAAATCACTTTTTCTTCGCCAAATGCGGCCGTTTTTGCTTCAAATCGGCTTGGATTCGATCCAGCCCCGCTGGCCCCGCATGTGATGAAGGACAATTTCAGAGACGATACCCTAGAGTCTATAAAAATTGGCTCTACAAGCCTTACTGCGATGTCAACATCTTCACTTCACCATGTGTCTCGGTAGGTTTTGGCAAAACACCTAGTTGGCATGAATGATTAGGTTGCTACTCGCAAATGCCTTTGCAGTAGGATTTATGATATACGGCAGCGAGGCATAAACGAAATGTTGAAATCTTTTATTCTTGCAAGGAACTCAATACCTTGCCTGGAAATGTATTCTCAGTTCTAAGCTATAGATATGGATTCTTCTATATCCATATCTATAGCTTAGAACTAAGGGTACTAGATGGGCGAGAAGTTTTTCTATAGGAAAAAAAAGCAACCAAATCTGCAATGGGAATATTATTTTTCTTTTAAAAGGTGAAAGTCTTTTGTTTGCCACATGAGTGCCACATGGGTCCAGTAGTGTTCTATACTTGTTACGAAAATGTCATAAGCATGTAATATCATATTTTTAAGAGGTATAACTTTCTTGTTAATTTTTAAATTCTCTGTATTAACTTCGCGTGCACGTGACTGGCTGGCTGGCTGGGTGGCTGGCTGGGTGGCTGGCTGGTCAGATTTTCTGATCAATCTTTAACCCACTTCCCATAGCCCGATTTTATTGAAATTTTGCACACATGTATATTTCCGGTGACAATACTTTTAATAAAAATTTGAGGCCCCTCGAACCTCGGGGTCGGGGGGCTCCCATACAAATATTTTAAAAAATTTACCCGATTTTCTTAAAATTTTATACGCATGTGTATCTCCGATGGACAAAACTTTTTCTAAAATTTTTGAAGCGATCGGGCCCCGGGGTCGGGGGGCTCCCATACAATTTTTTTTTTAATTATCGATTTTTAACGCACTTCCTAAAGCCCGATTTTCCTGAAATTTTGTACACATGTTGTCTGCCTGTTCATGGAAGCACCACGAATCGCAAATTCGGCATATTTTAAACTCGGCACTTACACGGTTATTAATAATGTCATTATTTCTAATAATGAACGAAAACAGAAAATTTCTGTTTCACATCATTTCTCAAGCATCAATATACATTACTCCGACTTACACAATCATTATTAATGCCATTTCACAAAGTTACCATGAATGTGCGTAATAGTATAAAAGTCGAATCGATTATGAACATTCCATTTCATCTTTAAGTAATATGTATGTATTTTGTTTACTAATGTCTCTTTCCAATTGCACAAACCGTATCCGAAACCATACCCATAGGTTAGCTTTCAAAGTGACAGAGTTTTCGAGGTGAACGAGGTGAGTGCCCGATGTACCCGATTGCCGACGGGTAGCAAAGTAACATTATCGGTTACAAGACAAAGGTACATAAAATCAAACCGTACTCCGGGCACAGTTCGCAAATGCAACGTTAAACTGAAACCACGAGAGAGAAATCTTAGCTCACCCACAAATGAACTCAGCAAATGAAACGAGACATAAAAGTTTTATGCTTAATTCAACTTACTTACTTATTTACTGAATTGTATTTTTATTGATGTCGTTTTTTGTTGTCGATATCAACTTACAGATAGAACAACAAGTTTTCACAATATTATGTCATTTGGCGTTTTCATAAATTTAGTTCAGAGCAGTCAAAGAGTTCTCAAGAAAAATGCTCAGAGTATGAGCGTGCTCTAAGTGCTCAGAATAAAATGATCTGAGCATTTTCAAATTTGACATCTGATGTCAAATTTCTCTTTCGATGATTTTCTCCTACAATAAAAAAAAAATGACCCAGGATCGAGGTGCTCCCATACCAATTTCTTCGATTAGAGAATTTAAATGAAAAATTTTTATGGGTTGTTTTTTTGTTTGTTCATGCATTAATAGATAACTTGACGGGTAGATAGCCGGAGTCCGATTTTTAGCCTTTCGTCACTTGTACTTGTATCAGTTTCAAATCAACCTAACCCAGTTTGGCGGCATCCCTATGCTCCTAGAAGATCTGGTTGGTTTTGGAAAAAGGCTTATACTGTCCCGTTAATGTGTTTCTTAAATAAAACGATTTCCCATCCGGTTCATTTTCGTCTTTCTCATCGGCGATATTTATTAAAGAAGGACGATTGCGGATCCTTCTTTACAACAATTGTTTGAAAGAGTTTCGTATCGCTTGTGGCTTAGAGAATTGAATCATTTTTGTTGATCAGCATCACGGCTCGGATATGCAAATAAGTACATATTACAAATATCGCCTAATATACCAGAAGCTTTAATATCATGGATTAAATCGTCAGTATTTTTACGAGAAGAGTCTTGGTGTTAGTTAGTTTATTTGTTAAATAATAGTAAATATATATAGTGCCCAAGTTTAGATGTTCCTTTAATTTAGTTAAAAACATAAAACTGAAGAAAATTTCTGTCTTTTTGGAAAGCTTTGTTTTAGTACAAAAATGTAAGTTGTAAGGGCAACAATCTTAAATAAAATAAACCACAATAATGTAATAAAACAAATGAACAAAAAAAGTTTCAACTACCCATGTCAACTTGTGTTTATTAAAGCCAAAAATCAACAATAAGAATCTAATGATTCTACCAGATTTCTATCAATACAACAAAAAGCTCAACATCACAAAAAGACGTCAACTTGTGTGCAGACAAATTGAAACTCTTTGCTCCTTTATTTCCTCCGCAATAAAAAAGGACAACGAAATCACAATGATTCCTATGGTAACAGACTCGCTGTACTTTATACATACTCGTATATATCAATTATTGAAACAAAATCCAAGCCATTTCTCGGATTTTAGATTTCATCTTCCTTTGATGAATAGGAGACACAAGTTTAATGACGCCCCTAAGGACTACAGCGCATACAAATCATCACAAAAGGGTACTAAAAAGAAGCCGGTGTCTAAAAATAAATTTTTTGAACTCATTCTCTCCTTTCCTTTCTTTTAAGAAATTAATTTTAATAAATTATGTTGAAGCACAAGCAACGCACAGTGAATTAATTTGTGGACTTAGACAGTCGAAACTTTAGACGTTTTGGGGAATTTAAAGTGCAAAGAACGAAAAAGGACATTAATTACTTAAGAGAACAAAAAGAAAATAATGACTGAAAAATGTCTGTTGATACTTCAAAAATAGGAGGTAGAAACTTTAGCATAAGGATTTGCCGGTGTCTGGGTCAATATTAAAGGAAAAATGGAAAATGGAAAGTGCTTTGTAATGAGAACATTTTCGCCCGGATTGCCGCTAAAGGATGAAATATAAAAAAACCTTATAACAACAAAAAAAGGGGCAAATCATTAGCATTTTAGCAATATTTATTCAAAGCAGACAGAGTAGTGTTAAACAATAGTAAAAAAATAGATAAATAAAAATAGAACTTCTACCAAAAGAGGGTGAAGAATTGCACTAAAGCGAAATGCAGCAGTTCTCGAAATTTCACGAAATGGTTAACAGTTTAATTGGTGCATCCCATTATATGTGCCAAGTACAAATAAGTACTTGTATGTAGAACTCCCCTTAGGGTGGAAAGGCTTACGCGAATGCTAAAAAACCTTGAGCTTTGCATTCACTGATCTTGAATCTGCAGAAGGGCCTCCCGAGAACGAAGTGTAGTAGAAAATCGTAACAAATTTACTTGCAACGAAGGAGGTGTTCTCATTAATGCACTCCCAATAAAACTTCTTTCCGACCAACTGTTCGCAGTGGACACTCCTTATTTTGGAAGTCGATTGGTTTCGATTTGCTACTCCACTTTGACCTATCGTTCTTAGGAGTCTCTTCAGCAGATACAAGATCCGCGAAAATCGCTATATGGAATCAACGGTAACGTACCTAGTTCCAGTTACAATGAACGAATTGGTGAATACCTTATTTGTGTTATTCGGACTTATTCGGAGATCAAGCCACCTATGTCCGCAATATCCGGCATTTTTTGTCCAAAGAGATATCAAACGGCTATATACGTTTTAAAAACAAAGATTTCCAGATCTACACATATAACGGTTGCATCAACAATTACCAAGTCCCTAGTCAGATACAAAGCTGACATAACTTCCATCCACTAAGTACAATAAAAGTTTGAAAAACTGCGATATCTACTAAGACTGCTATAGAAAACAGAGAAAGCGTTTATTCGGATTTGTTATAAGCAGACTTAGCCAAGACATGGGAGCGAACACATTGTAACAATCCGCATTAGGCCTAAATTTGCCAGCATCAGCCTAATAAGCGATCACACCCCTACAGAGGAAATAGCCCACAATACCATTGATTACGAGCACCTCAACAAAACTTATATCCTAAATATGACGCTTAATTGGAAAGGTGGACATCTTTGGTAACATTGCCAAAAATCACATCTTAAACGAAACAGCTTTTGGCAACGGACCGAGGGAATGTCATTATAGCAAGCATATGATTGCTCTTCTTAATGTCCACAAGAGGACTTGGCGGTTCCCGGATCAACACACGGTGAGCCAAATTAAACGCTTTGTGATCAAAGCGAGACATGCCTTCTTATTCTAGATATTTGCACCTTTCTAGTGGCCAACATTGGCTCGTATCACTATCTAGTTGCAGCTAAGGTGCGAATGCGGTTATCCCAAACATCAGACTGGAGAATCGGTGTGTCAGAGACTGCCAGAGTTTTTGCCGAACGCCTATCCCGCAATCTCTCGTGAAATCCTTGGCCGCCAACATCAAGTGCGGAGAATTTGTGGCTACGTTGCAATCAAGTCACCAGAAGCTCCACTACTGATATTCTAGGTGTCACCCGACCATCACAAAAAAAAACAGCTGCTGGTTTGATGACGAATGCAGCCAGGCGCATTTAGCAAAACAAGAGCTGTAAAAAAATAACGAGAGCTACTTGTGAGCTCTAAGAAGATATTAAGATATACTACGCCAAGAAGAATGATCGGAAGATTTACAAAACAGCAAAGCTTGGCAAAGCATTCCACATACGTGTTGAATGGCTGAACAACGAATCTCTGAACTTAACGGTACGTCCGAAGATGAGATTAAGTGTAAACTGATGAACATTTAGAGCGCCATGAGTACTCGTATTACGCGTGAATTCATAGAGAGGATGCATGCAGCTGGCTTTTTGTCTTAAGTATCGCTGGTGGTAGCAGTCGTAAAACAGTGACAAACAGGGAACGTTTCTGCGGTGTTCAAGAGAATCTATTGACTTTTCAATGTTTACGTCACCGATAAGTTTTATAGCTCGGTTCTGAATTCTAACTAGCAGATGCTAGGTAGTTTTAGGAGCACATGACCAGATATGACAATTGTACTCAAGTTTGGAGCGAATGAACGTCTTGTAGATTGTAGCCAGATCTATGGGAGTGAAGTATTTCTTGCACGTTGAGAGAAACCCTAAACATTTCGCGGCATTTTCAGCGATGGCGAATATGTGATCGTTTCAACGATCAAACAAAAATAGTTGTTTGAGTTTCAGTTTGTGAGGGTGAGGGACGTTCCTCAAACTTATATGAGAAGCTGAGAGTGCTGTCATCGGCGAAAGAGTGAACTGGATTAGAAGTCACAGACAAGAGATCATTAATAAAAATGAGGAAGAGTGCTGGGCACAAAACAGAGCCCTGTGGAACGCTAGCATTTAGGCGATGGATTTCAAACTTGAAACCATTCAAAATAACTTGGTTTCAACGGTTCAGATGATAACTTCTAATCCAATGAAGCAGTTTTTCATCGACTCAATTGGCAGCATTTTGTATAAAGAGGTTGCAGTAAATAATTCAACTCAAAACAAAAACTTTGTTTGTAGCAAAAAGGGCTCAATTCAAAAGATTCGCATTTTATCCGATAGAACATCTAGTAGAGCACGCACACACATTAAACGTCGAACCGTTGAGAAAATAGCGCGGGCCAAAAATGCAAAAACCTACACAGAAATGAGAAAAATTTGATCATCTGAACTCGAGCCATTGCCCGTCTCGACATATCCCATATTATGCATATCCAATATTTAATTTTCTTAAGTGAATCTATCTCACTTTAGCTGTTACGTTTTATTACTGTTATACCCTTATCAAGATATTTAACAATAACTTATTTCACTGATATCCCCCGCGACGAAACTAAAGAAACTTCTTCACAGGCCGGATATTGACACCCGAAGGCACGTACAAAAAAACTGAATAGCAAATGAAGAAGCGAATTCGGTGCAAGATTTAAAAGAAATCCCATTCGATTTTATTGAAACACGCAAGGCACTTGAGCTCGTTTATGGGAGGAAGAGGGACAGTAAATACTGCTCATTAACGTCCTATCCGCAGTAATTTCTCTGGCTGAACGTTCGGACGGTCGCCTGCTCGTTGGACAATATTTTGATATTCGACTCAAGATTATTGTCTACCAACCAGTGCCCTCAGTTGCCATTACCAATCAGTTACCATTTACCAATTGGTTGCACAGTGCGTACATTATAAGACGTGCTTACTCCAAATTAGGAAGCTAATAGGGGGAAAAGTCCACAACTTCCGAGAAAGTCGAAAGAACATTACTATAAATATTTTTAATGTCGGTCACGATAGATTAAGTGTTATATTCCGTAAAGCCTTATTCACACCCATACTCCATTAAACTTCACTCAACCGTTGCTAAAGAGTTTCCCAAGTCCAGGTAAGGAAGAGGAAACAACTTTTAAAATGTTTGCAGTGTTTGCGTTGCGTTGTGTTGTTCACTTTTTTACTTCCGCATGTCAAGGCAAAATCTGCGGAACAACAACAACATTAGCTCTATGCATACGAGTACACAACAAGCAATAATTTGTCCTAAAGGACATGGAATGTTTTCGCGTGTTGGTTGTATCTACTGCTAATGTGAGTAGATCTGGTGTTCCGTTTTTTGGAGGGTAAGGGGTATGCTATTCACTGCTCTTGGCTTGCCACTAATGTTGGTGTGTGCTTGTGGATTTATCACAGAGAATGACGTAAATTTGTTCATATTGTGACGACGCCAGCAAAAATCAACAACATTATGACAACCCTCAGAGAGATAGAGGCGACACACGACACGACAACTTCCAAGTGGGCTATATTCTAAATGCATATCTACTCGTGTGCAATGAGATGCAATGTGGTACATACGTATGTATTATCATCATTCATTTGTACGGGTATATGAGATATAAATTCGAAATTAATATTGTGAAACAGCAAGAGCTTAGCGAGGAGGGACTGCATCACATCATCATGCATCATCAGCAGCATCCTCGTCACCACCAGTGTCCCATTGTGTTGGGATGGACAGCAACTACTCGCATGTACAACGATTATTTATGGACTTTCGAACGTCGTTATTCCATTGCGATAGATGTAAACACAAATGAAATATTAAAATAGTGCAGAGGGAGGCATTTATGCAATATATTATAGGGATGACTCACATAGCACTGCATTGGACGAGCTTTGAGCGCAATATTAGCGTTAACACTCTTATATTCCCTCCCCTTCCATTCTTGACCTATTGAATCTTATGATAAAATTTACTAAATTGACATTAAAAGGGTACACAATTTATGGAACATTTTGAAATAATTATCACTAATAAATATTAATGTTTATTTTATATGTATTTGGGTTTCACTGATTACCCTGTTATATTACTCTAATTCTATAAATGTTGATATTAACGGGCTCCGACAAGGGGATGATGGACTGGCCTGAGTCCTCTTCAACCTGGCGTTTGAGAAAGCGATCCGGGACTCTGATGGCGAGAGGAACAATCCTCTATTAGTCCATTCAGATACTGGCTTACGCAGACGATACTGCCATCGTTGGTCTTGGTAGAAGCCCAAGAGCTGTACAGGAAGATTTAATCAAGATCGAGCAGGCGGCACGAAATCTGGGACTGCACATAAATGAGAGCAATACAAAGTACCTGGTGGTCACCTCTGCGAGTAGAAGATCCAACATTGGTCCCTCAATTCAAATAGTGGAGCGCGAGGTAGTGCAACCCTTTAACTATCTCGGGTCAACTGTAGCAGCCGATAACAGCATGGAACGAGAAATACGCGCACGGTTGCTTAAAGCCAACTATAGTCTGTCAAGACTCTTCAAATCCAGGAACTTAACCATAACATCCAAGCTGCTGGTATATAAGACAATGGTCATACCAGTACTTACATATGAGATCTACGAGCGTGACCGCAAAGTGAATTAAGCTCGGTAGGCTTCGGTGGGCAGGACACCTACTGGCATGAGTGAAGAGGGTCCTGCTCGGAAAGTCCTTTGCGGTAGGATTAATGGAACACGACAGCGAGGCCGGCCAAGCAAATGCTGGAAGGATGGCGTAGACTAGGACGACCAGAGTTTAGAGATGCAAAACTGGATGCCACCGGCTCGAAATCGGAACCGGTGGAGAGACTTCCTGCGGGAGGCTAGGACCTCATCCCGGTTGTAGACCCAAATATGGACTGGCCTGCGTCTTCTTCAACCTGGCATTGGAGAAAGTGATACGAGACTCTGACGTAACGGCGAGAGGAACAATCCTCTATAAGTCCATTCAGACACTGGCTTACCCAGACGATATTGACATCATTGGTAGAAACCGAAGAGCTGTACATGAAGTTTTCATCCAGATCGTTCAGGCGGCAGCACATAAATGAGAGCAATACAAAGTACCTGGTGGTCACCTCTGCGAGTAGAAGATCCAACATTGGTCCCTCAATTCAAATATTGGAGCGCGAGGTAGTGCAATGTTTTAACTATCTCGGGTCAACTGTAGCAGCCGAATACAGCATGGAACTAGAAATACACACACAGTTGCTTAAAGCCAACAATTATAGTCTGTCAAGACTCTTTAAATCCAGGAACTTAACCATAACATCCAAGCTACTGTATGTAAGACAATGGTCTTACCAGTACTTACATATGGATCCGAGACTTGAGTGCTTAGCAAAAAGCATTCTGACCTCTTAGCCGCGTTCGAGAAAAAATCTTACGGAGAATTGTTGGCCCCGTATGTAAATAAGGACGATTCCGGAGACTATATAATGATGAGATATACGAGCGTTACCACGATGTCGACACCGTGAAGAGAATTAAGTTCGGTAGGCTCCGGTGGGCAGGACACCTAGCTCGCGTGGGCGAAGAGGATCCTCCTCGGAAAGTCCTTTTTGGTAGGGTTTATAGAACACGACAGCGAGGCCGGCCTACTTTTTTCCGACTTTTTGTGGGAGGCCAGGACCGGACCCCGGTTGTAGAGCCAAATATGATGATGAAAAAAAAGTTTGTGGTACAAACGACGGGAGAGCTACAAAAACAAATTAAAAAGTTATATAGGGCGGGTGGGTGTTTCCTAAAAATGTTACTATAATTAATTCACTTATTATCATAGTTTTTTGTAGGGAATTCTTGAGCAAGCGACGATAAAAAACATTACCAAGGAAGAATGCAGTATCTTCATTCCTGGAAGTCATTTCAGCCACGAAACTCAACTACCCCAAAAACCATTTCACATGTACTGAGGTGTTCGTGAAATGCTGTGTTTTCGAGCACGATGACGTTTGGTCGCGCAATCGCAATAAGGACACACTCATTTAGATCGCGCGATTAATGCAATACAACCAACCATTGGTCATCGCCAGAACACGCGATGACTGTTCAATAAGGACATATCCTTAGGGAAGTTTTGTATCTTTGCTTTCATTTTACTTCTAGCTTTTCTGCTATTGATTAAAATTACCAATTACAGGCTTAGGCCTAATCACTGAATCGAAGATATTTTGAGATATAATTGTTTTTGTTATTAAGATTTCAAGAATTTTAAAGAATCTAAAGTATGTTTGCTTTTTACATTTTTTTTAAAAAAAGACATTGAGCCTCTATAATAACCGTGGGCTTTGAAAATTCTGGGGTTTTCTTTTTTTGTCACAAAAAAAACAAGCAGGAGTCAAACTTTTCGGAAATACCCTGTATATCAAATACTATTGTGAACGAGGAATGTATTGCATTAAGAGCATGAAGAGTTCATGTTAATAAGGTGTTACTTTGTTATCTAACCTATGGTTTTGAGTTAGGATTTTAAATTAGACAATGGAATGCACTGATTATTTCTATAACTCACTCTGACAGAAATTTAATTTCATTTGATTGGCAAAAGCACTTAGTACTATACTCTGTGTAATGCTTCGGAAATATTCAGTGCGATAACTATAATTTTACCAGAATAATGAATTATATCACCAGCAGTAGAGTAGTAGGTTTTTAGGGTTCAATGTATATTGTATTAGCTGACGCTTAGTCGGTGATTTCCACGTAATTTTATTTATATACATAATTAAAACATAAGATACACATGTGTGTAAAGTTTGAATAAAATCGTGCTTTAGGAAATGGATTAAAAATTGATCACAAGATCGCGTCAGTCAGCCAGGCAGCCGCATACAAACAAACGCATCACATACGAAAATAGATTTAGCACACTTAACAGAGCCATCTTTAGACAGTATCTGTACTACTGTATAGTAAAGTTATATGGAACTTATATATAAAATTACGTGTAGAACCTATACATAAAATTGTATGTGGATTATATCAGTATTTTCTGATATTTACTAGATGGTTCGAATAAAACAAAATAGAATAGAAAAGAATAGAATAGAGAATAGAGCATAATACTAAATAATAAATTAATAAATTCCTAAAATCATTTATGTGCCTCAAATTTCAAGCTTTCAGTACTTGGTAGTTAAGAGGTTTAATCTAAAAAACACAAGTGAATGAACAGACAAGTTGACAATTTCAGTCCTGTGCTGGAAACTGGAATAGTATTCGGAGACACTCTTTAAGCCACTACAATGATAACCTATTCCAAATGCAATTTAAAAATGCAAATTATGTAGATTTGAGTGTCTGTAGGTCTGTTGGAATAGAAACCCCTTCTTGTCGTAATACTCGACCTGCTTTTTTGATTTTGCTCAGAAACTAGTTCCATATTAAAATTGATTGCAATTGTGTCACATGGGTTGAGAAAAATCGATTAAAAGAAGGTAAGAAAAACTATTTCTAGTTTTTCCCTACTCACGCGGGGTAATGGGGTAATGTTAAGCGTTTTTACTAATGCAAGTGCAGCAAATGCAGATATCAAAAACAGGTGGGTGGTTTCATAAAAAACAACAAAGAAGCGCCACAGCTTTGGCGAAACTGCGACATAATCCCACAGACTCAAGTGTGTCGATTTGCCAAGAAGAAGAAGAAGCGATGTACGATACGAGTATATTTTTACACGTAGTACGAAGGAAGCAAAACCCACACTGATTATTATTCCCGCCTGTGACGTAATTACAAAAGAGCTTCGTGTGGGCAAATGATTTAAAATGAAAAAATGAATCTTAAACGGGAATGAGTGTCGAATGTGCGATGTAATTAGTTATTATATATATGAAGTGTTATATTTAAATGAAGCAATTAAAAATGTAATTACGAAAGAGAAAGGATTACCTATTGCAATATTTCATGAGTTTGGTTCGGTTTTCGTACTCATATCATAAAGGAATGCAGAAAGCTTTTTCCATTCCATTATTTTCGATCATTGAAATTTGCATAATTTGATTGGTTTGAATTTCTTGGCAGATTCGTATTTTATTAGAATTTACATACAAATGTGTCTAGATAGGGAATTGCTATTCCTTAAATATACCTACTTGCAAATACCTAGGAGAAGTTGTGTACTAAGAAGAAAAACGCTTTTACTTCTACATAGAATAGAGTATAAAGGGTCGCATGAATGGTTCACATGAGATATTGTTTGGTTCAAGATAGTGCACTCAATTGCGTATTGAAGAGCAAGCGTAAGGTCGAGAGGGTCAACACTCTTCATACCTAACATACTTTTAGAAATTGTTTGATGGAAAAAGTAGGATAACCGCCTATCAAAAAATACTACTTCGGCCCCAAGTACGAGCTCTTTTACTCGTATCTACACAAGATTGGAAACCTCGACACACATGTATGTAGACTAAGCTTGAAAAACCCTTACGGAGAGTTCAGTTTTTTATCTTCTGGGCATCTAACGAACTGGACTGTCGATAGAAAAAAAATATCTGATTTAATAGACTTCTGTGTTACAAGAGGAATCGCACGCTCAAATGCTGAATTGGAAGATTGCTATGATTTGTCATCTAATCACTCACCAATAATAATAACCCTAAGTACAAATGCTTTTAAAGCAGAACTACCTGAGCGTCTAGGTTTGGTTAGGTTGAAGTGGCCGTCAGTCAAAACCGACGCACTTAGACCATGAAGGTCCGTTGTGATAACACAAGGATCTAGAAAATCCCACGCCTACTCGTTGAACCACTTGGAGCCTCGTATGAAGCGCACTAGGCTATTAATGCCAATTCGGTTTAGATCGTTGAGATCGTTGAAAAAGGACGCTCCCAGATGGAGCTTCCGCCTATTCGAGACGGCTGGTACAAAGTAGATGGAGAGTGGTTTCCTCCTCCTCCTCGTCCATGCAGCTTCTGCAGACTCCTAGTCTTTCGGCATGTTTGCCTATGAGACAGTGTCCAGTTATGACACCTATAATGGCACTAATGTGCAGTCTGTTTTGAGAGATCAAACACTTGGAGCGTTTCGGATCTAGCGTCTAACGAATAAACTAAATAAATGGGTTTTGAATAGAAACGTAATGGAACAGATGGAACAATTGGATGTTCTGCTTTGTACATCAGAGGATATTGATGCAGCGACAAAGAGTTTATATTATACAATGGATATGGCGGCAAAAAAGGCCACACCTAATATTAGAAGCTCAGAAAAAGAAAATATGCCTTCAAAAAATATTCAGTGGTTAATTCAAGAAAAAGGGACAATTAGACGGAAATTCAATAGAGCTATCAAAACTCTTACCTATCAGCATAATAGGGCGAATAACACAGAATGCTCTAGAATTGCAGATGGCCGTAACTATCTCTGACTGGTGTAAGTGCGATCATACCTCCACGTTGTGGCAGCCGGTAATTTACCTCCAAATACAGGAAAAGCTAAATGATCGGGATAGTCCCTTCAAAGTAAGGTTGGCGCGAGACCAATAATCTCGCCTGTAAAAAAACGTTATTAATAATAATAAAAATATTTGGCGCGACAGACCATTGCGGTTCAGGGCCTAGCTTTTCGCAACCATTTGTGTATAGCATGAATATTTTTGCACACAAATGGAGGACGGCGAATTGAGAAGCTTTCGGTGACAAGTTATTATTCTTGGACGTTTGTCATACTTTGGCGGGAGGTGGGACACCGTGGAAAATACTTTTTGGTGTTACTGGTATTCGAACCACAAACCTCCTGCTCAGAAGGCCCGCTCTTAACCACTGAGCCACGGTGCCCACAAAAAAAAACGTTATTTCGGAACCCAAAATCTGCCTCACCTCGGAGACACTCAAGAACGACGATGAACGTACGCCCAATGTATAGAGCTCAAGCTGAACAGCAGCTAGCCGATACCATGTCCATATATAATGCTGACATAAAAGCAATTCAGGAGAAACGGTGGACGGGGAATGGTGTCTTACAAAAATCAGAATATGACATATATTACAGCTGTCATCCAAGATATCATGTCCTCATCGGGGTGGCGTTTCTAGTCAGCAAAAGAATGTAACCTTTATCGGCTTTAAGGCAGTAAATGAACGGCTATGCACCCTTTGCGTGGGGACAGATTTAAAAACATAAGCCGTTCACACACCTTACAGAGGATTCCCCAGATGACGAAAAATAAGAATTATTTGAATCAGTCGAACGGGAGCTCCGTGCCTGCCCTCAGTATGATGTAAAAATCATTCTGGGGGATATGAATGCTAAAATAGGTAGGGAGCCAGTATTCAGGCAGTACATTGGCACCCATAGCTTACACGAGAACACTAATGACAATGTACAACGAGTCATAGAGATGGCAGCAAGCAATAATTTGATCGTTGCGAGTACACGGTTTGCGCGTAAAGATATCCACAAAGCCACCTGGGTATCTCCTGATGGAGCCACTCGCAACCAGATAGACAACGTGTTGAAAGACCGCCGCCACAACCCGAACCTGACGACGGCACGAACGTACCGAGGTTTTAACGTCGACTCGGACCACTATCTTGTTGGTATGGTGCTTCGAGCACGGATTGCATCATCACGAAAGACTGCATCCACGAATCAGATTCGAGTCAACACAGCAGTCCTTCGAAATGAAGAGAAACAACTACGGTCAAGCGATAGGACTCGCCCTAAATGCAGGAAGAGTAAGTCCTGTGGCTGAGATGCCAGGCGTAGAAGAGACACGCCTTAAGAATACTGTCATTAATACGGCTCACTCCGTCTTAGGCAGTAGTCGTAGAAATCAGAACGACTGGTTCGATTACGAATGTAAGCTAGCGACTGAACGCAAGAATTGAGCTGGTTACCAAGATCGTGCGAAAGGTGTTTAAAAAGGACCTTAAAAACGAGAAAATGGCGGCTTTTCCAACCATTACACGCGCCACATGCGAAATGCGACACACGTCAAACGCGAAACATAAAAAATGCTATTTGGGACTTATAGACACTCACAACACTCTCTAGGTCGTGTAAAAGGTGGTTAAAAAGGTCCTCAAACTGGTCGAAAATACATAAAAAAAGGAGTCAAGTCAAGTTAAATAAAAGTCTTAAAAACAAAGTTGACAGAAAACGAGAAGCAGAAAGCTGTTGTGATTCTCAGAATAAACTTCACAGGAAGCACAGAGATGAGTAGGGAGCTTGAGATGGGCAGGATAACTGAAAGAGCTTGCTACTGCTCCATATGAGATTATTGGTATAGTATTATCCAGTGCATTATTCGGTTGGTTACTCCCTACGATTTTCCCTCTTCCGCATACCATGAGCTTTTTGCTGTTAGTAGTACTACTTGTAATCAGTCCAAGTAATTTCACCTCTTTGCTAAAGGCGACCTCTTCTCCGTTAACGATGATTGCTCCAGCTTCCTTTGGTAAAGGCAATTTGCCACGAGCCCCACTTCTTGGCACTATCTGCTTTTCAGCAAGGAGTCTGTTTTTACGTATGATTTTCTATAGTACCTAAGTATAGCCCCTCCCTTCTAGAGAGTCACTGGGAGAGTTAATCTACCACTATGCTCGACTAGATGTTCCATGCGAACATCTTCTTGTGATTTTGACAATAATGGTTATGTCACCAACTAAATATAGGGACAATATAGTTTGAAACAGAATTAGAAAAATTCCAGATGCTGGTCTTAATAACAGCGGACATACCAAGTCCCACAACATGTAGTGGTGGTAAGCAAATCTAAGTTATAATTTTGTCTTAGTGTAAGTCTGCAAGGAGTTGGATGTGTAGTTGTGAGAGAAATGATAAACCCACCTTTGTTGTTTGTAAACTGTTATCTCATAAAATATACCCCACCTTTTTACAAACCCATCAAATAAACGCCTTATTGCATGGCATTCGTCTATCTGTGAGTAGAGTTACGAGATTCGTTCAAAAGATAAATAACGTCTGAGACTCAATTCACTATCGAGTGGGTTGCAATAAAATGTAAATTGCTTTGCTTTTTCACCTTTTGTATCTATTTTTTATTTGCCCACTTTTATTAAATTGGAGTCGGACTTGTTTAATAAGTTTTTTTTTGTATTAGTTGTCTGACGAATGACTTTAGACGACAGTTTAAGTTCCAGTTATAAGTTTATTTTCTAGGTTTATTCTGTACACAATTTATGTTTATTGCTTATCTTTTTAAATTAAAACTACAAATCAGCCGTATCGAAAAGTTGACTTAACCTCCTTGGGAATTCCTTTTTAGATAAATCTCAGTAACAGGAAGCAGTGATATGCAATGTGCAGATGAACTCGAGTACTTATTTGGCCGCAAGCCAATTGTTACATTTTGGCAAAAAAAATAGGATAAAAAGATACGTGGTAGTAATTTGGATGGCCGACAATTTTGGAAAGATTCCAAGATATTGTGATGTTGCTGACCTGAAAATTGAGATTTGGTACTGATAGGTAACCCGAAATTCGAACAGTTTTATGTTTTCATACCTATTGGACTGTGATATTGATTGGCAAAAGTTAGAACACACGTAATTGCCGTTGAAGTATAAAACTATTAAATTTTATTTAAAATTCTTTTGAGATTCGCTAATATTTCATAATTACAGAAAAATTCAAACTTCTTCACATTACAAATATTTTTCTTTTATTTATTTGTAAGTTAAAACGAATCATGATAATGTATTCTTGTCTTGTTTATATTACTGATCTCAACATTCCTTTCTTAATTCGTCATAAAAAATTGTAAATACATTTTTCTCTATATTAATAAACAAAACAGAAAAAAATCATTTTGTTTACTTAATCAAAATGCAGAAGTATAAAGTCGCATAATAATATTTTCCATTTGATAATCAGATTGTGTCATCGGTTACTTTCTGGTTTTTGTCTTTAATATTATTTCAAAAAAATCGAGTTATTCAATACGAAAACATAGAACTTAAGAGAAACCACGTAAGAGAAAAATAAAATTGTCAGTTTGTAAGTCAAGTGCAAGACCGTTGGCACAGTAAAAGAGAAAAATATTGAAAGGAACTAAAACTAATGTTGAATTCTTTGTGGCTTTAGCATTAGCAAACATCAAATGTACATCAAAAAAATTTTAACGGTTTTTGTCCTCAAAAAACATAAAAAAAATAACTAAAACATCTTGGTGTACATCACAAAGTGTGGCACTAAAGAAAATGACATTAAATTCAAAATATTAACTTGACTGTCATAGAAATGAAATGCGAAATAAGAAACAAGGCAACATTGCGAGATATTACAATACGATCGATCATTTATAACACTTACAATCTGCACTCATATGGCAAAAAATTTTGTCACGCGTAGCAGTTTTGGATTCGAATCTTACAGTTTGACATGACAAAGTATCGATAAAATTTTTTTACCATGTAAGTGCAAAGAAGTGCAAAGAAGAGGCATTCTGTGTCCCATACATACTATGTAAAAGAAAGTAATTATTAGTACTTAAAATGTTTGTTCTTTCCTCTAATTAATCTAACACTATAAGCTGTGAACAATTGTAATCTACTTACGCATTTACTAATAGTTAGTGTGATTGGCTAGAACGCTTTTACGAGTATAAGATAGTAAAGCGGGCTTCTTAGCTCGCCATATGTATAGTCTAAATACTGAATTATCTTAATAGGATTTTAGTTTCATAAAAAAAGCCAAATCTTTTTAAGCCCCATGGTATGTAATGTTAAATGTCATTATTGCAGTCATAAGCGAACTAGATAAACAGACTGAAAAAACCACACTTAACATATTGCATCTAAGCCATCGTGATCGTGCATATAAGCCATCGTGAGCTGAGTGCTAAACAATTCTTTTATAACAAGTCCCATTAAATACTGACAAACTAATGAAATGAATAAAGAAACGATGAAAGAAATGCATTACCTCTGATTATGAGTTTCGCCCTTCGGGCTCGCAACTATATCTAATATAGGCTCCAATTTAGGTGGGTCAGTAAAGACAACTCCGTTTCGCCTTTTACCCATAGCAAAATTATGTGCGAATCGAACATGAAACAAACTGCTTATGTTTATATGTTGTGTGTGTGTTGTCTCCGGAAATACAGATATGTGCAAAATTTCAAAAAAAAATCGGGCTTTGGGAAGTGGGTTAAAAATTTATCGCAAGATTCCACGACAAACCGATCGAATGACCGACCGACAAACAGACGTTCCACGGGCAAGCGAAGTTAATATAGAGAATTTAAAAAGAGAGATAAATTTTTTAAAACTACGGATTTGTAAAAAGTGCTACAACACAAAAATATTTGGAAGAAGTAGTAGTTTTTTATTTGCAAATCGAACAGTTTGACAGCGGAATGGGTAACATTTTTTGACTTGTGTGCACAATTTCGAATACAGTAAAGGGCGAGTTCATAGATTTAAGGAACTCGTCCTTAAATAAAATTGTTTGTTTGAAAAAGACGCTGCAAGCTGCATGATGTATTTTCTCTTTTTTTTTTTTTTTTTTTTAATTCTCTCTTTCAATAAATGATCTGCGAGCTGCCCTGCAACACCAATAAATAAAACGTACAGACTCAACCGTAATGTTGGTTTATTTTGTGTGGTAATTTACCAGGTTTTGTCATTTTTGTATAAAAATCTTTTAATTGGATCTTATGTAAATGATCTTTGTAAATGTAATCTACAATAGGCTTTAAGTTGTATTTGCTTATTACTGTAATTTATGGTTTATTTGGTTATGATGAAGAGCATGCTTAAGAGGAAGAGATAATGCATAATACATTTTTTTTACTTCGGTTGTAAAGAGAAACATAGAACTTATAAATAATTGAAATTGATCAGTGTGTGTTTCTCTCTTTTATTTTACATTTGCAATGAAAAGTATGTTGTTCGGTTTATAGTTCTGATAACATCGCTTAGAGTATTGATAACAAAGGGATTGTAAGTAAACAAAAAAAAAATAACAACAACAACAGCACAAAGTTGAAATATTTAGAGCGTTTATTTCAAATCACATTTCTGATGTAAGGAAAAAAAAGTTGCTCCTTCCTTCATTGTTTGCTAGCTTTTCTCGGATTCCATTTTGCGTATGCACAGCAGGTACAGGCTTACAGGCTATGTCAATAAATAATATTTGCATTTATTATTATTATTTTGAACGGAAATACAACTTCTCTATCTTTTATAAACAAACCATTACAATTGGCTTGTTATTGTATGTGACGTGCCTAATATATTTGGTTTCATTATTTACTTGGTTTCGGATAAATGGTACTTATGTTACCACTTGTTTGTGAACAGAACACAAAATTCATTCCCCTAACGGTAGTGTTCTTTTATTTGTAAATTCTTCTAATGTTGCAGCACTACTTGACTTGATCACACGTTTGGCATATCAATATAATTTTCTTTAATGGTCACACACTGTTAGATATCCACACGATGTTAATAGTGGTTGTTTTTTTTTTTACTTTAATACAAGTTACGAGACTTATGTATCGACTGTTATACAGTTATGATCAACATAATATCCTGCCTTCCATTATGCATTATTTAGTACAATTAAGTAGGTACTTGTTTGTAAATACGCAATATTTAGGTAGATATTAAAGAAAAATCTATCTACCGATAAACAAGAGCATGTTCCGTTAAGTGTAATTTACTAACATATTGGCAGATAACAATACATTATAAAAATACGCATATATTTTCACTCAAATTTCTCGTTGTAACTTTACATCTTTTCGCACCGCTAATCGAACTCATCTCAAATGAGAACTTATGTATAATTTATTTGCGAATTCACAATAATCAAAAACAAGCTAAAAATGGTCCAAAATAGTTTCCCTGGAAAACTTAAATCCTTATGTTAATAAATGTCTAAAAATCGTGGTATATAGTATCCAATTTTTATACTAAGGTCGGTCTTTAGAAATTACAATTTTTCCACTAAGAAGAGATACGCTCTATATTTCATTGGAAAGCTAATTGTTGGTTCTCGTAACAACGCTTCGTTCGTTCTTTAAAGCAACGGTTTTCGAGCCACGGTGCCAATCGTAAGACTGCCCACTTTACTAGCGTTAAATATGTATCCCCAAGAAGCAATGATCTGATGTCAACAATTAACAATCGCACTTTCTTTCTTTGGTTTTAAAGTCAGATTTGTGTACATTTAAGTAAAAATTAGGCCAGAAGACTTTATCGGTAAAAAACAGCCCATAAAAATTGAAATTTTCCTTGTAAATACACATGTGTATAAAATTTGAAGAACTTTTTGAAAAAAAAATTGTGTGGGAGCCCCCCGACCACGGGCTCGATCACTATCAAATTTTTACAAAAAGTGTTGTCAGTCGGTGATACACATGCGTATAAAATTTTAAGATATTTGTATATTGTTATATTTGGACACCGTGGCCCGAGGGGCCCAAAAAGAATGCCAAACTAAGACCCCGAGAGAGAAATTTTAAATATACCCTGCAAATCGAAAGAGCTATTAGATTGATAGATATAATTTCAAAAAAAGCACGCGCTTTGTTTAATGGATTTTCTCTCATACACTAATTTTTATTTATTGTTACGAAAAGTAGTTAGTTATTTGGTAGTCAAGTTGTAAAAGTTCTTGCAAAATGATAAAGCTACCACCTAAGAGAATTATTGTAAAGTACAAGTGTTGTTGCAATAAGTGTTTATGTGTACTTAGAAAAGTAATCACCAATATAAAATTGTGAACTTGTGTTATTTTTAATGTTTGTTAATTAAAGTTATTATTTTTAAATTAATTAACTTGTATTGTGTTTTATTTGTAAAATCCTTTACGAACACGAAAAACGCTATGGAAATTTGGCTCAAAAAACAGACATTTCTCAAATCACAAAAAATAAAAACGAAAAAACCGGAAATCTTCATGAAAGTCTGAATTTATAGTTGCCCCAGAGGACTAACTACAAAAAACCACAAAGAATTGTATCTTTTGAAAAGAGATTTTCTCTTTTTTGTCAAAATACATTTGAAACCAACTCTTCCACTCATGCTTGGTGAATTTTTGACGACAAGCAACACAAACAAAAGAACTTGGCCTAGCTACGAGGAACAGCAGAGAATCTTCAAGAGCTCCATTTGAGTCTAGCTTTTTCGTTCATCATCATTGGCTCGATAGTTGTGCGTGCCTTTTTCGTTTGTTAGGCCTGGTACTACAAACGAATCCGGTATAATTCACTGTCGAGTTGTTGGCCTGCAAGAAAGAAGTCAGGTAGTTCCTGCAAGACCGAATTTTTCAATGGAGGTTCCAAGAATATTGAAGGCTCATGTATTAGAGCCCTGCGCGGATACGTTTTTTCGTATCCGCATCCGATCCGCATCCGCAAAAAATAATTACAAAATATCCGCAAATCTGTGAAATGTTATCAGAGCTATACAAAACAACGATATTACAAGATACCTAAGGTGCTTTTATGACGGATTTTTTTGTTATACTAAGAAGACTACTTGATCTTACTTACTTAATTCAAAAAAAAAAATAAATTTTAAATTGGATAAATTTCAAAAAAGCTATCGCGAGCTCGACCCGATGGTTTTTTTAGGAAAACGCAGCTATTAATTAACAAATTCGTAATTGAAAGTAAAAAAAAAACAATCTCGTTTGTCTTTTTTATCCTGAATTAACTATAAATTTTTCTCATATTGTTTCGTTAGTACAATATATGTTATGTTATTGCAACCTTAAAGAAAGAACAATTTGCAATTATAATGCATGCGGATACAATGGAATATTCGCAACATGCGGATAATCCGCAAAATGCGGATAAGATTTCTAAATCTGCATTCGCACTCATCCGCCAAAAACTATTGCGGTTATATCCGCTTTAATTCGCGGATAGCGGATAATTGCGGATATCCGCGGATATTACTATCCGATGCAGGGCTCTATCATGTCTTTTTTTGTAAGATTTTCTTGGTTAAGGTTTTTTGTAGTTTTCCTCGACCAGGATCCATTCATTAAAGCATTTGGACTCGCGTCGTTTTAGTTTCGTGATCGTTTTTCCGTATTGCTTTTTTCAATGAATCAGGGTGAATTCCGAGAAAATTATTTGAAACCGGATACAGTGAGTGAGGAGTGTGATTTATTGTAAATCACATTTCTCCGATTTAATTCTTAATTTTAATAAAGGGTTTAGCCCACCTTATTGCCGTAGCGAAAGTCATTCAGGTAGTATTCACTTGGCAATAAGTTTAAATATATATATATAAAAAAAACTAATTAAACTTTTATCATATTTTATAAATTAAGAATATATATAAAGTATGTACATACTAATATTGTGTTTAAAAAATACCTCCTTTAATGAATTGCTTGTTACTACGCTGTAATAGTCTTATGTCTAGTGTACCGAGCTGAACTAAAAAGGTAAAAATTAATTGCAATGAGATAAAAAAAGACCACCACCAAGTGGTAATGACCAAAGAAAGAAACTTCAAAATTGACACCTTTTTTAGTAAATTACTTAGTAAACATACACGAGTAATCATTCATGACATATGATGTAAGTGCCTACACTCGATCACGGTTATAAAAATAAAACAGATGTTGATATCTCCTTTTTTATTATAGAAATTTTTGTTTGTTTTATTGTTACGATGTCATGATGACACTGTCTGAAAATAAATGACATTCGTATGAGATGAACGCGACTATGTAGAGTGGTTCTAGTTGGATAGTCAAGTGTGTAATTGTGATTGTTGTTGCAGTGCATAGACCCAAAGTGGAACAAACCAGTTGGAAAACGTGAAGTTAATACTCGTATGCATCGTTGCAGTTAATTTGCGTCTACTATAATAGCTTTCGATGATCATTATGGTGATGATGCTAATGGGGTTTTAAGTAATTTGCCCATTTGAATGTGTTTGAAAAAGTTTCATTTAGTTTTTAGATTTTTATTTAACCTTCGATGGTTGGAAAAAAGCGGTACACTTATTACCTTTTACAAATTTAGTCTGAAAGTGTCATTTATAGTCTTATGCTTAAATAACTTTGAGGGGACGGACGTACTTTAATATCTGTTATAAAGGTGATTCAATAAGAGGTGTATGATTTGTTTTTATGTCATATTCGTTGAGTCAAATTTTATTATTTTATTTCTTTACAGTTGCCTCATACATAAATTTGAAAGGATGTTTGTTTGTTTGTCTTCTATACCCTTAATCGTATCAATTATCAATTTTAGGATGCTTTACTGATGTGTGGAAGGAACTGTGGGCACATTTTCGCCAAACAAAACCCACTTTGGGAGGGTTAAAATATAGGTACATTTATAATCTAAATACAAATGAATATATATAAATTTTAGTTTGTCTTTTGTTCATATTAGTGTCGATTCTACAGTTTTCTGGGTGGCTGATGTGGTCGATTGACGGCGGGGGTCAGTGGTATGGGTCGCCAGGAAATACTGTATATTTCCGATGGTAATCTATAAAGTTGGGAAATATATTATGAAGCATTTCACTCTTCAAAAATGTTTTTAAATTTGAATTTCATAATTATTTTGCGTTTTATTGAAAAAAAAAAAAAAACAAATCATACACTATTTATTGAATAACCCACCATTGATTGAATAACCCTATATAAGAAAAATAGATTGTTTGAGTTTTAAAACGATTTATACCTAAATCGAAATGAACCAAATTATATGGTTTTCGTTTTATTTCTTCATTTATTTATTTCTTCATTTTAGTTATTAAATCAGCTAGAGGAATGGGCAAGACGCGTAATGGCGGATTGAGAAACAAAATCGGCTTCTGTATGACCTACGTACAAGTCCTTCATTAATAATTCTATTCAGATTGTAAACAGACAGTTGTTTAAACATTTCATAAAAGTCCAAAGCAAAAAGTCATATAAAGTGTATACCTCTTTCTCTTTTATAGTTTAATTCAAAATAAAATTAATATTCACTAAATTTAATTAAAGTTAGATGGTAGTATTATAAAATATTTAAAACCCGGATAAACTGAATAAACTTATTATAGTATTACCAGTCAAAAATATTAACACCAAATTGTGATTCGCCAAACAGTACATATGTTACATAAACTGCATTTTATCGAGTGAATTTTGGATTTCATAAATCACAGGCATTAACCGGACTGCTTAATCCTGATGATTAATAGTACATTAATCCGCGACGTGTCGGTGTCACGTATAATAACAATGAGTGCGTTTCCCAAACGTTCGGAATATTTCAGAATGTTTCTTTATATCTTATATATAAATGGAACGACACTGGAACTATTATTCGTACCGAGCTGAAATGAAAATGGAATACATAGAATCCATAGGAATACATAAACTGTCATACGGGATAAGTGTCATTTGTGCAGAACTCAGCACGTCATTTAACAAGAAGTTTTTTTTTTTTAAGTGAAACTTTTTTACAGAGGGGGCAACAATTTTCAAGCGTTACACTGTTATTACTCTGTTATACACATTGCTCTGTTATTCACTTTTGTTAATTTTATTCCTTGCTTTCTATAGTTATATTTTATATATATGTAAATATATATGTATATAACTACAAATATAACTATATATATATAAATCCAACAACGATGAAGAAGATCTCCCTATTTGAAAGGAAGGTACTAAGGATCTGTACAGGACTCTGGAGGGTGACAAACAGCTATAAGTTTGTGTCGACTACAAAACTATACGAAGCAGCAGGTCTGCTGCCAATAACTGACCACTTGTTCCGAATGGCGAGGAAATTCGTCGACGCATTGGAAACACATCCAAGTCCTGAGATGCAAGGACTGCGAATCGAGGAAATCGAGCCAAGTCACCGGTACATACACATAAGAGGATTTACTGAAGCTAGATTCGATGACATCTTTAACAATCAAGACGTCTCCTTCTACGAGAAGGCGGGCAACCAATATTACAGAGGCTGAAGTTCGCCCTGTTTATACGCCGCTTAATATTTTTCATTCTTATTTTATTTTAAAATTATTGTTTAAAATTTAATTACATTAAAAATTAACATGTAGTAGATTAAGTAGTAAAAAATATTGTTTAAAAATAAACAATACCAAAAAAAAAGACAATGTAAATACGTCGGGCCCCTTTTGTTGAGCCGACACATATTAATATTATTTATAAGTTTAGTTTTAAATCAAAATTGTATGTTACTTTAATGTTTAATAAAAATATCTTAATCTTAATCTAATCTTATATATATATAGATACATATATTACTACGGCCACAGCTCCTATGGAAATTCTGGGATTGGCCAATATGGTCTGGAATTTTGGGAACAAAGCCATTTCTCAAGCGATTCGTATGAAACTCGGAATGTAGGACTAATATGTGACTTTAAGATTTGTTCCTATGGAAATTCTGGGATCTGAACAATAGCGTTTGGAACTAAGCCATTTCTCAAGCGATTCGTATGAAACTCGGAATATAGGACTTAGATCCGACTAAAAGACTTGGTCCTATGGAAATTCTAGATTCTGGCCAATAGGGTCTGGAATTTTTTGGAACTAAGCCATTGCTCATTGTCATCTCATCTCATATTTAATCGTAATATCGGCCATAGCGTCAAAAAAGTTTCACTTCAACCGCAAGTAAAAGTTACACGCACTTTATTAAATAGTCTTGTCCCATGCAACTGACCGCCTATAATAATTAGCATTCTGCTAAGTGAGGACATTTGTATTTAGTGAAACAACATTCTAGGCGTCAGCTCAGTAATAAAATCTGTAAAAGTGAACCTACAATGCGAGGATAGCAGTATTTTTGCACTTTTTCTATCAAAAGAAAAGGGATTTTGACAGTTTCTACTAAGCCAACAAATTTTGTGGTTTTAAGGGTTCCCGTACTTTTTTGTGTTCTTGCCTTTCCGAGAGATTTTATGTCAATTTTCTCTTTTGTTAACTTTTACTACAAAAAGTACGTGCGTGCAATAAATCTAACAAATTGTACTCTCAGAAAATCGGAGAAATTCTCCTCCTCTCTTCCTCAGTGAGGACTCACAATTAATGAGATGAATGAGGAGAAATCATTACATGGGGAAATTTTTTTCTTTTGACAGGTAATTTATTCTTGCTCGTCTGAAATTGGAAATAGTTTTTGAATGCACTCAATGTTTAAAGGGGGGGTGTGCAATATGCTAGTTCGAGTGGAATATTGTGACCTTGAGTGCAATATTTTTACACTGAGCGCAATATTTTTGGTTAAAAGAAAGCCACATAACTAACTAACTTGTGAATAAGCCATTTTTCCGTAAGGGACTTTCACCGTTTTTGCCAAGACAAAAATTGTATGGTTTTTTGCATTTTTGACAGCAAGATATTTAGAAATCAATTACCAGATTTCGCAAGCGTCAGTTTTACTGGGTACACACAAAATTTATTCACTCTCTTTTTAAATTCTCTATGTTAACTTTCCCTCTGGATGTATTTTTATTTATGTGTTTTTGGCCAAATTTTGTGATCAATTTCAAATCCACTTCCTAAACTCCGATTTTATTCAAATTTTTCACATGTGTGTATCTCCGATTAGAGAATTTACATAAAAAGTTTGGTTGGTCGGTTTTTTCGACCGTGAGTTTCTTATGGAAAAAGTAAGAGAGTGGAGGCGTTTTCGGGTACCCACTAAAACTCATGCTGGATCCGTTGTTTTCGTGGAGAGTAACGCAGCAGGAAACAATCGCGATCACCATCAGACCAGGAAAATGGAGCTGAATTGGCCACACTTTGAGAAAGCCAGCTGACGATATTACGAAACTAGCGCTAGACTGGAATCCACAAGAAAGCCGCCGAGTTGGCCATCCTAGCAAGACTTGGAAAAGGACAATAGAAGAGGAAGAGGAAGATCCCAGGGGACAGAGAGGCGTTTCTTGAATACTCAGGCGATAAATCGAGTTCGTTGGCGGGCGTTTGTAGAAGCCCTATGCTCCCCTAAGGAAAGAAAGAACTTGGTCTGATTGTACAACTCCATTAGAGATCGAATTTTTGAGGTTATCTTGAAGAAAAGCTGTTCTACCGGATCTATCTGGAGCATGAATTTAAAATAAAAATAAAAAAATGTTCATAAAAAAACCAAAAACTGAATCATTTTCATTCATTTGAAAGGTGCTTCCAATCGTATGAAGCGATTTAAATGCATGCCGTTCTGACTCATTTGGCGAAAAGGTCTCTAATGTACCGACTTTTAAATTGACTTTGTATTTACCACAAACTATTTCGCCATCATTTGTTTTTTTCCTTTCCTGACATATAACTGGGGAAATATCAATTAATCTCCTAAAATGATGTGCTTCTAATCCGGTAAGCCGCAGTGTATAAAATACACACCTACTACTGCACCCGCAAAACAAAACAAAAAACAATAATTCACTTTACTATGAAATTTTAAAAACAAGACCGCTCGACTAATTTTACGCAAAAGTATGGCTCCCAAAAGCTTAATTCAATTAATGAAACAAATTTCTTTACTAAAAGGATTCGATTGTCAAGAAAAATAATTCCATTTCAAAAAACTCTATACATTGTTTTCTCTGCGAATACGTTTCAAAGAAATAAAAATCCTCATCCTATATATAGGGTAACAACCAAACAAACAAAAGAAAAACATATCTCCTTTCCTATCTGCATTCCTTGAGGCAATTACAACACATCTATACCGACACTCCCTGCTAAGTCGCACACTGCATTGTTTACACCCCGTACCCAACTTACATTCCAACCCGTTCGACCCACATACGCTAGGCACTATTACTCGTGTATACATCTCCATTCAGAACATACAGATTTGCTTCGTCAACTTACCAAAACATTCTTCTGATTCTCCTTATCCAATAAAAATTCCATGCTCTTGTGTGGTCGCCTCACTGATGCTGTAACAGTTTGTCCAGCCTGTGTGCCGCCACCGCTGCTGCCACCCATCATCGATGGGCCACCTCCGCGTACATTAAGTAAACGATGTCCCTCGCCATCCGCGTCCAGATCACCATTATCATCGACATCGTGGTGATAACCACCGGCACCGCCGGATGGCTGGGGACGTTTCACAAAATTATACCGACCGCCGACGGCGTTTTGTTGCTGCTGATAGTGCGGACCCAATTCCATGAGACTGCGCGTCTTACCCGATATTACCGTCTCGTGCGTATCCAAATTCGTTTCGATTAGACCGATTTTGCAGTTATTATTTTTGGCACCGTAAGCACTGGCACTGTTGTTGGCACCGCTGTTATTATTGTTATTGTTATTGTTAATCATATTATTGAACATTTGTGTTTTCTGGCCAACAAACGATGGAGGTGAGGCGGCGACCGTTCCAGCCACAGCAGCTACAGCTGCAGTACAACCGTTTCCGTTCATAGTGCCGTTCAACTGATTCTTGAAATCATCATAGTAGTAATACCTACGCTCGTTGTCCAAGAAACGCTCATCGATTTCACCGGCACGACAGCCTGTCTCGAAGTTAGCTGCATTTCCAATGTTGCAGGAGCTTGAGCTTCTAGTGCTGAGCTTCCGATGGGAATTCTGTCCTGCGCGTTGTTGCTTTTCACAAACAGCCACAACCCTGGGGGGTGGTTGGGCGGCTTGCTTTGGTAACGGCGGTTTTCCTGTTATCAACACGTGCGTTTTTCTACTGTCAGTTGTGGTGCTGGTGTTGCTGTTGTTCGAGGAGCAACCACTGTCATCATTACTGACATTGGCTCTACAGGGTGAACCGCCATTGCGACTGCCACCGGCTGGCAAAGGTCCCTTTAATGGGATGTAGATGAAATCTGGTGAATTATTTTTGGTGGACTTGGCTGTCGATGGAAATGTTGCCGATTTGTTAATCGCCGAGGATTCACTTTTCGTTGAATTGGAATCGCCAGATCCTTGCTGCTGCTGCTGCTGTTGTTGATGTTGTTGTTGCTGTTGCATTTGATGTTTTTTCTTATTGCGACGCAGTGAAAACCGAAAACCGTTAGCAAAACGCGACAGGAATCCCTTGTGTTGTGGGTGTTTTTCATCTGCCTTAAATTTGGATTTCATTAGTTCGTTGTTATTGTTGACTACTACCGATGCCTGTTCACCGCTTGCCGGCGAAGAACACTTGACGGAATAGTTTGACGACATTCTGGTTAGACAGTGCGGCTCTAATTCCCGAATTGTTATGTTACAGTTGCTAGCCGTTGTCAGTTGATTAACTGTTTGCAGCGATTTGTTCGAAGACCCGTTTACACTTGTAACACTCGCGTTCGCATTCTTATTAGACGCCGAATCTGAACTCACTCTTATTGCACTGTCACCGATCGGCGATACACACTCAACGATCGTTGTTTCGATACTAATGGGAGGCGTATTTGAAATCGACTTCGAAGCGTATGTGGCAATGGTAACTCTTTCGCTTTTCTCTTCGTGCGATGTTTTTGTGTTCTCTTTGTTATCGTCGTTAATATCCCGTTGGATTTTCTCTTCGTTTTTAATGCAGTTACCATTTCCCTTAGATTGTTTGTCGTCATGCTCATTTGCTGCCGCTGCCACATTTTCATTCTCTTTTGTATTGATAATCACAGTAGCGTCCGCATTATCGATATTCTCATCATCGTCATCTTCTTCGATTTCTTGGTCAGCACTCAGGGATTGCTGATGGTGATCTTGACACTCCTCTGAGGATTGCTCTTGCCATGAATATTTAGAAACAACCGGACAGAATGACACCTCTTTGCCAAACGACGCCCGCGAACCGGCGGGCAAAAGAATACCAAGGGGACGCTTTCCATCCGGTCCAGTTCCAGCAGACAAGTGGTGCATTGAATTGTGAGCACTAGAGACATAGATGTCATCCTCGATTTCACCATTTCGTGGATCGTAGGCGTTTAAGTTGGGAGTACTCGCGACAAGAGTACGCTTTTGTTGAGCTGCGGATGACGCCGACGACGCTGACGAATGGAAGCGACGCTTAGGAATTCGGTTATTCAGGTCCGCCGCAGAGGAAACTTCTGTCATATCGAAATTGCATTTTTCCAAAGACTGAGCATAGCTGGTACGTAAATTGGTTGGATCTTGGTCAAAGGTTTTTGGTGAAGGAGCTGCATCTGATTCCTTCATATCGCTGTTGCTCATAGTAAGCACAAGCGATTTTCGTGATCCACAACTATTTTTCCTCGGTGGTTTTCTAATTGTCAATTGAATGTGCTGCACTGTGGATTGATTCATTAGTGTTTCGTCGACATCGGAACAACTACTTCCACAACTGCTGTGCGACGACTTTCGATGATGTCGTTGTGGAGCCTTTGGATTTGGCTGCTTTAGATTTGGCTCATCATGATGATCCGTCAAAATCGAAGCGTTACGATCGAAATTTTGTGATACTTCATCCAGTAGGTAGTTACCACGACTCACAATGGATTCACAATCACGAGATTTACGTACAGCGTTGGATGCATCGTCAAGCTCCATGTTGAGGCTGTTGCGACTCCGCTTCGATCGGCCGCCTACAGAATAATCCAATAGCGTAAGATTATTATAGCTAGCGTTCATGTACCCAAGCGACTGGGTTAAAGATCGCTCTGCTTTTTTATTTTGAGTTGCCTCGAATTTGAGCAAATTGTAGTCGCGACGATCTGTCCAACTGCGACTGCGTCGGTGGTGGTGCTGCTGCTGGTGATGATGCTGATGATCAATATTTGCTGTATCAACAGCAGCCAAATTATTTGTATCACCACTGTATTCGTCAGAAAGATCAGACGGATCGGCACTAGAACTTGATGATGATGAATGTCTGTGCTGCTGGTGGTGATGGTGATGATGATGGTGATGCGATGGCTGACGTCTTCGATGGGTGCCTACGCGAGAGATTCGATCGAGATCGTTGGGAACACTTGAAATTTTTTCCTCTTCCTCCGATGAGGAGGTGGACGAGGAAGCGGAAGTTGACGTGGTGGACGCGGATGAACACGAACGCGAACGATATTTTGGTAGCGATTGAAAGGCTAAATCGATTGTATCCCGACTTGCTTCAGCTGGTGAGGAAGCCGACAGTAGACTATCGTCGACGCGAATATCTGGTAAACTAGATGAACGATTTGCCCAAATATGTGACGGAACTGACGGAGCGTTCGTTTTTGGTGGTGGTGGTGGTGTTGGCGATTCTCTAGTGTTGGTCGTCGTCGTTGTAGCTGTACTTTGCATCCATGTAAATGAGGTGGCTGATGCGCATGACGCCGCAGACGATGAAGCATCTTCGGAAACTGGCGAAGACGACAACGATCGTAGACTATTTTTATCATCGCTGTTACGATGCCAGCGTCGAACAGGCGTCGTTGTCCTCATCGTCGCTTTTGGCTGTACCACGAATGTTAAATCCAACAACGACGACGACGTCGTAGTGGATTCTATTTTCGGATCGAAATCGAATTTCTCATCATCATCGTCGTCCAAGCAGATTTTGGAATATTTTGTTTTATTCTCATCATCGATGGCGGTCGTAACTGCCGCATGAACGTGATGATGGTGCTGGTGCTGGCAAATAATGGATTTAGTGGCGGCACAGCTAAAGTCTTGTTGCTCCTCGCTGCTGCAGCCGCCATGATCGAAAAAGAACTCGTCTTCTTCGCAGAATTTTTCAAAGTTTTTCGGAATACTTTTCGACTTGGCGCGCATTAGGGCGACACTCGAGTGAATGTGCTCACAGTAGCCACTGTCTTCGCTCAAATTTTCGGCAGAGCTCTTACCACCACGATGAAAAGCAGATACACGCGCCGACGTCGTAGCCATCTCCGTCGCTGACGTTGAAGTGGCATTGATCCGTGGAATTCCTCCTGAATCGGTGGGATCCTCACCAGAAGGCTTTGACAGAATACTGTTGTCACTTGACGACGATGTTGAGCATTCCGAGTCGCTTTTACTGCTGCTCGATTGTACTGTGGTTTCCACCGCCGACGGCGATCCTGTCTTAAAGAGTAAATTATCCTCGAAAACAATCTTGTCGAGGTCGTAATATGTCTGATGAAGACGCCCATCAGACGATTCGTATCGTTTCAGCAATGAACTCTGTGAACCACGACGACTGTTATTTCCAGATCCCGAGCCGCCTGACCCACCACATGCATTACTACTTCCATCCGCAATACATCCACCCTCAAAACTTAACAATGATGGCGATGAATTTCCCATCGACGAGGACATTGACGAATACTGTTCGTTAAGCATTTGTCGTTCAAGCGATTCAAACTGAATCAAAGACGAGGATCGGCTCAGCGAATGATATGACAAACTGTCCGAGTCCGAATAGAATTCATCGAATCGTTTGCTTCCGCCACTGCTGCGATGCTGGCTACCACCAGCTTGTGTGCCAATGTTATCGCGGGAATTCTGACTGGTAAAGTTCGTCTCGAAGGCAATGAAACGATCCAAAGTGGAATTATCATTTAAGAGATCAGTTCGCTGAGGTTTTCGCAGAAGCACCGTATCATCGAGACTGGAGTGCCCCGTAGCCGTAGCACCAACAGGCTGTAGCACCGGTTGTACCTGAGTTGGTCCACCGATGAGGAACTCATCACGTCTTGCACGCTTTGCTGGGCAGGCAAAGTCACGTTCGCTTATTGAATCTGGATCTGAAATTGCAAAGAAGGGAGAATGATCAGTCTCTTTTATAGAAACAAAAAGAAATACCAATCACTTACCCTTATTTAATTCGATTCGAATGACGGAACCAGTTTCCGACTCTGAACTCCAGGCACTATTTTTCTCGCACTGTGACCAACTGTTTTGGTTATTCTCTTCATCCTCGGATGTTTCCTCAAGGATCGGTTCGAGCATTTGGCGGGATGATGACAAATATATAGCATCTGAAATGAAAGTTTTGTTGAAATTTTAATTGACGGTTTGTTGTTGTTGTCGATGTGATACAAAATTTTATGAAAAGTATTGTAGCTGATTGTAACAAATAACAAATAAGATATTGGACTGAGCAGGTCGAATATTACGATAACGATGAGAAAATTATGGACACTTTAGGACAAAATAATATACGGTGCTTATATGTATAACTTACTCAACACATAAATTTAAAGAAAGAAATTGAGAACATTCTCTCTTTCTTCTTTCCTCATCAAGACAACACCCTTCTCCAGAATATAGGAATAAGTCCAACGGCTTTTTGGTGAAGCCTTTACAAATAATTGGACTTGTTCCTGTACATTGTACAAGATCTTTAAACAGTTTACCGCCGCCGTGCCTTAGCCAGTAAAAAGATAAAGATGCTAATTCAAATTTGTACTGAACCAGTTGTGTCAATAAACATGGTCGTAAGTGGACAACATTACCGCCAATTTATTTGAAAATTTATTGACATTTGACTTAGATTCCTTAATTTTGCTCAAAATGTAGCTTGTTTTTGAAGTTAAACTTCTTTAAGCGTGTTGAGGGTTAAATTTTAGCAACCAAAGCTGCGACACCAAAATTTGACACGAAAAGAAGCTTTTCTTTATTTAATGATTGTTATTGTAGTAAATGGTTTAAAGGAATACAGCTTTTGCTAAGCTAAAGCTCAAAAATATTTTGCTTTAGCTAAAGTGATGGTTTCTTTATAAAGGGTTATCCATTTCGCGGTTTCAAAAGTATAGGGCTGGAATTCGACATCTGTCAAACTAAGTTGTTAAAACAATTTTTTTTTTTTTCAATTGAAAGTCTGACATTTACGAAAATGGATCGCTTAACTATCGCACAATGCTTGAAAATTGTATAAACCTACTACAAAAATGATGATTCTGCAACAGCCACATATCGTGCTTTAAGAGGAGATTATGGTTTACATAATCGTCAAACTACGCAAGAAATTGGCAAAATTGTGAAGAAATTAGAAGAGACATGATCGGTTACAGATATTGTAAGGCCTGTGCTGCATCGTTTCGCTCGTACCACTGAAAATATCGCTGCTGTAAGTGAAAGTGTTGCCGAAGACCCGAATGTGTCGATTCCTCGTCGTTCTCAGGAATTAGGACTGTCTTACGGCACATTATGGCGTATTTTGCATTTGGATCTACACCTACATCCATATAAAATCCAGCTCACACAAAAACTGAAGCCAGCTGACCATTCACGACGTCGTAGATGCGTCGAATGGGTGCTTAAACAACAAGCGATGGACGGCGATTTTTCGAACAAAATATTCTTCAGCGACGACATTTCCTGGCCGCGTAATTTCTCGTCGTGGCGATATCAACTGGCCACCAAGATCATGCGATTTGACACCGCTTGACTTTTTTTGTGGGGCTACGCGAAAGACCGTGTTTATGCTTTTTTGTATCTTTTGCCTTTTGTCATTTGTCTCTTGTCTCTAGTCTCTAGTCTCTTGTCTCTTGTCTCTTGTCTCTTGTCTCTTGTCTCTTGTCTCTTGTCTCTTGTCTCTTGTCGTTTGTCTCTTGTCTCTTGTCTCTTGTCTCTTGTCTCTTGTCTCTTGTCTCTTGTCTCTTGTCTCTTGTCTCTTGTCTTTTGTCTTTTGTCGTTTGCCTTTTGTCTTTTGTCTTTTGTCTTTTGTCTTTTGTCTCTTGTATCTTGTCTCTTGTCTCTTGTCTCTTGTCTTTTGTCTTTTGTCTTTTGTCTTTTGTCTTTTGTCTTTTGTCTTTTGTCTTTTGTCTTTTGTCTTTTGTCTTTTGTCTTTTGTCTTTTGTCTTTTGTCTTTTGTCTTTTGTCTTTTGTCTTTTGTCTTTTGTCTTTTGTCTTTTGTCTTTTGTCTTTTGTCTATCTATCTATCTTCTAGTCTAGGAAGGTTTTTTTGTGAGTGGTTTGAGGTTTTGTTGGGGTTATTTTTGGCGTCTTTTGTGAGTCTTTTGTGGCTAATATGGGGGTCTTTTGGGTCTCCTTTCGGAGTTTTTTTGGGGGTCTTTTGAGAGTCTTTTGGGGTCCTTTTGGGTTTTTTTGGAAATCTTCCAGTGTCTTCTGGGATTTTTGGGGGTCTTTTGAGTGTCTTTTTGGAAAGTCATCTACAACAGATGACTTTCGGCGGGTTTTCAGTGCAATCAAGCTTTTTCTTTCCAACGCACTAAAAACCTACATGTTTCGCTGGACATGACTTTCATTCCCATACCTGTGTGGCCACGCTCTTATTTACGATTATGTACAGTACGATAAAGGATTTTGATTGACATTTTCGTAACAATATTCACACTGTAAGCAAGAAGTATAAAGCGCACATGTTATTAGCATTAGTTACAGCAAATATATATATAGAGCTGTTATGTTGTATGAATGTACTTAAAACAGGAGTTGCATTACATCTATTTTGTGTTTTTGAATTTTGTTATTTATAAAAATCTTCACTTCACTTTCTATTTTAAAACACTAAAGTATACAAAAATATACACGTTAAATACAACACTTTAGGGATCTGCTTACATAGCGAACGACTTTTAGCACACGCGGATTTATAAAGCATCAACAAGAAACATCATTGGATAGGAAATAATAAAACCATCGTTATCGCTACCACTATGGAGTTGCTTTATAAATAAAATCTTAGGTATACGCAATAATTGCATTTCATTGATAACAAACACACAATCACCTAATAAAGAATTGCATCTACTCCACAAGTACTTGCTTAAAACGTTTTTCAATATCACTCCTGAAATCGTATAATGATGCAAAATGCTTAGATCGCGCAAGATACTTCTACGTGTTAGTGCGCGAATGTATTCGAACGCGCGCCCAATTCATGACTAATCCAAACAAGCATAGCAATCGAAGTGCAGATGACGCTTGCAGACCAATGTGCTGAATGAATCAACTAGAAATTTTCATAAATTACGATTAATTAAAATCTTAAATAATTACGTTATTCCATAGGTTATGGTAAATGCGGGGATGTATGTGCAAAATACGAGGGAATGTAACGCAGAAAATGAGTCATATAGTAAATAATTGGCAGCATAAGATGGGATGAACGATTATTTTTTAGCTGGGAGTCTCTAGTAGCACTTTGTTCAATGACAAGAGCCCGTCTAAACCCTACGTCATTATTTTCATTGGTTTCAAGAAAGAGACAGAGGTGTAGAGTGAGAGTAAGTAATGTGGGTTTTGCCCCAGCCCCAGATTGTAGCCCTAAAATAAGAAGGCTCAGCGTTTTATTTAATTTTGCGCGAGATCCAGATAATATTGTAGACAAACAATACGCTACAAATGTCACAAATAAATTAATCCACTCACACAAAAATTATTGTACTGGAATAAGGAAATGCCACACAAAACGAAAAGTCCGAGTTTTATGTAATTATAAATAAATAAATTTGGGATTATAAATAGGCTGAAAACTAGTGGCGGATAAACGAGATAGCAAGTAATAGTATTAATAGTAGCCATTTTCCGATCAAAGCCATCTTCCATGCGTTTTGGAAATCGGGCTATATCTTACATCTTTCTAAAAATAACTTGATATCTCGTTTATCCACGACTAGTTCTCAATAAAAATAAACTGGATCAGTAAGAAAGATTTTATATTCAGCTTCTCAGTAAACAGTAGTGACAACAATGCGAAAAGGGAAAAAAGTTCCTAACCGGTTAAAAAAAAAATGTACTGGATTACATTTTCAAAACCATTTTTTGACATTTTCACATTGTACGACTATAGCCCTCGAGATGTACACAACGATACCCTGTCACAATATAATGCTGACATGAAAGCATTCCAGGAGATGCCGTGGACGGGGAATGATGTCTTACAAAAATCAGAATATGACATTTATTACAGCTGTCATGCAAGACATCATGTGCTCGGGGTTGAGTTTCTAGTCAGTAAAAGAATGAAACCCACCGTTATCGGCTTGCAAGCAGTAAATGAACGGCTATGTACCCTTCGCGTGCGGGGCAAATTTAAAAACATAAGCCTCATGAACGTTCACGAACCTACGGAGGATTCCCCAGATGATGAAAAACAAGAATGCTTTGAATCAGTCGACCGGGAACTTCATGCCTGCCCTCAGTATGATGTAAAAATCATTCTGGGGGATATGAATGCTAAAATAGGTAGGGAGCCAGTATTCAGGCGATACTTTGGCACCCATAGCTTACACGAGAACCCTAATGACAATGGACAACGAGTAATAGAGATGGCAGCAAGCAATAATTTGGTCGTTGCGAGTACAAGGTTTGTGCGTTCACATCTTGTTGATATGGTACTCCGAGCGCGGATCTCATCATCACAAAAGACTGCATCCGCGAATTAGATTTAAGTCAACACGGCTGTCCTCCGCAACGAAGAGACCAGAAACAACTACGTTAGAGTGATAGGGCACCCTAAATGCAGGGAGAGTAAGTCCTGGGGCTGAGACATCGGAAGTAGAGGAGAAATGGACACGCATTAAGAATACTGTCATTAGTACTTCTGACCCCATCTTAAGCAGAATTCGTAGATATCGGAACGACTGGTTCAATGACAAATGTTAGCTAGCGATTGAACCTAAGAATGTTGCATACCGAGCAATGCAACAATCTTTTACAACGCGGGCACGCGACGATGAACGCGGGCACGCGAAGATGATTATAAAGAGCTCAGAAGATATGATATGTGAAAGAAAGTAGCCAGACGCGGAAGTTCTACCAAAGAGTCCGCGGTATGACGCAATATACACCGCGTTGCACATACTGCAAAGACAAAGAGGGTAATCTGATCGCCGATCTCAAAGGCTTCTTAGAGCGATGGGAAGAGCACTTTCATGAGTTGCTAAATGGCCAGCTAACTGAGGAATTGGAGGATCCACCAAAGACCGAAACCCATACTATGCTGCCGCCACCAAGCATAGACGAAGTAAGCAGAGCGATAAATCGGCTTAAAAGACTTGGGTGCTTAGCAAAGAGCATTCTGACCTCTTAGCCGCGTTCGAGAGAAAAGTCTTACGGAGAATTGTTGGCCCCATATGTGAGGAAGGACGATTCCGGAGACTCTTTAATGATAAGATCTACGAGCGCTACCGCGATGTCGACATCGTGAAGAGAATTAAGCTCGGCAGGTTCCGGTGGGCAGGACACCTAGCTCTCATGAGCGAAAAGGATCTTGCTCGCAATGTCTATTGCAGTACGATTTATGGAACACGGCAGCGAGGCCGGCCAAGCCTACGCTGTAAGGATGGCATAGACCAGAGTTTAGGAATGCCAAACTGGATGGCTCGAAATCGGGACCGGTGGAAAGATTTTTTGCAGTAGGTCAGGACCGGACCCCAGTTGTAGAGCCAAATATGATGATAATGTTGAATTTTAAGAATGGTTAGAGCCGGACCTATCTTACATCCCTGCCGATTTTTGGTTCACGACAATTGGCTGAGATATGCAACTCCACCTGAAGCACATAATCGCACTTGTTAAATCAGGATGGTAACTGACATACTAAAAAAATTGGTCACATCGCGGGCTGCTGATTTACAAAGGAAATGTTGACGAGCTACAATGCAAAGACATTTTGTTTAATTTTTTTTTTTTTTTTTTTTTTGGGGAACCCTAGTCCAAGTGACTGACACCGCGACCTTAAAGATCTATTGTATCAATAGGGCATTAATTGTCTAAAAGACATACAACCTTCCTAATAAATGCTAATATGTCCTTAGTAGCAGAGTTTTTCAACTCCCTTGTTGAGCACATTTCCTTATGGAATATGCGTTTCCTTAACCAAATAAGTGCTGGGCAATCGCAGAGAACATGTTCGGATGACTCCTCATCCTCCGCACAGAATCTGCATTCTGTTAGAGAGCCCACACCTATTTTGCTAAGATGGTATCTAAGGCCACAGTGGCCAGTTAGAAAACCTACTATTTTCCTAATGCTACCTTTATCAAGATTCAGGATTTCTACTAATACTTAATACTTAATACTAAGACTAAGCGGAAGTAATGTAAGAGAATCATTACAGGGCACCTAGCAGGGCCAAGAAATTAGGCCTGGAAGAGGATGGCGGCTGCATACTGTATGAAGAGTCGGATGAGATCCCGGGCCATTTTTTCAACAAATGCGGACCAGCTACCCAACAGAGAAGGAAACAAGTAGGAGCTCACGCGATTTAAGTTTCTGAGCGACATTCTCTGAATACCTTCCAGACCATTAGGTTTTTAAGAGCTATGGAGAGGGTGCAATAGAAATCGGTTTTATAACATCCTTAGGGCACTGTCGGAGAATCAAATATCAATCAAAAATCGGTACAAGTAAATTTATATTTTCTGGGCACTCAAGAAGTACTTAGTTTTCCAATCTCCTTTAAATCCTTTATTGTTCCCTTATTGTTATAAAGCTACGAGAAAATTACCATCAACTTCAGAGGAATTATACATGAAATGAGTCCTTCCAATTGCGAGTTTACCAGGTCAACAATGTACTAAAGATCTGTTTGTAATTTTGATATATCTAACGTCTTGAATCATACGATACTTAAACATAAAACTGCACAACTAACAACTTACCTTGTTGATCAAACGCCGGAATACCCCAATTCGATAGGTTGGTTATCATTCCAGCTAAATCCAAATGTTCCATCTTATTCTCTTTAAAAACTACGTGGTTCGTGCTAGCAAACACTTCGTGAAGTGATTACGATGTTGTCAAAGGTCGTTGTGGGCTTAATATCTCGTTTCGTTATCATTAATTCGTCGACTTCGATTGCCTACTTTTCGCTCTATCTTTATTCTTACGTTGATGTTGAGCAGTTCACCGTTATCGCAGCAGTATGAGTGACGGTCACACTTTCATGGCCAAGTTCAGCGCACGACTTTACATTTGATAAGAGATACTTTTATCTGGAATATAAAAAAAACAAGAGTCTGATTAGAGTTGTTATATGGAATATTTAAATTTTTAGTTTCCTTTTGTGGTTATTTACTGTTATTAGGGGCGTAATCAAAATTCGATTAATCATAAATTAAAGAACAAAATTAATTTTAAAAAACTAAAAATGAACAGCCTTAGCCATATTTTTAACTTTTGAGCGGCCTTTTTGAGTGGAACATATCACACAATGAATAATTGAAACCCTGTTGTACCCGCATACAAATTGCCAGTGTGATAAGAGCATAAAGAGAAAGACAGTTTGTACAACACTTTATTCAACAGTGTATCAGATATCAAATATTCCTGTGGTATAAATTCAACGAACGTGCCCCGAGAACTTTCTACTAATGAAATTAAAGTACGAGATCGACTTGACAGCAAATGCAAACAAATTAAGTGTCACCTTGACAGCTTTCTCATGGTGTTGGTTATGAACTTGGAGTTATCAAATAGAACCCCCAATTTGATGGAGGTGAGATCGAATTAGTAATCGGAGTTCTCGCAAAAGCTCAACTGCCAAGCCTATATTAAAAGTGTTTTCTGAACTTATTGACCTATCAATATAAAATAAATGAATGATTCTTGTCTTCAAAACGTACCCGAAACCAAATCCACGGGTAAGTTGTCAAAGTAGCAGAGTTTTCGTGGTTTTCGTGGTGAATGCTTTGCCAAACCAAAACCAACCAAAACGTCAAAAGCAAACTGAGATATTAGTCTGCTTGCTCTCTCTTCGCCATTTTGCTGAGTAAACAAAATGAAAGCAAAGTTACAGTGTCGGTTACAAAACGTTGCAAATAAGACGCAAAATCAAACTATACCCCGGGTTCAGTTTTCAAATAGAAGGCCAAAACAAAACCACGAGAGAGAAATCTTAACTATACCCTGAAAACCGAAAGAGGCATATTTATTTGATTATCATCATCATCATCACATTTGCCTCTACAACCGTTCAGTCCTGTCCTTGCGAAAAAAAAAATCTCTCCAGTTCAGTCCAATTGTGTATCTAAATTATGGTTCAAGAAAAAGAGATGTCACAAGGAAAAGATGTAGAAAATGCTAATGCACAAAGCCACATAAAATTGACATGCGCATATAGCAAGAGGGTTAAACATATAGTCAGGGTCCACCAGCGGTGCTTTAGTGAAATAGTGTGAAAGTCGCTAAAGGTCTGCCACAAGGTACAGTAATGGCACCAATCCTGTTCAACATATATATTGTTGAAGTACTTAGGAATAAGGATGCAACTCTAATTAAGCTGACGACATAATATCAAAACTTGCAGAAATACAAAGAATGTTTGTCTTAAAAAGCTCTTCTGTTCATTCTGTGTATGCATATGTACAGAAGCGAACATTACGATTTTAAACATTATGTGTAGGACTTCGTTTTTAAACTTTTGACGTAAAGTATCATCATCATATTTTGCTATACAACCGGGGCCCGGTTCTGGCCTCCCTCAAAAAGTCTCTCCACCGGTCCCGATTTTGAGCCTATGTCATCCAGTTTTGCATCAGAAAGCTCTGTGCCTCCTGGTCTACGCTATCCTTCCAGCGTAGGCTCGGCCGGCCTCGCTGTCGTATTCCATAAATTCTACCGCAAAAGACTTTCCGAGCAGGATCCTCTTCGCTCATGCGAGCTAAGTGTCCTGCCCACCGGATCCTACCGAGCTTAATTATCTTCACGATGTCGACACCGTAGTAACGCTCGTAAATCTCATCATTATAGAGTCTCCGGAATCGTCCTTCCTCAAATACGGGGCCAACAATTCTGCGTAAGACTTTTCGATCGAACGGGGCTAAGAGCTCAGAATGCTTTTTGGTAAACACCCAAGTCCCGGATCCATATGTAAGTACTGGTATGACCATTGTCTTATATACCAGCAGCTTGGATACTATGGTTAAGTTTCTGGTTTTGACACACTATAGGCTAGGCTTCGTTGGCTTCATGAAACCGTGCGTGAATTTCTGGTTCTATGCTGTTATCGGCTGCTACAGTTGGCCCGAGATAGTTAAAGCATAGCACTACTTCAAACTCGCGCTCCACTATTTTAATTGAGGAACCACCATTTCCTTTGTTTTGCTCTCATTTATGTCCAGCCCCAGATTTCTTGCCGTCCGCTCGATCTGGATAAAAGCTTTCTGTACATCCGCTACCAATGATGTTAATGTCGTCTGCGTAAGCAAGATCTGAATGGACAATTAGAGAGTTGTTTCTCTCGCTGTTACGTTAGAGACTCGTATCACTTTCTCCAACGCCATGTTGAAGTGGGTGCAGCCCAGGCTTGATAGTGATCCGTATAATTTTACTTGTCTTATAAAATTGGTCATGGTCAAGCTACATAGTCGTTTATTTGGGATGAGGAATTCTCTCATAGCGGCTTCTAAGTCTATAAACATTTGCATAGACATAGACATTTTTTCATCACCTGCCTAAAGGTGTAAATCAGATCAGTTGTTTATTTGCCTGGGATAAAGCCACACTGGTATGGACCAATGATGACTTGAGCGTATGGGGCTATCCTGTCTTGAAAGATTGAGGAGAAAATATTATACGCGGTACTCAACAACGTTATACCACGATAATTGCTGCATGTTGTGATATCTCCTTTTCTATGCATGGGGCAGAGGATGCCTTTTCGCCAGACTTCTAGTATCGCTGCTTCCACCCATACTTCTACTATTAGTTCATTAATTGCTTCGTGTATATCGGAACCTCCTGTTTTAATCAGCTCTGCTGGTTTAACATCTGATTCCAGGGTCTTATTATTTTTGAGCCAATTTATCGCTCTGCTAACTTCGTCTACGGCGGTTGGTGGCGACAGCATAGTGTAATCTTCTGTCTTTGGTGGGGCCTCCAATTACTCAGTTAGCTGGCCATTTAGTAACTCATTAAAGTGCTCTTCCCATCGCTCTAAGAAGCCTTTGAGATCGGCGATCAGATAACCCTTTTTGTCTTTGCAGTATGTGCAACGCGGTGTATATTGCGTCATACCACGGACTCTTTGGTAGAACTTCCACGGCTGGTGCAGTCATCGCTCTTTGTATTGTCGCTAGCTTATATTCGTCATCGAACTAGACGTTTCCATCTCTACGACATCTGCCTATGATTGAGTCAGCAGTAAGACGTGTCCATTTCTCTTCGTAGTTGTTTGTGGTCTCTTCGTTGCGAAGGGCAGCCATGTTGACTCGAATCTGACTTGCGGATGCAGCCTTTTGTGATGATGCAATCTGCGCTCGGAGCACCATACCAATACGACATTGTAATAGTTATGTAAACTGAAAAACATTTGTATAACACTTAAAGCAAGTTATAAACATTAGCAGCGTTCGATTGGCCTGAAAAGTACAACTCTTCACTTTAGTTAATTAAGCGACTCTTCACTTAAATTGAGCTACTGAAGTGTTGGTATTTTTCACTTCAGATAAATGTCAATGTTGCTCATCTGCAGTAACTACACGAGCAGGACACCTCTTCATTTACTTCAGTTGCCCGATTTCGGCCAATTTTAATGGAGGTGAAGAGTTGTCAATCGAACAGTCTCTTCAGTTACTTAAAATACAGCTACAAATATTCATTTAATTCAGTCCAATCGAACGCTACTATTATAACAATTATATAAACTTTATAACGCTTAATGTTCTACCACTAGCAATATACAAACATTGTATTAGTACAGTCATATATGTAGTTTTATTTGTAGTTTTATTTGCGCCGTGGCTTAGTGTAAAAATATTTTTCACGGTCACATCTCTCTCGAATGTCTGACAAACGTTCGAGACTAATAACTCGCCTTTCGGATACGGCATTCAATTCATCCATTCCATTTGATTACAAAAATATAACACGATTAACAAGAATGGTCGCGAGAAGCTAGGCTTTGGAACGCAACGATCTGTCGCGCCAAATACTATTATTTAATAGTAATTTGTGCGTTTGGACTGAGCTGGTTTGAAATTCGAATCCCACAGAAAAACTTAAAAGAATGTCTTGCGAATGTCTGACGATTGAGAGTAATAACTGTCATGAGAGCTTCTCAATTCGCCTTTCAGATATGGCTTTAAAATGTAGACCATTTTTGTAGACCAAAAATATACCACGCAAAAAACGAATGGTTTTGATAAGCTGGGCTCGGAAACACAACAGTTTGTTGCGTTAAATATTATTATTTATATATAGCTTATTACACTTTACACCATACTGTTCCAATCTGCTATTCTTATTATATAAAGCAATGTAAAAATCAAAAACAAATGAAAATTCCGTTATTTTTTGTAATCCACTATACCACTTTAACTAATGTTGATGATTTGATTTTTTATAGTACTTGTATAAAAGTACTAGTATTTCTATTTGTAAGCGGTGTCTATTCATTTCTAAACAAATAACTCGGGTAATATACCAGTTCGAAATAGTTGTCAGTTATTATTGCAACATTTGCGCCTCACGAAGTTTGATATACAGAAAATTGTTCAGAAATTTAGAAATAACTAGAGAAGTATAACAGTTAATAAGTGTTTAAAATTATTATTATGACATTTACATTACATAAAAACTGATATACATAAAGTTGAGTACTTTTTATTGTATCTCTAAGAGTTTCATTGCAAATGAAAATTATAAAAACTCCCTGACACACTGCATCTATATGAGTTGTATAACAGTTTGTACTTTTAGAACTTTTTATTGGTTTTTCAATTGAAGTGTTCATGTGGTGAATAGCAGACATTTTTTGAAAAAAAAAACTATTTATCGAACTTCATTGTAATAAATTATTCATCACGATTCAATAAACAATGCATAACAAATAATCAACTTGTAGGCGAGCATTTAATATAATTGTATAGAATGCAATTGTCTTCGATAAATGGAGTTATATTCTTCGTTTTTACTGAGTCAATTCTTATTGTATCTAATGGATATGTTTCATTTTATTCGCATTAAAAAACGCAAATTTATTGATTTTGAATTAAACAACCAAAGAAACACCGAAACTCACACACATTATGGTAAATGCAACAGCAAGACAATGTGGTAAAGAACCTTTAATTGCAAATAAACATTGAGACGTTCGAAACAATTCATCGATCACCGATCACCGATCACCGATCACCGATCACCAATCACCGATTACTAACTAACCGAACAGAACAATAGATTTTCAACGAAACGTGCTTGGAATTTGCAAAAAACAGCAAACAAATTGTTTTATTTTTGTTACTTGTAATATTTAGATATTACTTTCGGAAATAATTGCCACTACCGTATTCACTCACTACCAGTTACACTCGAAAACAACAACAAATATAAATTATTATTAATAAATTAGATTGTTTGCGTCATTTGCCGAAATGCGCGTCGCGTCGCTTCGATATGTTTGGTTCGATGCCTGAAGCCTAATTACTTACATACACTCGTCAGCACACAGCACTTGCGATGTAAATTATTTGCAAATGGATCATCAGGGAATGACTAGAAGGACACGTGACGTGACGATGTGACGACGATCGTGTTGTGGTGATTGTGTGCGTTTTAGTTTGTTCAGATATATAAAATTTCAATCTGTGCGTCTCTCAATGCATTAACTCGTACATAGGTGAAGAATCGCTCCGGTCCAACAGATGGACAAAACACAGATGTTGTGGATTAAGTGCTTTTCGATTGCGTCTTCTGGATATGTGTCCATTAGGTTATAAATAAACAGAAATGCATATGAAAATAATAAATTTAGACATTGAAGCGTCAACATTTTCACAGCTTTTGTGAAGAAAAGGGAAAACATTATATTCTTTAACAATCCAATCATAGAGGAAAGTTGATCAGTTGCTCATTGGGAAAATTTAAAAAAAATATGACAAAAAACCATTGAGATTTGAACCTGTGCGCCTATGCAATTGCACAAAACGGAGAAAATAAAAAAATAAAATACTGAAAAGATTCAGAGAAGATTCGAACCCGAGGCTTCTACACCTTCTTTAATCTAACCGGTTAGCCGTGCACACATAGCGTCTATGTCAACGAAACACTTTTAGTGCACCGCCACCGGCCAATAGAACACATTGAATATTTCACAGCGCCAGGGAGTGGAAAGGGGGGTGTACTATAGGCTATAACCATGCTCCACCTGCATTAATATACGAGTACAATGATATTTTCATTAAAATCGTAAATGTGAGTTTCCATAAATAACAACCGCACACATTTTTAATGCTTTTTATATTAACTTTCCTATGTCTTTCTTTCTTTCTGTCGGTTTATATGTCATTCTGACACTCTTTTTTCATTCTAATGCTGTGAGTTAATGGAAAGTTTAAGTCGGTCTTGGGATAGTCTTAAGGGGTTATTGAGTGGGGTCTTGAGAGGAATCTTGTGTGAGGTCTTGAGGCAGGTTTACTAGGGGTCTTGATGGGGTCTTAAGGAGTCTTGCGGTGGTTTGGTGGCGTCTTGAAGGAGTTTTAAGAGGATCTTGAGTTGGGTCCTTAGGATGTTTTAATGGGAGTCTTGAAGGGATCTTTCAGTGGTCTTGAGGGGGTCTTGAGCGAGTTTTAAGAGGTTCTTAAGAGGGTCTTGAGGAGGGGTCGTGAGGGCGTTTTGGGAGGGTCTTGAGGGTGTTTTGGTAGGGTGGGTGGTATGTTATTGAGAAGGTCTTAAAAGGATTTTGAGGTGTTCTTCACGGGTTATAGAGGGGAGTCTTGAGGGGGTTTTGAGAGGATATTTAGTGGCGTCTTGCGGAGATCTTAAGAGGGTCTAGAGGGTCTTGATGGGGTCTTAAGTGGTTTTTAAGGGATTCTTGAGGAGTCTTTACAAGGTTTTGAGAGGGGACTTTGGGCAACTTAATTGTGGTGTTTAGGTGGTTTTGAGTAGAGCTTAAGGTGCTTTTGAGAGGGTTGGGAGTGGAGTCTTGAGGGGGTCTTGACGGAGATCTTAAGGAGGTCTTTAGTGGTTTTTAAGAGGGACTTGAGGAGGAGCCTTGACAGAGTTTTAAGCCCTTAAGAGGGTTTTAGGTACTCTTGAGGGGGTTTTTAGTGGGGTGTTTAGGTGGTTTTTAGTGGGGCTTAAGGGGTTTTTGAAAGGGTTGTGAGCGGAGTTTTGAGGTCGTCCTGACTTCTCTTTAGGTGGTCTCGACGGGGGTCTTGATGGTATTTTAAGAGAGCCCTGAGTTGGGTCTTAAGAGGGTTGTAAGGGATTCTTGATGGGTATTTAGGTGGTCTTGAATTTTTTCTTGAGGGAGTGTTTAGGTGGTCTTGAGTGGGGCTAAAGGCTTGAAGGGTTCTTGATAGCGTCTTAAAACGGTCTTAAAGGAGTTTTAAGGTAGTCTTGAGCGGGGTTCCGATGAAGTTTTGAGAGGGGTCTTAGGAGTTTTGAGTGGGTCTTTAGAGGGGTCAGAGGCAGTCTTAACGTCGTATTCAGAAGGGCCTAGAGGGGGACCTTAAGAAGGTCTTGAGGGGTTTTTTGAGAGTCTTTATAGGGTATTGAGATGCAGCAATTTTCATTTATTTTATATCAGTTCTAGCGCTGCTCCAGATCGACCACCTATTTTATTTTCTACCTTTTAGGGGGCTAGTTATACTTATAATTGAATGATACGTTATTTAAAATTTTAAAAAAATTGCCATCAAGACAGGAAAACGAAAATTTAGAGAAATTGTTAATGCATTGGACTACTGAGCGAGAGATTCAAAGTTCGAATACCAGAACAACACCAAAAAGCTTTTCCTCATTCCCAACTCTCCCGAATGGCTGACATACGTCGGAAACTGTCATGAGAAAACTTTTTCAATTCACCTTTAGAAAGTGATGGTAATTACATTAATACATATGTATGTTAAATAAGAAGAAATCGATAAAAATTCATATAATATAATTAATATAAGAAATCCTAATATTATTTTGCAATACATTAAAAGATCAGCGTAGGCTGTGTCGAAGACACGTCCGTGGGTTTTGAGCGTGACAACGTCTGTCCGGGACGAAAGAAAAGAAAACAAAGATCTTGTTGTCTGTGGGACATAAACACGGACGGATATATTAAAAATATATTTTTTCTATACTAAAAACAAGTCCTACGGCTTGCACCGTAGCTCATCACATACATCATCATCACATCACATTATATATAAATTATTTATAAGCTAATTTTAATCTTCATAACCACTAACTTTGAAGTTGCTGCATATTACATATTACTGCCCAAACACACTAATGGAGCTTTTGGTTTCAACTCATAAAAAATTTGAGTAGTTTTAAATTAAATTAGAAGAGAAAAGTAGTGAGTAGTACTGCCCATATTCGACACGAATAGTCACGAGAAGCCAGGTCTGTAGCGCGAAATATTTTTTATAAGAGGCCTGGGTTGAATCAAACTTACCATGCGCTGCAGGGTTCATCTTTTAGGCTTAACTCATCAGAACAGAGTTTAAAGAAAACAATTTGTGCTAAATTCTCTACGTTAGAGCTTCGTCCCAATATAGGCCTAGCTTTCGATAGCCATCAGAGTGCAACATATTTTGGCTAACCAATATATCTGCTACTGAGCAGCCACAACCGCTCCATGGTTTTATAGACAAATATGATAATGACGATTAAAAGAGCTGTGTGCATTCGAGATAGAAATCAAAAGTCAAAAAAACAACCCATAAAAATTAAAATTTTTCATCTAAATTCTCTAATCGCAGAGATTGATATGGGACCCCTAGATTCTGGGTCATTTTTTTTTATTGTAGTAGAAAATCATCGAAAGAGACATTTGACATCAGATGTTAAAATTGAAAAAGCTCAGATCATTTTATTCTGAGCACTTAGCACAGCACGCCCAAACACGAGCATTTATCTTGAGCACTCTTTGACTGCTCTGAACTAATTTATGAAAACGCGAAATGACAGAATATTGTGAAAACTTGTTGTTCTATCTGTAAGTCGATATCGACAAAAAAAAACGACATCAATAAAAATACAATTCAGTAAATAAGTAAGTTGAATTAAGCATAAAACATGTATGTCTCGTTTCATTTGCTGGGTTCATTTGTGCGTGAGCTAAGATTTCTCTCGCTCTCTCTCTCTCCACCACCAAAACCATGCCGACTGCGCAGCACACACCGCCCACAGTCACTAAAGAATCTGATGCCACTATAAGAAATTAAAAAAATGTATAAGGGCCTTGCGGCCGAACCCGGTGCCCGATAACTACCAAATTTTAGAAAAAGTATTGTTTATTGTGTGTAAAATTTGATTAAAATTTCGGGTAATTTTTATTTTAAATTTGTATGGGAGCCCCACAAACCCGGGGCCCGATCACTTCCAAATTTTAAAAGAAAGTATTGTTACTGTAAATACACATGTGTACAAAATTTCAGGAAAATCGGGTTTTAGGAAGTGCGTTAAAAATAGATAATCAAAAATAAAAAATTTTTTTTATGGGAGCCACCCAACCCCGGGGCCCGATCGCTTCAAAAAATTTACAAAAAGTTTTGTCCATCGGAGATACACATGCGTATAAAATTTGAAGAAAATCGGGAACTTTTTTCATAAAATTTGTATGGGTGCCCCCCCGACCCAGGGGCCCGATCTTTCCAAAAATTTTACAAAAAGTGTTTTCCAGCGGAGATACACATTTGTATAAAATTTTAAAAAAAATCGGGTAAATTTTTTAAAATATTTGTATGGGAGCCCCCCGACCACAAATTTTAATAGAAAGTATTGTCACCGGAAATATACATGTGTGCAAAACTTCAATAAAATCGGGCTATGGGAAGTGGGTTAAAAATTGATCAGAAAATCTGACCCGCCAGCCAGCCAGCCACACAGCCAGCCAGCTACGTGCACGCGAAGTTAATATAGAGAATTTAAAAAGGGAATTTGTTTTTGAGTGAAGTTTTTAAAGCTGTATTAATAAAAACAAAATTGCATAAGTAATCGCAAATTATAAAAGTATTTTTAAGTTATTTATCGACGGTCCTAACAGGAATTCTAACAGCTTGAATAAACAAGAAGCATATAATTTATCACAAATTATAGATTTCGAAACTATTTTTCCACGGTTCTAGTAGAAAATTCTAACAAAAATTCTAACACCTTGAATAAACAAAAAAAAGCTGACGGAGAGGAAATGAATCAAAACAGCAGGCTTGTAAACTCAATATACTCGAAAAAGAAGACAAATGTGTGAATACAACCGTATTATCTATGAATTGTCATTGACCTATTTTCAGTTGATGCCTTGAATCCCCCGCATATATTGAGAAATAAAAAAATAATCAGAAATAAATCTGTATCTGCTCGCAGTTTTAAATGTTTTATTAAATTAATTGCTATATCTGATTTTGATTAAATGCTTAAGCAAATTAAGTCAACTGAAGTGAAGGGACAAGAATTTAATAAAAATTTCAATTTTGCTAAAAAGTAATTTTGGAAAAATTAAATAAGATAAAAAAAGTTGCACTACACATTGCCAAAGATTTCTTTTATGATATACTTAGAATAGACGAAAATACGCACATACATGCACACATTACAGTTGTTTCGTGCTCACTGTCAATAGCGGAAAAATGCGCGCAAGCGAGCCACCCACCGCTTTCCAAGCAGTAAACAGTAAACAAAATTTACTCGAGATACATTGGAATGGCAAGAGATCACGATAAATGGCCGAAAGTATTCCTTTACGATTGTATTTTTTTTTCTGGCTTAACAGCCGGAGTCCGGTCTTGGCCTTTATTTTAGCACTAGTAGAACGTACTGTAAGAGATTGCCACGAACCAATACTGACACTCATCCACGAGCACTACTCAAGTCATGTCAAATACTCGTAAAATATAAACAAATAAAAAACTTCAATTGATAAACAAAGTATCACAGCACGGAACGCGAAAAACATGCTTAAAATATCACAGTTGAGTCATTCATACAGCAACAAGAACCTTGAATAGTATCTAGGAATTTTTTTGTGTTTTTCCCTTCGAACAGATACATTTTTAATTGGAAATTTCGCAAAGACACGAGTAACTGGATAGATGGTTGCTCAACAATTAATTTAAAACGAGCATAACCGTTGATAAAATTGCATCACAGTCTTAGAATCAGAATGGTGCGTGCATAAAGCGGCTGATAGACTATCGAACTTGACTGTAAGTTTTGATCGACATACCTCAAAACTGATATTGTGAACGCCTGACTGACACTCGAAACTGATCACTATCAAAAATTTTGGTGGTTGACTGTCAGTCAGCGGCCATGTTTGTTAATGATGTATGTGTACACAAATTCGTCAGTCAGCTGTAATTTTTAACGTGAAAGGACTTTATGGAAAAAGATGAAGACAGAAGATTTTTAGAAGAATTTGTGTGCGCCTACAAAAGTAACCGCTGTTTGTAAGACATAACGACACCCGAATACGTCATAGGTGAAAAAAAATATAGATATCGCAAATTAGTAGCAATTATGAAAAACTACAAGGCAATCGACGTCGAATCGCAGGAATGACCAACAAACAAGCTTTTTGTTGGTTGCCCATCTTTCCTGTTTCAAAATTAGAGCTTGACAGTTGGTTTGACTGTCAAACCATCCTACTAATCTGACCATAGGCCGGCACATCAGTAAAAACTGACATCAGGTATGTTATACAGTCAGGTTCGATAGTCTGTCAGTCGCTTAAGTGACAGGGGCAATTATTCAATTATTAAATAGACATTTTCAAATATTTTCTGTCCAATCTAAGAATCTTGTTAAACGACTACTACTTTCGTATGGAAGTGCCACAATTGTCAAACTCAGGATCACTTCTCCTTCTGTTAAAAGCAGAAATATATATGCGAATGAACATGCAGATACGAAATTCACAAAGATAAAAAGACAAGCCATAGAAATTCAAATTTTTCATGTAACCAAAATATGCCCCTTAAAGTATATACACCGAATTCCACTATAAAAACACATGTGAAGGATTACATGCTTTTGTGGTTGAAATTAATATCATTACTTTGTTATAAAATTTTCTGATTTCATTTCATTACTAATAATGACATTATGAATGATCGTATAATGTACCTTTATCCATTACAGAGTTTGAGTAAACAAGTGGGTACTGGTACTGGCCTGCGTCCTCGTCAACCTGGCGTTGGAGAAAGTGTTCCGAGACTCTGACGTAACCGCGAGAGGAAAGTCTATTCAGATACTGGCTTACGCAGAAGACATCGACATCGTTGGTAGAAACCCAAGAGCTGTACAGGAAGCTTTCATCCAGATCGAGTAGGCGGCACGCACGAAATCTGGGGCTGCACATAAATGAGAGCAAAACAAAGTACATGGTGGCCACGTATGCGAGTAGAAGATCCAACATTGGTCTCCCAATTAAAATAGTGCAGCGAAAATTCGAAGTCGTACAATCCTTTAACTATTTCGGGTCAACTGTAGCAGCCGATAACAGCATGGAACCAGAAATACGCGCACGGTTGCTTAAAGCCAACTATAGTCTGTCAAGACTCTTCAAATCCAGGAACTTAACCATAACATCCAAGCTGCTGGTATATAAGACAATGGTCATACCAGTACTTACATATGAGATCTACGAGCGTTACCGCAAAGAGAATTAAGCTCGGTAGGCTCCGGTGGGCAGGACACCTACTGGCATGAGCGAAGAGGGTCCTGCTTGGAAAGTCCTTTGCGGTAGGATTAATGGAGCATGACAGCGAGGCCGGCCAAGCAAATGCTGGAAGGATGGCGTAGACTAGGACGACCAGAGTTTAGGGATGCAAAACTGGATGCCACCGGCTCGAAATCGGAACCGGTGGAGAGACTTCCTGCGGGAGGCTAGGACCTCATCCCGGTTGTAGACCCAAATATGATGATAATGAATGATAAGCGAAACTCCAAGTGGCATAATTTTTATGATGAATGCAATTAATGAAGCAAGGTTCATAATTATCCACTACTATCAACTATTATCAATCCAACCCAACTTATATGCAATGAATTCAACGAATGTCTCAAAACTTAAATTATCACAGCATGGTGGCAGACGATCTGAGGGAGGAAGAAGAAAGATGTATTCCATTTGAATATCTATAATAAAATTTAGGAGATATACGTTCACCTCAATCTTGCTTATAGCTCTTTCGGGGTATGGTTTGATTTTGCGTTTTATTTGCAAGGTTTTGTAACCGACACTGTAACTTTGCTACCAGTCGGTAATCGACGGGTATGGTATCGTTTACTCAGCAAGATGGCGAAGATAGAGTAAGCAGACTAATTTATCAGTTCGTTGTTCTTGTCAAATTTGTTTTCGGTTTGGCGTTCTATTTGCAAAGCATTCACCACGAAAACCACGAAAACCACGTCATTTTGGTAGCTTCCCCGTGGGTATGGTTTCGGGTACGGTTTTAGCTAATCGTAAGAGGCATTAGTTAACAAGAACTTAACATCACTATTTAACGATTTGTAATTTTTGTAAAAAATGAATTTCAATAGAAATTTGCCAGCACGTGCAAGCATTGCGAATGCACAGGCAGGGTATTGGTTTAGTTGTTATGGAATATAACTCCAATTCGTTAAGTTTTCGTTCACTTTCGCATGGATAGGTGCAAGAAGTTCATGTCGCTCTTTGTGTTTATATGTTTGACATTTGTCATTTTGATACAAATACAGGGACAGGCAGGCACTATGCAGGCAAGAGTTCACTATAACTTTTTGCTGTAATTTGGGAAGCATAGGGTAGCATTTCGTTTAATTTTGAACCTAACTCATACTCACGAAAGACTATTAAAATATAATCGACGCATAAATGTGACCAAAAAGAGAGTGGTATCAACAGAGGTTAATTGTTGCTTCTCCAACAAAACACATCTCCCAGTTGATAGTTTTGTAGCATACAATGAAATAGCCTTTTGGAGTATTTTTGAGGTCTTTTAGGGGTCTTTTGAGGGTATATTGGGGGTCTTATGGGTACATTTTGGGGGTCTTTTGGAGGGTCATGCATTCCTTTGAGTTTTGTTTAGAAAATTTAATTATCAGATAACTTTTTCTATATAGAGGTACACACTCAGAATGTCATTTAAAATTTTGTATGTACACAAAACTGATAATCCCACGAAAGCATCTGGCAAATAAACAAAATAAATTTTTAATTTGTATTAAGAACAACAGCAGCAGATATTGACCGATCACACATGCACGGCGTGATCGTCTGTAAATTCGTGTACTCGTAATGATCACAAAATACAATGACTGCTCGTCGTATCTTTTTAAGGTGCGCGCGCAATTATCTGTTTAATAAAAACATAAAAAAAGGTATCTCTCTCACTGATTTTGTCGCAGCTGATAAATCCGTGGAAGAAACTAGCGGCTTCTTTCAAGTTACACTGCATATTGGCACAAGAGGTGCGGTACCAAATTCTGTTCTCGTAAATGACATTTGCAGACATTTGCAGAATTGTTTGCATTATTTCTATACTTAAATTAGAAAATCTTAAAGGTTGAATAAACTTTAATTTATAAGAGAAAACCGCACACGCACACACCACATAAATACAAAAACACACCTTGAAATTTGTGAATCGCGTATCTGTGGTTGGTTGATCGTCGTCGTCGTTAATGTAATCGCGCAAGATTTGTTTTAGTCAAAAGCAACTTAACTCAACGTAAAGTTCTCAGAGCAATAATACTACGTAACGACTCGATGAAACGGACCGTAATGCGAACTCACGTATTTCATGTGAGGTAAGGTGATGAGGTACTATTTGTTCTGAGGGCATAAATGTTTGACTTTGCTCAGTCAGATGGTTGATCGGAAGACTACATCATCGAAGTAGAAGCTCGCCTAAGTGCTGCTTATTGTGTGCCATTCTCAGGCACAGAGTCAACTGTATTTGTCAAAATATGATCGCACTTCCATAGGCAGTTATGCATGCGACTAAATAGCCTTTCCCTCTCCATTTTCTCACAGCAAATTTCTACAATGAAACCACAAAAACCAAAACAAAGATAATGGGTGACCGCCTTGGTCTTATCACAAACTCATGAAAGCTGGCGTCGTCTACAATGAGGTGGCGACAAATATAGTATATCGCGACGGAAATAAATAATAACAAATTCTAGCGACAAGCGTTTGTTTGTGCAAATTGCTTTCGATTCCTTTAGAGTGTTGTTGGTGTGTGGTGTGCGGTGTATTTTGGTTCTATTAATGAACAAAAGTTGTTTAGCGTTTATCGACTCAACTGCGCTGCAAATATTTTCAGGGGGTCTAAACATGTTTTCAAAGCTTTACTTTAAAGGAAATGGTTTGATACGAATTTCGGGGCGTATGTGTGACATTTTTCTTTAGAAAGGTTTTAAATGAAGCACGGGAGACCAGGACCGGAGATTTGAAGGGATAGCCAAATATGGTAATGATAATAGCATGAAACATATTTTTTACACGCCAATAGTCAAAAGTGACTGTCTAATTCACTATAACCTAGCTGCGAAAGTAGCCGTTATACACTCTAGTGAGTAAACATATAAAATACTTTTCTTATTTACTGCAGTCACAGCGAACACACATTCCCAGAGTAATTTTGCAGTGCACCACATAACCGGTTTTAGTCGTGTGAAAAATAGCTTACATTACACGCAGAAAAGTGCTTATCGTGCTCGTTAGATTGCCGCACTCGACTATCGCCTCATGCTTCAAGCTTCTAACTCACACGATAAACTCCACTTTTATCGCTCGTTATGTAATATACTATTTTTATAAAGTACACACCCTCAAGAAGGGTTTGCACCCTTATAATGCTTAGCACAAGGTGGGCGTTAGGAAATTAAGGAGAGAAAAATATGAGACATCAGTGCACATGTGTCTTAAATGACTGTAGGTCATACAAATACAGAAACACAGCATCATTCCACACAATTATTGTTCGGCTTAGTAATAACAATGATAATTTCAATAAAACAAATCACAAAAAAGAGATCCGGTTATGTTTGACTGTTGGTTTGGGATGAGGACTCCTTCATATATCATAATATTCAAAACCGAGCCTAATATAAGGTTAAAAACTGGCCACAACCCAAATTAGCCATTATAATTTTTTTATTATTTTAACGTAACGTTGCTTTTTCCAGACAGTATCTCCATTATTACCAATAAAGGATTTACTTACTTATGTCATATATCCCCTTGTGGATCCAAGGGCCTCTACTACGCCTACGCGCCATCGCGTGCCGTCCCTGGCAATGAGCTTTAGCTCTCTCCAACTCTTCCTCAATTGCCGTGACTCCTCCCCAACTTTCCTGCGCCATGTATTTCTCGGACGACCCGTTCTTCTACCATCCAGAGATAACGGATTCCATTGCGTTGCGTAGTTTGCTATGGAACTGTCGCCTTTTCAGAGTGTATGACCAATCCACTGCAAGTTCCGTCGTTGGATGGTTGTGACTATTGGTTCCTGACCCGTTCTCTGGTAAAAATGTTCGTTAGAGAAACGGTTAGGCCAGAAGCCCCTTTAGATGTTCCGCAGGCACCTATTTACCGTATTAACGGATACCGAAGAAACGCCGAAAACCGTATATTTGAAGAAGATAATTCGGTATTTGTATACGCGCAGGTGGTAGTTCTGGTTCAAAAATGTCCATCATTCATGATATAGATTAGCCTACAGTTTATATTTATCCAAAAATTAAGTTCTTTTAGAATATACGAAATGGCTTCCTAAGATTTAAAGCAGAACGTTATCAATTCTTTTAGAATTCTATTTAACAATTATGTATGTACTAATGTAAGGGAAAATGGTTTAAAAAGCGATTTATGAATAAATTTTATTCAGGGCAACTATACTTTCATATGACTCGCACAAATTGCTTAAAGAGTTTAGGGAAAAAGTATGTTTATTTCGGTTAACTATCAGCATCTTTACAATCACTGCATCACTGTTTTTGTTACTCTTCTTTACTTTCACTATAGCTAGAAACTTTTTCCTTTGTCAGTTGAATTGACAAGTGAAATACTCATCAATTCAATGATGAAAAATTTGCTAAGGAATATTAGCTGACGGCATCTCTTCGAGCAGTTTGCAAAATACATAGAATAACTTACTTCAACAATTCACTCTACTCGTTTATCAGATAATGCATTTTGTGTGTGTGTTCATGTGTATATGAATGTGTGCATGACGTAAAAAATTAAGAATTTATGAATGGTGAATGACTGCACAAGCTCACTCAACAGAGCAATTGCAATATGACATTGAACATTAATTTGCGTGAATATGAAAAAGTGATTTACACTAAGCGGTAAACTATTTCAATTATTATTAAATTGTGCAACACAATTAATATAGCATTTAAATTAAATGCCGTTATATTATTAAGTAATATAGCATTCCATACATAACACTTAAAAAATAAAGTAGTAGCCCTTCCTTGGGATAAGCCTAGCCGAAGGGTATTTGCAGAAGTGTCTTCCAAGTACGAAGTGCAGTAGTAAATTGCAACTCTCCTGCAGCGAAGGAGTAGTTCCACCAAGGCAGTTCCAAAAGATGAGAAGGTAATGGAAGGAATTCCTCAGATGGAGGTGACATCAACAGTTACAGCTAAGATAAATAACTTGGTAAATACTTTAATAGCCGACAACACCAACGATTGTTTCTTTGAGCTCCGTAGATTCCCCGAACAAGGCACTAAGATTGTTTAAGGTAATTTTAATGCCAAAATTGGCAAGGAGGAAAATAAAGCCTAGATGACAACTCTTATGATAACAGACTTAAGCTGATTGATTGCGGGAAGAAATGTCACTATTGCAAGCACATGTTTACCTAGATGTCCACACCAACATTGACACGGATCACCACCTAGTTGCAGCCAAGATGCGATTAAAGATATTCAAAACGCCCAAGTTACAAGATACTACAAGAATCTTCACGTGTCTCACAACCTCTGTGTCACCAGCATCAGCGGTCCAGGAAAGTCATTAGAGACGCTGTTACTGTTGACCTAGGTTTCAGCCGATCACCAAAACGAAATATGGCATGCACATGCCTCCAAAAAATATTCATACTTAGCGGCGTTGCTTCGAAAATTGTAACAGTGTTTGCTGGGTAAAGCTCGTCGGACCCAGGGTTCGTTTCTCGGTCGTGCGTTACAAATTAAAACAATTTTTTTTTAAATGTCGGTTGTTTTCCTTTCTTTTATTTAAGCAAATTCTTAGGGTCACTTTATAATAATAATAAAACTTATAACTTATAAGAATCAAACTAACAATGATAAATTATGATTAATATGATAATAATAACCTAAATTTCGGTCTGTCTATCGGTAGGTCGGGGTACGGAGTAGAGTTGCTACACTGGCATTTGCGTTCAAAGAAGACACCTACTTAAAGAGCAAGTGTAGTACAAGCGGTGCTATCTACTGTAGCGTGCAGCTAACAGTAGCGTAGTGTCACTGGCATTCGCATTCAGTTTCGCTATCTACGTATAGGGCAAGCGTAGTACTTGCTGGGCTATCTACTGTAGCGTGAAGCCAGCAGCAGATTCAGAGTAGTGTAGTGTCACTGGCGTTCGCATTCAATGACACTACCTAGTCAAGTAAAAGGTTTTAAAAAAAAAAAATTATATTTTTCCATTATCGTTGTTGTTGCCCTTAACGTAATTGTATTTTCCATTGATAATGCTGCACGGCGACTGATGTTTTTGTTTTTAAGCAAAAACATATTTTCTAGTCGGGGGCTGGAACCCACCCTCGGGCGGGCGTTTCGACTTGGTCTTATGCATGCGACCATTGTGCTCTATACAATTCCGTGAGTTTTATTATGATGGTTAATGTATTTTCCTTTAAAAAAATGCTTCCCCCCGCTGGGGATTCCAACCTGTGATTTGGTGAGACGGACGCTCTGTGGTCGGACGCTTTTTCCTAGATAGACACATACTAGCTGTACGATTTCCTGTTACATGCTGTCCTGGACATAATAGCTGTACGGTGTGTGATGGTGGGATTTGGGTGTACCAAAACACTTCGTTACAAAAAAAAAGACGACAGGAAGACCGGCTTTTCGAAAAGAAAAAAACAACCCATAAAAATTAAAATTTTTCATGTAAATTCTCTAATAGGAGATGGGTATGTGTTAAAATTTGAAGAAATTCGAGCTAATTTTTAAAAAATTTATATGAGCACCCCTTGGGCCTCAGGGCCCGTTCACTCCAAAAACTTACAAACAATTTTGTCCATCGGAGATACAGAGGTGTATAAAATTTGAAGAAAATCGGGTTAATTTTTTTTTTAATTTTTAAGCCCCACGAACCCGGGGCCCGGGGTCACCAAAATTTTTACAAAAAGTGTTGTATCAAGTATCAGAGATACACATGTGCATAAAATTTGAAAAAAATCGACTAAAATTTTGTAAAATATTTGTATGGGAGCCCCCCGACCCCGGGGCCCGAGGGGCCTCAAAATTTGTGCAAAATTTGAATAAAATCGGACCTTGGGAAGTGGGTTAAAAATTGATCGCAAGATTCCACGACGACCGACGACCGACGACCGACAACCGACAACCGACGACCGACATCCGTGCCACGGGCAAGTGAAGTTAATATAGAGAATTTAAAAAAGAAAAGTACGCGATCGGCAACATTGAGAGATGCTACTCCAAGTAAAATTCTTGAACATTTTATCAGATGGAAAAAGAACAAGCCACAAAACTAGAACAGACACTTGTCATGATAGGAAAGAAAAGCTCATAGTGGAATTACAGCCAGTGTTGATAACATGGAAACACCACATCTGCGGATTATTAAACTGCAATGAAGATCAAGATTCCACTTCCATCTGACCAAGGTAAAGTATTGAATGTAATATCAAAACTAAAGAATCACAAAGCCACTGGTCAGGCAGAATGAAACATTCAAATTGGACGATAACCGCCAAATATACCTGACCATGGTGAAGTGAGGATTGGAATATACAAACTAGAGAATAACCAAAAAGCTCTGGGCCTGCCATTTAGGTTTGCTTTTGAGTACAATACGAACGCACTTGCATTTGTGTATGTAAATGACCAATTTTCTTGTATAGAATTCAAACCAAAAAAAAGAAGACACCAATTGAATTCCAAGTTTCAAGCTAAATAAGTGGCTTCTTGGAAATTTAAAATTAAGAACAGAAAAATAAAGGCGCCGTCGCTTCATAATGCTGGTTTTGGTGCGGTGGTGGCATGAATTTCAATTCTGACAACAATGCACCCAATTGAATTATCACCGTCTTAGAGCAATTTGGCTTAAGATGTCACTATGCCAGTATTAAATGTTTGAGAGAGTTTATGTGGTTATCATGCATTCCAAACACGCTGTCGCTTTTGATTGAGCCGAAACGCGCACGATAATAGTACGCCTTGCAGAGCGTGACTTTTTTATGAGGTATTCGAAATGGGTGTCACTCAACCTGACGTCAACCTTAGATTGATTGGCTGTGAATGATTGGGGTCAGCAATTGTATCAAAAAAGCCGACAAAATTTCTCTGTAAACTGGATTGAAGCCAATATATTGTCAGTTATATTATTTATAGTATCTACTATATTATGTAAATGTAACTTTAACGTGGGTTCTGCTTTAGTAATGACAGTGAACGCAATGCAATGTCTGATGCGCTCAGTTCTATAGAAACAGATTCTTTCTGATATCCTTTTTTTACAGAAAGAGTTGAACATGACACCAAGACACAATGTCAGTGTCGGTTGTGAAGTGGTTAGAACCATTGACTCCCACTCAAAGGACACAGGGCTCGATTCATCTAGATTACAAGTACTAATAATACGATGCTGTACATGTCGCCGTATTATGCTGTATTAACATGTAAGTTTGAGGGCATGTATGAAGTAACCAATATGTAGAGCCATCAATGTAGGTTTGTGAGCACATTTTTAATAATGTACAGGTACACACGCTCATGGGGTTTGCACCCTTGTAGTGCTTGGCACAGCGTGAACGTTCGAAATTAGGTAGACGAAAAGGTGATATATCAATGCACATGCAGACCATACAAATACGGAAACACGTAGTCGGGCAGTTCATTTCAAATAATTATTGTGAGGCTAAAGTAGGATTTGCTGAATTTCATTTCATATTATAATGATCAGCGAAAGAATGAATTGGATAAGAATTAGCGGATAGGAGATCATTAATGAAAAAACAGCCCCGTAAAAAACAGCCCATAAAAATTAAAATTTATAATGTAAATTCTCTAATAACCAAAAGTATAGGTACTGAATTCCACTATAAATGCTGAAATATAAAAACACATATGAAGCATTGCAACCCAATAAGAAAACAACCCCAATCGTAAAGCAAGCAGCGCTGCCCACAACGCACAACGCACACAGAACACTGTCATTATAGTATGAAATGATCTGATGCTGGGAAACAAAATTTTAATGGGAGCCCTCCGACCCCGTGGCACGATCACTCTCAAATAATTTAATAGAAAGTATTGCCACCGGAAATATACATGTGTGGAAAATTTCAATAAAATCGGGCTTTGGGAAGGCGGTTACAAATTGATCACAAGATCTGACCAGCCAGCCAGCCAGCCAGCCCGCCAGCCACGGGCACGCGAATTTAATATAGAGAATTTAAAAATTAAAAATGTTCTTGTAAATTCTCTAATCGGAGATACATTTGTATAAAATTTGAAGAAAATCGGATACTTTTCACTTTATTTTACACAGTATTTAAGCTTTTTACATAAATTGTGAGGGGCCAGCTGATTTTGACGGAAATCTGACAACAGAAAGTGACAGTTTAATTGGACAGTTTTTCGAGTTTTTGCAAATAACATAAAAAGTATAGCACATAGGAGAAATCTGTTAAGGGCAAAAGAAATTAAAAAAAAATCCGGCCCCGTACGTAAAAGAAAGTCGTATTGTCCCCACAGCTAATAATTTTTTAAAATTTATATGGGCAAGACAAGGCAAGAGACAAATCAGAGCCTTGTGGAACACCGGCGTTTATACGGTGGACATTGGATTTGAAATCGTCTAATACGACCTGGAGATTGTATGTCGTCAAAAATGTCCAATCAAGCAGGATCTTATCAATTCCATAGGTATTCATTATTTTTTTATAATTCGCGCACGCTTAAAGGGGTTCGCACCCTAATAATGCTCGGCGATATGCTTGGCACAGCAGGAGGAGAAAAGAGGCGATGTCTATGAGCTTGTTTCTTGAAGCTTGTGGATGATAGTTATGATAGCATTCCACATACGTGTTATACGGCTGAAGAACGAATCCCTGAACTTAAATGTACGTTTGAAGTTGGGCTTGAGGGTAAACTGATGAGCATTAGAGCTTGTCGTTAACGCATACCGAGAATTGCATGTATTTTAGTTTTTCGATGCAAGTGCCATTCATGGATAATGCGATAATGCACGCGATTTAGGATTCGCTTAGACGACAAGAGACAGCATAGGGTTTTGGAAGCATGAAATTATACTCGATTGTTTTTTCCCCATTTTATTATGCTGTCTAGGTCAGAATTTAACGTGCTCAACATAGTATTTTGAGATTTTTGAGTAGTTATTCAATTGAGAAGGGACGTTCCTCAAACTTATATGAGAAGCTGAGAGTGGTGTCGTCAGCGAAAAAGTGAATTGGATTAGAAGTAACGGACAAGAGATCACTAATAAAAATTAGAAAGAATGTCGAGGACAAAACAGAGTCCTGTTGGGAAAGCCAGTATTTATGTGATTTACCTGAGACTTGAAACCGTCCAATGCAACTTGAATTGAGCGGTCCATAAGATATTTCTAATCCAATGAAGCAGATTTTCATCGACTCCATAAGCACGTATTTTAAACAAAAGAGCTTGTTTACAAATTCTGTCAAATGACTTGGGAATATCGAGTGCAACAGCTTTGCTTATATCAAATTAATGTAAAGACCGGTTCGGTGAGATATACCATCAAATCTACTGGTGACGTTGCCCTCGAAATCCGTACTGCCGGTCACTAAGGATTTCGTTGGTTTCAAGATATTTCTTAAGCTGAATATTGATCAACGTTTCCATGACATTGGAAAGAATGGATAGAAGTGTTATGGGTCGGTACGAAGAAGGAGACGACGGCTCGCCTTTTTTTTTGTATGGTCTGGACAAAGGCTATTTTCCAACATCTCGGGAAGAGTCCAGAAGAATAGGATAGATGAAAACGCTTACGCAATGGTAATGCCAGCTTGGAATAACACCTCTTCAGAACTAATGGGGATGGGGATTTGTGAGTGTTGTGATCTTTTTAGACTCTTACAACTGCACGAGTACGAATGAATGTCTGTCCCATAGAGTGTTCACCAATTTTATCGCAGTAAGTTAGTTATTATTTAAAAGTGAACCAGACTACCTAAAAAGTTGAAAAATAAAGAGAGCTAACGCCCATGTCAATAATCGGCTGACCTCCTCCTCATACTGACTGCTACCTTTGGCAACCTCTGAGGTGCAGGCGGCAGAAATGCACAGTGCGTGGAGCTAGCTGCAAAATGCTCAACAAACATATTGGCCTTGTCCATAGAACTGACAACTGGAATGCCATTACGTCTCGCCGAAGATGGGCATTGCAATAATTTCTGGCTCGATTAAAATTTATTCGGTTTGACTCAGTAGCTTGGCATTGCAATAATTTCTGGCTCGATTAAAATTTATTCGGTTTGACTCAGTAGGGTTCACTTTGTAAAACCGAAAACATACCTCTCTAATCCTGGAAGCCTCCTTACAGCTCGAGTCGTATCAACCATCTTTCTTTGCTTTAACAGACTTATTCCTGGAACAGATAAAGTCTTTCATACCAATAAGGATGATATTTGTGATTGCATCTGCAGCGGCATCCACGTTGCTATCGCGAAATAATAGCGACCAGGTATTACTCCCAAAGAAGTTGTTTAGGCCGACCAGTTGGCTTTCTCGTATAGCCATACTGTTTTTTTGTTTTGGCGTTTTTTCTCTAACTGCGTGGCTTATTATTGAGAAATTAGCTGATACTACACAATGATCTGACGAGCCTAGAGGTGATAATTCATTAAAGGAGTATTTATCAGGACGAAGGAACAAGTCAAGGGTGTTTGCGGAATGATTTGCAATGTCAGGTATTCGTGTAGGCTCATTTACAAGCTGAGTAAGGTATTAAACATAGCAAATAACTCAACACACCTTCCTTCGGGTATTGTCTGTCCAGAATGGCAAAGCCATCCAGAATTGTGTACATTGAAAACGATTTTAATTTTACGATGTTTTGTGACAATTCTTGCAATTGAATCAAACAGTGCATCAAAAACGTTATGAGTTGAAACATTGTCTAAGTCAGGGCTTTTATATAAGAAACAGTAGTGTATATTGCTATTTTGAACCTTCACCTTGAATCATATGAAATTGGGTTATACTAAGTCGCTATTTGATTTATGGCAGTGGAATATGATTTTGGTCAGCTATTGTGGCAGCCTCGAGGTCACCGGTGTGCTGGCAACTTATTGCAGATCGTTCATTTCATTTCCAGTCGGTATGTGCAACGAAGAATTCTTTTTCATCATAATACCAACTCTTTGATAGAACTTCTCTGATAAGCAATTCCTTAAAATGAATTATCCACCTGGAAAAAAGAACGTTACAAACAGTGCAAGTGCGCTTAATTAATTGCACTGCTGTGTGTGTAATTTCTATTGTTACACTATGAAAACATCATGTCAGATACTCGCAACACCCATTGCAATGGAAAAAGTTGCTAAATGAAAAATTGTCACGCACAGTTTGGCAGTAAAATTACGTGAACAACCGAATGTGAAAGGCAAAACAGTGCTCATGTTGTGAAAAGTACCAGGCGTTTGTCCGATTCCAAAGAATGGGTGCGCTAATTGCAAAAGTGCAGAATGTTATGCGGTACCGTATGCCTCTGCTGCTGATAGTAATAATTAACTCATTTCCCTAAACAACAACAACTGCTGGTGCTGGTAGAATATATGAAGGTATATAATGAAATGAAACCAACAACCGTACTTTTTACCAGAGTCTTCCGTCTCATCGAAACAGAGTTAATGTTAATTACCATCTCTTCTTTGCTAGCCAGAGGCAAACCTTTGCATGCCATTTGCAAACTTTTCCTCTACATTCGCAGCACTGTTGTTGTCGTACATCGGCTCTGTTGTTATCAAAATGTTGCAATCTCACCTTTTGGATTTCGAAAGTAACTCGCTAGCTTATAAGTACAGCAGGTTTAACCGTTGGATAAACCGTTCTATTTTTATGCGCACTCTGGGACGGTATCTCCTTGCACATGACAACGATTAATGTTGGCTTGTGTAAGGAGAAAATGTCGCGGAAAACTAATTTTCACGTTGTGTGGGTAGTAGAAGGAGATTAAGATCACGGCGCACGTTTGGCAAAGGAAAGTAGTGATTGCCACAAAAAAAAACCAAAAATTGCTCAAAGCATTTCCTGTAAAGTAAATAGAGAGCGGAACAACAAGATGTTTTACAAATCAGAAAAGCCCGTAAGCGTTTACGGTGAAAAAATAACCCATCCTTAGCGGCAGAGTTTCGCAGATCTACCGACGAACATATTGCCTTATGGAAAATTCGTCTCCTTAACCAGATCAATGCAGTTAAATCACAGAGAATGTGCACGGTGATATCGCAAGCCACAGTGACCTGTAGGAAGCTCACCAGCTTTCTAATGCTATCCTTGTCTACGAGTAGATCAATGATTTCGTTATAGGAATAGGATTAATCGTTTAAGCCCTAAGATATTATACCAATGGACCAGACGAAGTTTACCATCTTATGTATTAATCATCGCTCTGGTGGCAGCCCAGTTGACACCTAAGTAAGATTCTGGTGCTAAGAACGCGGATTCCGATCCAGCCCCGGCTGCAAACCATTGGTGACCAGGGACCCAACCGATCTTAACCCTGCTATGCATCGCTAGGGATTGCAGTGAATCGTACCAGCATTTAACTGATTTAGAGTCCAGTATGTTGGATCATAACGCTTTCAATGCTGCTTGGCTATCTGAAAATAAATAAATCGTAGCGCCGATAATACTCTTGCTAAGGTTAATCCTTCAAAGTAAGGTTGACGCAAAACCAATAACCTCGCCTGTAAAAAATTATTATTACGGAACCCCGGGAGGCCAGGACCGGACCCCGGTTGTAGAGCCAAATATGATGATGAAGGTTAATCCTAGCGCAGACCTCAATGGCATGGAGTTCCGCCTGGAAAACCGTGCGACTCATACCCATTGTTATCGAGACTTTGGTGTTGGCTCCTACTCCATATGCCATCTTCAATTCATCTTTGTACCAGACCAGACCTTAAGCGTCCAGTGCTGGAACACCATTAGACCAGATTGCACGGTCCAATATTATCAACTCAAATAACCTGCCGAAACAGTACTCCCTTTCCATGGTGTCGGGGATAGTGCAAAACATGTCACTTTCGGGAATTGAGTTAAGAATATTCAGGTGTCCCACATAGTCAAGTCACCTGGTTTTAACCTGTATTCTAGTCGCAGCTTAATAGCGCATCTTACGGCCGTTTTCCTTATGAAGATTGGCAGGGGTGAAAGCCGCACAACAGGTTATAATGCAGCCGTAGGGCAGATGAGCATGGCACCCGCTATACCTAGAGCGGCAATTCTTTGTAGCTTCTGAAGCTTAATTGCCGTTGTCCGTTCAAGAACCATAGGCCACCAAATGATGGCCGCGTACGTGATAATCAGTCTCACCATCATTGTATATACTCCACCTGCGGAGGAAGTAATAACTCGACCTCAAAAAACGAAAAATGGCTGGATTCCTATCCATCACGGGACACGGGTCATACGCAGAGTATAAGAAATTCTATTTTTGACTTAGACACTCACAGCTCTCTAGGTCGTGTGGAAGGTGACTAAAAAGGACCTCAAAATAGTCGAAAATACAGACAAAAAGGGGTCAAGTCAAGTTAAATAAAAGTTTTTTAAATGAGGATCTCTCCTTAATTTAGATCTCTCTTCATTTCCTCATCACGTCTAGAATAACTCGAATATATTCCTACAACGACTTACGAACAACATAAAGTTGGCCTAAACAAATTTTTAAAGTGGAGACGCAATCACGGTCTGTGTATGTTGGGTTTCGCCTAAGACGAGAAATTCATGAAACTGGGGCTAGTGTAGCGAAATTACAGGATAGGTTTGTCAAGATGATGCATTGAAGCTCCGAATGTGTTTGTCGGGAAATGCGTATTTCGCATGACGGTACGAATATACCGAGGTGCCAACGTCGACTCGGACCACTATCTTGTTAGTATGGTGCTCCGAGCGCGGAATGCATCATCACGAAAGACGGCATCCGCGAATCAGATTCGAGTCAACACGGCTGCCCTTCGCAGCGAAGAGACCAGGAACAACCAGCGCTCTAAATGCAGGGAGAGTAAGTCCTGGGGCTGAGATGTAGGGCGTAGAAGAGAAATGGACACGCCTTAAGAATACTGTCATTAGTACTGCTGAATCCATTTTGGGCAGTAGTCGTAGAGATCGGAACCACTGGTTTGATGACGAATGTAAGCTAGCGACTGAACGTAAGAATGTTGCGTACCGAGAACGCGGGCACGAGAAGATGAATATAAGGAGCTCCGAAGATATGAAAAACCAGTTTACCGACGAAGTTAGAAGAGCGATAAATCGGCTCAAAAATAAAAAGGCCCCGGGATCAAGTGGGATCCCAGCGGAACTTCTTTAAATAGGAAGCCCCACATTACACCAAGCAATTCATGAAATAATAGTGCAAGTAAAGGTGGAACAAGCTATGCCAGAAGACTGGCGAAAAGGCATCCTGTGTATCACAACATTAAACACAACATGCGGCATCCCAAATAAACTGACAAGACTATGTAGGTTGACGAGAAATGACCAATGTTATAAGCCAAGTAAAAATATTCGGATCACTATCAAACCCATTAAACATCTTTAACGGGCTCACCAAGGGGATGGACTATTTTCAACAACTTGCTCAATAACACCTACTTCCCCAATTTGCTGGAAAATATTGAAGGTTTTTTCTGTATTAAAAAAAAATAAAGATCCTTCTGATCCGAAAAATTACAGGCCACTAAAAGTCATGCCTAATATTGGGAAAGTTTTCGAAGTGGTTATTAGTCCATATTGAACGCGTGCGAACGAAATGAGATTACTCTGCGGAACCAGTTTGGGTTCAACAGAAACCACTCGACAATTCACTCAGTTACCAAATTGATTTCGGATGTCAACTGACATTTGAACTATAAGAGGAACACTGCGGCTTGTCGAGTGGATATTGAAAAAGCCTTCGATACGGTTTGGACTGACGCGCTAATTTATAAAATTATTAGATATGAGCTCCCACATCATTTAGTAAAAATGATTATATCAATGATATACGAAAGGAAATTTGTGGTAACTGATAGAGAGAATACGACAGATAAAATATTTAATATCGCTAACGGTCTGCCACAGGGCACAGTAACGGCACCGCTCCTGTTCAACATATATATTTCCGAAATACTGAGCGACGTGGATGAGTCTATAGCATATGCTGACGACATTATACTATACGCACACGGCTCAAAAATCGAAGGGATTCAAAGAAAGCTACAAGACAAATTCAACGAACTTCAGACATACTGCAAAACATGGAAGCTTAAGATTAGCTATTCAAAATGCGAAGTTATCCTGTTTCGGCCCCCTCTAAGGCGTGGAAATCACGATCTATGACGAAACTGGAAAAACATACAACTGACAGATGCAAATGGTTTTCGGATCCCAACAAAGACTGTCGTGCGGTATTTGGGTGTCTATTTGGAAAATTTTCTGTACTATAATGGACACGTAAATACCGCATTAGAAAAAGCAAGAGCCGCATTTATGTCACTCAAAAAGCTTTTCTATTCACGCTGTCTTCGAAGTGATGTCAATATCATTTGATACCAAGCATTTGTTAGGCCAATTTTGACGAATGCGTGCCCAATATGGTGGAATATAAGTCCATCATATATGGAAAAAATCCGCGTTTTTGAGAGGAAATGCCTCAGAGCATGTATGCGTATGTATTAAAGTGAACGGTCCAACTACAGACATTACATATCAAATAAAAACACTTTTGGAAGCTGGTCTGGATTGTCAATAATTGACAATGTCATTCTTGATATTATTAGGAACCATTTCTGTCGGTCAGCGGATATAGAAAATGACCTTATTGCTTGCGCATTCTATCCGAACCCTCAGTACTTCCAAAAATACATTAATAAGCGGATACATTCCACCTGAGGCATTCCTGTATCTAGATGCAATTGGCTATATATCAGACTCGCGTAACATACCGACAATCTACCACATTGTTAGAAGGGCAAACAATTAACGTTTAAACTCAAACAAATACTGGTGGCTCAACTGGAAAGTGGCCAACATCTAACGCTAAGATAAATAATTTTAGGGATTTCTTTATTTTTAATTTTTTAATAGTTTTAAGTTGTTAACTAGTTCTAAGTATAAAATAAGATATAGCTAAGAAATTTTTTTTTCTTATTACAAAATCTATTAATATATAAACATAAAAATAAAAACAAAACATTAACTTCAGATAAAAACCAAAAATAAATTTAAAATGCATGTATTGATAACCGCAATAGTCATTTACATTATTATTAGATATCGGAAGGTTATTTTTCTTCTTTATTTGTAACAAATTAAAATTAAACATACTACACGGAATAAAATAAATGAATTCAAAAAAAAATAAGAGATTTCTAATTACATTTTCGTAACAATACATTAGAATGTGGTTTAACACCAACTGGTGGCATTCATATATCTGAATCTGAACACAGAGCGCTCTTTGTCGGACCTATAAAACGTTCTTGTAATCTACCACACTACTAGAAGGTTAACTGAGAACAGTGTAGTACTTGTTAATGTCTAAGGTCTTGTTAGACATTCGTTTCTTCTTGGAATATGTTAACTATCATCAAACCGGGCCCCACTACAGCGGCTAAAATTTCTCTGATGTGCGATGACTGGTAACTCGTTTGACTAGAAATTGTTATTTGTTAGTTTATTGTCATTTTTACTAGAGTCACTTTGAAAGGTTATAAAACAATAAACACTATATCCTATATATATGCAAGCCGAATTAGCAAACATGCAATATCTAACGCCAGAAAATGGTATGAAACTTCAAGGTATTCCCGCTAATTTTCATACTTACAATGGCAGAGTTTTACATTCGCGCATGGTATACTTCACGTTTAATCTTGAAGAAAATATGAATAATAAAAATTTACAACACCAGCCAGCAACAGTCAGTGACACTTAAGAGTCCAGACTAAATTAGGTGGGACAGTCGCGCAGGCGCAATAAATTGCAATAACATCAGACACAAACCAGACAGCTAAACCCTGAGTCGTATATGAAGAGGAAGAATTATGAGCGTTGCAATTTCTATTGTTATATTGTGCACAACACAGTAAGTGTTTGTACCACAAACTCCCAACACATCCAACTCTAATATTGCATGCTAGCGGACAACATAACTACGTATCTTGCCACACTGAGCGCATTCGTGTCTCAACGTTCGCATAAACTTATTAACAATAACAGAAATGAAAAAAAATATTCAAATCTAAATATGCAGCTATACACTCTCTACAGATACTTTCGAATTTCAAGGGGCAACGGTTTTATGGCCAGCAAATCAGCACATTTGGACAGCTTTGCGATTTTAAATTATGTCTATAACTGGGTACTCACATGAGTATGCGAAAGCGTGGAATATGTTGGCTTTTTTTTCGTTCGAGGCAAGACAGTATGGAAAGTAGACCATATGAGTTGTTCTTTAGATTTTTAAAGAAACACCCCAGCCTGGGTAAACTTTTTAGCTGATAGGTTAGATTACCGGTTACATGTCCACAGTACAGCAATTCTGGCACTGAGCGAAACTAAAGTGTTTGAGAATTCTGATACTTCAGATATAAATCTGCCTGGGTATAGCTTAGTGCCATTATTTTTCCCCCGACGCGGGCTCGTAATTTATGTCCGTAGTATTATTGCGTTTAAACTTTTGCCTCAATCATGCCAATGTTCCAATGCGGAATTTAATTTCATATGGCTGAAAGTGATGGTAGAAGGACTTTCTTTATAGAAGCCCCAACTTAGACTGAGTTTCAACTCTTACGAGCTTGAAGCACTGTCTGATTCAATTGCAAGAATTGTCACAAATGACACCCTTGACTTGTTCCTTACCTCTCGTCCTGATAATTAATCCGTCAATGTGTTATTGCCTCTAGGCTTGTCTGACCATTGTGTTGTATCAGCTAGTTTCTCGTTAATAAACCACGCAGTTAGAGAAAAAACTTCCAAAAAACAGTATGACAATACGAGAAAGCCAACCAATTCTTAACAACTTCTTTGGGAGAACTGCCGCCGCTGATGCAATCACAAACATCATTCTTATTGGTATGAGAGACTTTATTCCTTCCGGGAATAAGTCTGTCAAACCAAAGGAGAATGGATGGTGTGACTCGAGCTGTAAAGAGGCTTCTAGGATTAGAGAGGTATGCTTTCGTATGCAAACCCTACTGAGGAAAACCGAACAAATTTTAAACGAGCCAGAAATGATTGCAATGCCCATCTTCGGCGAGTCAAATTCGCCTATGGTCAAAAATTGAGGTAAAAAATACTACAATGTCCCAAAGGTAGTAAAAATTTTTTGGTCATTTGTGAAAAGAATCAAAAATACAGCCTCGTCGTCAATTTCAACGCTCATTTACAATGACACTCCAGTTGTCAACTCTAAAGACAAAGCCAATCTGTTTGCTGCACATTTTGCAGAGGTGTTCTTCCAAGCTGGCATTACCAATGCGTAAGCTTTTCCATCTGTCCAATTCTTCTGGACTCTTCCCGAGTAGTTGGAAAACAGCCTTTCTCCTGCCCATTCCTTAAAAAATGCGATCCGTCGAGGTATAAATATCTTCTTGTGTGCACAATCTAGGCAATGCCTTCCTTTACTATGACTATGTCAATGTCGATGTTTAGCTGTCTAAGGGCCTGAAACAACCAAAGATAACTTCATCCGCCTTGTATAGAGTAAATGCTCTAGCACCAGGACTGGGATGATTAATTTATTATTCAATGTCATATACAAGGTCTTCTTAGTGCTCCGAGATATAGACTTTTGGTGTCTTATCCAGGCTCTGGCGTAATGTGAATATTTGGTGCACTGTGACTAAAGTCACCCTGATAAGAGCCAATCAGGTTGTTGATGAATATCTTCAGGCGTTGACTCACTAAGGAATATAGGAGGATGGGAGATAGTATCTTAAGGAGAATAACTCTTCTATAGTAAGCGCATCCTTTTATCTGACAAGATATAAGTTGGTGTATAGTTTCATTCAGAAGATCCAAAAATTACGATCCAAAAGTGAGAGATTTAAAAACTAGTTATTCAAAGTAACGACCAAAACATGAGATTTCACATTTTAGGATTTAAAAGTCACGATTTAAAATTAATGATTTAATTTCAGGATCAAAAAGTGACGCTCCAAAAACTTTTTGTATAATCAAATGTTTTGGATGGACGGGGGAATATCTAGGGTTTTTGAAGTCTCTTTTCACTGAGAAAAACGATAGAGGTGGTGCGGCTGTCTTCTTAGAAAAACTAAAAAACTTATATGTATATCTATCTTCACCTAGATCAAAGTAACGCAATAATGAAAAGGGTTGGTATATACTCGTATGTAGATAACCAACCTACAATCAAAGCCTTCATTGTAACAGGCAACAACTCAAAGATTGCTAGGCAGTGCCGAGCTGAACTGAGTTTGGTAAGCCAAAGCATTGACTAACCCTAGTATGGGTGCCAGGGTACAGCAAATAGAGGACAATTAGGAAGCAGACGTACTGGCGAAGAAGGGCGTCAATTTGGGCAATGACTCCACAGAAAGAGTCAGCTGTCCACTGGGTCAGGAGAAACGGGTTCTTACTTTCCATAACTGAGATAGAATGCCTTGTCCAACTGTGCCATATCTAGAGCACCGAGTACATTTCAGATCACGGAAATATATTTCCAAGATCGTGGCTATCATCGCAGGCCATTAGACAGACAGGCAGCCACGGAGACAAACTGGAACACCATACCTTTTGCAGGAGTTGCAAGAATGGTAATGCTTTGTTTCATTATGTCTACGCGTATGTACCTATATATACTAACATTATATTATTACTTATATCATATACGCCAACCGAATACAAAAGCCTAAAATTATGCTATGAAAACCAACCGGATAAACCGTCGCTTTATTTATGTATTTTATATAGATTTGAAGCAGTCGCAGAAATATTTCTGAGCCTATCTTCGGTGACAGTCGTTTTTTTAAATTCTCTATATAACCTTCGCTTCCCCGTGGCACGTCTGTCTGTCGGTCGGTCTGTCTGTCTGTGGAATGTCCCCCGAGGGGACCGCTGTATCTTACTTTTCGATAGGTTTGATACTTGGTTAAACTCGGAAGACAAAAGGTACAAGGCTGCTAGTACTTAGAATGTCTATAACAAGCACTGTCTTCGTATGTAGCAGCCTTACCGTACAACTGCAGGACCGTATGTTCCTGGGATAGTTTCTATCCTGACCGGCCTCGGATTAGAGTCTCATCCTAGTGGCAAATGATTGGGTTCGAAGTTCCGGACGATGAGCTGCCAAGGTTGTAGTGTACCTACGCCAAAGGCACTTATACTGAACGAGCTGAGTCCCTTGATGTCGATCTCACCAAGGTCGCGTTGGTACTACGGGAGTTGGCTATACCCGCAGATAAGGTTGATCTCCTTGGAGGTTAGCTGAGTCTGGGCCACCTTTTGGTTGAGGACCCAGTTTCGTTCTGGGCTTGACCTACGTAGTGGTTTAAGGTTTATGGTTACCGCTAAATGGGAATAGTTCATGAGCATGCTTAATGGCGAAAGCTAGTCAAGCAGGGTTCGTCCCACTCAAAGAATGATGTCGTGGAATCTGGCGATCAATTTTTAACCCACTTCCAAAAGCCTGATTTTATTGAAATTTTTCATGTGTATTTCCGGAGACCCAAATAATTTTTTTAAAAATAATCCCGATTCCCGATTTTCTTTAAATTTTATACACATGTGAATCTCCGATGGCCAACACTTTTTGTAAAAATTTTTGATTGCCCGGACCCCGGGGGCGTGGGGCCACATACATTTGTTTTAAAAAATGTACCCGACATTCTTCAATATACACGTGTGTATCTCCGATGGATAACACTCATTGTAAAATTTTTACAGACGCCGGGCCTCATACAAATTTAATATACAAATTAACCCGATTTTCCTAAAATTTTATACACATATGTATCTCCGATGGACAAAACTTTTTGGACATTTTTTGAGCGAATAGGCCCTGAGGCCCGAGAGGTGCCCGTATAATTTTTTTAAAAATTGCCCCGATTTTTATCAAACTTTAAACATATGTTTATCTCCGATGGACAAAACTTTTTGTAAACTTTTTGGAGTGAATGGGCTTTAAGCTCCGGGGGGCCCTATATTTTTTCTTAAAGATTAACCCGATTTACTTTAAATGTTTAACATATGGGTATTTCCGATAAACCGATAAATTTTGTAAAAAAAATTTAAGTGAACGTACCCTAAGGACCAAGGGGTGCCCATACACATTTTTAAATAATTAGCCCGATTTACTTTAAATTTGAAAAATTTGTGTATCTCCGATGGACAAAACTTTTTTAAAATTTTTTGAGCGAATGGGCCCTGAGGCCCGAGGGGTGCCCATACAAAATTTTTTACACATTTGTATCTCCGGTGACAACAGTTTTTGAAAAAAATTTAAAGTGAAGGGGCTCTAATATTAATTTTTTCCAAATTAACCCGGTTCAAACTTTGCACACATATGTATCTCTTATTAGAGAATTTACATGAAAATTTTAATTTTTATGGGTTGTGTTTTATTTTTGGATTAAAGTATAGTTGTATGCTTTTTCATAGCCGCAAAGAAAGAAAGAACAGAGTCGTTAGATTTTTAAGATATTTTTATTAAACATTATAGTAATATACAATTTTGATTTAAAACTAAACTTATAACTAATATTAATATGTGTCGGCTCAACAATAGGGGCGACGTATTTACGTTGTCTTTTTTTTGGTATTGTTTATTTTTAAACAATATTTTTTACTACTTAATCTACTACATGTTAATTTTTAAGGTAATTAAATTTTAAACAATAATTTTAAAATAAAATAAGAATGAAAAATATTAAGCGGCGTATAAACAGGGCGAACTTCAGCCTCTGTAATATTGGTTGCCCGCCTTCTCGTAGAAGGAGACGTCTTGATTGTTAAAGATGTCATCGAATCTAGCATCAGTGAATCCTCTTATGTGTATGTACCGTTGACTTGGCTCGATTTCCTCGATTCGCAGTCCTTGCATCTCAGGACTTGGATGTGTTTCCAATGCGTCGACGAATTTCCTCGCCATTCGGAACAAGTGGTCAGTTATTGGCAGCAGACCTGCAGCTTCGTATAGTTTTGTAGTCGACACAAACTTATAGCTGTTTGTCACCCTCCAGAGTCCTGTACAGATCCTTAGTACCTTCCTTTCAAATAGGGAGATCTTCTTCATCGTTGTTGGTGAGACGGTGAACCATATGGGGTAGCCATAGGTTATCACTGGCCTGATGAGTTGCTTGTAGATAAGCAGCCTGGTGTTGTTGGACAGACCGTTTCGTCTTTTAAGTAGCGGGTGCACCAAATGAAAAGCGTAGTTCGCTTTTTTCATTGTTTTGTCGATGTGAGAGTTAAACTTGAGCCTCTCAGTAAAGTTGATTCCCAGGTACTTAGTCTCTGACTTGGTGTTTATTGTTGTGTTATCCGGAAGGGTGATTTTTAAGGCTCTGCACCGGCTTGCGATTTTTCTTATCCTTGTTTCGGTTGCTGGTACTCGGTAGCAGATGAGTTCCGTTTTATTGACGTTGATCTTTAGTCCCGACTTCAGGTAGTAGTCCCAAAGATTTCTGAGGTGTTCCTCCACTCTTCGGGCAGCTATCTCGGGAGAGCGGGAAACTGCATACGTTATGGAGTCATCCGCGAAGAGCATAGTCTTTGTTCCGGCTGTATTTGTGGGTTGATCCGCCGTGAAGATGCTATACAGGATTGGTCCAAGTCTGGAACCTTGAGGAACTCCGGCTTTGATCCTTTTCCTTGTCGATGGGCGGTCGTACACCTGTACAAAGAAGACCCTGTTAAAAAGAAAATTTTTAATTATTTTTACAATATAATTAGGGAAACCAAAACTAATAAGCTTGTACAGTAGCCCGTTTATCCAGACACTATCGAAAGCTTTTTCGATGTCTAGCAAACAGGCCACTGTACTACTTTTGACGTTCAGTCCTTTAGTGACGTCACTGTGAAGCTTCAGCAGAGGGTGCAGCGTAGAGTGCTTTTCTCGGAAACCGTACTGAACGGAAGGAATAAGATTTCTTTCCGTACAAAACGTATTGATCTTTTTACGGATCAATGATTCCAATACTTTACTGATACAACACAGTAAAGCTATTGGACGGTAACCAGTTACGCTGGAGCGGTCAGTTTTCTTGGGTACTGGTACTACCTTGGCCACCTTCCAGTTGTCCGGAAAGGAGCCATTGTTTAGGCGATTGTTGAAAATGATGGTTAACATCAAAATTGCCATACCCGGTAACTTTTTAAGCAAAAAGTTAGAAATCCCATCTGTGCCTGATGATTTTTTTGAGTTTCCACTCATAATCAAATCATTGACAACAGCTGTTCCGGTAAACATATCGACATCTACGGGTGCGTTGGTGCGATTTTCTTCACTGAACTGCACTATAGTATTTCCTGGAGAAGTGGTGTCTTCCACAAGACTTTCAACCTCTTCCAAGAAGGAAGATGCGTTGGTGGTCGGTCCGTAAAGCTCCTTTCAAAATGGCAGGCAAAGGCTTCTGCTTTCTCAGCAGCGCTGGATACTGTTCGATCTTCAATGGTGATAATCTCTGGAATGGAAATACGCTTTCCAACCAGAGAGTTCAGCTTCCTAAAAGCATCAGGGCCTGGTTTGATGTCCTGGAGCTGTTTGGTCAGTTCATCTTCCTGAAACCTCCGCACAGCTTGACGACACATGTTAACTGTACAACGCAGTTGCGAAAGTACAGACAGGTATTCGTCGTTGACTGTGTTAAGTGTCCTATTGAAGATTCTCTGAAGGCGTTTCCTAAGCCGTTGCTTGTGAGCATATATGGCCTGTATATGCTCAGGCAAGTGTTGGAAGCGATCCCTGCTAGTGCGAATTGTTTTCTGCCGATTAATGGCTGAATTCACTGTAATCTCAAAATTTCTGATAGCATCATCAATTTCTGTAAGGAACAGAGTCGTCTTGTTACCTGTATGCATGAATATATTATTGTAGGTGCAGGAGGAGAAAAAGGACATATTGTGGAACCTAAAATATCCGGAATTTGATAAGGTTTATGAAAGAAAGAAGTATGGATCTCGAGAATTTTTACTATTTTAATAAGAAAAATATTATTTAAAATGTAATTTTGAATTCTTAAAAATCTGCATGTGATTTACATAAAAACTATCTTATCATTCCAAAAAAAATTAGTGAAATTACTATAACCTTCCGGGAATAATTGACAAAATACGAAAAATTCATTCAATGGCCATTCATGATACATACATCAATATTTATTATCAAAAAAAAACTTTAAATGTAAAATCCATTAAACAAAGAGAATATCTTTAACACATTCATTAACTAAAGTAAGGCATAAAAATTGATTAATGAATTACCTTACGGAATAAACACTGAAAATCAGTCTTACCTGAAAAGAAAAGATAAAATGTAAATTAGTTATAGTAAAGACATCTTAACGAACCATTAGATTTGATGTTCGTCTAATGGTTAATAGGAAGTGCGTGTAAAATTCAAAAAATAAACGTATAGCTGAACTTCACCTTATATTCGACACACCACAAATCCTCGCTGTACCTCTCGCAACATTTTCAACGTCACACGATACGACAATACTATATGAATGCAACTAACACTAAAAGTCGAATCGATACGTATAATCCGCACCGAAAACCGCAGAATAATAATATCAATAAATTTTAATGAGGAGAAAGTTCATTCGCTTGCGATGTTCAATCATTCAACTTTGATTTAGTGACTGCTGCTTCTTCACCACTCGACAAATGACACCATTTGAATAGAAAATTTTATTAGAATAAAACTTGGTCATGCTTTCAAAATGCTGATTTAGATATCAGCTCAAAACAAAATTTATCGATTTATTGACATAGATATACCTAACACTCTTAAAAGATACATTAAAGTATCTGCAACAAAAAAAATACAAAAGTAGAACGGAAGTTCGATCTGATCCAAGAATGCGGGACAATTTGTTCTGCCAAAAGTAAACTGAAGATCAAGTAAAAGTTGACTTGGAGAATCGTTATCCATAATTGGAACCGTCTTCTCTCATTATCTCCATGCAGTCAAGCTGTTCGGGTTAAGTGAGTTTATTGAACTTGACATTTCGACTATCGTTTGTTGTTTGTCAGCGCTGGCAATTCGATTTTTTTTTTAACCATCCATCCGACTTAGAGAGCGGCATAGATACGTGCCCATTCAAGATTTTCAAATTAATTTTATCAATATATTTTGTAAACTAATTGGATTGCGGTTGTAAATTTTATTTTTATTTGTGGAAAATTGCCAATTAAATTTGGAATTTAGTTAATGCCTTGAATAGGTAATGCTTTGATCAGATAACAAAACGACCTTCAGACTTAATGGTTTAAATTGTTATCTTAAATCATGTTCAGTTTTAATTTTAGGAAAGCCATGATAGTAAATTAGTTTAATCTCTCTATCCCCTTGTTTCTTTCGGTTGTAACGACTTGAGAATGCAGCAGTTTATTTTAAAATAAATTAGAATTTGGCTTTACTTAGAGTAACGTTTGAAAAAAAATGTATCGTTCAGAGAACTTAAAATAAGATTAGTCGAAATAAATATCAAGGAACGGTTACCCGTTCGAAATCATCATATGAGCTTTAAGGTGATATTTTGACAGATATAAGGTCCCATTATGGATGTAATGAAGTCTGTAGGGTCTCTTGTGGATTGGTCTCACTCCGTATGCACCAATTTTGCTTATTAACAAACCCGTTAAGCCAAAAAGTAGCCTCATCGCTAAAAACAATTTCTGCGATAAAACAACGGGTCAATTTCCGACTGCTTTAGAGTCGAATCGCCGAAAGAAATACGCATATAATGGTGTTGGGGCTTTAATTACTGTACCAGCTGGATCTTACACGGGTGTAGGCCAAGATTTTTGCGTGAAATTTTCCACATAGTGGACGGACAGAGCCCCAATTCCTGCAGCCGACGACGAATCTATAAATTTGAATGTCGACTATACTTTTATTGACAGCGGTAATATTCCGTGTGTATATTTTTTCGGAGTGTTGCAGATATTGCTTTATTTAGAGAGTATGTGGTACGAAACCATCTACAGCTCAACTGATAGCTTGCTTAGATGGACGTTAACGTGCGCTATAAAAATCACGAAGTCGTCTTTAGGTAAATTTGGATACTTTTGTTACGTTTAAGCGTATGTCTATTTATGATGATTTGCCAGAGTGTACTGATAATAATTGTCAACAGTACGTGAAGTATGAAAGCTTATTTTACAGTAAAATCTTCAGCAAGTTCTGTATAAGCAAAAAACATCCCTTATTTATAGTTATCTGTTTGAAGCTATCTCCACGCTTCGTTATTGCGCATTGCTCCCACATGTACTGCCTATAGTCGAGCACACAATAGGTTAGTATATAGTTGAGAGATCTGTGCATTCACTAATCTAATGTATCTATCTGAGTATTCAATAATCTATCGTTGGTCATATAGTATTACCTTAAAAGTTATGAAGAGATGTTCTTTGACACTAGCAAAATCGGTACATAGTACATGAAAAGCTACATCATCTTATACTTCGTCTATACATTTGGACTCCTCGGCTTGCAGATGTGCCATATAAGACCAAACCTTAAACTTTTTTATACTGACCTATGACACATGCAGTGGCTCAGTAGAAATGAGCATGGCTACTGAGCAGGGGGTTCGTTGTTCGAATCCCAGTAACACCAAAAGTATTTTTCACGGTGTCCCACCTCTCGCGAATGGGTGAAAAACGTTCCGAGAGTAATAACTTGTCACGGAAAGCTTCTCAATTCGCCGACCTTAAATTCTAGGTCCCTTACATTTGTGTCCAAAAATATAAATGCGCAACACAAATGGTTGCGTGAAGCTAGGCCTTGGACCGCAATGGTCTGTCGCGCCGAATATTATTATTATTATGACACAATACACCCATTTCAATGTCATTTAGACGGTACTTTACCGTCAGCTTATGAAATTATGAGCAGATGTCATACAGTTTTGCATCCTAGGAGTCCTGGTCTACGCCATCCTTCCAACGTGGGCTTGGCCGGCCTCGCTGTCGTGTTCCATAAATCCTACCGCAAAGGACTTTCCGAGCAGGATCCTCTTTGCTCATGCGCCCACCGGATCTTACCGAGCTTGTTTCTTTTCACGATGTCGAAATTGCGGCAACACTCTTAGAACTTATAAATATATAAAGTCTCCGGAATCGTCCTTCCTCACATACGGGGCCAACAATTGTCCGTAAGACTTTTCTCTCGAACGCGGATAAGAGGTCAGAGTGCTTTTTGCTAAGCACCCAAATCTCGAATCCATATATTAGAACTGGAATGACCATTGTGTAATATACCAGCAGCTTGGATTGTTTCTGTAATTGAAGAGTATTGACAGAGTATAGAAGGCTTTGCTGGCTTTAAGAAACCGTGCGCGAATTTCTGGTTCCATGCTGCTATCGGTTGATACAGTTGACCGAGATAGTTTAAGGATAGCACTACTTCAAATTCACGCTCCACTATTTTAATTGAGGAACCACCATTTACTTTGTTTTGCTCTCATTTATGTGCAGCCCAAGATTTCGTACCGCCAGATTGATCTGGATGAAAGCTTCCTGTATAGTTCTTCGGTTTCTACCAACGTTGTCAATATCGTCTGTGTTAGCCAGTATCTAAATGGACTTTTAGAGGATTGTTCCTCTCGCCGTTACGTCAGAGTCTCGGATCACTTTCTCCAATGTCAGGTTGAAGAAGACGCAGGCCAGTCCATCCCCTTGTCGGAGCCCGTTATAGATGTTGAATGGCTTATAAAATTATTACTTATGGCTGGCTTATATTATAACATTGGTCGTGGTCAACCTACATAGTCTTGTCAGTTTATTTGGGATGCCGAATTATCTCATGGCTTTTTAAAGTTCTACTATGGCTATGCTATCATAGGCGGCTTTAAAGTCAATGAAAAGATTGTGTAGTGAGTTTTGAAACTCTAGAAATTTTTCCATTACCTGCCTAAGGGTGTAAATCTGATCAGTGGTTGATTTGCCTGAGATGAAGCCCCACTGGTATGGACCAATGATGACTTTAGCGTATAGGGCTCTCCTGTCTTGAAGGATAGGGAAGAAAATCTTATACGCGGTACTTAACAGAGTTATACCACGATAATTTCTGCAGTTAATGATATATCTCTTCTTATGTATGGTGCACAGGATGCCTCTTCGTCAATCTTCTGGCATAGCTTCTTCCTCCCATACTTGCACTATTATTTCATGAATAGTATGATCTTCGGTCATTGGTGGAGCCTCCAATTCCTCAGTTAACTGGCCATTTAGCAACTCATGAAGGTGCTCTAAGATGCCTTTGAGATCGGCGATCAGATTACCTTCTTTGTCTTTGCAGTATGTGCAACGCGGTGTATATTGCGATATACCGCGGACTCTTTGGTATAACTTCCGCGCCTGGTGCGGTCCTCGGTCTCTGTACTGTTCTAGTTTACGGACGATATTCTTCTCCCAGTCTGCTTTCTTTCGCCGGTAAGCTGTTTTTTTATATCTTCTGAGCTCTTTATATTCATCTTCGCGTGCCCGCGTTCTATGAGATTATTGCATTGCTCGGTACGCAACATTCTTACGTTCCATCGCTAGCTTACATTTGTCATCGAACCACTCGTTCCGATCTCTACGACTACTATCTAAGATGGAGTCAGCAGTACTAATGACAGTATTTTTAAGGCGTGTCCATTTTTTTCCACGCCTGACATCTCAACCCCAGAACTTACTCTCCCTGCATTAAGGGTGAGTCCTATCGCTTGAACGTAGTTGTTACTGGTTTCTTCGTTGCGAAGGGCAGCCGTGTTGACTCGAATCTGATTCGCGGACGCAATTTTTCGTGATGATGCAATCCGCCATCGGAGCACCATACCAACAAGATAGTGGTCCGAGTCGACGTTGGCACCTCGGTACGTTCGTACCGTCATCGGCTTGTCTATGTATGATCGGAGCTCTTCACACCATCCCCTCCGCTGCACTAGACATACTGTTCAACCTAACACCACTCGACATCTTCAGCAGACAAGTTGCTGCTAGCAATCCTCCTATTCTGAATTCAATCATCGCTCCACCAGGAGGTATAGACTTCACCATTACGCTGTTAGATTTCAACAACAATTTCCAAGTCACCATCCCCTCCAGATCACTCTGGGAAGAAGGTGCTATCACGGAAGATGAATCAATCAATTTTTTATACTGACGGGTCAAAAACTGATGATGGGGTAGGCGGATGTGTTTCCTCAAAAAGGCTTAATATAAGTCTCTCTTTCCGTCTTCCTAATCACTGCAGTATTTTTCAAGCAGAAATCATGGCGATTAAAGAAGTCGTATCTTGACTGAAGAGAAACGTCAGATCCACTAAGGATATCCGCATCTTCTCGGATTGTCAAGCAGCTTTGAGATCCCTAGAATTAGTCTCTACGAACTCTATTGTAGCCCTAGACTGCCGATTATCTCTCAGGGAGATGGCGGAGCAATTCAACATTCACATGTATTGGGTGCATAGGAATATTCTGGGGAACTGAAGGTCCGATGAACTCACCAAAAATGGTACTACGCTGCCCCTTCTACCTGAATCGGAATCTGAAGCTGGTCGGTAGACATACCGATTGCTACATGCAAACTCATGTTAAAGCAGGATGCTACTGACAAAACCAAACTTAGCTGGAAAATTGGTATAACTTGTGTAGCGACAAAACAGATCTGGCCAAAGCTGAATCCGAAACGCTCCAACTGTTTGATCTCTCTAAACAGAGTGCACATAAGCGCCACGATAGGTGTAATTAATGGGCACTATCTTATGGGCAAGCATGCAGCAAGGCTTGGTGTATTTTCCAACGACTTCTGCAGATGCTGCATGGATGAGAAAGAGGAAGAGACCACTCTTCACCATCTCTGTACATGCACAGCTCTTTCTCTGAAGCGTAAGCTACATTTGGGAGTCTTCTTTTACAACGCCCTTAACGATTTGTCAAGCACTGACATCAAAAGTCTTCTACGCTTCATTCGAAGCTCCAACTGGTTCAAGGAGTAGGGCGAGAAATCTTCTCGATCCATGTTGCATGCGAATGGTCCTTCGAGCCGGATATGAATAAGCGACCTATAATTCGAGCCGGACCAGCGACCTATGATTTAGGCTTAATATTCGCATTGTTAACAGTAGCTATGTCAGATGGAGCGAGTTTTGTTTAATTTGCACTTACGAAGCGGAAAACCGTGCAAGTTGTGTGAACTTATATGAAAAGCTAAGAATGCTGTCATCAGCGAAAAAATGAATTGAATTAGAAGTAGCAGACAAGAGATCAATAATGAAATTAAGAAAGAAAGTCTACTACCAAGAGATTCCTGATAAAAACAGCATGAGTCATAAATTGGTCAACAATAAATAATAGAAAAGATATAATATATAAAAACAATAATAATTGAAGCCATAGTTGCAAAAATTGTATTTTGGTAATATTTATTATATACGCAGGCAACAATAGCAATAAAAACATAATTAATTTATTGCATTGCATAAATGCAATTTGAATGCGTACTTAAACCAGAAAACTATCTACTTTTCAGAGCAAATACATATATAATGTTAATTGCCATATATGTAGTTGATTGCAATATCCCACGATCAACGGAAAACCCAAAGGAATTTCCTATTACCATTTGCCTTCGGATGTTATTTTATACCACCGACGGGCCAGAAGATTGTGTTGCATAATTACGCCGCCTACAATGCAAATAAAGCAATTGCAAAGTTATTTGCAGCAACCGTCTACAGCACTATATTAAGACAATGGCATGAGAAAACATTACCAACAATTGCACAGTGTCTTGCAAGCACTTCATTTGTTCAGAGAAATACAAACACCCGTAGTTTTAGAAAAAGAAGAAATAACAAGAAGCCATCGACGATTGCTCCAATACGAGTATTGTTAGTGTCAGGTTCAGACTGAGAGTGTGAACGCAAAAAGTGAAAGTGTTGTTATAGTTACGTTAGTTGTTGTTACACTTTGCACTTTGTTAGTAAGACCATTGTAGTTACAGATACATTGCATTGAGAGCCAACTAATGGTGTAAATCGTAAATTTTCATTTTGTAAAAAAAAACAAAATACTTTTAAAAATGTCGTAAAGCCTAAACTACAATGGTTTTGAATTTTATTTTCTACTGCTAAATGGCAAACTAAGTAATAGTTGGAGGTTTTCCCAATGGCCCAGTACATAGTTTCGCTGTATAGCTCGTACATTTTGTCATTAAATCTTCTCCTCTAAAGACTGTCAACGTAAAAAGGATCGGAATTAGTCCGAACAATTTTTCGCTTGAAACGAACAATGACAAGTTTTCATTCGCCTTCGATAGAGTCCATGCTTCAATACCATACAATAGCATATATTTATTTGTTGTGATAGACTGTTGTGGTCCATGGCATAGCTTCTCGCAACTATTCTTGTTGTGCGTATGGTATTTTTACACAAAAATGGAAGGGACGATTTAAAGCCATATCCGAAAGGCAAATTGAAAAGCTTTCAATGACAGTCATGACTCTCGGAAGTTTGTCAGACATTCACTTGAGTTGGGTCCGTGAAAATGTTTTTCTGAGATTCGATCTTGGAACCATCCTGCTTAAAAGTCCAACGCACACACCCCTAAATCCACGGTGCGAGTTCTTATACAAGCTATTTTTAGTGGTCCAAAAGTGCCTTACTACTTAGTTATTGTCTTAGCTCAAAGAAACAGCGATTGGCAGAAATGATTCTTCGTTTTATTTCTGATCTTGTGTCATTATAGCGGAGCCGTAATAGGTCAAAGATGTACCTGGTATTTGTAACATTATGATTAATACCTCGGTTTAAGGTGTCACTTCTTGTTAACAGTAAGTACTTTGCAATTATCCTATTAACTGTCATTCCTCTTTTTTTCGCCGGATACTTGGAAATGCCAATTTTTTTTTTTTTTTTTTTTTTTTTTTTTTTATATAGAGACTTATTGCCAAGGGATGACTCCCTGAATGACTTACGTCACGGCAATAAGTTGGGCTAAGCCCTTTATTAAATTCAAAATAAAATAAAAATCGAAAGAATGTGATTTACAATATATCACATTCCTCACGTTTGTAGCCGGTTTCAATTTATTTTCTCAGAATTCTCCCTGATTCATTGGAAAAGCAATACGAAAAACGAACACGAATTTAGAACGACGCGAGTCCAAATACTTTTATCAATGAATCATGGTCAGGGAAAACTACAAAAAACCTTGACCAAGAAAATATTACAAATTATAAAAATAATTTAAAAAATACTGATAAATTTTTTTTTTTTTATATATTAAGAAACAACTTATGAATACTTTAACCATCATCCTTCAAGAACTTGTTAACGGCTAATTTGAACGCCTGCAGATTATAAGATTCTGGAAACACGTGTTCGACCAATTGATTCCACATCGAAGATACTCTAGGAAAAAAGGAGGATTTAAAGTGTTGGGTTCTACATGAAAAAAGTTTTAAGGCAAATCTATGTTGATTGCACCTTAAACGAGTGTTTACGTTACTGAGAAAAGGCCCAGGAACTAGAGAACGGGTTTCTAAAGAACAATTACCGTTGTAAAATTTATAGAAAACAGATAAAGCTCCAACATTTCGTCTGTGCTCCAAAGTATCAAGAGACGAAGTAATGGTTACATCGTTTATCAAACGGATAACTCTATTCTGAACACCATCAAGATGAACCAAATGCGATCTTGGAGCACCACCCCACACATATGAATTAAATTCTAAAATTGGTCTAATATAAGATTTATATAATCTTAACACTTCAGAGGGAGTGAAGTAGAAGTTACAACGTCTTATGAAGCCTAAACATTGGCTAGCTCTTTTTGAAATTTCATAAATATGTTCTTTCCAAGAAAGATCACTTGATACTTTTAAACCTAACAACTTAAGTGATGTAATGGGTTGTGCCAATGATATAGATGTCATCAGCGATGCCAACTTTACCTTCTGAGGAAAACCGAACAAATTTTAAACGAGCCAAAAATGATTGCAATGATCATCTTCAGCGAGTCAAATTCGCCTACGACCAAAAATTGAGGCAAAAAATACTACAATGTCCCAAAGGTAGTAAAAATTTTTGGTCACTCGCGAAAAGAATCAAAAATACCACCTCGTCGTCGATTCCAACGCTCATTTATAACGACATTCCAGTTGTTAGCTCTATGGACAAGGCCAATCTGTTTGCTACGCGTGTGGCAGCTAGCTCCACGCTTCCATATTGTGCTATGCTACTTTGTCTGCACCTCAGAGTATTGAACACTCTATGGGACAGATATTCATTCGTATTCGTACTCGTGCAGTTGCTAGAGTTTTAAACGATCTCAACACTCACAAATCCGCTGGGCCAGATGGTATTTTCCCATTAGTTCTTAAGAGGTGTTTTTCCAAGCTGACATTACCATTGCGTAAGCTTTTCCATCTATCCTATTCTTCTGGACTCTACCCGAGAAGTTGGAAAACAGCCTTTGTCCAAACCATACCCGAAAAAGACGAGCCGTCGTCTCCTTTTCGTACCGACCCATAGCACTTACATCCATTCTTTCCAAGATCATGCAAAGGCTGATCAATTTTCAGCTCAAGAAACATCTTAAACCAACGAAATCCTTAGTGAAAGGAAAGCAACCGACTTGACAGATTTTGGCATCAAGCTCTTTTGTCCAAAATGCGTGCTTATAGAGTTGATCAAAAACTGCTTTACTGGATTAGAAGCTATCTTTTGGACCGCTCAATTCAAGCTGAATTGGACGGTTTCAAGTCTAAAGTACATAACTTCAATGTTGGCGTTCCCCAGGGCTCTGTTTTGTCTCCGACACTCTTTCTCATTTTTATTAATGATCTCTTATTTGTGACTTTTAATCCAATTCACTCTTTCTCTGACGACAGCACTCTCAGCTTCTCATATAAGTTTGAAGAACGTCAAATCTGACCTTGACAGCATAATACAATTGGGGGAAATCAATCGAGTAGAATTTAACGCTTCTAAAACCAAATGCTGTCTCCTGTCGTCTAAGCGAATCCTAAATCCCATGCCATTATCCATGAATTCTATTTTGCTTTTGTAGCTCTGTGATCTGGCTACTATCTACAAGGCTTTTATTCGCGCTAAACTGGAGTACAATTGTCATGTCTGGTCTGTTGCGCCTAAAACTACCTTACATCAGCTAGATAGAATACAAAACCATGCGATAAAACTTATCGGTGACGAAAACATTGCGAAATCAATAGACACCAGCGGTGCTCAAGAGAAATAGCCAGCTGATGCCACCTCTCCCTGAATTCAACCGCAATAATAGTGATGCTCTAAATGCTCATCAGTTATCAGTGATTGCTGATATAGGTTGACCATGACTAATGTTATAAGCCAAGTAAAAATATCCGAATCACTATCACGCCAATTCAACATCTATAACGGGCTCCGACAAGGGGATGGATTGGCCTGCGTCCTCTTCAACCTGGCGTTGGAGAAAGTGTTTCGAGACTCTGACGTAACGGCGAGAGGAACAATCCCCTATACGTTTATTCAGATACTGGGTTACGCACACGCTATTGACATCATTGGTAGAAACCCAAGAGCTGTACAGGGAAATTTCATCCAGATCGAGCAGGTGGCACGAAATCTGAGGCTGCACCTTACGGTTCAAAAGATGCAGCCTTTCAAAAGTAACTGAACCAGATGGTCGGACGAACAGCGTGAACTTAGTTATAGGATTCCGTACGGCACCCTAACGAACATACAAGAATGCTAATTAATATATTGCAATGTCATTAAGTTCTGAGCTATGTTTAAAGTTTAGAGACTTGAAACTTTAAACATAGCTCATCAGAAAGTTATTTTAAAATCAATTATGAAATTTGTACCGAACAGACAAGAAGAGTCTTATAAAATAAATAATTTCCTAGAAATAGTTAGATCTTATAATACTCTCAGATTAAACGCCAAAGGACATGTGCAAACTGGGACTTATGATGCACAACTTTTGCGTTATTACCTTAAATTCATTACAATACGAAGAAGGAATTAAGTTACATCAAACTCCAAAAACAAGCTGCATAATGCATTTAGCTACAGGAGGACTCGACAGCAATCTTCATATCCACACTTCTATGCCGTAATCAGTAAATGCTGTAAAGCTACGAGTGTTCATTAAAAGCTCCAGCACTGGAGCTTGGAATGGCAAAGCGTGAGCCAGGCCACTTCACTTGGCGGAAAAATAATGATGCAAAGCAAAAACCAAAACCGGATTATAGTATTCGCACGGAGGTACAGATCATTGCAATTATTTTTGATTGCATAGTCGTCACCGGATGAAATGTGGAGTTTTCCGTCATTCAAAGAATTGGTAAACAGATAAACGCCACAGCTTGGATATCTTGATCCAACTTGTAGTGGTGACCTCTATAAATCGACAAATCGTTTCTCTATAAATAGCTTTTTATAGGGTAATGAAAAATGTAAACAAAGTTACAGCTGTGGTTGGTTTTTTTTCCTTCGTTCTATTCATTTTATATTATAAAACTATAATAAGAATTATTATGTATATTCCACGAACCAAACAAACCCGGGAAAGAAACACGACGGTGGAGGTTTTCCTCCAATTTCAACACAAATGCTGATTTGGCAAAGTTTTGTGATTTGTGAATTGGTCATCTAAGCGATAGTTTATTTTTATTTTACTGCATAAAGTTACTCTACTGTTAGCTTTTTATTTATATTAGAACAACTAACAAATAGTTTTAAATTGGGGGCATTGAGTTTGCAATCGACAATCAATGGACAAAGGCATATAATTCAAAAGAGCATTTTGTGTGGTTCTTTTTATTTGTAACTAGCTGTTTCCAACCGCTTCGATTCACGCACACATTAACCTCCGCCATTCTCTAATCAACGTGGGATGGGGGTGTACTGCAGCCTATAACCATCCCCTACCTGCCAATAATTTACATTAAAAATATCATAAAAATAGGTTTTTATTTGTGTCTGATGCTAACATTTTACATTTTTTCCGTTCCACCTTACCACAAGGAGGGTGGGGCTGTTGATGATGGTAAATGGGGTGTAGTAGCACTGCGACCCATGCGGATCTATTGCGCTTCTCCCTGACTTATGCTACAAAGACAGTGCATGCCCGTCCATATAGCGCCCCCTCCATACCTATGGCTCTTAAGAACTCAATAATATAGAGCGGATTCAGTGAATGTCGCGCAGAATCCGAGATTACGTGAATTCCAATGTGATCTCTTCTCTGTCGAATCGTTGCTTCGCATTCGTTGAGAAGATGCTACGGAGTCTCCTCCGCTTCCCCGCAGAGTGTGCAGCTGCTATCCACTACTAATTTTATTTTCTTTAGATGCCCTTTTTAGTGTGAAATGTCCTGTTAGGAACCCCGTAATGATTCTTACATCACTTCTGCTTAGTCCCAATATCATGCGAGACCTCTTTGGGTTATAGTTTCCAAGCATTTCCTTTGCTTGCCGTAAACCTGGGAGATTCTCCCATCTTACGGAAGCGGCTGCCTTACATATATGTACTGTGTAACTCTTCTTATGCGGTACCCTATACAACAGAACGGTTCTGGCCTTTCTATCGGAGTTTCTGCTCCTTAATTAGCTTCGTTGCCTTCTATACCTGTGTGTCCCGGCATCCAGTACAAACGCATTTTGTTGACTTCGCCAAGTATGTTAAGCTTCGCCCTGCATTCCTCCACAAGTTTAGATGTGAGATCCAGGGCTGTTAGCACGACTTGGCTGTCCAGCACTTACGGCTGCGATAGTTGTGGTACTTCGACCGGTGCGTTATCTAACTGACACAAGAACATTCAATAGTGATTATGTTGTCTCGAATTTCCCCTCTATAGCCCGCACAGCATGTCTGGTGGGACGACTATTACGATCGATAATTTGAGTAAGTAAGTGAGAGAGAACGACCACCGACTTAAACTTTCGGTAGTAATTTTTAATGATTTGAAAATGTTGCTCGTTCGTGAACTTCACCACGTTAAAAACGTAAATCTTGACTGACGTTTTGACATTGACAGATCATAAGAAAGTTTAAGAATGCGTTTGTATTGAAATACAAAATGGATATGTCCCTATTGAAAACTCCTTTAAAAGGTTTGTACGTAAATTTATCCACAAACCCTTGTGGGTATCTCTTTATACTCACAAACAGTTAGACCACGTGTTTATAGACCGCAATCACAACTCGAACTTTATGACGATACGAACGTACCGAGCTGCCAACTTTAGGTATAATCACTATCTTGTAAGTACTGTGCTTCGAGTGAACATGGCTGCGCTTCGCAAGTATTGTCAAACCATATCTCACTTTAAAGTAGGTCACGAGTCTTAGATGCATGAGAATTATTTCAGGTCCATTACCTTAGAGATATTTGGCCTCTTTGTGCAAGAACTTCGTGCGTTCAAAAATAGAATCTTACGAGAATTGTTGGCGGAGATTCCGGAGACTTTACAATGACGAGAGCTAAGAGCGTGGCTACACAGGCATGGGAATGAAAGTCATGCCCATAAACGTTGTGACTACACTTTGTGGGTGTTTGTGTGTATGTTTGTCAATGTGTTGTTGTTTTGCCGTATAGAAAGTTCATGCTTGCGCCGAAAGTCATCTTTCGTAGTGGACTTTCGGTGGATTCTCGGTGGAATTAAGCTCTCTTTCCAACTCACCAACTCACATGAACTTCGCTGGATATGACTTTCATTACCATGGTCATAGCCAAGCTGTAAGTGTTATGTTTAACTAATTAGATGTTCAAATGGTGTCATGTAGCCCAACTGTCCCCTATACAAAATTGTTGTTATATATATATGTATATAAATTAGTATATAACCTTTTATTTGCATATGTTAAACGTACATATAGACGATATAACTAATCAAAACGGGCAGTTGAAATCGAGAGTTTGGCTAGTTAACAAGCATAAAAAAACAAAAAGTCTTTCATTATTTCTATGTTACAATTCCCTGAAAAAAAATACATATTACTAAGAATGTAATCGCGATATCAACGGATTCGGTGGGCAGAACACCTAGCTCGAATAAGCGAAGAGCGAAGAAGTGCTACAGAAAGAAATCCCGTCATCTGGACAATTGACCAATATTTTGTTTTGTTTATGGAAAAGCGGAAATTGTCAAGCTGTAACCTAAGCAGCATTTGAAATTCGAACTGTAAGTGTTACAGTGGGCAATCGAGTGATTTGCAAATTTCTTCCGAAACAGGTTCGAGGCACGAGATTTCATAAACTTAAAAGACTTCACTGAGGCTAGGATAACAACACTTACCGATCGATCGCAGCTGCCAGGCAGCCGTCGTGTTACGTTTAGGTATTGTATTTCACGTCGTTGTCGGCTGTCGTTAACATATTGCCACATTGCAACATAAAAAACCAGACAGTGTCCGGGTGGTCACTGGTATGGCGAAAATTTCAGGTTGTCTTTTTTGTATCTTTATTTGCCTTTTGATGGCTTTTGGTTTATTGCAATTTCCTAGAGCGCTTTTGTGTTAAATTTACTCATAAAGTCACATGTGGCATTATATACTTGAAGTAATATTCAAATTGGTTTTTTGTTTTACTGTCGGTTTTATGGGTAATGCATATAGAGCCCTAAAAGCAGTTGCATATGACCGACAATCGTTTCAAATCAATTAAAACTCATAAAGTTCGTAATGCGATTTCCAATTGGAATTTAATTTGCTTGAACAATTATTATTAATAATATGCTGCAAATTGTTTGAAAATATAATCATCATGTGAAAGTGCCATAACACTTTCTATGAAAATATTGCATTGGGTTCTGGGTTGATTAAGGAGACATCATTGAAAAATTTAAGTATCGAATTAAAAACACGTAAAAGTGTGATAATATAGATCACTATAATCTTTCCCAGCCATGTACTTCTTATTTTAGATTTAACACTGGGATGTTTTCATTGCCTCCCAATTAAAATGACCTGATCTTTTTTTCTTTAAAGTCGTTAACTTTGCTCAGACGAAGTACTTGGGTGATCCTACCCAACAGAACCTACCAAGCAAAAACTTATACCACTCATACTCATCAATCTTATTCAGAATGCAAATAGTACACCCAGATACTTCGGATTTTGTCACTATTTTTGGTCATCTAAATGACGAGATTTCTTGGTTTTAAAGATTTTCGACGGTAGTAGATCATTTTCCGAAAAGCAGCAGAGCGTGTCCATTGTTAGATTTTTATATATATTCTCAAAAGCATAATTCAATTTAACTAAAAATTTTACTGGCAATATCTATATCTATATTTCTTTCTATCTATCTATATAAATAAAAATGAAATGCTGTTCGTTGGTAACCGCATCACTAGAGAACGGTTGGACCGATTTGACTCACTTTTATTTTTAAATGTTCGTCATTGTCCGAGTAAAGTTTACACGGAACGAAAACTTGAAAAAGTTGCCCGAAAAATTGCAAAAATTTGGGAAAAACTGAAAATGTTCTTTTACATGGATTTTTGTATGAACTCGCGACCATAATTCACGATTCGAGTGATGGATTTGCGTAATTCTTTTTTTGTTTTGTTTGTTATTATCCTGGGTTATGTTCCAGCGTCAGAAAACAATCAGCTTTGTTTGTTTACGCGCCAGACAACAAAACAAATAAAAAGCAGTGCGCATACCTTTTACGCCCGGTTGAAGTGAAACTTCTTTGATGTTGTGGGCGAAAAGACATTCAAAAGACCCCTAAAAGACCCCAAAATACCATCTCCGTCACCGCAAAATCTCCCAAAAGAATCATAAAAATATCTCCAAAAGACCCTTGAAGCAATCGCAAGACCCCCACAAAAACCTCAAAAGACCCCGAAGACACTCAAAAGACACCCAAATAATCCCCAAAAGGACCCCAAAAGGCCCCAAAAAACACCAAAAAGACACCCAAAGGACACACAAAAGACACCCAAAAAACCCCAAAAAGCTCCCAAAAGGCTTCCAAAAGACACTCAAAAGACACCCAAAAGACACCCAAACGACACCCAAAAGACACCCAAAAGACCCCCAAAGTAACCCAAAAGGCCACCAATAGATCCTCAAAAGAATCATAATAGACCCCCGAAAAAATTATGAAAGACCCCAAAAGATCATAAAACGCTCCTCAAAAGGACCCCCAAAAAACCTTAAAAAGATCCTCAAAAAACCTCCAAAAGAAGCTCAAAAGATCCACAAAAGGCCTCCAATAGGCCCTCAAAGGACTCCGCAAAAGACCCTCAAAAGGCCCCCAAAAGACCCCCCAGAGGACCCTCAAAAGACCATACCGAATTTTATACATTTATTATTATTTCGGCGCGACAGACCATGCTGTCCAAGGCCTGACTTCTCGCAACCACTTGTGTTGAGCATGCATATTTTCAAACTTTCGTGAGAGGTGGAACACCGTGATAAATACTTTGGTGTTACTGGGATTCGAACCATGAACCCCCTGCTCAACAGTCCATGCTCCTATCCACTGTGCCACAGCGCCCACGAAATTCATACGTATCGGTTGAGAAATGACTTAGTTCCCAAAATTTAAAATGTTACATAATAATGTGACCATAAATGTGACTCAAAATCGCAAAACAAAATTATTTTTGATACCGTACTAAATTTTCTCCTCACAAAAAAAATAAAAAATAAATTTCGTGTACTATAAAGCATTGCAATGAACGAAATAGTGATGTTCAAGCAAACAATCAAAACAAACAAATACTTTGTTTCGATTGGTTTGCTATTATATTGTAATCGAACTCAAAATGTAAATTTGAAATCGATTCATTGTGATTTCAAATTTAATAGAAGAAAATAAATCATTTGGTTGACTTTTTTCCAAATAGCTCTTCACAAATTCACAAAACGATCACAAACAAATTGATTGGAAGTTGGACAGGACTACGTCTGTCAAGTAAGCTAATATTTTATAAATTGTTGCCAATTTATTGACTATAAATGGGGCCTTGAAAAAAATTCTTATAAAATGTGAGTAATATTGTTACGAAAATGTAAATAGATCTTTTATCGCACTGTACATACTCGTATAAGAGTAAGCATTGTATTGAATTGTATTAGAATTAAGAAATTACCAAAAATCATGACATATATTAAGGCTCAGTAATATTGTATGTATATAAAAGATACGCTCAGTAATATTGTGTATAAAAGTTATATGTTCCCACATATAGGAACTTGTGTATAAATTGTATATCACAGTTATACGTGTGGAACTCGAAGTTTATAACTTGTATATAGGGAGATTATACCACTTTGTTTTGGTATTTTCTAGGTGATTCTTTACATAACTTATATAAGAATAGATTCAAACTTATATAAGAAATAAATAAAGCAACTTAATCGCATTAGGTAGTTATTATTTGAAAATTAACCGGACTACTTAAATAGTTGAAAAGTAGATAGATAGATAGATACTAGATAGTAGATAGTAGATATGTGAATAATAATGTTATAAGTGAATAATAAGTAACCACAAGTGTAAATTTGTGAATTTTTGCTATTAGTGAATTAATATTGTAATTTAGGAATAAACGAGCTTTTGTTATGTTTTTATTTGCAAAATCCATTACGATCTCTGGAAAGTCTAAATTCGTAACAATATTCAAAAAAACAAATTGTGAAAAAGTTGTATAAATGTTAGAAGACTGTTTTTGACTAAATATTAATAGTCGAAACATTATCTACCAACTTCGTAAAGCTAAGACAGATTTAGTAAATAAAAATAAACTATTCATCATTACTATAAAAAAGTACTTTTTAGCTTTTTACTTTTCTTTTGTCTGCCAAAGACTTTTACTGAAGACTTTATTAGACCAGTCAAAGAAGCCATTGACCAAGTAATGTTCCTTTTCAAGGAAAAACAATATACTTTTCAAACAATAAAAAAATATGAAAATAAACGGTAAACCTGAAAGTTACCCTCCAACACTTAAGTATTGCTATCCGCAGGTAAGAAAATGTGGTTGTTGTTTAACAACATTTTCTTGCAGCTATGAAATATGTGCTTAAAAACAGCAATGGTCCATCTTAGTTGGTCGATTCACTTGCGGATGAACTTGATTTTCAGTCATTTTACGAGTGTGAGTATTTTTCTAACCAAAAGACAATAGCGGATGTACGGTTGGTAGTACATTATACGTTGAAAGTTTATCGCGCCCAACAGTTTCATTTGATGCTTAAGCGATTAATCGTATAATAGGGTTTACGATTATTTCAAAACGCTTGCATAACTATTAAGTTTTATTTTTAGTAGATGATTGCGTCTTGGTTGTACAGCAATTACCGACGAGAAATAGAGGAAGACACCAATTATTCTCTTAGGCAGCTTCGATTTTTACTCACTACACCATCTGTTTATAGACTTTAAACTTGCTAATATGTCAGCAAGTGGGCGCCGTGGCTCAGTGGATAGGTGCATGGACTTCTGAGCAGATGTTCGTGGTTCGAATCCCAGTAACACCAAAGTATTTTTCACGGTGTCCCACCTCTCGCGAAAGTTTGACAAACGTAAGAGAGTAATAACTTGTCACGGAAAGCTTCTCAATTCGCCGTTCGGATCCGGCATTAAATTGTAGGTCCCTCCATTTGTGTGCAAAAATATGCATGCTCAACACAAATGGTTGCGAGAAGTCAGGCCTTGGACCGCAGGTCTGTCGCGCCGGTATTAAAAATATGTCAGCAAAGTGAGATTAGAATTTTATATAAAACACAGTGAGAATTAAAAAAAGCAACCCATAAAAATTAAAAATGTTCATGTAAATTCTCTAATAGGGGATACATATGTGTGCAAAGTTTGAACCGGGTTAATTTGGAAAAAATTAACATTTAAGCATTTAACTTTTTACAAAAAGTTCGGTCTATCGAAGATACACATATATTTAAAATTTAAAGTAAATTGGTCTAATTTTTAAAAAATTTATACGGGCACCCCTCGGGCCTCAGGGCCCATTCGCTCAAAAAATGTCTAATAAGTTTCGTCCATCGGAGATACACATTTGTGTAAAATTTTAAGAAAATCGGGTAAATTTTGTAAAATATGGTATCCATATGGTATTTCCCCAATAATTCTGAAGAGGTGTCTTTAAAATCTTGCATTGCCATTGCGTATGCTTTCGCATCTATTCTATAATTCTTTCCTACTTTTCCCGAAAAGTTGAAAAAAAAGCCTTTGCCCAGCCTGTACCAAAAAGAGCTGGCATTCATTAATGATCGGCCACTTCTTATCCAAATCATTCTTTCAGTGACCGACAGCACTCTTAGCTTCCCATGTACGTCTCTTCTCTTCGCAAGTGGAACTCAAACAACAACGTAAGTTAAGCAGAAAATATTCTTACCTAGACAGCGTAATAAAATGGGAAGAACATAATAGAGTAGAATTCAACGCTTCCAAAACCATATGCTATCTCCAGTCTCGAAAAGTAAATATCCAGCGATTGTCCATGAGCTCCACTTGCATCGAGAAAACCGTAGACTAACCACATGTATTCACCCTATGTTTATGTTTTCTAAAACAGCGCAAAATTATTTCACTGCATCTAATCTGGTTACCGTTTAAAAGGTGTTCAATTGCCTTAACCTTGAGTACAATTCCCGATTTCGAGCCGATGTCATCCAATATATCTCCTATTTTACCCTCCTTTTAAACCTTAACGCCCACGCTATTTTTAGCATTATAAGGGATTATAAGGGTGTGGGCGCCGTGGCTCAGTGGAAATGCGCGTGACTACTGAGCAGGGGGTTCGTGGTTCGAATCTCAGTAACACCAAAAGTATTTTTCACGGTGTCCGACCTCTCGCGAATGGGTGACAAACGTTCCGAGAGTAATAAGTTGTCACGGAGCCGGCCTTAAATTGTAGGTCCCTTCCATTTGTGTCTAAAATATAAATGCGCAACATAAATGGTCGCGAGAAACTAGGCCTTGGACCGCAATGGTCTGTCGCGCCGAATATTATTATTATTATAAGGTTCCAAAACCCAATTTAAGACTCCGATGTTAAATTATGGGAAAGAAATATTCACTGGACGAGATGATATTTCCCCATTAGTTCTGAAGTAGCTTTTTTCCAAACTGGCGTTACCATTAATAGTAAGCTTTTTCATCGATTCTATTCTTTTGGATATTCGAGCCTCGTTCGGTCACGAGCTCATCATAGTTGCGGCAACCAGAGGCTATCCACAAGGCGGAGTCCTATCACCACTTCTATGGCTACTGGTGATGGACCAACTACTAGACAGGCTTAAGAACAATCTTATCACAAACATTAGCTATGCGGATGACCTAGTCCTAATGGTGCGTGGTAAATTCGAGAGTACGATAGCAGAACACATGAAATTCGCTCTCAAACTAGTAAACGAATGGTGTAGAGAGGTTGACCTAAGTGTTAACCCAGACAAAATAGTATGCACCGTCTTCACAAAAAGGAAATAAATAAGTCTTCCCAGGGGAGGCATGTTCGACCAAAAACTAACATGGAACTCTCATATGTCATACATTACCAACAAAGCTAATAAAGCTTACTTCACTTGCCAACGCATGTTCAGCAAAACGTGGGGAAAAACCGGCAAATGATTCTATGGCTATAGCAAAGCATTATCAGACCGAGGCTCTCATACGCAGCCCTTATATGGTGGCTAAAAACAGAGCAATCTACGACACGCTCAAAACTAAATAAAATTCAGAGACTAATCTGTCAAAGTACAACAGGTGCGATAAGGACTTGTCCAACGGCAGCTCTTGAAAAGCTCTTGTGACATCCACCACTTCAATTGTACATCATCAAAAGCGAGGCTGGAAAGAGAGTCACAACAATTAATATAACAAACCAAATGAAAGCAAATAAACCAGGACACACAACCATCACTAACAAAATCAACATAGATAGTGGTATTGTCCTTCGATCAGACTCAATGATAAAAACCACTAATTTCCAAAGGAACTTCTCAATAAGAATACCAGAACGATATCCAGTTGAAAATATCATAAACAACCTTCCCCTTCATGTATTTATCTGGTAAACAGACGGATCTAAAACAGAAACAGGGACTGGTGCAGGAGTATTCGGTCCTAAAACCACAATACGAATACCCCTAGGAAAATTCTCAACCATCTTCCAGGCAGAAACATCAGCCTGCACCATCGAATGCATTAAAAGAAGACTTAGAAGAACCGAGATCTACACGATCTCCGACAACCCAGTTTTCAACACCGAATGGAACGAGGCAGCAGAAGCGCAGAAGGAATTTTCACCTGCCCCGAACCAAGCCTTGTCTATTCTACAACCCACCTCAAGACCCAAATAAATGAGTGGGTAAATATCGCAATCAAAGCAGAATGGAAATCATCAATTGGGATGAGACAAACCAAAAAGCTTCTCAAATTCAACATAAAAGACATAAACAAGGCAGTTAAGTTAAACCTCCATGCAGTCAGATCTCTTGTCTAGTACATGACAGGCAACGGCCCATTTGACGGCCACTTAATAAAAATGAGAAAATCCCAAACGGATCGCTGCCGCTTCTGCAACGGGGCAAAACAAACGCCAGAACACATACTCTTCATATGTGACGCCCTTACCAGGAAAAGATGTCAATACCTCAAGGCTCACACAACTCCATGTCAAAATGTCAAACCGATCGACCAGGCAGATATGGTGGCATTCATAAAGGAACCAAGCCACTACATATTGTGGTAAATATCCGGGATGCACAATAGATCTCAAAGTCCCAGTGCACAGGACTTCTCAGCCCACTAAAAATAACAATAATAATAATAAAGGTCATTATGTCCATAGACCCAGAAGAATAAAAGAACAATTATAAGTTTAAAAAATCCAACAGACTTATAAAAATAACAGAGTTTACAATCGCACAACGGAAACTATTATTTAAACAAAACCAAGTCTTGAATTAAATTATTTCAGCTTCAGTTAGTAATAACTTCTTTGCTAATTGCCGCTATTTGTTGACCTTCTTCTGAAATCAGTCTCCCATATCCAAAAAGACAAATAAATTCAAGTTTTCATCTTTAATTCAGTCATAGTTAATTCCAAAGATGACCCAATTTAGTCGTTCCATCATCGTCATCATGTTAATCTAGCGTAACGAAGTTGGTTCTGTTTCCGGATTTTATCACACGATCGTATAGAGATCTGGAAATACTTTACGAAAAAACCCTCGCACGCAACGATGGAAATTGAAGATTTTTTTATATTTTCTTTTTTAGTTAAGGTTAAAGTGAAACCTTAAACAAGGGAGTACTGAATGTGACAAGCCCCCTTCGCTTTTTTATTCGTCGTTTTAACTTTTTTTGTGCAAGAGATTAAGCCAATGGTCAAAAGAAAATTTTTTTTGTAAGAAACCAGTGAGTATTTTTTCTGGAAGCAAAATCTTCTTTTGATCATGTCTCATGATCATGAGTCGTGTTGACACAGACTCCTGATTACAATATAATTAAAAAACACCAAGTCCCAGTAAACTGTCCTTATATTGCGTGCAATTACTCAATTGGTTAATCACTCCCAATTGGGAGAGGGGTCTGAGTGTGAGTACCTCTCAAAAATTTGTTACTTCCTAATCAATCGCACATCAATACAAACTTTTAAACCCTATCTGCAATACGAGTATACTGGGAGCAAGCGGTAAATGGAGATTATCTCCCAAAGATGGATAGTGTATCGTAATCGTAATTCACAACGATGTTAACAAAGTGTGCACGCGTGTGCATTGCTCAGATTGACATATCACTCAGAGTTGGACGAAAACTGGATAAACAAGTTTTTCATTTTCTGTATTTACGATTATCTTTGTCTGTTTAATTTTTTTAATTCAGTTGATTACGAAAAAAACATGTTGCTTGGACCGCTGTGTATGGATTGGTAATTATATTGTAATTTGAAGACAGATTTCTTACTCCAGATTGGACGATTTAATTTGAAAATAACTGCAGCAGTTCTTTATTTCATGACAGCGAGGTTTTATAATTCTTCAGTAAAGCAATTTAATTTCTAAAACCTATAAAATGTAGAAAATTGGTGCGAATTGGAAATGTGTATTGTGTAGAAATTACAATTCAAACAGCAAACCATTAAATCATCCTTTGCGTTTCGTTAGATATTTGTCTGGAAAAGAATAATTGTCCAGATTCTAATGAAGTCTCCCTTAATGCAAAGAGTTTCAATGTTTATGCGTTACTTCGCTAAATGAGTTTTATTTCAGAATGGCCTTGCAACTTTACTCTCAAACTTGATTTAGGGTCGCTGGCTGCTTTCGCACAGTAAGACCGGTCTATTGTAGTACCACAGATTTATTACGTTTTTCCCTTTTATCACAAAGCCCATTTTGAGCTTTTAAAAATCTCAGGATGTCTCTTACTTTAAAGTTTTCGAAGTCCAATAAATTGTTTGATATGTAATATACCAAATAGGAAAAATAGTAATTAATATATTCAGAATCTTCTGCAATGGTAATTCCAAGCCGTTTTTCAAGGCCAAACGGACTAATGCCAATACACAATTCCAAAATTAATTGATTTTGCTTTGCGTGTTAATTGTTCATCTATTTCTTGCACTCCAAAAACTTGCCTAGCGCTAATATCGTGAATATCTTGTCCGTTTGCAAAGGATTCTTTAAATGCTGCAACGTTTGCAACGTATGCCAAAAGCCTCAATTCTATTTGCGAATAGTCAGCAGAGATTATCTTGCATCCTTTTGGCATATGGTTTTTGTAGATTTTAAACGGGCTTCGCGTGGGCCGAAGCATGATGTGGCAGATTTTGTCTAGCTATGGTGTTCCAGAAAAACTCATTAACATCATTAAGGAGCTGTACCGCGACTCAACATGCCGCGTCATTTATAACGGTCATCTTGGCTCACCTTTCAACATCTACTCGGGAGTCAAGCAAGGTTGCACCCTCTAACCATTGCCTTTCACAATTGTCATCGACTGGGTGATGAAAATAGTAACCCGTACTCATTCGGGTTTGCCATGGAATATTTTTTACCGCTTAGAAGACGTGGACTATGCCGATGATATCTGTCTCCTATCACAATCGCTATGTGACATGGAGCGAAAATTAAACTCACTAGAACTCCACGCTAACAAAGTGGGTTTAAAAATTGACGTCTCAAAAACAAAACTACTTCCCGTTAACGCTAGTGGAACATGTGATCTCTCAATTGAGGGACATCAGATAGAGGATGTCGATAAGTTTTGTTATTTGGGCAGCTGGGTGTCAAGAAATGGTGGTGCTGACTCGGATGTCTGCTCTGGTATAAACAAGGCGCGACACTCCTATAGTTTGCTAAATAAGTCACTGAGTCAATTGCGACGCGCCTCCAAGTCTTCGTCAACAAGTGCTTAAGGAGGATACTGAGAAAAAGATTGCCGGACATTATCACCAATCAAGACTTGTGGAAAGTAACGCAGCAGGAAGCAATCGCGATTACCATCTGACGAGGAAAATAGAGCTGGATTGGAAAGAAAGAAGATGACTCCTCCAGAATGAAACCTGCACCAAACAGTTAATTTTTGTGGCTGTATTGAATGGTATTTCGTCAATAGCTTCGGGTTTCCAAATTTTTCATAAAATGTGACAATTTTGCTTATTAACGAACACGTTAAGCTAGAAATGGTCTTCATCGCCCATTAAGCGCACGTAAAGCTGTCGCAAATGCGACAATTTGAATACTTCGCGAATGTTGTTTAAGCGAGTAGTTTTCCATAATTGACAAATGACAAGTATAGACGAGTGGAAACGTCAAAGAAACCGCAGCTAACTTTAAGTATAGCTCAGAAACCCCATGAGAACAATTGATTCCTCCAATTGGGCCTTTATATAAAATCCGGTGTGTATAGAAAATTACAGAATTTTGATGGCTTATTTAATAGAAAAAGTTTCGATAGTAATCGATTGATAATTATTCCAATTATTAACATTTATGTTTAATCAACAATTGTTTTGTTAAATAAAATCTTATAAAATGAGGATATTTTCAAACCAAAGACAAACACTTATTATGTATTTTAATTTAAATAGGAATTGATCCTAAAGAAAACAAGCAATTGCAACTACCAATATTGGTAAGCATAAATTGGTAAGCTCCCTTTTTAACAATTCCATCGCCCATAAAATTTAAAAAGCTGCTTAAAATAAGAGCTGCTCTTTGTTGACAAAGTGTAATAATATGCGAGATTTAATGGACAAAGAGTAAGTGAAATCGCCAGACTATTCCGACCACAGGTCACTATAGTTAAATACTAAAGGTCATAGATGGATTCATTGAGGTACCTCGGAGCTAAAATATAAAATTAAGGTAATTTTTGGTAAGTATTCCCTTAAGCATGTAGCTTTAAGTTATGTAACATTACATAATCTTTCAGTCATATTAAAAACTCCACATGGGTCGTCTAGTTATGGTAATAATTAGTTATATTGGAAAGAGCAAGTAAAATTTAACGTCGTATTTTTTCTAGTCTAAGGGAATGATCATTAATCAATAACCTATTTACGCAGAAGATTTCGAAACCATAAATTAATAGCGAATTCAGAGAATTTCAGCCAAAAATAATGAATGTACCTTTAAAGGTCATATTCATTCATTAGAAGATTTCTTCATCATTATATTGTTTCCACAGTTTTTTATGTTGCATTTTTTAAGTTACTTCTTTGGTTAAACTGAATTGTAAATAGAAATAATCAGAGAAATGAAAATAAATGGGTCGTACTTAAAATATTCAACTAAATTAGTAAAGATTTTGTTCTCACAATTGTAGCAGAGTTAAATTTCTTCTCTTTGATTGCAATCATTTAAAATGAAAGCATTACTCAAAATGGGTACCTTTCTATAATAGAAATAAAAGTTAAATTATTTTGCACTAAATGCAATTTTCTCTTTACGGTACATAATAAAGTTGCCACAATCATACAGCATTTGATTAGAGACATTTAAAGTCAATTGTTGATAACATAAACAAAAGACATTGTTTGTTTGTTAATAAAGGTGTTAGAAAGTCAGTTTAACAATGCGGATGAGGAAAAAAAACCTCGCATATAACATCAGTAGATAATGCGAAATTTCTTTATTGTTTATACAACTTTAATTGTGTAATTAATTTAATTTTTTTTTGCTAAATAAATTTGCAAACATTCACAATTAACATAACTCTGGATTTGGCATCTGGTAATCGTAAAATAAAACCTTTTGTCTGAGTAGAAACAAGTTGGGTAAAAAATGATAGTGGTAATGATAAGGTTCTTTTAATTATTGGAAAGCTTTTAGCCTGATTTGTAAGCTACAACCTGGTAATGGAGCGCATTAAAGATGTGAAAAGACTTTGTGCTTTTAAGTATCTCATAACTGAAGACTTTCTTTGGCTAACTTGTTAACTACTTTTTTCTTTAATTGGGTATTGCAAAAAGTAAGGTAATTGGTAAGCAGTTAATTAATAGTTGTATAAGCGGGGCAATAGCTTTAAAAACAATAGTACTTAAAAAATAGAAATAAATGTGTACTAACAGCTATGCACTCGAATGATACAGTCTTAAAGAGTGTGTTAAAAAGACTTTAAAGTTTTGATTGCAGTTTTACTTTATGTGTTGGAAATAGTTCTCGAGACGCGCGACACGCGCCTTACGCGGAATATAAAAAGTCTCTTCTATATGGGAGACTTAATTTTTGAATCGGTTTCTCGATTCCATTTTGATTCGCTTCCAACTCAAGTGTTACATGCATTTTAGACAAAATTTCGAAACAGTTTTATGATTCGTTTTAGATTCGGAAATCTGATTCCATTTTAAATCGGAAAGCTGATACAGAAGAAAATTGCAAAACGTATATAGAATCGATACTTATACAGGCAAAAAATGTACACTTGTTCGAATATTCTTTATATGAAGATCATATACAGGGAAAACTACATTTTCCACCACAGCGCCACCTATCGGGTCCAAATTTTCAAATCCAAAATTTTGTCAACGAATTTCTTTTTATTTAAATATTATATGGTGTGAATTTGAGCCGAATCGTTCCATAAATAAGAAATTTCGGAAAAACGACACCAGCGCCACCTATCGGGTCCAAATTTTGTCAACGACTTTCTTTTTATTTAAATATTATATGGTGTAAATTTGTGCCAATTTGTTCCATAAATAAGAATTTTCGGGAAAAAAAACGACACCAGCGCCATCTATCGGGTCCAAATTTTGTCAACGATTTTCTTTTTAAATTCTCTATATTGACTTCACTTGCCCGTGGCTGGCTGGCTGGCTGGCTGGCTGGCTGGTAGGCTGGCTGGCTGGCTGGCTGGCCAAATCTTGTGATCAATTTTTAACCCACTTCCTACAGCCCAATTTTATTGAAATTTTGCACACATGTATATCTCCCAAGACAACACTTTCTATTCCAATTTGAGGCCCCTCTGGCCGCGGGATCGGGGGGCTCCCATACAAATTTTTTACAAAATTTACCCGATTTTCTTTAAATTGTGTACACATGTGTGTCTTCGATGGAAAACACTTTTTGTAAAAATTTGGAGCGATCGGCCCCTTGGGGACCCCAATATACAATTTTTAAATATCGCTATATCGCATCAGATCACGGCAAAGTCTACGCTCTGTGCTTTGTGAGCAGCGCTGTTCGCTGCCGCTGCGTCATTTGGTGAATGATTTTGCCACAAAACGAGCACGCAGTGTGTGTGTGTGTATCCCTGATTAGAGAATTTACAAGAAAAATTTTAATTTTTATGGGTTGTTTTTTTATTTAAATATTATATGGTGTGAGTTTGAGCCAAATCGTTCCATAAATAAGAATTTTCAGAAGAAAAAAAACTATACCAGCGCCACCTAGCGGGGCTGATCCAACTCAGAAACCTTCGCGTAGCAATTACGAACAAACTCGCAGAAGGAAGTATCCCATTTGGTCCAACCGTTTTCAAGTTTTAAGCATCCGAACAAACCACGATCCATTTATATATATATATAGATAATTACTAAAAAACGAACTCGATCAGCACTCTTTGTCTAGTTTTTCTTTACGTGCCGTTTTCACTTCAAATAACAATAATGCTACAATAAAATAATTTGCTTGTGTGTATACATATACGTATAAAATATAAAATAAAATAGGCGCGACAGACCATTGCGGTCTAAGGCCTAGCTTATCGCGACCATTTGTGTTGTGCATGTATATTTTTGGACACAAATGGAGAGGCCTACAATTTAAGGGTGGATCCGAACGGCGAATTGAGAAACTTTTCGCGACAAGTAATTACTCTGGAACTTTTGTCACCCATTCGCGAGAGGGTGGATACCGTGAAAAATACTTTTGGTGTTACTGGGATTCGAACCACGAACCGCTGCTCAGTAGGCATGCGCTTTTCCACTAAGCCACGGCGCCCACCAAATTTAATATAGAGAATTTTATAATAAAATTTTCTTTGACGATTGTATCTCGCTCTCGTCGTCACGCGGTATTGTGAATAGGGCTCGAATCTTTAATCTTTCCTGCTCCTGTTTTTACGCACATAGTTGAGAATTATTCGCCAAAGCATGTCAATCTTACCAAATTGTGTATCTGATTATAACGGGTGTTTTTTTAAGAGGTTGCCGATTTTTTTTTTGAATAAAACACATATAAAATTATGAAATGACCAAAATTTTTTTTTATTTGGTAGATAATTTTTTGGCATTTAACATTTAAACACAATTTCTGGCATATGGCTACCACGACTATTTTTCACAAATGTCATTCTGGAGGTCCAATTTTCCAGCACTTTTTCAAGCATTTGAGGGCGTATGTCAGCAATGACACGTTGAATATTGGTTTCCAAAGCGTCAATCGATTGAGGTTTATCCACATAAACCAATGACTTCACGTATCCCCACAAAAAGTAATCGAGTGGCGTCAAATCGCACGAACGCGGAGGCCAATTCACCGGACCATTTCTCGAAATAATGTTGTCGTTGAAAGTTTCTTTCAATAAGTCGATTGTTTCACGTGCTGTATGGCAAGTGGCACCATCTTGTTGAAACCACATTTCATCCATATCCATATCTTCAAGATTTGACAACAAAAACTCATTTAACATGGTTCTGTATCGATTTCCATTCACGGTAACGCGTCGTCCTTCCTCATTTTTAAAGAAATATGGACCGATGATCCCACCAGCCCATAGACCGCACCAAACAGTACATTTATCAGGATGCATTGGTAATTCTTGAACGGCGTGTGGATTATCTTTGCTCCAAATGCGACAATTTTGTTTGTTGACGTATCCATTTAACAAAAAATGCGCCTCATCACTGAAGAGAATTTTACGGTAAAAAAATGGATCTTCGTTCAATTGATTTAACGACCAATCACTGAATTCACGGCGCAAACGATGGTCGTGTGGCTTTAATTCTTGCACCAATTGAATTTTGTATGGCACCAAACCCAAATCTTTACGTAAAATTTTCCATAAAGTCGATGGACAAAGTCCAATTTGCTGAGCACGACGACGAATCGATAAATTGTCGTTTTCTTCGACACTGGCCTCAACGACAGCAATATTTTCTTCTGTACGAACTCTTCTCATTCTTGTCGGTGGCTTGGCATCCAAAAGAGTGAATGTAGACCGAAATTTGGTAATTACGTTCTTTATGGTGGTCTCTGACGGACGATTATGTGCACCATAAAATTCACGAAGTGCTCTATAAACATTTTTAATTGAACACTGATTTTTAAAATAAATTTCCACGATTTGAAAACGTTGTTCTGGAGTTAACCTATTCATAATGATTTGCCAAACAATACTGAGTAGAAATGCCACTTGAGCTGTCAAAACAACTGTCATAAAATAAAACGACATCTATCGGAAAAACAAACCTCCTAAAAAAACACCCTTTAGATACGGTTTTTAAGACCAACTTATCCTATGTAAAAGTTGCCAGCATCCATAAGCAAAATGGAAACTACGCATAGCACTTAACACCTTGACATGATTGATTTGCATGCAACATCTCATCTCATATTATTAAAAAAAATTATGTTTATTGCATCTCAAAATGGCTGCTTAAGCCAAATTTAAAATTTAAATATAAATGAAATTTTAGTTGAAAATAACTTTCTTACAATGATTTGCTTAAATTAAACGCTAATTTACCTTATGCTATAATATTAGAAATACCGACAAGTCCAAATTTGGCAATCCACATAAAAATTGTTTACCATTTAAGCGCGTAATGAATTTCTAATTTGCCAATAATAATTCATCAGAGAACAACATTATCACAAATTTATGGCAAGAAATGTTTAGTCAAATTATCAGAAAGAATTAATGTTCAATTACTTGATGTTGGCCATATTGGGAATCATTTAAAAAATACACATTATGTGTAAACAAGGTGGTCTTTTAATTTAAACTGCAAAAGAACTTAATATTTTACTATAAGTTCTATTGAGGAAGGGTTATACATTACAGTTAAGCTATTAATTGAGTCCAATCAAATGAAATCAGTTACAGAACCTTCAAGTTTTATTGGAAAAACGAATGCTTTACCGCATATAGCTGTTGTAGCTGTTCATTCACATGAATGAACATTTTACCCATTCGCGGTTTTATTTGCGTTGTTGTTGAATTAATTTTTTTTTATTAAAGAAACTTAACTACCTATAATGGATCAGTCATACTTGTAATTGAAAAATGTCATAAATTGTGTGTTACAAAAATAAGATGTTATGTCAGACTAGTCGTACATTACTCGTTTAATATTTCACATCACTGCATCTGTGCATAAATGCAATAATTACGGCGTAGGAGTGTAACAAACTCGCGAAACCAATTCCCAATTGAACCACAAACAATTTTCTAACTAACCTATTTTTCACAATTTTTCGCTTCGTTTTGCAATTACTGCAAAGTTAGGCTTTGGAAATTATATTTTCGATTTTTTTTATAATGTACACACAGTCAAAGGACTTGCACCTTGCTTAGCACAGCGTGGGCATTCGGGCATTAAGGAGTTAAAAAAAGGTTAGATAATTTTGCACATGTGTCTTAAATTACTGGAGATCATAGAAATGCGGAAACATAGAGTCCACATTTTATTGTTCGCCTAAAGAAGGAATCTCTAGACTCGTGAGCTCGAGTTGTGGCACGGGTATTTCGGTTATGGTCTTTAGGGGGTTTTTATGCTCCATTTGAGGGTCTATTCGGGTATTTTGGGGAGTTTTTTTCAGAGTCTTTTTAGGGTCTTTTTAGGGTCTCTTGAAGAGTCTTTTGAAGAGTTTTTTGAGCGTATTTTGGTAGTCCTTTGGGGATTCTTTGAGAGGTCTTTTGGGTATCATTTGAGGGTCTTTTTTGTGGTCTTTTGAGGGTCTTGTGTGGTGTTTTGGGGGTATTCTTATGATTATTGCATCTTTTGATGGTCTTTTGGGGTCTTTTATGGATCTCTTGAGGTACTTTTTGCGCCACAACATCGAAGAAGTTTCACTTACACCGCTCGTAAAGGTTACATGAAGCACTGATTTTTTGTTTACTCTGGTCACTTTTGACTTGGTACAGTAAGAAATGTGGTTAAAGTCTTCTATCAGAAGTCAAATAATCGTAATAGGTCGTACATCCTAAAAGTATGCTACATAAAAGTGCTTTTTTTGGTATGCAGTATTTACATTGCGATTTATTTTGGGATTCGCATTAGTAGCGCATATGAGTATAATAGAATTCGAATCCTAAAATAAATCTCACTGTAAATACTGCATACCAAAAAAAAAAAAAGCACTTTTATGTAGCATACTTTTAGGATGTGCGACTATAGATTATTTGAAATATAACCGCCTGCAAGTTTGAATCATTATCGAAAATATAGTCAAACCAGTTTGTGCGGTTTGCATGATTTTTGTAAAAGAACATGATTGAACATTTAGTGTATTTTTAGAAGATGACTCATTGCATATAAGTAGGTATCGTTATCGTAAAAAAGGGAATGAAGCTACAATGGTATTTTCTCGATATTTCTCGATATAATATTAGAAGTTTCTGGAAGTTTTTCAGTGGGTATGAAAGGTGGCGTTCACTGCAGAGAATTTATTAGTTAATTGGAACTTAACCAGTGTTGTTAAAAAGCTCTTGCTTGCAGAATTATTGTACAAGTATAAGTATTAAGTATTAAGTGCATTTTTCCAGCATAAAATTGTGAACTTGTGTTATTTTTTTGCTGTTTGTGAATTAAAGTTATTATTTGTTAATTAATAAACTAGTGTTGTGTTTTATTTGCAAAATCCTTTACGATCTCTAAAGCCTAAATTTCGTAACAATATCATAAATCAAAATCGACACGTTCTCAATTAAAAACACAACCAAGAACCCAGAGTTCTCATTAAAATCTTTGTTGAAATAAAATGTAAAGAAATTTTAAAGTTCACAATATCGCAATATTAGTTGCCATAGATATTTCACAGCTCAACAAAAGCAATTACAAATTTAGTTTTTCCTCTCTCATTTGTATATTTGACTTTTGGTAGTATTCTTCTAGCAGATTAAGCCATAAGCTGATTAAATCTGAAGGGCTCGTAATTCATGAACTGGAAGGACTTCATGTATGGAAGGAAGAAACAATGCTAGAATAATGGAGAAAAGGCATTTTTTGCCTAATACACAAGAAATCTCGCAACGTCGTGGAGCAATTATCAGAATGAGTACCACATATAAGATTTTCTTCTCTATGCCAAAAGTCAATAGTTGCCAATTCCAGAATGGCTTCATCTAAGCCAAATCAACAACTAATCCAAATTTGACCCATATAGGCTGGTAGAAAAATGTCCAGAGTTCCAAAACTTACTCAATGTGTCTATAGACTTGAAAGCTGTTTATGATAGCATAGCTTGATAGAATTCGGCATCCCAAATCGACTGGCACGACTATGTATGTTCACAGTTCACCATGACCAATGTTATAATGCAAGTAAAGATATGAAATGACCTGCGTCTCCTTCAACATAGCGTTGTAGAAAGTGATCTGCGACTCTGATGTAACGGTTATGACGATGCATATAAATGAAATCAAAACACAGTACATGGTGACCATCTCTTCGAGCAGAAGATCCAACATTTGTCCCTCAATTAAGATAGTGGAGCGCGAATTTAAAAAGGTACAATCCTTAAACTATCATGGGTTAATTCTGGCAACCGATAGCATCAAACCAAAAATGAGAACACAGTTGCTTAGAGGTAACAAACCCTACTTTAGTCTTTCGGGACTCTCAAACCTAGATATGTAATTATATGACATTTAAAGCGAGCTTCTCAGCTCGCCATATAGATAGTTGTAATTCAGTCTAAACACTGAATTATTTAAAAAGCCCAATAGTAACCATTTAATTCACAAAATTCGTAACAACTTTTTGGGGAATTTTTTTCTGTGAAAAAAAAATGTTTTTCTTATTTTTTTGGGAAATTTTTTATTTCTTAAAAAAACGCGTCACACGCACCTCACGCGACACGCGCCACATGCGCCACACGCGTCCTAATTGTTTTAAAATAAGTCCCATTAAATTCTGACTGGTAGAAGCCGAGATATACGAATTCCTACCAAAAACTTCTGCTATTCATCAGGCACAGACCGGATTTCTAACTTCAAATGCGAATGGCAATTTATATGTTAACCAACATTTTCAACAATTGCCTAAACAATAGTTACTCTCCAGACAACTGGAAGGTGGCCAAATTAGAACCAGTTCCTTAGAAAACTGACCGCTCCAGCGTAACTGGTTACCGTCCAGTAGCCTTACTGTGTTGCATCAGTAAATTATTGGAATCTTTGATCCGTAAAAAGATCAATACGTTTTGTTCGGAATGAAACCTTATTACTTCCTTTCAGTTCGGCTTCCGAGAGAAGCACTCTACTCTGCACCCTCTGCTGAAGCTTCACAGTGACGTCACTAAAGGATTTAGCGTCAAAAGTAGTACAGTAGCCTGCTTACTAGATATCGAAAAAGATTTCGATAGCGTTTGAACAAATTAGTTTTGGTTTCCCCAATTAATCGTGAAAATAATTGAAAATTTTCTATTAAACAGGGGTTTTTGGTACAGATGTACGGCAGCCCATCGACAAGAAAAGAATTAAAGGCAGAGTTCATCAAGGTTCCAGACTTGGACCAGTCCTGTTTAGCATTTTCACGCCGGATCAACCCACCAATATAGCCGGAACAGGCACAATGCATTTCGCGGATGACTCCATCACGTATGCCGTTTCTCAAATCTCCTGAGATAGCTGCCCGAAGAGTGGAGGAACACCTCCGAAATCTTTGGGATTACTACTTGAAGTGGGGACTAAGGAACAACGCCAACAAAACGGAACTCATCTGCTTCCCAGCAACCAGCAACCGAAAAAGGGATACGAAAAATCACAAGCCGATGCAGAGTCTTAAAAATCACCCATCCGGATACGGACACGACAATAAATACCAAGTCAAAGGCTAAGTACCTGGGAATCAACTTTACCGAGAGGCTCAAGTTTAACTCTCACATTGATCAAACGATGAAGAAAGCTTACTATGCTCTTGATCTGGTTCACCGCCTTCTAAGAAGGCCAAACGGACTGTCCAACAAGACCAGGCTTCTCATCTACAAGCAGCTCATCAGGCCAGTGATAACCTATATGGCTATTCCATATGGTCCACCGTCTCACCAACAACGATAAAGAAGATCTCTCTATTTGAAAGGAAGGTACTTAGGATATGTACAGGACGCTGGAGGGTGCCACACAGCAACATGTTTGTGTCGACTACAAGGCTTTACGAAGCAGTAGGTCTGCTCCCAAAAACCGCCCACTTGTTCCAAAATGCGAGGAAATTCATTGACGGATTTGAAACACATCCTAATCCTGAGATGCAGGGACTGAGAATCGAGGAAATCGAGCCAAGTCACCGGTACATACACATAGAGGAATCACAGATGCTAGATTCAATGAAACCTTTAACAATCAAGACGACTCCTTCTACGAGAAGGTCAGCAACCCACACAACAGAGGCTGAAGTTCGCCCTGCTTATACGCCGCTTTGTATTTTCATTTTTCTCGGGCCCCTATTGTTAAGCCGACACTTATTAATATTAGTTATAAGTTTAGTTTCAAGTCAAAATTGTATAATACTTAAATTTATAATAAAATATCTTATTCTTAATGTATGCGAGTGACTACACACACCCGTCCGTGTATGTATATTTAATTGTAATTCATTCTAAAGACTAATTTATCTTAAAAGCCTAATAGTATGCAACGTTAAATGTAGGTATTTAATTCATAAGCGATAGTTCTTTCAGTCATAAGAGATTTCTGAAAAAACCGCATTAAACTTTGCAAACCTTTAGGCTTAAAAAAATCGATAGCGATCGACGTAGAATTAGTATTTTTCCCCTATGAATGTAAGAATTACGCCATCGCAAGCCGAGCGCTAACCAATTGTTTTAAAACAAGTCCCATCAAATTTTGACTGCTAGAAGCCGAGGTATATGACACGGCAAACAAACATACAAAAGTACAAATGTACACACGTTCGCTGAAAAAATGTTCATGTCCTCTGAATATAACCTGCGCCCTTTGGGCTCGCAATACATCCAAGCTACGGAAGTATAAGACAATTGTAATACCATCTATATAGATCCGAGACTTTGGTGCTTTACGAGAAGAACTCTGACGCCTTAACGTTCTAGATGAATGTCTTACGAAGAATTGTTGGTCCCTTGTTGTGAGGAAGGACAATTCTACACGAAAACTACTTTTTAAATTATTTATAATAACTTCGCGTCGGCATGTGACTGTCTCTGTCGTTCACTGCCTGGTGGAATTCAATTTTTAACCTACTTCCTAAAGCCCGATTTTATTAGAACTTTGCTCACGTACGTATCTCCGATTAGAGAATTTAGATGAAAAATGTTTATGGATTGTTTTTATAAATTCTCTATATTAACCTCGCGTCGGTGTGGTGGTAGCTGGCTGGGTGGTGGAATCTTGTGATTAATTTTTAACCCACTTCCTACAGTCCGATTTTTTTCAAACTTTCTACACATGTGTATCTCCGATTAGAGAATTGAAACATTAAAATTTTCATAGGTTTTATTTTTACTACAAAAAATTCTATGGGCAAAAGTGAACTATCAAAAGAAATTTTTTTGTTTATATTTTGGCAACTTTCTGAATTTGACAAAATGAAATAAAATGGAAGAAAGATCAGTTCATTTGCTTACCGATGAAATTTTAAACGAGTATTTATCGGATACTAGTTGTTACCCCCGGCGTTACCCGGGACCCGCGACCATCACTACCATACCGTTTAGACCCACTAAAAGCTAAAATAACAGACATTGTCTAGCTGCCCCTCGCACACTACTGACTCAACCACACTGACCGCTCCTCCACTGAAACTACCACACAGCATTGATGCCCATCACCAACTACCCGCCACCGACCCAAAATTGTAGCCTATTACGTGTTCGAATCGTTAGTTCATACGTAAATCTCATGGAAAACGGCATTTATTCAGTTTTTCCCAAATATTCTAATTTTTCTGGTTCCTATAATCATCCCCGGACTATTACGAACATTTTAAAAAAAAAATAGCTAAATCGGTCCAGCCGTTTAGCCGTGAAAAGGTAACAGCAGACAGAGTTACTTTCACATTTATAATATAAGTATGGAAGCATGGATGTAATGCATATTTTAAACGATAGGTTAAGTCCACCACCAACGCCATCTATTGAAAGTAATCCGAAGTGGCTATAAAAATGAATGCCCACTGTCGAAATACAATTGTTAAGTGCATTCCCATACAAAATTCCCACACAAAACGCAAATTTTTATTTTTTCGATTTCCGGCTTTTCCTTTGGGGATTTGCGAAACTTCCTTAACCACCCCAGTTTTGAGACGAACAAAATAAAAATAGAATCATTCAAATCGGTCGAGCCATTCTCAAGTTTTTGCGAGACTAACGCACGGTAATTGATTTTTATATACATATATAGAGATTTGCATTTTTTATTTATTTATTTGTTTATATTAAAATCTGAAACTGGAAATCTTAAGTTTTTGCCAAATTAATTTTTGGTGGTACAAACTAGTCCCGATACCAATTTATACTTTCGCTTTTGGTAAGCGATTTTGTAAACAAAGATCCAAATTAATCCAACAATTGAATGTTAATGATTTAAATAATATAACAAATACACAGCCATGTCTTAAAGAAATCTGCAAACATTAACCCAATAATTTCGATTTTCCCATTTAAACAAAAAATTTATTACATTTTTCAAATTTCGTCGCCCGTATCGTATTAGCCATAAATTGCACGCATCCGGCAGTTGTCGTTGCCATTTTTGTAACATCTAAAAAATATACCATAAATGGATTTCGTTAACACATAAATTAGTAATTAAACCAAATTGGGAATTAATCGTTTTTTTTTTGGCTGTGCGCGTTTTTCTGAGATTTCCGCTCAGATGTTTGATTGGTTGTTTTTTTAATGTAATCTTTGAATCTATTATGCAAAGATAACATGAAAAAACCTCCAAAATCATTGATTTTGATTCTAATTCACAGATAGAGAAAACATCATAGAATTATTTTTGATTCCTTCCCAGGTGGTTATGGGGTTAGTCGTAAAAACGGTGCGACGTTTTAAGAATTAGCCTTGTCCATGTATAATCTTCAAATTTTTAAGTAGCATCGCAGTCATTTAAATTCACACTTATTCCAATTAATTCTAACTTTAGGTAATTAGGAAAAATATAATTAAGGATTATATTTTAGTTAATATAGGGATAGAGTTCAAAGAAGAATTTTGAATCCAAGTAAAGTTTTATGGCTATTTGACAATTTGGAGAGGTTGCAGTCGCAGTCATTTAAATTCACACTTATTCCAATTAATTCTAACTTTAGGTAATTAGGAAAAATATAATCAAGGATTATATTTTAGTTAATATTGGGATAGACAATTTGGAGAGGTTGCATGCTGAGCATCCGGTCTCTCGTGAGGTAGTATATAACATCATTACCCCTGGGCTTAAAGAAGTTTTTCGGCCTAAGAGTCTCCTGGTCTCTGGCCGATTATGTTACACAAGTAACTGGAACTGTCGACTTCCTTGCTAATGAACATTTTAAGAAGCTGTCTCCTACTCAATTATGTCCACCGAAGATGGAGAGGAGTTTGGGTAGTTTTCATACAGAAGAGGCAATGAATCAGCAAAGTATTTTAGGCCTCTAAGTCTATCATATTCTGGCTAAAGACTCTCGAGCGAATTCTAGATCATCATATCAGGCAACGATTTGAAGTCACACAAACATCGAAATCTCAAGACGCATATTTCAAGGGCAGGTCCACGGAAACCGACCTTCATGAGGTAGTACGAACGATTGAGCACACGATTAACTATAAGTAGTTTACGCTAGCCACCTTTTTAAATATAGAAGGGGTCTTCAACAATGTTCACATTGAGGCCATTAAGGAAGCTCTGACGCAGTGAGGAGTGGAATACATCCTTACGCAATGGATTATATCCATGCTCGGTAGCAGGATTATACATGCCAACCTTGGCAGCTGTAACATTACCAAACGAGTCGACAGAGGCACTCCCCAAGGAGGGGTCATCTCTCCCTTACTGTGGCTGATGATAATTAACAAAATGCTACTAAAACTTGAAGAGGATAGGACGAACGTAGTCGCGTACGCAGTCGCCTTATCCCCAGCAGCAAATATCTCGGAGTAAGCTTGGATAGGAAGCTTAGCTGGAAGGCTAACATGGAGAACAGATCTAAGAAAGCGTGCGTGATACTCTAACAGCAAAACCATTGGAATGAAATGGGGTCTTCAACCAAAGATGGGTCTCTGACTGTGCACAGCTGTTGTTCGGCCAATTCTTACCTATGAATCGCTGGTCTGGTGGCCGGAAGATGGCTGTCAGTGCGGGTCACTGGCCAGTGGGCAGCCATGCTGATAAGTTGGATATACCGCACAACCTGTTAGGTGCAGAAAAAATAAAAAAAACTACTCTTGCCCCAAAAAAGCACCCAAAGCTGATGTAATAATACCTGTGTTTTGATTTTAATAAAAAATTGTAATGTACATTTACTGAAGATTCCGGTAAAAGAAAGTCGTGTTGTGGCTACACCTCCATTTTTTTGGTTAATTTTTATGCTTTCTAGTTGCCAGCAATGTCTTTATTACAATTTGGCTCATAGAGGCCAGTCACTTTTTGCATTAGACCTCAGTTTGGAGTTGTTTACTGTCGCATGGCTGTACTTTGCCTTATTACCAATAATTCTGCAGTGTCGGTTGTGCAGTGGTTATCACCGCTTTCATCTCACTCGTAGGACACCGGGTTTGATTTGCGGTGGACCCAAAATGTGCACAAGTTGTTCTTACTGCACTGATAAGATAAATAATACTTTCTTTCTTTCTTTTTTAATTAGCGCACGCTTTAATTAAATGAACCCTTATAATGCCTAGGCACAGCGTGTGCTTTAAAATATCGGGATAGATGAGGGAAAGAGAGTATTGTGATGGGTGGAGTTGAAAGATCACTCAAATACAAGATTTATTGTGCCATAAGCCCACGCACTGTTGGCTCAATACTTCATCATTTCCTACAAAAAACTCAACCGTACGGCAACTGTATATAACATTAAGAGCATAGTATCATGTGTAGTTAAAATCTAGATGATTAGTGCGGTGATAAAAACTCATGCGTTTTTTGGACAACCCAGTGTTCTCCGGTGGGAGACAATGATGCCCACTATTGCACCACCGACACCAACTCTTGTCATACACGACAGTATTCACGGGTACATGTACGGTTTAGTTAATGTTTGAAGTAATCAAGGTGCAGAGTCAACAATGTGGGCTTATGAGCACAATATTTTGGTTTGTGAGTGTCGGGTGGGTGTAAATATCCAAATACACCCACCAAAACACTTACTTTCCTTCTTCTATCCCAATATTTCTAAGCGCACATTGTGCGTAAGTATTATACGAGTGCTAATCCCTTACGATGTGCGCTAATTATAAAAAAAGTAAGGGCGCTAGACAAATAAAGAAATTTAAAATATGTATAGGTGCTACAATAGGCGTCATAACTACAGATAGGCAACCATGCAGCAAGGCTTGGCTTAACTTCAAATGACATCTGTAAAAGCTGCATGGACGAGAAGACAAGAAGACCATTCCTCACCTTCTCTGTACATGCGCAGTCCTCTCTCAAAAAGGTAAACTCCATCTGGGAGCCTTTTTTACAATGACCTCATTGATCTGTCAGATACTGACATTAAATATCTCCTACGCTTCATACGGCGCTACAACTGATACAACGAGTAAAGTGAAAACTTTTTCACGAACCATGTGATATCACAATGGACCATTACTTACCTAAGTCCTCTTCTATGGTCACTATTCATTGACAATCTTCTAGTCGATATTCACAGATCAGCAACATCGCCATTGGTTTTGCGGACGATTGGACGATTTTATTAGCACTGCACGACTATGACTGGTGTAATGCAAGGTGCTTTATTACACGTTTTAGACTGGTGCAGCAGACAAGGACAATGTTCTAGTGCCTTTCACAAAAAGAAGACTGATCGATTTGGGACCTATCATCATCAAAGGCCCCACGTTATATTATACAAGTGAGGTTAAATATATCGGTGTCATCCTTGATAAACGGCTAAACTGGAATTCTCATATCAAGTCCGCCATCGGACGCGCCACAAGATCCTTGTGGACCAATATACGCCTCTACAGCTGAACGTGTGGTCTAAATCCTAAAATAGTACATTGGATTTACACAATAATGGTGAGACCTATTATCGGACACGGCAACTACGCTTCAGAAGCTACAAAGAGCTGCCTGTCTAGGTATAACCATACCATGCGCACCTGCCCTACAGGCTGGCTCGGAATCTGCGTTCATAATACCTGAACCGTACTGTTGTATCAACTGGGCTGCCGTCACAGCACTGATAAATTGTTGGGAACACAAACTTCGTCTGGCCCACTGGGAAAGCGTCCCGGGGCTTAGACAATCCAAACAGGCGCTTTCCCTACAAGGAAATCCTTAATTTTAATAGGGATAGCATTAGGAAGCGGGTGAGTTTCCTAACAGGTCATTGTGTCCTGCGATATCACCTTAACAAAATTGGTGTGGGCTCAGATACAGAATGTAAGTTCTGCTCGGAAGAAGAAGAGTCCTCCGAGCTAATTCTCTGTGAATACCCATCAGCATTCCTTTGGTTAAGGAGACGCATCTTTCACATGGAACAGCGGAGTTGAGAAATTCTGCTACTAAGGATGTACTATCGTTCATTAGGGAGGTGGTACGTCTCTTAGGGTATAGACATCCTAAGATGCAATAGATCTTTCAGGTCGCAGTATCTGCCATATAGGTCAGGGTAAAAATCACAAAAAAAAGTGGGTCGGTTTTCTGTAAACAGCCACTCCAACCTAACCTAACCTAACCTAACCTAATTGTGATATGTTGACTTTATTTGAGAAGAGAAGTCATTCGTCCCAACTTTTTCAACCAGTGTAATGTAATCTAGTCTTTATTTTATCCTCTAATTAGGTTGTTGATGTTTCAAAGCTGCGTAATTAACGCAATCCTTAAAGACCTTTCTTGATACTACATATCTCAATTCCCTCCACAAGACTGAGTTAAGAACTTCTTTATATCCATTGGTCATATTTTTCTTAAAAAGTAAGTTATTTCCATTATGATTCACATAATCGTTGTTAGCCTCACGACTATAATACATACAAGATAAAGCGCAAAAGAAACAAGTAATAAATCTATTAGATAGCTTCCACTTATTGGTATATCTCTATAATATGTATTTCAGTTTAAAGCTAGCATTGGAATAAAATTACTTTTAGCATTAATTTAAAAGTATCTACGAATTAGATTTTTATAAGCGATATGCAATAAAAATTAGTTATATCTTTTAACGATCTCAGGTAACTACAATGATTTTAAAACAAAAACAATAAAAAGAAATAATAAAAAGTTTTTAACTTTGCATTTGCTTCAGCGACATGTATCGCAATTGAAAAAAACTGGTTATTCTTCTCTGTGTATGTAAAGTCACAAAAATGAGGACACTGTCAAACGAAAAACGAAAAATATTATGAACATTATGACAGATAATCCCCTAAGGTTGGGTTCACTCCTTATTCTCCTTATGTAACTGAAAAATATATCAAAATGTACAGTAGTCACCGGTGCAGCAGAACAGGAATTTAATGACAAGATCATTGTAAAATGGGCGTAACGATAGACTGTTGTTTTTTTTTGTAATCATATTAACCGAGTTACATAATCTTTTCACAATGAAATAATAACAATTGGAGGCAGCATTCTTGAATATCCGCACGGTTCAGAACATAGTCCCAATCATTTTCTAAAGAGCTATTTATTTAAAGTCATACAATTATTGTATTCTTTATAAGAACTTATGACGATCCAAGAAAAAGTTAACAGTTCCACTGGAGATACAAGTATACCTAAGTAAAGATTGGATATTAATTAAAGAGAAACTCATCAGAGCTGATTTTTATTCATTTTTTTTTTTTTGCAAAGAACAAAAAACACTCACAAATATTGGTCGTATACAAGTATTTATATATACATCGATGGTGGCAATGAGAAAAAGTAAAGAAAAAAGACTAACCATCGGACAGATGGACGGACAAACCAGCAGTACAGAACCTATGTGGAATTATATAAAACACATAAGACCGAACAGCACGCCAGGTATCCAGATACTCATAAGAATAAGCAATGCATGTGAGTTCGTTGTGTATGTAGACTTTCAGATACTTGTTCTAAATCTGCAATGGCTTGGCATATGCAACTGTATGCTCTCTGTGATGGAGTAGAGTCAGCAGGCAAGGAGGCGATCATACAGTGTAACTCATTGTTAACCTACAAGTTGCAAGAGCAGGAAAAACTCGATTTCTATCACATACTATAGTGATGCATACATATCGTGCAGATCACTCCTGTTCAGAGCTGACAAAAATGTTAACCCAATGGAGTTGAATATCGTATGTTTGTGATGTACTTACCTTTTTAGGTTACCATGTGCAGAAGTATCCTTAAATTGTAAATTTAGTCCTATTGTCATGAACTCTACATGTAATAAAAGTAATCCAAATTTGTATCTAGATAGGTATCCGGAAATTTTGTTAAATCTTTTATTGCAGATTATTTGAAATTCTCAAAAGCACGAATAAGTGAAGCGATCTTCTGGCGACACCATAAATTTAAATTTAAAAAAAAAAGTACCGAACGCTAATTTAAACTCGTTATATGGACCGTATATAATTATCGATCTTTACTAAACTTTCAAATAAATGTTAACACTCTCACAAATATTAAAAAATAATTGTACTACACAATACACCGAAGCCGATTCATCGGCTTTGCGAATACACAAATTCAAAAAAAACAATCTTGCCACCAAATAAGCACCAAACTTTTTATTTATTTGTTAAATTCTTTTGTTTTCATTTCAATTAAACGAAATTGTTATATTAAATTAAAATATTTCTTATATGCCATATTTTTGTGATATTTTGGCGAAAAAAAACAACAATATACTGCACACACGCGATCGCTACGCACGCGCAAACACACTCGCTTTTCTAGGAAAATTTACCTGCGCGTATCTTAACCGTTGGAAAGAAACTGCTTGGCGTTTTTACCTGAGCGCCTTGTTGAATGTGATCTCTTGTTATGGCTCATATCAAACATCAAACTCCAACTCTATCGAACTCATACCAAAAGAATTAAACTGGAATTTTTCTTGACAAACTCTAACTGAAACTTTAAAACAAAGGCAAGAAGCATGGCGGGTTGTGATTGACAAACAAAAAATTACCAGAAAGAAGAAGAAGAAAAAGAAGGCAATAGGTGTTTATTTAAAAAAAAAAAAAAAAAAAGAGAGAGAGAGAGACACACAGACAACTCGTTGTTTCAATACTCGCATACGTAATGACAGCAAATGAACAAAATAATAACAAAAAATAAATTCACGTCGTAGATTAAAAATATAAAGTAGGTACGTTCACCATCCAATAGATACCGACGCATATCTTATAGATATATTGAAGAGATACAAAATTAACAGTAAAAGCAAACGACTGATTCAAAAAATATGCGGTACATAATGATTTTGTACGTTCTACCAACATAATATCTACATAGTAAGGCATGAATTATAACGAACATTTGTCAGCATGAGCAAGCATAGCAAAAATTGCGAATACACACAATGTGTATTGTGTTCTTATAATAGAGCTTAACTCCGATTCGTTAAAATTTCGTTCACTTTCGCGCGCGTAGACGAGAGAGATTCAGGTCGCTCTTTACATGTGTAAATTTGACATTTGTCTTTTCGACACGAACAAATGTTAATGCAGGCGAAATTTCGTTATAACCATTTGTTGTAATTTGGTAAACATGAGCAAGCATTTCGTTAACATTCAACACTAGTCCATTCTTTTCCTTTCTTTTTATGGCTTATATCCCCTTGTGGGACCTAGGCCTACGCGCCATCGCGTGCGGTTCCTGGCAATTAGCTTCAGCTCTCTCCAACTCGTACCCAATTGCCGTGACTCCTCCTCAACTGCGCCTGCGCCATGTATTTCTCGGACGACCCACTCTTCTACCATCCTGAGATAACGGATTCCAGTGCATTGCGTAGTTTGCTATTTGCCTATTGGTTTCTGACATTTTCTCTGGTAAAGATGTTCGTTAGAGATACGGTTAGGCCAGAAAACACTTAAGATGTTCCGTAGGCACCTATTTACGAATGTTTGTAATCTTTTTGTGATAGTAGCGGTCACCTTCCAAGTGCTGCACCCATACAACAGCACAGATTCAACATTTAAACGGAAGAGTCGCAGCTTGGTGTTTAAGCTGATCGCATTGCTTCGCCATATCGGTTGACAATGTCCTGTTCGGTTCCACCTTCGGTCGAAAAAATACTCCCAAGATATTGGAAACTCTCTACTCTCTCTACCGGCTGTCCAGCAATGTTAAGTTGTTACTAACTAAGTGTCGAGGTTGATGATTTTGGTTTTGGCAGTATAAATCTTCAACCCCGCAACATTTGCCTCCCTTTCCACATTTGTTTGTCATTTGGTGTAGCTCCATAATCCTGTGTGATAGTAAACAAACGTCGTCAGCGTAGTCCAGATGTTTGAGTTGAGATGTAAGAGTCCAACAAATTCATCCGTTTCTAGTAGATCAAGCTGCGCATCGCTAATCACCAACAAAAAAAGGATCGGCGATAGAATGCAACCTTGTCCTACCCCACTTAGGATCTCGAATTCCTCTGACAGCTTTCCTCTATGCAGCACATGACATTTAGAGCCATCATAGGTTGCTTTAATAATAGCTATTAGTTTATCGGGTATACCTCTCCTACGCAAGGCGAGCCAGATAAACTGTCTATTGACACTGTCAAACGCCTTCTCAAAATCGATCAACAGCAGGTGCAGTGGTGACCGGAATTCAACGCACTGTTCAATAATGATCCGCAGGGTGTTTATGTGGTCTACACAGGAGGATCCAGTGCGGAAACCTGCTTGTTCGGCATCGAGTGTATCTTCCAGATGTTCCCTAATTCTCTCAAGTACTACTTTGGCTATTACACTAGTCAATGCACGCGAAAATCTATTATAATCGACCATTAATGCTGTCCACCAGCAAAATTCTAAGGCCAGCCATATAGTGGCAAGTTTGGAAGAATGCTCCAACATCATTGGCACCAGCAGTATTATTTTCAGGGGGTGCATCTATACGAGTACATTATACAAGAACATTATACGAGTATGATATAAGGTCTGTCTGGATCAGGGTTCAGTTTTTAACAGATCCGATACATATTCGAGAAGTAAAAAACTTGCTCAGATGTTCAGAAAGGAAACTAGTTAAGGAGGTGAAGCATTCATCTGCTATTTCGTAGTTGGCTTATGAGGCTGCCTTTAGATATTAGAGGCACGTAGCAATTATCGATTGGAGTTCGGTATTTACGTTGTGGTCAAGATAATAAAAAGCCAATAATTTGTGAAGAATTCCTGGAATATTTACAGCATTCGTAGATAAAGCTAGAAAAATTTGCAACGTTGAATTTGAAGCGACCTCGAGTGGTGGCAAGACAGACTCACATATCAAATCAATCCTCTGAAAATGTAGAAGAATTCTTCAGAATTACCTATTTTCATCACATACTTAAACTCTCATTTCTCATTTCTTCTATGAGCAATCGATTTTCATCTACACACGAAAATGCAGCTCCACTCAGAATATATAAGAAAATTAGATAACTTTTTATGTTTGGCCATTGTAGAAGATATATACAGAACTTTTAAGAAGGTATTTTACAGAAGTGTATTGTCGAGGCTACCACGTGGTAGGAGATGTGGCCGACAAATGATGCGAGTGATACGGCCTTAAATTAATCCCTTGGCATGATTGTTCCAGCGACAACATGTAGCATGATAGTCCATTTAAAATGTTGTCGCGAGGCTAATAAACTCACCCAGGAAAAAATTTTACGGAACGCCAAAGCAGCCTCGAAAATACTGATCCACGGTGACGACCACGTGGAACGTACGCTCACTGTACAGCATCTAGCTTGCCTAGCTTTCGCCATTAAGCATGCTCATGAACTATTCCCATTTAACGGTCCTCTCTTCTAGAGTAAACCATAAGCCCCCACGTTGCATCCCCAGAACGAGCTGGGTCCTCAGCCACAGTTGTCCTCAGACCGGTTAACCTTATGGTCGACCTTATTGTCTTTGGCACGGACAACTCCCGTGGTACCAACGCGACCTTGGTGAGGTCTGACAACAAGGGACTTAGTTCCATCGGAGTGATTGCCTTTTTGCGAAGGAGAAAACCATCCCTGGCAAATCATCATCCGGAACATCGAACCGGAAATGGAAAGGTCGACTCGGACCACTATCTTGTTGGTAAGTATAGTCGTGGATCCTGCTCGGAAACTCATTTGCGGTAGAATTAATGGGACATGGCAGCGTAGCCGGCCTGTCTTATTGCGTACGCGTAGAGCAGGACGTCCAGAGTTTAGGGATTCCGAGCTAAAATTGAAAAGAAATCGGTGGACCGATGGAAAAAAATTTTGAGAGAGGCCAAGACCGGACCCCGGTTGTAGAGCAGTTTCTTGAATAGGGAAATTTTACAATACAGAATACAGTTCGTGTAGCTTCTCTTCCCGTTCCCGCAAACGATATAATAACTTTCGATAGTGCGACCAAGAATATCTTCACACGCCTTCGACAGAATTAATTCCTTAGCAATTTAGAGCAGGTGTGGATTATTAAGATCTTGCAAAAGGTTTCTTAATTGTTTGTCCTGGGATTAGTAATCCCTAAGTTCATAAGCCAAAATACAACTATTGTCAAGAGTAATTGTTTGATTTTTTCAGTGATGTCTTTATAAAAAAATGATTTAGAGGCAGTAGTTTTGCTGGAACGTCCAGTAGGAAGCCGAAACCTTGGCTAAATAAACAGACAGACCGTCTGACATCTTTAATATGCTTGTATGTACATTCTCTAGCACATGATTGTTAAAATAAATCAATAAAACTAAAGATTGGGTTGTTCCTAGATCTGAGATACAATACCTACACATTAGGAAAAAAAAATGTCCAAACAACTAAGAAACAGCTAACAGACGAACATGTTCTTTGATGGGAAAATCGCTCAACAAAGTACAGTTAATCACCTAAAACCCCTATCTATTATTTTTTCTATTTCTCTTAGAAATTTCGAATTCAAGCTGATCAATGTCAGTGCTCAGATCTTATTTGGAAATCACCTTTTACATGGCACGTACGCAAGTACCGCTCAGAGGCTCAGACCGATCAGCGTCCGTTCACCGATAGACAATTCGGTGAGCTCGAACACTTCTCCAGCTCTCGCAGTGGAAAACCGAAAAGTTCGAAGTGAATAAATGCATCAAACTGAATTTTGTTGATCGCGCAGGTAAAACACGTTTCAAGCCAAGAGTGTGTGTTGTATCTTGTATGCGTCGAGTTGTCAGTTTATAATGTTCGTACGATGTACGAGTACATTACTCACACTACCAAATATTGCATCGAGCATTCTAGAAAGAGAAGAATATGCGGTCACGGTGGAAAATTTATCCAATTGCGAGGATCTAGGTTTCCATCAACGGGTTAACACATTGGCATGGTGATCACAAGAAGAACGATGTAACAAAAAGTCAGAAGGAAACAGATGTATCGCAGCGATGGTGATGATGATGATGATGCGATGATGATGAATAGATACGAGGTATCTTGACTATGCGTCTCAAATCTCCAATGTCTTGTCTACCTGTTCACTTGTCGGTCTTGCGGTTAGTTGAATACCAAATGCTCATTAAGTAGACGACTAGTAGTATGTCTTCAAATGCAGCACTAGTCCAATGTCGTAGCTGGTGTTGCGTTGCGTTGTTTTTTTCATAATTTACCTTTGTGTGATGTTCCTTTTCCGCTTCTGTTTTTTTTTTGTTTTTTAATTTTTTGCAATTTTATCCCATTAGACACGCAATTTGGTTAGTGTATACCCCGGAAAAACTGCAACTATAATGGCAATTTGAAGTTGTACTGAAGTGATGTTGTGTGCCTGTGCATGTGCAACGACTCACACACTTTTGTGAAGAATTTTTGTACCTTTCTCTGTGATGAGCGCTATGCGTTGCTAATGTTCTCCTAATGAAGCCATTCACCTTTCGTTAGGTGTTCGCTTTTACGCTGCTAGTGCAATTGATGTGAAGTGATGGCACTTTGATGCACCATACGTCATAGTACGATAATACGTCATAGGTGTTATGTACAACGCAACACTAATGGATGGCTACATAGATGAATGGATTTTTAATGGTTCTTTACGTGTACCAACAAGACGAACAATTCTTTTATGAACATAGAGTAGAAGTAGATATTAAATTTCATAATACATACTTGTATCTTCAATCTTCAAAATTTCACTCACTAGCTGTGTGTGTACGAGCACACGTACGATTTAAACCTTCTTATTTTAGCGAAAAAGGTACGAATAAAATATTGTCGCTTCTCGCTTGTATAGAAGATCCAATGTGTTCCATTAGCTTCAAACTTTATTTTTAAGAGAATTCCAGTGATCCATTTAAAACGCTGTAATACTTTAAGCAAATCAGTATAATAAAGAGATCAGTTTAATTTTCTTTTTGTATACTACATGTAAATAATGGGTGAGCAATTTAGAGGTATCGTATTTTAAATTGAAATACAACAACAAAAATTCAAATTTAGTATTTTTGTTTAGAACCATTCATGACATTTTTTTTTTGAAGATAATCCCTCTCAAATGTTGGCCGCAACTGCGCCGTAATTCGACCATCCGTAAACACCAATTTTGAATGACTCGCTCGAAGACTTCGATCGGTATCTCGCGAATAACTTGAGTAATGTTGGCTTCCAATGCCTCAATCGTAGCTCGCTTATCCACGAAACATTTAGATTTTAAATACCCCCACAAAAAAAAGTCCAAAGGTGTGATATCACACGATCTTGGTGGCCAATCCACCGGTCCGAAACGAGAGATGAATTGCTCACCGAAACAAGGACACAGTTAATCCATTGTGTCACGGTCTGTATGGGATGTAGCGCCGTCTTGTTGGAACCAAATGTCGTGGAGATCACTTCAATTTCCGGCATCAATGGCGCGATAGCGTTCGCCATTCACTGAAGAAATATGGGCGGATGATTCCTCCAGCCCATAGGCCGCACCAAACGGTAGTTTTCAATGAATGTTGGCAGTTTGTGAATGGCTTCGGGTTGCTCTTCAGCCCAAATACGGCAATTTTGCTTATTCTTGGACTAGCTGTATTTCATACGCTGTCAAACCAAGATCTCTGCGTAAAATCGCCCAAGTAGTGCCATAAGATAGGCCAAGTTGTTGTGAACGGCGCCGAATCGATTCTTCCGGGTTTTCGGCAAAACTCTCACTTACAGCCGCAATATTCTCTCATTTCGGGCTGTACGTGGTCTAATCGGTCGAGCATCATCCAATAATGTAGAATTATTCCCAAGTTTGCCGATGGTATGCCGAATAGTGCGTTCGGTAGGACGGTTATGTGCACCATAAATTGGTCTGAGCGCGCGATTTTCGTAATAAAATTGTACGATTTGTAAACATTGTTGGGGCGTTAGTCTTTCCATGATGAAATGTCAATGAATACTGAATAAAATTATGTATTTAGTTTGACAATAGTCACGCGTGACATGTCAAACAAATCCTATTGGAAAAAGTACCTCTAATCTAATCACCCTTTATATATTGATATACAAACATATATATACACTGTTTTACTTAAAGTGTGTAATTGTGTTGAAAATTCGAGCTTCTATTACTGAAGTTAAATTTTGAACTAAAAACTATCTGAGACGCTTTATTATTAAAAAAAAAACTGCATGAGTCGATTCCAATCCATCTTATAGAGACAATTTTACTCTTTATTAGCTGTTCACTGAGAGAATTTGAAAACTTTTCATGCATTTTCTTAATTTCCTTTTTAGTTTGATGGTTTTGTTTTTGGAAGATTTGTACTTACTCACAGGTAGCCAATATTCCCGGGTAACAAATTTCCTAGAGGTATAAATTGTGAAAAACTATTCTTATGTGCTCCCCGAGGGGACCGCTGTATCTAACTTCATCGATAGGTTTGATGCTTGGTAAACTCGGCAGTTAAATAAGGCAAGGCTGCTTGTTTTTAGAATAGTATTCGTATTTAGCAGCGTGGTCGTACGCTGCAGGACCGTGATTTTGCCTATGATAGTTTCTATCCTAGGCGGCCTAGGTCGCGTTAGTATTACGGGGGTTGATTTATGCCACGGATTAGGTTGACCTCTTTGGCGGTTAGCTGAGTCTGAGCCAACTATTGGTTGAGGACCCAGTGTCGTTCTGGGCTTTACGTACTTAGTGGCTGGTGGCTTACCACCCAAATGCGGATAGAGCACTAGCATTGGTACATCAGCCGCCCATGGTGTGACCAATTTCTTGGGTATGCCAGTGACCGTCCTGATGTAACCGGTGCGAATATGTGTTCCATGTGAAGCTGCATGCCGCAACCGGTTGTCCTGAACCAAAGGTCGGCAGGGATGTAAGATGGGTGCTGCTCTAACCATTGAGTCAATACTGGTACATATCTTGAGATGGACGTTGATTGACGTAGACCAATCCGTGGCCAAAGAGGACCGTGGATTTAAGCCTTTTGTTGGCGGTGTTCACGGAAATCCAAATACACTAATATCTGTTCTCATGTGCAAATGTGGCCTTAATCAAGTGAACTGGAGTGTATAAACTAATATAATAGTCTTAAGCATCTATATGCACTTCAAAGTAAATAAATAAGTAAATAATTAATAAGAAATATCGGCCATATTTTTTAACCCCTTCTCACCCCACCCAAACGGGTATTAGAGACTTCTTACCGTCACTATTTATCACAGCGACTTCGAAAACAATGGATTCGACAACATCTGTCATGTCACATTTCATCTAGACTTACCGTCACCGTCAAAAAATCTCTCCACCGGTCCCGATTTCGAGCCGATGTCATCCAGTTTCACATCTCTAAACTCTGGGCGTCCTGGTCTACGCCATCCTTCCAGCGTAGTCTTGACTAGACTCACTGCCGTGTTCGATAAATCCTGCCGCTAAGGACTTTACGAGCAGGATCCTCTTCGCTCGGAGCTAGGTGTCCCGCCCACCGGAGCCTACCGAGCTTAATTCTCTTCACGATGTCGACATCGCGGTAACGCTCGTAGATCTCACCATTATAGAGTCTCACAAACGGGGCCAACAATTCTCCGTAAGACTTTTCTCTCGAAGAGGTCAGAATGCTTTTTACTAAGCACACAAGTCTCGGACCCATATATAAGTACTGGTATGACCATTGTCTTATACACCAGGAATGATTTGCTAAGCTCTGTTTTCCACATTGTTATGATCCACAAGCATTCAAAACACATCGGGTACATTTTTTAAAAAAAATTGTATGGGAGCCCCCGGACTCCGTGGCCCGATCACTACCTAATTTTTACAAAAAGGGTTGTAAATCGGATATATACATGTGTATAAAATTTGAAGAAAATCGAGTACTTTTTTGCCCACCGACCCCGGCGCCTGATTGCTCTACTCAGTACGCATACAAAAAAGTACGGGAACGCATAAAACCACAAAACTGTTGTTTGGTAGAAAATGTCAAAATCCCTTACGCCAAAATTTAACATTCACAAGTAAGTTAGTTGTGTGGCTTTCTTTTGATAGAAAAGAGTAGGGTAGGCTGTGTCGAAGACACGGCCGTGGGTTTTGAGCGTGACAACGTCTGTCCGGGACGAAGAAAAGAAAACAAAGATCTTGTTGTCTGTGGGACATAAACACGGACGTATATATTAAACATTTTTTCTATACTGAATACAAGTCCTACAACTTGCACCGTAGCTTATCACATACATCATCATCACATCACATTATATATAAATTATTTATAAGCGAATTTTAATGTTCATAACCACTTACTGTGAAGTGGCTGCATATTGCATATCACTGCCCAAACAGAGTAATCAGCTTTTGGTTTTAACTCATAAAAAAATTTGAGTTGTTTTAAATTAAATTTGTAGAGAAGAGAAGTGAGCAGCACTACCCATGCATCGAATTGGTATGCTAAGAATGTGCAGGCGTGATTAAATTTCTTTTGCATGGTTCTCTCCCTTCTGTAATAGATGAAAGAGTTATTTAATTTATAAAAAAATTGAGTAATTTTAAAATAAATTTTAAGAGAAATGAAATTGAAAAGAGAATAATTTCGCTTTGATACATGCAGGCGTGATTAAATTTCTTTTGCATGGTTCTCTCTCTTCTGTAATTGATCGAAGAGTTATTTACTCTAGTTACTGTAAATACTGTAAACATGACTAAGGATAAGATAAGCGAAAAGAAAAGGAAATAGTTGCGAGGAAGCTTGCAGGTTTTCATTGTAACATGGATCTTTTTTGAAACTTATGGTAATTTTGTTTTTCTGCACGTCATGAGAGCACTGTTACGAGCAGAGCAGAGGACCGATAGAAAATGAACAGAGACTTTACTATCACTACGGCTGCGGTAAAGAATTAAGGAGTTACGCAGCTTGTGCTGCACAAAAAAATGGCAGGCAGTCGGTATGCACGAAATTGCGGCTATATTTTGAACCGACTTACAGTCTGCTTGTAGGGCGACAATTTGACATTTACATTTTGCTATTTGCATCCAATTTTAAGTAAACTGCGCAGTCGATTTTTCTTTAATGCATTGGCTGAAAAGTGAATTTTTGACCAACATGCAGCATAAACTGCGCAGCGGCTGAATTCTTGACCGCAGCCTACTACTGCATATGTTTTTCGTTTTCGTTCTGCTCTGCTTGATTGTATGTTATTGAAACCACATACATGGTCATCAATCACATCACATACAACAGAATAAATAATTTATAAGCTGATTTAAATGCTCATAACCACTAACTGTGAAGTTGCTGTATATTACATATTACTGCCCAAACACAGTATTGCAGCTTTTGGTTTCAACTCATAAAAAATTTGAGTAGTTTTAAATTATATTAGAAGAGAATGATAGTGAGTACTGAGTAGTGCTGCCATGCTTCGAAATTATGCAGGCCAATTAGTTCTCATTAAATTTCTTTTGCATTGTTCTCTTATTTCTGTAACTTACAGTAGTATTGTTTTCTGTTACACGACCAAACACGAGAGCACTCACTCACAATGTTGATAGAAAGAGCAGAGCAGAGCACTGATAGGAAAATGAACAGAGACTATACTATCACTGCGGCTGCGGTAAAGAATAAAGTAGCTTCGCAGCTTGTGCTGCACAAAAAAAATCCTAGACCCTATTGGCCAGATCCTATTGGCCAGATCCCAGAATTTCCATAGGAACAAGTCTTATAGTCACATATTAGTCCTACATTCCGAGTTTCATACGAATCCCTTGAGAAATGGCTTGGTTCCAAAAATCCCAGACCCTATTGGCCAGATCCCAGAATTTCCATTGGAACAAGTCTTATAGTCACATAATAGTCCTACATTCCGAATTTCATGCGAATCGCTTGATAAATTGCTTTGTTCAAAAACTCTAGTTCCTCATGACCAAATCCCATTGGATATTAAAAAACGTTACTTAACATCTGTTAAAAAAACGTTACTTAACATCTGTTAAAAAAACGTTACTTAACATCTGTTAAAAACGTAACTTAACATCTGTTAAATAGTGACATTTAACATTTGAGTTTTTGAACATGTACCCCCTTAAACCTTGGAGTGAGACGTTGTCACGTCAAAAAGTGCAAAAATACTGCACTAAATTTCACAAAAGTGTCCTCGATATGTTTGCTTATGTTATAATTTTAAAATAAAAACATTTGTTATCATTCTTTTGTGGTATTCTTATCGTGGCATTTGTGCGACAAATTCACAAACAAAACGTGCACTCGGTTAAGATTTAAGAAAGTTTAGGAAAAAACGAACGCCACATAAGTTAATTGTCAATAAATTCGTTTTTGACAGATTGTTTACAGGTTACAGGTTTTGTAGTAAAAGATGGCAAAATTCGCATGGAGGAGAAATTAACTTAGTCTTTATTTTCCGCTCCATATTACTATTTTTTCGAGTACGGGAACGCTTTTGAGTAAAAAGTCGTAACAATTACCAATAATCCATACTACTTTTGAGTACGGGAACTAGAACCTAAGATGTCCAACAAAATTCGCTTTTTAATTTCGTTTTTACATAGAACCAAAGTTTTAGAATTTTTTAAAAATCCGTACAAAGCGTAGAGTTTTTTTTAAACTTTTATTTAACATGACTTGACCGAACTGTTTGTCTGTTAGTTTCGACTTCTTTGAGGTTCTCTTTAAATTCCGGATTTTCAGATGACCTAGAGAGCTGAAATTTTTTGTAGGCAGCTCAGTTTTATGGGGTATTTCTGTAATCCTGCTGTTGAAGTTGCGTGTGATGAGTGTAAAAGTGGTTCCTTTCGACTTTTTTAAGTTCTTTTTAAACAATTTTACACAACCTAGAGAGCTGTAATGGCTAGTCAATTAAGGGATAGTGTTGGCTATTTAGGTACTACCTAGTGTAAGTACTAGCTCGATGGCGGTGATGGTGTCGGTTATTTAGGTACTAGTCTAAGTACTAGTTCAATGAATAGGTAATAGTTTAAGTACTTGTTAAATGCCTAGGTACTAGTTAAAGTAATAGTTCAAGGGTTAGGTTCTAGTTCAATGGCTAGTTGAAGAATTAGAATTGGCCAGGTACTAGTTCAACTACCATTTCAAATTGTTTAATGATCTGACAGAAATGTAAAACAAATTGTTGACAGCCATAGTAAAATGTTTAAGGACGAGTGGCCCTATTTGAAAACACCTTACTGTTCTTCTTTCAATAATTATGAAACATAAAACGACTGACAGACTATCGAACTTGACTGTAAGTTTTGATCGACATCCCTCAAAACTGATAGTTTGAACGCCTGACTGACACTCGAAACTGATCGCTGTCAAAAATTTTTGCGGTTGACTGTCAGTCAGCGGCCATGTTTGTTTATGATCGATAATGTGTACACAAAATCCCAACAAACCAACAAACAAGCTTTTTGTTGGTTCTCCATCTTTCCTCTCCGAAAATTAGAGCTTGACTGTAGATTTGCTTGTCAAAACATTCTACTAATCTGACCGCAAGGCGCATCAGTCAAAACTGACATCAGTTATGATTTACAGTCAGGTTCGTTAGTCTGTCAGTCGCTTAAGATTCAAGGTTCCAACAAATCGATTTTTTGCTAGCCCGAATGGCGAAGCTAATTATCACGGCGAAGGAATTTTTATTCAGCGTTTGTTTCTGTGTTTGTCCACCCGTATATCTCGACTTCTACCAGTCACAATTTGATGGGACTTGTTTTAAAACAATTGATTAACGCTCGACTTGCGATGGCGTAATTTTATTGTTTTATTCATAGTGGTAGTTTTAGGAGTAGCGAGTTGAGAAGCTCCGCTTTACTATCTTAGATATCAAACGTCTTCAGAAAATTGGACGATTATTTCTCGTCTTGAATTTCTTTGTTAAACGCATTTCCTTTGCAGATGTTGATTGTTCTTGATGGTTGTCCGCATATCTTTGATTGTCATAGAAAGCTTCCACTTCGTAATAGTAGGCCACTCTTAAATTTGATTGGATTTTGGTGAGCTTCGAAACTCTAAACATTTTTCCATCGCCTTCCTGTAAATTGTTTATTGTTTGTGCTATAGGTTGTTTACCTTCCGGTATAAGGCATACATAAACAAATAACATCAGATTTGTGTCGGTTTCAAAACATCAATCTATCTTTTATCTCTCGCCCAGAGGGCATTAAAGATGGCAAAAGGAAGTTTCTAAATCAGTACACCATCTACACAATGGTAGACTAATTGGACAGGAAACAACTAAATTCATGTTATTAACTATAATTACCACTTCTGGTTTTATCGACTCCTTGCCTAACTCTTTGCCACTTAATCACACAACAGCATTACACCTGAAGTGCGTATACCTTTCTACGGCAGCTTGAGCTCGAATTCTGCTCTTGTCCCGCTTCTTATTCAGGTTATTCAGGCGATGTTATCGCATGAAACTAGCTTATTCGTGTTGCCGTGCCACAGCTAAGCCCAGCCCCTCCTATGCACATAAAAAAAATCGCATAATCTTGATGCGATTACGCATTGCGTGATGCCTTCCTTCTCCAATGTGAGTGACAATAACGCGACGAGTTCGCATTTTATTGAATAAAGTCACCGCTTGCATTAGAATTCGAACTGGAAATTCAGGTACCATCCTGCCGTGAAATGCGGCCACTTGAACTTGGACTTCAATTAAAAAATATTTTCTCAACGGAACAGAGTATCTATTCATGGCCAATTGTCACTCTAGCCACATGCGTTTGTTACCTGTATGCTGTAGTTCCATGTGGTGGTCATTTGATATGATGTGGTTGGTACTTAATTTAATTTTCAGCTCTGGTCTTTACCGTTGCACGCGGTGTTTAGTGTTGCGTTTTTGCACTTCATCATCATCACCGCATCGCATTTCAGTTTTGTTTGTTTTGTATTTCGCATCTCGTATCGTGTTTTTCCATATCATTAGCAGATGTGTTTCATGCTTTTTAATTTGCAATTAGCGCTTTTGTATTAATCAAGTGTTCAACTACTGGTGTTTGATTACAATTGCGGCGGCAGCTTAAGCTTGTGGCTGCAATAAGACGACGCATTAGACAAAAAAGTAAAGAAACAAAAAATGTTTTCTCGTTTTCTATGAGCCAAGAAAAGGAATAGTTGTTTTGACTGAAGTACCTAAGCTTCTGAACTCCAAGACAAGTTTGATGATTTAAGGGAAGGCGAAAACTTATCTATACGATAAATCCCATATAAATTTTTTTCAAATTTACCCATTTTAATTGAAACTTTGCACAGCACAAGTACACAGGGCGTTGGGAAATTAAGGAGAGGAAAATATGAGGTGTCTAAGCTGATGTGTCTTAAATGTCTGTAGATCATACTAACACAGAATCCGGCAATTCATTCCACATAAGAATTGTGCGACAAATAAAGGAATTTCTGAATTGCTTGTTACGTCCGAAGATAGGTCTAACGAGCTGAGTATTGCAGATAGTTTGGAGGATATGCGGAATGCATCTGGATATTTATTTCGAACAGGCTACACTTAGGCCTGAGACTAGTACGCTTGCTCTTGTTACAGTGCGTTAAGTGTTCTATAAACTGGCGACAGAATATTGAGGAACACTTCCTGGGGCTGTCTTGTTGTGTGCTGTTGAAGGTGATGGCTGTTAGGTCTCTGTGTCTGGTGGTGTTGGAGAGCTCCTTGATGGTGGACCAAAGCTTCTTTGAGCCCACGTCACCAGATTGAAGGTACTCCAACCATTTAGCTCACCTGTGTTGGTTGACTATGCGCTCAATCTCGTGATTTAGTAGGTCTGGTATTCGCCGGGTTGATGCTGCGAATATGGTCACGCTCGCTAGCGAGCTTGGCTGCGTCGACTAGGAAGTTAGGCCTTAGTATAGTGATTCTGCTGCCTTTCACCTGCGACTGCATTGGCGGTGGTAATTGTTCCAATTGCCTGTCGACAAACCTGGTGCAACTTGGCCAGTCCGCCTTAGCGTATATGACAAATGTGCGTTTATTCGCAGACACAAAGTCATCGGCTTTATCTACGGTTATGATGATCGGGATATGGTCGGAGCTTAACGCTATATCTGTTCTCCAGCATGTACAGGCTAATAAGGAGTCGCTCACTATGTTGATGTATGGGGAGCTGAAGCAAGTGGCACAGATCTTGGTGGGAGAATATTTATTTTTATTTTATTTATTATTTTATTAACCAAAGTTCGACTCGTTGATTTGCCCAGCAATATGTGTGCTGCAACGATCGTTCTCATAGTGGGCGTTGAAATCCCTAACTATGAGGCGGTTGCCATCTGTTAGTAAATGTTCCAAAGATAAGGAAGGTAGCCGAATGTGCAGCAGGCAGTTGGAGGGATATAGATATTTGTTATATCGATTAGAGTGTCGTTGGACTTGACTGCAATAGTTTGTGTTTCGAGATGCGAGTCGGGTGTGGTGGGTGCCGGCGTCGTCATGAGTCTGTAGTTGACCGAGTTGTGCACGATGAACGCAAGACCTCCACCCCGCCTCCACTGTTTCTGTCCTTGCGTATGATGTTGTAATTGGTGCATCTGGATAGCAAGCTGGAGGGGGTGAGCTTTGTTTCTTGTATGACGGCGATTAAGACCCCATGGTGCTCGATATAGTTGGTGATTTCAGATGGTGGATATTCAGATGTGTGGTTTGTTAGTAGTTTGCAGGTGGAGATGAGTCCATAGATGTTGGTTGAGTGTTGATGAGCAAGTTGACATTGTCTATCGAATTATGACTGGTTGTGGGGGAGGCTGTGGACGGAGTGTGAGTTTGTGGGGATGTCTGTAGTGTTTGGTTTGAGCAGCATGGGCCTAAGAAGTTGGTGGTCCATTGATTACAGTTATTATTGCCGTGTATGTATACATCTGAGTGCCATAAAGTGGCATACACCGGATCAAAGAAAGCAGAAGACATGGGTGCATGAGTCCATGTTCTCACTTTAATCTGGGAAGGAACTATATGAGGCAAGAATAGATATCATGACAGACACCCAAGCTCCGCTAAGGCCATTTCACAGCACGTCCAAACCTGTGAAGGAATGCAGAGCGGAGCTAAACAGACTCGCAGAAACTAACAAAGTATGTTTGTGCTAAGTGCCAGGACGCACTGGCATAGAAGGCAACGAAGCAACGGATATGCTTGTTAAAAAAGTGACAGAAACTCCGCTTGTAGGGCCAGAACCATTCTGTGGCATAGGGTACATAACAGAACATTGTAGATTAAAGGGAAACATAACGAAATTATAAATAGAAGAGGATAGCAGCTGCAGGCTTTGTGGAGAAACGGAGGACACTCCGTGGCATCGTCTCAACGAAAGCGGAGCAACAATCCGAAAGGAGAGAGAACACATGGGAACACACGCAATCTAAGAGTCTGCACCACATTCACTGAACCCACTCCACATATCATTATGTTCCTTATTGGTTTGGAGGGGTTGCTGTAGGGACGGGCATGTACTGCCGCCATGGCACAAGTCAGGGAGAAGCGCATTAGATACATAGGGGTGGCATTGCTATAAGAAGACAACCCCATTATGATGCATTTCGGTTGAAAAAAAAAAATTTGAATTGCCATTGCAACTGCAGAAAAGATGGTTCCGACATGAAGCTAAAAGCTTAACCGGCACTTTCCTTATCGTTTAATTAAATTCAATTCTTTATTGAGACTATTTTCCAAATTTTATAGATTTAGTTTAACATTTCACAGTAGTAGGCTAATAAGTGTATCTACCTATTAGAAAATTATTAAGTAACTTTTCTTTATGTTTTTTCTTAAATGTTAATTGCTACAAATAGTGTTTTTATTGTTTTCATTAAATAGTGTATTTGCTTGCTCATAGACATATTTTTCCGCTTCTTATGCACTTATAAAAGTAGTTACTTTCCTTAACGTTATTAGAATTACATCGATAGACCTTATCAGCAAACACCAAAGTCAGTGCAGATCCTTCTATACTCTTAATAATAACCCACTGAATTTTTTTAACTCATTTCATAGTTAATAAGCCATACAGCATTAGATGGGAAACGAACTTAACAACATTTGAAAAGTGTTCCGTCTGACCGAATCTATCAATGTGGATCCAATTTATGTACATCTTCAGCGTTGCAACAGTTGTTGTTTTTATATGACGTGCTGCTGTGGCATCGGTTTTTGTACCCTTTGATGTGTAACCTCTGCAGCCGGTTCCGGCTAAACACTCGACAATGCATGCTAAGTAAAACGTTCGGCTTGACTTCACCTGCATAATGATGAGCACCACAAAAGCGGCTACCGTCAAGCTTCATCTTGAGACTTTACAATGAAAACATAAATTTAGGAGAGTAAAAATGAAGGAAATTAAGGTAATTATTAAGGAATACAATACATCTACTGGTTAGACGCCTGCCTATACATCCAATATTTATGTATATTTCATTCTTTTAAAGAAAAATTTTTCAATTCTCCTGCCTCTTCATCCAATTCATTAACATCGAAAACATTCTGTCCACAATTACTGACCTTTTCGTTCACAACTTGAACATCGCGATTTGTGCGGGCATCAACTCCGATCTCAATGGAATTCTGCGTGCCCTTGCCTACGAAATCATTCAACAGAGCTGGATCGATTAGATTTAAATTCGCATAAACATAATGGAAATTAAATTGTGGCATTTCCTGCTCGTCAGCTTTTATAGAACGGAGACCAATGTGTGGCCGCAGAAAACTATCGGCCAGTGGAAACCATTTAAGCTGAATTTCCGGCTCATGTCCGGCTTTTATTGCTTCGAGCATTCGTTTACGATGTTGCATGTATGTAATGCGAAATATTTTGATTTTCTTTGAAACATACTCGAAATCGAGACCGAAACCCATTGCAGCGGCGATGTCTTCAATGGCAGCGTTGCGCAGCTCTCGACTACGAAAGTCTGGGTCGTTAAGATCCCAAAGACAGCGATGGGCACCATATAGACGAAGGAATTTCACTGAATGCTTTAGACTCCATTTTCCCTCGAGCAGATCATCTTCGAGACCGTTCCAAATGAGTTTTGTTGGCTGTTCATTGGTTGTTGATTGGGGGAATTCAATGCCGTCTTCATCTTCATCATTATTATCGTCGTCATCGGGACGATTTTCACACTCGGCGGTATCGTTATCTTCTGCAGTGGATGCTTCGATTTTCACTAAAGGCGCAAGAGCTGGAGCTGTCTGAACAGCAGCAGTAGCAGTCACAATTTCCAATGGCTGTATATCGACATCGACATCTACATTTTTTGTTGTCTGTGGTGATTGAACTTCCGACATTTCTTGAGTTTCTTCTTCTAGCTGAGGCTGTTCATTCTCAGAATAGTCTTCTAGAAATTTATCGAAAAGCAAATCTGGTGTAGCGGCCACAACTGATGAAGGAGCCACTGATGGTATAGGATTAACCGCATTATCTACCGAATAGAAATCATAGTCATCCTTCTCGGTGCAATATGAACCTGGCGAATCAGGATCTTCTTTTTTTATAGATGCTTTTTTGCGTTCCGGTTGTGGCGTTGGCGGTGGCAAAGCGCTGGTATCTACAAAAGTTGTTGCATTTAAAGCGGATGACTCGTTTGCAGAAGATAAGAAGCTATCAGCCAATGGAAACCAAATAAATTCCGGTATATAAGCTGGCATACACTTAATATCAGCTTCAGCAATTTTTGATTTTTCTCGTAAGTAGGCGTGCTTAAAAATGTTCACACGTTTCTTGATACGTTCTAGAGGAATGTCCATTTCCTTAGAAATCGAAACTATTGCTTTATGGCATTCTTGGGGGCTCCATTTTACAGAATTATCCCAAAGACAGGGATGAGTCTTGTAGAGCTCAACAAATTGCAACGATTCTTTTTGTGTCCATGGACGTTTAATTGATTTTATGCGGATTTTTAAAACTTTTCTTGATGCTGGCAAGGACTCTTTAGCATCAGTGTTTGCTTCTTCTTCTTTTTTAATAACCGTTTCAGATGTAAATTTCCTGTCATCAGCCATACTGTAATCATCCGCAAAATTATCGTCACAGCCATCCAAATAGGATTCCTCTGGTTGTTCCTCTTTTTTTACAATTGTATAACTGCTTTCTGATGAAGATTCTGGCTCCGGTGATGAGATATTCTGTAAAAACGAAGTTTTTAATTATTATCTTCATCCACTTAACCGCCGCAGTATAACTTACGTTTTCTCCCTTCCACTTAACTTTGACAAAAGGTCGTAAGAAGCTATCAGCCAGCGGAAACCATTTTAAAGTCGACTCTTTGCGCGAGGAGACAAACATTTTCTTCCTTTCTACGCGATAAGTCGACCTAAGAGCAGTTATTTTTCGTACTACTTGTCTCACAGTGATTTCAGGGCCAATTTCCTTAGCAATAGAACGAACTGCTTTTCTGCGAACATTGCGAGACTTGAAATTCGCATCGCTGCAATCCCACAAACATCTATGCTTGCGGTACACCATTAAAAATTGCTTAGTCTGTTTGCAAGGCCATTTATTCAAGCAAACTTTAGCCGCCTTGTTCATTGTCTTATATTTCTTGTCGTCACAACGGGCTGTGTCCAACATTTGATGAATTTCAAGCATTCTTTCATTAATCTCTTCAATGTCGCGGTCAGTTTCCGCTTTAGTTTTTTGTGTTGTATCAACGCCTGCAATAGATATTTGATTTTGATTCCCTGAGTTGTCCTCTTCCAGGGGAATCAAGATTTCCGGATCAATAGTGAAGACTACGGTATCTTCCAAGTCAGAATCGGAGTCATGATTTTGCTGCTGCTGCTGTATAAAAGAAAAATTTTAATAACTTTTACATTTTAATCTCAACTACAAACTTCTGGTTTTTTTAATTTATCCGGTCTTGGAACATTCCGAAGAAATGAATCAGCCAGAGCAAACCACTTTAGTTTTGTTTTAGCGCCAACTCCCTTTCGAATGCGCTGCTTAATTCGTCGCTTCTCATACCTATAAGTCGATCGGATAACATTGATCTTCTGGACTACTTGCTCCATAGTCACACCACCGCCCATTGCCGCTGAAATGTCGATCATTGCAGCTCTGCGCATCAATCGATTCTTATTGAATGGATCATTTATATCCCAAAGGCAACGATGTGATCCATATAGACGCAACAAACGAATTAGCTGCTTAGGACCCCATTTTTCCACTTCGTATTCTTCATTCTCGAGGTATACTGGTTTGAATTCATCCGGCATTGTGATACCAGTTTCCTGGACAGAAAATCAGGGTAACTTATAACTTGATGGCATGGCAATATAAAATGAGAACTACCTGCCGCATTGCAGAGAATATAGCACGATTCTCCTCCTCATCGCGCGGCACCCATTGACGAGATGTTCCTTGGAATGAATACGATGACATCTTCTATGTTTTTAGTTGATTTCCATTTTTAAATGCAATTTATGTTTAATTAAAATTTTGAGAAACCCAACCCCCCTATGACAGTTAACTTCATAATCATACTGACATCAACATCGACATGACATACGATCTACTGATGGCGCGATTAATCGAAAAATTTATATTAATCGATTATTTTATTTCCGTTAACGATTTAATTGTATCGTATTTGAATGACAAAATAACCGATTAATTCTAAAATAATCGAAAGAAAACTGTGTAAAATGATGAGTATTGTTTTCTTTAATTCATTCTACAGAAAAGATAGAAGGAACAGAATATCAATCACGTGACCAAAGAATTTTCTGTTTATTCTACCTATCGATGTAGTATACAAAGAATACGTTCGTTTATCCAGCCTGTTCCTAAAAAAGACAAATCGTCAACTCTTTCCTCCTACCGACCAATTGCGCTAACATCCATACTTTCTAAGCTCATGCAAGCTTATGCAATACCTTGGTTCACGTGAAACGTTCTACAGGTGATCTGATGGCTTATCTCACTGAAAAATTGAACCAGTCTATTCAAAAATTCGGTGAAAGCTTATTTCCAATGTATTTGACAGAGTCTGGCATCAGGCTCTTTTGTCGAAAATGAATGCTTATGGAATTGATAAGGCTCTGCTTGATTGGACTAGTACCTACCTTTCTGGCCGTTCTATCCAGGTCGTATGGGACGGTTTCAAATCTAACGTTCACCACATAAACGCCGGTGTTCCCCAAAGCTCTGTTTTGTCTCCGACACTCTTTTTAATTTTCATTAACGATCTCCTATTCACTACTTCTAATCCAATTCATTCTTTCGCTGATGACAGCACTCTAAGCTTTTCGTATGACTTCACGCTTTCTGCACGCCCCTCTTCGTCACAAGTGGAACTTGAACAACAACGTATGTTTAGCACTTTAAATTCTGAGCTTGACAGCATAACAAGGTAGGGACTACATAATAGAGTTGAATTTAACGCTAAAGCCCAATGCTGTCTTCTGTCGGCCAAGCCGAAAACCGAACAAATTTTAAACGAGCCAGAAATGATTGCAATGCCCATCTTCGGCGAGTGAAATTCGCCTACGACAAAAAATTGAGACAAAAAATACTACAATGCCTCAAAAATACAGCCTCGTCGTCGATTCCAACGCTCATTTATAATGACATTCTAGTTGTCAGCTCTATAAACAAGGCCAATCTGTTTAATGCGCATTTCGCAGCTAGCACCACGCTTCCAGATTGTGCATTGCTGCCTCCTGCACCTCAGAGAATTGAACAATCTATGGGACAGATATTCATTCGTACTCGTGCAGTTTTAAACGATCTCAACACTCACAAATCCGCTGGGCCAGATGGTAGTTCCCCAGAAGTTCTGAAGAGGTGTTCTTCCAAGCTGGCATTACCATTGCGTAAGCTTTTCCATCTATCCTATTTTTCTGGACTCTTCCCGAGAAGTTCGAAACGAAAAAGGCAAGCCGTCGTCTCCTTCTTCGTACCGACCCATATATCCATTCTTTCCAAGGTCATGTATACGCTGATTAATTTTCAGCTCAAGAAATATCTTGAAACCAACGAAATCCTTAGTGACCGGCAGTATGGATTTCGTGGGCAACGTTCTACTGGTGATTTGATGGTATTATCTCACCGAACAGTGGAACCGGTCTTTGCATCAATTTGGAGAAAGCAAAGCTGTTGCACTCGATATTTCTAAGGCATTTGAAGAGTTCGGCATCAAGCTCTTTTGTCCAAAATTCGGGCTTATGGAGTCGATAATAAGCTGCTTCACTGGATTAGAAGCTATCTTTTGGACCGCTCAATTCAAGTTGTTCCCCAGGGCTCTTTTTTGCCCCGACACTCTTCCTTATTTTTATTAATGATCTCTTATCTGTGACTGCTAATCAAATTCACTCTTTCGCTGACGACAGCTCTCTTAGCTTCTCATATAAGTTTGAGGAACATCCCTCCACTTCTCATGTAGTACTCAAACAACTTCGTATGTTTTAGGTTTTCTAGCGCGGTGCAAGAAATATTTCACTCCCTCTGATCTGGCTTTTATTCGCCCTGAACTTGAGTTCAATTTCGCGTAGGAAGGTTCCCTGCTTTTCACTGTTTTATCGCTTCTTTTACCAGCGGTGCTCAAGAGAAATAGCCAGCTGCATGCCACCTGTCCTTGAATTCAATCGCAATACTCGTGACGCTCTAAATGCTCATCAGTTTACCCTCAAGTCCATCTTCGGACGTACAGTTAAATTCAGGAACTCGTTCTTCAGCCATACAACACGTATGTGGAATGCTCTGCCAAGCTCTGTCCTCCCACATCACTATGATCCACAGGCATTCAAAACACTCATAGACATCTCCTCTTTTCTCCTCCTTTTCCTTAACACCAAGCATATTGCCAAGCATATAAAGAATTTGGAAAAAATTGGGTTTAAAACTAGGCAGTGAAAATTGACATACTGATAAATTGCCTAAACTGGTTGTTGCAAAAATTTTTTAATTTGTTTTTTACCAGTTTATTATTCTAATTTTGTTTTTGGAAGTAATGTTATTTTATAAATTGTTTTTTATCAACACTAATGTATGCATATGAATATATTATATATAAACTTTTTTTTGCTTATTGTTGTTATTTCATTTATACAACCAAACAATCAATATTTTTTTCAATATATATTAAAATAATCTTAATTTTAATAAGAAAATTTTATTTAATTATTTTATAAACATGATTTTTGGTATTGATTTTTAGTGACATCAGCGGACTTCCAATTTTTTTGACGATGAAACTAATTCTATGAGTTGGTCACACTGGTAATACAAAAGGAGAAACCAACGAAAAGGAATTAAATAAAAACATTAAACACAAAGTTACAGAACAGTTGTCAGCTGCTATTGTTTCATATTCATCCTTCAGAAAGAAAGAGAAAGAGAAACATTTTCAGTTTCATTTTACATTTTATTACATTACAAAAATCATCGTCGCCTTTGCCTACTGACGTCGTCGTCGCGAAAAATTCAAATGTAAATAACAAATGAAAGCAATATTTTCAATAAATAATTTTATTTTACAATAATATTTATGAAATACATAACTATATGTAGAAATTTTGTGAAATATATTTACACATAAAAGAATGCACAAGTAGTGAAGTATGCAAATTTATTCTTGCGAATTTGGCTTTGGCAGCAGTCGCACTTTATTGTATGTCGGCGTAAAAAAAACCTAAAAACCAAAAAAAAGCAGACATTTTAAGAAATAAAAGTAAAATGAACAAATCCGAGAAGATCGAGTTAACAATACAGACAACAAAAAAGTTGTTCAATCCACCGTTGCTTGAGCTCGATCATCAGCGGCAGCGAGATTGCTCCTTCCGCCCACAGCAATGGGATTCCTTGGAAACTCTTAGTAACAACAATAATTCCATTAAAATCGAATCAGTTGCTGAAACAAACCGAAAGCAATTAGGTCTCAACCAAAAGACTGCTGCTGACCACCTAATTATTGCCGGAGCAGCCGCCGGTGCAGATAATCGGGACAAGAATTGGGGATGTGATTGTTGCAATTCCGCAAATGGAGCACATATCAAAAATGTTGCTAAAGCAGAAGTCGGAGTTAATCTGAAGACACAACTTACGACGGATGTTCCGGGATTATTTATCCCTTTAAATTCAGAACACAAGGTGAGCAGTCTCTATAAATAGGGCAGAGTAGTGAATTTTTATCGCTTTATTTACTTAGGATAAATCAGCAGCAATGGGTACTGATGAAAAAATTGAGGAATCCCTACCACTGCTCATTGGTGAAGAAATTCAAGAAAAACCAACACCACAACCACAACTAGCGCATCGGCAAACATCAGCAGTAAATTCCAATCGTACATCGGTGAACAATTCAACTGAAAATTTGTCTTACACAAGTGATAACTATTATGGCGACGAATTAATTGTACTGCAAAATGCTCTATCCGATGATGAAGAGGAAGAAGTTTCTCTTAATTCGGATGACTGTGTTTATGCATATCGGGGTGGTGGCGAATTCGATGTTGCATTGGAACCAGCAGTACGAAATAACAACATTGTCGAAGATGAAACAGATTTTCTAGAAATGGATTTTGACCCAGATCTATCATCGGAGATGGATCCTACGGTGGAAATGCAACCGATTAGTTATCCCGGTTCAATTTTCCTACAAAGTTGCAGTAAGGCTACCGGTGAACGTCAGCTTTTCAGTTCGCCTATTGATGGCATGCGCAGCACACTCGCTGCTCCACAATCTGTGGCACTAAGCAAAGATTTTGCAAGAGTGTCATTGCATTTGAATCAGATAAAAGCTGATATAGCCAGCAATGAGCTTGTTGATCCAGCCATTGCTATAGATGACGTTGACGGCGACGACGGCGACGACGGCAACACCGAAACGATTGCTGCACATTCATTGCCTACGCTAAGTTCACCATTTCATTCCTGTATTGTACCCACAGATGAGAAAAAATCTAAAATCACCGGTGCTAAACCCAAGCGGATCGCACCGGACAGACATTGCTTTTTCGCATCAACGTCATCGTCTTCCTCCTCCTTTACGTTGACAAAGAATCGTACTAAACAGCAACAGCAACCACAGATTGGGCGACCCATAAAATGTGACAAATTTCGTGCTCGCCCTCTGTGCAGTAGCAATAGCTTCGATGAGCGTAGTATTAGTTATTCGTTCCCACATGATGTTAAACTCACATGTGATGATACTTGTCTGGATTGCCTGGAGAATGAATTTCTGGCAAATACCATAGGGAAAGTGATCGATTGGACACGCTGCCCCAAATGTAAGAACAAACGGACTAACCTTAGCTTTGAACCAACAATGCAACGACAAAATCAACAATTGCAATTATCAGCGAAGAACGTTCCAAATGGAGGTGCAGATGAAGCGGCTGGTATTACCACAGCACAAAAGCAGCCGCACCACACAAAGCCAACATCACTAAGTTTTGATTTTAATCAGCCAACCTACAGCAACAACACATCTCATGGAGGAGCTGGAGCAGCAGCACACAAAAGAAATGCATTTTCCGAAGCATCAGCTGGTAATTTGATTCATCCAACGCTAGTGACGCACAATAAAACATCCATAGCACAGCACCAAAGATCGTCGTGTGATAATTTTGATCGAGATCAAGTGGGTCGAACCTTTTTATGATTTTAAGAAAAAAAATGTAATTTTAACTTTTTCCTTCCTTAGCTTTTGACTGACAAAGTTTCAACTTTTTCCAATATTAATGTTAATGAAGAGATTCTAGTGCAGGCACTGGTAATTTTTTTTATCTACATTTCAAAAGGGTTACACAAGAAATTAAATCAGTTTTTCATTTATTAGGACAAACTTCAAATCTCATACAATGCTGAACTAATAAAATCTCACTTTAGGACAGAATCTTTATGTCCTAACAATGAACAGAAAGATTACAAAAATCTCAAACACTTTATATTACACGAATCGAAGAAAAACTGCAACTATCCGAAAATGAAGAGGCTCATCGAGTTGGCAACCAGCACAGCAGACGGTTGTAGTAGGGTCGCAGTCAGATTTCATGTGGTAAGCTTGATTATGCCTATCAATAGTTTTTTTTAAACAACAAACGATTTTCTGATATCGATTTGTTAAGAAGAATGATGTCATTTTAAAAGTCTATAAACCTAACTATTGATGAAACTTCTCTTGGTGGGTTTTACATTTTTATAAAAGTATCATAGTTCCTTTCTGATTACTATTTTTGTAATTGAACGAAGGTAGGTTCGGTTAGGTGGTTAGGTGGTTAGGTTAGGTTAGTTAGATTAACCAGTAGCAGTCCTTATCTTATACGTTTCCCTTTTTCATGGCATCCATTCAGAGCTCTTGATGAATCGAAGTATCTCTCCCATTTTGCCGTTTTCGCGATTTGAGAGGTTATTTATTATATTGTGCCCGTACCGTGCACATGTCATTTGTTGTTTATGTTCTTTTTTCTTTTCCAAGAACAACACTGACATAGTGCACCAAGTGCACTAATTGCCACAGAGTAATCTGACACTATGATTGAGCGAGGGGCATAGAAACGAATTAATACCAAAATGCTGTTGCGAACTTACATTTGGGCCACCGAGGTAACACCACATGATATTATATACAACACAAGTCGGTAATAGGAACAGTTCTGTCTTTGGTAACCAAATAGGTTACGGGAACGAGTTTGCTTTGGGTAACAGAAAAGCGGTCAAAAGAGGTATTGAGGTGATCGATTGAGCGATGAATGGCATTCTTTTCTTTGCAGTGAAGCTAATCGGAGGAACAGAAATATTGGGTTTTATTCGTTGGTCCGGAATATAAAAATCAACCTCAATTACCTAAGAGTTTGTGCATTCTGTGCATTAGTGCCGGACAGGAACAAAGAATATGTTCTATCTCCTCTTCCTCCTCGTCCATGCAGTTATGTTGTTCTTCTTTTTTAATTTGCGCACGCATGCGTTAAAGAAATAGAGTAGAAAAGAGAAGATGTCTATGAGCTTTTGCTTTGAATGCCTGTGGATCATAGCGATGTGGCACAGCATTCCACATACGTGTTGTTCGGCTGAAGAGCAAATCCCTGAACTTAACTGTACTTTTTTTTTCGTTCACTTAACTTCTGAAAATACTGGTTCCACATTTCGGTAAGATATGCCATCAGATTGAGTAGTGTCGTTATAGAAGAAAGCTTCCATATAGAGTATACGTTTTTGGGTGAGGGCTGGACAATTACAGAGAAGATGGACAATGGTCTCCTCATCCATGCAGCTTCTGCAGAAGTCATTCGAGAAGACTCCAAGCGTTTCGTTTCGCATCAGGCTTAGGTCAGATCTATTATGTCGCTATGCAAGTTGTTCCATTTGACCACCTACGGTTAGTTTTTTCACTAGCATCCCGTTTTAACAAGAATTTGCATCTAGCGATTGGTATGCTTAGAGAACCATATTCAGGCAATATGAGTAGTGTAGTTCCTTGTTTGGCGAGCCGTACAGTTAACCGGAATGTCTCTGTTTCCCGGAACCCAACACAGGTGGATATTGAACTGCTCCGCCATCTCCATGAGAGATGTTCGGCAGTTAAGGGCTAGAATTGAATTTGTAGAGACTGATTCCAGGGATTAATGTGCAGATTGGCTATCCAAGAATATATGACGTTTCTTTTCAGCCAAGACAATGCTCCACTGATCGCCATAATTTCAGCCTGGAAAACACTACAGTGATTTGGAAGACGGAATGAGAGGCTTAGATTGAGTTTTTTTTAGAAAACAAATCCGCCGACGCCGTCATCAGTTTTTGACCCGTCTGTGAATGAATGAAATGAATGTGTTCCATCTTCCAGGTAAGCGTCTTCGTCACAGAATGATCTGGAGGGGAAGGTGACCTGGAAGTTTTTTTTTGAAATGGAGTTGCGGTGGTCTAGTCTATGTTGTCTGGGATCCTGACTAAATTCAAGATAGAGGTGTGAACGATTTCATTTCTAGTCCACTGGGAGATAGGATTAAGGCGGATATCCGAACTAGCAGCTACTTGCCAGCTGTAAAGGTCGAACAGAATGTCCAATGCGGCTGAGGGGGTTGTACAAAGTGCTCCGCTCATACATAGACTAGCTGATCTTTGGACTTTGTTTAAATTGTCAAGTTTTACTTTTTTATTTAAGGCATTCCACCATACCGCTGTATATAGCCAATGAGTTATATGGGGTTGAAGTCCCTATATGCTACTAATGGTTTTTTTGCATGAGAAGACGTGAGACTGTGGCTTTACGAACTCTTTCTTGTATGTTTGGCTTTCAGCTTAGCTTTCTGTCCAGAATAAGACCCAAATATTTAGCTTTATTAGATAATGTTAAGCCATTTATAGAAGGAGGGTTAATAAGTGGAACTTTATATTTCCTGGTGAAGAGAAGAGAATTCCACAGCGATCTATCCAGCTAGTTAGCTTGTTGAGAGCATCTTGCAGGAGTTCCTTTAACGTATTCGTGTATTTTCAATGGCATAAGCGAGTTGCACCTCACCTCTTAGGCATACCAGCAGCTCATTCACAATTAAGTTCCATAGAAGGGGGGACAGGACTCCACCTTGTGGGGTTCTTCTGCATACAGATCTTCTGGTAGACGACACGCCTAGCTTTGAATTAATAATCCGACTCGTGAGCAGAAGATTAATCAATTCGCCAGATGAGTCGTTCAGCCACAACATCCGTAATCGCAGATGTGTTGACGTTGTTAAAAGCGCCTTCAATGTCTAGGAATACCACCATTCTGTACTCCTTTAGTTGAATGGAATGTTTAATAGAACGTACCAGTGTTTGCAGAGATATTTCTACAGACTTGCCTTTACAATACGCGTGCTGATCTGTAGACAGGAGTCTTTTGTCAATGCGTGTGCGTATGTAGATATCGATCAGTCTTTCCAGTGTCTTTAACAGGAATGATGAAAGACTGATTGGTCTGAGATCCTTTGGACTAACATGCGAGCATTTGCCGGCTTTGGGTATGAAAACCACGTTTACTTCTCTCCATTAAAACTGGAATATGGACCAGGTCGAGACAACTCTTTGGAATTGTTTCCAGCAAAGGAAGGATTAATATCCGAAGTCCTTTGCAGACTAATTCATATGTTAGTTTTTATTTGGCAACCAGTTGTATCACTTGTGTTTCTCAATAAAATGGAAAAAGAGCAATAACGATTTTTGAATGGAAAAACATGCGAATGAATATAAGCGAAGTTGGATGCTGTTTATGGGGACCCTTCGTAATATATGACAACCGTGAGATATTGGTTCAACAAATTTAAATGTGGTCGTACATCTGTTGATGAGGCGCGGCCAGGCCACCCGTTGTTACAGAGGAAATCGTTAAAAAGGTCCTGGACATGATTTTCGCTGATCGCCGAACTAAAGTGCTTGAAGTTAGGTTAGGTTCGGTGGCTGCTATTGCACACTTAGACCAAAGTACGGTCTATTGTGATACCACAGGATCAGAGCCTTTCCCCTTTTATCATAGAGCCCATTTCGTGCTCCTTGTAAATTTTAGGATGTCTCCCACTTTGCAGTTTTCGACATCCGATAAGCTGTTTAGAGTTGCGGTGGTCTAGTCTATGTTGTCTGGGATCCTGACTAAATTCAAGATAGAGGTGTGAACGATTTCATTTCTAGTCCACTGGGAGATAGGATTAAGGCGGATATCCGAACTAGCAGCTACTTGCCAGCTGTAAAGGTCGAACAGAATGTCCAATGCGGCTGAGGGGGTTGTACAAAGTGCTCCGCTCATACATAGACTAGCTGATCTTTGGACTTTGTTTAAATTGTCAAGTTTTACTTTTTTATTTAAGGCATTCCACCATACCGCTGTATATAGCCAATGAGTTATATGGGGTTGAAGTCCCTATATGCTACTAATGGTTTTTTTGCATGAGAAGACGTGAGACTGTGGCTTTACGAACTCTTTCTTGTATGTTTGGCTTTCAGCTTAGCTTTCTGTCCAGAATAAGACCCAAATATTTAGCTTTATTAGATAATGTTAAGCCATTTATAGAAGGAGGGTTAATAAGTGGAACTTTATATTTCCTGGTGAAGAGAAGAGAATTCCACAGCGATCTATCCAGCTAGTTAGCTTGTTGAGAGCATCTTGCAGGAGTTCCTTTAACGTATTCGTGTATTTTCAATGGCATAAGCGATCTTCTGGTAGACGACACGCCTAGCTTTGAATTAATAATCCGACTCGTGAGCAGAAGATTAATCAATTCGCCAGATGAGTCGTTCAGCCACAACATCCGTAATCGCAGATGTGTTGATGTTGTTAAAAGCGCCTTCAATGTCTAGGAATACCACCATTCTGTACTCCTTTAGTTGAATGGAATGTTTAATAGAACGTACCAGTGTTTGCAGAGATATTTCTACAGACTTGCCTTTACAATACGCGTGCTGATCTGTAGACAGGAGTCTTTTGTCAATTCGTGTGCGTATGTAGATATCGATCAGTCTTTCCAGTGTCTTTAACAGGAATGATGAAAGACTGATTGGTCTGAGATCCTTTGGACTAACATGCGAGCATTTGCCGGCTTTGGGTATGAAAACCACGTTTACTTCTCTCCATTAAAACTGGAATATGGACCAGGTCGAGACAACTCTTTGGAATTGTTTCCAGCAAAGGAAGGATTAATATCCGAAGTCCTTTGCAGACTAATTCATATGTTAGTTTTTATTTGGCAACCAGTTGTATCACTTGTGTTTCTCAATAAAATGGAAAAAGAGCAATAACGATTTTTGAATGCGAATGAATATAAGCGAAGTTGGATGCTGTTTATGGGGACCCTTCATAATATATGACAACCGTGAGATATTGGTTCAACAAATTTAAATGTGGTCGTACATCTGTTGATGAGGCGCGGCCAGGCCACCCGTTGTTACAGAGGAAATCGTTAAAAAGGTCCTGGTCATGATTTTCGCTGATCGCCGAACTAAAGTGCTTGAAGTTAGGTTAGGTTCGGTGGCTGCTATTGCACACTTAGACCAAAGTACGGTCTATTGTGATACCACAGGATCAGAGCCTTTCCCCTTTTATCATAGAGCCCATTTCGTGCTCCTTGTAAATTTTAGGATGTCTCCCACTTTGCAGTTTTCGACATCCGATAAGCTGTTTAGTGTACCATATCCCAGATATTTTAGTCTTCTGCTTGCAAGAGCCGGGCATGTACACAGGAAATGGGATACTGTTTCCTCCTCCTCGGCGTCATAACAGCTTCTGCAGAAGTCATTGAACTCAAGGCCCATCTTTCTCGCATGCACTCCAAGAAGACAGTGCCCCGTTAAGATACCTATAGTCATTCTTATATCCCCTCTTCGTAGGGATATCAATGCTTTAGAGCGATTTAGGCCCAGCTTAGGCCAGACTTGCTTTGCAATATTACATGTGTTGGTATGCGACCATCTCGCGTTTGTTAATTTTTCTGCCTCTTTCCGAAGCATTAGCTTGACCGTTGATAGTGGTCTTCCTATGCCTGCCCTTTCCGGTTGCAGTTGAAGTTTTGTGCCATTTCTGGCTAGTTCGTCTGCTTTGCAATTCCCAACGATATCAGAGTGACCGGGGACCCATAGTGCTTGAAGTTACAGAGTCCGTAGGCGTGTCGTACAGAACGACAAAAAATATTTTTGGGGTTAATCTGGGGTCGAATCACGACATCAGTTAACGAGTGAATGAAATGCATACGTTAACGAGTGATCGAGTATTAGGATGATCACTCCTCGTCACTCGTTCACGTAAGCGATTATACCAAATCAACACTATTCAGTCACGTATCTGGTAATTCGAACCCTGCTCCGAAAAAGGCAAGGGCGGTCCCTTCAGCCGAAAAGGTCATGGCCACGATTTTTTTAGGATTCGAAAGGAATAATTCTCATCGACTTTTTTCAGAAAGCAAGAACGATCATGGGGCAGCACTACAGTGAATAATTGAACCGATTCGATAAGAAATTGAAGGAGACACGACCCCATTTGGCTAAGAAGAAGTGCTGTCTCACCATGATATGGTGCGTTACCAACACATTCATCCACAATGGTCGCGGCAAAATTGCGTAAACTTTCTTTCTGTTCCCTAACATGAAAACATGAAGTGTATCGACCTAAAAGGGTATTACGTTAAAAAATAAAAAATAAAATACATTAACTCGTATAAGTGTCAAGTTTTTCAAGAAACCTAACCCGTTAGGTTAGGTTAGGTTGCGGTGGCAGCTAATGCTCACTTAGACCATTTGCGGTCCTTTGTGTTACACAGGATCTTATATTTACCTTTCTCCTTTTCAGAAGATCCATTCAGAGCTATTAATGAATCGCACTTTGCCGTTTCGTCTGATAAGTTATTCATTAACCGCTTACCTAAGTGTTCTTCTGTGCATTAGTGCCGGACATGACAGAGAAGATGTTCTATGGTCTCCTTCTCCTCCTCGTCCATGCAGCTTCTGCAGAAGTCATTATATTCGACACCCATCATTATCGCGTGTTTCCCTAGAAGGCAGTGTCCTGTCATTATCCCTACAACCGTTCTTAGTTCACATCTTTGTGGGGAAATAAGCTCAGTTGAGCGCTTCAAGTCCAGCTTCGGCCAGACCTGTCTTGAAATAATGCAAGTGTCGGTGTTTTCCCACCTTACATTTGTTATTGATTCTGCCTCTTTCCGAAGCTCAAGTTTCAGTGTCACGATAGGACTCCCTACCTCTGCCCTTTCCGGTAGCAGCTGGAGAGTCGTACCACGTGCAGCTAACTCGTCCGCCCTGCAGTTCTCCTCAACATCTGTGTGGCCCGGGACCAAAATGATATATTAAACTGCTCACTCATCTCGTTAAGAGAGGAGTGACAGCTCAACACCACCTTAAATTTCAGCGAGACCTCCTGCAACAATTTTATGGCCGCCTGACTGTCCACATCATTGAAGATAGTACATACTGCTTCAGCCAACTCATAACCTCTTCAATCGCTATCACCTCAGCCTGGTATACGCTGCAGCGATCATGTAGACGGACAGAGATGCTTACTTTCAGCTTGTTATAGAAGACTCCTGCTCCTACTTTACCCTCTAGCTTAGAGCCATCCATGAAAAACTGTATTGTTTCATTATCGGTTACGGATCCACTGTTCCAGTCTTCTCTGGAGGGTATTGTTGTCCGAAAACCTTTTTGAAAGCATAACACTGGTGTTATGTAATCAAGTTTCGTCAGCTCTTGCTTTAGCGATTTGGTTATGGTGGAGTACCCCTTTTGAAGACTATTCCACTTCACAGCGAACTAGTCGCGTAGCTGTAATTGCCGCTTTCGGTTTGCCAAATAAATCTAGTGGGATAAGGTGGAGAATAACCTCAACCCGTTGCTAAAAATAAATTTTAGACATACCTGGGCCTACATTCGCGAGAATTGGTGCGCTTTGGTTAGATAATGGAAGAGTAGAGGCACAAGCAAAATGCGAAGCTATTAGATTAGCTTTCTGAATACCAGTGGTTTTATAAAGAATACCATTATGGAAAAGAGAAGGAATAGAGGAAGTCTTGCCTGCGAAAAGCTTCGACTGTTTTGAATCTGAATACATAAATGTTCGCATTCTATCCCAAATCTTAAGTTCTTTTATTATTTTGGTCCTGTTGATCTGTTTCTGGTTATTACGGTTCGATAATTCATTTGAGAAACATTTAGTCGGTTGTTGACACAAGCGTAAGCGGTGGCGTGTATATGTTAATCGTGAACCATCAGATTTGTTAGAGGTAGAGCGTGAAGCAAAGACTTTAGTGAGTGCTCAGGCACTGGTCCTCAACCAAAACGCCATGAAATAAAAAGAAATTGATTTGGAATTTGGTTAGGTTAGGTTAGGTTGAAGTGGCCGTCAATCAAAACCGACGCACTTGAACCATTTGGAGCTTCGTATGAAGCGTAAGTAATGTTAATATGGGTTAGATCGTTGAGATCGTTAAAAAAGAACGCTCCCAGATGGAGCTTCCGCCTATTCGAGAGGGCTGGGCATGTACAAAGTAGATGGAGAGTGGTTTCCTCCTCCTCCTCATCCATGCAGGTTCTGCAGAAATCGTTGGAAAAGACTCCTAGTCTTTCTGCATGCTTGCCTATGAGACAGTGTCCAGTTATGACACCTATAATGGCACTAATGTGCAGTCTGTTTAGAGAGATCAAACACTTGGAGCGTTTCGGATCTAGCTTGGGCCAGATCTGCTTCGTTGCTATGCAAGTTGTTCCGTTTGACCACCTATACTATAACTAGTTTTTGCTATAGCATCCCGTTTAAACATGAGTTTGCACGTAGCGATCGACATGCCTAGTGAAACATATTCAGGCAATACGGGTAGTGTGGTTTCATGTTTAGCGAGTTCATCAGCCATACAATTATACCAGGAATGTCTCTATGCCCAGGCACCCAGCACAGGTGAATGTTGAAATGCTCCGCCATCTCCTTAAGAGACGATCGGCAATTCCGGGGCTAGAATGGAATTTGTGGAGAATGATTCCATGGACTTTAGCGCAGCCTGGCTATCCGAGAAAATTTGTATATCCTTAACAGATATGACATTACTCTTCAGTCAAGACAAGGCTTCCTTTATAGCCATGATTTCCGCTTGGAAAACACTACAGTGATCAGGAAGACGGAAAGAGATACTTTAGTTTTTTTTTGAAAAGACACCTCCCCCTTCATCAGTTTTCGATCCGTCTGTGTAGAAGTGAATTCCTTCATTTTCCAAGTAGATACCTTCCTCCCAAGAAGACCTGGAGGAGATGGTAACCTGGAAGTTTTTGCTGAAGTGGAGCTGCGGAATGGTGTAGTATACGTTGACAAGTGGAGTTCTGTCTGAATTCAGGATAGAAGAGTGGCCGAAATCATTCACGATCCACTGAGAGATTGCTCTGCGGCGAGTAGCCGCGCTTGCAGCCAGTTGTCTGCCGAAGATGTCGAGTGGAGCAAGGTTGAGCAGAATGTCCAGTGCAGCAGGGGGAGTTGTACGAAGCACTCCGCTCACACAAAGACAAGCTGATCTTTGTACTCTGTTTAGTTTGTCGCGATTGATCGCTTTATCTAACGCAGTCCACCAAACAGCCACACCGTTTAGCAGAATAAGTCTAACTACTGCTGTGTACAGCCAATAATTGATATGCGGTTGAAGACCCCATTTACTACCTATGGCTGGACTTGGACGGAATTGTGAATATGCAAAGTATGCGTAATGTTATTGATATGTTCGTCATAAGGTCTGTCAATTGGACCAGCTGGAAGCTAGCTGAATGTCCCATTTATCAGTTGAAATAAAATTTGTAATGATTTTGATTGGAAGCAAGATTTATCAGGGAAAATGAACTTAATAGAAAAATTATAAATCCATGCATGCTAAGCATTCAAAATGACAATTTTTTCAAACAAAAAAACCTAAAAATTCGAAAGAACAAATTTTTTTTATGGAATTTAAAAGATATCTGTTGATATATTTATTTGTAGCATTTATTACAATAAATGTATTTGCTGCACAATTTATAGATAAAGTGGAAAAGGTATGTCCTGCTATTGAGAGTATAGAGTTACAGTTTAGTATTAAAACAAAATTCAATTTTTATCCCAGAACAGCAATTCAAGATTAACAAAAAGAATGATTGACAATATGTTCGGAGAGATTGATGACGCAGAAATACCGGATTCAGACTCAGATGGATTTGGTAGCAATGGGCGGCGAAAATGTCCTAATAAAATGTCACACACATCTATCAAACAGAAGGCATCAAATATTGCTCAAAAAGCTGCCCAAGAAGCAAAAGCAGCATCTGATGCGCAAGCGGAAGCCGGTGCTCAAGCCGCACATCAAGTTAAAGCTCAATTAGCAGAGAAAGCATTGCAAGCTGCCAAGGCAGCAGAGGCAGCATTGGCAGGCAAACAAGCTATTGTCGAACATCTTGAACGTGAGGTGGACGAAGCTCAAGAAGTCATTCAGATGCAAAGTTCTTCATTGCAGAACGCACAAACAAATGTCAATGCTGCAATGCAAGCCGCCCAACAAGCCAGCACTCAATTAAAAACATTGACACAAGCTGTACAAATGGCCAAATCAAATGTTGAAAATTCTGATCAAGCAGCCGAAGGAGCACAGCAAGAATTGTCGCAGAAAGAGCAACTTGCGGAGGCGGCTAAGCAACGTGTCGAACAGTTGCTGCGTCAACTTAGCGTTGCCAAATCCGATTATGCCAGGACAAAACAGGCTGCGTACAAGGCATCCGCAGCAGCACATCAGGCTAAAATTAATGTAAACAGAAATAAGCGGAATCCAAGAGAACGGTTTCATTGCTAGCATTGAATGAATTCGAATGCTTTTTAACTAAATTTGTAGTCTGTGTTTGGAAAATTTGGAAACACTTTTTAGTCGGATTTTGGAGGGCGTACACAAACGTTCGCACCATCCTTCCATTGTGGTGCTCAGCCATACTTATTAAGTCGCTCCATTTTCCAAAATGTTAATTTTTAACCTGGAAACCGCAGATCAACTATGTACCTACTGTAACGAGGTTTTCCCAGCCCGGGGTAGGACTCAGTATGACCAGGGTTCTTTGTTTATGAGGTCGTTGCAATAAAAAGAATTTATTTCTTTGGGGAATGGAATTTACTCTTTTATTCTTTCTTCTTTTGTTTAACAATATATGTTGGTGGAATTTAAAATATAACTCTTAGGGTATCGTCTTGTTGTTTCCTTGTTAGCGATACGTATAGGCTGGCGAAGCGTAGCACCGTACCGTTGTATATCTCATTAACTATGCGGGTATCAAAGCGTTGTGTCTTTGCGTTAGCGGTAATGCTGTCGCCCTTAGACCACTTGTCTGTAATGTAAAGGTAGGTGTTAGTGTTTGGTAAGGCTTAGCGTCAAAGGCCTTGAGCTACTAAATCTAATTAGGTGCTAGCTTTATGCGTGTTGACGTAATGGCAAGAATATCTCTCATAAATCAATAATACCAAGGAATTACTTGCGTTAAGCGTGGGGAAGTAAAGTCAATGATATCTTTCTTAAACCATTAAATACAAAGGAAGTACTAGACGAGTTGCTAGCGGTAGGAATCACGATCACGGCTACTAATAAGAGCCGGGATCGAGTCGAACCTAGGTGACAGGATCTGGTACGGCTCGGTCTGTAACTGTCCTATGCGGAAAAGTGAAGCCTCTGTGCGTTGCAACAGTTGTGCTAAATGGTCTCATATGCGGTAATGCTCAGGGCTAAACAGTGCCAACGATTATAATATCAATTTCGTTGGCACATGCTGCTCCCAAGGAGTTCCACAACAATCCTCCACCACCACCCATTCCATCTACAAAACCAACCCTGTGCACTAACAATGCACCGACCCCCCTCGCCATTCAGTTAACTCCTTCAAGATCCTTCAATGGAACTGTAATGGCCTGCGAAACAAACTAAGAGAGATCACCCACTATATGTTTCGCAATTAGATTTTAATTGCTGCCGTGCAGGAGACCAAAATCCTCAACTCATACTCATTGACATCCTTTGACGGTTATCAAATCATTTGACACGATAGATCCGACAGAGGCAGGGGACTCGCTTTTATTTTTCGCCAGAATGTATCATACAAATACATCTGCCAGCAACCCTCCCCCGATCCTCATCTTGAGGCGATGAGTATTTCAGTTAATACTTCGAGACTTCGAGTTATTACTCACCAATGTTAACATACCCCCCGTAAACAGCACAGTAAATGGTTATCAACCATACCTACTGCACCTTCTCCAGGGTGCAAACAAAATTGTGATGGGCGTTTCAATGCTGATCACCCCCTTTGGTTTTCCGCTCTTCCTGAGGACAACCGTGGAAACTGCATTGTGGACATATTAGAAGAAACTGACTTTGTCACCTTGAATGATGGTTTTCCCACCAGGATCACCGCTACGTGCTCTAGCTCGCCTGATATCACAATAGCCAGCACCTCGCTATTAGATTCCCTATCATGGCAGGCAGCATAAGCGCTTAGCTCTGATCACATCCCCATTGTGATCGCCAGGATAGTTCCATTTTTATAGCCGCCCACGAAAGATCGTCTTATAGACCAATTTCGCTGCTCTCTCCTATAGCCAAAAATTTTGAGACACTCCTTCTCGCCAGTCTTCGCAACACTTGAGTCTCGCCTCCCACAAACATGGCTTTAGGAAACATCGCAGCACTACTACCGCCTTAACGGAGATGACGTCCCAATTTGCGGACGGTCGTAACCACCGTCGCCCGCACTGGCGAACTGCTGTAGTGGCACTTGTTTTGTCCAAGGCTTTCGACAAGGTTGACCACTCTGCTCTCCTACAGGACATACTGAATTCCACTCTCCCCGACTCCATCAAAAGGTTCCTGTCAGCTTTCATAAATGGCAGGAGCGCATATGTGGAATTCAGAAATTCCTGCTCAAAGCATCGGAAACTTAAGATGGGAGTCCCACAAGGAGGGGTCCTCTCTCCCATCTTATTTAATCTATACGTCTCGATGCTTCCTACTCCCCCTAGTGGCGTTAAACTGATCACTTACGCTGATGATTGCTCTGTTGCTGCCTCCGATGCAGATGTAAACGAGCTAACACATAGGATAAATTCCTACCTGACAGAGCTATTTGAATTTTTCAAGAAAAGGAAACTCTACCTCGCTTCCCAATAATCATCTGCTCTTGGACTAAAGAAGTCAGGCTTACACTTGACATTCATATTAACAACGAAACTAAACGTACAGTTAATAACCCCAAAAAGTTTAGGAGTCATATTCGACAATCTCCGTACCTTCTGTAGGCACGCAAAAAAGTAAAACAAAGTAGTTCACTTTACTTTAGTCGTAATAGGGTTCTAAGAGCCCTAACCGGAACTGTATGGGGTAAGGACAAAGAAGTCCTTGTGACGACGTATAAAGCTATTGGCCGCTCAATTATTAACAACGCCGTCCCCATCTGGATGTGATTTTTAAGTGACACTCAATGGAATAATATACAGTCCAGACAAAATACAGCCCTTCGCATCGCAACTTGGTGCCTTTCCATAACAAACCCTGATTATCTTCATTGCGAACAGTCTCCGTCAGGCAACACAATGAACTGTTGTCAAAGCAGTTCTTGTTAGCCTACCACAACCCCGAACACCCAGTTCACGACATTACTGTCAGTGAGATGCCTTCACGCTGCATACGTCAAGACACCAGAACATAAAGAGACTGTATAAATCCAGTCATACCGGCCACCTGGAATCCCGCCACTTGGCCGTTCAGCCTCAAATAGTATACACTATAATACAGTCTCTGCAGCAGTCTCCTCAAGCAAGGTTAACAGGATCCCCCTATAAATAACAGCGAAAAGTCGCTGCCCAGGGAAACCCGGACAACCCTGGCACAACTTCGGTCGGGTTGGTGCCATATACTTCAAAGCTATAAAGCTCGCATTATCCGTGGCACCAGATCCGTGCCCCGACTGTAACCAAGGCACCCATACTACCAACCAGCTATTCCTTTGCCCCCTACACCCTACGGATTTGCAGACGTTGCAGACATGTGGTCCCACCCTGTTGGCGCGGCCTCTTTTCTTGGCCTGTTCAACATAACTTGATAACTAACACCTCCTTTAGTTCATGCTATTAGCCTTAAGTTAATTTAAGTACACTGCGACATTCAATAGGTGTATTTGTACTGTGAATGAGAGTTTAATGTTTGAAGGTTTTCCTCGTTTCAGGCCTGGAGTTGCTACAACAACAACAAGGAAAGAAGTGGCTGATTGTCGGAATTTCCTGCCCTTTTATACTTTCCCAATCGCTTGAAAAAGTCATGTTACTCCTAAACCGTGGGATTATCGATGTCGTTCGATTCCCAGCTTGGTATGTTGTCCAGCTTGGTATGTTGCTTTTTTTTTGCATTCCTGCATTTTCAAAAATCAAAGCATCGTTCGGCTTTTGTATTGTTTGTCAGTGTACAGTTGTGTTGCTCGTCGTATTGTTATTTGTTGTTGTTGTGTTCGGTCCAACTGGGTATGTCCCTCCTTTGTTGTTGGTGCTTTTTAGGCGTTGTAATATGCAAGCTCGTTCGGTTTGTATTCCTCAGCTCATCTTTGTTTTTGTTGTTGTTCGGTAGCGTGTTTCGGGTTGTTGCTGCTGTGTTGTCCGGAGTCGTTGACACCTCCTAAATATTATGATCTCCCACATGTCTGCAGAGTCGGTAGTTTCCGTCTCCCCCGCCACCTCAACCTTACCCTAACCTATTGATTACTTTCAATGTTGGACTTAAAACTGCAACGTTGTTGTATTAGTCCACGATTTAGATTTGCCAGTTGACAAAACAATTCCATCATAAAAGTTCATCCATAAAAAGCTTGGAATTTCAATTCTGTTGGAACCTCTTTTTATACCTAAGTACCTATGTCACCAATAAATAATGTCCATCACGCAGTAGATGTCTGACAAAATTCTCAAATTGATGATTGCTAATCAGTCCATGCGACGCATGGCAATTTATTAATCAAAAGAATGGACACAATCTTCTCTAACAACAGCTAAAGAATAATTTTTGTATTTTAACCGTCCCTCCAGGATAATCAGATTACTCACACTGAAATGGTCCCCGTTCAAGTTGCCGATATACTCCATCAATGGACAAAAAAGAATAATCTGGAGCTGCTCAAGCAGTTGGATAAGCGATTTATCGAAGCAAATGTTTTGGGTAAGAGTGTGTACGACAAACCAAGGAAACCAATTTTAAAACTATCCCTTCTTTTTGTCTCTTGAACAGGCAAAATCGCCAACATTATCCGTCAAGCTCAACAGAGATGCGCCACACGACGAACCATGACAGAGTTCATTCTAATTCCGCAGTATTACAAGTCTGGATACATTTCACTGACGAAAAAATAAAAAGCAAATATCGAATCACTTCGATTTTCACTTCAGACAGAGACAGACAAAAGTAATCATCTACTTAGTAGTTAATTATAGAAAGAAAACAATACACCAATATACCTAACAACAACAAAATTAAATTAATAAATAATATTAACCGGTAAGCAATAGATATCATCATTTCTTAGAAGAAGGAAGCGAAAAACAAACGGAAAAAATTATTATAACGAAACGTGTTTTTTCTTTTATTTGTTTATTTTTTTTTTAAATGTTATGTATATTTACTCGTCTCCTTAGCTTAAATGCAGTGTTGATTATCAATTATTACAAAATGTCTTAACTGTGGACAGGATTTCAATGTTTTTTTTTTCTTCGTAAATCGACCATAAATCTACCATCCCGCCAGGACTGACTGCAGTTTTTGTCGTTTGTGAAAAATCATTAGTTGTAGTAGTGTTCATCGTTAACATCCCACATATATTGTTGATGCCATTCCTATAAAGACGGTGGATATCGCTGCTGTCGTCCATACTGAGACTGTTGCTGTGCGTAGTAGGATCCTCCGCCACCACCACTGCCTTGTGGTGGATGCGGTGGTGGCGGTGCTCGATGTCCGCTTGGTGGCATCGGCGGTGGAACAGCAGCACTGTAGTGTCCAGTCATTGGAGCAAATTGTGGAGCGCCGTACATTTGTGACGGCGGAGGAAGTGGCGGAGGCACTGTAGTTGATGAGGGGCCAATCGAAGTTGGTGGTGGATAGTGTGGTGGTGCCCAGTTGTTTACAGGATACAAATAGGCCATTGGATCCGGTGGTGGTGGCAACGGCTTAATCGCCGAACTACTGGGTATGTTGTTTGTCTCATGGTGATCCATTGAAGAACTATGTATTTGTTGCTTATTACTACCAAGATAGGGAAGCGAGCTGATGCTACCGCCGCCGCTTGGTATTAAAGACGGTATCGCTGATCCTATTGCACAAATCGGATTTCCCTTAATGGTAGTTGACGTGGTGGCAACTGCTGGCGTTACCGGTGATATACTGGTCTTCGAAGGCATCGTCGTCGTGGTAGTCGTCGTCGACGTCGTTGTTGTTGGTGATTCTGCACGACTTGGTGGCTTCTGCGGTGGACTGTTAGATTCTGAGTTGGCTCCGGTTTGATTACTTTGATATAGATCGAGCACTTGATGGCAAATATCTTCAAGAATTTCCATAGTAACATCAGACACAAACATGTCCCACCAACGAAGATGTTGCTGTGTCCGTCCAACCCAATCGACGACAGTAAATTTACTTAGTTTGCTAGCCAAATGGATAAGAGCTACAGCAATTATTTCGGGTTCCCATTGTAGGCACACAACTGTACTCAGTGAGTCGTTGACAAAATTCCAAGCCATTTGCACCATTTTCTGGAGTTTTTGTTGATCACCTTTAAAGCATTTGGCATATTTAAGCAGAAACGTATATGGATGTTCGACTTGTAAATCGAATTTAATAGTTTGCAAAAGAATCCGTTCGAGTGTCATTACCTCCTCTTTGGGATCCTCGCCAAATGAATAGAATTGAGTGTCGGTAAGGAGGGAACGTGCAGTTTTAATGATGTCACGGCATTTCTTTGGTGTCTCTTCGACTTTGCCGGCAAGAAAGAGGCAACAGCATGCGGTAACATATCGCGGAAAGCTCTTAAACGAATGGAACATGTAGAACCGATGAAAATAGACGACACCCGTGGCCATCGTGTTGTGGCCAAGTCCCATGTTTGTGCCACAGTTCATAATAAAGCGAGCTCCTTCCTTGCGATAGCGTCGTTCCGTCTCGAATGTAAGTCCATCATTCATTGATGGAGTGACCTTAAGGTCTTTCTTATCATAATACCAGCAGGGCATTATGCTTGGGCTGTGGGTGGTGGCGACAAGTTCTGCTGCTGCTTCGGCTGCTGCTCCTTGTGGCAAAGTTAAGAGATATATGCATTCCTTCATGAAAAGTTCAATAGGTGCAATTGTTCGGTTTGCTCTTTTTGATGCGTAGCAAAGTTAATTTAATTATCACTAATATTTTATATGGAAGAAATGAGATGAAATGGAACCACCAGAAGCGACCAAGTACTACCGAGTCCCGACAAAAGAAAATTACTATTAACACTGCAACTGCTACTTTGCTGAGATTGTGACAGCAGATTCACTGAAATGTCAAATTCTCGCCAACGAAACACCACCACCACGAAATGTATGACATTTATGGTTTCCTTAAAAATTACCTTTCAAAAGTGTTATGTCGTTTTTTTTTTTGTTTTAGAAATCTGCGTTCGAGCTCAGATTTTTCCTCGAAAAAACGAATACGAAAGCTGAGAATCTTTGGTTTACATGGTTTAGTTGCATCGCTGTTGTTGTAGTTAATGAAAAGATTGGTAAATCTCTAAATTACCAAGATCTGTTAGAGGGAAAATCCGATTTAGCATATTATTTTTTTTTTTTTTGAAAAAACGAACAACTTGACAGCCAAAAAATCAATCGCGCCATATATTAAATTACACGACATTAATAATAGGCGTATTTTATTTGCCGAGGAATAAGGGAATAGAATATCAATCATGTGACCAAAGAATATTCTGTTTATTCTACCTATCGATGTAGTATAAAAAGAATACGTTCTTAACATACCGAAGAAATAAAATAATAGCCAAAAAAGGAATAGAATACAAAGAATAAGTAAAAGAACGGGCGAATATACGGTATAGTGATTAACGGAATTTTCACCATCTGCCACGCCCCCACCTACCACTGCCTAACAATGTTAACGGGACTTAGGGTTAGGACTTTGGAATTGGGTTCAATCCACCCTCCTCGACAGATTTAGAGCCAAAAACAGATTTTCTCATGTTTTTTCTCAGTAGGGGCGTGTTAAAAAGTGGGCGGGCCTTAACATTGGTATCAAATAAAAGGTGAATATTAGTTCTACACAGCCGTACTATTTTTATGGCCTAATTTGCACTTAAGTTTTATCCAGTTGTATATGGTTCATGTGGTTTTTCATATAATTGAGTGATATATCGGTGACTTTTTTTGAAAAACGTATTTTCATAAGTGGGTTGATGGATGTTATGGCGTAAATTAGTATCATATGAAAGGTAATAAAAATACTTTTCATCTTATAAAAAATTGGGTTCAATGCAACGAGCCAACAACGGACTTTCTCATGAAAGTTTAGCAGTGGGCTTGTTTTAGAGTGGGTGGACCTAAATATTGATATTATATGAAAGGTGGAAATAAGTTCTACGCAATCGTATTATTTTTATGGGCGTGGCCTAATTTGAACGGAAGATTGATCAAGTTGTATTTGGCTCATGTGGTATTTCATATTATAATTGAGTCATATAATACATAATTACATGATATACCATGATGCAGCTTTTTAAAAGGAAAACCTCCAATATAAATATAATTTAATTGAGCGCACTGTGTCCATAATTTTCAAAAACCCCTTTTAAAGGACAAACTCCGTTCTAAATAAAAATCAATTGAAATATATAAATTAACTGAGCGCACAGTATTTTATAGTTTCTTTTAGCATTCGTTTGACATCAACCCGCCCACATTCAAACACACCCACTGTTGAACTTTTACGGAGAAATCAGTTTTTTGGCATTAAATATTCTGAGTTATGTTTCTTGCCTCCATATTTTTAAATTGACGGTATTTTTGTTATCCTTCATATGATACCAATTAACCCCCTATTACAATTAACCTGCTTCAAACCACTGAAAAACATAAATTAAAAAAAAACTCAAAACTTTGAAACCTCATAAAGGAGTCGCCTCCCCCAAACAATATGGCGGTTTTCGAGGTCTGACCAATAAGGACTTTCATAAGAGGGGTGTCTTAAAACCCTAAGCCCTTAATCGCTATACCGTAGTTTAACCAAAAGAACGTTTAATGTCAAGTTCGGAATGTTTAGAATGAAATAAAGAAAACACTCTATTTTGGAGAAATCGAACTGTGAAATTCGGTATACGTCTATACATATGGGTTCATTAAAGCTTGTGTTGGTGAAGCTGTCAAACTTCGACACAAATTCAGCAGCTTATCGCAATTTTGATATCGCAAGGAACTTTAATAGTGACTTCGGTATTTTAGAATTTCGATAAAACAGACAAAGGGCCCCAATGCGATTAATAGAATTAGTGGTGGAACCTTTTTTTATATGGTCATCAAGCATCCAGTGGGCTAAGACTTAAAAAACAAATTTGGGAAAATATTCCCATATTTTAGTCCATATTATACTAATCATTCCTATAATCATTCCTACATTCCTACAAGTCATCGTCATCTATACCAAATTACTAACCCGTCTTTGGTAACTTTCATAACAGTAAAAGTTTAATAGAGTCAACACTGGTAAATGAGCGGGGTATTTCTCGGCTATCCCATCGCCGATTGCATATTGTATATTATTTAAAAATTTAATTTTTTTAATTACCAGTATTAATTTTAAAATACCACAAACATTTCTTAAATTTTTTTCTGGAATGCCAAATGGATCAATTTTGTCACGAAAAAACGCATTTTCATTTTCCTATCAAAATTATTCAATTATAATTTGCACAGAACATTTCTTCACAAAATATAAGCTAGAAATGAAAATATGCTGTCAAACCTTCGTGAATATTCCTTTTTATCGAACGAACTTACCACTACATTGAAATTTTAAGTCGGCATTTTTTTTCGAATTACGATATAATCCCGATCAGAATCCCATTACAGATCTGTCAGATCAAAAAAAAAAAAATATCTGCCGTGTTTTTTTAGTATCAGAGAAAAGTTTATTTCTCACCTGAGTGTTCCACAGTTGTTAAACGAAACAAACAACGACAGCTGTCAAAAAAACATTCTGTATAGTTTTTCAGAGTAAAAAGATCATATCCGAGAATTATCGGAGTGTAAAAAAAGACTCAGAGAAATAAATTTTTCTCGGAGAATGGAAAAAAATGCATATCTGAGTTTTGACAGTTAAATGTATCTTCGATTACTCCGAAAAAGAAATAGAATGAAAAATGTAATGAAAAAATAATTTAATTTTTAATTATTACTTGTATGTATGTATGTACTTTATTGAGATTTTGCTTTTTATACATTTGTGTTTTTTAACTCTATGTTTACATAGTCATTCAGGATTACTTATGAATATTTTACCGACTTAGAATTGGTCAGGCTACACAACTTAGATATTAATTAATTATTACTTATTAAATCGTTTTGGCGTAATGATAAACAACTTCTCTAACTTTTTGTTTTTCAGTCTCATGCAATTGTCTGTTAGCAATACAGATTTTAATATTTATAACAAAATGAATTTTGAATTTTTTTAAATATTTGAATATTTCATAAGCCATTCGATATTATTTAGGAACAATGGATAATCATCGTCGGATTTGCGTTGGCCATTTAATAACAACATTTTTAATAAGTGGTATTATTTACGCATTTATTACAAGTAATATTGGAATTGGAAAAAAGCTTAATCACCTTCAAGAGGAAGTTAAAGAAATCGCCGTCAGTCTAAAGATTTATTTGATAAAATTATATCTAATTAAACTGCTTTGTATTCTCTCTAAAGCGTGTAGTTTTGCAAGGTGGAAGCAACGCAGCTAAAGGAGCGGTAACCAGAAATTCTGACATATCTGATCTTGTTGACAGTTTGATAAAGAAGAGAACAGTTGGATGGTGGGACGAGTTGTACACGGTCCAGAAACAGTTGAAGCAGTTAGAGTGCCGTGGTAATGTTCGGCCGTCTGCTGGAGCAGTTGGAGAAAAACGTGTAATGAGGACAAACTTTGCATTAGAGTCGCAAGGTTATTAATAACAAATTCACTGATTTTTTCTTAAATAATAAGACATTAATTTCTAATTTAGGTGCCAAAATTGTTGATGTCGATGGAGAACCATGGCTGTCAACGAGTTTTTTCTTAATTACTTTGTATATTTCAAATGAGCCTAGAAATCTCTTAAACCCTTCAATGGAGCCAGGGCAGTGTTATGCCTTCCGAAAGAACTATTCAGCTATTACAATTCAACTCACTCATGAGGTCGGTGGAAGCGTTTTTTAATACAAAAAATTGACAAATTATATATGCACAGATTTTTATCGAATACGTGGAATTGGAACATATTTCTGAAGATGTCTCTCCATCGGACACAAGTAGTGCCCCAAAGGATTTTACAATCTATGTAGGTTATTGTGATTTTTTTCTACCTAATAGGTATGAGTTTTCGGAATAACTATTTTTCAGGGTATCGAGTCTAAAAGTGGTACTCCAGACTTCTTTTTGGGTTCATTCCAATATGATAACTCCTTGTTCCGTCGTTCGCAATTGTTTCCAGTGTTAAATTCACCTAAATATAGTTTTCTGAAGGTGAAATTCACGTCAAATCATGGAAATCCAAATCATACATGTATTTATAGGTAAAGTAGTTAAAATAAAACTTTTTAAAGTTTAAAATTGAATTTTTCCTATATTTTTAGATTTGCAGTATATGGAAAGACTTGATTTGATTTAAAGCGAAATCCATATAAATTGATAATGTATTTTTGGAAACCATTTATTTATATGGTTATTTATTTAATAATTGTTATTAATATTATTGTTTTTGTATTTTTTATATTTATATTGGGTAACATATATTTTCTTATCTAATATTTATTAATTCGTTTAAATCATATAGACCATATTGCTTCCATTTAACAATTCATATATATGTCAGTAGTTTAACGTAAATTCAATCGTAAAATTTTATATATACCTTACTAATGGAAGGTATTTTTATTACCTTTCGTATGATACCAATTAACCCCCATACCTCCTTCTAAATACTTAGAAAAATGAATTTTTTCTAAAATATCGTTAAAACGGATACCGTAGAAACGCCGAAAACCTATTAATTCAGTAAATCATCCTCTGAGTACAAATTAGAGTTTTGTTGCAGGTGTTATTTTAGGATGTGTTCCTAAAGGTTAAAAAACATATAAAGTTAATAAGTTAAATTTTTGACACTAAATTGACCACAAATATTTTATGTGGCTGCGAGCAGTTAATTCTTTTTTCTTCTTCTTTCCTTTTACTTCGCGTCGGTTCTGTCAAATGCAATGACAGTGATCATTTTCTGTATTCCATTATGCACGCACACGGTCAACTGCTCGAAATAACTTCTGTCTCCTTACATCTACATTTTTTCATTATTTTTTATTATTAGTAAATAATATGATGCAGAAATACTAAAAGTGTAAACTTCAGTTTAAATTTTTGCAGACGCTGGCAACTTAATTTTGACATTTCCACATTGACGACTGAAAGTATGACAAAACACATACAAGAGGGCTTTAATTGCCAGAAGGATGCTAAGATCGATGACAGATAACTCTTGAGTCATTTTTTGATCAAACTATGTAATTTGAAAAATTATTTCTTGTATGTTTCGCGCGTCGTGTGTGGAGCTAATATTTGTTTAAGCTACTGTTTCCTAGTCTGGCGTGCAGCTGGTCCATCACTAATAGCCACAGAAGGAGCGATAGGACACCGCCTTGTGGACAAACTCTGGTTGCCGCTATGGTGACGCCTTCATCGCCTGAATCTTCCTGCTTCTCAACATGCTTATGACACATCTTAGGATAGAGGAGTCGATGCCCCTTGATCTAGCTTGTGTTTGAATTACTTCGAAGCTGGCGTTGCTTTCTTTTCTTTTGGACCTGATAGGTGGCGCTGGGGTGGAAAATGTAGGTTTTGTCTTCTTTTTCTTGCTATGTTGGTTCGGCTTCGTGATGTTGGTCTTTTCACGAGCGTTCATTTTTGCGCTTTTACGGACTTTAAAAATAGCCGACGGCTTTTTTCCAATCCCAGTGAGCTCGATGTAATTACACAGCTGCACAATAACACAGTTTTAATTACTTGCTGGGCTTCGATGGTAATCAATTTCAAACTAAATTTTTATATACCACTGCATACCGATTGCCAAACACAATTCAGGCTGCAGTTATGACCCTTTTTGCACATTTGACCATTTTGTATCCTTTGACCTGCGTACACCAGGTGTACAGTATTGAATTATTTTCTTGGGTTTCCAATGGGGTCGATAGGTGGGTCACGAGGCCACGGCCAACGCCGGGTACTTCAGCTAGTATAAAAAATAAAAGAATTTTTAGTTTTAAAAAGTCAAAAACTAAAATTATTCTAACAATCATATCATACACTCTTATAATTCCATAAGCGAAATTCCGCCTCTGAACATATTTAACACAGTTATCAATAAACAAACATATTAAATAACCAAAAGCAAATAAACAAACCAATAAATTTATAGCACCTCATTCATAAACAATGTAAAACGGTATAAAATTACCTTAAATTTATAATTACTACGTTTCCAAAGACCGTAACTAATTTGGTTTTCGTCGAGTTAATAAAAAGGCGGCGCTAACTCGTAGCGCTTCCATGAACTAAAAATGGTTTATTTGACAGCTGTGTTGTTGTAGTTGAATGTCAGCGATACCTAACTCAACCGCTCTAGTTTCTTGTAGTTAATTTGGGTTGAATGAAAATAACTCGAATTAATAACTCCAAGCAAATTTCTTGATTGAAAAATCAAAAAGAGGTAAATAGGATTAAAAAATAAATAATTGGCTGGTAAATATAAGATAATGTGTATACCTTTTGAATTATATTGATTTAGACTCCTGGATAATTTATCAGCTGCCAATTTAACTTCCATTTGGATCACATTGTATTTGTAAAAATAAAACTAAAGTAAATAATTGGACGGAATATTTTTGTGAAACAAATCACAATTTATACTCTGCTCTACAATACATTTCTTATGCTGAGATACATACACACATACTTAAACAATCTACTTCATAAATTATGTCTTGATATAATTGGGTTGAACATTAAGTTTCATTCATTGTTGATTTTGCCTGATCGATTATGAGTATTGCATTTATAAACATGAATAGGTCGAACACTAAGCTTCGTTCATTGTTGATTTTTCCAGATCAGCAATGTCCGTTTAGTTTTTTTATGAATATTGCATTAAAAAATCTATGTCTTAGGAGTTGACATTAATTGATCGGACATCAAGTTCGGTTCATTGTTGATTGATCAGTAATGTCCGTGTTTGCTTTGAGGTTGATATACACTCGACGACTGCGTCGTTGGTTGATATAACTTGCATGACGAAGCCGAAAAATATCGGTGAACGATTGGATTTGATGAACATAGGAATCTGCCGATTAACGTAGGTATATTATTCAATATTTACACCACAAATATTTGTAATTGTATGATGTTTTAATGTTCTTGGCTTCATAATATAACTGGGACTGGAATGCTGTTAATAGATGTTTCATGAAAATGCGTTGCTCAGGATGATGTTGCGGTACCATGACGTCCAAATCCGTGGTGGAAAGTGACTCCTTTTTCCTTATATGTAGAAAAACATTATCTTTAATTTGATTTGCATTGAATTTAACAATTAATAAATTGTCTATAGCTGTAAAACTTAGTTATAAAATAACCAATAATTCAATGAAATTATAAAACATCGTTATTAACAGTCATTAAATATTATGTTATTTATTTTATTGATACCTAATTAATTTTATAAATAGTATACAACAATTATATTTAATTCAAGTATTTTATTTTTTTTTAGTTCGGCGTTTACGCTTTGACAACCGACGAGAGAAATGATTTGAACACTGACCAGGCAAAGTGACAATTAAAATCAACTCTGGTTGTGAGGTTTATTACTAGAAACACAATAGAATTATTTCATTCCTACAAAAAACTGGAATAAAATTATTTCGAATGCAAAAAACTGTTGTGTAATTATTCTTAGCCCTATTCCAGTACGAATAAAATGTAGTTAATAATAATTTATGTATTTTCATGTTTCTTTTAACGTAAAAATATGATTTTATTCCTAATAAACAAAGAAACTTTTCATTAACTTATTGTGTGACAGTGACAGCTCTTGTAGTTAAAGCATGCGCAGTTCTAATAAGAGAAGATGTGGATGGTGTAGATGTGGATGGTGAATTGTTGTCGAATTGTCAATTGCTATATTGCTTTCAACAAAAAAATAAAAATTACAACAACAAACACATTGGATAGACCAGAAAATGGTTAGCGTTAACCAAAAAAATTTTTTTGGTTAAGAAATGTTTAACCAAATTTTTAGTTATAATTCTCACCACCAGAGTCGACTTTTAAAAATTATATATGGATAAGTTGGCAAACACATGAAACAATAAATTTACCAAAATAGGGTTAGTATTTGCTGTTGCTTTAATCCGCCGTTAACCACAAAAAATACCTAACTCATTTTGTTGAAAGCAATATAGCAAATGTAGAGTAGGCGGTGTGGTGTGTTGAGCCTAGTGCGTTGCGTGGCGAAGATTTTGTTCTTGAAGCTTTTTTTTTTCAGTGAACTATAGTGATTTATATTTTCTATTTTCACGGAGATACCCCACAGTTCACATAATAGTTTCAATTGTCGTTCCTTCATGGTTCATGTGTCGTCTATCGTCGCTCTTGTTATTCTATCGCGGTCGTTTGTCGTGTCGTTTTTGTGTTGCGACTTGTGTTTCGAGAATTAGTGTCGGCAAAAAAAACTAATCTTAATGATATCCTCTTTGTTCGGTGTGTGTTGTTCAGTGTGACTTAAATATATTTAAAGAAAGATCCAAAAACTATAAAGTTTGGTTATATATACCTAACTATTTAATCCGTTCCCTTTTCCCTCCTTTTTTGCTTGTTGTTAGAAGCATATGTGCATATAATCGTCCATTAGAAGAAGTCGTTCTTTTTGACAAGGAGTTTACTTCCAAAGTTAAGAAAAAAACATTTCTGCAAAAGCACATCATAAGGAACACAAAAAAATCTATAATTTGAAGAGTATAGTACGAATTTATAACACAATCCAACAGAAGTAAATAAGAGAAGAAAAAAATGGTGCAGAAGTTCCAGTCACCCGTCAGGGTTTACAAGTATCCATTTGAATTGGTTATGAAGGTAAGTGGCGGCATCATTTATTTAGCGGAATGCAATTAGATAATATCGCAGTCAGAAAATCCAGTTTCTTTGTAATTCAAATAAAAAAGAGTATTTTCCAACGCTACGAACTCTTAAAAAACAAGAATCTATTTGAAATATAATTCTTTGTTTTATAGCGTCGAAGATTTTCGTAGTACAAAATACAAAAGCGAACAGTATAATAGAATTAAAGAATAGGACGGATCGATGCTGTTCCCATACATTTAAAAGTCCAGTTAATCAAGGATTTTTTTCATTCGACCATTTGAAAATAATCATTTCGAGATGCTGAGGGCTCAGAAATTTTCTATTTCTCCTCAGTGAGGAAGATTGCATTCGGTGGAACAAAATTCTCAGGGCAAAAATGCATTTTAATGATTTAAGGTATTTTGACCTTTTGTCCCGAACATCAGCCAAACCACTGGAAAAATGAATTTTTCAAAAAAAAAAAATCATTGATATATCACTTAATCATATGAAATAGCACATGAACCAAGTACAAATCGATCAAACTTCCGTTAAAGCTGGCCCACGCCCATAAAAATAGAACGGCTATGTAGAACTAAATTTCACCTTTCATTTGATACCAATATTTAGGCCCACCCACTTTTAAACAAAGCCAACAATATGCACCCAAATAAAACGGAGCTGCCTGAAGTAACAATTTCCCGAATTCGCATCTCAACTCCCAGTAAAGATGAGATCTGAGATCTCTACCGCGATAAACGTACTAAACAACAACAAGTCGGTAGGACTAGATGGTATAGCCGCAGAGCTTCTGCGTGCCGTTTCAACGACATAAGCAGAGTTTTTATATCATAAGTTTCCCCGACGAGTGGAAGAAGAGAATGATTGTCAAGCTCCCTAAAAAAGGTAGTCTTATGGATTGCGGAGTCTAAATCAAACGATTTAGAAAAATGCATTTTTTAAAAAAGAGCTCTCCTAAATTTCCCCCCAAACAAGATTGCAATTTTCGAGGTCTACTCAATAAGGGGTTTCAAAAGAGGGGTGTTTGAAAGCCTTACAATCCTTACAATCCGCTTATGTCAGCTCAGAAATAAAAACTGTCATCTGACAAAGCGAAGAGAATTTCTCAGAAAGTCGCAAACAATTCTACGATGTCTCAAAGGGGATAAAATTTTTTTGGTCATTCGTAAAAAAAATCAAAAGTACAGTCTTGTCGTCGATTCCAACGTTCAATTATAATAGAATTGAACACTATAGGATGGATTTACATTTGTACTCGTGCAGTTGCAAGAGTTTTAAAATTACAAATCCGCTGTGCCAGAAGGTATTTCCCCATAAGTTCTGAAAAAATTATATTACAAGCTGGTATTACCATTGCGTAAGCTTTTCCATCTATCCTGTTCTTCTGGACTCTTTCCGAGAAGTTGAAAAATGGCCTCTGTTCAATCCATACCCCATAAAAGGCGAGCCGTCGAGCGAGTACTTACATCCATCCTTTCCAAAGTCATGGCAACACTGATGTCTTGAAACTAACGAAAATTAAAGTGCGGTCCAAGGTCTAGCTTTTCGCAACCATTTGTGTTTAGCTTGTATATTTATGCATACAAATGGAGAGGACCTTCAATTTAATGCCGGATTGAGAAGCTTTTCGAGACAAGTTATTACTCTCGGAAGTTTGTCAGACTTTCGCGATAGGTGGGACACCGTGAAAAATACTTTTGGTGTTACTGGGATTCGAACCACGAACCTCCTGCTCAGAAGCCATGCTCTTATCCACTGAGCCACGGCGCCCACATATATAATACAAAAGCGAGGGTTAAAGCTTATATTACGAAAACTTTGCGAAGTCCATAGATTCGCTTGAACTACGCAGGAACGTTTCCTGTCTGTCACTGTTTTACCGCTTCTTCCATCGGTGGTGCTCAAAAGAAATAGCCACTTGCATGCCACCTCTCCTTGAATTCAACCACAATACTCGTGGCGCTCTAAATGCTCGTCATTTTAGCCTCAAGCTCATCTTAGGACGAACTGTTTAGTTCAAAGATTTTTTCTTCAGCCGTACAGCTCGTATGTGGAATGCTCTGCCTAGCGCTGTCTTTCCACAGGCATTAAAAATTCAAGCTCATAGACATCTCCTCTTTTCTCCTCATTCCTTAACGCCCACGCTATGCCAAGCATATAGCCGGTCATTATATATAAACAAATTATTGCGTCTCATTACTACAATTTGGCATAAATAATTTTTAGTTCGGTCATGCGATTTTTTCTCGAAGTAAGCATACTAACCATTATTATCATTAGAATTGTTTTTTTTTTTTCTTATGCTCTCTATTTCCTATTAGCTTTTGCAAACGTATCTTTAAGCGATAGTTTGAATCCATTCATCTTCTATACAGACAACGTGAAACAACTTTCTTTGACATATCGTTCAACCTACTGATGTTGAAGGTGACACTTCAATTAGCAGATTATACTCGTATCTGGAGCAAATAAAAGGAAAACTGAAACAATAACTTGAAAGCTAAAAGCAGCACAAAGTTCAATTTTTTACTTATTATTACTACTTATAATATTACAAAAGCTTTAATGAGAGTTTGTATTTCCTTTAGTTAGCAATGAATTTTTATCTAAAAGAATTTTAATCTGCTAATTGAGATAATGTTTTGGTTTTTACCTATTCTTGTAGGTTTATCTGTAATTAATTGCATTCAAATAGGAACTACTTGTAGTTATTTAATTCCATTTTTTTGTTTTAGTTGGATATTTATCAAATTTTACCGCTCAAAGTGTACTATAAATTGGATAGACTCATACCTTTGACGATATTGTTGTTGTAGCAACTCCAGCTCTGAAATCAGATAAAATAAATGTAAAAAACAATCGGTACAAAGTTTTCTGTATACATCGGCCCACGCCAGACAGCCCTTTATTATTTTATTATTTGGTAATAATCGCCAAAACATCTGTTTTTGAAGTAAAAGTATTTCAAAGTATTTTGTTTTTTCCATTCATGACACGCACCACACGCGAATTGCGACACGCGACACGTGTGATATCAAAATTGGCTCTATGACTTTGAGCTGCTCACAAAACTAAAGGTGGTTAAAAAGAACCTCGAAAAACGAGAAAATTATGGCATTTCCAACAATCACACGCGTAACGTGCGAACTGCATTACACGCGGAATAAACAAAATGCTATTTTGGATTTAGATACTCACAAAATTTCAGCTCTCTAAGTCGTGTAGAAGGTGGTTAAAAAGGACCTCAAAGCAGTCAAAAATACAGACAAAAGCGGGTCAAGTCAAGTTTAATAAAAGTTTTTAATAAACAGAATCACTTTAAAGAAGGCAAATACGGTCCCATCAGTCACAATTTTTTTTGGGATTCGAAAGGAATAATTCGCATGGACTTTTTGCAGGAAGGAAAAACGATCACGGGGCAGTACAACAGTGAATTATTGGGCCTATTCGATAAGAAATTGAAGGATGGCTATGAAAAAAGTGCTGTTTCACCACGATAACGCACCAGCACATTCATCCTGAATTGTCCCGGCCAAATTACATGAACTGCTCTACGAATTACTGCCGCACCCACCGTGCTCGGCCGACCTGACTCTCTGTGATTTCTTTCTGTTCCCCAACATAAAAACATGGCTTGGAGGGAAAAAATTCAGCTCAAACGAGGAGGTTATCGCCTAGGCAGAAGCGTATTTTGAAGAGTTTAAGAAATCGCATTTTGTGGAGGGGCTTAAAGAAATGGCAGAAAAGTGTATCAACCTTAAAAGAAATTACGTTGAATAATAACAAAATAAAAATGCGAGAACCTTGCGTCTTGATTCCTAACATAGGTACCTATTTATCGCCCCTCGTATCAGAAAATCCTAGATCTTTGAAGTGCGGTTCAAAGGATCGGCCTTCTGTTGGTTGGAGATCTAATAAAATACCCTGGATGTTATTGTTATTTAAAAACTAGGTACATATATACATGCGCTATTCCTGAAATTAAAGCATATTGTAGTAGCGAGAACTCGGACTTCAAAGCGTTGGTTCTAGTAGATAATGAACCCGGCCACACAGTCTATGTTGCTGAATTAACTTAAATATTTTTTGTTTACTTTTGAAATGAACCGTAATGTTTACAAAAGGTGTTGTTCATTGGAGATACACACGTATATAAAATTTGAAAAAAATAATCGGGTTAATTATTTTAAAAAATTTGTTGAGGCCCCACGACGTCTCCAAAAATTTTACTAAAAGTGTTGTCCATCGGAGATACACGCGTATATAAAATTTAACGAAAATCGGGTTTAATTTATTTTTGGGCCCCCACGACCCTAGGGCCAGGGGTCTCCAAAATTTTACTAAAAGTGTTGCCCATCGGAGATACACACGTATATAAAACTTAAAGAAAATCGGGTTAATTTTAATTTTGGGTCCCCACGACCCTAGGGCCAGGAGTCTCCAAAATGTTAACAAAAAGTGTTGTCTTTCGGAGATATCTAAACATGTTTATAAAATTTGAAGAACATCGGGTTAATTTTTAAAAAATATATATGGGCAACCCCGGCCCAAGGGCCCAAAATTTTAATAGAAAGTGTTGTCATCGGAAATACACAGGCGTACAAAGTTTCAATGAAATCAGGCTTTGGGAAGTGGGGTAAACATTTGTCGCAAGATTCCATGACAAAAACACGGGCAGGCGAAGTTAATATAGAGAATTTAAAAATGGAACTTTGTCTGTATGTCTGTTCACGTTTAACTCGAAGACCGTTCATCCGATTTATCTGAAACTTTAGAATGTGGTGGGTACGGTTATGGTGTATGTTTTTAGTGGGTAAGTGCGGTAATAGCGTTGAAGGGGTTGACGTGGTGGTTGGCTAGGTAATGTTTGTATGAGATTTACTCGAAGACCGTGCATATGATTAATAGTGCTCTTGCAGCGGGGGTCTTGGTCGCTAGTTGGGTGGGTATAGTGTGTGTGGGTATTTCAGCTAGAACAATATAAAAATAAATATTAAATTACTTTGTTCTATTTGGAGTTTTAATATTTTATTCGAATTTCGTAAGAGGAAATGTTAATTCAGCCCAACTATTTTGCATTCGGGATCAATAAGTTTGTGGCTGCCTTCACAATTAGCGCACTTGAAAATTAATTATTCTTGCACTCTGCTGTCTTGTATTGCCACTGCAGTTAGCACAGTGTGTTAGCAGATTATATTCTACATTTTAAAAAAAAACCCAACCAGTTTTATTCATATGACCTAGAGCCCAGACTGGTTGGTACGCCTTATTTGTATGTCGTCTGCACTGCTACTGGCATAGACGACGAAATCTTTTCACGGCTCGTTTAAATGGTTAACCCCTTATATCAGTTTATTTTTATTATTTTATTTTGTCAATCGAACATAATGTTATGCAACCTTTTGAAATGTACCTTCTGTTTTTATTTTTTCCTCCCAGTTATTATTATAGTTCAAGGCTGTTATATATTTCCAGTTCAATGCAATCACAACAACCGAGAAAACGGGTTTAAGGAGGATATTATCTCAATTTTTCTCGACATTGTTATGAATGTGTTAACATTTTATAATCCCTTTAATTATAAGATAACTATGCAGATAATTAAATGAACAGCAAAAAAAATACAGAGAAAACTCTCCACCTTATTATTCTTCCACTTGAAACGGAACTATGCATGCAATTATTCTAAGTACGACGATGTACAGAGTTCCGATGCCCATTGCAATAACATAAACTAGAGAGCAAGAGAACAATTGTATAATTATAGTTACAGTGTATCTTTGTGACTTATATGAGACTAAAAATTTAAATGACGACCAGAAAATTTCACTTAGAATAAGCGAAATACGAAATTAGACGCACGCCACATACGAGTACAAAATGCCGTTCAAAGAACAATCTACACCCGTTTCCTGTTTCTGAGATTCTCTTCTCAACCCTCCACCGCCATACGTCCGTCTATGGCGGCTAAATAAATTCTGGTTTAGCTTTATTTACAAAGAAAACAAACAGAACAACTGATACGAAAATGCAAAGCAAAACAGAACAGAAAGAGACTGGCTCCCATTCCCAAGTAGATACAAATGCAGAATTATTACCATAACAAAGGGGTAGAATGCCATACGACTTACGACTCATACAAAAAAATATGAGTTGCTAAATTAATGCAAAAATATCAGAAGAAAAGGGTTTGAATATAAAATTCCAGTATATTTAAAAATGGCCTTTTGGTAACCAAAGAATCTCTACTCGTACGTGCTATACCGCGAAAGATTTGTAAAAAAGATTATAAAGTTAGAGTAGACTGAGTAGCTAGTCACGTTCTTACTCACACTTTGAATTTGCGTTGTTGCTGTTCTTAATAACTGGTTCTCAACGATAGCTTTGTCTGCAGATGATAACATGATGAAAGAAAATGAATGAAAATATTCTGAGGTCAGTAAGGGCAAAAAAACTACACATCAAAAACTAGGCTGAATTCATGAACAAAACAAATATCAAGCTAATACATCAAAAATTAGACTGAATTCATGCATACTATGTATGACGTTCTATTTGCAAAACGCAAAATCATTTGCAGTTTTGTAACCGAAACTGTAACTTTACTACCCGTCGGCAATCGACAGGTATGGTTTCATTTACTCAGCAAAGCATTCACTACGAAGACCAAGAAAACCTTGTCACTTTGACAGCTTACCCGTGGGTATGGTTTGAGCAAATCGAAAGAGACATATTAAGGAATTATTCATTTTGCGAATAAAACTACTTAAGTTAACAATGCGATTTTAAGTTTTATATTCATATGGTCAAAATGGTGGTCATTTAAATTTTGTGGGTGCCGTGCCTCTAGTGGTTAGTGCGTTGGATTTCTGAGAAGGATGTTGGAAGTTCGAATATCAGAAAAGCAACAACAATCTTTTACGAATATCTGAACAATTTTCCAGGGTAATTTCGAGTTACCGAAACCTTTTGGATAAATTGTAGGTCCATAAATATTTCCCATTTTGCTTTGAAGATATTGTTACGCGCAAACTTTGTACTCGCAACGACCATATTATTGCTTGCTGCCATCACTATGACTCGTTGTCCATTGTTATTAGTGTTCTCGTGTAAGCTATGGGTCGTCGTGGCTCAGTGGTAATGCGTGTGGCTACTGAGCAGGAGGTTCGTGGTTCGAATCCCAGTAACACCAAAAGTATTTTTCACGGTGTCCCACCTCTCGGGAATGGGTGACAAACGTTCCGAGAGTAATAAATAACTTGTCACGGAAAGCTTCTCAATTCGTCGTTCGGAGCCGGCCCTAAATTGTAGGTCCCTTCCATTTGTGACCAAAAATATAAATGCGCAACACAAATGGTCGCGAGAAGCTAGGCCTTGGATCGCAATGGTCTGTCGCGCCAAATATTATTATACCTATTTTAGCATTTATATCGCCCAGAATGATTTTTACATCATACTGAGGGCAGGCATGGAGTTCCCGTTCGTCTGAATTAAAGAATTCTTCTTTTTTATCGTCTGGGGAATCCTCTGCAGGTGCGTGAACGTTTATGTTTTTAAATCTGGCCCGCACGCGAAGTGTGCATAGCCATTCTTTTATTGGTTTAAAGCCGATAACGGTGGGTTTCATTCTTTTGCTGACTAGAAATCCCACCCCGAACACATGATGTCTTGCATGACGGCTGTAATATATGTCATTCTTCGTTTTGTGTAATACACCATTCCCCGTCTACCGCATCTTCTTAATTACTTTTATGTCAGCATTTTATTAGGAAAGGGTATCGGCTAGCTGCTGTGCAGCTCGAGCTCTATACAGTGATCGTACGTTCTTCTTAAATGGTTAAGCCGTTTTCGTTGCCGTGGTCGTCGTCGTTCATCAGTGTATCAGAGGCTGATTTGGGGTTCCGTAATATGTTTTCGTTACGGGCGAGATTATTACAACGTTAACTTGAAGGGACTAGCCCGATCATTTCGCTTTTCCTGTACTGTAGGAAAATCATCTATGTAGGCATCTATAAAGAGAAGGTTAGGTAAAATTGAAGATTTCACCAACATGCGTCTAGTTTCTAATAATGATTAAACACAATTTGTGCAATATACCATATGTGTCACCGACAATAAAGTTGGTTTGAACAAGAAAGATCACCATATATTTTTATACACAGGCTGTTAACACAGAAAAACATATCCAGAAGTCGGCAAGGTAAATAGGGAAAAGTTGGAAAGCAAACATCGTAATTTTTATGTGGAATTGCAATAATCTATTGATAGGATTCAATTTCAAACCAAAACAAAAACAATGGTTGTAAAATCTTTATTTAACCGACAAAAAAGATCTTCTATAACGCATAATGTTCTCGAAATGTAAATTTGAACAAAGGTGAAAGTTACAGTTATTAAGATTCCTCCGTTTTCATAAATACAGAATAGAACCGGTCCCAAAATAGAGCCTTGTGGCACACCGGAATCAAACTCGCTGAACGAAGAGTAAGAATCCCCGACGAGTACTCTATGATACCTTTTTTAAAGATAGTCTTTTAAGAACTTCACAGAGGTATCTCCAAAACCAAGGAGTTGTCTAAGTTTATTATAAAGAATATCATGGTTTATAGTGTCAAAGGCCTTAGAGATATCAAACAAAGCAAAGAATAGTAATATAATAACCGTCTAACGAGTTTCTAATGTTATCCATTACTTTTACTGTTGCTGTTTTACAACTAAACCAGATTGTAATGGAGACAATAAGTTGTGAGCACCAATATAGGATGTGATCTGTCTTGTAATTAGTTTTTCAAAAATTTTTGAAACGCACGATAGGATAATTGTTGGTTGGAAATCGCGAGAATTAGAAGCATTTGCTTTATCGGCGGTGAGGAGAAAATTTAGTACGGTCTCATAAATAATTTTGTGTTGCGATTTTGTGTTGCGATTTTGTGTTACATTTTTGAATTCTTGTAAATAAGTAATTTCTCAGACGACTTATATGAAAGTTGGTATGTAGGACTAAGATGCGACTATAAGCTGTGGCAGTAGCCTAATTGATTCCTCAGATTATCGCCGAACCCTGAAAGGCTGGGGTTAAGCCAACCATTGCATGTTAATCCACAGATTTGTAACCAACGATCTCTTTGTGGCTAGTCACCCAGAATAGTTTGACCTCGTAGCGCTTGGTCTGGACGTCAAAAAAGCGTTAAATCCACTAAGTAGTAACTACGAACTTTAAGGGCCGCCTGATTGTCTGCATATATAGATGGTAATGATGGCCTGCCTGGACAATGACAGCCAAAATGTCTGTCCATCTCTCCAATATGCAGTGATGGTTGCAATATCCTAACTTTATTAGAATAACAAAGTTTCAGACCTTGACGGCTAATAGCCTAGCTCTTCAAACCTTCAGGGGGTAAGAACTCAAGCTTATCTCAAACATTCTCGCAACCATTTGTGTTGAGCATGCATATTTTTGCACACAAATGGAGGGGACCTACAATTTAATGCCGGATCCGAACGGCAAATTGAGAAGCTTTCCGTGACAAATTATTTCTTAGAAGTTTGTCAGACTTTCGCGAGAGGCGGGACACCGTGAAAAATACTTTTGGTGTTACTGGGATTCGAACCACGAACCTCCTGCTCAGAAGCCATGCTCTTATCCACTGAGCCACGGCACCCACATAGACGCCCTTGCCTTTATGGATCGATAAGAAAGCAGACTCACTAAACTTCATTAAATATGTATAAAGGAATAAGGAATAATAAGCCAAACTAATCAACAACCCGATTGGCACCAATCAGCTTTGAAGAAATGGATTCAATGAGTCGCTGTACAGTAGCGACATCGGCCAAGCTGTATGCAAACAAATCTTCAGATTTCCTATCATGTTTTCCGTTGTAGCCATCTATGGCATGCAAAATCAGAAAACGTAAACCAAATGACAGGTAATCTCATCGTAATTTAATTAAAGTCAATAGCAATGAATTCAAGGAAGTAGTAAAGTGGCGATAGTGGTGTAAGCCTTTCAAAGTTTTAGACCTAATTAACGAAAGCATATCAGTTTGAAATTAATTACTTCACTTCACTGAAAAGAAAACATTCATGTTAGTTCCGTGTAACAATATACACCAACTACAGCAGAAAAGTAAATTGTAAGCGTAACTAACTCCTATATTGCATTCTAAGAAGCCATACGACATTCTCAGCTGAACGGGATTCCAAATGAATATTTCTGATAGCTGCTGTGACATTACTGGCATTAGTGCGTGTACCAGAACCATATAATTTCTTTTCTTACTGGCTTCCTAGTTAGTATATAAAACAGCACTTGAGTGTTGTTCATTTGCACACCACACCCACAAAGTTGCTCTTTAATTTGTGTATCCCTAATGATTATTGTGGGTTTCAGGGTCGTCAGAAGAGCGTGGAACTTCTTAAGGGTTTGAGCGGAAAGTATAATCGCATTCGAATTAATTATATGTTATTAATGGAAGATCAATACCATCAGTTACTGAGATGTGATCCAGTTTAACTTCATTTTTCTTAATAAAAGTGGAGCTCAATTTCCTAAACTTATATTCTGTTCGACTGTTAAAGCGCTACTCGATGGTAAACGCCAGGAATTTTGTCTTCTTGCATAAGCTTAACTGCTTAACACAATTCAGCAGTTTTAACTTCGCTAATTTTAAGCAAATGATGTTAACGCTAGTGTGTTAACAATATTAGCGGAATTAAGCAAAATTACCATTTCAACGCTATTCAGCACATAACACTTTGTTGAATTCAAAGACTATCATGTTATCAAAGTTCGCTGAGGCTTCATGCTTCTGATTATTTCCCTGACATAACAACGCTATTCAGCATTTAAACCTTTTCTGAATTCATTAATTATTATAATTTCGCTGATATATACACGCTATTCACCATAAAACATATAAAACAGCTGAATCAAGCATAAGCGAAAGAATTTCGCTGCTTTGTCAATGCTATTTGGCATGAACTGAACACAATAAGCAAAATAACAATTTTTTTCTTCCCTAAATTCAGCAAAACGATGGTTCGCTTACGTTTTACCGCTGTTCAGTATTTAAAAACTTGGCTAAACTCATGGAATTCGCTGATTTATCAACTCTGATTAGCGCATAAAACTTCTCTAACTCAAAAAAATGATAATTTCGCTAAATTGTAAAAGCTATTCAGCATAAACATTGAACAGTCGAACGAGAACTCCATACCTGTCCTCATTATGACGTAAAAATCATTCTGAGGTATATGAGTGCCAAAATAGGTAGGGAGCTAGTATTCAGCCAGTACATTGCCACCCACAGCTTAGACGAGAACACTAATGACAATGGACGAGTCATAAAGATGGCAGCCACCTAGGTATCTTCCAATGGAGCCACTGGCAACCAGATAGACCACGTGTTGATAGACCGTCGCCACAACCAGAACCTGAAGACGGTACGAACGCACCGAGGTGCCAAGGTCGACACGGACCACTATCTTGTGGGTGTGGTGCTCCGGACGCTGATTGCATCATCACGAAGAACTGCATCCGCGAATCAGATTCGCGCCAACATGGCTGGCCTTTCGGAAGGATGAGACCAGAAACAACTAAGGTCAAGCGATACGACTCGCTCTAAATGCAGAGAGAGTAAGTCCTGGGAGTGAGATGTCAGGCGTAGAAGAGAAATAATCATGACTTAAGAATACTCTTAGGCAGTACCCATAGAGATCAGTAGTCAGTACTTAGTAGTCAGTGGAGTGGGGCGAACCTAAGCTATCCTAGCTTTCGCTATTCCCATCAGGCAGTCCCCTATTTCGAGAGTAAACCGCAGCCCCCACGTTACATCCCGAGAACGAACTGGGTCCGCATCCATAGTTGTCGTAAGACTCGGTCAACCTCACGGTTAAACCTGGTGCGTTCGGCACAGACAATTCACGTGGTACCAAAGGCTATTCTGGTGAGATCTAGTATCAGTGATCTCGGTTCCTTCTGGAATAATTTCTGAAATAATAAATAAGATTATTCCTCATCGAAGCCCTTGTCATTATTGATACACAGTTAAAATGGTAATGAGATGAGTGCCTGGGCGGTTGCAAAGCAGACCCTGGCAGCACATTCGTCCGGAACCTCGAAACAAATCATTTACCACTAGGACTCTAAAGCAAGCACCACCAAGCAGTCCTAGGCCGCCTAGAATATAAACTATTCTAGGCACATCATGACAGTCTTTCGGTCTAAGATAGAGCCACTTGAAATCTCTCTCTAAGTACCAGTAACCCTTTCTGGGTCGCTAAAGTACTAAGATCACTAAGATCATAACGAGCAAACTCTGAGTACTCGCAGCCCTTTATTTTCCGTGGTAGAGCCCAGCAGCATTACCATATATAGGGTAAAATGCAGCTGGACCCCGCCACGGGGACTGGTAGAGATCAGAACTACTTGTTCGATGACGAATGTAAGCTAGCGTCTGAACGAATGTTGCATACCGAGCAATGCAACAATCTCATAGAACGCGGCCACGCAAAATGAAGGTATTTGGGAGAAGAATCTCGTCCATAAACTAGAACAGTACAGAGAGAAAGGATCGCACCAGGCGCGGAAGCTCTACCAAAGGGTCCGTGGTATAACGCAATATACACCGCGTTGCACGTACTGCAAAGACAAAGAGGGTAATCTGATCGCCGATCTCAAATGCATCTTAGAGCGATGGGAAGATCACTTTAATGAGTTTCTAAATGGCCAGCTAACTAAGGAGTTGGAGCCTCCACCAATGACCGAAGACCATACTGTGCTGCTGCCACCAAGCATAGACGAAGCTAAGAGAGTGATAAGTTGCCTTAAAAATAATAAGGCCCCGGGATCAGATGGGATCTCAGTGGAACTGATTAAAATAGGAAGCATTATACACCAATCACTTCATGAAATAATAGTGCAAGTATGGGAGGAAGAAGCGATGCCAGAAGACTGGCAAAAGGCATCCTGTGTCCCATACCAAAGAAGGGAGATATCACAACATGCAGCAATGCTCGTGGTATAACATTGTTGAGTACCGCGTTTATGTTATTTCCTCTATCCTTCAAGGCAGAATAGCCTAATACGCTAAGGTCATCATTGGTCCATACCAGTGTGGCTTCATCCAGGCAAAGCCATGTGAGAATTCGGCATCCCAAATAAACTGACACGACTATTTAGGTTGACCATGACCAATTATTATTATTATTATTATCAAGCCCATTCAACATCTGTAACGGGCTCTGACAATGGGATGGACTCTTCAACCTGGCGTTGGAGAAATCGAACCGAGACTCTGACGTAACGGCGAGAGGAACAATCCTCTATAAGTCCATTCAGATACTGGCTTAGGCAGACGATATCGGCATCGTTGGTAGTCACCAAAGGGCTGTACAGGATCCAGATCGAGCGGGTGGCTCGAAATCTGGGCCTGCACATTAATGAGAGCAAAACAAAGTACATGGTGGCCACGTCTGCTAGTAGAAGATCTAACCTTAGTCCCTCAGATAAAATAGTGGAGCGCAAATTTGAAGTAGTGCAATTCTTTAACAATCTCGGGTCAACTGTAGCAGCCGAAAACAGGATGGAACCAGAAATAGGCGGACGGTTGCTCAAAGCCATAAAAGCCTACTTTAGTCTGTCAAGACACTTGAAATCCAGGAATTTAACCGTAACATCCAAGCTGCTGGTGTATAAGACAATAGTCATACCAGCACTTACATAATGATCCCAGATTTGTGTGTTTAGCAAAAAGCATTCTGACCTCTTAACCGCGTTTGAAAGAAAAGTCCCATATGTGAGGAAGGACGATTCCAAAGACTATTTAATGATGAGATCTACGAGCGTTAGCGCGATGTCGAAATCCTGAAGTTAATTAAGCTCGCTAGGCGCTATGTGTGCATGACACCTAGCTTGAATGATCGAATAAGATCCTGCTCGGAAAGTCTTTTGCGCCAGGATTTATGGAACACGACAGCGAGACCGGCCAACCCTACGCTGGAAGGATGGCGTAGACCAGGACGCCTAGATGTAAGGTATGCCAAACTGGATGACATCGGCTCAAAATCGCGACCGGTGGAGAGATTTTTTGTCCGATACACCGGTTGTGGAGCCAAATATGTTAATGATGATTCTTCAGCATAAAACTGAGCTTAGTTTAACCAAATTACTATTTTGCTAATGTATCAAAGATATTCAGCACAAAACTTCGCTAATTGCAATAAAATTATAATTTTGTGTTTAGCATTTAAAACTTTGCTAGAAAACTTTGTAGAAAACTTGCATAAATTGCTAACGCTATTCAGCATATTGGTTCGCTGAATTCAGCAAATTGATATGTCAACGCTTCTCAGCATTTAAATTTTACTAAATTCAACAAAATTGTAATTTCGCTTGCTTGCGTATTTCTCAAGGCTCGCATCTTTTTTTTAAAGTTTTGTTTTGAAAGTTCTTAAACGCCGTAATAATAACGCTATTCACAATTAAAAATGTGCTTATTACATAAAAATAACAATTTCCAATGGTATTCAGCATTTAAACTTCGGCTGAAATCAGCAAAGTAGTGAACAGCAAAACAACCTACGTTATTATTTTAATCGTCATAATAAAACCATAAGTTAAATTCCACAATTTGCTTAAATCCTTTCAATGTCATGGGCCATACAAAGTCCTTTACTGAATGAAACATGCAAGCTGAGTTGATAAGAATGCTTTAAACGTTTAATGTCCAAAGGCTTACATCTGTTTATGTGTTGTTCTTCACGGTGTGTCCTCGTTGCCATCCTTGTGTCTTTGTCCTTGCTCTTCATTTGCACGAAAACAACCACACAATAAAAAATGTATACAATTGTATATAATTACAAGATACGAATGCAGAAAAAAACAATATACATTAAAATAAAAAAAGGCTTAAATACAATTAAATAAAAGAAAACCGGGAAAGTTTACGGCGCTGTAAACTGACAAATGTTTTAAAAGAATTTCTTTTGAAAATGAAAGAAAGGAAATCATTTCAAATATATAAAATAATGAAAGAACATATACGTATATTGTATATATAGGAACCTTCTTTATGGAATCAACCAGAATGCCCGAAGCTCTTTTTGGATTAGATTTGCGTATAAAAATATGTTTTGGGAGCGGACTGAATGCCAGGCAACAAAGAATGTTTACCGAAGGGGTTACGAATGCATATTAGAGGTGAATTTTCAAAAAGTCAAAGGTTTAATTTTCAGATTTTTTAATCGACCTTCTTCTAAATTATTCAGTTAGTTGAGTTGTCTAACGTCTAACTAAAGGTGTTTGTGCTTTTACGAGTATTGCATGTGAGTGCGTTGCCCCACATAATCCACACTGACATGAAAATCAATAGAAATTCCACTTGAAATAATAGGACAATCACATTTACGTTTTGTTTTTACCAGTGCGTGACTCTCGAAATGTCATGTGAATTTTTGTACTGCATTATGGGAATTTTTCTGAACTTTATTTGCTCTTCGAAGGCCTGTAATATACCTTAAATGAAATGGCTTTCATTAAATATTTTAATATCAGCTTATTACCTGTTCTAGCGGTAAAACTTAAATTGCGTTTTCAAGGAGGAGACACTTAAGGAGAATAAACTTTTATGTGAAATGAATTTATATTGAATGTAGCTAAAGCATAGGAAATTGTTTGTCAGGGCTTTGGTTAAGATGAGAACTTGTTGGTTTCTGAGCCTATGAGGTATGCATATACCGTGCTGATATTATTATATCTGTATTAGCTTATATCAGTGATAAAAAAATTTTTCTTTTGTAGGCAAGAAATTAACAGAACAGCCTTGAAAATTTTGTTCAAAAAGGTGTTTCGTTTGTCTATAAGTTTAGATACGCCAGAGGCACGGATTCACTTTCTTTAAGGGGAAGCTTAGAAAATAAAGAAAACAACGTAGCGGAAAAACGGCATAAGTTACTTTGTGATGGAGCACTAAGAAAAGCTGCCATAAATGTCAATTACATTATCTTCGTTTTTATACGTTATGACGTTTTGTGCTTTGTGACAAATCAGAGGCATGTCCTTCTATCCCAGAAAACTGTGAATATCTTCCTCCTGCAACTGCCGTAGAATCAATATTTTGGAGCAATCTTCTTGGTTTTCTTCCGCCCATTTGATTTGATGTTTTGAAGCTCTCGATTGCGTCTTGGTGTTTGGTCATTTGAACTTACCCATCAGCACCTCTGCCTTCATATTCATCTTCGTTGATGTTGATGACTGTCGCATCCTCGTCTTCTTGAACTATTGGTTCTTCACCTTCTTTGGCTCTATTCCAAACTTCCAGGTCATCAACCGTAAAATATATCTAAATTTTCGTTATAAAAAGACTATTAATCAAAAACTACCTTTGGAAAAATTTCATTTATTAGTCTGACTGTTTGAGATGTGAAAACCATTTCTTCGTCTCTCAGAAGAGCAGGCTATGAATGTTATCTTCTTCTTCAAATCCTGGTGTTGTTTCATTAAGTAGTTTTGAGAGACACTTTTCCATGAAAGTGCGATAAGTTATACAGCTTCGAATAAGTTAAGATCCTTCAGTGATTGTATACCATCTGTAACCCTCGAACTCAAGGCTGCTACGTTTTGTGGCATGTTAACAACCCAAATTTGCACGTCGTCTGCTTCTTTTATGAAGTCTTCTGCTGATGGATGGGTTGGTACATTGTCCAGCAAAAGGCGAGCTCTTTTATGTAAGTTCATTGAATCCAAAAATGTCTCGAACTATTAAAAGAATTCAAATGTTTCTTAATGGTGAGTTGTCTTCTTTACCATACTTATGGAACAAAACGCATTAAAAACCAATCCTTAAAAAGGGTGATTTACTAAGCCCGTAGTTTACTGGCAACTGCTTGTATTTAAATGAGCGCGGGTTCTTGGATTTGCCAATAATGAAAGGCTTGATTTTTTGGATCCCGATGCTAAACACGTTATCCGTTGCTTGGAAATATTTAGGGCTGTGAATGCCATATATGATACGATCACACACATAATCCAGGAGGGTATGAGGACAATTTATCCATTCCAGTACTAAGTGTATCAAACCGAAAGAAAATGCTTGGTATGATTTAAGCTGCAAAGAGGCTACTAGGAAACGGGAAGTATGGTTTCGGTTGTATAAAGAAAACCCCACTGTGGAAAAACGAACCAAATTTAGACGAGTGAGAAATGATTGCAATGCCTACCTTAGACGAGTTAAATTCGAGACAGAAAATGAGACAAAAAGTACTTCAATGTCCAAAAGGAAGTAAACATTTTTGGTCATTCGTGAAACGAATTAAAAATACTGCGTCTTCTTCAATGCCAATGCTCATTCACAATGACATTCCAACACGGTCAGCTTTATAGAAAAGGCCAAACTGCTTGCTTCACATTTCGCAGCTAGCTCCTCGCTACCAGATAGCGCGTTGTCGCCGCCGGTAATTACAAGAATCGAATCCTCTATGGGACAGATTTACTTTCGTACTTGTCAAGTGGCTAGAGTGTTATATGATCTCAACATTCATAAATCTGCTGGACCTGATGTTATTCCCGCTATAACTTTGAACCGTTTCGAACCGTCATCTCTTTCCTCGTACCGTCCTCTAACATCCATACTTTCTAAGGTCATGGCAAAGCTGATCAATCGTAGCTTATGAAATACCTTGAATCACGTGAAATCCTTAGCGACCGCCAGTGCAGTTTTCGGAGGCAACATTCTACAGGTAACCTGATGGCTTATGTCACTGAAAAGTGGAACCAGTCTATTCACAAATTTGGTAAAAGCACTCGATATTTCCAAGGCATTTGACAGAGTCTGGCATTAAGCTCTTTTGTCGAAAATGAATGGCTTTGGAATTGATAAGACTCTGGTTGATTAGACTGGTAACTACCGTTCTGGCCGTCCAATCCAGGTCGTATAGGACGGTTTCAAACCCAATATTCACCGCATAAACGCCGCTGTTCCCCAAGGCTCTAAGGTTTTGTCTCCGACATCTTTCTTATTTTTAATAATGATCTCCTATCCGCTACTTCTAATCCGATTCATTATTTCGCTGACGACAGAACTCTTAGATTTTCATATGAGTTCACGCTTTCTCCACAACCCTCTTCATTCTAAGTGAACTTAAACAATTTTTTTAATTTTGACCTTGACAGCATAACAAGGTGGGGACAACACAATAGAGTTGATTTTAACGCTTCCAAAACCCAATGATGTCTTCTATATCAATATTATTGAAACAAATTGTGATAAAAGATAAACAAAATACGAAAGACAAAATTTTCAGTATCGCTAACGGTCTGCCACATGGTACATCAACGACACCAGTTTTGTTCTGTTAAATTTATGTTAACTATTTTTAATTAGATTTAATTCATTTTAGGTGAACATAAAATAATCATAATCCCTGGCTTATGCTGACGACATCTCATTGTATGGTCATCATCATCATATTTGGCTCTGCAACCGGGGTCCGGTCCTGGCCTCCCGCAAAAAGTCTCTCCACCGGTCCCGATTTCAAGCCGATTTCTCTACGACTACTGCCTAAGATGGAGTCAGCAGTACTAATGACAGTATTCTTAAGGCGTGTCCATTTCTCTTCTACGCCCGACATCTCAGCCCCAGGACTTACTCTCCCTGCATTTAGGGCGAGTCCTATCGCTTGACCGTAGTTGTTTCTGGTCTCTTCATTGCGAAGGGCAGCCGTGTTGACTCGAATCTGATTCGCGGATGCAGTCTTCCGTGATGATGCAATCCGCGATCGGAGCACCATACCAACAAGATTAGTGGTCCGAGTTGACGTTGGCACCTCGGTACGTTTGTACCGTCATCAGGTTCGGGTTGTGGCGGCGGTCTATCAACACGTGGTCTATCTGGTTGCCAGTGGCTCCTTCGGGAGATACCCAGGTGGCTTGTGGATATTATTACGCGCAAACCTTGTACTCGCAACGACCAAATTATTGCTTGCTGCCATCTCTATGACTCGTTGTACATTGTCATTAGTGTTCTCGTGTAAGCTATGGGTGCCAATGTACTGCCTGAATACTGGCTCCCTACCTATTTTAGCATTCATATCACCCAGAATGATTTTTACATCATACTGAGGGTAGGCATGGAGTTCCCGTTCGACTGATTCAAAGAATTCTTCTTTTTCAGCATCTGGGGAATCCTCTGTAGGTGCGTTAACGTTTATGAGGCTTATGTTTTTAAATTTGCCCCGCACGCAAAGGTTCATAGCCGTTCATTTACTGCATTAAAGCCGATAACGGTGGGTTTCATTCTTTTGCTGACTAGAAACCCCACCCCGAGCACATGATGTCTTGCATGACAGCTGTAATAAATGTCATATTCTGATTTTTGTAAGACACCATTCCCTGTCCACCGCATCTCCTGAATTGCTGTTAAGTCTGCATTATATTTGGACAGGGTATCGGCTAGCTGCTGTGCAGCTCGAGCTCTATACAGTGAGCGTACGTTCCATGAGAAAATTCTTAAATCGTTCAGCCGTTTTCGTTGCCGTGGTCGTCGTCGTTCATCAGTGTATCCGAGGCTGATTTTGGGTTCCGTAATAAAAAAATTTTACATGCCTCGCGCCAACCTTACTTTAATCCGATCATTCAGCTTTTCCTGCATTGGAGGAAAACTACCAGCGGCCACCACGTGGAGGTTTGATCGCACTTCCACTAGTCAGAGATAGTTACGGCCACATGCAATTCTAGAGCATTCTGTGTTATTCCTCCTATTCCTGCTGATGGCTGACCGCCCATTGTATGGTCACGGCTGAATAATTTGAGAAATTCAGAGAAAGCTTCAAAGCAAAATCTATGATTCTGTTCGGTCATACTGCATAAGCTTAAGATCAGCAATTCAAAATGCGAACTATCGTGACATGGATTCATGATCTTCGATGCAGTTAGAAAAAATTGGAAATAATTGGTGGAGAAGGTAATCAAATCCCGAAAAAGGATGTCGTGCGATATTTGGGTGGCCATTTTGGATGTCCTCAAAAAGCTGTTTTATTACGCTACCTGACAAATAATGTCAAGATTGTTAGCTACGACCAATTCTGACATACGTGTGTCCAATATATAGCAATATTAGTACCTAGAACCTAATGTAGGCGTCTTCGTGAGGACATGCCTAAGAGCATGTATGAAGTAGCGAACATTCCAATTTTATCCATTAGGTGCAAATGCTATATGCTAGTACTAGTACTCGTATCTAGACAATCTCATTCTAGTTCTGATAAGGCTAGTACTAGTACTCGTATCTAGAAAATCTCATTCTAGTTCTGATAAGGAACCTTTTCCCTCGCACTGCCTTTATTTCAAACGATTTATTTTCAGGAGCTTTTTGTCCTATTCCTTGGTACTTTAAAAATACATTAGAGAGTAGATATAATATAACACCCGAGGCGTTCTGTATCTGGATGTATTTGGCTACATATCGCACTAGTGCAAAGTAACCTGTAATATACAACTTTGCTAAACGGACAACAAACAAACCATCTTGCTTCATTGCTCAATAGATTGCAGATTCTGTGGATCTGTAGTACAGCGCCCAAGGGTATGGCAAAAATCACAAGCGTAATAAAAATTAGTGTCTTCCAAATAAACCCACCAGTTTATTTATGAACGATAAGCATTTGCTTAATTTCTCTAAGGATGAAAATCATTCAACTCATTCACGAGAAAACCGCATACTTCGTTGATCCCGATTACACCACTACCTTTTACCCATACTCATCACTCATAATTGAGGCAAGTTGTCTTATATAAAAATGTCGTTTACCCTGTTTTAAATGCTCATAAAAGGTGATAAATATTTACGAGCAACTAAAAAAAGTGGTTTTATTCCCTGCAGCCCTGATGGTGGTAGGCATACCTCCCACTTCTGTCGGTTACACGTATTGCTATTTCCCACTTTCTCATATCATTTTATAACGTGAGCAGATATATAATAATTTCAAGTGGACGCGTCTCCATTGGAATCGTTTGCAATGTCAACGCATCGTCACATCCCTTTGCTCTTTTACTAACGCTGACACCTCTGTGTTTTTATTTGCTTTCATTGGCAGGTAAAAGGATATGGTGTTATGAGCGCCAGATACAAAATAAAATGAAAATGTGTAGGCTGAAGGACATCATAGTGATAAGTAGTCGTCGTCGTCGTTGCCCTTGCTATTGCTGCTCACCCAGTAGCTTGTCCTTTCAACTTTTGTGTTTGTAGTGAAAGTCATTCACTTGACAGTTTTCAACAATGTACTACTACGTACGCGTCATGCCTCAAAAAAGAGATCGGCAATAATCCATTGATTGGTTTGTTCATTCAGATGTGTAATCATTTCAGCAGCAAAACTTTCCAGAAGCTAAATTAAAATCCGTCGAAAGGTAATATGAGTTTGGAAGTTCTTTAGTTAGGGGATGTTAAGTGGATTATTTTGCAATGTAAATCAACGATTCGCTGGAGGTAAACAATGGGATGTCTGTAAATGTTTATTGTTAGACATTTTTAATTGGCATCCATATTACATAAAGTAAGGTGGGAAGTAATTCAACTTGTTAGATGCAATGTCTAACTCTATTTCTAGAATTGTAAAATTTGATTCACATTCTGAAGTAGTCATTGCGTGAGATTTCAATGTCCACAATGTTGTCTTCGCTTTTTTAGCCTGACAACCCCAGATGGGGGGGGGGATGTTGACTTATTGCTGAGTTAAAGAATCTCATTCAGCTTGTGAATGAGCCCATTAGAATTCCCGACGTTTTAAGTCATCACAACAATACTCTTATACATCTCATCCTTATAAATACACCATTTGTATCACCTCTATGTTCTTCCAATCATTGTGTATTATCAGCTAATTTTTCGTAGTCGAGAAAAGAGAAAATTCCTAAAAGAACTGCACGAGAAAAATGAATGGGATCGCCTCAAAAATTTCTTTAAGAGTAATAACTGGCCACATTATGTTGATAGTAGTTTTGGATGCCATTTCTTATAAGATCACAAACATAATTCACGTCAGCATGAAAGACAATTTTGTGAAAGCAAAGTGGTTGAAATCGATATTTTCAAGGCATTTGACAGATTCTGGCATCAAGCTCTTGTGCCGGAAATGAGTGCCTGTGATACTTATAAATCCCCTAATTGATTGAATTAGTAGCTGTTCTGACTGTTCACTGTCGTATTGGATAGTGATCAAATGTTCACCACAAAAATGCTGGGGTTCCTCAAGGCTCTGATTTGTCTACGAAACTCTTTCTCATCTTTATTACCGATTTCTTACCCGCTACTTCTAATACAACTCATTCTTTCGCTGACGATAGTATTCTCAGCTTTTCGTATAAGTTTACACTACTTGCTCCCGGCTCCCATATAAATATTTTACAAAATGTACCCGATTTTCTTCTTATCTCCGATGGACAACACTTTTTGTAGAAATTTGGTAGTCGGGGTCGGGGGGCACCCATACAAATTTTATCAAAAAAAAGTACCCGAAATTTTGGAGGCCCCATACAAATTTTTTTTAAAAAAATTAACCCGATTTTCTTCAAATTTTATAAACATGCGTATCTCCGACTGACAACACTTTTTGTAAACATTTTGGAGACCTCGGACACCGAGGTCGTGAGGTCCCATACAAATTTTAAAAAAAAATTAAATTGTATACACATGTTTATCTCCGATGAACAACACTTTTTGTAAAAATGTTGGAGACCCCGGGCCCGTGGGTCGTGAGCCCCATACAAATTTTAAAAAAAATTAACCCAATTTTCTTCAAATTTTATACACAAGTGAACGGGCCCTGAGGCCCGAGGGGGGCCCATATAACTTTTTCAAAAATTAGCCCGATTTTTTTTTTTCAAATTTTATAAACATGCGTATCTCCGACGGACAACACTTTTTGTAAACATTTTGGAGACCTCGGGCACCGAGGTCGTGAGGTCCCATACAAATTTTAAAAAAAAATTTAATTGTATACACATGTTTATCTCCGATGAACAACACTTTTTGTAAAAATTTTGGAGACCCCGGGCCCGTGGGTCGTGAGCCCCATACAAATTTTAAAAAAAATTAACCCAATTTTCTTCAAATTTTATACACAAGTGAACGGGCCCTGAGGCCCGAGGGGGGCCCATATAACTTTTTTAAAAATTAGCCCGATTTTTTTTTCAAATTTTAAACACATAATAAGTATCTCCTATTAGAGAATTTACATGAAAAAATTTTATGGGTTGTTTTTATTTTATTTATTTTTCAAATTTCGGAAGTGGTCCAAATCCTAGGTTATTCCACCTGTTTGGTATTTAAAGAAAACAATAACAGACATGTTTTGGAATGTGTCGGACTTTAGTCAGGGGTTCCTATACAAACATTTTTTCCAATACTTATGTTTTCATAAATTGTCCATGTTATGAATCCAATAAAACATTTGAATACAAAGGCAAAACGACCGGCACTGTCTCGCGAGTGTTTGGAGCTGTTTTCAATCGGTCCAGAGTATTTTTCGGACACATCTGAAGACATTTTGGCGTTGTCATAAAACGCATGAATGAAATCCGTTACTCTAGGGTTGTTTCTTGGTAATGAATATCCTTGTAGAAGAGCCTCTCTTATGAATGAGCTATTTGTGACATTATCATCACTTGACGCCTAAACCAAACCAAAAAAAAGAAGCTAAGAATATACTAGTGGCGGATAAGGTAATTACAGCAGTTCTTTTTTTATATAATTAAACTTATTGCCAAGGGAGAACTCCCTATATGACTTGCGCCACGACAAAAAGATGGGCTAAGCCCTTTATTAAAATTAAAAAATGCGATTTGTCACATTCCTCACGTTTGTAGCCGGTCTCAATTTATTATCTCAGAATTCTCCCTTGATTCATTGAAAAAAGCAATACAGAAAAACATACACGAATCTAAAACGTCGCGTGATTTAATCAATAGACCATTCTCAGGAAAAACTACAAAAAACCTTGACCATGAAAATATTGTAAACAATGACATACGTGAGCTTGGAACTCTTGGAACTTCTATTGAAAAAATTTAGTCTTTCAAGAACTAGTTGACGTTTTTTTTTGAAGGCCAACAATTCGACAGAGAATTTTAGGTACCCGATTCGTTTGTAGTAGCAGACCTAACAAACGAAAAAGGCACACAAAGGCAGCTTCCAAAAAAAAAACACTTTTCAAAAGATTGCTTACGACTCCTTGTCGTCCCTCGTATTTTAGCCAAGTCCACTGGAGCAGTGGTTTTCATAACCAAAGCCGGCAAATGCTGGGCGAATCGTCTGCCAGAGGAACCCCACAAGGTGGAGTCCTGTCCCCCCTTCTATGGAACTTAGTGGTGAATGAGCAGTTGGTATGCCTAAGAGGTGAGAGCTGCAGAGTAATCGCTTATGCGCATGACTGTGCTATTGTCGTCTCATGAAAATACCCGAATACTTTAAAGGAACTCCTCAAAATGCTCTCAATAAGCTAATATGCTGTGCAGATCGCTGTGGTTTAGGAGTAAATACTCACAAAACTGAGCTTGTCCTATTCACCAGGAAATATAAAGTCTACTTATTAACCCTCCTCTTTCTATAAATGGTATAAGCTTAACTTTATCTAATAAAGCCGGGTATTTGGGTTTTATTTTGGGCAGAAAGCTAAGCTGGAAACCGAACATACAAGAAAGAGTTCGTAAAGCCACAGTGGCACTATTCTCATGCAAAAAAGCCATTGGTAGCAGATGGGGTCTTCAACCCCATATAACTCATTGGTTATATTCAGCGGTAGTAAGACCTACTCTTCTACGGTTTGACTGTATGGTGGATTGCCTTAAATGAGAAAGTAAATCTTGACAAATTAAGGAAAGTCCAAATATTAGCTGATCTATATATTAACGGAGCACGTCGTACAACCCCCTCTGCCGCCTTGGATATTCTGTTCGACGTTACACCACTCGACATTTACAACAGGCAAGTAGCTGCTAGTTCGGCTATTTGCCTTAATGCTATCTCCCAGTGGACTAGAAATGAAATAGGTCATCGGTGAATTTAGTCAGGATCCCAGACAACATAGACTACAGCATTCCGCAACCCCATTTTAACAAAAACTTCCAGGTCACGTTCCCCTTGAGATAATTCTGGGACGAAGACGCCTTCCTGGAAGATGAAAACATTCATTTTTACACCAGACGGGTTAAAAACTGATGACGGAGTCGGCGGAGGTGTTTTTTCAAAAAAGCTACATCTTAGCCTTTCTTTCCGTTAAGGATGTTAATGTAAAAACTAACTGTAGGTGGTCAAACGGTACAACGTGCATAGCGACAAAGCAGATCTGACCAAGCTGGATCCGAAACGCTTCAAGTGTTTGATCTCTCAAAAAATATCGCACATCGGTGCTATTGTAACTGTCATCAATGGACACTGTCTCATAGGCAGACATGCAGCAAGACTTGGAGTCTTCTCGAATGACTTCAGCATAAGCTCCATTGCTGAGGAGGGGGAGGAGGCCATCGCCCATCTTCTCTGTACTTTGCCAGCCCTCTCCCAAAAACGTAAACTTCATATGAGTGCTTTCTTCTACAATGACACTAATGATCTCATCATCCTTGACATTGCTGATCTCCTACGCATCATACGAAGCTCTAATTGGTTCATCAAGTAAGTGGAAGAAATTTTTCAGTATGGTATCACAATGGATTACTGGTCTTAGTGTGCCGGTTTCACTGACAGCCACATTAACCTAACCTCTGGAGCAACCACAAATGCAGGCTTTTGTCAAGGATTTTCTATTTCGGTTTTTATCATAATTAAAATAAAATATTTTTTATTTTGAAAACGACACCTACTGCGACCGTTCTAACGCTTTTTCCACAAGTGGTGTTCAAAATAAATATTGAGATGCATTCCGCACATCCTCCTACCAATCCGCAATGCTCGTGCCTTAACTCGAGCAGACAGGTATATAATTAAGCCAATCTTCAGGAGTACTAACCCATTCAGAGATTCCTTCCTTCTTTAGCCACACAATAAATATATGGAATGAGTTGCCGGATTATGTGCTTAGTTTTTTTAGGGTTCAAACCCATAAAAAAAAACAAGGAAATTATCAAGGATCAAACCATTAACTCGGGTTACGGTCTTTTGCGTCGGTTGCGAGAGAACTTAAAGTTTTGTACTAATAACGAATTTTTAGTGCGCACATTAATAAAATCCTTAAGTTTTAAGTTCTCACTAGGTTTTTTATTAGTATCTGGCCTCCAATCTTAAAAGAACATTTGGGAGGACAAATATTTTCAACGAATGATGAGGTCGAAGCTGTAGTAACCGTGTTTTTTTTCAATTTTTAACCCACTTCCCAAAGTCCGATGGCACACATGCATATCTCCGATGACAACACTTTCTATTAAAATTTAGGGCCCCTCGGGCCTCGGGTCCAGGACCACCATGGGGTCCAATACAATTTTTTTTTAATTTACCCGATATCAAATTTTATATACATGTGTATGTACGATGGACAACACGTTTTGTAAAAATTTTGTAGACCCCGGGATCGTGAGACAGCATACAAATTTTTAAAAAAAGTTAACCCAATTTTCTTCAAATTTTATTTATCTACATGTGTATCTCCGATGGACAACACTTTTTGTAAAAATTTTGCATACCCCGGGGTCGTGAGGCCCCATACAATTTAAAAAAAAAATAACCCGATTTCTAATTTTTATAATATACCTGTGTGTCTCCGATGGATAACACTTTTTGTAAACATTTTGGAGACCCCGGGCCCTGGGGTCGTAGGTCCCAATACAAGTTTTTTTTTTTTTAAATTACAAATTTAATATACATGTGCATCTCCGATTGACAACACTTTTTGTAAAAATTTTGGAGACCCCGGGCCCCTTGGTCTCCAAATTTAAAAAAAAAATATAACCTGATTTTTTTCAAATTTTATACACATGTGTCTCTCCGAGAGACAACACTCTTTGTAAAAAATTTAGAGAGCCAAGGCCCCGGGGTCGTGAATCCCCATACACATTTTTTAAAAAAACTAGCCCGATTTTCTTTAAATTTTATTTATCTACATGTGTATCTCCGATGGACAAAACTTTCTGTTGTGAAGTGTCTGAGGCCCAGATAAATTTTTTAAAAATTAGCCCTATTTTCTTAAAATTTTCAAATTCGATGACAACACTTCGTATTGAAATTTGGAAGTGATCGGGCCCCAAAGTCGGGGGCTCCCATACACTTGTGTATCTCCGGTGACAATAGTTTTTGTAAATAATTTTGAAGTAAAGCGGCTCTAATATTAATTTTTTCCAAATTAACCCGGTTTTACCTGTAGAGAATTTACATGAAAAAATTATTAAGACCTGAGAATACTTATAATGTAATGAATGACCTTAGACACCATAGCTTAGCTTTTATTTTTTATTATGCATTTTTTAAACTTCCCACTATTCTTTCATGATCAGGACGCAAAGTTTTCAATCCAACCAGTCCATTCCAGTCATTGATAATAAAGATTTTAACCTGTGGTTAAGGCCTACATATTTCTTCATCTGTATGAACTTCACACATATAAGACGCATGTCCGCACTTAATTTCCTAACGCCCATGCTGTGATTAACATTACAAAAGTCGGAAATCATTTGAGCGTGTGTACATTATAAAAAAAACATGCCAATGTCCTATATACTTTATTTATTTAAATAAATTTTAAAAGTATAATTATTGCTTCTGCCTATGTGAGCCATGACAGAACAATTTCTCAGAATTACATCAACAAAAGATATTCAATTCTTTGAATGCGTTCGTACTATTTGCTTATACATTTTTGGGTAAATTCCACAGTTAAAAAGTTGTATAAAAAATATTTGAATTTCACCCATGGAAAGTATATGTATTCCGAATCCTTAAGGAAACTCTAATTAATCTTTCACGGAATTCTAGTCTCTAATTGATTTTGAAGGCAAAAACTATAACACAACATTTTATAACCCTAAACGCAAATGAGAAGGAAAGAAAGAAAATCGCGTCATATTTTCAGATTTGTTAATCATTCGCACGCTAATCCTCCTCCACTTTAAGTATTGTACGGGTCATTTTCAACAAAATGTGCGCGACAAGTACCGAAAGTGATTAAGCCACTTATACACTTGTTACCTGCTAATCCGTGCAATAAAGGATCAAGTGGTTTTCGAAATTAGCATCTAGGGATTTCCCATATATGTAATTAAGCCGGCATACACACACACACGCAAACAACAGGTACAATTGCGAGCAATTAATCGTCACCGATCGCGCTCGCAAGTTAGAGGATCATAAAACGGACTAAAGCAGGTAGCGACTCTAATTTTTCTTTCATAATTGCTGTGCAATTTTGAGATGTCCTTACATTTTTGCATGCCTACCACTGTAAATGAGTGAGTCCGTTACTTGTTGTATAAAAGATCAGGACGATCGGTATTGTCTTCAGTTACAAAGTAATCTTCAAGCAGACACAACCACCAACCAGTTATATCAAATATCGGCGGTCGTCTAACTCTAAAAATTAAGTGAATTTTATTTGAAAAACCAGTTCAGTATACGTCTTAAAAAATGGTTCAAAGAACCAAGTCAGTGTCCTTCTCGGCAGACTCGTCATCAGCTCATATGATCGTGGAGAGCTTCAGCAATGAAACTTTCAGTACATTTCTGGATACTTCGTCGACACTTAAGAAGAATTCCACCTTAGATGACGATGCATTCCTCAATGCCATGGAACACGAGACATCTTACATTCCAAGCATGGACATATCGCAAATCTTCGAAGAATTATATACCGATAGCATTGTGCAGAATGATTCCTCTTTTACAGTAAAGACTGTAAGGGCACCGAAGACTTATCGGGGTCGTGGCCGTGTATTACGAGCTACCTTCAGTTCGGCCGCTGCAGCTAAAGCGGCAGCTTTTGCCATTCTCACAAAACCCATGGACACAATGGAAGAATTCAAAAGGAAATGTGTAAATTCAAAGAGCAGCAGCAATCCAAAGAAAACCTCTTCATCATCATCATCATCATCATCATCATCAAAAAAGTCAAAGGTAAAGAAAGTTGCCGAAATGTTTAATGGAAAAATCAATCAGCTTATGAAACGTGATCCGACAGCCAGCAATTACAAGCGACTTGTCAATGAATCGATCTTATCAGAAGCCGTCACAACACTTACAAATCAATTGCCAAAACCAACTCGAAAGATCCGAATTAAGCTTCCAGCTGTTCGCACCATGTCTGGAAGCCCAGTGCCAAGTCCCAGACGAAAAAGACCAAGCATGGAAAACAATACTGCTACTTGCCTTGTGGCTGATGAAGTCTTTAGCAAACTCTCAGTTAAAGAGAAGGCTTCCATATTTAATAAAATTGAGCCAACTTTCAGTCAAGCAAAAATTAACGATCTGATGGAAAAGAATAATCCAACCAAAGAAAAGCACGAAAATGTCAAGCGTTTGGCTCGTGAAATGGAAGCGAAGGTTGGCTTTCCAAAGCAAACATTTTCAGCCTTTGCTTTGTCCAAAAAGGCTGCAATTACCGCCGGACAAAAGGAAGAAAAGATAGCAAAGCTGGACTATTCAGATATGCCCGTAAGGCAGGAAGAGGCGGTCAACAATATCTCATCAAATAACGAAATTGATCCGGCTTTAAACAGGAAATGCGATGAAACTGATCAACAAAAAGAAATCTTGGCCAATGCCACAGAAGCATCCAGTGGAGATGCAGAAACAATCGTTCAAAAAGACAAAGTCCAGTCAGATTCTAGTCAAGTGAATATTTCGGGGTCACTCTCCGCAGTGAAGTCCGCCGAAGTTCCGCCAATACCCTCTTCAAAGAAATCTCGAGCGGATGGTCAGATGGAATTAACCTCAGAGGATAGTGAATCGGGCTTGTCGAGTATGCCAGTGGTAAGTGTCAATTAAAATCCTATGATCTCATGAATATACTAATTGACAATTTCTTTGATTTCTCCTATCAACAGATAACATCCGACGAATCTAATCGAGAGACGAACTTCCTCTGCAAAGATAATGCAAGCAAATTTGAAATTGTCAAGCCGGTTAAACCGCCACGAAGGAAGAAGATGCGTCGTTCTTCTATTTGGAAAAAAGAAATCCCAAACATTGATAAAATCGATATTTTGACAACGACAACGGACTCCTGTGACAGTGATTGTAAGCAGTCAGCGAATACAGTCAATATGCAGCCATCTTTTGCTGAAGCCACCAACGAAGAAGCAATCGATGATAATAATACAGCAGAGACAATAACCAACTCTCAATCTGGAAACCTCAACAACACCATCAAAAGCGACGCTAACGCATCGATGAACCTGAGACGTTTTGAATCCCGTTTGAAGCTGGACACTTTTGATGATGACGATGATGACCAGGGCTTCGAAACGGCATCAGTTGGTGTTGATAATTCCATTTGGAGGACATCATCTCAGCATAATCCGTCTATAGCTTCAGTCTCAAAGAATAGCAGCAAATTATTATCGCCATTATTTATAAAAATCGCCAAAGATCTGGATCAATCAAAGAAGTGCCTTCAATTATCGATGCCGTCGGAAGATCCGTCTGCATCATCTACTCCCAACAAGCAAAGTGATTTGGAAAATCTTCCATCTAGTGGCGCCGCGTCAAGACAAGATGAATGTTCTCAGTGGCACACAATTTTCAGTCCCATTCAAGCACCAATTAAGCCGCGCAGACGATCAATCTATGATTCGGACGGTCGTCGAAGTTCGGTCCAAATGGATGTAATTCGTGAAGAGCGGAGAACAGGCGATAGCTTTGGAGATGAGCTCTTTTACACATGCAATCGACCGTCATTCATTGATAGGCAATCAATAACAACAACAACGACAACTGCCGAGAAGACTTCATCATTCTGGATATCCTCCGGTGACTTCACCGTCTCTACTGAGATATTCTACAATACTCCGGATCGACTTCGTCTGTTGTATGAAATTTTCAGTCAAAAAAGTGCCGATAGCCGTAGTCTTAATTTTGGCATTGATGACATGAAATATTCACCGTCCGATGAAGTTGCTAAGCAGGAAATCTCTCAACGTTTACCTCGAGAACGTGGATGCTCTCACTATTGGTTCTCTACGGATGACTTGGCAGTACCCTTCAACGGAAAATGCATGTCACAGGATAAGATTAAGCGATTGTTCGATTTTGTTCGAGCCATATCCGATGGAAACCTTCGATTTGGTATCGATGACTTTGAATTCTCTAAATTAAATGATCCAGTAAACAATTGCCAGAAATTCTCTATGGAATCGGGTTACAGTATGCTCATTGGCTTAAATGACAAAAGTAATGGATTGGAAGGTCGCGGCAAGTACGCCTGGCCAAGAACGACACAAACATCATGGAGTATGAATAATAGGGACAATTTACAACGAGACATAAATGACGGAAACGGGGAATTCAACCGGACATCAGAGGAACTGGAAGGCCGCCTAACGTTCAGCTCTTTCGGAAGTGAGCTATTCGAATTGTCGTTGGTGGGCAATGAAGAACTGATGATGCCTGACAATGGCAATGCAATTTCGAGTAGTCCTGATTTCTTTAATGCCAAATACGAAAATGAACCTCTAGATAAGCTGTTTGAAGACTCCATCTCAAGCAAGTGCAGGAAATCCAACACCAACATCGAACAACACCTTCCAGATGTATGCTAATCAAGTGTCGTTCTAATTTCTATAAGAAGCTGTTAACTATTGACGCGGACATTACAAATTGTTGCGTAATGTTTTAAGCACTTTATTACTTGTGATAGCGTAAAAGTATAAGATATGTAGAAATAAAAATGTAAAAATTGTTATAAACTCTAAGCATTTGTTATTGAAAAAGATGTGGTTATCATGGGTTACAACCCAGGTTGTGTGATTTCTTACGTTGTTTGTGATTTATTCGATTGTGAATTAAGTCTAAGAGCCAGGCTTACTCACGGTATTCATTTACTCTGTTGGCGCAGCCTGGCTATCTGGGAAAATGTGGATATCCTTAACAGATATGACATTACTCTTCAGCCAAAACAAGGCTTCCTTAATAGCCATGATTTCAGCTTGGATAACACTACAGTGATCAGGAATACGGAAAGAGAGACTTAGATTTAGTCTTTTTCCGTCAACCCCTTCATCAGTTTTCGACCCGTCTGTGTAGAAGTGAATTCCTTCATTTTCCTCCCAAAAAGACCTGGAGGGGATGGTGACCTGGAAGTTTTTGTTGAAGTGAAGCTGCGGAATAGTGTAGTCTATGTTGACAAGTGGAGTCCTGACTGAATTCAGGATAGACGAGTGGCCGAAATTATTCACGGTCCACTGAGAGATTGCTCTGAGGCGAATAGTCGCGCTTGCAGCCAGTTGTCTGCCGAAGATGTCAAGTGGAGCAAGGTTGAGCAGAATGTCCAGTGCAGCAGAGGGAGTTGTATCTTGTACAGCCAATGAGTGATATGCGGTTGATGACCCCATTTAATTCGTATGGCTTTTTTGCTTGAGAAGAGTGCCACTGTGGCATTACGGACTCTATCTTGTATGTTGGGTTTCCAGCTCCGCTTCCTATCCAGAATAAGACCAATATTTGGCTTTATCGGCGAAAGTCAAGCTTATGCCCTTGATGGACGGAGGATTAACGAGTGGAATTTTGTTCCAGGACTCAGCACTCCAAAAAGTTTAGAAACAGTTTTGTCCATCGGATATCGGAAATCGGGCTAATTTTTAATATCTTTTTAATGGGCACCCCTCGGGCCTCAGGGCCCTTTTCACTCCAAAAATTTTACAAAACGTTATGTCCATCGGAGATACACTCGTATGTGACGAGAGTAAGAAGGACAGCCGCATGAGTGCGCTATGCATTGAAGCTTACAAGCTTATGCGAAGCTGTAAATGAGGTTGACGAGTTGAACGTCCCTAAAAAATATGAAGACGAAGTAATCAAAATTGTAAGTTCCTATGTTCCTAGAAGTGGAAGGATTTATGCTATTTAAGACAAAGTTGGTAGCCAAAGATACTGTGCCCATCTATCTGCGAGCCAGGCGTATGGCTTCCTTGGAAAATAAAGTAATTAAGGAACAAATCGAAGAATGGCTTGAAACCAGAACTATTGTTCCGAATATGTATTCCAGTCCTGTTGTGGTCGCTAGGAAAAAGGATATCGTCTGTGCGTAGACTACTGCGGCGCCTCAATAACATTGTTGTTATGGATAGATTTCCGATGCCCAGGATCGACGACCAGATCGACAAACTTTCCAAAGGCCCAAGTTTCTTCTACAATTGATCTAAAAAATGGATTCTTTCATGTGCCAATGGAGAGGGCTAGTCGTAAATACACAGCCTTTTCTACCTCAGATGGACACTTCGACTTTACAAGGACACCGTTTGATCTGTGTAACTCTCCATACAGTTTCTGTTGATGCATTCATGATGTCTTTAAGGATCTATTCAACCAAGGTGTAGTTATCATGTACGTCGATGATTTCATTATTCCGTCCATTAATGAGGAGCAAGGTTAAGGCAAGTAATTGGAGTAGTAGCTGAGCACGGGTTGGAGATCAGATGGAATAAATGTCAATTCTTACAACGAAGTGTCGAGTATTTTGGGCACGTCATCGCAGACTCTAAAATCTATCCGTCTCCGGCAAAAACTAAGGCAGTACAAAAATTCCCGATACCAACTAATGTGAAGAAACTGTAAAGTTTTTTGGGTCTAGTTGGATACTTTAGGACGTTTATTTTCCGTTTTGCTGAGCGAATCTCACCTTTGCCGGACGCAGCGTTTGAAAAGGGGGAACTCTTTTGATTTTGGCGATGAGCAACGGATGGTGGATGAACCAGTTTGGCTACGATCCGAAACCAATTACAGAACTACATACAGACGCCAGCAAGGTGGGCCTCGCTGGCATACTGCTCAAGACGAGTTCCATCCGGTGTATTACTGGAGTCGGTCTACTACAGGCGCACTCAAGAAATACCACTCGTACGAGTTGGAGGCATAAGCCATTGTCTCGGCTATAAAGAAGTTACGACCGTACCTTCTGGGGATTGATTTTGGGGTTGTCACTGACTGTTCGGCTTTTGAAAGAACTATCCAAAAAGCTGACATGCCAGACAGTGTTAAGCGTTGGGCGATCTATATCGATGAATATAAATGCAAGGTACAATTCGATCGAGTACGCGGATGAAACATGTGGACAGTCTTAGTTGGAATCCGGTTCTGGTAGTGGAAGATATCGTAACATCGTTTATACACATGTGTATCTCCGATAGACAACACTTCTTGTACAAATTTTGGAGCCTTATATTTAGACAGGGTATCAACCAGCTGATGTGCAGCGCGAGCTCTGTTCAATGAGCGTACGTTCCACGAGAAAATTCTTAAATCGTTTAGCCGTTTTCGTTTCCGTGATCGTCGTCGTTCATCAGTGTATCTGAGGTTGATTAGGGGTTCCGTAATAACGTTTTTTTACGGGCGAGGTTATTGGTCTCGCGGCAATCGTACTTTGAAGGGACTAGCCCGATCATTTCGCTTTTCCTGTACTCGAGGAAAATTACCAGCGGCCACCACGTGGAGCTTTGATCGCACTTCCATCAGTCAGAGATAGTTGCGGCCATATGCATTTGTAAAGCATTCTGTGTTATTCGCCCTACTCTGCTGATGACTGACCGCCAACCTGTGGTTAGGACCTACATATTTCTTCATCTGTATGAACTTCACACATCTAAGACGCATGTCCGTCCTTAATTTCCTAACGCCCATGCTGTGATTAACATTACAAAAGTCGGAAATCCTTTGACCGTGTGTACATTATAAAAAAACATGCCAATGTCCTATATACTTTATTTATTTAATGAGCCATGACAGAACAATTTCTCAGAATTACATCAACAAAAATATTCAATTCTTTGAATGCGTTCGTACTATTTGCTTATACATTTTTGGGTAAATTCCACAGTTAAAAAGTTGTATAAAAAATATTTGAATATCACCCATGGAAAGTATATGTATTCCGAATCCTTAAGGAAACTCTAATTAATCTTTCACGGAATTTCAGTCTCTAATTGATTTTGAAGGCAAAAACTATAACACAACATTTTATAACCCTAAACGCAAATGAGAAGGAAAGAAAGAAAATCGCATCATATTTGCAGATTTGCTAATCGTTCGCACGTTAATCCTCCTCCACTTTAAGTCTTGTACGGGTCATTTTCAACAAAATGTGCGCGACAAGTACCGAAAGTGATTAAGCCACTTATACACTTGTTACCTGCTAATCCGTGCAATAAAGGATCAAGTGGTTTTCGAAAGCCGGCATACACACACACAAAAATTGCCAGCAAGTGATCGTTACCGATATTGTTCGATTTCGCACGTTAGAGGATCAAAAAACGGACTTAAGCAGGTAGTGGAAATAAGTGGCTCTAATTTTCCTTTCGTAGTTTCTTGGCAGTTTTGATATCTCCCTACATTTTTGCATACCTACCAGGACTAATCCATGGTAAATGAATGAGTGCCTTGCTTGTTGTATAAAAGATCAGGACGATCAGTATTGACGTCAGTGATAAAGTAATCTTCAAGCAGATACAACCACCAACCAGTGATATCAAATATCGGCGGTCGTGATATTCTAAACATTAAGTGAATTTTATTTGAAAACCCAGTCATACAAAATGGTTGACCTTCTATCACGAGTTGTTTCAGGTGCAGTGTCCATACAATTGCATATACTTGCAGCAATGTATGGCTTTAACACCAAATCAATTAATACAATGGAAGGATCCAAAGGAAAATGTGAAAATTCAAATAGCAGAAGCAATGCAAAGGCCTTAGCTTTGTCCAAAAAGGCTGCAATTACTGACATCCAAAACGAAGAGAAGAGCAACAGCAATGCAGAGATCTTTGCTTTGTCCAAAAAGACTGCAATTACCGACGGTCAAAACGAAGAGAATATAGCAAAGATGAAATATTCAGATCTACTCGTAATAGCTGCAATTACCGACGGCCAAAACGAAGAGAAGAGTAGCAATGCAAAGACCTTAGCTTTGTCCGTAATGGCTGCAATTACCAACGGCCAAAACGAAGAGAAGAGCAGCAGCAATGCAAAGACCTTAGCTTTGTTTAAAAAGACAGCAATTCCCGACCGCCAAAACGAAGAGAAGAGCTTCAGCAATGCAGAGATCTTTGCTTTGTCCAAAAAGACTGCAATTACCGACGGCCAAAACGAAGAGTTTATAGCAAAGATGAAATATTCAGATCTACTCGTAAGGCAGAAAGAGGAGGTCGACAATATCTCATCAAATAACAAAAGTGATCCGGCTATGAACAGGAAATGTGCTGAAACTGATCATCAAAAGGAAAACCTACCCAATGGCACAGAAGTTTCCAATGGGGCTGCAGAAACAATTGACGCAATCGTTCTTAGCAAATCCGTTCAAAAAGAGAAAGTCCAGTCAGATTCTAGTCCAGTGACTATTTCGGAGTCACTCTCTGCAATCGCGGCATTGGAGCATGTGAAATCCGCCGAAGTTCCGCCAATGCCAGAACCAAGGAAATCTCGATCGAATGGTCAATCTACATCATGTGAATTAACATCAGAGGATATCGAATCCAGCTTATCGACTATGCCTATGGTAAGTGTCAATTAAAATCATATGATGCTATAAGTTTCAAATATTAATGGACCATTTCTTTGCTTTCTCCTATCAACAGAAAACATCCGGCGAATCTCATATGTTAGCGGATAAAGTCAATATGCAGCCATCTTTTGCTGAATCCAACCCGCCGAAAAACAACGAAAAGGCGATCGATGATAATAACATAATAACAGCAGAGGCAATAACCAACTCTCAATCTGGAAACTTCAACAGCACCATTAAAAGTGACTCTAACGCATGGATGAACCTGAGGTGTTTTGGATCCCGTTTGAAGTTGGACTCCTTTGATGATAATGACGATGATGATCAGGGCTTTGAAACGGCATCAGTTGACATTGATAGTTCTATTTGGAGGACTAAAATGACATCATCTCATCAGCGTAATCCGTCTAGAGCTTCAGTCTCAAAGGAGAGCAGCAAACTATTTATTAAAATCCCCAAATATCTGGATCAATCATCGATGCAATCGGAAAATCCGTCAGCATTTCCTCCCCCCAACAAGCAATCCGATTTAGACGATCTTCCAGCTAGTGCCGCCGCTTTAAGACAAGAGGGACATTCTCAATGGCTCACAATTTTCAGTCCCAGGCAATCAACAACAACAACCGAGAAGACTTCATCATTCTGGATATCCTCCAATGACTTCACCTTCTCTACTGAGATCTTTTATAACACTCCGGATCAACTTTGTTTGTTGTATGAACTTTTCAGTCAAAAAAATGCCGATAGCCGTAGTCTTAATTTTGGTATTGATGACATGAAATATTCACCGTCCGATACAATCGCTCAGCAGGAAACCTCGCAACTTTTACCTCCAGAACATGGATGCTCTCGCTATTGGTTCTCAACGGAAGACTTGGCAGTACCGTTTTACGGAAAATGCATGTCACAGGATAAAATTAAGCGATTGTTCGATTTTGTTCGAGCGTTCTCCGATGAAAGCCTTCGATTTGGTATCGATGACTTTGAATTCTCTAAATTGCATGATCCAGCAAACAACTGCCAGCGATTCTCAATGGAATGGGATGACAGTATGCTCATTGGCTTAAATGACAAAAGTAATGGATTGGAAGGTCGCAGCATGTATGCCTGGCCAAGAACGATACAAACCTCAGGGAGTATGGACAATTTACAGTGGGAAATAAATGACGAAAACGAGGAATTCAACACGACATCAGAGGAACTGAAAGGCGGCCTAACGTTCAGCTCTTTCGGTAGTAAGCTATTCGAATTGTCGTTGGTTGGCAATGAAGAACTGAGGATGCCTGGCAATGGCAATGCAATTTCGATTAGTCAGGATTTCTTCAATGGGAAATACGAAAATGAACCTCTCGATAAGCTGTTTGAAGACTGAAGATGTATGCTATTCAAGTGTCGTTTTAATTTCTATACGAAGCTGTTAACTATTGACGCAACTATTACAAATTGTTCCGTAATTTTTTAAGCACTTTATTACTTGTGATAGCGTAAAATTATAAGATATGTAGAATAAAAATGTACAAATTGTTAAAATTATAAATTTCAAGTATTTGCTATTGAAAAAGATCTATAGATCATGAATGTAGTTGTGTAATTTCCTACGTTGCATGTAGCATTGTGATTTATTGTCCGTGTAGGCCGTGCCTCCGACACATAAGTGCTTTTGAGCGTGAAAACGTCTGCCCGGGGCGAAAAAAAACAAAGATTTCTTGTGGCACGGATACACAAACGGACATCTCAAAACGGTATAGTTTCTAAAATTCCAGATCCTAATGACCATATCCCAAAATTTCCATAGGAAGAAATCGTATAGACGCATCTTAGTCCTACATTCCGAATTTCATGCGAACCGCTTGAGAAATTGCTTTGTTCCAGGAATTCCAGACCATAATGATCATATTCCAGAATTTCCATAGGTAGAAGCCTTATAGTCGCATCTTAGTCCTACATTCCGAACTTCATGCGAATCGCTTGAGAAATTGCTTAGTTCTCTAAATAGTAACATTTAACAGTGTCTCACTTAACAGTGTGTCATAACAGTGTCTCACTTTACAGTGTGTCATAACAGTGTCTCACTTAACAGTGTGTCACAACAGTGTTCCACTTAACAGTGTGGCATAACAGTATCTCACTTAACAGTATGATATGAACAGTGTCTCACTTTACAGTGTGTCACAACAGTGTTCCACTTAACAGTGTGTCATAACAGTCACATGACAGTGTGGCACTTAACGTCATAACATTTTCTCACTTAACAGTATGTCACAACAGTGTTCCACTTAACAGTGTGGCACTTAACAGTGTGTCATAACAGTGTTTCACTTAACAGTGTGTCACAACAGTGTGTCATAACAGTATCTCACTTAACAGTGTGTCATAACAGTGTTTAACTTAACAGTGTGTCATAACAGTGTCTCACTTTACAGTGTGTCACAACAGTGTTCCACTTAACAGAGTGTCATAACACTGTGGCACTTAACAGTGTGTCATAACACTGTCTCAAGTAACGTTTTACTTTTAGTGAGACGTTGTCACGTCAAAAGTGTTATAAAACATCTACTTTTGATTCTGATGTTTCAAAAATGTATTTTAATTCAATATTGCATTGTAGGTCAACCAGTTCCTTTTGAGATATTCCGGGGGCCGACTCGATTTCAACATGAAAGTGAGATGAACATAGTTTAAAAATGTTGTTGTATTTGTCGAACTCTTAGTTACTGAATCGGCTTTCAAAAGCAGCTGTAGGATTTCTTATTTCTTTTGCATGTTTGTATTTTGATATCTTAAATTCGTTCAACAATGGAAAGTGCGGTGAGCATTATTACTTTTCAATTGCGACTCAAATAACAACAATTACATCTGAAATGCTATGATGTGATTAAATGTATCGATTATAATGTTATCTTTTCCTTGGAATGATATATAATTTGATTGAGTTTTTCGACAATATCCACTAAAAAGCATAAATCCAATAACCACTCATAATTTCTCAATTCTGGTACAGGTCTTTGCTTGTCATTTATAGACAAGTCAATTTCTTCTGGTAACTCATAAAACCGCTGTGACTTCTTCCACGACTTAACCATCCGACTCGATTGAAGTATATACCGTCACCATATTCAGAATCTAATTCTTTCTCCTTAATTTGTCTATGGGGAAGTGCATGTGATCGAATGTAATTCATACTGTACTGTATAACTACTCGCATAACATGATCAATAGATAATACTAGGACTCATAAATTTTGTTGATGATTCAAACAGTGGATTATAATTAAATCCTTTCTTTTGGAACGGTTACTAGTTTTGTTATTGGATTCTGTTTTATCGATTAGTAATTTTATAGCAAGCTTTTCATTACGAAATTTAGGCTTTCGAGTTCGTAAATGATTTTGCAAATAAAACATAACACAAACTTATTAATTTACAAATAATAATAACTTTATTAAACAAACAGTTAAATTAACAAAAGTTCACAAATTACACTGGTGATTACTTTTCTAAGTACACCAAAACACTTGTTGCAACAATACTAGTACTTCACTACTATTTCTTTATCTGGTAGCTCTTCAACTGCTCTGGTTGAATTCCAAATAAGAACTGAACTCGTAGTTCAAAACGCCGTGCTATTTATACTCATTGAAAAGTTTCTAGAAACTTCCAATCTTATAGACAGAAATATCGAGAAAATATCAGAATATTCTGGCAACTTCCCTTATTTACAACTAACCATACACATGGGTCATCTTCCAAAAATAAACTCCATGTGCTGTGCAATCATATCATCATCATCATATTTAGCTCTACAACCGGGGTCTGGTCCTATCGCAAAGGACTTTCCGAGCAGGATCCTCTTCGCTCATGCGGGCTAGGTTTCCCACAGGAGCCTACCGAGCTTAATTCTCTTCACGATGTCGAAATCGCGGTAACGCTCGTAGATCTTATCATTATAGAGTCTCCAGAATCGTCCTTACTTACATACACGGCCAACAATTCTCCATAAGACTTTTCTCTCGAAAGCGGCTAAGAGGTCAGAAACCTTTTTGCTAAGCACTCAAGTCTCGAATCCATATGTAAGTACTGGTATGACCATTGTCTTATACAACAGCAGCTTGGATGTTATTTTTAAATTCCTGGATTGGAAGAGTCTTGACAGACTATAGTAGCATTGTTGGCTTTAAGCAACCGTGTTTGTATTTCTAGTTCCATACTATTAACGGCTGCTACAGTTGACCCGAGATAGTTACCTGTCTAAGGGTGTAAATCTGATTACTTGTTGGACCAATGATGGCTTTAGCGTATGGGGCTATCCTGTTTTGAAGGACAGAGTAGAAACTCTTATAAGCGTTACTCAACAACGTTTTACCCTGATAATTGCTGCATGCTGTGATATAGCCTCTCTTATGTATGGGGTACAGGATGCCTTTTCGCCAGTCTTCTGGCATCGCTTCTTCCGCCCATACTATTATGTCATAAATTGCTTTTTTGATCCGTGGGCCTTTTTATTTTTAAGCCGATTTATCGCTTTGCTAACTTCGTCTATGCGTGATGGCAGCAGCATAGTACGATCTTCGGTCATTGGTGGAGCCTCCAATTCCTCAGTTAGCTGGACATTAAGCAACTCATGATAGTGCTCTTCCCATCGCTCTAAGATGCCTTTGAGATCGGCGATCAGATTACCCTCTTTGTCTTTGCATTATGTTCAATGCGGTGTATATTGCGTCATACCGAGGATTCTTTGGTAGAATATTTTTCGCCGGTGAACTTTCTTTTCATATCTTCTGAGCTCTTTATATTCATCTTCGCGTGCCCGCGTTCTATGAGATTATTGCATTGCTTGGAACGCAACATTCTTACGTTCAGTCGCTAGCTTACATTCGTCATCGAACCAATCGTTCCGATCTCTACAACTACTGCCTAAGATGGAGTTAGCAGTACTAATGACAGTATTTTTAAGGCGTGTCCATTTCTTTTCTATGCCCGGAATCTCAGCCCTATGACTTACTCTTCCTGCATTTAGGGCGTGTCCTATCGCTTGACCGTAGTTGTTTCTAGTCTCTTCGGTGCGAAGGCCAGCCGTGTTGACTCGAATCTGATTCGCGAATGCTGTCTTTCTTGATGACGCAATCCGCGCTCAGAGCACCATACCAACAAGATAGTGGCCCGAGTCGACGTTGGCACCTAGGTACGTTCGTATCGTCATCAGGTTCGGGTTGTAGCGGCGGTCTATCAACACTTTTTCTATCTCGTTGCGAGTGGCTCCATCCGAAGATACCCAGGTGGCTTTGTGGATATTTTTTCGCGCAAACCTTGTACTAGCAACGACCATATTATTGCTTGCTGCCATCTCTATGACTCGTTGTCCATTGTCATTAGTGTTCTCGTGTAAGCTATGGGTGCCAATGTACTGCCTGAATACTGGCTCCCTACCTATTTTAGCATTCATTTCCCCCAGAATGATTTTTACATCATACTGAGGGCAGGCATGGAGTTCCCGTTCGACTGATTCAAAGAATTCTTCTTTTTCATCATCTGGGGAATCCTCTGTAGGTGCGTGAACGTTTATGAGGATTATGTTTTTATATTTGCCCCGCACGCGAATGGTGCCAAGCCGTTCATTTATTGCTTTAAAGCCGATAAAGCGCATTATACCCACAGGCATTATCCACCAGTTGTACATGCATCAGAGAAACAAGGAATGACCACATATTCGTCCACTTCACATTTGAAATACTCGCACAAAATAACTGTAATTCCAATTTAAAAATATAAATAATTTAAGTATTTCTGTATGTATGTTTATACCTAAATCATAATTTAAAAAAAATCTAAATTTAAAATGACCAGTGGAAATTGGTTAAGTTTGTTATTTATGTGGGGTGTGAGAAAAATGCAACAAACCAAACACCCACGTGTCTTTCTTCCAGATGGAGATTATTTTTGTGAGAAGAAGCCAAAAAGACGCTGAAAGTTTCAAGGAAAAATAATTCAAACCAAGGTTAAAAAAAAAATTTCTTCCAAGTAAACAATTGGGGTTAATTGACGCATATCAAAGCGAAAATTTCATTTTGAATAAACACAAAAATGTCCGCGACGCTACAGTTGGTAGTTGCAGGCGACTAAATTAGTCTTTCGTATTTCGTAGTGTTGGTGATGAACTTTTCGTGATAACAAAACCATCAAAACGACGAGTGTATCATTAGCCTTCTTGAAGAATTCTATTGCCCACAACCATATATGTACCTACTTTTCGAATCTTAAAAAATTCACTTTACTCACTTTCATATGAAAAGCTGGTCGTATTTTACCACACGAAGAAGATAACATAAAGATAAAGAGTTCTTTTATAGGGGACACAACAATATCGTATTTTAATACAAACGCTTCCTTAAACTTTTTTTATGATCTGTCAATGTCAAAACGGCAGTCATCGATAGCTTACATCTTTTGCAAATTATTAAATATTAGCTGACCCGACAGACGTTGTCCTGTCCAGCTTTCAATAAATTTGCTTGTGATCGTTTTGTGAATTTGTGAAAACCTATTTGAAATGTTAAATCTTAGTAAAAATGAGATAATAAACATTAACCAAATGATTTATTTTCTTCCGTTCAATTTGAAATCACAATGAACCTTCAGGTGTTTTTTTTTACATTTCGATTGTAATGTGATAGCAATCGAAACAAAGAATTTCTTTGTTTTGTTTATTTGCTTGAATATCACTATTCCGTTCATTCCAATGCTTTCAATAAATTTAAAAATCACTGACCTATCAAACTGCCCTCGTAAATGCCTTGAATTTTCAATTGATAAAAAATTCAAAGATTTCCTTAAATGTTAAGTAAATTCGGAGACTGAAGTTGGATTGCCTTTTACAAGCAGACAGGATGGACGGACCTGCTCCAATAATGAATCAGATTAAAGTCTCTAATTATTGCGAGCCCGAAGGTCGAAGCTTATATTCAGAGGACATGAACATTTTTTTAAGCGAACGGATGTACATTTGTACGTTTGTTTGTCGTGTCGTATATCTCGGCTTCTACCACTCAAAATTTGATGGGACGTGATTTAAAAAAACAAGTTAGCGCTTGGCTTGCGATGGCGTAATTTTTCCATTCATAGGGGTTACTACCACTGAGAAAACTGAAAAAAATACTTAATCTCCGCATTGCTATCGATTTTTTTAAGCCTAAACGTTTGCAAAGTAAAAAGTAAAATGTGGTTTTTGTGGAAATCGCTTATAAGACTGAATGACCTATCGTTTATGAATGAAAGACCTACATTTAACGTTGCATACTATTAGGCTTCTAAGATAAATGAGTCTTTAGACTATATTACAACGATATATACGACGGGTGTGTGTAGTCATTCGCATAGTAGAATACATTAGCTCGTGTGTCTATGGTAACCGGCCGATTCCACTAGCACAATTCCACTGGCACAATTCCACTTGACACAATTCCACTTGACACAGTTCGACTGGGGAACAATTATTAAACATGCACAATTTAACTTGCATTATAACTTGTATAGTTACACAGAACCGCAAATACACAAATTAATATTTTACTTGCATAGGCGTGGTCTTAATTGTACATTATCGTTCATCGTTGCTTATGGTTCTTTTTTCAAATATTTTGCAATTTTTATATTACATTCGTATTCTTTCTTTAGGTAACTTTTTAAGTTTAACTTTTCTTATCATTAAACGAATTCAACTTTCATAATTTAACTTTTTGATAATCAAACGCATTTAGGGTGGTAAATTACGCGCGCGATAAATGCGTTTGATTATCAAAAAGTTAAATTGTGCCAAGTGGAATTGTGCCAAGTGGAATTGTGCCAAGTGGAAATGTGCCAAATGGAATTGTGTCCAGTGGAATTGTGTATAGTGGAATTGTGCTAGTGGACAGGCCTAGAATCGTGTCTATAGTAGTGGAAAGTTTTTGGTAGGGTCTCGTATATCTCGGCTTCTACCAGTCAAAATTTAATGGAACTAGTTTTAAAAATATTGTGACGCGTGTGGCGTGTGTTACGTGAGGCACGTGTGACGCGTGTCGTGTGTAAAAAAAAAGGAAATTTTTTTTTAAAAAAAGGAAGTTTTTTGTAATTTCAAATTTTGTGAATTAAATGGTTACTATTGGGTTTTTAAAATAATTCAATGTTTAGACTGAATTACAACTATTCATATGGGGAGCTGAGAAGCTCGCTTTACAATCTTAAATATGTAATGCCGACGTTTTCTCTGATGCGTTACACACATTGTGATAAATCTATTTTAAACACAGGTTGTGTTTTTTTACCCTAATTTACGTTTAATTAGAACAAATTATAAATAATAATCAAATAAATCCCACAAAATTATTTCGATCTTTGTTAAGTGGGATGGTTTTGTTAAATACAATGCTACATGAATATTCATAAAGAACAGATATAAGTAATTAGCGCAATAAACAAACAAATTGGAAATTTCGAATTTAATTTTCTGAGTGTTTCGGATATTTACTCGTATCAATGTGAAGCGATAATAGATGAAAACAGCATGGTGCATAATTATACGGTAATGTACTTATAGATACCTTTAAAGCAAAAAAGTGCTATTGCATTTAAATCTTCTTTAATTGCTAAATTTGTGAATTTTTATCGTTTCTTTTTATTTCTAAAAGAAAAACCTTTTGTCACTTTTGTCCCTAATTTTTTTTTTAAATACTTATAAGTCTAACTATTGCTCAAGTTCCTTTCATGGCTGAAAGTGCAAAGTTATTTTACTAAAATGATGAATAATTTTCCCACATTTAGTTTGGGGTTTTGTGGGGTGACTGCTCGTTAAACATGATGAATTGGTACGAACGAGTATAACGTATGCGGGCGTTTGTATTGGCAACGTTGTCGCCATAGCCTTACATTCGTTAATTAAGCTTGCAGCTGTTTTGATTAAATGTTTGCGTTGATTTGCGGGCTGTGTGAATAATTGCAATAAATTAGCTGCTGTCAACCTTTAACCTTGAACTTAAACAATTCCCTTAAGACTCTTTTAGAAATTAATGTGCTTTAGTTGTAAATTAATGTAGGCAACCAAACAGTTGTTCATACATAAAGGCCACATCTTGCGGAAGTGCACATCAGTGATAAGAAATAATTTTGTTGTTGTGGTTCTTATTGTTCCCATGTGACCAGATGCTTTTACTTTGCATTTGTGTTTATTCTATGCCTGTGATGCTTTATGTGCATTTTATTTAAATTTAATTTACATCGTTTTCTCCTCCTAAAAGACAGTAAGGTTTCTATAGCAATAGACTTAGACACCGTCCAAGAGCTCTATTCTTCTCGTCACACTGTACCGATTTTTTAACTACACGAATAATCGCGCAAGTTCCAAACGTCCAAAACCCAAAGAATTAACAACCTTCCTAAATATTGATACTGCATACTAAAAAGTGTAGTGTACGAACGAACGAGCCCCTAGCTTGTATTATTTATTAAAAAAATGTCAATTACCCTCGAAATCTTTTGAAGCGTACACTAATTAACAACAACAAAAAACTCCACAACACAGCATCACACCTATGTCTTATAAACTATCAACAGAGCAGGCAGCATTGCAAAACGCCATGGTGGTGGACCGAAACGCACTGCAACATCGTCGGATATCATTCGAAAGGTGAAGGCCAAATTGGCTCGGAATCCGCGCCGTAGCGGCAGAAAAATGGTTCGTGAGGCAAACATTTCGCTCGAACGGATGTAGCACATATTGAAAAATCATCTTGGACTAAAGGCCTTGAAATTCCAAAAGACGCATCGATGTTCAAAAAAAAGTTACAGTGGAAAGGGCAAAGGAGTTGTTACGCTTTTACGAAAGTGGCGATTTGCCGAATTTGGTTTTCTCCGATGAGTCACCGTTCGTTATTGAGCAATATGTGAACAAGCAAAACGATCGGATTTACTTGCCCGGCCGTTCTACTGAAAATTTGGACCAACGGATTTCCACTCGAAACCAAGCGCCGCCGATGGTGATGGTTTGGGCCGCCGTAACGGCCGAAAGCCGTTCACCGCTCGTTTTTTTGGACCGTGGCATCAAGATAAATGCTCAAATTTATCGGGATCATGTGTTTGGAGGGAGCGTTGAAGCCTTGGGCACAAAAACATTTCAGCCGCAGAGCCTGGACATTTCAACAGAACTCGGCGCCGAGTCATAAAGCGCGCGTCAATCAAGATTGGCTGAGAAACAACGTTTCCGCGGTTCATTTCCACTGCCCAATGGCCACCAAATTCACCGCATGCAAATCCGCTAGATTTCTCGGCTTGGGATATTTTGAAGAGCAAGGTTGGGACAAAAAAATACCAGTGTCGATCATCTCAAGCAATCGCTTCACCGGGAATGGGCCAAAATACCGCAGAGCCACTTTCGTGCTGCATGCAATAGCTTTGTCGGCCGGCGGCTAAGGGTGGTAGCACTTCGTGTCAGTCACCCTGTACAACACCACACTCTATCGACCATGTCTTACCAATGCTTAAGTGACATCTAAAAAACAGTCGTGTGGTGTTTTCCTTGTTGGATAGCTATTTTGACTACTTGAGCTACTACCTAGTGAAGTCTTTCGATCGGTTAGCTGACCTAATGTTGAATTGAATTCTTTTTAAATTCTCTGTATTAACTTCGCGTGCCCGTGGCTAGCTGGCTTGTTGGCTGGCTGGCTGGTGGGCAGAATCTTGTGATCAATTTTTAACACACTTCATAAAGTCCGATTTTATTCAAACTTTGCACACATATGTATTTCCCATGACAATACTATTTGGACAATATTAAAATTTGGATTACCTCGGGGTCGGGGGGCTCCCATACAAATTTTTAAAAAATTTACCCGATTTTCTTCAAATTTTATACGCATACTGGCTGATCTGACAGACGTTGTCCTGTCCCACTTTCAATAACTTGTGAAAAGCTTTTTGTTTTGCGATATCGAGTCACAGTATTGGTCACATCATTGTGTTACATTTTTTAATTTTGGGTCTTTTAGGGTCTTTTGGGGTTCTTTTGGGGGTCTTTAATGATTTTTGGGGATTTTGAGGGACTTTCGGAGGTCTTTTTGTGATTCTTTTCGGGGTCTTTTGTGGTCTTTTGGAGATCTTTTTGCCCACAAAATCAAAGAAGAAGCTGTCAAATGACATTTGCGCACGTAACCCAAACAATTGGAATCTATTGGAACAGAAACGAAATAACGACTTTTGCTGGACAGATCGCGAATCAACACAAATTTAATTTTATTTTAAGTTAGGCTGAAATGCGTTTTTCCAAAGTTTTCATTTCACCGAAAACATTCAATAGAGTTATTTCCCCAAAATATATCCAATTTATCGTTTTCCAAATTTTCCCGCCGGGAACATAACGAACAAAACAATTTTTGCTGTTTATCCGAATTTTTCGACTTTCCTTTGTAATTGTCTTTGTTTCCTAGGACTAAAACGAACAAAACAAAAAAGAATTACGCTAATCCATTGTACGAATCGTGAGTTATGGTCGCGAGTTCATACATAAATCCTATGGAAAACAGAACTTTCAGTTTCCAAGTTTTACAATTTTCCGGGCATCTTTTCTATTTTTTTTTTTTCGCATAAACCCTATTCGGACTATGGCGAATTTATAAAATAAAAGTTAGCCAAATCGGTCCAGTCGCTCTCATTTTTTTAAATTCTCTATATTAACTTCACTTGCCCGTGTGTTTGTGGGTTTGTGGGCTTGTGGGCTTGTGGATTTGTGGATTTGTGTGTCATGGAATCTTGCGATCAATTTTTAACCCACTTCCTACAGCCCGATTTATTGAAATTTGGCACACATGTATATCTCCCATGGCAACATTTTTCATATTAAAATTTGAGGCCCCTCGGGCTGCGGGGTCGGGGGGGCTCCCATACAAATATTTTACAAAATTTACCCGATTTTCTTTAAATTTTGTTCACATGTGTGTCTTCGATGGAAAACACTTTTTGTAAAAATTTGGAGCGATCGGCCCCTTGGGGACCCCAATATACAATTTTTAAATACACCCATACTCATTTTATGAAAAAAGTACCCCATTCTCCTAAAATTGTATACGCATGGACAACACTTTTTGTAAAAAATTTTGAGACCCCGGGTCTGGGAGTCGTGAGGCCTCATAAATTTTTTTTTAAAAAATTAACCAGTTTTTCTTCAAATTTTATACACATGTATCTCCGATGGAAAATATTTTTTGTAAAAATTTCGGAGACACCGGGCCCCGGTGACCCACAAACAAATTTTTTTTAAAAAATTTAATTTAATTCAACACAGATGTGTATCTCCGATGGACCACAATTTTTGTAAAAATTTTGGAGACGTGAGGCCCCATAAAATTTAAAAAAAAAAAATCGGCGTTTCTTAAACCCCGGACTGCGGGTTCGTGAGGACCCATACAAATTTGTTAAGAAGTTAACCCGATTTTCCTCAAATTTTATAAACATGTGTATCTGATGGATAAAATTTTTGGAATGAACGGGCAAAAAGAGGAAAGTTTTTTTTAAAAAATAATTTTTTTTTTTAAAAAAAATTTCCCCAAAAAGTTAAAATAAAATTGTTTTTCTCAGAAAAAAAATTCCCAAAAAAAAATTGTTAAGTGTTTAGACTGAATTACAGCTACCTACCTTAGTAATTTTTTCAAATTAACCCGGTTAAAACTTTGCACACATATGTATCTCCTTTTAGAGAATTTACCAGAAAAATAGTTTTTTCTTCATCAAAGTAATGTGTCATTTTTGCAATCGTATTATGTAAGTCGTTTATATTTTTTTTAAAATTTGTGTTGCGAAAATGTAGTACTCGTATAAAAAACACAAAATTGGCCAAAAATTTGTTAGTAAATGTTCCGATCTGGTGATTAATTTGCCCCATCAATTACTTGCCTGTATAAAAAGTTTGTTTTTGTTGGCTTTACGCAGACTGACAGTTTTAAAAGGCGCACAACTTTTTAAAAAACATTTTTCGGGAGTTTAAAGTACTTTTGTGGTGGTAGATTTGATAAGGGTATTAAGGATATTAATGCATTTGAGATTAGAAACAAGATAGTGTTCGTTTTTATGTCAAGAAGTTCGCACCTTATTTACAAATTTCACTCTCTGATTCTTTCTTATAGACGAGTTGTAATAATAAATTGCACTAATAGCAGTAATACCCTAGAAATCAACGTAAAGACAGATAATCATCAGGTCATTGGAGCTATGCTATGACGCTCTGAGTACTACGAGTTTTGTTGTCATACCCTAGCCCATTTTGTCGAGACGACTACCTGATGATCTGGTTGGGTGGGTGCTGTCTGCACCGTTAATGTAGCCTTATCGTAATGGTCAACTTGGTCAATTTCTATGCATATTGAATTATTGAACACAGACAGCGGGAGTATTAGTTGATGTGGAGTATCTCATTTTATTAATAAAAACGTTTGCTAATGGACATTATTTTCCGTCCGCTAGACTACACTCGAATGAATAATTCCATCGAATTATTTACAACAAAAATAAACAGGCAGCAAACTTGCCTAAGTAGCCTTTGATGGGCGGACAGCAGCCTTTCTGTCTACGGCGGTGACCACCAACATTTTTTAATTCTTTCTTTTATTTTCGAATTCTTGCTTTCTATATTCAATGTACAAGAGCATATTTGCCGGCTTTATGCCACTTTTTTTCTCTGATTCCGTGCCAGCAATTGTCTAATTTATGCGCAGTTCAAGGATTTTGATGATTGTCCAAATTATATATATGTGAAGTTCAAGGACTTAAACCGGGTTTGTTACTGCAGTGTGTCACAACTAATAGTTCACAAATGGTCTCACGTTATAATATCTTTTGTTATTTGAAGCTAATGCACTTAAATACTGAAAATTTGGAGTAGTTTTTTTTTTTTAAATAGGATGGCATAGGCTGACTCCACAAAAAAAAATCAAAATGTTTATAATTAATTAATTATTAGAACTTATATTTCTTGACTGAGTCGACTTTGTTGTCCTTAAATTCAACCGCAATACTCCTGGCGCTCTAAATGCTCATCAGTTAACCATTAAGCTCATCTTTGGACGAACAGTTAAGTTTAGAGATTCGTTCTTCAGCAGTACAACACGTATGTGGAATTCTCTGCCAAGCTCTGTCTTTCCACATCACTATGATCCACAGGTATTCAACGCACAAGCTCATAGACACATCCCCTTTTCTCCTCCTTTTCCTTAAAGCCGTCCACGCTGTGCCAAGCATATAGCCGAGCATTATAAGAGTGCGAACCCCATACGCGTGCGCAAATAATAATAAAAATATCCATGTCGCTGGACATCTCGATTAAATCTTCTCCTCCAAAGCCCATCAACTTAAACGGAACTGAAAATCGTCCGAAGAATTTTGCGCTCGCAACGACAAAGAATATGTTCATCTATTTCGATTGAGTCTATAGTTCAGCCTTCGGCTTTAGATGACTAAGACTTTATACAAAGCCTTCTTAGTAGTCCAAGGGCCAATGGCCTTCTTAGCCCAAAGAAACAGCGATTGGCAGGAGTGTTTTCTGATTCTTCGTTAAATTTCTTCGTTAGATACAGTCAGGGTTAGTAAGGTTCGAAGTTAGAGCCCTAGAAAAACACCAAAGAGTCCCACGTTCACGGGACTTGCCTTTCTACGACGATTGGTTTAATGCACCCATGCCTTGAGCCAAATATCGTCAACTCAGCAACAGGTTTGAAATTGGATCACATGGATCCTATTTTTTCATTTGCTTCATTTTGCTTTTGCATGTATGCTTATTTTGTTTGCCTTCAGAGTGGGCCCCTCGGCAAGCCTACTCTATATACTACTAATTAGAGCCGGGATCGAGTCGAACCCAGGTCCCAGAATTTGGAACTGCTCGGTCTGTAATCATTCTATCCGTGAAAGTGTTGCCTCTGTGCGTTGCAACAGTTTTAATAACTGGAGTCATCATAGGCATTGCTCAGGGCTACACAGTACCAACAGTACCAACGAATACAACGATTAAAGTTAAGGTGGAATGGTGGAGGAGATCGAGTTTGAGGCAGGGAGTACTGCGGTTAAAATCGAAAACAGTGAAATTTAAGTTAACCTTTCGCAGCATACGATAGATTGGTTCCTTAGAGCCGCAATTTCATTGGTACATGAACATGCTGCCCCCAAGAAGCCTCATAATCACCCATCATTTCATCTGCACCGACACCATCTACAAAAACTCAACACGGTCAGCATACAAGCCATTCAGTTAATTCTTTCAAGATCCTTCAGTGGAACTCGAATGGCCTGCGAAACAAATTAAGAGAGATCACCCACTATATGTTTCGCAATTAGATTTTAATTGCTGCCGTGCAGGAGACCAAAATCCTCAACTCATACTCATTGACATCCTTTGACGGTTACCAAATCATTCGACGCGACAGATCCGACAGAGGGGGGGACTCGCTTTTATTCTTCACCAGAATGTATCTTACAAATACATAAGGAAATAGGAATAAACTGACTTCGTCAGTTTCCCACCAGAATCACTGCCACGTTCTTTAGCTCGCCTGATATTACAAAAGCAAGCACCTTGCTATCAGATGCCCTTTGATGGCAAACGGCACCAGCGCTTAGCTCTGATCACATCCCCATTGTGATCACAGTAGATAGACCAGATGGCTTTGTCATATCCGAACAGCGAACCATAATGAAGCACAATAAAGCCAGTTGAGAAAGTTTCGCTGATTCCGTTGATATAAAAGTACACCAGTTGCCTTATCCACCTAACACTACGAGTATATCTGGTGAGAAGGCCTTCGTGACATTGTAGTTCGTGTCGTCAAAAAAGGTCATATCAGTGTTTACGCCGGAACGGGAATCCTTTAGGCTTGCCGAGCGTCGCGATGAACTAAGAGCTACGGATCCTGCTGACTCTCGAGTTACTCAGCTAACCAAGGATATGCTAAAACTGCTTGCTGAATGAACACCGGCGATCCAAGTGGCTGAGTCATGGCTGATGAATAGCTTCAGTTGTTTACACAGCACGGAAGATAGGAGCTTATGGGTGATGTTTAGGATGCCAATTACTCTATAGTTGGCGTAGTTTCTTTGGTATTCTTTCTTTTGGATCGCGTAAATTGTGCTGAGATTCCGTTTATCAGGCGTCCTAACCTGGTGGATGCATCTGCTGCAGTTTTAAAAAACTCAGCCGTCGGAGCTAGCAGCTATGGTATTTTCCTCCTGCAATCCTCTCTTCATATTGGTCTCGTAGACGGATTTTTTGGCTGGGTCCTTCAGCGTGACACCGGAACGTTAATCATTATTGGCTTTTAGAAGTCTGTGTAAGTTGTCTTTCTATGTTCTAAGGACAGACGGGAATTTCACTACGTGGTTTCTTTTTTCGACAGGTTTCTTGAACACCGATTGTGGAAAAAGCTATAGAACAAGGAAATAGGTTGTCTTTTTTTTTAATTTTTTAATTTGATTTTTTTTAAAACTTTTATTTCACTTGACTTGTCCCCAAATTGCCGTATCTGTTTAACTTCTTGAAAATTGTTTTCGACCAATCTACAAAGGGAGCTGTGAGCAGCTTAGTTTAATGGGCCATTTGGTGTGACACGTGTGGTATGTCAAGTGTGCCGCCTGTGTCATCATGAATTTGTGTCTCAGAGGCTGATACTCAACATCGTGGAAAATTTTACTAAAAAGGTACCACTAGGAGCAACCTAACGAGATCGGCAGATCGTTGTGGTTTAGGGGTAAAGCCCCACAAAACTGAACTTGTTCTCTTCACTAGGAAATACAAAATCACACCTGTTGACCCTCCTTCTATTAAGGGTATAAGCTTAATTTTCTCTGATAAAGCCAAGTATCTGGATCTTATTCTATATATAAAGCTAAGCTGGAATAATAGAAAGAGTTCGTAAAACCACAGTGGCACTCTTCTTATGCAAAAAAGCTAATTGGGATCTTCAACGTCGTACCACTTATGGCTATGTGTAGCGGTAGTAAGACCTACACTTCTATACGGTGTGGCTGTATGGTGGACTGCGTTAGACAAAGCAGTAAATTGTAACAATCTAAGTAAATTCCAAAGATTAGCTTCTTTATGTATGAGCGGAGCACTTCGTTTAACTCCCTCCGTTGCACTCGACACTCAACAAGTAGCTGGCAGTGCGGCTATTCGCCTCAAAGTAATCTCTCAGTGGACCAAGAATGAAATCGGTCACTCCTCTGAATTCTAAATTCATTCAGGATTTCACCATGCAACGCAGACTAGACCATTATGCGACTCCAATTGAACAAAAACTGTTAACATTCTGGCAAGAAGATGCTCACTTGGATGATGAAGACATAAATTTTTACAAAGACGGGTCTCAAAAAAGCTAAATCTTTAGACTCGGTCAAACATAACGCGGTCCAGCGGTGAGGGCAGAACGCGCTTGGTGTTCCAATTGCGTCTTAACCTCTTCATGGTTAGGGTGCTGGGCTTTACCACCGGATATTAAATAAGGGCCGCGGGTACTTATAGACTCTTTATGGACAATGTCTTCGTACTGAATGGACTACTGGTACTTATAATGTCTAGCAGGGGACTGTCTTCGTATTCACTGGTATGTGATGTGCCTGGGATAGTTTCTATCCTGGGCGGACTCCCGTTTCTCTGCTTCCGTCATCCTAATCAACAGAGTGTTTTCGAGGCTAAGTTTATGGCTATTAATGAAGTTTCAGCTTGGCGAAAGTGGAATGTCGTATCCGCTAAGGATATCTGCATCTTTTCGGATAGCCAAGCTGCGCTGAAAAAATTTTTCCTTAGGCATGTCTATCGCTATATGTAAACTCATGTTAAAGCAAGATGCTACCGAGAAAACTAACGGTAGGTGGTCATGCGGCGTAACTTGTCTAGCGACTATGGAGAGCTGGCCCAAGCTGGATCCGAATCACTCCAAGTGTTTGATCTTTCAAAAAGATTGCTAAAAAAGGTGCCATCACCTGAACACTGTCCCACAAGCAAGCATGCAGCAAGGCTTAGCGTTTTCGCGAACGAATTTTTGTAGAATTTTGTGTGGACGAGGAAGACCTTCTCTGTACGTGCCCAGCCCATTCTTAGAAAAGTAAGCTCCTTAAGATCCGTAAGCTCTTTAAGAACGATCTAACCAAGTGGTTAGACTGACATTAGTAGTCTCTTGCGATTAACACGAAGCTCCAACTGGTTCAACGAGTAGGAGGGAACATTTTCTCGATCCATGTGGTATCACAATGGACCATTATTTGTCTATGTGTGTCAGCTTTTCCACCGACTGCCACCTTAACCTAACCTAACCCAACTTAACCTGTCACTAGGAGCATAAGATCCATAAATGTGGGACATAATGATTGCACTTCCATGTTCTATCATGTTATTCCACTCCACCTATTCATTTCTATTTTGATTCTTCTCATTTCAGGCATATGAACGTCGATTTCCCACATGCCCACAAATGCCCATCGTCCTTGATTGCCAAATAATAAGCGACGAAATATTGGACAATGGCGCCCGCCGCAATACAAGTCGCCGATGTAAATTAGCCGTCGATGCACCGTACCTCTTCAAGAAACTCATCGGTGTCGATTCGGTTTCCTTCATGCAGAACAATTACCTCGATTTGGCCCAACGGACGCTTACCATCGAAGCGGTTATGGAGAGTTTCTCATCGAGAATTGAGATTTTCGAACGTTGTCGCTACTATTCACATCCGGAGAATCCCGATTGGACGTGTTTCGATCAAACGGCAACACTGGATATTAAGAACTTTTTCGGTTTCGAACATGCGATGGAGAAAATGGGCATGAAACAGTACACACAAACCACTCTTAAGGGCAAAGAGATAATTGAATATTTCATTCAAGAGTTGAAGGAGGAGGGCATTGTCGAAGTGGAACGTTGGCAACCGCCACTGGACGCGCCCTTGTCACCGGTCTCTTCTGCAATGGCTCACGTCGCTATATCAAACGGTGATGGCAGCGGCGGCGGCGACAATGGCACCGAACGGAAATGCTCTGCCAATGACATAATGCTTGATGGTGACTTTATTGCCAAGCATTTGGGACATTTGGCACCAATGCAGGAATCCAAATTGCTTGCGCTGCGAAAGTCAGTGGTCGATGAACTGGAAGATCTGGACAAAGTACCAAGTTATCAGACGTTGCTGCGTTTCCTCAGTGCACGTGATTTCAATGTAGAGAAAGCGTTTGTCATGCTAAAGGATTCGCTAAAGTGGAGAGCGGAAAATAACATTGACACCCTGTTGCATGAGTATAAGGTGCCATCAGTTGCGGTGAATCACTTTCCGGGCGGTTGGCATCATTGCGATAAGGATGGACGACCGATTTATATTATACGACTTGGTCATATGGATGTTAAGGGATTGCTGAAATCTATCGGTACAGAGGGTCTGTTGAAACTGGTAAGTCGTTGATTACATCTGCATCAAGGTTGGGATTTTTTAAACGTTCTGTTTCTCTCTCCTCCCTCTACAGTCACTGCACATTTGCGAGCAGGGCATCCAAAAGATCGACGAATCAGCCGAAAAGCTCGGTAAACCAGTGCTCACTTGGTGTCTCCTGATCGACCTGGAGGGACTATCAATGCGACATCTTTGGAGGCCAGGCACCAAAGCGCTGCTAAATATCATCGAAAATGTGGAGAAGAATTACCCAGAGACATTGGGACGAGTGCTCGTTGTGAGAGCACCGCGAGTGTTCCCAATCGCATGGACTATTGTCAGCGCTTTTATTCGTTAGTGACAACAGTCTTTTTGTTTTGGAAAATAAAATCCTAACACATCAATCACTTTTTACCCGTTTCAGATGAAAACACCCGCTCGAAGTTCCTGTTCTACGGTGGTCCCGATTGCTTGCACATGAAAGACGGCCTTGAGCAATGCATTGACTCGGGAGTTATTCCAGATTTTCTTGGCGGTCCCTGCAAGGTGAGTAATCCATGAAAAAAACATAATTTTCTTTCCTTCTTATAAACATTTTTTTCTGTTACCTACAAGCCATCGAAATTCCCTTCATATGTGGAAAACGTTGAGAAGAAATATTTTACGCGCTGCTATTTGGCTTTGTGCCAATGTGTAAGAGAAGTGAACTTTATTCTTCCTCCCACATAAACTATACGTTAATTTGTTACACTTTCGTATTCCATTTGCTATATTTAGCGATCGTTTAAAGCAACAAAACTTTTTTTTTGTTATATCGTTCGCCTTTTGTCCATGATCACTAAGTCATGCTGCACAAATCTTCTTCTACTCATATATACATAGTATGCGTGTGTTTGTCATCTTGTGCAGCGTCTATAGAATTAATTTTGTGTGATTCATTTTTTGTTTGAGGTGCGAGTGATAGTAATAAATAACAAAAATAATATTTGGCGTGACACACCATGTTGTGATCCAAGGCCTAGCTTCTCGCAACCATTCGTGTTGTGTGTGTTATATTTTTGCACACAAATACAGGGGTCCTACAATTTAATCCCGTATCCGAAATGCGAGTTGATAAGTTTTCTGTGGTGACAAGTTATTACTCTCGGATCATCAGACACAAGCGAGAAGTAGGAGGTGAAAAATACTTTGTTTTGATGTTTTTGAGATTAGAACCTCCAACCTCCTACTCAGAAGTACAACGCACTAACCACTAGAGCAACAGCACCCACTAAAAGTGATAGTATTACTTTACTAAAATAAGGAGAATAACTAAATGGTATACCAAAAACGGTAAAAGCCTATATTTATTAGCATGGATGCATGGCCATCTTCTTCCCAATAAGGTGAAAAAATTAGTTACCGGATAGATGGATCCTTCAATAGAATGTAACTTTTTTGGCTATTGTGTTGTTTTTTTTTTGGTTGGCAAAAGAAACAAGCTGTGTTGTACAATGCTGTAGATAATCTTTAACACAATACAAAAGAATGTATAAAATATATAGACGGAATAGAAAACCCAGAGATTAAAATAAACGGTCGCCATCAGCCTTTAGAAGGGCGGTCAGCCATCAGCAGAATAGGGCGAATAACACAGAATGCTCTAGAGTTGCAGGTGGCCGTAACTCTTTTTGACTGGTGAAAGTGCGATCAAACCTCCACATGGTGGCCGCAGGTAATTTTCCTCCAAATACAGGAAGAGCTAAATGATCGCGATAGTCCCTTTAAAGTAAGGTTGACGCGAGGCCAATTACCTCTTTCGTAAAAAAACTATTACGGAACCCCAAATCAGCCTCGGATACACTGATGAACGACGTCAATCACGGCAACGAAAAAGGCTAAATGATTTAAGAATTTTCTCATGGAACGTACGCTCACTGTATAGAGCTCGAGCCGATACCATGTCCAAATATAATGCTGACATAACAGCAGTTCAGGAGATGCGGTGGACGGGGAATGGTGTCTTACACAAAACAGATTATGAAACATATTACAGCCCTCATGCAAGACATTATGTGCTCGGGGTGGGATTTCTAGTCAACAAAAGATTGAAACCCACCGTTATCGGCTTTAAAGCGGTAAATGAACGGCTATGCACCTTCGACCTATTGCTGAGTTGAGTTGATGATCCTTGGTCCAATGTGAGAAACACGAGTCCTCCCGGTGTGTAGAACCGATCATCGTAGAAAGGCCTAGCTTCTCGCGACCATTGTGTTGTGCATGTTAATTTTTGTACACAAATCGCCGGAGACCTTCAGTTTAATGCCGTATCCAAAGGCGAATTAAGAAGCTTACAGTGACATGTTATTACTCTCGGACGTTTGTCAAACATTTGCGACAGGTGGGACATCGTGAAGAATACTTTTGGTGTTACCAGGATTTGTGCCACGAATTCCAGCTCAGCTGCCATGCACCGATCCATTGAGCCACGGCGCCCACCATTACTTTACTGAGGATAGGACAAGTCCGTTGCCTCATACCCTCCTCCTTTACTCGGGCTTGGGACCGGCATGCTACTTTCGTAACAAGGCGGAGTTAATGCCATGCCATCTGTCTGCTGCTTCACTTTGTTCTTATCTATTCAATGGGCAATAAGCGTCTAGAATTCTTAAGCCGTTCTAATGTTAATGAATACTGAAAATCGTAAATCCTCTCACCTGCTTTGTCAATAATTTTCATTTTGATTTTTTCAAATCATATTCATCAGTGTCTATAAAATGTTTTGCTGGCCTAATCAATGTTACTTGTTAGTTAAAATTTCTTTTAAGCTTCAATTGAATAAAAACTCACGTTTCTTATAACATTCAAAAAAAATCTCAATTTTGTTTGCAATGCGTTTTATTGTTAGCTCGTCTTATTACATTTCGCTGATCAAATAAACCGAAAAGGCAAATTTGTATAAATAGTTATTTCCACTTGCAGTTTTTTCCACTATGCAATGGCAATCTGCAAACTTATATTACTCTCGCCAGCAAATTTTGTTAACGTTTTGTGTCCATCCAATTATTTAATGAAATATCCAATTAGCATTAAGTATATTGCTCTCTTCCTGCACACAGACACTTATTCATGAGGGAGGAATCGTGCCAAAGACGCTCTACAAAATGAACAGCGAAGAGGAGGAGGCGGCACACATCAAGGGCGGAATCGCCCACGAGCATCAGAATTTATACAAAACTGTTGAGCTGAAAGCAGGCTACGTCCACGAGGTTGTCATAAGGAATAATGATCCCAAAAGTGTTCTTACGTGGGATTTTGATGTGATACGAAGTGATTTGCATTTCACCTTGTATCGTACCACACAGCATTTACCGACTAAAAGTGGTAAGTAGTAGATTTGTTAATTATGCGAGACTGGTTATTTTTGCTAATAACGTGCAACATTTTCTCACTTAGATACAATTACGTCATTTTTTGACCTTTCTGATTTCGTTGAGGGTGAAAACTATTTTCGCGAACAACCGACAATTATCTGCCGACATAAGGAAAGTGTTCAGGTGAGTTGCTTTGCCGGAAGGAGAAGAAGGAGAGTGGATGTTTTTTGTTTCCATTTCATTTTGTATCGAGATTTTGCACTAGAAATCTTTTCAAAAATAATCGCCAAAGGTATTTGGTTATTTGGTTGCTAGTTAGCAAGTTCGGAAGTTCGCAAGTTCGCAATGAACAGATAAAAATGGGCTGTTAATAAGTGTTGGGATAAAAAACAATAAGACTTAAGGGCAGACAGCATTTCTGATTAGGTTCGTTATAACATTAAGTAGTTTATGAACTTATAGTACAAGCATCGAAAGAGGATCGAGACCTTGAAGGTTCTTGGCTTCCGAGATGGGTGTGTTGGGAGGAGCAGGGGTTATATTTTGAAAACTATCAATGTGTTTCATTGATTGAGGAAGTGAAAGGTCCGCCACCGCAGAGCCTCATGCAGTGGTGGCCACTTGAAACTGAAGGGTACCACGTATCACGAGTTCCGTGCTAGCGACTTAAGTTCTCATGGCCTTTCATTCCTCAGCGCATGTGACTCCCCTTGGTTTGAGGATTTTTTTATCGAGGATCTCTCCTCTAGATCCGCAGTGCGAACCTTCTACTGGTGATTTGATGGTATATCTCACTGAACAGTGAAACCCGTCTTTGCATCAATTTGGAAAAAGCAAAGCTGTTGCACCCGATATTTCTAAGGCATTAGACACAGTTTGGCAACAAGCTCTTTTGTCCAAAATGCGTGCTTATGGAATCGAAGATAAACTGCTTCATTGGATTAGAAGCTATCTTTTGGACCGCTCAATACAAGTTAAATGCTGGCGTTCCCCAGGGCTCTCTTTTGTCCCTGACACTCTTTCTCATTCTTATTAATGATCTCTTATCTGTGACTTCTAATCCAATTCACTCTTTCGCTGACGACAGCACTCTCAGCTTCTCCTATAAGTTTGAGGAACGTCCCCCACTTCTCATGTGGAACTTAAACAACTACGTATGTTAAGCACGTTACATTCTGACCTAGACTGCATAATACAATGGGGAGAAAACAATCGAGTATAATTAAACGTTTAAAAACCCTCTTGCTGTCTCCTCTCGTCTAAGCGAATCCTAAACCCCATGCCATTATCCATGAATGGCACTTGCATCGAGGAAGCTGAAAATCTCCCAATTCTCGGTAAGCTGTAAAGCCACAGTGGGAACTCTTCTCATGCAAAAAAGCCATTGGTAGCCGTTGGGGTCTTCATATACCCCATTGGCTTTATACAGTGGTAGTAAGACCTACTCTTCTATACGGTGTGACTGTATGGTGGCTAGTCTATGAATGAGCAGAACACTTCGTACAACCCCCTCCGCCGCATTGGACATCCTGTTCGACCTTACACCACTCGATATTTACAGCAATCAAGTAGCTGCTAGTTCGGCTATTCGCCTTAATGCTATCTCCCAGTGGACTAGAAATGAAATCGGTCACTCCTCTAACCTGAATTTAGTTAGAATCCCAGAAAACATAGACGACACCATTCCGCAACTCCATTTCAACAAAAACTTCCAGGTAACCTTCCCCTCCAGATCATTCTGGGACGAAGACGCCTACCTGGAAGATGAACACAATCATTTTTACACAGACGGGTAACAAACTGATAACGGAGTCGGCGGAGGTGTTTTCTCACAAAAGCTAAATCTTAGCCTCTCTTTCCGTCTTCCAAATCACTGTTGTTTTTTCCAGGTTGAAATTATGGCATTCAGTGAAGCCTTGTCTTGGCTAAAGAGCAACGTCATATCCGCTAAGGATATCCGTATATTCTTGGCACTGAAATCCCTCGAATCAGTCCCTACAAATTCAATTCTAGCCCTTAACTGCTGATCTTTTCTCGTGTAGATGGCGGAGCAGTTCTATATCCACATTTGAGGTTACTGTATGGCTGACAAACTCGCCAAACAAGGAACAACACTACACTTGCATAGCGACAAAACAGATCTGGATCCAAAATACTCCAAGTGTTTGATCTCTCAAAAAAGATCGCACATCGTTGTTATTGTAGGTGTCATCACTGGACTCTGTCTCATAGGCAGGTATGCAGCAAGACTTGGAGTCTTCTCGAATTATTTCTGCAGAAGCTGCTGGGATGAGGAGGAGGAGGAAATCATTATCCATTTATTCTGTACTTGTCCAGCTTTCTTTTACAACGACACTGATGATCTCATGGACATTGACATTGGTTGTTGTTGTTGTAGTAGCAGCTCCAGGTCTGTGAAACCTATTGCTGAGTTGAGTTGATGTTGCTTGGTCCAATGTGAGAAACACTGGAGTCCTCCCGGTGTGTAGCACCGATCATCGTAGAAAGGCCTAGCTTCTCGCGATCATTGTGCTCTGCATGTACATTTTTGTACACAAATCGCCAGGGACCTTCAGTTTAATGCCGTATCCGAAGGCGAATTGAGAAACTTACTGTGACAGGTTATTACTCTCGGAGGTTTGTCAGACTTTTGCTTTTACTTTTGGTGTTACCAGGATTCGTGCCACGAATCTCCTGCTCAGCAGCCATGCACCTATCCACTGAGCCACGGCGCCCACAATTACTTTACTGAGGATAGGACTAGTCCGTTGAATTTGTTTTTGTGTTTTTTGATTTTAATGCCAAAAACAAACAATAATAATACAAAATACTATTTTTCTCCTCTTCACCAGGGATCCCACGTCCTCACACATACAAATACCTACATAATGCATTGGTTTAGTCCATCAGTGGGCACCGATGGACCTGCACAACTCAATCATTTTTACGATATCCTAAGCTCAGCAAATTACAAGGGGTCAATGACAAGCCTCCAGTCAGGTTTCTCATCAACAAGTGCGGCTAGTTCCTGCCAGTCTCGATGATATGACGAGAATGCATCATCAACTGGTAATACGAATGAAAGAGCAGAAATCGCAGAAGAAGCAGCCGGTGATTAGAGGTTAGTCAAGTTGAACCACTGATACGAATCTACACACACACACACAAAACTAGAACAATTGTTTGTAATTTATGTAAGTACAATACATTATTTTATATATCTGTTCACTCATTAACACAATTGCCACTGAAGGAAATTGTTTATAGGAAAATTCTAGAATTAATTCTAATTGTAATTTGTTGATTTTCAAATGTCATTTAACAAATATTGTAATCATTATAATAGGAGTAGTTGTAATAATATTTTGGCATTTCTATAATATTTAAAAGCCGTTACATATATAAATAAGATATATAAAGAACTTATATAACTTTTATAAGACGACATTTAGAGAAACAGTTTTTTGTTATTCCCCAATTGATTACAAAAAAAAATTCCGCACAACGAACTACAACTAACTACAATCGAAAATTGCAACAATTTTTAAATGCAAAGAACAATGCAACTACCAACGACAAAAAATAATAATCACAAATTTTGTTATTTAATAATTTTGATAATTTAGCGTTGTTTTTTACAATTTTAAGACAGTAAGTACAATAAGCAAATTTTTATCATCAGTAATTTGGAGACAATTTTTTTGTGTCGTGACGGTACTCTTTTACACATTTATGTACTAAATCGGCTTAACAATGCCTTTTACAACCCTTCGCGCTTAGAGTTTCTAGCACATTTACCTTTTTTGATTAGTTGGGACTACAATTTCTTAAAAGTGTTTGCATTTTTATCATTATCTGTGGCACTTTAAGCATTCAAGGGAAGAGAACCAATAGAAGTTATTGATTCAGCAATGTGTACTTTGGCATTTTAAACTACAGTAGACTCTCGATAGCGTGAATAATGAAAACCAAGCCAGTTGACGTTTGCCAGAGACACTTCACGTTTGCGAAGGTTGAGTTTTAACAAAAGAATAAGAAATTTACCACATTAGAAATACACTTACAAGTTATATATTTCATTGTATTTACTACAAGATTGTATTTTTTATCACGGCATAGCCCACCTTATTGCTGTGACTCAAGTCATTCGGGGAGTTCTCCCTTGGTAATGAGTTTATGTATAAAAAAAAAATTTAAAACTAAATGTAGTTGCAATGGAACATGAGAACAAAGTTTTAGATTAGTAAATAATATTATATATAAAGCAAAAATCTTTGACGTAACGTATTGAATTTAGTGGAAAAAGTCGCGGTCATTTGTTTTTGTTTCTTCTTTTTCTCCAAAATCTTTCCTGCTGCCCTTACCGTCTTAAGACATCCAAGTAATTTTAGTTTTCAAGCTCATCTTCAGCCCATTCCAAAGCTTTGTTAAAAATTGAGATGGTTTAGTTTTGATTTTTTCTTTTGGCAACTGAAGGACTCGTATCAATGCTTGCTCGGGTGACCCAGTGTTCTTTTTTCCTTTGTTACAAATTTAAATACCTTTGTGTTAATTTTGTTTTATTTGTTTATTCGGTTTTCTTTTCTCTGGTTTTGCTTAACCTATAAAATATATTTTTATTCTTTAATACTTAAATATATATCACTTTAAACTACGTATGCTAGTACGGGCGGCACGCGTGCTCCAATTACTGTCCTCAAAGCATGATGTCAATCACAACACTGGTGTTTTGTGGCTTGTTGGGCTGAGCGAAGGGGAATTTGTTCGGTGAAAGGAACGAGACTGCTCTTAGCAGCCAGCAGAGTACCGCCTTTCTCAAAACAGCAATACTTGTTGGAATGCCTGAAGTTCGCAATGAACTCGTGAAATAACTTACTTCGCAAGGCTTTAATCACAACAGCAATGCGAGCAAGCTATTTATACAAAGTGTAATCAACTCTTAGCAGCCAGCAGAGTACCGCCTTTCTCAAAACAGCAATACTTGTTGGAATGCCTGAAGTTCGCAATGAACTCGTGAAATAACTTACTTCGCAAGGCTTTAATCACAACAGCAATGCGAGCAAGCTATTTATACAAAGTGTAATCAACTGTGTAGAGTGTTATTTACAACAATAATGCCAGTGGAATTTACACGTATGGTTTATTTGTTTCTTTGAGAACAACCATAAGCGAAGCTTTATGTATGTATTTGAATAACAAAATGAGCAGTGAAAAATATATTTAAAAAACAAGCAGATGATTGTGATTAAATGAGAAATAGAAAATTGTGTGTTTATTGCTTCAATGTAAAAACGGAAGTAAGTGAGTGAAGAAAAAGAAAGAAATATAAATGTCAAAATGACATTACAATGTTTGAGTGCGTTCAAGTGCGTTCAATTCTAATAGTACCGACAACGATTCATTTTTTTCGAAATCAGCTATTTTGTAATTTTGACAAACAATTCATTTTTTTCGAAATCAGCTATTTTGTAATTTTGACAAACAATTAGCTTTTGTGTCACCCAAGCAGCTGCATTTTTGAGATTTTTTGCTGAAGGTAGTTAGTTACCAGCACGGTAGTGGTAGAGACTTTAATGTCTGTATAGCTCAGTCAACTTTTTCGAAAGTATTGGCCCAGGTGTTAAACATTTTAGAAAGGGTATTATGTCCCAAATGGATAACTTTTGACCAAAAAATGAAAGCAAAATTATACTTTTACAAAAAATGTAGGATAGCTGGTGTTGTGATGTGTTTTGATGGAACGTTGACAACATCTTTATAGAAGTTAGTTAGTTGTCTTGTATTTCGATTTGTTTAACAAGAAGATCAATTTGGACAGGTGGTTTTTTCACGCTTTGGCAGGAACGTTCTTCGTTTGGAGGATTGTCAAGGGTGGCAGTTGTTAAATTTCTTCTGGCAACTTCTAATTGTTCGTTTTCGCGATGGAACACCGCGGAAGGTAGGTCTTCAAAAATTGGTCCGAATGAGCGAACGCTTCTTATGCCTTCAACAGATTCGTTCAGCTGGATCAACTCAATCACTTCCTCCATTTCCGCAGTGAAACAAAACTTCTTATTGGGGTCCACCGCCAGTTGCCTTAAACTCTGTTTTATTCACACTTAGCTTTTTCTTTAAATGCGTTGCTGATCAATCCAAAACCTGAAATTCCAATGCACGCAGAATTTATATACCTCTTACTTTTTTCCACTACACAATTTCTTTATGTGGTGGTCCAAGGCTGTTGCAGTTGTGTTGTTTCTAGCGATGTCTGGAAACTGCTTCATTTTTGCTACCAATTCCCTAACCTGATCTTTATTTGTTGTTCTATTCCTAAATGTATATGATCAATAATAGATAGGTTCGATTTATTACAAAAAACACTCACATTTTGTTAACAAAAATAAAGCCCAGCACAATAAACAACACAAATCCGCAACGATTTTGCTGCCGATGAGAAATGTTCGAATTTCGGGGATATATTCCCCCATACGGATTTAATGATAGGGGTGAACGTTATTGAATTTATTGGAAAAAGTCGCGGTCATTTGTTTTTGTGTCTTCTTTTTCTCTAAAAGCTTTCCCACCGCCCTTTGCCTAAGTCGTCTTAAGTCATCTAAGTAATTTTAGTTTACAAGTTCATCATCAGCCCTTTGTTAAAAATTGAGATGGCTTAGTTTTGATTTTTTCTTTTGCCAACTGAAGGACTGTAACGTTGCTTGCTCGGGTGACGCTCCCCGGTCACCTCCAGGGTTCTTTTTACCTTTGTTACAAATTAAAATACCGGTGTGTTAATTTTTTTTTATTTGTTTATTCGGTTTTCTTTTCTCTGGTGTTGCTTAACCTATACAATAAATGTGGGATTAGATTGAAATAAATTAAACACCTTCCACTTTTAACACACACAAATAGATTTTATTGAACATTTAAGATTAAAATTAAATAATACAATGTTTGGCAACAATTAAATAATATCAAACTCTACAACGCTTTTTGACTGATCTTGATTTTAAAACAGACTGCGTCGTTCGTCATATGGTATCGTCTGTCAGTTAGACCCAATTAGTGATGGGCAAAATTGATAATCGATTATTGAGTATTCGAATGATTGATATAATCGATTATCATTCGAAACATTATTGAAGTACTTTTTATTTCTAAATTTATAACATCTAAAAACATTAAACTAAATTCATTTTAAATTAACTATTATAATACTATTTATAAGAAAAAAAAATCAACTCTGAAACTTGCATTATTAAATTAAATTAAATTGAAAGTTTTAAAGTTATTATAAGAAAAACAAATTTACTTTTGAACAAAGGTTCTTTATATTAATAATAACATATTAATAATAATAATATTTAATAATAACTATTTAAAAATATAGTTTTGTCCAGTAAACGATTTCAGCGGTCGTTCGTCAGTTGACAAGCCATAGAAAAAACTCTTTCTGATGGCACTGCCATTGCGGGTATAGCCGAATATTTCAGGTACAGCTTATAGTTTTTTGAGTCTTGGATCCAGCAGAGTTGTCTTCGAAGCAATTTTGTTGCTTTCAAAAGTACCAAACCGTCTCATGATTATTTGTGATAAATCATGTTGAAGTCTGGTACCAGTTAGTGTTAAACAGCTCTGATTTTTAATTTTTAATTGAAACCCTCACAAGACCCATGGTCGGATAATCCTCCGCAGAAAGTTCCTTTGTAAGCGTGGCAAATGGTGTTAGAAATGGAATGCAATCGTGAATTAATTCCCATTCGGACGCAACCAAAAATTCTGGAGCTCTTTGTAAATCAGTAACTGCAACCGAAAGAGGATCCTTAAGTGCTAATAGCCTTTCTATCATAATTAACGACGAATTCCACCTCGTAACAACATCTTGCTTTATTTTTTTATTTTAAGTTGTGGAAGTGACATGTTTTCTTGGGTTTTCCTTAATTTTTCGGATGCCAAAGTACTTTGCTTAAAATGAGTTACCAATGCTCTACATTTTTTTTAACAAATCCAGCATTTGCAGGAATTACATCATCTACGCTTAAGTTCAATGTATGAGCCACACAGGGATGATGGTATTTCTTCAGGTGCTCATTTATTGCGTTTTTTATGTTTGCTCCATTATCTGACACAACCGTTACGATTTTGTCATTAACGCACCATTCTTCAAAAATGTTTATCAGAACTTTGGCGATATTGCTTCCTGAATGCGCTTCTCGCATTTCTCTTGTAGCTATTACTGGCGAGTACAGCTTCTCTTCAAAATTATAATGGCAAGTGACGGTTTATTGCTGTCAGAAGTCCACATGTCAGTTGTCAGCTCCGACTTCATTATAAAGATTGGGTAGCAACGTTATTGTAAGCGTTTTCCTTTTAGGAGGCTTATAAAGAGGTTGAAGCATATGGGTATATTCCAGAAATCCCGAATTTTCCCCCAGTGACAGCGGTTGATAATCAATGGTTATTATCTTCAATAAACATTTGTCAATCTTATCCTTTTCATATTGAGAAAACTCTTTTTCTCATACTCCATAAAGCCTCAATTGCTTAGTCTTTCGTTGACTAACTTCTGATCTGCCATCAGTGTCTGGAGCTGGAGCTGATCTCTTTTCGCCATTCGTTGTAGCTGCTGTTAAAGTTGTTGAAGTGGATGGTATGCGTTGATGATGGGACTGTAAACCACTGGTACTCGGAACTGAATCTGAAACATGAGTGTCCAGTTCATTGTTTTCCACAATGTCATCAATTTCCTTCCTTAATTGCACAGGATGAATTCGTTCAAGATGCTGTTTTAAGTTGGTGGTATTTGCAAAAAATGTTAGATTCTTCTTGCAAATGTTGCATTTTACGAATTTAGATTCCGCATTATAGTTGAACGATGTATTTTTTGATATCTTGAACAAGATTTTGTGCAATTAGGAATCACGTGCAGACACAAAAATAAAAAGAAAGGTATATCAAACAAATTTAATTTCTATTTTATTTACAAACGAAAAACTATAAATTTTTAATTAGGCGCGTTTTGCTGCCAAAATATTCATAAAATTCAACTAATTTTAATTCGGATCAATTTAAATAAGGTTGATTTTCTCTGAATTTTATTTAACAAACTTAAACACGTCTTCTCTGCAAGACAACAAAAGGAAGAAGAAGGTTTTATAAATCGGAAATGAGACTTGACACAAAAAACAAAAAGTACTGAATATAACACGAAAAATAGCCTTCCGTATCATTGACATTGACATTATGACTAAAAGCCGTGTACCGTCGAAAAGCTACAGCGTGTACAAAGTTCTAAAAAAACGTGTGCTGTCTAGAACGCTGTCGATACGCTACAGCATCTTTCACAAAAAATCCAAATAACGGATTTCTTGCAACTAGGTTTCATTTTGGTATTTTTGCTGCTTCTGCCAAAACGTTTAATTAATTTCTTCCTTCTTCTTTCCAATGGCACTGCAATCCCAAACCTTTTCATCGTGACAGCTTCCAGGAAAACCTAAAAAAACATCGATGAATTTTTGTTTTCTATCACAAATGGCCTATGAATCACAAGTCATTAAGGAGTTTATTTTAAATAAAAAAACACTTACCTGAAAATTAGTTGAACTTACACCTTTTCTGTTAAAGTAACTTACTTTATCGTCTAATGGAGGGAGGATAGGAATATGACTCCCGTCAACACAACCGACTACATAAAGAATTGGATTCCTTCGCAGGTTCTGAAAACTTTCCATAACTTGTTTTCGTTCGCTTGTATTTGAAGGCCATTTGATAAAATTTTTTCTTATTGCAAATAAAAGCTTAATTATTTGAAAAACACAATTGAATGGTGCTCCTATTGCAACATTGAAAAGATTCGATAACTCACTAAAACAGAACCCATTACTCAATTTCCACAAAGTAAGAGACAATGCCAATTTTAACGCAACTTTCGGTCGACTAGATCTTTTTATTTTCCACAATTTTTTCAAATCGTTTTCAACAAACTAAAAATATGATATTTTAACTCTTTTAAATTGTTATTCAAATATAAAATATTTAACATTAAATGTGGATCTCGACATCCTCAAAATGACTATGGAAAATATAGCCAGGAAACTTTATAAAGAATGGATTTTTTGGCAATAACCGATTTGTTTTTATGCAATAAATATTCCTCTATAAGCTTATGTTCCTCTTTTTGTGCGTATTATATTGTTATTTTCTTCTTGTGAAAGCAAATCAACAATTAAACGAAATAAAATCTTTTTTTTCTGCCATTTTTGTTGACGTTTATGAACGATAAATTGTACTAAGTCTGGCCTTCATGTTAACTGCAAATGTTCTGCATTATGAGTGTGTTCAACAATGCAATAGAAAAGAACTTCGGTCGTACTTACGCAGATTTTTGACGTATATGAAAACACCCAAAGTGTAAGAAGAAACAGCAGTCAGATTCGTCTTGCTCATCAGAACTTGATGACAATTCGTTTCACTAGGATTCCTTAACTGATTTTTTATCTACATTGCAAACACGTGATGCTGACGGTGAGGCAGAGTGCTTTGGTTTGGGCTTGTTTACTGATGATAAATGCGGCGAAGAATGGATACAATGCATGCCCTGTTGAAAATGGTATCACACGTAGATTGCTCTGGCGCGGAATCTAATAATTTTATTTGTGATTTCTGCACATCAAATCAAATTTCCACTTATATTATGGGGTTTTCCATACTAAATTCCAAATTTTAATAGAAAGTATACAATGAGTACAATTTCAGAAAAATCGGGCTTAAGGATCGCAAGATTCCACCAGCCACTCAGCCAGCCACAGACAACCGTGCACGCGAAGTTAATATAGAGAATTTAAAAATTGAAATTTTCCTTGTAAATTCTCTAATCGGAGATTCGATTTTGTGGTGAAATTTCCCATTTGTTGGTGAAAACATAGCAGCCACAGCGCTCAGTTGATGCGACATGCACACAACGACGTACGAAGTACTATGTACTACTAAAATTCTTTCTTTAGAGTTGAGTTAAGCTGTAAAGCAGTGTGAGCGCGTAACCAGTTCTTCAGATAATATGATACAAAACACAAATTAAGAACGCACTCACACAACTGAGTGTACAACAAATTTCAATTGCGTTTTAATTTAAGAATAATTTAAGAAGAATTTCCATAGGAATAATTCTTATAGTCGCATCTTAGTCCTACATAGCGAATTTCAAACGAATCGCTTGAGAAACTATTGGCCCTATCCCAGAATTTCCATAGGAACAAGTCCTATAGTCAGATCTTATTCCTACATACCGAATTTCATACGAATCGCTTGAGAAATTGTTTAGTTCAAAAAATTCTAGTTCCTCATTACCAAATCCCAGTGGATATTAAAAGTGTGACATAACATGGCGAAAAGGAATGTGTGGGAGTTTGAAGAAACGGAAGAATTACTGGTCATCATGAGTGAAATCGGAGCTGATGTTAACACGAAAGGTACTATATGGAAATACTGGTCGTCTTAAATTCAACCATGCGCCACAAGTAAGTTTTTACATTTTTCCCTATGCGCTATTGTTTTGACGTTACAACGTCTCACTACAAGGTTTAAGGGGTACATGTTCAAAAATTCGAATGTTAAATGTCACTATTTAACAGAAGTAAGTGACGTTTTTAACAGATGTTATGTCACTTTTTTAACAGATGTTAAGTGACGTTTTTAACAGATGTTATGTCACTTTTTTAACAGATGTTAAGTGACGTTTTTAACAGATGTTATGTCAGGTAAAAATGTCGAGTAAAGGTCGGTTTATTAAGAATGTTATTATTATATATAAGTATTATTATGTATAAGTTTTTTTTTAACTTTTATTATTATATTATATTATATATATTGAAAAGTCTAAAATGGAGCGAATACCACATCTTTAACTTTTGGTTGATTTATTGATTCTGATTAAAATAATTTCGGCGGCACAGCCCCTGTGCTTGGTTCTGTACTCGCAGCCTACGTAGAGTATACAACGGTGGGTCTTAAAGTCCCTGAAAAATGAAATAAGGAACACTTTTTTCGGCATAAAAATTTTTATTTTTCAACAACTATGTCATAGTCTCCTTTTAGGTCGATACACTTCATCCAACGCCTCTCCAATTTTTTTGATGCCTCCAAATAATACGAATTCTCGAGCCCCTCAAAATAAGCGTTTGTTTTAGCGATGGCCACCTCTTCATTCGACCCCAATCTCTATATGCTGGATGAGGGATGTGTTCGTAGCCCAACTCATGCAATTTTGCATTGCGACTGCAGACTTGTGCGCCGGTGCGTTGTCCTGGTGAAAAAAATAACTTTTCTCTTCGGCAAATGAGGCCGTTTTTGCTTCAAATAGGCTTGGAATCGATCCAGCAGCTCTGCGTTGGCCTTGGCCTTCTTCGGCTTCGATTCACCAGAAGAAGTCCATTGTTTTGACTGTTCCTTGGTTTCTGGTGTGTTGTGGTGAATCTAGGTTACGAAACGGCGCAAAAACTCAGTAGAATTTTTCTGGAACATCGCCAAACACACCCTTGAAGTTGTCAAACGAATGCGTTTGTTGTCGATTGTGAGCAAACGCGGCACCCATCTTGCGGAAGGCTTTTTCATGTCCAATGTACATATAAACTGCTATTGTTACTGATAATGCGAAATCGCATAGGTGTCATATAGCAGAAGTCGCATTCGCAATGCAATAGCACCAATAGCAACTTGTTGGTAAATCACAATGTTTCGCTCGTTCACAGCTGTGACTCTCAGCACTAGGAAATTGCATTCGTAATTCAAAACTCAATAGCACCAATAGCAACTTAGCAGTTATAAGGGCGCTCTCACAATGAAAAACTTAAGAGTTACAGAAATGTATGGGTTTTGATTTCGACGAAAAAATTTTGTTCTGCTCGTTATGTTGGTAGTTCTTAGTTCTTAAGTTTACAAACTTTTGAAGAAATACAGATTGAAGTTCGCAACATTTTGAAGCGGATGTGAAATATTTTGTTGTTGTTGTTGTTGTTATGTCTACAATATAATAACAATGAAGCTTGTCACAATTTGAAACTTTGCTGTCACAACCTAAAACATTATCAGCCGTATTAATAAAAAATCACTATCCGCTCGTTAACACACGTGTTAGCTATCACACGAATAGAGAACTTGTCCATTTGATAACTTTTCTTATAAAAAAACATAATAAAGCACGGCAACACTTCACCGAATTTTACAAAAATTCGACTAAATCTCTCATATTACAGCAGCTGACACTGAATATTCACACCGGTTTTTGTCATGACAACGGACCATATGAAATGTATGTAAAAAACTTATCCACCACTACCTACCAGTTAACAGATTAATTAGTGCTAACACACTGCTATTCAGTGTTTATTAACACGGGGGTATGTATTCATTGTGCGAGCTCTTCTAAGATTTAAGTTTAAGTGTTAAGTTTTTCATTGTGAGAGCAGGGTAACCTGGGCTGCTACTGCTAAATACCAACCATGTTAAACAAAATAAACAAGATATGCTCGACAGATTGTTCTCTCTTGTTTGGCTTGCTCTCCGCTTGACGTCAGTGGTTCTGTAAATGTGAGTTAACTTGTATTGCATTCGCCATAAGGCAAAAACCATAATAGGGGTCTTAATAAATAAATAAATATATATATAATATATAAACTACTCTATTATCCCTTAATTTACAAAATATAAATAACTTGATTATCACTTTTAATTCATAAAATATTATCACCGCGCTTGGTTAATCAAATGGTTAATCATTTTGAAATGACCATCAACAAAAATAATATAAACCGGATGACCAGTGAAAGATATAGTAATAGATTTGTCGAGCATTCATTGTTTATTTTGTTTATTATGTATAAATTAAATTAGAACAAGTTTAATTGTTTAAAAAAAATTCTTTTTTAGTGAGGCAGTACCTCCATATTCTTCAAGCAAATTAAAACTAACTTATAATCTAAAAGAACATAAACTTATCACCTAGGTTGTGCTGTAGTGCAGAGTCGGAATGTGGAATGTGTGCGGTGTCGGATGAGCTTCAGACGACTCGTCAGCAACCTGTCGCTGGAGCGTGTTATGATGAAATCGTTGCATCGTTGCTCGTGTCGGAGTAGGAATGCGCTGAGTCGCTTCATCAGCGTGATCTGTGGTAACTCCTCCACCCTTTAAAATCAAAATCGAACGCCCACGTTCGATTCTACCGGCCTAATGTGCTGTATGATTTCTTCTATCCCTATTGTTCTAGGTGTTGGTAAAGGGTTTTCCATTTGCGTAGAGTTTTTTGGGCTTATTTCTGCATGTGGTAGGTCAACTATTGGGTCTGTGTTTGGTATTGCCACCGACGCTGCTGATTTGATGTTTCTGTTTTTCAGCTTGAATAGTCTAAATGTTACAAAAACGATTAGCAAGATTAATATGGAAAAAACCGCTTAGTTGCTGTAATTATTCCTGGTCTTCAGGGCGTTAATGTGCTGTGAATTATTAGCCTGTAGTTCCTTTATCATCTGGAGTGAAAGTTCTTCCTCTGCGTCTTGTTTAATAGAAGAGGGTTGTCGAACAGCTGGTAGTGGTTTGTATGAAGACATCTCAGTTGCCTCAAAAATTTCGCTCTGTACCCTTATTGATGCATTACGGAAATGAATGATGTAAGTTCCATCTAACTGCACTGTCTCATTATCTATTTCGATGGGTCCGGTGTATTGATTCAAAAATAGGATGCCTGGGGCGATTTCTTCCAAGTTCGGAGCTCGACTCTTGAGTAGGTGAATTGCTTGTATCTATAATACTATTTCTAGGACATACAGATAGTCTGTGAAAGGATAGACAGGAGGACAGGACTCCGTACATTTTGCTTTTGCACTCTAGTATATTCTCGTGTGGAATTTTTTTAATGGTTTTGCCTTTTTTTACGGCTTTAATTAAAATGGTTTTACAAGATTCTATGGATGTAGTAGGTAAACTTATAATATAAAGAATCAATGAACTATTGGAAGCAATTTTTATTTGTGCGAATTCTAATGCCTCTAGCACATTGACGTAAGGCATGCTTTCTTTAATTAGAATTTCTTCAATTGTATTTATTTCTTTATTCGAGAGGATGTACGTGTTAACGATATTGGCCTTGGCCCATCTCTATTTGCTTATTTATAACAATCTAGTTATTATTGTTACTTAAGACATTATTTATTTTTTCGGTTATAATATCAAAATCGTGCCCATCGGGGCTTCCTGTTCGGTGGGGATGAGTAATAAGGTTTATGTATTTGGTGAGTAGGATAGAATTGATGAGCTGGGTATTGCCTATTGGGAGGACCCGCGTTAAAGTTTCGTACCGGAAATGAGTTTGGGTTTTGTGGGCGCATGGGTTGCGGAGCGAAATTCTTTTTTATTGCTCCAAGGTTCGTCTGAAGATACTGAGACCTAAAATGTTGGTTCTCGTACCTAAGGCATAACTGTAGGGCTTGAGGCAAGTCTGTGGACTCTTTCATGCCCAGAAGATCTGATAGATTACCTTTCAGACCTCTTATGAATATATCCAAGGCCTTGTCCCTATAAGTTTTGGTCAATAATTGCATTGCCTCGGGGCCTATATCCATCCATGAAATATTATTGATTATCAAGGTCAGCTGTGAAGTAACAGCCTGATAAAATTCATGTATGCACGGAGAGAATTGTGTGCAGAAATTATGCGCTATGGGCACAACTTATGCACAAATTGTTCACGAAAAATGACTAAGAACAGTTGTTCATAATCTATGCACACTTGTTCATAACTTAAGTTCAGCACTATGAGCATGTTTTATGAACAACTGGGCATAGATTATGAACAACTTTTTCATAGATTCTGAACAACTGGGAAAAGACTATGAACAACTGGGCATGGGTTATGAACAACATTTTCATAGATTGTGAACAAATAGTAAAAATTTTTACACCTCCTGCTAATATTAAAGAAACAAAATTTCATTTTATTTTCAAATGTCTTTATTCATTCAAAAGCATTAAAAGCGTCAGCAAAAAGATAAATGAGACTTTCCACGACTAGAACATATTGATATGAATTGATATCATTTCGATCCTTAAGAATGATCAAAAATGGTTGAAAATGTATGTTCTTGCTCACACAAAATTCTTTACGCTTGTTTATAGTGCTTTGTATGTCAGCAGCGCTGTTTATTTCAACGACGAAGGAATTCCAAGCGTCGCCTGTGCTAACCTTCCACGTCTGTTTCTCAATTGTTTTTCTTGCCACAGGCTTAAAAATTACTGCCAGCACCTTCGAGACTTCAATTAATTCTAAATCTGGAAGAAAATTCAAAAATAATAATTAAATTAGTTCTTTATTTCATAAGTTTAAATTGTTTTTTTAACTTTGTTTGTTGGAAGGTTATTTATAATTTTTTTAGCAGCTGGAAATTTACCAATATTTTTGCATACTGCTATAAACATGAACACTAACTTGCAATTAATGCATACTCATTATCCATATGTGTACGCATTGTTCATAATCTATGCATAAATGGGCACAACTTATGAACAAGATACACACATATCAAAATGTTGGGCAAAATCTATGCACAAGTAGGCATAACTCATGAACAATAAGTGTTAATAGTCGTTCATGCACAATGTTCATATATTATGATCAATTGTGTTTAATTTTCAAATAATTAAGCTATGAACAATGTTCACAAACTGTGCACATTTTTTGTGTATAACTTATGCACAATTTTAATAGATTGTGCAGAATTTATGATTATTAGGCATAATTTATGCGCAAAGTTGCATATTCAAAAATGTACCTTAACATTTTATAGTTATGAACAGCTTGTGCATAAATAATGCACAACAGTTTTCTCCGTGTGGTCTGACTTCCCTGAACCATACCAGACATTTGGTATTCGAGAGTTGTGACATCACGCTTGTCGGCGTAATATGTTGTTAGACAATCTTCAATACTACACCAATTAAGTGGGATATTATTAGCCTCTAGGGCTGCGTCGGCATTGCCAATAATTTTATTACGAACAGTGTGGATAATACCGAAATATTTTGGAGTCCCCTTTATGTGGTCATATAGTGCTAGCACTCGTTCGACGCTTTTCTTCCAGGAGGAGAACTCTGAAGCCTCTCCCGAGAAGGTCCGAAGACAACTTACGATGTCAGGAATTCTTTCTAAGCCATTTATGTCGTTCTGATATTGCGGAAACATTGTTTGATCTGTACCAGATGAACGTTGCGCATTCGGATTTAATACGCTTTCGACGAATCTTCTTCCCTGTTGCTCTAATACTCGACTAACAATTGAGGCCACATGGGCATCTAGTTCAGGGGTGGACCTAACCCCTGGGGGCGGAGGGTCGGCGTTGGACGCACTCGAAATGAACGAGGCATTGGGATCAAGATTACTAACGGAGGCCGTAGAGGGACTTGCTATGTCTATGGGGATTATTTGGGAAGAAGCGGGATTAGGTATTGTGGCATTATTTGCCGAGGGATTTTACCCTTGATCTTGGTTTGGATTTTGGTCCCCACCTGCACCTGTTCTTGTGTTTACCATGTTGCAGAGCTTGAGGAGCTTGTAAAAACTATAAGACTATATTTATATATTTTTTTTTTGTTATTTACGCAAAAACAATATTTTTCTTAACACTTCTTAAAATTCCGTATTACCTTAATCAAGGTTTCTATTTAAAGTTGGTCGTAATTAATTTAAAATTTCATTCATTCATGCTTATCAATTGTATTATAAAATAATATGTATATGTGTATCATATGTATGAATTGGAATTAGGACTTTTAAAAAACAATATATTTATACTTAAGTACGTGCTTACGTCAAACACCAAATCACCGCGCCGGTCAGAGGGATTTGTTCCTTTTTGTCCATGTGGTTACTTGGGATCCTTTGTTGACTCCTTGCTGTTGTTGCTGCGGGTTTCCTATAGACGTCCTTTAATCTGATAGGATTGGTCTGATTCACTGTAATTTGCTTGCTTATGATATTGCTTTCGCGAACACTGGAGCTCCTTCAGGTCACTGGTTCTTTATCTTTTGGAACCCGAGGTATTGCAAATTTTTCACTAGAACTCAGGAGCTTCTTGAGGTCGCTGGTTCTTTTACACTGCACATAAACTACTTGAGGTTAATGGAATGAAAAAATTATTTTGCACATCGGGTCCCTGCTCGGGCGCCAATTAAATTAGAACAAGTTTAATTGTTTAAAAAAAATACTTTTTTAGTGAGGCAGTACCTCTTTATTCTTCAAGCAAATTAAAACTAACTTATAATCTAAAAGAACATAAACTTATCACCTAGGTTTTGCTGTGTTTCCCACGCTGTAGTGCAGAGTCGGAATGTGAAATGTGCACGGTGTCGGATGAGTTGCATCGTTGCTCGTGTTGGAGTAGGAATGCGCTGAGTCGCTTCATCAGCGTGATCTGTGTTAACTTATACCAACCAACAAAACCTTCAAACCAGCTTCGACTCTGCTGTGGTTTGGACCCGTTGCACATCTTAGCTAAGCTAAGCTAAGCGATACGAGCTATGTCATAGCTCTTAATTGTAAATAAAGAGTTTTAAATGGAACGTTGCACACTTGAGCTAAACTATGCGAGCTAAACTATGCGAGCTATGTTTTTTGTGTTGAGCGATGCAAACTAACGTAGCTCGTGTTGTCTTTGAATTGCAAATGTCAGCTATATCGCTCACACATATATTGATGTTATTGTTTTTATTTATATATTACATTGCATTACAATTAAATTCAGTTAGAACTCAGCTAATACAACGTATACGAAAATAGATACTGTTAATAATGTCCACATTAGAGCCCTGCGCGGATACGTTTTCTCGTATCCGCATCCGATCCGCATCCGCAAAAAAAATAAAAAAAATATCCGCATCCGCACTCGCGAAAAATCTTGAAATCCGCATCCGCACTCATCCGCATCCGCAAAATTGATTTTTTTTACAAATTTTGTTGTATTAACTTCGCTTTTCTAAAATAATTTTTTTTAAACAAATAAATGAGATCATATAGTCTTCCAAGTATAACAAAAAAAAACACTTCATAAAAGTTTCGTAGTTTTCTTTGAATATCGTTGTCCTGTATAGTTCTGAACAAATCTGTGAAATGTTATCAGAACTACACAAAACAACGATATTACAAGATACCTAAGGAGCTTTAATGATTTTTTTTTTGTTATACTAAGAAGATTACTCGATCTACCTTACTTGATTTAAAAAAAATTGAAATTGGAACTCTACCCGATGGCTTTTTTAGGAAAACGCAGCTATTAATTAACTTTAGAAAGTAAAAAAAACAATCTCGTTTGTCTTTTTTTCAGTAATTTTTATTTAAAGTTGTAAAATAATTAAAAGGGTTAGTTAAAATTCTTTAGTTCAATTTTTTATTTTATTTTTAAATTTATACCCTTAAATTAATTTATAATAAGTCCCAATTGCTTTTACCTATTAGGATATCATCCACAAGATCAGGATCAATCGAACACCTTTTATCGGTCATAATATTACCTGATGTAGAAAAAAGGCGCTCGGATGGAGCACTGCTCGCTGGAATAGCGTGGATTCGCTGGGACAATAATGACAACCTTGGGAATTCTCGTTTATGATCCTGCCACCAGTTCAAAAGATTAAAATCAGCACTGGAAATTTTAGCTTGCTTGTAGGCTTCTAATTCATCAGGTGGAACCAGATTTTCCTCTTCCGGAACAACAAATTCAAATAATGTCGATTCTATTCTGGGTCGTTTGATTTTTTGAGAAAATGAAGTGCTTAAAGGTACTTCTTCAACATCATCATTAGCATTTTTTCTTTCACCCAACTAATTGTAGCCTTTTTTGTTGCTTCATCGACCATGTTGAAATGTTTGAGAAGCGGATGAAGAAAAACCGCAGCGTAATGCTCCATTTCTAATTTAAGTTCCGACATATATTGCAGCCCATGTGTTTTAGCGTCACGAATCCATAGTTCATCGCTATTTGTAATATTTAAATGCTCGGTGATTTTAACTTTTAAAAGAACGACTAAATAAAATGTTGGATAGTTGCTTCCTTCAATCTCATCTGTGGCATTCTTGAAAGGCTTTAACAGAGAAATAAGTAATTCAAGGTCAGCTTTATTAAGATCCTCGATCCGATTCAATTCGTTGCGTTCGCCTAACACTTCGTTTACTCTGTCCCAGGAAGAAGCAATTGATTGTAGCATCGTTAAAATTGAGTTCCATCTGATGGATACATCGTGTTTCAAACTTCTTTGTAACAAATTTTGTAAACTGGCCTTTTTAAAATAACGGACTAGCTTTCTGCAAACTATTAAAATTTTATTAATTTTGCCTTGCGATTTATCTTGTAAACATTTTTGAATCACATTATTTAAAAAATGTGCAAAACAATTTAATCTCACAAATGAATTCAATGCACTTTTTTTATTGGCCTCTCTATCGGTAACAAACACAATTTTGCTTAAATGTTCTGCCATTTTATATATACGTAAAGTGGTCAAAATTTCATTTTTTAAATATTCGCCTGTTTTTTTTCCTCTGATAATTGCCGGACGCATAGACAACGAATTAATAATTCATTCCCTTCAATATAATGAAACGTAATTCCAATATAATTAATACGTTTATGATCGTCTGTCCATAAATCAGTTGTTATTCCACCTTCAATTTGTGACGCTTCAAAAACTAAATCTTTCAATTTATTTTTTATTTCTGTCGCAATTAGTTTTATACTTCTTGATACGGTAACTGGATGAGGATGAGGCCGATATCAAAATTCAACGAATTAAATTTTGGTTGGGAACAAAGTTCGAAAAATTGCAAAAGTAAAGATTTTAGTCCTTCTCCTGCTATGGCTTCCATGTAAATCTTTTACGACGAATTCACAACAGCTCCTTAAAATTTTTTTTTGTTTCTTCGGATAATGAATGTGTTTCCGTCGATTTAACGAACTTATCCAAAGTTGAATATGATGGACATATGTGCTTCAATATATTCGAAGTTCCTGTTTTGTGACTTTCGTACTTGTACACTGATTTGCATTTAAAGCATGCTAAAAAATTATTAACAATTACATCTTTTTCATCGATGATTAGATGAAATTTCGTCCAAATTGTAGATGATTTGATAGTAGACGGCTTCTCGACAGTTTTGAAGATGCCACGTTTTAAATTTCTTTCAATTTCCTTTTTGTCCAATTAAAAGGTTTTTTAATTCAAAAATGGTATTTATGGAACTCGCCTGTCTGATTGAGAAGACTAATTATTTTTAATCGAATTAATACATTTGTGATTCAACTTACCGAATTATTTTAAGATACCCTAAGTATTCGAATTTACTCACTCGCTTATGCCCGCCAATGTTATTGTGTGTTAATAATTGTTCGTTTGAGTGCAAATGTTGATTCAATCATATTGCACAATAAAAATATGTCGCAAATTGTGGTCTAGACTCTGTCTAGACTTTAGAGCCTAATGCATTTGCTTTGCACTATACTATACGTCTTTCGTACGTATAGTAATCGAAATTGATGTATGTGTAGAAATAAAAAGAAAGATAACGAGAAATATACAGTGTGTCTAGTATTACACATTACACACACACACACATTTACCATCCACAATAGCTTTTTCTTCCAATACTCAATATTGAGATGTTATGTTATTGCAACCTTAAAGAAAGCCCAATTTGCAATAACGATGCATGCGGATACAATGGAATATCCGCAACATGCGGATAATCCGCAACATGCGGATAAGATTTCTAAATCCGCATCCGCACTCATCCGCCAAAAACTATTGCGGTTATATCTGCTTTAATCCGCGGATAGCGGATAATTGCGGATACCCGCGGATATTACTATCCGATGCAGGGCTCTAGTCCACATCACAACTCGGAATACAACTTGAAATTCATACAATCTGAGTCGGAATCATCTGATGAGGATTTTGAAGAATACATTTTATTAAATTTATTAACTAGCAGTTTGTTTAAGGTAATTTAAAAAAAGAGTGCGTGTTACTTTTACGCGCGGTTGAAGTGAAACTTTTTTGACATTGTGGCCGATATTACGATTAAAGATGAGATGAGATAAGGTGGACCGACTACGGGGGCGCGGTCGGGTGCAACAGGAGGTGGAAATTCCTCTACTTCCAACATTACGTGGATGTTGAATGTTGTATGAATAATCATATGAGTTTTTCAAAATCCCGAATTTTAGTTAGTTACGGATATAGCACAGAAAATATTCAAACTTCAGATAATTATTGACCAAGATTCAACTCCATTAGCATTGATACCTGTTGATTTTGTACCATTTTATTTAAGTGAAGCAGAATTCGATATGTTACCTAGTATACTGCAAAAGTAATGAAAGTAACATGTCATGTTACTCCATTGGGTACTAGAACGGCATTTGATGTAGGAGCAACTTTATCAGGAACAGCAACTTCTGAATATGTACCTCTATTGGTTTAGTAGCTGAAAGATTAAATAAAAAATGTTATGGTAAAAATGTTAAATATGAAGGTTCCACAAGTGATCCAATGAAAGTTACAAATGTTAAAACAATTAATATTAAAGAAATGTATGAACGATATTATAAACATATACTTATCTTATGCTTTATGCGTACCACAAAATATAGATGAATAATTTGTTTATGAATGGAATAGAGAAGAATCTTCTGATACTACCAAATATCCAGATTATATTATTCATAACAAAGGTTGTGTTAGATGAATGGATGAAAAAGTACATCAATTTTTATTAAATCAAGCAGTTGGACAAACAAGTTATGAATATGAACCTAAAAGTGGATTTATAAAAAGAGGCAAAGAACATTATGTACCTTCTACCAGAACCATATATAAATTAGTTCATTCTAATTAAACTCGTCCTCATAGTCATCCATTGCAATTTTTTCAAGTTAATAAAAAACCTATTGCCGGTGATATAGGTTTATCTCAATTAGCAACTACACCTATTGTTATAAATAACATAAATGATGTTTATGCACGAACAATTGAATCTTATGGTGCATATCATCCAATTAAAGGTGAATTCGGTTATGATACACAACCACAATTACATGTTGGTATAGTTGCTACTCCACAATTAAAACCAGGAGATAATACCAAATCATATTTTAATAGTGCATCTTATTGGAAAGTAGAATGTTCCATTGAAATTCAATGTAATATATCTTCAGCATTTGGTAAAGGTTTCAGCGGCAGTTGGCCACTAGAAGTTGAATTTTGTGCAAACTATGATCGACGAAATACAGATGGTCAAACATTATTCGGAGTAACTGATGATGACAACGGAAAAGCTTCAATAGAAGAAGAAGAAGAAATTGATGACAACCATGATAATGATTTTACGATTATAAGAAAAACAAAAAAAATAAACATATAGATTTATTTTATTATATTATATTTTTTCAATAAATGATAACTTGACATAGGATGTGGTTTTTTTTTTAAATTTTTTAATTGATTACAGCTTCTCCATTTATAAGTAATGTTATTATATTTCTTGGGAATATAATAATTTATTAATTGTTATTATTCTTTTATTAAGTATAATAATTTATTTTTATTATAACTATTAAAATTGTTGGTATTTGTTATAAAATTATTATAAAGTTATTATTGTAATAATAACTCTTATTTGTTGTGAATAGTTATAGTTATATTATTATAACTATTGTTATTATTATTTTTTTGTTGATGATTCCTTTATCAACTGTATAAAAACATATATTCATATACAAAAGGTAAAAGGCAAAGTGAAATTTAACTATTGATTATGGCAGGATCGCCATGTAATGAAAAGTCGTGATCGCCCAAACGTATTTTTATCTAGGAATAAACGTTAGTTCTATGGCTAACGACCGGTAAGGAATAACGCAACAGAAGAAGTGGAAGAGGTGATTATTCTTTATTATTTCTTTAAAGAAAAACACTTTGAAAATTATACAAGCAAAAGTAAATAAAACAATGCTAACAATACTAGATTGAATACTGATCTTGACTTCTTAGGCAATTGAACAATACTGAATGAATACTTAAGTTAAGTTAAGTTAAGTTTATTTATTTAAGGATTTATATATACAATTGTTTTAAACTTTAAAAAATATAAGTATAAAAATGTGATTAAATTTAAGGTTGCTGGCTCGTCGATTGGGCCTTGCATATACTTGTCTTATGATGAACTATTAATAAATAGTGACATGTGAAATTAAACTTATAATTATGGCTTAAATAAATTCAGCTTCCTTACGGCTGATTGTCCATGGGGTTATGTTAGAGAATAAAAGTTGTACTGCCGAGGCTATCAGCCTCGCCGGTAGGATCCTACAGCAGTATCATAAAATGGGTGAGATCTTAATAAATCGTCGAATTCCTGATGAATTACAGCCAGGGGGCTTAGGTTTGGCTCTGGCTTCTTGCTAGCTCAATGTTTGCTATGGCACTGACTAACGGGTTCTCATGTGTTCCTACTGATGACATTAGACGGATGTGAAGTTCTTGCAAATGCTTTTCGATGGATGTAATTTTGCTTGCTTCATACAGATCTGTATTTGAGTAGAAGTAGCCATTGTGGAGCTTTCTATTAAGGCCAGTACAGGCACGAAGCACTTTCCTTTCGAACAGCTGTAATCTCTTCATGTATGTTGGAGATATCGTGTACCAAGTGGGGAACCCATAGCATATAACCGGCCGTATTGGTGGGATTCCAAATATAGAGACTCCTGCTAATGCCTTTAGAGTTTAAGGCTCGCAAGCCTAAGAAAACACCGGTGGTATTGCTTTGACGTTCTAATTAGAAGTGTGTTTTATTTGATTCTTGTTGCTTATTTATAGGTGTTCAAAGACTTAAAACATACTACACAATTTAATAAGAATACATATAAAAGTATACACATGTATACTAGTTAGATCGATTAGTGCTGGTCAGCATATTTCATCCCGCAGTTCGATGCTACATGACCATATTTTTGACAGTTTTTGCACTGTGTAATGTCCTCAGTCTTGAGTCGTTCCCAGTGGATTTCTTGGTTTAGGAGAATTTTCTTCTGGTAGACTTCCTGTGCGTTGATGTTACGGTCGACTTCTACAACAAAACTGTTATATTTCCTGTCTTTTGCTTTTTTTGACTTGAATGGAGTTACTGTTGTTACTGAAAGTCCATCCATTTCCATGGCAGATTTAATTTTGTCGGCTGGAGTATTGTGCTGCAATCCTTGAAGCACCAAAAGTTTCTTCCGCTGGTCTTTTGGAGTAAAGGAATGATTTTCGACCTTTTCTTTGGCGATAAAGTCCAAGATCTTCCGATATCCATCAGCACAAGAGGTCTTAATTGTTGATTTTGTCAGGCTGTTGTTGATGATGCTGTAATTAAATGAAATTTTATTGATTAATAAGTGTTCCCTTAATTTTTCAACATTAAGATTGAAGCAAACAATTGGTGGTTGCGAATGCTTCTTGTTATTAATGGCGGTGTTTTGGGGGTTTTTGAGCGACGATGATTTTCCCGCACGTTGTGCAGGCAGGGCCGGGTAATCTGGCACAGGTACCGAAGGTACTTGTTTTTCAACGTTTGCAACAATGGCTGCAAGAGCCTCGGAGTCTTCCTCTAAGGCTATTTCTTCTTCTTCATCAGCCTCTTGGTCGTTGCGTAACTTTTTTTGTTGCTTGTTTGCAGATTTCTTCTTCTTCTTCCTTTTTCCATCACAATTTGTCAGACACGTGTTGTCTTCCTCATACTCTGATGACGAAGTCAGCTCGTTGGGTTTCTTGCTAGCTACCTGCTAAGCAACTTCCCCATCGTTAACTAATGAGGCAAGTGCCCTTCGTAGCTCATTTGCTACCTGCACCCCTTGTTCGTTAACGGCTGACGACATAATGTCCTTAATCATGGATAGAATAACGTTGATATTTTCCATTTTATGACTTTATTGGTTTTTTTATTTTTATTTATTTGTTTAATGTGATACATTTTTGACGGCAAATTTATTTTGTGCGTTAGATGTTGCTCTGTGGAAAGCTGATGCTTGACCTGGAATGAATACTTATTCTAGAGTGTTGTCTTATATACTATTTCTTGAGTGATCCAACTTGTGTTTTTGGTTGTGAAATACTTTTGGACTTTGAACTTGTTTTCGTCTTTGGGGACGTAAACATGTTATTGTCTTAGATCTGAGTTGAGATGCATACTAGGTTAGATCGATTAGTGCTGGTCAGCATTTTGGCATTATTGCATACCGAACATTCTTAATTACTTTAGGTCGCTTGCATATATTGCTGATGTGACATATTTACCAGCACAGGCAAGTGACCTATTTTGTTTATAATTTTATTGCATGCTCGGTCAGTGCCATGCACAGCAAGGGTAAGTAACCGAACGTTATTTACTTTTTTTATGATCAGCGCTCGCTTGCCTATAATGCTTTCTGTGCATTTTGTTGTCATAGGCTAACGATCGCCGATCGTACTCTCATTACTTTGCATGCTGTTATGCTCAGGCATGGAGTGTGCTGACAAAGTAATAAGACTCTTTTTTTTTTGTTCGTTCACTCGTTGAGTGTAATGCTGTAATATTTTAATTGCGGTTCATATGCAGAAGGCAATATGAGGAATGCAATTAATTGTACGAATAAAGAATCGATCTAACCTGAATACAATGTAAGCGCCGGTATGCTCCCTTCACAGCTTTGGATATATGATGATTAATATAAGTTGGATCGCACAATTACAGTTATGAATAAATGATGAAATATGGAATATTTCATATAATTGAAGTGGTTTGTATGGTGCTATTTTCTATGTTAACATCTAAGCAGTGACTGCTACAATACTCACACTGCGCATATCGCTAGGGCAACAGGCAGTGCTTAACAAATGAGAAGACCTTCAGGTTTTAAGTTGAAAAGTAATCTCGTTTATTTTGTAAAAATCTTCTCCTTTTATACAATTTCTTACAACTAAAAATATAGGAATATAATTATATACATAAAGGTTGCATCGGCATTGATGCACATGAAATATCTTACATTATGTGTTAGAATAGGGCACAATGCAAATGCCCTACTTCTTCTATTTGAATTACGTTGTCGCCTATGAACTGTCTGTGTCGTTATATACCGATCACTTGCAGTTTGTTTTCTTAGGTGACTTGTGTAATTTATTTTGGTGATCTTTGTTTTGGTATTGCTATGTTGTAATATTTTGTTCTAATTATAGATGCATGGAAATGCATATTTATTGTCTGGCTATACACTTGTGTGTATGCCTCGGTATATTGTATACGGGAGGTTTCTAGATAACAATTCCTCCCTTCTTTAGATAAGAATATTAAGCTTATGTTTGTTAAAATATAAATGATGCGTGTGCATTTCATTATTTGATTATTCTTTGTATTTGATAATTTAGGGAGATTTTTATGTAACAGTAAACATTCGTGATCTAAAAGCAGAATCATTTGGAAAAACATCATTATTGGATAAAACAATTATTGGAGTTCTTAAAACAACTGCATCAATACTATATGTATTTTACTTTAGCAGCAACGGTATCACCACCAAATAACATTTTTAGTGTTTCTGTAGCAGAAGCTTCTAATAATGGTTCATTCCAAAGAATTATTCTTTTATCTACACATTCCATTAAGGGAAATGAACAATATCTATTAAAATTACCGAGTTGACCAAAATTCAAACAGAAATGAATAAATGTATCAAAAAAGAAATTTTTACCAGGGAGGCCTATTATGAACTTGATGCGAATCGGATCGCATTTCGCATTTTTTTCGATTCAACAAATCCGATCCGCTTCGTAAGAGCTTATTATGAAATATCATTATTGCATATCGCATTTCCCTTATTTGGGAAATTTATTTTCTGTCAAATTATTGTAATAAGTGAGGTTAATTGTTATTGTTTGTTCGAGTATTTCAATAAAAATAAGTTTTGAGTAAACAAAAACGTAAATTGATGAAAAATATGGATACTGCGGCTTTATATTTTTACTGTGATGAGGATGGAGAAGAGGAAACTATAAATAATACGAGAATCAGAAGAAATGTATTGCGGAACGAATCATGTCCTTTGGATATTCCTGAGAATAAGTTAGTTTATTATTAACACTACCTATTATTTTTTTAATTTAATTCTATTGCAGGTTTTAACGGAAAAAAAGAGTAGCTTTAAGTTACAATTTTTTTTAATCAGCTTTCGTTTCTGTAATCTGTCTTTCCTCCCATTATCACATTTCTTAATAAAAATAAAAGTTTCTTTTCTTTGATTCTTCGTATGTCCTTCAAGCAACGTAAAATGTTTGTTTGGTTAGTTGTTGATTCTTCATAAAATTTTATTGTTTTTTTTTTTTTTTATGAAAATCAACCTGAGAGTCAACCTGCCGTTGTAGCAAACTCAAAGTGGTTCTTTTTTTCTTCTGTGGATTTGGAAACACAGGAGGATCATTTTCTTTATCCACCTCCTGTCCATGTATATCATCGATGTCATGCCGCCTCTTGTTGTACATATATCCCCTATTGAGTAGTGGGGGCTATAGTATGCTGCAATTGGGCTTGGACCAGCTTCACTTTCAATGTTGGGTTTTCGGGCTCCAAAAGTTTGGGCAATAAACCCATCAACATCCGAATATAAATCCAGTAGGGCTACAATTTGTTCTTTGGAACTGGAAAATTTATAAGTTCGGTTTTTGCCGCCTTCTGTTCCATGAATTGATTTTTTTATTGTGCCTTAGCTTTGTTTTAATATGGTATTTAAAATCTTTCCAAACCTAGAATTAAAAATAGTATCTTGTAGAAAATATTTTCCGATACTGAAAAATAAATATTTACCTTTTTCCAACCTTTCGCTGTTTAATTGGGTTGTTAATTCCGACCATAGCCTATTTACCCGTTGTTTTTACTGTGGAGCACACAAAAAATTTTTAGCTAGCCCTTCATTTTTCAACATGAAGTCGACGATAATCTGAAATTGCTTCGGAGTGGTGGTCGTAAATAATTAATAATCTATATCTATCTAATACATATAAATATAAATAATTAAAATAAATAGTAAAATTTTAGTGTAATAAAAAACATTTTCAATTATATATATAAAAATATTAATTAAGATTTATTTACATTTTATCGCCGCACAAAAATAATATTTCACTACTCAAATGCGATATCCGCTTGCTATTGAGCAGTCGCATTTGACGTTTTATTTTCGCAAAAAATCCGCTTTCTTTTTCTATAATTTGGCGCATCATTCGACAAAGAGCGGATTAAATGCGAACAAGGTGTTTCATAGTACAAAAATGCGAAATGCGATCCGCTTCGCATCAAGTTCATAATAGGTTTGCAGAATTCGGAGGTGATAGTATGAACATAGTGTTTTTTTTTAAAGAATTGATTTATCAATAATTTGATACAATTCCTTTAAAAATTTTATAATTTTTAATTCATTACTATAAAATTGAAAATTTAATAAATCACTTTATACATTAATAGATTCAGAAATGGTATAATAGTAATCATATAAATTTGAAATTGGAGCATTAAATATTAAATTCTGTGGTTCTATAGATTTTAAATATAAATATATTTCCTGAAATGTTAAATTATTAATATAATTATTGACAATTCTTAAACAATTTTTAATTAAAGTAGAATTTAAATCCCAAAAACGAAATTCCGAAGTAAGCCATAATGATGTATTTAAAACGTGTTGTATAGGTGCATGCAGTTGGATGTTTTTGCAAAAAGTCTATGACTTTGTCTCCCTTTCCTCTTTTTTTACACCTGGTGTTTTCTTGATCCGGTTGGTTGCTGCATTAAAGAAGCTTCATCACCATTTGATAATTGGGATCTGCAGGCGATTGAAGAATGAAAGTCGAACGATAGAAACGATTCGCTTCCTTCCACCATTCCGTTTTGGGTTTCTTGGAGATCTTCGAGAAATCGAACACATCTAGTTTCACTACTTGGAAACCACGTTCTCCTGGCGATGTTAATATGGATGTCCTTCTTGAAATAGACTGCGAGATTAACCCAGTCTTGGATCGTGAATTTCCAACTTGGAACCACTTTTCGAGAATATCTTCTATCGATCTTGTTGTTGATGTATTTAATGAAAGCACATCTACAGGAATTATTGGAGTATGTGCAATCATGGACAATGTGGATATGGTTTCCGTGGTGCGCAATGAAGAAGATGGCCCCAGAATATTTTCGACATAATTGTTGATGATCCAGTTCGATGTCTCCATGATAATATTTTGTTCCAAATACATCGTGGACCACTCGCTGTTTAATAGCACACTCACTAAATTCTTTAATGAACACTTTTTTAATTCTTGTCTCTGATTCACTAGTATTTTCTGGACGTACAAAAGGGAATCCATCAATGTATGTATTATCCTCTTCGCCTCGTACTGCTTCTTCGATAGTGCTGATGTGACTATCATTTCCAATGTTGAGATGGAGTTCAGGAGAAAATCTGGCGTCCAAACTATCAGTAGCAATGAAAGAAGAGAAATAGTCGTGCAATTCTCCTGAATAATTTGTGCACTCTTTATCTCTTCTTCCACATCCAATTTCTTTTTCTTCATCTTCGGAATATCTTCCATCATTCGTTCTTCTATCTTCCTCTTCTTCCTTTTTTCTCCACCGCTATAACTTCCTCCACCGCTTGAGTATTCACCGGTATATCGAAATCGCTTAGCATATTCTGAGATTGAGGCGGCGCTAGTTTAGAATTAGTTATTAAAATTAAAATTTTGCACGCACTCTTCTGGTGTATTTTAATCTCCACTTCTTCTTCGCTTTCCGAATGATTGGGAGACTCCGAATCTAAAATTAATGGTTCCCTCATAGTTACCTTCTTCTGTTTGGCTGCCATTTAAATCTGAAGAGTTATTTATTTCTGGAGAATATGTATGATGAAACGCAAAAAGTGAAGAAGCAATTCTGCGGCGAACCACCCGGCTGGCTTTTCGCTTGACTCACTAATATCGAATGCCGTCAAGTTTCAAAGCACTCGCAGATCTGCCTATTGAAAATAACGCAAAACCAAACCAGTTTAGCACAAATAGGAATGTAAACACATTCCAGACACTCAACAGAGACTTCGATGTTTCTCCCATTCCATTCTATAATGCCACATCATTGCAAAATATTGCAAAACCAAACTTGTTTAGCAGCATAATGGAATGTTATATGGGGATACATTTTATACACTCTAACATGAATATGAACAAATACTTTCGTCACTACTGTTATCACTGGAAGGTATACTAAACATTTAAAAAGATTGAGAAATTCATTTACTATTTATGTAGAGGAATTTAGTTTATTGATTGATTGAAAGACAGATTTAAATTTATTGATTAATAAAGTATTTTAGTTTAATTCTATTTAAAAGCAAAAATTTAATTGAATAATAACAACAAAATAAATCATTGGGAAATTAAATTACAATGACAAACTTGTACTAGGAAAACCCGCCTCAGCCGTAGTTGAAGTCAGACTCGCCAACTTTTCTGGCGCAAGCATAGTCATCGCTTACTTGGTCATCCGTCGTCAACGCCTTCTCTTTCCCATCGTCATCGCCGGCCTCGCAGCTGCTCAGAAAAAATTCTACACTCCTAGCACCTTATACCAGGTCAACACTTTTAGTGCAAACATCGCCAGTACACCGATGCAGAACACAGCGGCGAATATCACGGCTACCTTTGCTGGCAGCATTTCGTTATCTTGTTTCTAGTTGCAATGCCTGGTTGCAGCATTTTATATGCACACAACCAGGTCATTGCAACGATTGCAGAGGAAATATGACTCCTGATTTATTCTATTGACGGCCGACGATGCGATGATGACTGGAAAAAGAAATACTACGCGGCAAGAATGTTTGTCACATTGCTTGCCACTTTATGTGTCAGAGATACTATGAAAAATGTACTTAGAATGAAATATTAAACGACAAGAATGTGTTTATCACATTGCTTGCCTCATTATGTGTCAGTGACACTATGGAAAAATTTGCTTAATATGAAAACTTATCCTACATTTATTCATAATTTTATCTAATCAACAACAACACAACCATCAATCAACAGCAATAACAATATTGTTTTCCTGTGTAATATGCGTGGGCAATTAACAATTTGCCTTATCTGTCTTTCTCATACCTGTGGAAGAAAATACATTTTCCCAATTTTAGTAGAACGCCCCCAACTTATTGAAGGCTGTCCATTGCCAATATAAAATCTGATAACATCCTGTTGAGCTACAGCACCAGATATACGTCCATCAATGCAGTACGTTGTGAATATAATGAATGCACTCGCTCCATTTTCCTGGTGCTGATGAACCTTTAGACCTTTAGACTGGATGACACCAGTAATATTTGTAACGAGGTTTTCCCAGCCGGGGTAAAACTCAGTGTGACCAGGGCTCCTTCTATACTAAGGTCGTTACAATAAATAGAATTTATTTATTTTTGGGAATGGAATTCAATAGTTTTTATTTCTTCTTCTCTTCGTTTAATCTGTACACATAAAATTATTATTTGCTTAAAAACTATATACTATTCTACTGTGTTTGTTCTGCTTATGATTAAGGAAGAACGACGTATCTCCAGGGGGAGTATTACCCCTTTCCGCGTGTCTGGAAAATAGTTTAGTCTAGCGTAAAGCGTGGATGTTAATGCAAGGACTTCACTCTTGAGCCATTCAATCGTGAGGATAGTTTCTAGCGAAAAGCGTGCATGTTGTAATGTGAGATATGAGGTGTTCTTTGTATTGTTATATATATCTATAAGTATATATATATATATATATATATATATATATATAGCTCTAGAGAGGTTCTGGAATAGATCACATTCTTTTCCAGAGAGGTGTTATCTGCGGCTCCCATCTAGGAGGCGCACTCATCTAAAATGAGGTACTTCCAGCGTTTTGCACGTACTGGTACGGATTCGCTCGCCGGGATAAGGTGTGGGGTCTTGCTAGCAGTAGCTCTCCAACCCATTACAAACAAAAATTATACGTGCTTATTGGACAAAAGATAATATCTTGATAGGTGAAGCTAAAGGCATCGTCCGAAGTTACAGTCTAAATGTAATGCATCGACAATGTATTTTCTGCGATCAGTGATGGACCTGGGGAACGGGATACCACCCTTCTAGGGAAGTCCCGTTGACCGTGGGATCCTCTATGGGTTTTTACACCCTGTCTACCGTTCAGTTCTCACCATGGCCGTAAGGAGGAGTTAAAGAAAAACTTCACAGGGTTTTCATTCTTATAAGATATTTGTATTATATTCAAAAAAGGTAAATATGAAAAGTCAAAATTAGCGCAGAGTAATGTAGTGTTCTCATAGTAAGGTTAACAAATTTAAATTTTGATGTATATATATGTGTATATATAGTATATTTAAAGGAGAAAATAAAAAATAACCCCAAAATTCATAAATTATAAGTTAGGTTAGTAAGCATAGTTCGATTGATGTGGGGTAATTTAGTGTATCCGTCATAAGGTAACTATAGTTATCTCCTGATACGGATATTATAGTTAAAAAGAACTAGGTATAATCAAATATACTACAAGAGATTTAACGTATTCATAGTTAGGAATCTATAATTATAAATGTTCTTCCGTGCAACCTATTTACGGGTAAATACAAAAGTAATCAAAAATGTTTGCAATGCAAATAAGGTTGCTAAGTGCAACTCGATAATTGTAATTAAATGTAATTTTAAGAGCTTATCGTAAGGTAATCATAAATATAATCTTTAAGCATATTATTTCTAAAGAGAACATGAAAAAAAATCAAAGTTATACAAGTAGTTTACTGTACTGATATCAAAGTGGTTAATGTATAATTTAGTTCACTAACCGCAACTCGATCAATGCCGAACCTATCTATGTGCTTCGTAACGCAACTCTCAAAAGCGACCGAGATATTGTTAGGAATCGAGCTAATGTCAATTCTCTCGAAATAGGTCATTCTACAAGAAAAAACAACGTTATCACTTACCTCAAGATGCACACGTCCCGCCGTCGCGTCGTCAGCGCTGTCGAAGTTATGACGCGATGATCCTGTTAGTGAAAGAGAGGTTAATATACAAAGAAGTGAAGGGACCTTCACCCCTTTCCCCGAAATTCCACGAACTTTAAGCGAATTTATTTCGAGATTTGCGTTCGAGAAGGCATAGACCACCTCGACCATTATTAGACCAATCACCTATTAACTCGTACATACAATCCGGAATTACACTTTGAATTTGAATTCCTGGCCTTTTATACTCTTCCATCGAGTGTGGGAATCCCGTTGATGCAACGATAGGGAAATCCGCTAAATCGCATGATCGGTCGATGGTGTATTGTTGTTGTTGCCTCTTTTGATTCCTTTGTTGTTTGTTGGTTTTCCTTGCAATTTATGCTGCCATGTATTGCATGTTGTTTTGTTGTTGCTTTCTCTCGGCTGTCCAATCATGCTGCAGACTTCTGGATGTATGCTGCCATGTATTGCATGTTGTTTTGTTATTGCTTTCTCTCGGCTGTCTAATACTGTCGGGTATTCTGTGTCTGTGGTGACTTGTACTGCATGCCTGTTGTTGTTGTTTCTCTAATGATGCTGCGTACTTCTGAATGTATTGTGGGTGCGTTAGTCATTAGTCATGAGTTGGGTAATCCTAGTCTGTGTGGTCTCGTACTGTATGCATGTTGTCATTGGGCCTTACTAATAGTCGCATTTAGTTATCGCTTAATCTAAAATGTGGACACTTTAAAAAAATTGTGTACCAATAAAGTATTTAGAGACCAGGAAAGTTACAACTGAGAGGATAAAATTTAATGCATAGAAACTCATGTTTAAGTCCTACATTATACACACATGAAATGACAGTTCAAACTAACGAAGGAAATATCGCAACTATTTGACAGGTGACAGGTGAATTAAGATTCGTGTTAATTTTGCACGTTTTGATAACAACGGTATATTGCGGGAATACCATTTGAACTTTCCTTTGATATATTGTGCAATATTGCTATAGCCACAATGGTAGCCTTTGCGGTGTCATAATTGACATTAATTCCAATAAAGCAGGAGCGGAACTTGTTTTTCAGCTGTCCAAAAAGTTGCTCGACATGAATCCTTGTTCGGATATGGGCTTTGTTGTATCGCTGTTCTGCTAGACTTAGTTGTGCAGATATACGAAAAGGTGTCAAAAGTGTTTTTGAGGAAGCATAGCCACCGTCGCCCAAAATAACTCCCCCTCTTAAATCGGTGTTCTGTAACTGGTTTGCAATACTAGATTCCCGCCATATCCTAGAATCATGTGCAGATCCTCTCCATCGTGCTACTACGTCCATTATTTTGAACTGTGCATCACAGACTACCTGTTAACCGCATTAGAAGGATTCGTGAAGAAAAGTTAAAACTTACCTGCACATTTATAGAATAAAAGTGCTTTCTATATCTATGTCTCGCGCCAAATTCACCGCCGGGATTTTTAATTTTTATATGTGTGCAGTCAACGGCACCAATACATTGCGGAAATATTGCGATTTGAAAAAAATCTCCTTTTCTTTTCCGTAAGCTCTCAGCATCCAACGGGAACTTTATAAAATCTCCGATTTTCGAAGCCAATGCTACAACAAATTTCTTTATACAATTGCTTACGGACTGCTGAGGTATATTGTGTAAGTCGCCTAAATGAAATAAACATTAAAACGTTATTGAAAGAAAATCATTAGAAATTTTACCAATATCACTTTGATATGATCCTTTTGCCAAGTATCTGATAGAAACGAGAACGATTATATCTACTGATATCGGCCTTCCCCGATTCGTTTGCGACGAAGTTAGCTCATTCCTGACAATTTCTATAATGTACCTTATGGTATCCTTTTTAAATCTTTAATAAATTAGTTCAAATTGGTTTAACTCAGAATCGAAAAAAACAATGCAAAACCAACCTGTAGTGTCCAAAAAATTCATTGTCATCGTACTTCGAAAACGGATCTATTTTTTCTTTATAAATTTTCACCTTACGCGAGGAAAAAGATTCTTCAATTATATTAAAATCATTAAACAAACTTTCATCGCTTGAACTCATTTTAATTACTTTTTTTCACTTTCACAGCAAAATAATTATGTATAAACGATTCAGGTTCAGGTTCCGATATTTATTTTATAAACGAAAACAAAAGTGAGTTGACATTTGTTTGACAGCAACTGACGGAAATTGTAGTAGTTTTAAAGAAAGTGTGAGCATTACTTAATAAAGAGGTAAAAACAACTATTGGTAGATTTTTATTAAAGCTATGTACTTTACTTTAAGTTTACAACTAGTAAATAACCGACATTTGTGTTTGACTATTAGTAAGGCCCATTGTTTCACTCAGTTGACAAATAATGCTGCGTGTGGTTGTTACATCCTCTAAGTGTAGGTTACCATGTTCGTTGTTGCTGAGAGAAGAGAGAGAAAAGGGGAAAAATGAGAACCGGAGTTCTTGTGTACCACGAGACGAGAGTATTTTCGGTGGGTTTTTTGCAACTCACTCAAGAAGCGTGGGAAACATGTTGCTAGAGACAAAAATACTATGGTGTCTGTTTCTTTGCTATGTGTAATCACACTGGCGGCTACAATATTTGGTACATGTTCTATAAGTAAAATAGTTTTAAATTTGTGTGGGAGAAATTCGTCCCACGCTTTGACGAATTTGTTCCTCACAATATGTACCACAAATTTCTATCTATTTTAGGTGAAACAAACGGAATTTACACAATATCGATTTTCAGTTCAGTTTTACTGATTGTTCATCAGCTATTAATAGCAATACTAATAATTACAGATACCAACCTATCACGACAAACAGCAGTTTGAGTAGTAGGGTGGCAATGAAAGACAATAGAATATTCAAAGCATCATTTGCTGGTTTCATCTCTCTCGCCACGAAGGATTTATTGGAATAGAATTCAAGAACAGTAACATGCGAGGAAACAGGCAAAGTTTTTTAATTTTAAAAGGAAAATCTCATATCTCAGTCGATATTCAATCATTCCTTATTGATTTGTTATCTACCGGCTATCGCCGTTATTGTCAATTACGGACTTACGCTTATTCTTGAGCGCTTTTCATTTATTTCTTATTTCTTCGGCAAAATTCCTGTAAAAACTCCTACCCAAGTTGGCATTTTCAACTTTATCGATATACTATATACATAAAAATTTAAATTAAATACATATATGCATTTTTATAACATAATTTATTTGATTTTTTTTAAATTGTTTACAAAAGTCCTTTTCGTAACAGATTATTTAAAATTAATATAAGTCAATATAAATGTAAGTCAATAGTTATATCTGAACCTGGCTCCTCTGCCAATAGGATTTTTTCATTGTCGTTTTCGGCGTGGACACAATCATCATTTATTTATTTATTTATTTGTACTAGTTTGACTCTTATGTAAATGACAAAATAACTAGTTACGCATCAATTATCAAAAAAGAACTGATGACAACGTTTAGAACTAAAAAGTCGAGGTGTAGCGCGCCCAGCGGTCAAATCAGTAACTACCAGGTGACTGACACGAAGTGTTACCAACTTCAGACTGTCATTGCTGTCAAACCAGTGGTGGTCGGAGAGCAATGTTCGGGGTTTTAACACAACGACAAATCCGCACTGCGTGACATAGTCTCTGACTTGTTTTACCATACCAGGCCAAAAGAGATGTCGACGAAGTTTTTCGAGCGTTCGAGGCTAGCGTGATCGGTTATGATCGAAAACTCTTGTCCTTCGACATAGCAACGAAATTTCTTTACGCTTTGAACAGCTGCAAGGCATTCTTGCTCGGTCACTGAGAAGTTTCTCTGTGCCTTATTAAATTTTTGCGAACAGTACGCAATCGGTGCTTCGATGCCTTCATCGTTCAATTGGGCTAGAACGTTTTTGATTCCCCATTGACTTGCATCGCAGACAATTGTAAAAGGACGAGAATAATCTGGAGTGGCCAGAACAGGGGCTGTAGTCAGCAACGATTTCAATTCATCAAAAGCCATTTGGGCTTGCGGATTCCATTCAAACTTTCTGCTCTTTTTCAAAAGTTCGGTGAGCGGACAAGTAACAGTCGAAAAGTTAGGAATAAATCGTCTGTACCAGCCTGCTAGTCCTAAGAAGCGACGCATTTGCCGAACAGTGGTGGGAACAGGAAAGTCAGAAATCGCACTAATCGTATCTGTGTCAGTTTTCAAAGTTTCATTCCCTATAATAAAACCTCAATATTTGAACTCTTTCATGCAAAACTTATTTTTGCTGATATTGATCGTAAGGCCAGCCTTTTTGATCAGAAATGCAAATTCTTGTAACAGACACAGATGTTCGACCAAAGTTTCAGACAACACGAGCAGATCGTCCAGGTAGACGAAGACTTTTTCACGCAGGGTATTCGGAATGACACGATCCGTTAACCTTGACATGGTTTGTGGGGCATTGCACAGTCCAAAAGGCATTACCTTCTATTGGTAGAGAGGCCGGTTCGGTACTGTGAACGCAGTCAGACAACGAGAGTTTTTCTGTAGAGGGATTTGCCAGAAGGTATCCTTTAGATCTATTACGTCACGTCCATGTCCTCGTGCAACACAAAAACAAATTTAAATACATATAGGTAACAATCAAAAATCACTTACTCAATTGTCTTGACAAGTGACGTCGACGCCAACGCAGACGTCGATTCCACTGCATTAACATGTCAACGCCGAATTCACAGAACCTGAAAATAAAAAGGGAAGGAACAAGAGCAGAAGGCATGTCCTCCAAAATAATAAAGCCCACTAACCTGTTGTTTTGTGCGACAGCTCACAGAGTCCCATGATCCCAAAAATGCAAATAAACTGCATTTGTTTTCCCTAATCCTAGTTATCCTGTAGACTAGCGGTGGATCTTTCCCCTAGTCTATCCGACACAATACAATACGCGTGTGAATTAAAACACGCGACGTTATTTACGAACTAGTTTTATATAAAAATACAAATAAAACAAACAATTACAAATTACAAAAAAAAAAACAAAGTAATTTTGACAAATACATTGCAATTATGAATAAAAGAAAACACAAAAGACACCGCACCGAGATTGACAACTAGAGATATTATTGACCGATATCTGTCAATTGACATCTTGACAAATATCGGCCGCAAAAAATGGACTAGAGTGATTGTGGTGGAAAGGTTTTTTTTAGATGAAATGACAAATACTCCATTTCACACAGATGGTGGTGGGGAAGCAAAAGAGACAAAATATATGTTCGGGTAAAGTTGGTTTGAGGGTTCGCTGTAAAAATATTTAAATGTATGTACTTAACATTAATTGTAGGTGTTAAATGTATGATATTCGTGTGTTATGTTGTTAGTAAATGTGACTAAAATTTAAAAAAGGACGGGATGATGGAATTGGTTTGGATAGAATATATTAGGGGATATTTTAGGGGAAAGAAATTGAGGCGCCAAAATTTTAATAAAATCAGATAGCGATTTTGGGACGGCCGACGAAAAGGACAAAGATGTAATAAAGATAAAAGGGTATAGTAAATGACGTAAAGAAAAAGGAAAGCAAGAGGAATTCTTTTCTAGAAGGTTCGGAAAAAAGAAAAGGTTTCTTTAGGCGGAGACAGAATTTTTTGCGGCAGTTGAAGAATTATCATCAGCGGATAGAGTTGTTTCGAGCGTTCAGGTTGAAGTCGAAAAGAAAAAAAAAGGAAGGAACCATTAATTGTGGAGACTTGAAAATTAGCTAAAGTTCTGTGAACAGAAAAACGTAATTTTACACAATTCCAACAATTCGGAATTTTAAAACTTTTCATAAAAGGATACTCCATTTTCCTTTAAGAAATAGTGAAAGTAGTGCAAATGCGCTAAACGCCATTTTCTGCTTAATTTGAGGTGATCGAAATTACCAAATTTTTAAAAGTGAAAATAGTGCAAACGCGCTAAACACCATTTTTATACAATTCCAACTAATCGAAAGAGTTAATCGCCTAGTTTCTTCCGTAAACCAAAAAAAAATGAGGAATTAATAGTTGAAAACTACATCCAAAACCATCAGTGTATGTAAAATAAATACAACAACAACCATTGTGCCAGCGTCGGAGCTTTTCAGCTCATCCAAAGCGTCGGAGCTTTCTCAGCTTACCCGAGACACGAGCCACGAGTCATAGAATAATTTCTTAATTGCAACTATAATAATCAGGAAGAAAAAGAATGAGGACTGCTTCCCAAACTGCGCGGCTGAGTTTTCTTTGAACAAAATATCTTGCGATTTTCTACACAGTCATGGTACGTGTGACCAGTGCCTTCGCAATTCCAGCATACGAGTTTCACATCCGAGCGATTTCGATCTACCTCTGAAATTGATCCTGGTTCAACAAAATCGTTGTCAAATTAGCGAGCTATTTCGGAAATATTCCGACGAAATGGATTCAACTTAGAAGGTGGTGTGGTACGCGGGGTTTCGGAAAAGAAAAGTTCGTGACGACGAACTGTTTCGCGCAATTTATCGATCGTACGAATGTTCAAATGCAAGATTTCGTAACGCACGTCAGTCTTCAGATTTCTAGTCAACATTTCTACGAGTTCCGGTTCATTCAAAGGAGTTTGCAATCTATCAGTTAATTCGACAATTGACAGGTAAAATTCATCAAAATCTTTGCGATCTTTTTGCTTACGATTTCGGAGCAATTCCATAACATCAAAATCAGTTCGCATGTCTTGGGTATTGTCGCTTGAGTTCGCAACACAGCTGGTTCCAGTTAAATTGTCAACTGACTCGATGAAACCTCCAAAACCAATCTCGTGTTTTTCCCGTTAACAGTAAATGAACATTGTCACAGAGTAGATTATAATCGCTATTCAGGTTCTGATCAGTCATTGCCCTGATTCGATATATAAACTCTTCGACAAGCATTCCTTTCGATGAACCATCGAAATGAATATTCCAGCTCATAATTATACTGGTTACTTTGTTAGGGTTATTCACGAGTTGGGAATGGAGACTATTACGACTTAAATTTTCTGAAAATTGATTAGATGGTCTGGGTAGAGGCACTGAATTGCTGTAGCTAGCACGAGACTGTTTTCCAGCCAATCGCTCACTCGGGTTTAACAAGCGTGGAGGCATATCTTCAGACCAATCGGGGGTTACGGCTGTTATCGGAGTGTTTGCTGGTGGTACTGAACCATTGAGCAGCGTTAAGCCGTCAAACTGTCGCTGTACAGAAGTTGAGGTCGTTGTAATGTACAATTTGCCGTGTTATATTTGCGCGGCATTAGGCTTTAGGAATTAGATGGTAATTGCCACCTATAAGGAGGAGAGTGGAGCCTTTTGGCGGGGTGCACGCCTAGCGTTGTGCTTGCCAGCTCGCCGGGATAGAGGGGGGGTTCTTGCCTTGGGCCCACTCAACCGCCATTACAAAAAAAAATTTGCATGCATCAGGAGAAAAAAAAGGAAGGAAAGGCGAAAGGAAGAGAAAGATTCAGATACCAGAGCGAAAGCTTACCCGGGTAGGTAGGCACGCCCCCTCACGACTCTAGCCTGGGAAGGCCTCATCTATCGACTTATTCGGAGAAATAAAACATTTTTAGGGTTATCTTTTCAATGGTAAGTATTAACAGAGTGTTTATTTTATTCATAATTTAAAGTCATGCGTGGGAATTCAATGGCCTTTACTGTACCATGTGCAGGAAGAATATTGCCAATCAAAAAATATCAAAAAAAAAAAATAGAATATATCAACCAAACTGACATTCAATATACAATGTTAAGTTAAACATATGAATTCTTATGCAGTTACTGTACCATGTGCAGTATTATACTGCCAATCAAATATATCAAGAATGTAAAATATATTAAACAAACTGTCATCTAATATATAATTTTACGACAAACCATGTGCAGTAAAGGAATTATTATTCGAATTAATTTAAAATTGAAACAAAAAAAAACGTCCTACATAATTTACTGCAGGGTAGTAAATACTGGCATAAAGCCATCAATCGAACATAAGTAGCTGTCAAAATTTAAAAGTGCAACTTTTTCTTTTAAACCCACTGTACCGTGTACAGTATGCGACTCATAGAATAATATATATATATAAAAAAAAATTCTAAACAATTTAACCCCTATTAATAGAGAGAGAGAAAAAAAAACAACTACAATGTAGACCAAGGCGGTCGTTTACCAAAAAGATGACTTACTTGTATACACATCGCTATGTATGTGTTACCTCTTCCTATGCATTTCCACCGGCAGCGCTGTCGACGAACTTGCTAGGATCCTCTGGAATATCGGAATGGGTTAGGCAAAAATAAATGTTCTCAAACTAAAATCTCTCTCTTTTTTTGTTTTGTAAGTAGACCGAAGTCTTAAAGGCTTTATACAAATACAGAAAAAAAAAGTTCAGAAGAAACTTATTAATTCCCCCTTTTTGTTAGGCAGGCGACGATCTTCCTTATGGGTGAAACATTCTTGAAGCAGCCGACATTTAAGCCCTCGGGAATCCTCTGATTGTTACAGTAGCTGGTGATTCCGCTACTCCGCTGTCGCCAGGCATCTAGCATGTATCACTTCCCTGGAGGTTCGATGTAAAACTCTACCGTCGTAGTTATGGTTTTCGTCCCACTTCCACTACTGCGCTGCAGGTGAATCAGCCAAAGGAATATAGACGATGGCGCTACTACGTATTGGGGCCCAGTTATGTTGAGCTGACAGAAATACTCTATCTCTATCCAGGAATAAATTGACGCAGCAACGAACAATTTAAAAAGCAGCCACGAGCTGCGCTCAATTTTCGCAGATAAGCACAATTTTTACAGCAGCCGCGAGTTGAAAGTAGCCACGGGTTGAAAGTCAATTTCCGCAACAAAGAACAATTTTTAAAGTGCTGCGAATTGCGCTCAATTTTTGCTCAAAAACAATTTAGAAAGTGCCACTAATTTCAATTAATTTTTGGACAACAACAATTTAGAAAGTGCCACTAATTTCAATCAATTTTTGCACAATAAAACAATTTTTAAAGTGCTGCGAATTGCGTTCAATTTTTGCACACAAAAAAACAATCTTTAAAGATGTAACGAATTGGAATAAATTTTCGCAAGAAAAAAAAACAATTTTAGCAGTAGCTACGAGTTGTAAGCGGCGTCGATACACCCAAAGGAACAAAGATTAGAACTCGACCGAAAAAACTGGTGGAACGCGAGAGCATGACCGTCTTGGTCAAGTTCTCCATCGCCACTCCTCGTTGCATATTTCGCTTTGTATGCTTTTGCTCAAAGCATACACAAAATTTTCGCTACGATGCATGTAAGTAATTACAACTGATATCGCCTGATTTAGCGAGATAGATATGCGAAAAAATGGGATGGGGAGTGACGCCACCAACCCAAAGCCAACGAGGATATATATAATAATTCTGCGAGTACAATATTATTATACATAAAAAAACAACCCATAAAAATTAAAATTTTTCTTGTAAATTCTCTAATCGGGGATACACACAAACTGTTTGCTCGTCATCCACCAAATGACGCAGCGGCAGCGAACAGCACTGCTCACAAAGCACAGAGCTCAGACTTTGCCGTGATCTGTTGCGATATAGCGATATTTAAGAATTGTATATTGGGGTCCCCAAGGGGCCGATCGCTCCAAATTTTTACAAAAAGTTAAAAGTTTTCCATCGAAGACACACATGTGCAAGTGAAGTGAAGTTAATATAGAGAATTTAAAAAAGGACTCCAAGGACCCGATTAGAGAATTTTACAAGAAAAATTTTAATTTTTATGGATTGTTTTTTTTGTCTCCACTTACAGTTAGCTGAGAAGAAGCAAAAGCAGAAGATCGAAGAGAATTAAAACACCGATGAGTTCGATTGATTAGTTAATTCTTTATTGAAATAGATGGCCCTTTTATACTTAAATTCTAACATAGATTCTTATTATCAAAATAGGAAGTAAGCGTCTTACAAAGAGTTCCTATTAAAACAAAGTAATATTAATGCTCTACATTTGATTTCGGTGCGCTTGACCTATTTTGTAGAGGTAGCGCACAGAGTCATAAACTATTGATTATAGTTACTTAGGTGACATTTTTATTTATTTTATTTTTTAAAATATAGGTGACATTTATTACTGAGTCACCCTAATGGTGAACTCTCTGTTCATATAATGCTTGTGCGAGCTGTGTGGTGATATGTATTTGTATTGTACTTGGTGTTCAACATTTTATTGTTTAATACTTTGTATCTTATGACTATTCTTAAACTATGTATTGGCATTGAAATATTGTATTGTTGATTGGTAGGGTGCATGCCTTGGTACATTACAACATTACAGAATTGTGTAGTGATGTATGTATCGACATGGCGCATTCATTGGTACACTACACCAGTCAAGTATACAACTTTCGTGAAAAGTATGCTGACACTTGGTCACGACCACGATCTGTCGATCATCCAAGATATCCCGACAAACTACACAAGATTCTTTATCCTTATTCAAGTTCAAGTCTACCAAATTTTCCATACTACGGTGTACGGCCATTTTGTCACGAGTTACTCGATAAATAGATAATAGACTATGATAACAATCACGAAGACGCTATTGATCCGAAATAAGACAACAAGATACGACGCGAGGTCAGCCAAAAGTCACGACAAACTTCGAAAATAAAAATGAATATACGAGAAAATTCGCTACCACAAACGGTAAGCTATAAACTCTATTCAGTAAGCCAATAAATGAGAGGTTATCTCAATACGATAAAAAAAAATATAATATATGGTTTTTATAAGATAAGATACGAAAAAAAATTCGTTATAGATAGATAGAGGGTATATATATGATACGATTTAACAAGGACAGTTGAAGTTTTTCCCAGGTCAGAGTCGGAGGGTGTTGGAAGCAAAAAAAAATGGAATCGAGTAATATCGAGAAAATATCTCTGTTTTTAAATAGGATAAGTTGTTCTGGACGAAGACTTAAAGTCGATAAAAACCGCGCTCCACATAGAAATGTAAAACCAAAGGTCGTAAAATCTCCAAAAAAGAAATTAAACGAATTCCGAAAAGACATTCTATTGAAGCCAACATGAATTCGACCCAAGCCTGCCCAGATACAAAACTTCATCTCAGGAGCTGCTCCTATCTGCCACCACTCAACAATCACAACAAATGAAGCGACCGTTGATCTTGGGTTGAAATTACCAATTAATGATATATCATCAAATTCCAAAAGAGACGAACGCCATATCGACGCGAGAATGTGACGAAGGCTGACAATTAGCATCCCCAAAACAAATTTAAGGTAAAAAAAATTATCTTTCAGGTATTGGTTGGGCCCGTGCATCGCTTTCGAATAGTTTAGAACCAAATAGTCTCAGAATTCCAAAAGAAAATAAATTTTGAGTGAATTCCTACAAAAGGTAAACCATCGGAGTCGTACACGTGGTCCTTCCAAGTACCATCCATTTACAAGTTATACGGCTGATTTTCGTCATCCACTGCGTCATACGTGCACACCAAATTAGACGAACGGTTGTTTTTGGTCGATGCTATCAAATAGAGATAAGTCATCGAAGTTCCAAATAAAACGAACGCCATATTGATGTGACTAGGATATCGCAAGAATCTCAAACCGAATTAACAGGGGGTTAAAATTAGGAAAAAGGGAGACAAGCAAGAGGGTGGAACCCGTAAAGGAAATCAGAAGATACTGAACTTCTTTCGGGCCCTACGTTGGGCGCAATTTTATGTAATGAAATGGAACGCATCAACGTGGTCATATCACTCTTAAAATTTGGTGGAAATTAGTCAATATGATTAGCAAGCTAAAGGTGTGTGGAACACGAAAATAATCTGCTGAATGCAAACTCTTTTCGAGCCCCACGTTGGGCGCCATTTTATGTAATGTGTTCAGTATTTAATGTTGCGGTGTTAGACAGCCGATGGTAGTTGCCACCTAATAGGTGAGTGTTGCCTTCAGCGTGGTGCACGCCTAGCGTTGCGCTTGCCAGCTCGGTGGTTTAGGGGGGTGGTCCTTGCCTTGGGCCCACTCGACCGTCAATACACAACAAAAAAATTTGCGTGCACTTTAGGGCTTAGCAAAGATAGAAAAAGACGACAAACAAAAAAATTTGAGATCGGGAATGTGGCTTCTAGCCGGGGAATCCATCGATCCCTTCCGAGCTCCACCTGGGTAAACTACACACTACTTATTTATTCCGAAAAAGAAAACATAGTTTAGATTCTGTTTTCAAGGTAATAATCTATTTTTATTCAATATTTAGGCAAACGATATATATATATAAAATACGAAAAAAAAAAAAACGTTTTGTTCTGGAGATCTATTAGTTATATCTTAACAAGTATTATAAAAATTGGGTGATTACGCAGTAAATAAATATACAATAAAATAAGAACACGAACTTTAGTTTTGCTTTTTTAATTGAAGAGAACAAAGAGAACAAAGAATCGCAAACATAAAAGACAAAACTTCAACCTGTTATAAACTTGTGTGAACATAGTTGCAATTAGATTAATATTTCAACACTCCTCCTTAATCTAAAAATATCCTACTTCTTAATTTTCGAAATTGATCGTTAGCCAGTCCCTTGGTCAATATATCAGCAATCATGTTCTCTGTTGGGCAAAATCGGCAAACGACTTCTTTCCTGTCAACATACTCTTTGACGAAATGAATCTTGACATCAATATGCTTAGAGTGGCTGGTAAATTTTTCCGTCTCGATCCATTTCAGTACACTTTGATTATTTTCATATATTATTGTGCAACTATCACCTTTCCAATTCAAATCATTTAACAATCGTTGGAGCCACTTGGACTCTTTACAAGCTTCTGCTAAAGAAACGGATTCCGCTTCTGTTCTCGATAAAGTCACACAATCCTGTCGTTTACATGGCCAACTTATTGGCCTACCAAGCAGAAAAATATAATAATTACGGCTCTCACGGCATTCGGCCCAATCTACATCGGCATATCCAACCAAATTATTTTCTTCATTTAAACCACCCAGCTTTAGCTTCAAACTGATTGTGCTCTTTAAATATGTAATCACTTTATTTACTTAAATCCAATCTTTGGTCGTTGGTTTAGCCAATTTCTGTGATAAAATTGTAACAGCAGCTACGATATCAGGTCTGGTATTGATACAAATATAAAGCAAACATCCAGTAGCGGTCCGATATTTGTTGATGTCAATAAATATTTCATCACATGGATCTTTATGATATGTTGGACTAAATGGAATATCTGATTCCTTTGCTTTATTCAAAGAAAATTTTGAAACAACATTTTTTATATACTTTTCTTGGTCCAACAAAAAATAATCACCATTACATATTACTCTCATTCCTATATAATTATTAATTTCGCCCAATTTTTCAATCTCAAAGTGTTTTCTTAATTTATCTTCCACTCCTTTTGAAAACACTTTCGAATTGCTGACAATTAAAATATCATCAACATAAACCAATACATATATAGCTTCCTTTGAAGATGAATTTTGATATGAATACAAACAATAATCCGAAGTACTTTGTTTTAAATTACATTTTATAAGAACGTTGTGTAGAGTTTCATTCCATACGCGAGCGGATTGCTTCAATCCGTAGAGACTTTTCTTGAGTAAACAAATTTTGTCTTCTTCACCTGATATTATGAAACCAGTTGGTTGACGCATATATATTTCTTCTTTTAAAATTCCATTCAATAAAGCAGTTTTTACAGTTTTTTTGAGGAAAGCACATCTACAGGAATTATTGGAGTATGTACAATCGTGGACGATGTGGATATGGTTTCCATGGTGCGCGATGAAGAGGATGGCCCCAGAAAATTTTCTACATAGTTGTTGATAATCCAATTTGATGTCTCCATGATTATATTTTGTTCCAAATATATCATGGACCACTCGCTGTTTAAGAGGACATTCACTAAATTCTTTAATGAACACTTCTTTATTTCTTGCCTCTGATTCACTAATGTTTTCTGCACGTATAAAAGGGAATCCATCAATGAATGTATGATCCTCTTCGCTTCGTATTGTTTCTTCGACAATGCTAACGGGACTATCATTTCCAATGTCGAGATGGAGTTCAGGAGAAAGTCTGGTGTCCATATTATTAATAGCAAGGAAAGAAGAGAAATAGTTGTGCAATTCTCCTGAATTATTTGTGCATTTTTGATCTCTTCTTCCACGTTTAATTTCCTTCCTCATCTTCGGAAAATCCTCTTCCAATCGATCCTCTATCTTCCTCTTCTTTTTCTTCTCCACTGCTATAACTTCTTCTACTGCTTGAGTGTTGACCGGAACTTCGAAATCGTTTAACATGTCTTGAGATTGCGGAATCTCCACTTCTTCTTCGCTTTCCGAATGATTTGGCGACTCCGAGTCTAAAATCAATGGTTCCCTCATAGTTACCTTCTTCTTGTTCGCTGCCATTTGAATTCGAAAAATTATTATTTCTCTCCGGAGAATATGAATAAGAACAAATACTATTTACGTCACTATCACTTGAAGATACACTGAACATTTAAAATTATTCGAAAATTTGCCATCTATTTATTCAAAAATTTATCCAATCAACAACAACAAAACTTGTTAAACGATAAAAACAAAGTAATAAATTAACGACAATTACCTGTTCAATATAAACGACAGCAAACTTGTTTACTTGTTTAATATGCGTGGTAAAAATAATAAAACATTGTGACGACGACCACGACCGATTGGCTGGCTGGGGGGTGCGCTGCTTTTTACGTTCGACAGCGATCAGCCGTAGGCCATGATTCGCTAAGTCATTCATTTTTCGACTAGCAGCAACAGACAATAGTACGGAAAGTAGTATGACATGCGACTGGTGCAAATACTTGATCATAGTCAGTTCCAAATTTCTTCGCTGATGGTACATATACGCGGTATGCTTTTGATTCAACATCAAAACCTAACAAAATTGCTTCTTTTGCCTTAACGTCGAGCTTTCTTCGTTGTTCGTCAGGAACTTTAATGAAGCACTTGGAACCAAAACGTCTTAAATTTATATAAATAGGTTTTCTCTTGTACCAATATTTAAACGGAGTTTTGTTTACATTTTTCCACGAAACTCGGTTTTGTAAAAAATTTGCTGTCATAACTGCTTCACCCCAGAATCGTTTTTCCATATTTGCGTCTAACAAAATACACCTTGTCATTTCAATGTGAGATTCTTCCTCTCCGCTACCCAGTTTTGTTGAGGTGAATATAGAGCAGTTCGTTGAATTATAATGCCTTCTTTATTTAAATAATCAATTACAGCATTACTCATGTATTCGCCACCTCTGTCACTTCTGATCGCTTTTATCTTTTTACCAAACTGGTTCTGGACTAATTGATGAAACTGCTTCAATTTGTCAAATGCTTCGGATTTTTCTGATAACAGATACACGGTTGTGTATCTGGAAAAATCATCGATGAACGTGAGTACATATCGCTTACCCGCAGGTGTGAACGATTGCATAGGTCCACATGTGTCGGTATGAATAAGATCAAGAATGTCATTTGATCTTGAATTTGATTCCTTTGGAAATGGTACACGCGCCAATTTACCCTTAACACACACTTCACATTTATGAATACATTCTGGATTACATTGTGAAATTGACATGCCTTCAACAAGCCGACTTGCTGGAATCTTCTTTACCACCTCAATATCTCGATGTCCTAATATACGATGCCATTGATGTACACACAATTGTTGCTTATTCTCAATAAAATTTATCATATTGTTCAGTGTTCTCATACCATACAAATTGTTCTTAATATCGCCAACTGCAATCTGATGTGTTCTATTTGGTAACCATATTTCACAACTACTTCCAGAGAAATCAACTTTAAAACCTTTTTCTGTTAGCCGTTTTACAGAAATTAAATTGCTTTCAATTGATGCTTTACCATTACTATTTATAAAATTCACTGAGATTTTTCCTATACCAGTTGCTAGCACTTCATTTCCATTTGAAACAGACACTTTTTCTTTGTGTGAATTATCAAAGTCGATAAAAATTTTACGATTACAGCAAATATGGCACCGGAATCTAAAATCCACCCATCACTTGTACCAACCAAAAACAAATATTCGTTGCATTCAGCTTTGTTTTCGACTACATTTGCGTTATGTTCATTTCTATTCGGTTTATTATTCTTTTGTGATTGAAGAAACTTTCTACAGTTTCGTTTAAAATGTCCCAACACCATCACAATAATAACATTTCAGTTTCACACTGTGTAGCGGCACTTCGCTAAAATGGCCGAACAGAAAATGTTAAAATTTTTACTGCACTTTGTCGAGCAAAAAAAATCACGAGCACTTTTTTTTGGTTTGCGGGTGCTCCGCTAAAATTTTCCGAACACGAAATTGCAAAAATTTTAACTGCGACTTCCCAAGCCAAACAGGAACAAAATTTGTATGTAGCGGCACTTCGCTAAAATGGCCGAACAGAAAATGTTAAAATTTTTACTGCGCTTTGTCGAGCAAAAAAAATTCACGAACAGAGACAAGTCCACGTGCACGTCTGTCCTCGACCATCCCAAGTTACTCAAGACTGGAAACCGCATGTCCCAAGCCTTTTCTTATTGCACAAAAAAACCAGCACAAGTCTCTCGAGTCTCGATCTATTGTGTTGTCACTATTCGTTTATACGTGGCCTGAGACTTTCATACGCGACAGAAACACTTTGTGAATTGCGACCATTACAACTGCCTTTATTTGTATTTGGAACATGTGAACGTTGAATATAATTTTGCGTTGAAACTTTTAATGCAGAACTTACTTCTTTACTCGTACCACAATCACGCTCATTTCGTCTCCTATATTCTTCAATGATTGTTGATTGAACATAGTTGTTTGATAAATCTTCTTTGTTTTTACTTTCCATCGCAATTATTAATGTATCATAGCTACCAGGTAGTGAACCAAGCATACATAAAAATATTTGTTGTTAGTTTGCCATCACCGAACGCCAAAAATTTTGGAAAAAATTCATTCATATTTTTGATATGAGCCTCAATATCACCATCCTCACCAACTTTTTTTACCATAATTTAACGGAGTAAACGTGCTCGACTGCCTGGAGTATTGCGTTCATTTCTTTTAATGTATCCCATGCTGCTTTTGCTGTCGTTTTTCCACGTAAATGCACATATTGCGACTCGTCAACCATTAAATTTATTGTATTTAAAGCTTCGTCATTCTTTGCATCCCACTTTTTCGTCTGCGTTAACAGGTTTCACATCTTTCACATATATCCATAAACCTTGCACTTTTAATATTGTTTCAGCGCGGAAAGCCCAATTGAAATAATTTTTATCCGTCAATGGTGTGAAAGAAAATTTTGCATTGCCACATGAAACAGCCATTATGAATTTTATGTCCCAAAAAATTGAACTTATAATTGATGCGATATTTAAAGTATTATTATGGTTATTACATCTGGGCCCATAACCTATTAGAAAAATTGGGTGATTACGCAGTAAATAAATATACAATAAAATAAGAACACGATCTTTAGTTTTGCTTTTTTAATTGAAGAGACCAAAGGGAACAAAGAAAACATAAAAAATAAACTTCAACTCGTTATAAACTTGTGTGAACATAGTTGCAATTAGATTAATATTTCAACAACAAGTACATTTAAAAATTATTATATTAACAAAGGAAATTCAACAAAAATATATTCTAGCCTTTGATATACAAAAAAAAAATCCAGTAAATAATCTTAAAACAAGTTAATTTATGGGGCATTTTATTAACAAAAAAATTCAGCAAATATATTGTGACATTTGAATCTATCAAGCATTTTATAGAAAGATATACCTTAAGAGCGAATTTACCAATCCTTTTCATAGAAAAAAATATAAATTTTAACAAATATTCTGAAAAAAAACGAGTTATTATTAGGCTTTTACATAAAAGGGAGTTTAGCAAGTAACCTACTGGATGAACTTATGCTATGGATAAGTAATATAATGAAAAAAAAAATTCGCATATAAAGCACATCGGCACAAATGGTACTGTACCACAATGCGTTTCTTCTCTTTTCCTTTCTCAGGGCGCAGGGAAAACGAAGGCTCATACGTCCACCGAAATACAATTTTAATATATGCGTATACGTATGTATATCAAAAAAAAAAAAAAAAAAAACATATAAATGTCGAAAGTCATATCGACTAATTATCGAGGGAGAGAAAGCTTAATTAACGTTTGATGTTAAGGCTTTTCAAGCAAGCCATATCATCAAAAGACAACATGTAAGAGAACATGTAAATTAAAACTTTTCTTGTTAAGTTTTGAAAAAAATATATTTTTTGAAGCAGAGCTCCTTTTTTATTCAATGCAAGATAACTACTAACTATAAGCTTAAACAATCTAGTTCTTTTATACCTATGGTATTCTCTATGTGCATGCAAGTATTTTATGTTGGGATGTCGTCAGCAGATTCTATTATTGTCCATAGGGTTTGTCGTAGATGGCCACTTAAATGTCCGATCCATTAATGATTTAGAATTTATGGTTTTCGTCTGCGCGTCTGCGCAATTAATATTTGGTTTGTTATTACAGCTGCGCGTATGCGTATGCTTAATGAAAAGCCATAAACTTATTTCCAATTCAAAGTTTGTTGTTGCAGCTGCGCGTATGCGCATGTAACAAATAGTTACAAAGTTAATTTTACTTGTATGTATGTACTTAAGTAGCTTTAAAATACTCCTGCATCTCCATCGGCAGCGCTGTCGACGAACATGTGAAGTTGGGGCGGACTGTAATTTTTAAAATTGGATTAGGAAATTTAAAACACTTTTTCTCTTTGCTTGTCCTGTTCCCCGCTCCCTTCGAAAAAAGAGAGGAAGAAATGGTTCGTTTTATTTCCTGGGTGGTGGCTCCCCCCCTTTTTTTTCTTATTGGATCACCAAAGGGGTGATTAAATTTTAAATTTGGTCGTGAATTTATTGGAGGCGTCAAAAACGAATACTGCAAAGGCTGTCTCGATGCACTGCAATGCTGCAAGGCTGCAAAGCTGTTGTACGGCTGGCCGACGATGGGGTATTGCAGCTGATGATGATGAGCTGATGCTGCTGCACGGCAGTCCGATGTTGGCGTATTGCCACTGATAGTTAGTGTTGCTGCACTGATGCTGCACGGCAGCCCGATGATTGCGTGTAATGCAGTACAACATTATTATATAAGTTAGGTTTTTGCTTGCGGAAAAATAAATAACAAAAAATAATTGATCTTTTTCGAAGTTTCAACCGACTTCTTACTTTATTAATTCAGAACTCAACGGACTTATTCTAATTTACCTATATGTACTTATAATAAATGTATCCCAACAGTCAGCATACTGCCGCTGGTGTGTAGCGTTGACCTGTGGTAACAAGTGGTGTTGCAATGTATTTGGTGTTAACGTATATGCAAAAAAGAAATTAGACAAACAAACTAGGGTTGCCAGGGGTTTCCCAAAGTAAACAATCATCATTAATTTCAGGTGTCCGCTACAGCTGTTTGGGTGGATGAAAAAATAATTTTACGCTCGTGTGACGGTCACCCGGGTTCGTTTCCCTCTTCTTCCTTGTATGAAAAAAAAGATCTTCCAGACTCCAGGCGGACTGCGCAATTGTTAATTCTTCTAATTTTGGTGAAGTTAAAATTGACTTGAAATGCTGAAGCGCTGCCCTGAGACAATCACCAGTATCCGCTTATGGGTGATTCCAGTATGCACAAATGTTAAATTATCGCCAATAGTCCGATATATGATACAAATGTATATTTTTAACTTGTGAACGAATTTTCCTTTATTAGGGTGAATAGTTCGACGATCAAAAGAAATCTCTTAATAGGCACTTTTTTCTTTAAAGCACCAACGGATGTTAAATTATCACCTTGCGAATCAATTTTCCTTTAGTAGGGTGATTAGATTCCATTTTCTATTTGTGCTATGTTGAAACTGAATCTCCAATAAAATTTTTTTGGAATCTTAATACTAAGCACAAAAATGTTTTCATAACAAATGTTTTGAATTCTTTACTTTTCACTTTCTGAAGATTTTACTTTTTATCTTGAGTGTCTCTATGGGGCACTTTTGCTTAGACTCAATTTGCCTGTTATCTATTAAGTTACTCTCCTTGTGGGTATAGTTAGAAATCGACTTTTTCTTTGTTGTTCATATAGAAGAACGTAGTAAAGAACAACAAAAATCACCGACTAGCGATTGGGCATTCACCAATCGTGTGCCATGTGTGCGGTACAACACTTTAGGGAACGTAATATGTATTCTATAAGAAAAAGGACGATAACTATTAAGTATCGCTAAAAACTGTTACGGCATTCTCTCCAGAAAAGACTAAGGCGATGTTTGTAATAATAGTCCTTAAATCAGACGTGGTTAAATTATTTTTGGTAGCAATTATTGCATCTATTACGCAGTTATCGACGTTTTGTTGATGGCTGGGTGACAGGCTTTTATGCAGGTCAAAATAATCGAACGTTGATTTACTCGTTAGCGGCCGTTCTAAATATGCCCTTATATTGCACTATTTTAATGAAAAACTTACAATAGGTATGTATTTTATGTATTGGATATTGGTAAGTACACTCAGAAAAAAAGTATATACAATTTTTAGTAGTTGGCTGGGGCTGCGACTTCAAAAAGCCTAGAAATATAACCCACACAATATTAAAAATTAGTTTGGTCTAATTAAACCTGTTACTTTGAAGAAGCTAAACTTTGTGAATTGCGGGTGATAAGCTTGATAATTCCTGAGATCTTGCAGCCTTGCGGCATATTCTGCTTCAACAAAACCAATAACTTAATTTCCAAAATCATTCAGTTTTTACTGAATTGGCTGTACGAGAATCGTATAAATCTAAGACAGAAAATAAAAAATTAAAATCATTTAAGGCTATGTTGAAATTCATGCCAACGGTCGATCGGGAATTCTTCCAACATTTAATAGCAGGGAAATCGGGCCAGGATATATTATAAGGAATTTGCTTCAAAAATTGATCATATTATTATTTTTAAATGAAATTAAAAAACTGAAAACTTTGAGACTATGAATTGTCATTTATTTTAAATTTAATTATAATTTTTATTAAAATTGAACTAACATCTTCCATGGACAAAAAATTATTTTTTCTCATATTTATTGCCTTTTATGAAACCACAAAAAGTTAAAAAAAAAAAATTTTAAATATGAAATTCAAGGAAACAACATGATTTTGTGTATATTTACCTAAATGTTGTAAAATTTTAACTGATCACAGAACCATACTCTACAATAAAAACATATATATTTGTGAAACAAAGTTCTTTCTTAAAAGTCAAAAGTTAATTTTTAAATGAAAATATTATTTTATGAATATAAATCATGAAATTTTATGAAATATGTAAATTAAACTTTCAGACAAACCACTTCTTTAATAAATAATATTCGGCGCGACAGACCATTGCGGTCCAAGGCCTAACTTCTCGCGACCATTTGTGCTGCGCATGTTAATTTTTGGACACAAATGGAAGGGACCTACAATTTAAGGCCGCATCCGAACGGCGAATTGAGAAGCTTTCTGTGACAAGGTATTACTCTCGGAACGTTTGTCACCCATTCGCGAGAGGTGGGACACCGTGAAAAATACTTTTGGTGTTGCTGGGATTCGAACCTGAACCTCCTGCTCAGCAGCCATGTGCACTTCCACTTAGCCACGGCGCCCACCACTTCTTTAGCCCAGAAATTATTCAAATAAAAAATTAGGCATTGACATTTTTTAAATCGTTGTTTTCTCAAAATGACATTTAAGTGACATAGAACCATATAATTCTCGAACGACGATATGTGTTTAAAATTTGAAGAAAATCAAGTTAATTTTTAAAAAATTATATGGGCATACCTTGGGCTTCAAGGCTCGTTCATTTTAAAAATTTCACAAAAAGTTTTGTCCGTCGGAGATTCACTTGTTAGCCACTGGCTAGCTCGTCGGACTGGTGGTCCTTGTCACTTACCAGTGACATCTCCTCGTTAACAAAAAAATTTTTATCGTGTCTGCTTATATAAAAAATAATGTAAAGAAAAAATTAAGGAAATAGGAAGGGATACAAGGAAATGTCATTCGGTCTAAATTCAAGCAGGTCATTCTTTCCTGAGACCTTACACTAAACTATGGCTAAATTAGCAAATTACAAGCTAATTTTGCAATGAAATATCTCTATTTCATAAGAATAAGATCCTAAATCTAAACTAAAACCAAGAAAAGAATGACCTAGATGAAGTTGTACTGAAGGCTCATACGAACGCTAGGGATTTGACCGAATGTGATCTGTCCACCGGTTTGAAAGTCGGTCTGAATGTCACGTCAGTCTAAGTCATTTTGGTATAGCATTGAATACTCACATGTGTTTCATTTCATTCGTTTTAAAAATTTCACAAAAAGTTTTGTCTGTCGGAGACACACTTGTGTTTAAAATTTGAGGAAAATTCTGTTAATTTTTAAAAAATTATATGGGCATACCTTGGGCCTCATGGCCCGTTCATTTTAAAAATTTCACAAAAAGTTTAGTCCGTCGGAGACACACTTGTGTTTAAAATTTGAGGAAAATTCTGTTAATTTTTAAAAAATTATACGGGCACGCGAAGGTAATGTAGAGAATTTTGCGTACAGTCGCAAAAAACAGGAATATTTGCGATTTATCTTTGTAAAGGCGAGCACTATAAGTGTAAACACTGGGGAGGTCGACGATCAGCAAATTGTTGTTTACTACTTCAAAAATGTAGGTCAGCTATAACGACAAAATATTCTGCTGATGTAAGGGCTAAACAGACTCGAGGTCGATGAACAGCAAAGCTATATGTAGCACACGATATAACGTTGATGGAAAAAGCAAAGGCGAGCACTATAAATGTAAACACTGGTCGAAGAGCAGCAAATTATTGTTTACTATATCAAAAATGTAGGTCAGTTATTACGACACACAATATATATGTTTAAAATTTGAAGAAAATTCAGTTAAATTTTAAAAAATTATACGAGCACGCGAGAGTAATATAGAGAATTTGATCAAAATGCTATTTGGGACACTTACAATTTCAGCTCTCTAGGTCGTATGGAAGGTGGTTAAAAAGGACCACAAATTAGTCGAAAATTTACAGACAAAGGAGAGCTAGTGAATATATATGTAGAATTGGATTTTGTTTTTTATATCGAAAATTATTACAGAAAATAAAAGAACACAAGTTTAGTTTACATAAAAAGGAACAATAGTATTTTTAATCAGTTTAAAATACGACACAATATAATACAATACAATTCAATTCAATTACAATTAAAAGTACAATCAATTCAATTCTGAAAATCCACAAACAGAAGACACGACCGCACGGCTGCGTAGCTAAAAACAGAACTCTCTGCTGTTGTGCAGTCACCTTCGTCTTTACCTTAGAGGACTTGCCATGCAGTGCTTTCAGCAGCCGGTACCACGTCCATAGTTTCAGCAGTGCCGTCAGCAGTAATCCAATACCGCCCGCAACAACGACGGCGACTAGCAGCTTGGCCGGTGTCATCATAACACATAACAACAACCCACGCTGACTAGTCTATTTATCGGGCTGCCAATCACCCGTGTGATGATTCAGCCGACCTACATCAATCTCTTCTACGTGCGGCGAAGAAAACTGACGCTAAAGAATTCGGACGACATGTGAGTACTATCCGACTATGGTGACTGCGCAACGTACTAGGAAACAATCCATAATACTGATTACTGATTAGTAATGCTAATTTGACAAAAGATAATTAACAGAATAACTAATTCTAGGCGTTATGAGTAATGCATATTAAATTGGATAAAGATAATTGATAAAATAACTTATCCTACATATATATGAGTTTGAGCTTCGTGTATGTTATTGGTATATACTGAGAAATTATAAAAGAAAGTTGAATCCTGTCAACGTTTGTGTAAGTTAGTGTATTATTTGTTTATAAAATCCTAGTTTATTGTTTCCGTGAGGATCGACCCCTTTATTTCAATTCAAAAAGACAACTCAACTTAAAAATATTTTAAACCTAACATGAAACCTAACTACGAGTAAAACAAATGGTTCCAATAGCCCATTGTTGCGAAGTCTGCATTTTCAGTTGCGCGTGCACTTCTGGCGAATTTGGCTGGTGTGCATCCGGTAGAATGCGATATTTGCATTTTGTGTTACTCGTGTTCTTCTGTTGAATTTGATCGGTGGGATTGTGGACGCTGCACTGTGTCCGTAGAATTTGGTTTATCAGGTGGTGACTTAAAAAACGATGGATACGTGCTTTCCACAAAAATAAAAGCGAACTGAAATTTTCCGATTAAATTAAAAAACTTGGTTTCTTTTTGATGTTTTAATAAAAACGTTTAATTCAAACTTTTAAATTAATAAATCAGAATATCAACAAAGCAACTACAATTTGAGTTTTAAATTATCACAATTTAAACAAAAGAACAAGATGAGTACAAATTAAATTAAACTTTATTTCAAAAAATTCAAAGGCGATTATTTCCGTTGCCGCTGCTAGTTGTCAGTAGACTGATTTGATCGCCGACAGTGATGCTCATCGCCAGTTGCAGTCACCACCAGTCCCACACATTCCAAAGGTGTAACTTTGTCAGTACTGTGTACCATGTCAGCAATTTCCACAGTTGATTGAGTTGATACATGCCGCCGAATATGCCGATGACTGCCATTGCGATGTAGACTCTAGACATGCTGATTGTGCTTATGGTGCACATTAGTTGTGGTCGTCCGTTCTTAAACGTAAACAATTAGGTCGAGTGAGCGATGACTCGCATGCTCACAACGACATTTGACGACGCTCATTGTGTTGCTACAATGTGACGAGTCATTTGTGCGATGAAATCTGACGATGCGCACGATTGTGTTGCAACAAAGTAATGATTATTGTGATAGCGATAGGGAACTGGTGGTGGTTCATTGGCCTTGAATCGATGAGTCGATCGAGTCGATGATGATGGACTTTTATGAAATATGTAAATATAATATCTGACATCTGATCTGCGATAAAAACAACAGCCAGAATAAAAACACGTTCACTTTTACCAAAATTTCTGAAAAATCACAAAAGTTTTCTCGTTTTTATATTGCATTTACACGGCAACTCTCACATCGCATATCAACATGCAAAACAATCAATTGTGACAACGCCAGTTGTCAGATATTAATTATCTGAAAAATGTCCGATTTAATTCGGCCTTTTTTGGACATTGTTTTGACTTGGAACCTCTTTTGATTCCAATTTTAAGTTATTTTTAATATTGCTACTTACCTCGGGTTGGGGGCAGCAAATGCAAATAAATTAAAACGCCGAACTGACTTCTGAATACAAAGTGATTTATTTCTTTATTCAAATGCCTATTTATACTCTAATTTACAAACTAAAATTACATGTCAGCAGTATATTCTTTGGGAAATATTTTGTAATGCGAGAGGCACCTGTAAGAGGTGCATAGATAACAATTTAATGGGAATGGGAATAATACTGATTTGGGGATGATGTGGATATAATTTGGATGCCAATCCGTGTATGAGTGTACCTCCCGTTACCAACGTCGCAGCAATAAAAACAACTCCTGTAACAGTAATATTAAACAATATTTATTTTGTAATACCGTAGATTGACATCAATTGACAGTTTTCAATAAATATATTTGGATGACGATTTTTACAAATTAATTTGGTTGTCGATTTTCATAAATAAATTAAATTGTCGATTTTCATATAACAATTAAATTAACGATTTTCACAAGTAAATTTAAGTGTCGAAATAAACTTTAAATTCAGTATTTTTAGCCGTAGCGCTTAAGAGAATGAAAAAAAAAACAATTTTTTACAAAAGAAACAAATGGCGTCTCAATTTTTCAATTTTATAACTTGATGCCGATGCACTAACAAACGAAGATGTGCCTCATGGAACTTGAATACGACGACTGGCTCGATGCTCTTTTTAATTGCTCGCACGACGCTTAGTCAATATTACTTCGAGTATCGAAATCCGTATTTACACCAGCATTGGGACAGGTGTGTTATAAATGTCATCACTTTACAGTGAAGCCACACTGACGTCAAAAATGTACTCGGTGTTTTTTTATTCAACCGGGGTAAAATTACCCTGTACTCTGTATTTTTTTGTTGTGAACTGAGCACGACACGGTGTATACACAGTTTCCTATTTTTTACTCTGAAATGAATATCAGAGTAAGAGCGAGTAAAGTTTCCAAGTGGTCACACTGAATATTTTTACGCCGTGCAACATTCGCTCGGTATACTCCGGGTTACTTTACTCGCTCGGGTTGAATAAAAGAATAGACCCAATGTCGTTTTTTATAGCAGATAGCAATTTGCTGGGAAATAGGAATAACGCTGACAATATCGTTTATGGCAGTAGATACCAAGAGGTGAAGAGATCAAATTACTGATGGGAATGGGAATGATGTTATATGACACTTTTGTTTATGACTGTAGCAATGTATATTTTGCTATATTTTTAATTTATATTTACTTATAATGTTGACCTAGCAGTAACTTTACTTAATTCAAAGCAATCATATTACCAAACTATAAAAGAATTGATCACATAAACTCCCAATAAACCACCAAAAACACAAATGTATTCACATACAAACTAATTGCAGAAAAATATTTCGCCAAACTCATGCAAATTAAAACTCACCCAAATCTGAAGTCTGATCTGCGATAAAAATGACTTTTAGTTCCTCTCAATATTTATATTTTTTTTTTAAGACTTTCAATTTAAACACTACCTCTTGTATTGGTTATCTTTATTGTGTCACTGTTCAGACTGGACTGAATCCATGGCAAAAGTCATTACCATTCTACTATTCTATTAAGTACAAAAGTACTAATATAATTACGGGATGTATATACATAACATCATCCCCTTTTTGGCGTAAAACTGCTCATCTAAAATACATTCTGCTTATTATAAGATTTAATCGACTTTCTTATTATAAAATAAAGTAAAACAAAATATGAGTATTTTATAATATTAAGGCAAATAATTGTGTTATTATAGCAACTTAAAAAATTATAAAAAAATTAGAAATTCATATTCCAAAAATAAAGGTAACATATGTTAAGAACACACCAAAATAACAGAAACTCGCCGACCAAAAACGCAAAATTCCGATTCCTTCAAATAATACGCAACTCATTCGACTTCACAAAAATGCCGCCGTCTTTTAGCTTTTAGAGTTGAAAGCATTCAATAACTCAACTATTTTGTATGACAAGCCGCTAACATTCGGCCATTTTTAATTCGTCCTCGAATATACATTATTTAAATCTGTTTTTTTTTTTAAGGCAAGAAAAACGTCGTTACCGCCGTTACTTGTTATAAATATATTTATGTATGTTTAATCGTATAGAGAAGTCTGCCGCTCACGTTAACTTCACCGCCGACACCAACGACACTACTGCGTAGATAAACAACCAAAACGACGAAACAACACACAAAGAAAAGAAAATTAGTTAAGCGAATTTCTTCATAAAATTAACGACAATTATTTTGGTATATAACATGGTATAACAAACATGCTTCCACTTAGCTTAACTCGCAGACAACACATGTTAATTTATTTACAAATAATAACTTTAATTAAAAGACAGTAAAAATAATACGAGTTAACAATTTTGTACTGGACAACTTTTAAATGCACACAAAAACACTTAAAATACTTGTGCTTTACGATAATTCTCTTGGGTAATCACTTAATCACTTTGCAAGAACTAGTAATACTTCACTGGTTAAATTCTAATTGACTACTCACTTACTTCGGCTAAATGCCTCTATTTATACTCAATCACAAGCTTCCAGAAACTTCCAATCTTATAGACAGAAATATCGAGAAAAGACCAGAAAATTTTAGCCTTATTCACTTATTTACAACTAACGATACTTATATGGGTCATCTTCTAAAAATAAACCGCACAAACCGGTTTGACTACATTTTTGACCAGTACGTAATGATTTAAACTTACAGGCGGTTACATTTCAAATTTAAAAATAATCTAATAGTCTTACAGCCTAAAAATATGCTACATAAAAGTGCTTATTTTTTAGTATGCAGTATGTACATGAATTCTATTATATTCGCTACTAACTACGTTCGTAACAATATTAATACAAAAATAATTGCGTTGATGTTGTAAATTAAATAATTATTGTAAGCCGAATGTTTCAAGTCAAAATGATGAGACAACCGCTTGCTTGTAGTATACAACATCGACTGCCTTTATTACATCGTAAAATGTTCTTCCTACAAATACCTTCCGCAGAGAGCGACTAAAGCAATATATTTACATGTACATATATGGGTATATGCGTATACAACTAACGGATACGTAATTGCTAAATAATAAATATATAGAGGAAAGAGTGTTGCCAATGGGAAATCCTACTAGATTACAAATTAGCAAACAGATTTAAAAGTAATATTTTGGTTTTGAGTCAATGAGTCATACTGAAAGCGATTAGGAACAGATTTTAATTCTACTGGATTTTTCCAAAATCGTATCCATTTCCTCATTTATTTCTTAACGCTTCCTAACTTCTCTCTGTATGTGAGCTGTTTTATACTTTGCAGCTTCTACTTAAAATAAAGGGTGATATTTATCGTCTAAAGTAGATTCTTGCCGTATTTTATATTCATTCACCAAAAGTACTGTATTATTAATATTTTTCAACTACGTAAATCTACTTATTTGTTTTAATATCCTTCCAGGAATCCATTTGATGTATTCCTTGAAGTGATATCTATGCATAATTTTCTCTCCTTTTTGAAATGTTTTGTTTTTATAGAAGCTTTTATTTAACATGCTGATTTAAAGTGGGCGCTGTGTCTCAGTGGAAATGCGCGTGGCTACTGAGCAGGATGTTCGTGGTTAGAATCCCAGTAACACCAAAACTATTTTTCACGGTGTCCCACCTCTCGCGAATGGGTGACAAACGTACCGAGAGTAATAACTTGTCACGGAAAGCTTCTCAATTTGCCGTTCGGATCTGGCCTTAAATTGTAGGCCGTATGTAGGCGTTTGACATATTATATGGTCGAAATATAAATAGAAATTCGACCGTAATTTAATAAATTTTTCAGTTTCAACATTATTGAGGTTCTTTTGTGAAAGGTATAACCTCTATAATCATTGCATATAATCTTATTGAATTTTCTTTTATAACGTCAGCTGTAAGCGTGTACAAATACGTCATTAGCGTGTGCCTTAATTCCTGAAATACCGATTAAAAAAAATTACAAATTTAAAATATATATAAATTGTTTTGTTACGTAGGCTCCCATACCCTTCTTGCCACCGCTCCACTTGTTCCGGCTGCACCTTAACAGAAATATGTTTCCTTAACAAAAATAAAGATAAAACAATTTCACAACAACGTCTAATCGGCATTCCCTTCCGGTAGGGTTGCCAAAAACATTTTGATGAACGTAGGATATCGAACATGAAAACCGCGGACTTTACCCGACCAATTTGTAATTGAAGTTTTCATTTTTTATTAATAATATATTAAATAAATAAGTAAGTTAAATGTAAATATAAATAATTGCGAATAAATGCAATGAGAAATAATTAATTAATAATTAAATGCAACAACAGCAACGACATCTTCATTCAGCGCTAGTCCTTGAAGTGCATCAATTAGGGCATCCATGTCAATGACTTCTGGCACAGCATTCTGATCGTCAGCATCAGCATTTACCTCATTTTCGGATAATGACGATGATGATGATGATGCCACAACCCAAAAACGGGGAGAATTTTCCTGCCAACTACGATCACGTCTGTTAGTACGATAATTGGAAGAATGGTATCCATTGAAGAGACCACCAGCTCCAGCACCACCTTCAGCTGCAGCTCAATTACGATTAGGGCGACAGCAGGAAAAAACCTAAATTCATCGAAAGCACGAGCTCTAGCACCAGCTGCAGTAAGATTAGCAACGACTGCATGATCATTAACGAGAGGACCAGCTCCAGACTTTACCCACCTTCAGCTGCAGCTCAATTACGATTAGGGCGACAGCAGGAAAAAACCTAAATTCATCGAAAGCACGAGCTCTGGCACCAGCTGCAGTAAGATTAGCAACGACTGCATGATCATTAACGAGAGGACCAGCTCCAGACTTTACCCTACTAATTTGTACTTGAAGTTTTAATTTTTTGTTAATAGTATATTAAATAAATAAATAAGTAAGTTAAATGTAAATATAAATAGTTGCGAATAAATGCAATGAGAAATAATTAATTAATAATTAAATGCAACAACAGCAACGACATCTTCATTCAGCGCTAGTCCTTGAAGTGCATCAATTAGGGCATCCATGTCAATGACTTCTGGCACAGCATTCTGATCGTCAGCATCAGCATTTACCTCATTTTCGGATAATGACGATGATGATGATGATGCCACAACCCAAAAACGGGGAGAATTTTCCTGCCAACGGATTCTTCCACTACGATCACGTCTGTTAGTACGATAATTGGAAGAATGGTATCCATTAAAGAGACCACCAGCTCCAGCACCACCTTCAGCTGCAGCTCAAATACGATTAGGGCGACAGCAGGAAAAAACCTAAATTCATCGAAAGCACGAGCTCTAGCACCAGCTGCAGTAAGATAAGCAACGACTGCATGATCATTAACGAGAGGACCAGCTCCAGACTTTACCCAACTTCAGCTGCAGCTCAATTACGATTAGGGCGACAGCAGGAAAAAACCTAAATTCATCGAAAGCACGAGCTCTGGCACCAGCTGCAGTAAGATTAGCAACGACTGCATGATCATTAACGAGAGGACCAGCTCCAGACTTTACCCTACTAATTTGTACTTGAAGTTTTAATTTTTTGTTAATAGTATATTAAATAAATAAATAAGTAAGTTAAATGTAAATATAAATAGTTGCGAATAAATGCAATGAGAAATAATTAATTAATAATTAAATGCAACAACAGCAACGACATCTTCATTCAGCGCTAGTCCTTGAAGTGCATCAATTAGGGCATCCATGTCAATGACTTCTGGCACAGCATTCTGATCGTCAGCATCAGCATTTACCTCATTTTCGGATAATGACGATGATGATGATGATGCCACAACCCAAAAACGGGGAGAATTTTCCTGCCAACGGATTCTTCCACTACGATCACGTCTGTTAGTACGATAATTGGAAGAATGGTATCCATTAAAGAGACCACCAGCTCCAGCACCACCTTCAGCTGCAGCTCAATTACGATTAGGGCGACAGCAGGAAAAAACCTAAATTCATCGAAAGCACGAGCTCTAGCACCAGCTGCAGTAAGATTAGCAACGACTGCATGATCATTAACGAGAGGACCAGCTCCAGACTTTACCCACCTTCAGCTCCAGCTCAATTACGATTAGGGCGACAGCAGAAAAAAACCTAAATTCATCGAAAGCACGAGCTCTAGCACCAGCTGCAGTAAAATTAGCAACGACTGCATGATCATTAACGAGAGGACCAGCTCCAGACTTTACCCTACTAATTTGTACTTGAAGTTTTAATTTTTTGTTAACAGTATATTAAATAAATAAATAAGTAAGTTAAATGTAAATATAAATAGTTGCGAATAAATGCAATGTGAAATAATTAATTAATAAAAGAGAGAGATTAATTATTTTCTCTTGGCGGAGCAGCGCCTTCAGAAACAACAGCGTCGTCATCTGGATTATCTATACAGCTGCTGCTGGTTCTCCACCAACAGCAAGGACATCTTCATTCAGCGCTAGTCCTTGAAGTGCATCAATTAGGGCATCCATGTCAATGACTTCTGGCACAGCTTTCTGATCGTCAGCATCAGCATTTACCTCATTTTCGGATAATGACGATGATGATGATGCCACAACCCAAAAACGGGGAGAATTTTCCTGCCAACGGATTCTTCCACTACGATCACGTCTGTTAGTACGATAATTGGAAGAATGGTATCCATTAAAGAGACCACCAGCTCCAGCACCACCTTCAGCTGCAGCTCAGTTACGATTAGGGCGACAGCAGGAAAAAACCTAAATTCATCGAAAGCACGAGCTCTGGCACCAGCTGCAGTAAGATTAGCAACGACTGCATGATCATTAACGAGAGGACCAGCTCCAGACTTTACCCACCTTCAGCTCCAGCTCAATTACGATTAGGGCGACAGCAGAAAAAAACCTAAATTCATCGAAAGCACGAGCTCTAGCACCAGCTGCAGTAAGATTAGCAACGACTGCATGATCATTAACGAGAGGACCAGCTCCAGACTTTACCCTACTAATTTGTACTTGAAGTTTTAATTTTTTGTTAATAGTATATTAAATAAATAAATAAGTAAGTTAAATGTAAATATAAATAGTTGCGAATAAATGCAATGAGAAATAATTAATTAATAATTAAATGCAACAACAGCAACGACATCTTCATTTAGCGCTAGTCCTTGAAGTGCATCAATTAGGGCATCCATGTCAATGACTTCTGGCACAGCATTCTGATCGTCAGCATCAGCATTTACCTCATTTTCGGATAATGACGATGATGATGATGATGCCACAACCCAAAAACGGGGAGAATTTTCCTGCCAACGGATTCTTCCGCTACGATCACGTCTGTTAGTAAGATAATTGGAAGAATGGTATCCATTAAAGAGGCCACCAGCCAGTCCCACACATTCCAAAGGTGTAACTTTGTCAGTACTTTGTACCATGCCAGCAATTTCCACAGTTCGTTTTGTAAATGCAATGGTAATTTCAATCGCAAAACAACGAACACATTACAACTTTAGTGCTCAGCTCCTTCGAGAATTCGAATCTCCAAACTCACAATTATACCGTACTCCCCGGTAACTTAGCACACAGCTGTTCAATTTTATTTTATTATTTTTATCCCAAAAGACGGTACAGATTTCCAAGCACACAGCTCATCCATCTATTATTTCGATTTTCTTTTTGTTCTTTAATCAGTAAATAGTTTTTAAATTTTGAAAGAAGTTTATCAAAGCTCTGGCAAAATGACGCTGTCAGCATATTAATAAGGCATTCGTCTTTCAAGTCCGAAATAACATACATAGTTCATTGTCAATGAGGCAGAGGCTCACTACCTCGTAAAAATAGTTCTCTATGCTCTCGTTTTCCCTCTTCGTCCGAGTCATTATTTTTAAGAGGAGAGCAGACTCATCTACCATTGTAGGGAAAGCCGTAACTAAGGCTGTTCAAAATTGATCCCATGTGTTAATATTATTTTGTGTTTGAAACCAAATTCTTGCTGCTTCTTCTAGGCTCAACGAGCTATAGAAAGTGGCCGTTAAGTCGTCCCAATTGACCATTTTCTTAAAATTCGTTATGGCACTTACCATTCCATTTGGATGGATGGATTAAAAGACGGCAAGATTTTATTGCACTCTGATGTGCCGAAACGAAAAACAGAATTCGACGACGACGTTGACGATGGCAACGTGTTCCCATCCACGCTTCCCTCTCCCTCTGTGTATCGCGATGGACACTAGCAAAAACGATGGAGACGTTCTCACTGAAAATGTTCGATTTAATTCAAAAAAAAAAACTTAAGTTTCCTTTTATGTTTAATAAAAAACCATTTACTTCAAAATTTAATTAATAAACCAGAGTATCCACAAAAAAAATAAGTACAATTTGATTTTTTTTGCGCTAATAGAAATTTAACAACAAAACAAGAACAACATGAATACAATTTAATTTTAACTTTATTTCAAAATTCAAAGGCGTAGCCTTTACTCGATAGTGATGCTCATCGCCAGTTGCAGTCACCACCAGTCCCACACATTCCAAAGGTGTAACTTTGTCAGTACTTTGTATCATGTCAGCAATTTCCACATTTCGTTTAGTAGATACATGCCGCCGAATATGCCTTTGTAGTTGTGATAACACGTTTTATTCAATTTTTAATTATTAACTTAGAATGCTAAAGGCATGAACAATTTGAGATTCTAAAAATTCAAATATTTTAAAGGAATAAGATGAGAACAAATTTATAATTTATTTCAAAAAGATTCAAAGGCGCTTATCCGTTGTCGCTGCTGTTGTCGGTAGACTTGTCAGAAGACTGAATCGATCGCCGCCAGTAATGAACGTTGCCAGTCGCAGTCACCACCAGTCCCACACATTCCAAATTCACCAAATCACCAAATCAGCCAAATTTTGATTTAATAAGATATTGAGAGTGTAACTTTGTTAGTACTTTGTACCATGTCAGCAATTTCCATAGTTCGTTGATTAGGTACAGCTGCCGAATATGCCGATGACTGCCAATGCAATGTAGACTCTAGACATGCTGATTGTGCTTATGGTGCACATTAGTGGTGGTCGTCCGCATGCTCAGACGAAATGTGACGACGCTCATTGTGTTGCTACAATGTGACAAGCCATTTGTGCGATGAAATATGACTGTGTGCACTATTGTGTTGCAACAAAGGAATTCTTCATTGTGATATGAGACTGGTGGTGGTTCATTGGCCTTGAGTCGATGAGTTGATTACATCGATGATGATGATTTTTTGTGTGTGTAGCACTATGTGGCATGTTGCGTTGCAACACTACTCATGTGAGCGATTTTTTTATTCACAAGGGAAAGTCTCAATAATGTATAGATATGTACAGCTTATATATTTTTATATTACACAGAGTAAACAACGCCGCACCAAACACTCAAAACCAGTATGGGTGACTAAACTGGTTTTCGTTATCGCGCTCGTAAAAAGAGAAACATGTCTTTTTTTTAATAGTAGTATTGTTTTATGTGTTTTATAAGGCAACGGGCTTTTTATCCCCTTTCTGATAATGTTAACACAATTATACCGTCGCCGTCGCACTTCAACGACTGTGTGCGGTGTGTGCACTGAACGTTTTTTTTTTATTAATTAAAAAAACTGTAAGTAAACTCGCCACTGCGACCGTCTTCGTAAGGAGTTCGAACGAGAGTGATATCAAACGACCACAGTGCCGAGCTACTCTTCATTTTCTTTTGCTCACTCTCTTTTCTTTCTATTGTTTTTCATACTCTTGTTAAACTGCGTTTAACACTTTATTATTATTTTATTAAAACTTAATACAGAAGGGATCAGATTACAAAATAAGTAGTTTTGTAAGCGGTGCATATTTTAACGCTACGAAGCATATTTGCTTATTTTAAAATTACGACACACCGAGTCCTTTAGAATTGTGGAAGTGTTGACGTTACTCGCGTTTCCATGTAGTCAGGTTGAAACTGAGTAGCGTTTGGTCTGTTGGTGTATATATTTGTTATCGCATCACCCCTGACATTTTTGGTTAACTTTGGTTAACAATTATGTTTTCAAGCTTATTTTGTAAGTTTTAAAAAAGATTATTCTGTTATTACTTTATAAAAAAACACTTTGAAAATGTTTGTCTTATTAGTAGACTTCAATATGATACAAGTTATAATTAACATTGCCAATTATCAATACTAATCTTGAATAATTTAACAATACTGAATCGTAAGGAATACTGATGAATACTGCCTCCATTCTTATTCTAGAGTGTTGTCTTATATACTATTCGTTGAGTGATCCAACTTGTGTTTTGGTTGTGAAATACTTAGATCTGAGTTGAGATAAGGATGTTTTCGTGTTCCATCATGTTTTGAATAGATATCTAAAATATTCGTCGTAATTGACCATCTGGTGTTTTGATCGTAGGATTGGCCTTGAATTGAAGATGGTAAACATGTTGACAGAATTTGCATTTCAAGATAAGATTGGCCTTAAATGTTAAAGTGGTACACAAGATGATTTCATCATATTGCGAAAGTGGTAAACAAGATGAATGTTCAGATTTAAGGGGTGCGCGCTTTATATAAGTGATGATTAATATAAGTAATATAAGTTGGATCACACAATTACAGTTATGAATAAATGATATTTCATATGATTGAAGTGGTTTGCATGGTGCTATTTTCTATGTTAACAGTTAACATCGAAGAGTATTAAGTAAACAATGACATACCTTGTTGTTACAGTTGCATAAATGACAACAAAAATGCGTTTCATGCTTCTCTCGCATGCCCAAAAGCACAGTAAATCGATACATAATACTCATACAAACTGTTGCGCTATATATTGGACTCTTGTGTTTCGATGAAATTAGTGGACTGTATTTATAGTATACACCAATACTTCGCTTTGCGTCGTTGCGTTTTGCGTTTTTTCGAAGTTGCGTCGCTGCTGAATTAGTACTAACTTTCACTGTGCGTCGTTAGATTTTCGAAGTTGCGTTGTTTTGGGTTGGAGTCTTTCATTTTTTTTCGAAATTTTTTGAAATTTTTTTTTTTTTTTTCTAAAAGACTTTTGTTTCTAATTGCGCCATGCCATCAAAACTCGGGGATTCCCTTTCTAACTGAAAATCAACGCAATTTTAATACAGTTTTATTTTCACTTTGTTTTGCTAATTTAAATTTAAATTTTAGAGTTCAGTTTCAACTAGTGTGTTGTGCTCTTTTTTGAATAGAGAATAATAAATTTTTATAAATTTTTACGGGTTGTTTCTGGTTACAAAAAAGGTAAATATTTTTCCGATTTATTTATTGGCAGAGTTATATAATTTTTTATTACATACACTTGTAATTTTTTTAGCCAATTGAGTGGAAAGGGCGCTGCTGGTAGAATTACCAAAAATAAATAAAAAACTATCAGCTTGGAGACAAAAGCAAAAAGCTTATTTGATGACATAAAAAGTAAAGCAGTATCCCACGATAATGCTAGTGGTAGTAATACAGACAAGAATGAAACATTTGAAGCTAGTCAAGGCTGCTTTGAGAGATTCAAGGTTCGAGGAAATCTGCACAGCATTGCTCTTAAAGGCGAAGCAGCTAGCAGTGATATAACTGCTGCAGAACGCTACCCCACAGAGTTAAAAGCGTTAATTCATTAAGGTGGATATGATCCGAAACAAGTCTTTAATGTTGACGAGACTGGGTTATTTTGGAAACGTGTTCGTAACAGAATTTTGATATCTAAAACAGAAAAATCTGCTCCAGGATTTAAAGCTAGCAAGGATAGACTGACTCTTCTTCTTGGTGGTAATGCAAATGGTTATTTCAAATTTAAACCATTTCTCATTTATCAATCAAAAATCCAAGAGCTATGAAAGGTTGTGCAAAGAATCTGCTTCCTGTCCACTGGCGAGCAAACAAAAAAGCCTGGATGACAGCATCATTATTTCAAAACTGGGTTTCAACTTGTGCTATTCCAGAAATTAGAGCTTATTGCAACAAACTTCTTTTAAGGGAGACTGATGGACAAGATAAGCCTACCAAAAAGTTTTGGAAAAAGTTCAACATTATGAAAGCCATAGAAATTATTTCACGATTCGTGGGAGGAGGTTAAACCATCTTGCATTAATGGTATTTGGCGCAAAATATGGCCTGAATGTGTTCACAGAATATGCGCTGTAGAAGTTGATGGTACACCAGCTGTTCGTCATGAAATTTCTAATTTAGGTAGAGAGTCTAATTTTGAAGAATTTTGAACAACCAAGAATTGTCTAATGAAGAACTATTGCAACTGGAATTGCAATTTGCTAATGAAGAAGATGACAGTGATCGTTTGATAGAAATCTCCAAAGAACAAAATTTAACCTCCAAACAAATTTACAAAGCGATGTGTTTGACGAAGCTATGGAGATTTTTTAAAAAAACGATCCTGACAGCGGAAGGAGTTTTGAAGTGTCCCAGGCGGTAGCTACGAATATCAATTGCTACAAGATTGTAGTAAATAACAAAAGAAGTTTATATCATAACATAACTAGTGTTGTTATGGGCTACTTTCGAGGCTAGTTTATAGCGTACGAAACAGTCACTTTCGTCTATGGGCGTGTGAAAAAATAATAACACAACACTTTTTAATAAGTTTCAAATAACAATTTTCAATTTATTTTTAATTTTACTTTGTAATGACGCTCTTTGTTTGTTACACATGCAATATGAACAAAGCGAAAACGAAGAGTAATACTTCAAGATGATGGACACGTTTTCTTTTTTATTATGCAGGGTATTAGACCATTTCTGACAGCAAGAATGTTACCAGACCGATCGAAACTTATGCCGGCCGAAATAAATAATTTTAGATTCAACACAATCGGAAGAATGAACGGGCAAACGCAACACAACCTTACAATGCTTACACTAGATTCTGTAGTCTAACCTCCGTATTAAAAAAAATCGAACAACAGATGGTTAGGACTAACCCTTCTGTTGACTTGTAATTTTTATTAAAAAATTTGTGTTGACTTTAACTGACATGTGTCAATGAGCGGATAACTTAACTCACCGAATTTGGTGTATAAGGAGCGAATAAATATTTTAACATAAATTTCATTGGAGTTCGTTGTCAAAATTGAGAGCTGCCTTTTGCGTTTGTCATGAAAAAAGAAATAAATATAAATAACAATAAGGCAAATTTTAGTAAATTGAAATAAATTTAAATTATTTTCATTCTTCTTCATCCTAGTCACGGAACTGGAAGTAATGTCCTTTATGGTATCACTCCTTTCGATATTATTTTCTGTGAATCAAATATAATTTCATATTAATAAGTTCATTTGTGGAATCTATATATAAATAGGCAAAGGCATAACAGTTAGACCCCTTTTTCTCCTCTGTTTGTTGTTTTACGCCGATGCGTGTAACCGTGCTTTCTCGTGCGACCGAGGGAAGAGTTACTAGGGGCGGAGAGTTAATTTTGTTAAATAAAACGTTTATTTGGTATTTTTCGAACAATTAAGTATTTTATTTTTTTATTTTTCTTGACTTTGTATGTTAGGTATTACTAGTGAGGCCCGCTGTCTTAGGCGTGGCTGCGACCTCTACTAGTTCATTTTTATATTTTATTTAACTTTATATATTTTTTAAATCCTAGTGAGGCCCGCTTTCTTAGGCGTGGCTGCGACCTCTACTAGAATGTTCGTAGTTTTAGATTTTGATTAACTCTGACTTTTCAACTGGATTTCACTCCCTTTTTATACACTCAAATCCGAACGATCTTTGCTCCAAACCAACGCAGTTCACGGAAATGCACTCATCAGCGATATTTCCCAATATCGATAAATCAATTAATTTAATGCTCCAGATATAGTGCGATGCACTATTAACTGAGTAAGCAATTAAATTATTACCCAAAAATATTAGGCTAAACGATTAAACCGGAAAATTATTACACAATATAAATGCTTATAGCTTTGTTATTATTTGAATGTAGCGGATATCGGTTGACGAGCTCATGAACAAGGAATTTTTATGTTCGACATGCAAAGTAAGCGCTGTAGCGTACTTGGCACACTTTCGGTATTGTGACGCATTTGCCGCGGGAAAGAAGAATCGTATTTAGGAGAGTTGATTTTGAGTTGAGTTCATTTGGTGAGGCGACATGTAGTGCGATCACTACATTGTCAACCGATTTTCTTTTTTAGCGTTTAGAGTAGTTGCTAAGAGTTCAACGTTCAAATTTTTGATAGAACAGAAATACCAGTGGTGGAGGGGTTGAGTAAGGTTGTTGGGTGGTTGGTGATTGGTGGTGTAGGGCGAGTGGATGGTGGGTGGGGCGGATCAGTGACCGTGTGGAGGGTCGCATAGAGTACAGAGAGACGGTCGAATTTCGACCAACGGTCGATCACTAGTAGAAATAATTGTGTTATCAGCATCTTTTGAATTTTCTACGAAAGAACGAACTGGTTGCAGTGTTCTGTCCTTTTCGGCGTGCTTGTTCATTACAGTGGCGTTAATTGGGGTGTTTAGTTCAGTAATATTATAGGATGCTTCTTCTTGATCACATTTTTTGTCGAAACCTAGTGGTAAACGCGATAATGCGTCTGCATTACCATGTTCGGAGGTTTTGCGGTACTTTACGTCGTATTGATAAGCCCATGAGCCTTATAACCCAACGTTGTAAACGGTTTGGTGTGAAGTGTGTAAAAATGCTAAAATACTAACAAGCGGCTTGTGGTCAGTAACCAAGATAAATTTCCTTCCATAAAGATATTGGTGGAAACGCTTTACCCCATTAGCGATATAGCCAAATAGAAAAAGAAGGATTATCTATTCTTTTTTTTATTTGTGTATATTGCACCTGATGTTTATAGAGGGCTTTCGATGCAAAAGCAATAGGGCGCTCACTACGTATGATGAGGCATTAGTGGCCAGGACCAATGGCAACTGATCATCGTAGTGCGTTAATTGGGTTGCGTTAATGACGTTGACGTTTTTTCGGCGAAGCAGGCTGATTGGAGCTGATTGTTGCGAATAATGTGGTATAAAATTATGATAATAATTAACCTTACCCATAAAAACTTCCACTTGCTCGAGATTTTGAGGAGGCTGAAGGTCTTTCACTGCTTTGGGCACTGATTCATCTGGCAACATACCATTAACACTGATTTTACGTCCAAGATATTCAAGTTCTTATTTTAACAATCATCATTTTTGTCGCTTGCATTTGATCCCATGACTCTGTAGAATGTTAAAAACTTGTTCTACTTGTTCCGTAGTTGTTGATGCGGTGATGATGATGTCATCGAGATAGTTGCCGCATCCTTCTACGCCTTAGAGTAGCTGCTCAAGATATTTTTGGAATATTGCTGGAGCTCTAGCTATTCCATATGGAAGACGCTGGTTAGTAAAAAATAACAAAGTCCATCGACAATGATGCCGACTAATTCACCATTTGGAACGCCGCCTCTCTTAGCAATTGTTCGCATACGTAAGCGATAATTATGTATCGGTTCTTCGTTGCGTTTCCACTTAGTATTGCGTAAAAGACGATAAATATCTTTATGTGTCGTTGCTGTTGCGAATTCGTTAATCAACATCAATATGAAGTCATTGTAATTGACAAACGGTTTAGCATAAAGTAAAGATTTGGAAGGATTCCGTAGTAAACGTCAAAGGCTCAGAAGTTTAAAAGGATCAGTAGCACCAGTCAACGTCATTATCTCCTCGAATTCTCGAAAAAAATCATTTACATCGTCGCCTAAAAAATTTTGGAAGAGCATGTTCAACGTCACCAAAATCTAGTTTACTGCTACCAACAGGTCCAATATTCGATTGGGTTAGTTGTCCCATTTATGTTAATAAAACCATCGTTTGTATTTGTTGGAATATTTCCACGCAGTTGTTCCACTTGACGCTGCAACAACAACAATTCCTTTTCACGTTTTAATATCTCGATTTGACGCTATAAACTCTCATTGCGCTCAACATTATCTGCTCGTTCATCTACAATGATTCGTTGATTAGTTTTATTGGCTTGAACACTTATGACCGTCTCATCTAATTCAGCCCGTTCATCTTCGCTTTCGGATTCAGTCACAATTTCCTCCGATTCCGGTATAATTTTATGTGCACCTCGTCTAGCTAGTGAGTTATTGTAGACATTTGCATCAAAAGATATTCCAGCGGAACTCAATATTGCACGAATTATGTTTTTAGTTGTTCTCGGCATTGAAAATGGCGTCACTTTTCCACTTTTTTTTCCAAAATAAAAAATTTCATAAATTTTAAGTCTATTTATTCGATACGGTTGTACCCCACATCTGAGTTGTAACACACTACCTTTATATTTCTTAATTAAAAAACACTTTATTTCAACGATTCATCAAAAAGCTTATACAAAAAAATGTCTTTTCGTCGGCAGTCGTAATAATATAATAAAATATAAATCTTCGTTTTTCTTCTTGCTAGAAAAAGATGGCAGCTCACTCTCGAGTATCGATTAGGGTACGTTAAACCTCGATAGTTGGATATTTCGATAGTATCGAATTTTTCTTAAAAAAAAAAAACAAAAGATGAACTATCGATAGTATCGGAAAAAATTAGCCAATAGAAGAGCTACATCAGTCTCAGCAATATTTTCTATTTTTAGTTATGGATAATTCATCATTTCAGTTTGTCACTTAAAAATAATTTCCAAAATGAACAAATTTGACAAAATTTCCTCCTTTTCCAATTCTGTGGGTTCTAAGTCAATTATCAACACCAACAACCACAAAAACAGACGGAAACCCCAATAAATCGAACGAAAAAAAGTTCGGCTAAATTATGGCAAACATTTGAATACATGAGAATATTAAAAAGTTTTATTTAGTTTTACTACCTTATATTAAACGTGTTTGTCATAAGTGTTAAAATTAGTGGTTAAGTTTATATATAGAAGGTGAAAGTTGAAGAGGTAAAGAGGAGATGGAAATTCCCTAGTTCTGTTTGGTTTTTCTTCGAAGTTTGCATTTATGGATCTTTTTATCTCTTCTTGTAATTATTGTGAAGTTATTGTTTTTCTTAATTGTCTGTTTGAGAACCTGGGTGTTATTTTTTTCTGAAAACGCTTTCGCCAACTTGCAGTTCCTGCGGTTCTCTTTCTTCATTTAAATGTTCAATTCTACTTTTAGTGACAGTTTCGAGATTATCCTGTATTTTAGGGTACAGGTTGTCAAGAAACTCATTGAGTTTAGACAAATACTCGTGTTCGTTTGAGAACTTTAGGGTTTTAAAAAATGTATATGGTCTGCCGAAGAATAATTCGTATGGTGTGTGTTTGGTTACCGAGTGAATTACATTATTAAGGTAGTATTTCTGCGTGGTCTGTACTGAGTTTGTCTTTCTTTCTTTTAGTGAGGGGAGTTACTCTATATATTTCTGTAAGAGTAGAGTGAAGCTGTATTGGTACTAAGCGACAGCTGTCGATTGACGATATGATCCACGTCACAGGGAGGCATGGTCGAACCGGGCGCACGCGTTAATTACGGCTGTGCTCGTCGGCAACCGGGGTGGGGTCTTGGTCCGCACACGCCTTCCACCATTAGCAAAAATACTTCCGCGTGCTGAGCAAAAAAAAAAAATAAACAAAAAAACCAGCTAATAGACCCAAAAATGAAAATATCATACGAGCGAAAATAGAAATGATGCCTGAATGTAGGAGGGAGCGAGTGCCAAGCCTACCAAAGGCGCTCCGCCCCCTTTCTCAACCCACCCTTCCATGGGTCCCCGATGTCTTGGGACCCCCATTAAGGTTAATCGCAACCTTGTAGTCATCTACGAGACCACGCAGCTGTAGGAGAAAGTCAAATAACGACTCAGTTGCACTTCATGTTTAATTATAAAAAAAATTTATTTTTACCAAAAAAATAATATTTACTTATGATAGGTATATAAATGTAGGCACATAAAATTTTATATTGGAAATGCCTGTACATTAAGGACCTACATCATTTAATTTAATGTATTCATTTATAGAGAGAGGAAAAAAAATCCTCGAAATTCATTTGATTAAAATGCCTGCGAATTCGGCACAAATCAATTTAAAATTAAATCTACCTATATATATAATTAGGCGTTGAAATTTCCCTTAGGGGATGCCTGGGAATTTTCAAAACATCAATAATAATAAGCCTAATCTCTATTGAAAAGGCATTGGAAATTCAATTTATTAGAACGCCGGCGAATTCGGCGTAAATAAAAAAAAAACAAATTCAGTATACATAGTTATATAAATAGGCATTGGGGAACTTCACTAAAGGAAAAGAAAAGGCCTGAGCTATATTAAATACAATTTACATCTATATTGAAAAAAAAAAGCATTGGAAATTCATTTATTGGAATGCCGGCGAATTCGGCATAAATCAATAAACTTTAAATTACATATATATACACACATATATATATATATATCTATATACATAGACATACTCATATAAATAAGGGTCCTTACATATATATATATGTATATATATATGTCTATATACATATATATATATTTAACCTCTATTTAAAAAAAAAATGAGAACCTTCATTACTTACTTGGATAACTTCCTCCGCGACGTCGGCAGCGCTGTCGATGAAGAAGAGGGTACCTGAAACATTGGTTTAAATTTAAATAGTTATAATCCCCTTTCTTTCGCGATCTCGTAGAGTATCGCAACCAAAGTTAACTCAATTTCAAACGCCTATACTTTTTTTTCTCAAAAAAAAACTAACGGACTCTCAAAGGTCTTTTCTTTTCTTTCATCACATCCCCCCCCCCTTTTTTTGACAATTTAATACTCGGGTACTATTCTAATTTTTGCAGGGCCGTTCTGGTGGGTCCTTTAAGGGTGTTCCTCTCAGGGCTAGGCTTCCGGCTCCCGGGTAGTCGCCAGCGTCACCACACATCTAGCGTTGGTTAACCGCTTGTCCATACGCGAACTATCCTTATTGGTTGTCCCGTTAGGCAGGAAATCTCGTTAATGGTTATATTTCCAGGTTTTTCTCCGTTTGCACGCTGGTTTTGGCAAGGGAAAAGGTATTTGCTAGTACGAATAAGCAAAGCACGAGAAACTGTTTTCTGACCGAGACCAGCGTGCAGCACTGTACACCTCCAAAAATCAACTGACTTCTCCCTTGTGATCGACTTCGAATTCAATTTTGACCTGCCGATTGCTTTTAGAGTGAAGAGCATATCGCACTGGAAAAAAAAATGTTTTTTTTTTTTATTCTTTGCGGTTTCCCTTTTGGGGTGACAACCAAACGAATGCCCGTTACCCCATTCTCCTTTGTGCTGCATGCGTGGCAAAATTGCATTCGTCTAAGCTGAACACGTATGTGTATATGTAAGCTTACCAGCTCTCGAATGGATGGAAGGAACTTGTCTGCGGCGCGAATGGGGGGAAGGAAAAACAAGAAAAATGTCTTTTTCTCTTTCAACGAACTACAGGGTGCACCACCTAATCCTACCATTACAAAGCCGCTCCACTGGGGAGTTGCTTGAAGTCTGCTGAAATGAGGTAAAATGTAGGATGATTTCGTCCTGCTTGAAGAAATCTTGAAATATGTTCGCGTTGAATTCCGATCCTTGGTCGCAAACGATTTTTTTTGGAATTCCGTATAGACCGATGTGTTGTTTAAGAAATTTAAGGATGGTTATGCTACTTCTGCAACTCAGTGTATAACTGCTGGCAAATCTGGAGAACTTGTCTATGGTTGTTAGTATTTGGTTGTTGTTAATGCTATAGATGTTCAAGTGTATTATTTCTTGAAACAAGGGGTTTTCTGGTGGGACATACTTTAACACTGGAGGGTTTCGATCGTATTTGACGAGTTTGCATTGTTCAAAGTAGTTGAGTAGTTGTATTTTACTAGAGGGAAGGGTGCCAAGACTTAAGAGTGTGTCTTTGTGCTGGATGTTTGGATATTTATATGGGTCAGATAATAAGGAATTAAATACATTTTTTTTGTGACTTAGTGCGTTGGCTTTAGTTTTGCATTTATCTTCATATGCGTAAACATTTTATGTGCTGCGCCACGTTTGCGATTTTCTTAGTTATTCTTTTACTAATTTCACAAAAATTAAGAAGCATACATGCGATTGTGAAAAACTTTTCGTGTCGTGTGGTCCAACTTCCATTATTTTCTCATACGTTGGTAGTTCCCAGCGTTGTATCAAGCACATCTCCTGAAGCCAACCTATTGGATTTTCTACAACTATATTTCTATCGTGTAACAGTGTATTATCTATGTTCAACTCTTTCGATTTTTCGGATTTTTGCGAAATGCCGGGTGATTTATCGTTTGTTTCTGTTGGATTTGTAGCTCCGAGAACAGATGGACTAGGTTTGACTATGTGTAAAGGTACATTTCTTAATATATACATGTTGAAGATGCCGTTTTTACATAATTCGTCTTCGACTAATGCGCCCATCCCAATTATATCCCCGCTTTTGATTGTTATAGTCCTATTTTGGAAATTTTCTCCGTTGATGTATATTCCATTTGGATTTTAGGTCGCTAATGCTAATTGTTTTGTTGTTAATTTGTTGCCTGGAAACTTATGATTTAGTTTCATTTTTGTTCGGAATGGTTTCATTGTTTATAGTGACTGTGCAATATTTATTTCTCCCGATAGTAGTGATACCCTGTTTTAGTCGAATCGATTCTTCAATGGCTACTCTTTCTAGCACCCAAGTAACTTTTTCCCACCATGATGATTCTTCGGGAATAGAGCGTAAGTTTTAGATAATCGTCTCAGATTATAGGGGAATTTGAGCAGAGCCAGGGGTTGCGGATGGGTTTTGTAAGCTCGCAGCGTTAGGTTGTTCGGTATTCATGATATCGGCGAGATAACCGGAGGAAGTAGGGCTTGAGGAATCGTCTTTTTCAGATATATCTGTGAGAAACGTTAAACTTCTGTGAGTGTTTCTACGTATGGTTCTAAGACTGTATGGAAAACTTTTCTTTTGCCTATCTTTGGGTTGCTTAGTCATCTAGATTTTATTAGTTTGTATAAAATTTTGTTTTGTTCAGTTTAATGTTTAATTTATTTTTGTACAATATAGAATATATGTGAATGGAGGTGAAATTATATTGCATATAAAAATCAACGACTTACATGCACCTTAAAAGCAGGAAAATCATCTTATGGTTGTTTTAATTTGATTCCCTCTGGTAATTTCTGGTGATGTATGACGTCGAGCAATTAGAGTTGGTGGGTCTTTCTTAGCTGGTAAACTTGCGTTGTGTTCGCACCGAGGAATTTCAATTAAATGTGATGGTGAAAAAAAAAACTGTAAATTTTGTACGCTTTTGCCTTATTTTTTCTTAGCAAAAATCATTTATCTGAATAGTGGTGCACCGAAAACAGAAATTGAAATTTGTTTCATTTTTCACATACTATCAAATTTTTTCGATTTTGGACTTTTTTACGGGATTTATTCTCTTAGCAATTAACCGAAAATCCACGTCAAAAAGACTGTAATTCAATTTACATTCACAAACGCACGAACTCTGTTGTTTTTCGGTCTAGTCGCACTGCTGATGACTGCGGTTGGCTTCTAACTTTTCTTCATACACTTCGACTCGCACAATTTTGATTTGCGGACTGCAATTAAGAAAACTCGTTCTCTTTTCGAGTTCATTAATTTTTGTTAAGTGATTCGATGATAAAGGGTCAAAACCCACTGTTTATATGAGATCTAATACAACCGTCACCGATCCTAACGACTGCGCCAGTTAAGTAATTAGAAAACGAATTTATCAAAAAAATATATTTATTGTGACCGTTCGGTCTGAGTTGTACAATACAAGTGAATAGTTTAAAATTCTTAAAAAATGCCGAAAACATTCCAGACACTAGCTCATCAAGTTCTTTGATTCGCTTGGGCAATTACGATGAAAATACATAATTGACGGAAAATGGAATTGCATAATTGACAAAATTGGGAGTACATCATTGCAGGTGTATCCGGTGATATGTGCTGGTGGAGTTGGGAGTTGTTGACTTTTAAGACTTTTTTTCCTAACTATTTAGGAGTAGGGTGTTGGTTTTTTTTTTTGTTTTATCCGTTCGTTCTCATTTGTTTTGATTTGATTTGATTTGATTGAATAAAAAAAAGGGGCATTAAGGTAAAGGCGACGTAACTCGCGCTTTTACTCCGATCTGGACGTGATTTCGAACTCTTACATTTCCATTACAGTCGCACAGTGCAGAAAAATCAAAAAAAATTCACTAAAGGAACTGGGTCATCGATGTCGACCATCTTTACCACATGCTTTGATAGGTGATAACTATTTTTACAAGAATATCGACCGGTAAAATGTAAGTGACAATATCTTTACTAATCATACGCCAACGGCTACCGTAAAAGACCGTCCGTCCTTCTCCAGGACTTTCAATATTCCCCTTGGGATCCTCTTCGGCTAGTGGTCAAAAAAAAACAATTTGTTATGTCGAACAGTTCAGAATAAAGACTTACGGGAGCTTTCCTCCAAGCCAAAGTAGCAACCTCCTTACAGGAAATGCAAAATCTTTAAATCACTAACTTATCAATTTGTTATAGGGAAAACTATATTTTCCATTATCAGCCAAAATCCAGGTGTAATCACCACGTTGAAATTTATCGTCGCCACGAGTACGCACTAATTTTGGAGGTTATCAAATTGGTTTGTGACTCTTCGAACTTCGACAATTCATTAATAGTCAAATACAAGTTAAGAAAAACTCCAAGAATCTTGGTTTATTTTATTATAGTATATTACATAACGAGCAAGAAAAGTGGTGCTTATCGTGCGAGTTTAAAGCATGAAGCACGTCGGCAATCTAACGAGCACGATGAGCACTTTTCTGCGAGTAATGTATGCTATTTTTCACACGACCAAGCCGGTTTTTCTGCTTAATCGATTATGTGCAAAATTACTCTGAGAATGTGTGTTCGCTGTGACTGCAGTAATAACAAAAGTATTTTATATGATAAAGTAACTAGAGTGTGTAAAGGCTACTTTCGAAGCTAGGTTATACATAGTGTATGAAACAGTCACTTTCGTCTATGGGCGTGTGAAAAATATTTATCCGAGGCAAATCAGCGATAACAGACAAGCCAAAAAAATTGTTTGCAATACGCTAATACTCTCCCGCAGCAGCGACACCACCTGCTCTGCTGATCACTCAAATCAAACTCCTCGAAAAAAGAATTTTCACGAACGCATAGTGACTGGGTCCTTTGGTATTTTTCTTTCTACTTTTTTTTTTGTCATTCTCCTTTGTGCTTTGCCTACGTGTAAAAAGCGCATCGGGCTTTAACTTGTTGCACACACATGTATGTACATATATGTACTAAATTAACTAAACATAAGGTCTTGGTCGGGATGTTGTACCATGGAATTTTCGAAAATCGAAAATTATCGACTCGCGTTAATGAAACTTTTCTATCACTCAAATTAATTCAAGTGAATTTATATGAGGTTACAGTCAAAAAATTAAAAATTAATTATTATTTATTCTAATTATAAAAAATATTAGACACTTGTATTAGCAGTCATATACATTGCAATTAACTTGCTTTTGGTTTGACAAATCCATTAAATTAAATCGATCGCGTAAAAACCTTCTTTCTAAATAATAGCTAACACTATTTTCACTTTCCCCCCTGCGGCGAATCATTATCTCAACCACTTAATGCAATATTCATTATAGTTTTTATTAAAAACATAGTTTATTTTTTACCAAACACGTATTATCTTGCAATTTTTGGTGCACAAATGAAACGCCAAAATAAAATTTTTGTTGTCGTTTGATTTTCGAAAAAGTTTTGCCACATTGGTAATTCAATCGCATTCGATAATATTACAACATGCCAACTTTTTATATTTTCGAATCGAATTCGATTCATGTGCATGTTTTGAAATTCCACCAAGCGTCAGCTTTGCCGTTCGAGAAAGAATTTCACCAAAAATACACTTAAATTCAATGAAATTTTATTTTGTAATCCAAATTTATTTCATTGCACGTTTATTTAATAGCCGCACTCGTCTATTAATCTATTACTTAAATAATTCATCGTATCGTATAAATAAATGATTTTATAAACGAAAGCAGCAAACTACAAAATGGCTGTGGCAACCGGGATTTTGCTGCTTTCGCTTATTTCGTATATTTTGTTCAATTCAATTCAATTACTTACTTGTTGATTGTTATTGCAAATAATCCAAATCACCAAATCAGCCAAACTATATATGAATGTTAATGATAAGTATAATAAAACTGAACACTTTAAAAATTGAATTTGAAAAATTCCGCCGGTAACAAGTCACACTCCACCTCAAGACTTCAAGTTGGATTATGATATTATCTACTATTGGTAGGACGGTCGGTCGCACTCATGCACAAATAGGCTGATGCATTATATGCAGTTTGTAGATGAGTGCGGGTGACATGGCAACATTGTGGTTGATTGATTGTTGATGATGACAAGGAGGGGGATTATTCGCATTGTGGTGAGAACTGCCCATCATTAGAATAACAGATACAGATAATAGGTGCGTTCCCGTCCTTTTTGTAGTGACAATTAGAAAAAGAGGAAATTAACAGAAAAGAGTGAGCGCACATGGAAAAGTACGGAAGCGCGCATAAAACCACAAAACTGTCTGGTGGCTTGGTGGGAAATGCGTTAATATCGCGCTTAGCCTAAAATTCAAATATTGCACGGCGTAACAATATTCGGTGTGTTCACTGAGTAACTATACTCGCTCGTACTCTGCTTTACGCTGATATTTTTATCAGAGTAAAAATAGCAAACTGTGTGGGTATACACTGTGTGACTGTATCGTGCTCGGTTCACAATAAAAAAAAAGAGCAGGGTAGGCTGTGTCGAAGAAACGGCCGTGGGTTTTGAGCGTGACAACGTCTGTCCGGGACGAAAGAAAAGAAAACAAAGATCTTGTTGTCTGTGGAACATAAACACGGACGGATATATTAAAATTTTTAGTAGATGCTTTTTATGCTTTTTTATCTTTTTATTTAACCAAGCCTTTTCCACATCACCCAATGGGGTAAGGTTTCAGATGGGTTTTTTTTACATGCTCTCCCCAGTAGGCATAATGCATGGGTTCTAGAAAGAACTTTTTGTGGCTTAAAATCGTAACTCGAAGCACCTCAGCTGTTAGGGCACTATCGCCAGACGTAGATCAAGATATATACAGCATATTTCATTCCGTCTTATGCACATTCGCTTTAACCCTCAATAGACCGCACAGTCCCCCGGGTGGGTTTTCACCCAAAACCCCCAAAATTTTAATAGAATACGTAGAGCTAGAAGCTCCCTGACATTTCTACAAATTCTTTTTAGATGATTTTAAGATATTTTTGAATTTTGTAAGATTTACCTGTAAAGCTGCAGACTTGATTTTTCGCAACTACCTCCTTATAGACGGCAGAGTCCCCGGGTTGCCTAGTATATATTCCCATTCAAATTTTATCCAAATCTAGAATTGAGTGAATAAAGGTGTTTTATTTTATAATTTTTTGTATTTATTTTTAATTATAATGATTTTGTTAGCTCATTGCCAAGGTAAGCATTTTACTATGCGTTGGGTGTGCTCATCGCACACTGGTTTGTTGCATACCATGCATCGCTTTCGTGTGTTGCGCTGGCGTGAGCAAATATGGCATTTTCCTTGCGTTTTTATACGGCCAGATGAATCCTTTTCAGCTACCACTTGCATCGAACCTGGCCAGGTATGCGTGTAGCCATCGGATCTAACACGAGATGTGTGTTTGCGCCAAGTGCGAAGCAAATTTGATGATAAATACTTGTGCGAGATGTCGTATCACAATGGGTTTCAATAAAAAAAAAAGCAATTTTGCTAACTCTTTCGTAGTAAACTCATAACGTGTCGTGGTGCATAGTAAATCGCTGACGGGTGCGGAGTTGACCAGCTTTGCTCTATACCTTTACCGAATTCTTAGAATTCTTAGAGCACACGCAATGTTATTGGCGCGTCCTTTTATTCTTTAGATTTTTGCCAAAGAATAACACAACAACACAACACAATAACTTTTTTCATCTAAATTCCATAAAATCACTCAGCATCAGCATGCCATGAAACTCTTATTAACGTGTGAATGAACACACACGATTACAGCTCCGCTCCACAGCGTTTGAAAATTGAAATGGCAACCCCTCGACCTGGTTTGACAAATCCATTAAATTAAATCGATCGCGTAAAAACCTTCTTTCTAAATAATAGTTAACACTATTTTCACTTTCCCCTCTGCGGCGAATCATTATCTCAACCACTTAATAAGATTGCAATATTCATTATAGTTTTTATTAAAAACATAGTTTATTTTTACCAAACACGTATTATCTTGCAATTTTTTGGTGCAGCAAACTACAAAATGCCTGACAAAATGGCTGTGGCAACCGGGATTTTGCTGCTTTCGCTTATTTCGTATATTTTGTTCAATTCAATTCAATTACTTACTTGTTGATTGTTATTGCAAATAATCCAAATCACCAAATCAGCCAAACTATATATGAATGTTAATGATAAGTATAATAAAACTAAACACTTTTAAAATTGAATTTAAAAAATGCCGCCGGTAACAAGTCACACTCCACTTCAAGACTTCAAGTTGGATTATGATATTATCTACTATTGGCAGGACGGTCGGTCGCACTCATGCACAAATAGGCCGATGCATTATATGCAGGTAAGGTTTCAGATGGGTTTTTTTACATGCTCTCCCCAGTAGGCATAATGCATGGGTTCTAGAAAGAACTTTTTGTGGCTTAAAGTCGTAACTCGAAGCACCTCAGCAAGCTACTGCTGCCTCTGAGAACTTGATCAGATATATCAGCCATAGATGGAGTTTAGGCATGCATATATGATGCATATACCACTGGCGTACCAGCGCCAGCTGTGGGACTTCCAGAATCCTGGTTACCCCATGCATAGTTTAAATCTAATAAGGATATGACTTATCACACCACGAAAGATAACCGTGTTGCCCCTTATCGGGGAAGGAATCTTTGAATTGATAGGTACGTCCGAAGATAGTTCTAAAGCTGTTTTCGTTAGTATTATAAAATATAAAAAACTAACTTATAATGGTTAGAATCTTCCCATGTAAATTCTTTAACCTGAGGCCATATCACTTCCATATTTGTCTAGAAAGTGTTGTCATCATATTATCATTATATACAAAAGTGTATATGTGGAAAAGTACCGTATGGTACTGAAAGGATATTTAAGAGTCATTATTCTATAAACAATGAGAAATGAACCGTATATTAAAGATTACTGTTTGATTTTGTATTAGTATACAGTCAGTACAATGATAAGCATAGTTAATTTAATAAGAAGTGAATGGCGAACCGTCTGTTATATAAAGATAGAAGACAAACAGAATGTTAAAAAAAAGCCGAAAGGGAACAAGCAGACAATGAACCAAAAGAAAATGTCACTAATAACCTTCTCTATAGAATGTCCAACTGTTTTGCTTTTTAAGAATACATGCTCAAAAGAGAGCTAAATCCATATAAAAATTTCCTATTTTTTCTCGTTTCGTTTCTCTCGTTACGCTGTTGATCACTTAACAGTGTCTCACAACAGTGTTAGCATTAACATTTTACTTTTTGAACATGCACCCCCTTATACCTTGTAGTTGTCACGTCAAAAATGAGATAGGCTGCCAAAGTCATTATATCGACCATGTTGATGGCCAGCGGCCATCGATCGGTCTTTCTCTTGCAGGAATATGCTGTTACCTGACAAATGAAACAAAATAGAGAGATTGATACCACTGAAACGTGTGAGATAAATGCTCACCAACTGATCCATGGTGTCCACACCGCCTTTCGTCTTGTTATAATCCAATATTATCTGCGGCTTGCCGCTTATAGCGTCGGACTCGGAATCAACGTGCATCGAAGATAACAGGATCACATTTTTTTTGTGCTTTGCGGTATATGCGACCATTGTACAATTCTCGCGGTACGCGAAGACAGATGTACCGACATTATCCCCTTTCTTCCATATTAGTTCCTTGGCGATATAGCGTTTGTCCTTGCGCAATGTTCCAATGGGGGTCAATTTACGAGTTGCAAGCATTTCAGCCAGAGGCAATGTAGTGAAAAAGTTATCAGTGGTGATGTTTCGGCCGCTGTTTTCATATGGTTTCACTAACTGAAGAACAACATTCTCACCCATATAACGTGCCCTATCGGCTCCGGGTTGCCTTTCCAGATAGATGATGCCGCCTAACGGATAATGTGTTTTCGCGTCGGCGGCCCAAAAAACCCATGAACAGCAATACAGCCAAGAATGCGTCGAATTCGATCTCATCAATATTTTGCCATTGACGTTCATCGCGATGTGGATTTTTTTTATTCCATAAGGCCATACACATTACGTGTACAAATATCACCCGGGGGACTCCGCCGTCTGTAATGTTTTTTTATTTTGCCGTTTAGTAAGGGTTAAGTGGTCTGATAAGTTAGACGTATTCCCACTGGTTTTATATTCCTTATTGCAAATATTACACTGAGCAAAATTACCACATACACACGTGATCTTTTATTCATTTTAAAAACACAACAACAATCAATTAACTAAACAATCAACAATTATACAAGTAAAAATCAGTCGAATATTATCAAGATTATGGCCTTTTTAAATGAAATAAATAACAAAAACGTTTTGACTTTTAAAATAATAATATTTTATACTTTTCTCAAACTGCACACTGCGACACTGCACACTGTCATGATTAATAACTCAAAAGGAATAAATACAAGAGACACAAAAACTAGACACGCTTAGCAGAATATACACACATATCTACACGTACGTAGTGAAATTCTTCACACTACGTGTTTCATAGTGCAATCCCGCTCTAACCGGTGCCGATCTCATGTTGATCTCAATGCCTTTTGCACTTACAGGAATTCTACATAAAATGCATCACAATCTGTACACTATAGAAAGAAACTTAATACAAAATACACTGTAAGAAAACTCCTGTAACTCAAACAAATATATTATGAAATAACAATTTTGAAATTAAAGCCACCAAACACGAACAATTAAAGCTGCGTTATGAAGTCAAATGACAGTTTTTATGACATAAGTGCCTATGAACGTGGTATAAAATGTAGTATAAAATATCGTAATATGTCAATAGAAAAATAACAGAAAAAAAAAACAAATTTTTAGATGTATGTACACACAAGTGTCTGTCAAAAAGTTAAAACCCATAGGAATGCACTATTCAAAATACAATTTCCCTAACAGTAATTAAGCTGTGTCGCGTCGGACACTAGCAAAAGGATGGAGACGTGCTCTCCACTAAAAAACGAAATGAATTCTGTTTGATAAAAGAATGATTTGAATTAAAAACACTTATCATTTCTATTTTAACTTTTAAAATCTTTAATTTCCCTTTTTTCTTAGTTTTAATTTTAAACAGTTTCCGTCTTCAATAGAACAAGTTGCATCCACATCGATTGCTAATAATGCTAATCTGTCAACAAAATCTCTCTCCTTTTTAATCATTAGGCTTGTTTACAAAGATAAAAAATCCTGAACAAATTCTCCAATTAAATCAAAAACTTAGTTTTTTTTGGTTTTTTTTTTTTTTTAAAAAAACAATTTAATTCAAACTTTAAATTAATGATTTTGACGCCAGTTAACTTACAAGTACAATTTAAGTTTTAAACAATCAGAATTTTAACAGAACAACACAAGTACAATTTAAATTTAACTCTTGACACGCGATTTTTCCAATTACATATCTTATTATAAGTTGGCGGGATTCCCAAAAGAAATCACGTCACGCAATATCCCCCAACTACGATATAACATTCTATCGGCTCCGAGGATGGCGCAAATAACTAAAGACACCAGCACTTTAACACCGAGTATACTCGAGTACGAGCAAAACTGTCCCATATTAAGTATAGGTCCAGCTATTACTAAATCAAATGGGGTTTTTTATTTTTATTACTGCAAACAGAAAAATTCACACAAAATATAACATAACTTACTTGCTTAACGTTCTCCATGACGTCGGCAGTGCTGTCGATGACGGTGAAGACCCAGGCTATAAGAGGGTGGTTAGTTTCCATTTGACGAATAACGAAAAAACGAAAAAAACCATCCAAAGTCGTAGCTGGATCGCCACGAAATCAAACATCGGATATACAGGGGGGTCACCATAAAAAGCTTCATCATAAAAATTTTCGAAATCAAGACACTCTATGGTAAAGGGTGTACGCCATGGTTGCCGTTTTGGTAGATTCCTACCAAAATTGGTAGGTTTTTACAGCTATGGTAGGTTGATAGGCTTTAATTCGATTTGGTAGGTTTTTTTACAATTCTAAAGCCTATGAAACAAACATTTTTTAACAATTGACATAAGAAATCGAAATTATTTCCAATCAACTCATAAACATTTGTGTCAAACAAAAGTACACATGGTAAACAGAGACTAATTGAATCAACTTACTTAAAGGCTTTGGGCGCGTTTTGTGAAGTTGTTAGCCCTGTTCGCAACATGTCGTAGCCGAAAGTAATTTCTTTGATTGGCTTTGTGTAGTATATTTTTTTTGCGTTGTGCTGATGCTTATTACCACAATTCATTTTTATAAATTGTTTATAAATTCTCTCAATTAGCAGATTGAATCTAAAAGTTTGCTACTGCTGTGAGTTTAAGGATTGTAGAGAAGAAAAAAAATTAAATTCAAATTGAAGCGTTTATAAACGAGGCGAGGAAAAGCGGTAGTTTCAGTATCAAGTCTGCCTAGCTGAGCTTAGTCTTGTGTTCTTTACAATTAACCGCAACTTAACAATTTTACTTATGAATTTTTTGCCGAATTTGCTCAAGAATGAATGTTGTCCAGATTCAAAAATAGCAAAGTCCATAAAGTGTTGCAGATCATAGGCGACTGAACTGGCCGAAGTTTTGGGAAACAAAGCCAAGGAAAATATTGTTTCAAACTGCAAAATTCTCCTTAAATCACTATTCTATTCTATTTAGTCTATTTAAGAATCACTTCTCTTCAAGAAATTAATTATAAGGACACTAATAATTATTTGCCAACTGAGGAAGTTTTTGTTGGAAGCTCTTCGCTCTTCGTACATTACAAAAAGTGAAATAACAAAAATTCAAACAAAATTACAATAAAAACAAATATTCTAAACTTTTATATCGAACTCTTTGATCAATTCATGCTAAGATTTCATTTTAACAACATTAACTTGAAATGCTTATGCATTATAACTCCTCAAAAAGCCATGAACCAGGACCATGAAATATCCACTTTACCTTTAGTATCAGAGTTTTCTTATTTGGTCGAATGTAACACTGAAAATATCGGGATACAATGAAAGCTCCTAAGATTTTCGAAAACCAACCTGAACGCTTCTATGGACATTAATCAGTTTTGGATAGAAGTTGGTGACATTCAAAACGGGATGAATGAACTTTGCTTTAAGGTTTTAACCAATTTCGTATTCAATTTATTGACCCTACCTCAAAGTTCAGCAGCAGCGGAATGGAAATTTTTCGATTTGTCCCTTATAAAAACCAAACGGAGGAATAAGCTGGGATTCGATATTATCAATAGTATTATTATGTTATCAAAATAATTGGCTTCCGAACGCTAAAATGAACCTTATTATGTCTGGTCAGCCAACAATAGCTTTTTAACTATTTGTGGTAGTAACTATTTTTTCGTTGTCTCTGTTTAGAGTTTATTTTTATTTTAATTTAATCTAATTAGCTTTATTATAGACGTTTTTAGTTTAAAAATTATTACGTACATTTATCCAACTTTCGGTCTTTCGGACGTACATCCAAATGAATGAAAATATTACGCTATCGCAAGACAAGCCCTAACCAGTTGTTTAAAAACAAGTCCCATCAAATTTTGACAAATACGACACGAGAAACGTATAAACGTACATCCGCACATCCGAACAACCGAACATCCGTACATCCGTACAAATGTACACACGTTCGCTGAAAATTTGTCATGTCCTCTGAATATAAGCTTGGCCCTTCGGGCTCGCACTAATATTAGTATTGATATTCAAAGTCTTTGCTTCAGCTGCGTAACTGATGTGACCGACACGAAATATTTCATCACAAAATTCTCAATAAAGTGTCAAGTGTCAAAATTTGATCCGCTATTTTTTTAATCTTTATTATCAGCAACGTTTCCCAAAAAACATATTGCCGCCGTCTACTGTTTACAAACAAACGCAAAACTACTCGTATAACATCATCATCATCATTATCATCTTTTATTGCCCAGAAAAGTTATTGCCACCGCCAATAATTTACTTAGCGACTAGCGAGCAATGCGTAACTAAAGCCAAAGAGCAAACCGAAGCGCGACCACAACAACAACATACAGAGCAAATTTTTCGGTCATCATCGCGGTCCCCAAACGGTAGCAGCAGCGATGTATGCGATTCGACGCACTTGGCGACGAAGTAGGTACATGAACCCTTCAAAGCAATAAAATCCCGTCCAAAGCGTGCTGGCCTGAAATTTACGATCGGTCGGTCGCATTTGTCGTAAGAAAATAGCGAATATGTGAGTAACTACATCGTCAAAGCAAACCAGCGTTCCTTTGAGGACGGGAACTCTTTAGGAAAAGGGATAACTTTTAACCAATGAAACAAAAATACTTTCAAATTTATATATATGAAGTTTATATTCATTTATTTACATATTGATCATTTGTTATTAATTCAAAAAATCTCCAATGAAAAGGAAAGCACCCCGTTCGTTTTTATTATGTAATTTGAAGACTTTCTTCGCAACATCTTGAGGAATTTTGTAAGCGAGAGCGAGCTGAAAGGAACATAAAATAAATTAATAATAAAAATACTGTACATATATTGTACATAATAATAAATCATTTGTAATAAAACGAAAAGTTTTATTCAAAGATAATTGAATTAAAATTTTATTAGAAAACTCGGCTTACCCTTCTAATGGCGTCGCAATCATCTTTCGTCATACGCATCTTCGAGACGGTTGCCGGAAATATCTCTAATTCCTGTTCCAGGTAAATGAACGCGTGAAGGTTGAGTTCATCTACAAACTCGGAGAGATCGACCTGAAATGGGTCTGGTTCAGGTTCCATTTTAACTTCCATAGAACCTGCAAAAAAATGGGGAAAAATATAAAACAATTGTTCACCAAATATCAAACAATAATAACGAACTTACCACACTGGCGTCGCGATCATCTTTCGTCATACGCATCTTCGAGACGGTTGCCGGAAATATCTCTAATTCCTGTTCCAGGTAAATGAACGCATGAAGGTTGAGTTCATCTACAAACTCGGAGAGATCGACCTGAAATGGGTCTGGTTCAGGTTCCATTTTAACTTCCATAGAACCTGCAAAAAAATGGGGAAAATATAAAACAATTGTTCACCAAATATCAAACAATAATAACGAACTTACCACACTGGCGTCGCGATCATCTTTCGTCATACGCATCTTCGAGACGGTTGCCGGAAATATCTCTAATTCCTGTTCCAGGTAAATGAACGCATGAAGGTTGAGTTCATCTACAAACTCGGAGAGATCGACCTGAAATGGGTCTGGTTCAGGTTCCATTTTAACTTCCATAGAACCTGCAAAAAAATGGGGAAAATATAAAACAATTGTTCACCAAATATCAAACAATAATAACGAACTTACCACACTGGCGTCGCGATCATCTTTCGTCATACGCATCTTCGAGACGGTTGCCGGAAATATCTCTAATTCCTGTTCCAGTTAAATGAACGCATGAAGGTTGAGTTCATCTACAAACTCGGAGAGATCGACCTGAAATGGGTCTGGTTCAGGTTCCATTTTAACTTCCATAGAACCTGCAAAAAAATGGGGAAAAATATAAAAAAATTGTTCACCAAATATCAAACAATAATAACGAACTTACCACACTGGCGTCGCGATCATCTTTCGTCATACGCATCTTCGAGACGGTTGCCGGAAATATCTCTAATTCCTGTTCCAGGTAAATGAACGCATGAAGGTTGAGTTCATCTACAAACTCGGAGAGATCGACCTGAAATGGGTCTGGTTCAGGTTCCATTTTAACTTCCATAGAACCTGCAAAAAAATGGGGAAAAATATAAAAAAATTGTTCACCAAATATCAAACAATAATAACGAACTTACCACACTGGCGTCGCGATCATCTTTCGTCATACGCATCTTCGAGACGGTTGCCGGAAATATCTCTAATTCCTGTTCCAGGTAAATGAACGCATGAAGGTTGAGTGCATCTACAAACTCGGAGAGATCGACCTGAAATGGATCAGGTTCATGTTCTATTTTAACTTCCATAGAACCTGCAAAAAAATGGGGAAAAATATAAAAAAATTGTTCACCAAATATCAAACAATAATAACGAACTTACCACACTGGCGTCGCGATCATCTTTCGTCATACGCATCTTCGAGACGGTTGCCGGAAATATCTCTAATTCCTGTTCCAGGTAAATGAACGCATGAAGGTTGAGTGCATCTACAAACTCGGAGAGATCGACCTGAAATGGATCAGGTTCATGTTCTATTTTAACTTCCATAGAACCTGCAAAAAAATGGGGAAAAATATAAAAAAATTGTTCACCAAATATCAAACAATAATAACGAACTTACCACACTGGCGTCGCGATCATCTTTCGTCATACGCATCTTCGAGACGGTTGCCGGAAATATCTCTAATTCCTGTTCCAGGTAAATGAACGCATGAAGGTTGAGTGCATCTACAAACTCGGAGAGATCGACCTGAAATGGATCAGGTTCATGTTCTATTTTAACTTCCATAGAACCTGCAAAAAAATGGGGAAAAATATAAAAAAATTGTTCACCAAATATCAAACAATAATAACGAACTTACCACACTGGCGTCGCGATCATCTTTCGTCATACGCATCTTCGAGACGGTTGCCGGAAATATCTCTAATTCCTGTTCCAGGTAAATGAACGCATGAAGGTTGAGTGCATCTACAAACTCGGAGAGATCGACCTGAAATGGGTCTGGTTCAGGTTCCATTTTAACTTCCATAGAACCTGCAAAAAAATGGGGAAAAATATAAAACAATTGTTCACCAAATATCAAACAATAATAACGAACTTACCGCACTGGACAACACAACGCACGACGCACGAAACTACAGACGAACTGTGCCTGTCTGCGCCACATCAACAAGTGATCGCAAAATCAAAATATTACGCACATGCAGAGGAACTTTTGTTCGAATTTCTTTGCTCTTTGCTGTGTGTGCACAGTGGAATGGGAGAGCGGAGAGCGGACAGTGCATTCTCGATCGATATCCACGCACAGAGCACAGAATCATGGTTGCCGCTCCCGAAAAAAAATCCTACCAAACTTCCCAATAAAACCTACCAAAGCGAAATTTATGTTTTTAAATAACGTAAAGCTTAAAGCAATAATAAATAATAATAAAAATTGTATTTAAGCGCGTTGTTTTTGAAGAAAAAAGCAATTTGATGTATATTTGTTTTCTTTTATATTTAGTTTACTTACAAGTAAAGTGGTTAATTTAGAATTTAAGCAACACGTTATATTAATAAAAATAAACTTATATTAATTATTATTAATTTTTAAGACTTTATTTAAATTTTAATTTAATCTAATTAGCTTTGTATTAGACTTTTTTAGTTTAAAATTTATAATGTAATTTTATCAACATTTCGATCTTGTGGACCATTATCAAGGCAAAAGATAAGTTATAAATAACTTTTCTGACTATTCAGAAATTAAATTTAACTTAATCTTATAATCTCAAAGTTCACTTTTCTGACTATTCAGAAATTAAATTTAACTTAATCTTATAATCTCAAAGTTAAATTTAATTTCTGAATAGTATAAAATTTATTTATAACCTATCTTTTGCTTGATAATGGTCCACTAGATCGAAATGTTGATAAATTTACATTATAAATTTTAAACTAAAAAAGTCTAATACAAAGCTAATTAGATTTAATTAAAATTTAAAGAAAGTCTTAAAAATTAATAATAATTAATATAGGTTTATTTTTATTTATATAACGTGTTGCTTAAATTCTAAATTACCCAATTGTGAATTTTGTTAATTTTTATTATATGTAACGTTACCTGAAATGAAGTTTTAAGTGATTATTATTTTGTAAGTAAACTAAATATAAAAGAAAACAAATATACATCATATTGCTTTTTTCTTTAAAAACAACGCGCTTAAATACAACTTTTATTATTATTTATTATTGCTTTAAGCTTTACGTTAATTAAAAACATAAATTTCGCTTTGGTAGGTTTTATTGGGAAGTTTGGTAGGATTTTTTTTCGGGAGCGGCAACCATGGTGTACCATGAGAAACTTCACTTATTAATATTTAAAGGCTCCCCTCTTTTTTTATAATTTTACAATCGAATGCACCGAGAATTTTTACTATTAAAATAGAAATAACCTAAGGTGATGCAGTAGCATAGTTGTTTATTAGGCAGTATATATATATTTTTTTTTTTTTTGAAAAGCTGTGCTACCGGAACTCTTAGCTACCTTCTCTACTTCTGCTGTTTCTGTCGTTATTTAGGCTGCAAGAAATTTTCCATGGCGGGGGTCACGGCGTTAAGTCATCTCGTTGCCCAGTCATTGCTTCTTTGAATTCGTCAAAATAGGTGATGTTGGTTCCGTATTTAAATCTTTATCGCCAAAACTAGCGATATTTGATTTCCTAATTTAAGTAAATGTTCGAAACGTTAGTTCGAGAACAAACTAGACAGTTCAGCTTTTGTGAAAGTTACGGTTGGCAATTTACTCGTTCAAATTGACTCTACCTAGTACTTGCCGTCTCTATTGCAGATATTTGTCACTGATACGCGTCGGCAGAGAAGATGCCCTCTGTCGTTGTTGTCGTCGTTTTGATTCTATTGGTTCACCGCGAAATTAGTGAAAATTGTCGCCAATGAATTAACGTAGCAGTTTTCTTTATTGTTAATTTTTCCACCCCTTTCTTTTCGACAAGGGGGAAACAATACAATTACTAGTGTGGAACTGCTGGGGCAAAAAAAAGTTCACGTATAACACCTTCAGAACTATTGTTACGGAACGACAATATATTTTTTTTTAAATTTCGGTCAGCGGACGCGCTCAGAATAGCGACCGAGAGCTGCCGGTGAACACAATCTAGATCATTTGAAATTAAAAAAAAATGCGTTTTATATTTTCGGAAATTCCGCGGCTGGTGGTTGGACAGTTGCCTTGCCTTTGCTTTCGGTTTTTCGAGATTTTATAAAGAATATTAGCAAGCTCGGAAGACGGATGACTCAAGTTTTTGCAAAAATATAAAATTCAGGCTGACAGCGTTGAATTTGAACAACTCGGTTTTTTTGTGCTCCGACAATGCGTCGTTACTGTGCTATAGACAAAAACTTAATAATCACCCCTATTGCGATTGTCACGTCGATCATTAATCGACACGACTCTGTTGAGTTTTTCGATAACTTTTCAATTGTGATTTTTATTTAAGTGTCAAATTTCTAAAATAATCTCATTGCTCAAATTAATTATTGTGTTATTTATTTACTTAAATATATATAAAAAGAAAACAGTTAAAATATGAATTCAATAGAATTGTTTTTTTAATGAACATGATGATAGGTTAAAGAAAATTGAAATTACAAGGAAAAGAAGATTATTAAGGGATTTATCTAATCCTTTAGAATCAGACGAACGCAAGTAAGTGTTTTATTGCATATTTGTTTAGTTTTTGGTATCGATGTGTTATAATAAAACCCTCATTTAGTTTTAGAAATTTCTTCCGACTTTCCAAAAGCGCATTTAAAGATTTATTGGATGATCTAAATCCTAAGTTGAAAGAAATGAAACGATCATCGGCAGTTCCGAATATTTTAAAACTTGCCGCAGCACTAAGATTTTTTTCCGAAGGACCATATCAGAAAGGTGTGGAAAATGCCTTCAACTTAGGATTAATACAACCAACGTTCGATCGCTGTCAATCGAAATCGACAGTCATAATACAATTTTTTTGCAACGTCGACATATCGACATCGACGTGACAATCGCAATAGAAAAATGTAACTGAAGTAAAGTTACTTTGAAAAAATTTGTTTTAATTCCGGCCAACTTGCCAGAATGAGACTTAGAATAAAAAGAAACAAAACTTTTACACCAGTGAAAAGAAATGAACTTTATTTGCTGTTGGTTGAACCAAGTCAAAACTAAATCTGAATCTGTACTGATCTTACAATTCTAATTTATAGATAAACCTCGGTTGCCAAAGAATCATGCGTATTGCATATGGACTCCGAAGGCCAAGATACAAAGCGCGTGTAGACTATTAAGTTATTAAATGAACGGATGGTCCAGCTACGATTCTGGCCACCTGAATAAACAAACGATTCTGCAATATTTAAGACTACGTGACCAAACGCGAAATTATGATTAGGGTTTTATTCAACAAAGTTGTGCGCAACTTGAGGCACGTCCTCGTGGCTAAATTTAATATTACGATTCGTATGATTCTTTGGTTTTACAATGTTGTGGTATGTATATATAATGATAAGAAGAATACATATTATAATAAAAATTGCTCCTGCGTAAGAAGTATGTTTTACCAATTTTTTGTGGTTTAAATGTAATTCTTGTAAAGTAATGTTATCTAATATATTTTTATGTATAATTTTGTCGATTTCTGGTAAAATAAAATCTTCATTTTTGTTGTGCCAAGTGGCTTGAATTGTTCGGTTATTTAATTGGATTTTACAATTTTCAATTTTAATTAAATTATTACCAATTACATTCGTTTTTACTAATCCACAGTTATTAATTAATTCTTGTTTTTTTATGTTTTTGGTGATTATGGAATTTTCGTTTAATCGAACTATTTCTTCTATAGTATTTATTCTGAGATTACAATTCACTTTATTACTGTTCATTACATTTTTAATGCATTCGTTGTTAATCGGAAATAGTTTGCCATTTTTAATTATCATAGTATCATTGTTTTCTAGAATAAATTTTTCGTTTATGTTGTCAAAATCGAGTTCTTCAAATCGTTCGTTGGGAATAGGAATGATTTTATATATTAGTTTAGGATCGGAATATATAGGTAAGGATAAAATAAAAATTAGTAATTCGTTTTTCTGCCATAAGGATATTTTGATCGTTTCTAACTCAAGGGTATAGATGTGTTCAAATGACTCAATATCGAATAGTCTCGGGTTGAATATGCCAATTTTGGCTAAAGTTATTGATAATTGGATTTCTTTAATGTGGTTATGATACTTAAGAATATTAAAAACATGTGCATTATCCTGAAACTATGCTGTCTGGGTGGTTTCGTTTTCCGGATCCCTAGAATTATTATGGGTATTAGATTTCGTTTTCCTACGAAAATCATATTTAAACTTTTTCCTAGTCCTGCCTTGTTTATCTACTCTAACAACTACATGATCTCCTTCTTGTTTAATTGGATGTTTTATTCTAATAAACGGATTATTTGATTTAATATTTCTTTTGTTTTTTAAATATTTTGTATCTACTTCGTGTTCTTTTCTGTTCTTATTAATATTGTTTATTCTTTTTTCTTTAATAATTTGTGGGTCAACACTGGGTTCTTTGTTTTGGAAGAATATCTCAAAAGGACGTCTGTTAGTAGAAGTATGTATTAGGCTATGATTATATGTGAATATTATTTGTTCAATTGCTAATAATTTTTATTCTTTGTCTTATGCTGTATTTATTAACCTTAATTTTTCATTAAGACTACCATGTAGCCTTTCAATGTCGCCAATTCCTGTCTTGCCTGTTGTTATTTCTATATTAATCTTTAAATCTTCTAACCATTTTTTCATAAGTTCGTTTATTAAACATGGATCTTGGTCCATTTTGATTGTTTTTGGTACACCCATTGTATTAAATACTTTTAACAAAGCTCTCTTTGATTCTAACGTGTTTATCTCTGGTATACCTTTAATTTTTAAATTCTCATCTATTAATTGGCTCATTTGCGTTGAGTTACAATATTCTGGAGTGCTGATTTCATCATATTCATATAAACATGTTGCTGGTCTTTTCCTATTATAATTTTCAAAAAATGTTTTTACTTTATTTATTTCGATGAATCCTTTTTTTAAATTTAATTCAGATCCTAAAGGCTTTAATAAATTTTGACCTATGATTCCTACGAATTTATTATTTTTTATTCTCATTAACATCCATGCCATGGTAGATTCTTTTTCATTGAATTCTAACGGTACTTCAGTTACGATCGCAAATTTAATTATATTTTCATTGTTTAAAGAATTAACTTTGATTGGAACTTTCAATGGAATTCTCAGGGTTTTTAACAGTTGTGACTCATCAAGTATACTTGTTGTCGAGCCAGTATCTATTAGAATATTAAATCTTCTATGATTTATTGTAATTTTTATTATGGGGAGTGATTCTTCTTCCCCGTTATAGTAAAAATTTACCTCTTCATGTTTATTTTCAGTATGATTTACATCCCTAGGTTCTACCCTTGGATTCCTATTATTATTATTGTTATTATAATTATTATTCCTATATTGTCCTGAATTTAATGACCTTTGATTATTATCAAAATTTCTAAAATGTCCCTGATTGTTGTTGTGATTTCTAAATTGTCCTGAATTCTGTGGTCTTGGATTATTATAATCATTTCTAAAATTATTCTGGATTTTAGTTATTCGTACCCCTGTCCTTTGTGTTTTTAAATTTTGTTTCCCAAATACAATATTATAATTTTTTTCTACTTTATCTTAATATTCATTAAGCAATTTATATTTTATTCCATTTAAAATTATTTCCTTATTTTCGTAATCAATTTTACCGTGCAAAATATTTAAAATGTCATTGCCTAAGAGGATATCATAATTATCACTGAATTTATGCACGTATAATTTTAGTTTTCCTTTTAAGGTGTGCCTATCGCGTCAATCAGTTGTATTTTATTCACTTTTGTATTACCTGTCATTGTTTTAATAGTTTTACTTTTTGTTTTTAACTCGGGTGTTTTTAGTAAATTTGGGTTTACATAACTTTGTGTAGATCCGGTATCTACTAACACTTTATATTTTTGGTCAGAGACTTTTAATTTAATGTAGGGTAATTTTTCTGAGGTTCGTTGATAAAAATTTTCTCCATCAACATCCATTGGTCTCGGTTCACCGTATTTTCGAATTCTTGATTGGTTACTATCATTTTCCCTGAATCTTTTCATAGGACTATGATAGTTAGAATTATTATTTGGCCTATTAGAATTTTGGTGTTGGCCATTGTTGAAATTATGGAAGTTATTATTGGGATGTTGGGGTCTATAATTTTGGAAATTGTTATTTTGATATTGTTACGCCAAATTCTTGAGAAGAAAAATAAAAGGAGTATTAAAACACTTGGTACTTTATTAATAAAAGATCATGTATTATTCAAATGATTTTGCACTTAAATACTAATGTAATATATATTGAAGTTAGAGCTTTTTTGTTATAAAAAGATAGTTTGAATAATTCAAGTAGAGCACGACCGCTCTGTTTAAGATTTAGAATAGCACTCTGATCATTCATTGATGCATTCATTATATTGTCTCGCACAAAGAAAAATGGAACATTAGTAACAAAAGGAACATGGGAATTGGAATTGGTCAAACACTATGTGCGTGTGGTAGAGGATGATGAAATTGTAGTAACTTTCCAAGTAACGGCACCAAATAAAATATTTTTTAAATAAAATATAATATAATATACTATATATAGTTAAAACTTAAAATTGAGACTTCCCTGATTTTCTGCTGATTTGAATGTAGATATTGTTTTCGCCCTGTTGATTGATATTGGCTGATTTTCCGTTGCTTTGTGTTGTGATGATAATTGTCGCTCTGTTGATACGGCTGATTTTCTGTTGCTAAGATTTTGTGATGATAATTGTCGTTCTGTTGATACGGCTGATTTTCTGTTGCTAAGATTTTGTGATGATAATTGTCGTTCTGTTGATACGGCTGATTTTCTGTTGCTAAGATTTTGTGATGGTAATTGTTTTGTAGATTCTTGCTGATTTTTTTTTTTTTTGAAACTAGCTAAAACGAATAGCTAATCCCACCGCTGCCACCAATTTTGTTACGACAAATTCTTGAGAAGAAAAATAAAAGGAGTATTAAAACACTTGGTACTTTATTAATAAAAGATCATGTATTATTCAAATGATTTTGCACTTATATACTTAAATACTTAAATATATATTGAAGTTAGAGCTTTTTTTGTTATAAAAAGATGTTTGAATAATTCAAGTAGAGCACGACCGCTCTGTTTAAGATTTAGAATAGCACTCTGATCATTCATTGATGCATTCATTATATTGTCTCGCACAAAGAAAAATGGAACATTAGTAACAAAAGGAACATGGGAATTGGAATTGGTCAAACACTATGTGCGTGTGGTAGAGGATGATTAAATTGTAGTAACTTTCTTTACCGAAACACAAGAAAATATATCGAAACACGGCACCAAAAAAAATATTTTTTAAATAAAATATAATATAATATACTATATATAGTTAAAACTTAAAATTGAGACTTCCCTGATTTTCTGCTGATTTGAATGTAGATATTGTTTTCGCCCTGTTGATTGATATTGGCTGATTTTCCGTTGCTTTGTGTTGTGATGATAATTGTCGCTCTGTTGATACGGCTGATTTTCTGTTGCTAAGATTTTGTGATGATAATTGTCGTTCTGTTGATACGGCTGATTTTCTGTTGCTAAGATTTTGTGATGATAATTGTCGTTCTGTTGATACGGCTGATTTTCTGTTGCTAAGATTTTGTGATGGTAATTGTCGTTCTGTTGATACGGCTGATTTTCTGTTGCTAAGATTTTGTGATGGTAATTGTTTTGTAGATTCTTGCTGATTTTTTTTTTTTGAAACTAGCTAAAACGAATAGCTAATCCCACCGCTGCCACCAATTTTGTTACGCCAAATTCTTGAGAAGAAAAATAAAAGGAGTATTAAAACACTTGGTACTTTATTAATAAAAGATCATGTATTATTCAAATGATTTTGCACTTATATACTTAAATATATATTGAAGTTAGAGCTTTTTTTGTTATAAAAAGATGTTTGAATAATTCAAGTAGAGCACGACCGCTCTGTTTAAGATTTAGAATAGCACTCTGATCATTCATTGATGCATTCATTATATTGTCTCGCACAAAGAAAAATGGAACATTAGTAACAAAAGGAACATGGGAATTGGAATTGGTCAAACACTATGTGCGTGTGGTAGAGGATGATGAAATGTGACGATTGATTTGGGTCGATCGTGTCGCGTCATGTCGCCGTCGCGTCGTGTATTTGTTTATGTTAGTCTGCTTACGATTTCCTGTTGAATAGGCATATCGTGCCTTAGAGCTATGATTTTCTTTTAATGAGATTCTGTTGAATAGGCATATCTTAAGTGCCTTAGTGTTATGATTTTCTGTTTATGGTTTGGTTGAATAGGCATCTCTCAAATGCCTTGGTACTATCAACTGATTTATCCATTTTGTATTGAGCGACAACCCTTGTTTGTTTGTTTTACAATAGCTGTATGTAACGGCATAACTGCGTTTGTTAGACGATCTCCGATACTTCGTATCTGTATCTCGCTATTGCATAGAATGTGTGGTGCTTTATTAGGTATGTATTTGGAGTGGATGTGAGGGATTTGTATGGGTATATAGAGGTAGGGGCATAAAAATATTGATATTGAGGTCTATAATTTTGTAGACGTTGATTTTGACGAACCGAAACTTGACTTAAACGCGGTAATGATTTCGGAACAACAGATGTACTTTCATCTGTAAAATTGTTTTCAATAAGTAGTGAAAAGGCCGCTTCTATTTTCGATACCCCGCGCGAGAGAATTAACGCTTGAAAATGTGGTGGCAAACCATTTCGAAAAACTTCAAAAGCTTGTCTCTCACATTCGCTATTGTACATTTTTTTAAGGGATTCTGCCTCGTTGCTGAGACATATACGGTCCTTAATTCTACACAAATGATTAATTATATTTTTATAGTATTCCTTAACACTACTCTTATATCTAAAATTATTAAATTCAAGGAGTAATGTTGGGATTTGTGCCTTCTCACCGAATTCTTGTATTAGTGCTGTCCTTAGTTCTTCCCACGTCGAGATTTCTGTCGTTCTTAGCACTGTTCTGGCGTCTACCTCGATGGTTTGAAGGATATTCATCAAGAATAACCGCTGCTCGTCATCTCCAAATTCATTTAGATAGCCGCTCACTGACTCGATGCTCTTAATGTATTGCGCCAGATCTTCTTTCCTTCCATTAAATGGTCTTATTGACTTGAGGGTTTTCACAATTATGTCCTTTTTTATTTCCATTATGTTTAAAAATGTTATTTAGAATTCACTTCGTGATTTTCCTTTTCGCAATTTTCACTTGTATTTAATTTTGATTACACAAATTTAAACGTTGTTCGCAATTTTCACTTGCATTTATTTTTTTTGTGATTGATTTACAAAAATTTTAACGATTTTCATTCGTCTTTTAATTTTTGCGATTAATATTCACTTTAACTTTTTACACGATGTTCATTTGCGTTTAAAATAGAACGAAAGTTCTTAATCGGATACCAACAATTGGTATCCTACCGACTGCGCCAAAAATGTAACTGAAGTAAAGTTACTTTAAAAAAATTTGTTTTAATTCCGGCCAACTTGCCAGAATGAGACTTAGAATAAAAAGACTAGACTATTAAGTAATTAAATGAACGGATGGTCCAGCTACGATTCTGGCCACCTGAATAAACAAACGATTCTGCAATATGTAAGACTACGTGACCAAACGCGAAATTATGATTAGGGTTTTATTCAACAAAGTTGTGCGCAACTTTGTTGCTCTATATTGCGCATACGCAACGTGTTTGCACAGCTGCAGAGTCATAAACTTTGGAATGTTAATAGATCATAAATTAAATATAAAGCACGCGTTGCAGAGTCGTAAACTTAAGGGATGGTTATTGATTAAAGACATTAGAATATATTTTTAGATGTCTGGCGGTTTGTGGGTATGTCACTATAGTACTCCCGTGGCGAGGATTCATATGTTCGAGTGGCGGAACGCTAGTATTAAAAAAAGTGAGAGTATATTTGAAACTAACTTCAACATGCGCAATAACTCAACGAATTAATTGCGTTAAATCGCACATTTGAAACACGAATATTTAAATGTGTTTGCAGTTTAAAAAAAATAATAGAAAATTTAAAATTATTTTTGTATGAACTTTTTTAACGCAAAATTCAAGTATGAAGTATGACAATCAATTGAAATGTTCGCGCAGAGGTCTCTTAAATCGTATGCCTTTCAATTATTACATTTAACTCAAAAGAGTTTTTTCAACTACAAGTTCCACAAATAACCCCTAATTATTAGTTTTTATTTTAGTGTCGGTAAAAGATGTAGAGAATACTTGAACTCACCAGTAAAAAATACAAGAAATATTAAAAGTGAGAGCATATGAAACCACAAGCAACATGAGCAATAACTCATTGAAGAAATTCTCTTATTTCCGAGACATTCCTACTTTGCAACACACTCAAAAGAGTTTTACAACTCCAAATTCTACAATTTATAGTTTTAATTTCATAAAGAAAATAGCAGGGTAGGCTGTGTCGAAGACACGATAATTGCTGCATTTTGTAATATCTCACTTCTATGCCCATATTCACCGTCGCAAAAAATGTGGCGAAATATTGAGTTTTTCTAACATGGTGTAAGATATAGTTCACTCCGTATGATATGGCTACCATCTACAAGGCTTTTATTCGCCCTAAACTTGACTACAACTGTCATATCTGTTCTGGTGCCCCTAAAACTACCTTGCATCAGCTAGATAAATTACAAAAGCGTGCAATAAAACTTATTGGTGACGAGAACATTGCGAAATCAATAGATCCGCTTGAACAATGCAGGAACGTTTCGTGCTTGTCACTGTTTTATCGCTTCTTTCACCAGCGGTGTTCAAGAGAAATATATAGTTGCATGCTACCACACCTTCAATTCAACCACAATACTCGTGGCGCCTTAAATGCTCATTGGTTTACCCTTCAGCACATCTTCGGACGTTTAGTTCAGAGATTCGTTCATCAGCCACACAACACGTATGTGGAATGCTCTGCCAAGCTCTGTCTTTCCACATCATTATGATCTATAGGCATTCAAGGCACAAGCTCATATACATCTCTTCTTTCTTTCTCCTTTTGCTTAACGCCCATGCTGTGCCAAGCATATCGCCGAGCATTATAAGGGTGCGCAAATTATATGAAAAAATAAAAAAAAACCGATCGCCTTCAAACTTTACGTAGGGGTTTTATTTAGCATTTAATAGGCATAATTTTAAAGTGGTCAAACTCCTGGGTCAAGAGGTCACCATATGAATTGCTTTTTCAATCGCATGTTTTTTTAACCATTCCAAGTTTTAAAATGGTAGCGTTCTGAAACACACTTGTTTGGTATTTAAAGAAAACAGGAATCGCTATATTTTGGAATGTTCCGGATTTTTTTTCATATTTTTCGGTTTTTTTTTCAAATCTTATTTTCATAAATAGTCCAATAATTGCGCAGGTACGATACCGCTCAATACCTGTGAGGGTAGCAAAGCGCCCCCGAACAGCTAGTAACTTATAATTACATTTAACTTTTTTTAACATTTAAGTTAAATTTAAATTATTTTGTGTCACACGATTTATTATAGGACGATGATAAGGAAAATAAGATATGTATCTCAAAGTTTCTGCTGTGATGTGACGAGCAAACGAGATATCAAGACAAGACGCGCATGCGAATGTATGGCATCAAAGCTTGGTGCAACAACATGCTCACGTTTTGTGATGACGTACCTGGGTGCACATATACATCTCCCAGAATGAATGTAGAATTCAAACTGGCTGCTGTGACTTCTGTCAGACACACATCTCCAAACGTGCGAATATGCGTGGCTCTGTTGTCGAATGCGACATCCAACTGCCTGCAGGTAGAATTTGACGAAACACGTTTTTAAATCGCTACACCACCAGCAGCATTGGTAGTCGAAGAAGTGCGATTATTTAGTCGTGTAATGCATTCATAATTATGGACGGGAATCGTATCTTCGTTATCACGCATCCATGTTTCGGTAAGAGCTAGGTATTCGCATCGCTGCATTACGACATCTGTTTCGACGTCTTTATAATGCGATTTAAGACTTAGTATGTTTAAATTCAGAATTATGATCTGAGAAGCTGTTGTAGAATCACAAAACGTCTGCGCTGTTTTCGTAAGCGTATGAAGTAAGTGTTGGTCAAGTCGTTTAAACTCTTCCCTTATCTCTCGCATTGGAGGCGCATCATTTATCCGCATTCCGTGTACGAATCGAAGCGGGGCATCTTTTTCGATGGTTATGTATAAGCCATCGAGAGTTGTCACTCGACTTAGTGCAACATACACCAACTGTTGCGGTTGCTTTACCGAGTATCTGTACACGATTTCATTGAACGTCCCTCCTTGCGATTTATGTATAGTTATCGCACACGCAGGTACTAATAGAAATTATTTTCGCTTGCATTTTACTATTTTGCTCAGAGTAATGTTGACGATACGCTGACGCAGTGGAACCCAACACAATAAGAGTTCGCCTGGCTTGCTGAGCACATGTGGGCGACATTTTTTTTTTGCTTGTGTGCCAATGAATTGCTGCGCGAACTCGAACCAAAGGGTCATTTGTGTTTCCGAACTGAAAACAGAAACTTCTGCGGCATCTAAATGTGAAGGACCCGGAACGGCTATGTTTTCGTTTTCGCCATTATCGACTGATCGTATTCGCTCTATGTGGCGCAGAGTGCCGATTATCCCGTTCACCAAGCCGTCGGTTATATCCATATTTGCAGTTATCATGTAGGGATAACCGACTGCGAGAGGAATTTTATAAGGGACTCCATCGGTTTTTGCCACTGTCAGTCGGTGAAACTTGCCACGGCAATCGTTTTTCTCAGCGGGTGTGGTGTAACTTATCAGAATACCTCGGGCAATGCAGTGAAGGGCGTTGCTTATGGCATTTCGATTATAACCATCCACTTTTTGGTTGCTGTAGAAGAGGCGGACAGCATTGGGAACGTTCGTCTTGCACCAAGATAAAGTCTTGTGCCTAGACTCAATTAATTTCAATTCATCTTCGGTAAGTTTCTCCCCGTTTCCTACTTTTGTGAGGATAGCAGAAAACCTTTCGTCAGACTGCCTGACTACTCTCTTTAAAGGAAAGTAATCGAGACTCTGCCAAAGCACAACTTTATTCACCGCTGTAGAGTAGCATGGAGATGACCGCACTGGTGGCAGTTGCCTGAAATCTCCACAGAGATAAATGTGTAAGCCACCAAACAATTTGTCGTAAGTTGCGGTAATCTGTTGCAACCTTTCATTGGTTTTCTGCAACACTGTAGCACTAAGCATGCTAATTTCGTCGATTACAACACACTTCACTCCGACAAACATGTTCCGGTAGCCGTGAAGAACTTCGGTTCGAAGCGCAGACGTCTGTCTGGACAAACTCAAACGAAATGCCGAGTGAACTGTAGTTCCATTAATCGCCACTGCCGCTTTCCCAGTGCTCGCACAAGCCACACATGCATTACGAAGTGAGTTGTGTTGTTGGGAGAATCTGTTATAGGTTTCCATTAAGGCTTTTAGCGTGTACGGTTTTTCCCCATCCCGCCGGCCCAGTGAAGAAAATTTGCAGCGGTTCTGAATCGGAATCGTGCATCCGATGAATGACTTCAAGAATAAGTTCGCGCTGTTCTGGATTCGTGCTCCGCAACATTTCGCAGTAACTCGGTTTTGACATCACATTTGAGCACATTTGATTCTTTTGTCGTTCGCATGCCCACACTGTCGGAATGTAAACTACTTCACGAGTCGTTACGCCCATCGGCTGTCTAAGCAAATACCAAGCCGCTTCTTGCGCACTAATTTCAAGTGAATTCAACAGTTTAACACCTAGCGACTTCAGTTGACCGGTGTAATCCCGCTCAGGATGCTCCTCCATCAATTTGACGAGTTCGCTACGAAGATTGCCCATGTCGCGAGCGGATTTATTAACATATTCCACTACATAGGCAGCGCAACTGTACTCGTCGAGAATGAATTGTAGATTTATGTTCGAATTTAAAACACCGGCGATCCATGGATTAAACGTGTTTGTGTGAATTTGTTTCATATCAAAAAGAATCAATAAAAAACTTTCAGCATCATCTCGTCTAAAGTAGCAGAAGATAGCAGGACGTTCACACGATTTCCTCGGAGTAGCTATTACGGTTTTATCCAAACGGTGTAACCTAGCGGTATGCCGTTACACTACTTTAACATGTCGATCTGAGCGTATAGAGCCGGGAATTTACTTTAAAGAACAAGCTAAGGTACTATGTTGGAACGATTTGCGTGCGTAGCGCATCGGTCGTTTGGGATTCGTTGCAGTCAAACGTTGTAACAAGGAGATTTAAGCACTTGAGCAATGTTGCAAACTTGACTGTACTTCGATTGTACTGGTTGGTCTGTAATTTACTTTACATACACAATATTAGGTTTTGGTGGTGTGGTCGAATTAAGGGAATTAAGTACTGTCGCAACCAGGCACTTTGTATTTCCCTAACACTGAACAGGCACTAGTACAGACTGTACTTCTCCTCACGTAGTGCTGCCATGGCTCGCACATGAAAATGGAATTTTTCGCCTTTTTTTTTGAGACTGATGATATGGTATAGACCTTTATTACGACACACGTTTGTCTCGACTGATAATATTGGTATTTGCAGCGGCCGAAGTGCAGAGTACCTCACAAACACAACACTAGCACCTTTTGGGTTTTGCCATATACTTTGTGGTTGGCTTTAATATTGAAAGTTTAATTTCTTTGTTTACACATTTTCGTTTTAGAAATCGGTTTTCCTTTTGTGACAGTTCAATTGGAACAATCCACTATAGCGCACAAATTATCGAATCAAACAACCGACGGACTATATAGGACACAAGTTTTCTCGTTTTCGTAGTACGAATTTAGTAGTCAACCTTACTGTTCGATAGCCAAAAACTGAATGTCCCCAATGTAGTATTCTTTCCATCATCAGCCAACGCAACACCGCTCAACCAGCCTAGTTGTTGTTGTTAGCCTACGTGATGCATTGGAAATTTGAAATGCACAGTCAAGCTGTATGTATGTGTCACTATCGTTAATCGCATCACCAGTTCTGAGCAGACAAGACCCGATTGGCCGCAAGTATCGTATGATACTACGGTGTATTTCCCGGCCGAATCTATTCCGTGTGTACGGGGGAGACGCAAAAGCACGCTTGCCAACGTGGCATCACAGCATTCGAACTTTTGAGAACGAATGTTCTACGATGGAAAGTTCCAATTGAAACGCCAAAGGAAAGAGGAAACCAGAATTTTTTTTTTTTTGAACGCATGCGATACCATGGAATTAATGAAAATATGTATATCATACGCGAGAGTCCGATCAAGAGGATTAGAGCCAACAGAGAATAGAATTTTAAATAAGCCAGCGTACCGCAGAAGATGCGCGCTGTGGCATCGCTCCACCATTACAAATTCAAACGAGACAAATCTAATTTGATATCATACAATCGGTACAGAGTCGACCTTTGTAATACCTCCAACCATGTACGAATGGTTTGTTTGTTTACATGACCACTCCACTTAAGTCAACGGATTTATGTGCCAAGTTTCGTTTAATATTTATATTAATAGTTTGATCTTCTTCGAGTCGTCTAGGTAGGCAAAATCATATCGCAAACGGCGCACTTGCATAAAAGGCAATCTTGGTGAAATTAAACGTTCGCTAATGGGATTGAGGGTAGGCAGTCTGGTAGATTTCTCTGGACACATGAATCCATTTACCTTTGCCAAACTCGACATCTTACCACGTATCAATGAACTTTTTCAATTAGAACAAAGAAGATATTTTGACATTATTATTTATAATTGGTCCATAGGCAGTTGTACATTATGCCAGTTAATAATTGCTTCAATGTGTTTTGCGGTTTCTGGTGTCAAGTCTTTATGAAACCACAACCTATCGCACACCGAACAATTGTATCTGAATTGGTTGTCAGTGAATCTCGTTTTGAAACGCGCATTCGAATGAGCCCACTTGTTTTCCCAGTTTTGCCTTTTGTTGATAGCAGTCATGTTTCCTCGTTCCTTGTAAAACGCGCGCGTTTCCCGTGTCGATATCCCTTCATTTTTTAATGTCGCTTCATTCGAAGTAGACGGCACCGGCTCAGGCTGCTGGACGTTTTGCTTTCTTTTACGATAAGCTTTTTTTTTGTTCCACAGCTGACATTGCAATCTTCTTTGCTACAATTACTCCTGCTACGAGTATTGCATGTGAAGTCGATGTCATTTCGTTCGAAGTAGACATAACCGACATTGCAATCTTCTTTGCCACAATTGTTCCTTGTATTGAATGTGGACTTAAAGTGGCTTCGTTCTTTATTGCTGCATTTGTTGAATTTGCTTCGTCAGTTAGTTCATCTTTATTAGATCCCTTCATACAATGAATTTGTTCTTGGCCAATTTCTCCCAAAATCAACTGAGACCTCACAATTTACGTAATGTACGCTATTTTTCACACAACCAAAACCGGTTTTTCTGCTAAATCAGTTATGTGCAATGCAAATTTTTTTTGATATTTTATTTCTTTGATGATCTCGAGTCTTTCATTTGCAGAAAAAACGGCGTTGAACAACTTTTTTACCACATCTTCAGCAACTGGCCCGTTCGCTTTCTGCAATTTATTCTCGATTTTATTCAAAATTTCTTCAGTCGGCCTTACTAAATATTTTATTAAAAATATTGCATTAAGAAATAATATTTTAAATTAAAACGCACACTTGAAATCACCTGTTTTTTGCAAACTATTAAATATATGCTCTTTCGGGTCAACTTAAAATACTAAATTGGCTTGTATATACGCCAGCTGGGCTTGGAAATCAATTATTTTGCAAATGCAACACAGCTTGCATCATCTTCCACCTCATCAACGATTCCTTTGATGCGAATAAAATCCTGTGCGTAGTATGATACTGCATTAAGCCATGAGCCCCAGCGAGTCAAAAGCTGTTTAAATTATAAATATATATTTGAAATCAAATTCAAACTCTATTTTTTTCAGTTTAAGCTTGCAGGCCTAGGTTCCTTCTCCTTAAAAAAAGCAATTCGGGAGGCGCTTTTTTAAAAAAAAAAATTTATATTTGAAAATAAGGCATCAGCTTTTGGAAATCTACTGCGGATGGTTTCACAAACCCTATGTACACTGTGAGCGACGCAAGTAACATATATCATATTGGCATACAGAATTCTTAGCAATTTTCCGCTTTTCTTCATGTATGGGGCAGCGTCCGTACTATACTTCTGCAATACTTTTTCGCGCTTAAGTCCATCAGGCCACAGCAATCGCAATGAATCGTCAAAAAGCGTTGCTATTGTCGTCGCATTCACCTTTTCCAAAACAACAAATAACCACGTCCCTACAGTAACATTCGTTACGGCTCGGATTCGTTTAAGAACTTCGACATAGCAATCCTAAACATAGTTTTTCCGAAACGTATACATACGTACATACTTTTCAAAAAATATTTTGAACTGTGGACGATTTACCTTGTGTAAAGGTATGTCACACGCCAACAACATTTGCGTCAGATCTGTGTAAAATTCATTTTTGTCGCTTCCACAAAGGAAATCGTTTGTGTCCTTGCTGCGTTCTTCAGCTGGATCGCTTGGATCGGCTAATATGCTTTGCTCGCGTCTTTGGGCATAATCGGGAAATTAGTGAGAAAATGAAGTGTTTTAAATTGCAAGTGGTTTGTTGTTGCACGAAATTTTGTATAAACAACCGACTACTAAGAGTGGTCGGTGAAAGAATTTGAAGTTTCACAGATGACGGGTTCGTTTTGCCAGACGAAAAGTTTGCAAATGCTACTGCGACAAATTACGGAAATTTCACACCGACAGTTTGCTACGCACTAGTGTGTGCACAACGAGTACAAGTAACTTATTCTTGCTGAAATTGTATAGACACAAAAAAGGCAGAAAAGGCAAAAAAGGCAATGTGGATAAAAAAAGGCAGAAAAAAGGCAATGTCAACAAAATCCGTTCCCTGATTATGAGTGTTGTATATCGGAGAAACACAAGTACATATATAAAATTTTATTTTTAAGAATTTATATGGACACCCTTCTGGCCCATACAAAGTTTTGTCCATCGAAGATACACGGGTGTTTAAAATTTGAAGAAAATCGGACTAATTTTTATAAAATTTAGATGTGCACTCCTCGGACTTCAGGGCCAAAAATTTTACAGAAAGTTTTGTGCATCTGAGATGTAGAAAACCGGGTAAATTTTGTAAAATATTTGTATGGGAGCCCCCCCCCCCCCGAGGGACCCCAAGGTGTATCATAGGAGATACACATGCCTGCTAAGTTTGAATATAATTGGGATTTAGGAAATGGGTTAAACATTGATCACAAGGTTTGGTGTGCCAGTCCACCAGCCAGCCAGTCACGGGCACGAATTACGTCGTGGAGAACGTGGAGGTAAAAAAAAGAACAACTTGTTTGGTAGAGAGCAACTTAATTACTGGTTTTCTTTATTAGTATATTTTTTGGTGGTGAACAATTTTGGGTTTTTGCAGTTTTGCTAATTTGACAATTTTGTGTGAACAAATTCTACCTTTACAGTTTTGCTTAATTAACAATTGTGTGTGAACAACTTAGAGTGTTGCAATTTTGCTTAATTAACTGATTTTTATACTTTACGTAAGTCTAGCAACTGCAACTGGGCCGGATGTATTGCATCAGGTTTATAGGGTTCAACGGCTGATGCACTGACCTTGTGTGAGTTGACTTTGTGTTGGGTGAGGGGCTTGTGTAGCGTATGTAACTCACGCGAGGTTGATATAGAGAATTTAAAAAATATAATTTTTTATTAAACCCGAGGTCCGAACACTTTCAAATTTTTTTTGAAAATTGTTGTCGTCGGAGATACACATATGTGTGTAAGGTTTAAATAAAATGTGGTTTTAGGAATTTAATTAAATATAGATCACAAGATTTGGCCAGCGCTAACAAAGAAATATTGAAAGAACATTTCAGAACCAATTATTCTAAAAACAATTGAGAAAGTACCGTGTATTAGAGATTATTATTTGATTTCGTATTATTTATACGTACAATAGTTTTTGTTATCGCAATGGTTAGCATAATGATTTTAATAAGCACTGACCACCTGTTATAAAAAAAAACAATATTTCCAAAAGGATTTACGGATAAAAGGAATATTTCAAAAAAATACACTTTAAAAAACGGAGCTATTTGTTTTCGATAACAGAAAATTTAAGTTAAAAATAATTTAATGTATTAAAGCAAGGTGTAGTTTTATCAAAAAAAGATTTGGTATGGATGTGTTTATATAAATTTCGCAAAAACTTATTTATTCACACACGATTCAGGGAACTGAACACGTTTGAATTTTTTTAATAGCTATGGAAATATACTTGTAAGATTTAAAATGAAAAACGTTTTAATATAAAAATGTTTGGAGTGGAGTGATTAAAGAAAAACAAACCAAAAGAAAATGAAATAGAAACGTCGCTTGCAACTTGTAAATGGTACATGGAGCATTGATAGAGAACTTCGATCACGACTGCTGCACATGTTTATGGTCTCGTACGAGCATCGAAGAAACATGCAGGCCAATTAGTCATTATTAAATTTCTTTTGCATGGTTCTCTCATTTCTGTAATTGATCGAAGAGTTATTTACTCTAGTTACTGTTAACATGAGTAAGGATAAGATAAGCGAAAAGAAATGGAAATAGTTGCAAGTTGATCGACTGATCATCGAAAATTAACGATACTAAATCACGAGTTCTTTCTTCATCGCGATCATATTCTAAATAGGTCTCCTCCGCCATCATTCTGGACACAATGTATCCATTATCCTTTGGATAATCGTCATCGTCATCTTGTGTAAGATCGTCCACACCGCCGCCTGCAGCGACCTCATCATCCTCGAATAGAAGTGCCTCTTCCTCGAGATCGACATCCTCTTTCCTGGGAGGGACTTCCTTTTTCTCTCGGTCTTTTGGGATGTCAGTCGCACCAGAAGTAGATATTCCAAAAAACGGTTAGAAAAGTGTTAGACACTGTATATCAATCAAGATTAGCGGGTGAGATGTAGTGTTGATTGTTGTTGCACAGCCTGATGAGGTGAGGTGTTTAGATCCTTTCTTCTCCTTGTTTTTGCGTGTGAAGTTCTTTTTTTCGCTCGCCTTTATCCTTCAGGTTGATGGTGTTTTTGATGTTGTTTAACAGATTTTTCACAAAAAATCTTTGTTAGGAAATCTTTTTTTTCCAAAATTATTAAAAAAAAAATATCCACAGAGAGTTTTCTTTTTCAAACTATGAAATCTTTCTCCAAAATTATTTAAGAAGAAAATCCGTCGAGAGCTTCACGAACTAGGAAATCTTTTTCCAAACTAAAAAATATTTTTCCAAAGTTTATTTAAAAAATCCACAGAGGGTTTTTTTCAGAAATTAGGAAATCTTTTTATTTCTATTTATTTAAGAAAAAATGTTCACTGTTTCGGTTTTTGCGCAAGAAATCTTTTTCCCGAACGAAGGTATTATTCGGATTCCTTATGAGGTATAGAAATACGCCCGCTTCACTATCTTAAGGAAAAACGTTCACGGAATCCCACCGACTGCGCCACTTTTATATCCGTTTCAAGGAGATGATAAAAAAAAAACACAATTTTTAATTTTTATCTTCACTTTTTATATTTTTATATTAACTTATAATCTACAGTTAACTTAATACTACTGGTTACTTTTTACTACTATGTAACAATGCTCATTTTTATAAAGTGTTTCCTGTATTTATGCAATAATGTTGCGAAACAAGTGGAGGTGCAAATGTCTGAAGTTGTGAAACAATTCTTTCGCAACAAGGTGCAAAAATGCAAACTGTGCGGAAATGCATTAATTATTATTTATTGGGTCAACTGAGGTATTGATGTTGTGAAATAATTCTTTCACAACAATGTGTATAAAATGCGAAATTTGCGGAAATGTATTATTAAGTATTTATTGGGTCAATTTAACAAAAGTGCGAAGTTGCACATAAATTGTTAAATTGACAAAAATAATTTCGACATGCACGAACTTTAGAATTAAAAGGTGATTGTGAAATAATTTGGTGGCAAATTCTGACGAAAAGTCACAGAGATCTTAACGTAAAGATTTCTCTAAGTTAAGAGATATCTCTTAGTGAAGACTTTTTTGCAATTCTGTGAATGTTAAGAGATTCTCTTAGACAACCTCTTAGCAAATACATACGAAATAGGTAAGAATCACTTGATAAATGAATTTCACTATCACTATTTAACAACTCTTCTAAAATTGTATTTTTAATTATTCCTTCCATAACTTATTTTAATTTTTGTTTAATTTGTGTTCTTCTTTTTAACATCTGACGTATGACGTTTTTGCTTGAACTTAAAATGTAAATGTAACTGTTGTAAAATGTTCAATCTTTGCATACTCGGAAATCTTAATTTTTATTTGAAAGAAATCGCAATTATTGCACGTATCCTGTTTGGGTCTATTGAATGTCAATTTCATTTTATGAAATTCTCTTTCATAAATAGTTCTTGAAACGTACTTATTTTGAACGTTCACTTCGTATAAGGCAAACATTTTTCCCAAAGAAAGATTTGCGGGTAAAATAAGGTTATCGTTGGTTTTCCGTTTATAATGGATCTCATAGGAAGGAAATGAGTTTATGTGTTTTTAACGAATTCAATCAACTCATCTGAAGTCTTATTTGTAGGAGTATGGCGACGTCGTAGATCTGCGGTCAAAATTCCAGGAAGAGATGACATCTTTTTTAGCAGTACTGTCCTTATGAAAGAATATGTTTCATCAAGAGTGGCCGGCCTTAAAACAATCTTTACAAACACGATTGGTTTTCGATTGGTCTCAAAAAATAGCAGTGAACAAAAGCTCTGTTTGTCTGTGTTGTCTATTCGATGATGTTCTTTTACGAATACGTTTTGAAGTTTCCCGACTTATGAGGTTTCCAACATAAGAAGCTCTTTAATCCCGAGTACACAGCGCCCAGTAAGCATCAAACATATTCAAAACATAGGTTTCAAAATTTGACTACAACCCTTTCGACAGCTTGTCAGCTCTTTGAACGCTCGACTGCTTTTCCTGCGTTCCGATTGTTTTTTCGTTGTCGACGAACGGACCGTTTCCATGGTTTATTTTCTGTCTCAGTAGCTTCTTGATGATTTTGGGTCTTTATGTCATCATTTCCTGATTCTGGAATAAAATCCCGGTCTTTCACGCTATCGTCAGAAAAATCGATTAACTCGGGGGTCCATGTCTGGCGCAATGGATGACTCTTTAAGAAAGGCATTTTTAAATAATGTGTCTTCTTAAACTTTAAGAACTTAAGAACTTTAAGACTTAAAGTACCATATAAAATGTTCTTACCTATAGAATAAGTACTTTGGTTTTCTGAATTGTTCCACAAAAGATTAAAAAACATTTTTATAATTGCTATAATAATGTTTCTATAATCGTGTGTCTTATTAAGTTTTACCTGCCCGTGCTAATTCTACTAATTTTCTTGTACGACTATGCATTATTTTATTTTTCATTAGACACAAACTATAATCAACTGCACTGCACGAATTTTCACTAAATACTGAAAAAGTTTAATACTGATACTGCTAAATACTGCTTATCAAATTGCATTTACGATTTTGTATAATCCTCAATACAGATCGTCTAGACCAGTGGCTCCCAAACTATTTTGGTCGTGGAACCCCCAAATTTGTTGCCAATGATCGCGGAACCCTGAATTAAACAACGACTTTTCAAAATTTAATATCTGATATTAAATGAAACAAGTATTATTTTGTTATTTCAGATTTTATTGAATTGATCAAAACTTAAAAAACTCAAAAAAATCATCATAGAAATAGTTAATAAAAATACAAACTATAAACTAAAATAAATAAAAAAAAACTTTAATGTGAAGAATGCATCTGCTTCTTTGATTCCATTATTCTCTTAAAATTGGGCATTATGATTAGTAACTGAACTCGCATATCTGGTGCAGCATCAATTTTGTTACGATATTTGGTTTTTTTCGCAACATATTTTGAAAACGCAGCTTCACAAAAATAAGTGGTTGCAAACGGCGATAGAATTCGAATAGCCTGTTTCGATAAATTTGGATATTCATCGAATATATCTGACCAGAATATAGTTAATGAAACTGTTCTAAATTTGGCTTCTAATTGTGTATCCGTACTCAATTCAATCAAATTTTCATAATCTATGGAATGAAATCCTTTTGGTTTTTCTTTTATTTTGAAAGGATTTTGTACCCAGTAATTATCTTGATTCTCTAGGTTTGGAAAGAAATCACTGAGTGATTGCTGTAAACTGGACAGATGTGTTTTTATACCATCACGGATTTCCATATATAAATCCACTTTAGATTCTTCGAGAAAATTACTAAGCGTCTGGAAACACTCAAAGTTATTTTGCTCCACAGCTGAAATCCAATATTGTATTTTCCTTGAAGAGAAAACCAAGTTATCTTTTGTTTGCAATATGTTGACTTGTTTTCCTTGCAGAGCCAAACATAGTTCGTTAAACCAACAAGGTCATCCTGATGTTGTCTCCAGGCCATGCATGCATTAATTGGAACGAGGCAGCAGACCTCTGCGCAAGAGCAGGCGCGGAAGAGACCTTCACTGGCCCGAGCCAAGCATTGCATACAGCAAGAGCCACCTCAAAAACAAGATAAAAGAGTGGGCAAATAACGCCATCGAGGCTGAATGGGAATCATCAACTACGATAAAACAAACCAAAAAGCTTCTCAAATACAACATTAAAAACATAAACAAAGCAATCAAAAGTTAAACCGACATTGTCTGGCACATGACGGGATATGGCCCATTTAATGGCTACTTAACAAAAATGGGGAAATCCCAAACAGATCGCTGCCGCTTTTGCGGTGAGGCAGAGGAGACGCCAGAACACATACTTTTTATATGTGATGCCCTCATCCGAAAAAGACTTCAATACCTCTACCTCAAGACTCACACAGTTATATGGCAGAATGCCAGACCTATCGACCTGTCAGATATATTGGCATTCATAAGAGGACTAAGCCATCACATAATGTGGTAGACATCTGGGATGCACAATAGACCTTGAGGTTGCAGTGCACGAGGCTTACCAGTCCACCAACAATAATAACAATAACATTATAACAAGAAAGAATAATTATGAGTTGTAAAAATTGGAAAGAAACCTAATCATCGAAAAGGTCATTGATAGATAAGCAGTTCCATACTATCCGGTTTAAAATTATCATTTTCATCATCGCTGGAAATGTCACCGCTGTTTTCATTCATTAAATACCGAGTATGTATAGATGGTGGAATTTTCAGCTCCCTTTTCCAATTTAAGTATTTCCAATTGGTTTCTATATATTTCTGTTTTTAACAATTTTGCTTTTAAGCAGTGAAGTGTCTCTGCCGCTTCTGGTGCTTTGTGTTTTATTGGTTTCGGTATTAACCGTTCCTTAGGTGTGGCAATAGCTTAAAAAAAAACCACCAGCTTCAGGAACACCACCAGCTTCAGGAACACCACCAGCTTCTGGTAAAATTTCCTCGTCAACACAATCAAGTTTGGCTTATTTGCCACCACCAGTGCCTGTTTTTCTGGCATTATCCCTTTTAGCCTTTTAAAATAAGTTTTTTAAAAACTTACTTTTATATAATAATATATAACGATACTAATGTTCTGCTCTTCCATTGACCAAATAAGTGATCGCGCGCGTAAGTGCAACAACGGCTAGCTTTTACTAATCCAAGGGACTTCGCCGTATTCGATACTTCCGTCCACGCTTTAAAAAAAATTGATAACATGTCAATTGATAAGTTATAGACATTCTGATGTCATTATCAAAATTTGATAAGTTTTCAAATTGATAAGTGAGTGAGATTTTGTTACTTTTGGTGAAACACTTATCACTTATCATTATCAAAAAAAACTAACTTATGATAAGTTGATAAGTAATAGGTGGTAAGTAGTTGGTGCAAAAGGGCCCTGGTCTAGAAGCTTACCGGATTGGGTTAGGTTATTGGGGTCTACATTTGCTTTCACCATCATAAATACTTTTTTTTGCGAACACCTAATTGCGCGACCTTCTGAAACGGACTACATTGGTGGCGACACCTGAACTCAATCCAACGACTCGGTTATTCTTTCTTCAACGTTATAAATTCAATTTCCTTTTATGTTGCATGTAATATATGATAAAACGTATTAATCATAAGATTAGGTACGTAATAAATGATATGATAATCATGCACAAGAGGTAGATATCGATACGGAAATAATTTTTAATTTTTTTAAATTTAATTTTGGTGGGGGCAATTGCCCCCATTTATTCGGCTTATTACAAGCTAAAACCTTAAGCTAACATGATTGAAAACTTAAAACTAAGACTTAAAAATACGACTTATAGCTAACATATAAAGCTAGGGGGAATGGCGGCGGAGATCAAGTTTATGGCAGGGAGTGCTGCGGTTAAAATCGAAAACGGTTTATGTTAACCTTTCGCAGCATACGGGAGATGGTTCGTTGGAGCCGTACATGGTGCGGTGTGTCGGTAAATAAAAGAGAGGCGGGCATCGTAGATTACGAGGGTTAGTGTTAAAGAGAATCGAGGTGTATAGAGACGCACAATCGACGGAGCCTGAGAAGAGACGAAGTATGAAAAGAATGTCAGCTATATCTCTACGTTCTTCTAGGGTTTTCAAGTTTATGAGGTTGGGGCGATCTCGGTAGGGAGGCAAGGTAGACCTCGAAGAGCAAAACGGAGAAATCGACGTTGGATACTCTCGATTATTCTAGACACATGAACTTGATGATATGGGCACCACGCCTGACTAGCGTACTCGAGGAGGGGACGGACAAATGTAATGTAGAGGGATCTGGTCACGCAAGGGTTGGAAAATTCTTTGGACCACCGTTTGACAAAGCCAAGTGATGAGTTGGCTTTAAGAATTATTTCATCAATATGAGAACGGAAGTTTGGTTCCGAGTCGCACAATATGCCGAGGTCTCGAAAAGATTGCACGCGGGATATGGGTTGACCGTGGAGAAGGTAATGTCTGGGAGGGGGCTTGTTGCACTTACGTGAGATGGTAATAGATTGGCATTTAGAGATATTGAGATCTAAGCATTTTTTAATGCACCATGTGGAAAAATTTTCTAGGTCTTCTTGAAGGAGATAGGCGTCTTGTGGGGAAGAAATGGGTTTGACAAACTTGGTATCGTCAGCGTAAATTGAGATGGCGGAATGTTTGATGACGCTATCGGGATCATTTATAGTTAGAATGAAGAGAAGGGGGCCTAGATGGCTGCCTTGTGGGACCCCAGAGTTTGCCAAAAATGTGGACGATAAGACGAACCTGAAGCGAACGCTATAAAGACCGTTTTCCAGATATGAAGATATCCATTTTAACAATATGGGTTCAAAGCCAAGCGAAGACAATTTAAAGAGGATTAATTGATGAGATTCGAGTAGGGCGCAATGCAAGTGCCCTATTTTACAAATGTGATTCAATTTTGTCGCCTATGCACTGTTTGTGTCGGCATTTGCCGAACACGTGCAGTTTTTTTACGTGCACATATATTCCTCAACTCGTTCTTTTCTCTTCTTTTTATTTTCACATACGCCATATATGTATTCGAATATAATTTTTTTGTATCTGTTTTCTATTTCTGCAAAACCGGGTGACTCCGAAATAAGGCAGCTGCTACTTTTTCTCCTTATTATCCTCCCCGCCTTGAACACCATGGTCTCCAACATTCACTGGGAACAGGGCCAATTTCGTGATCGACCGACACAACTCACCGGTTGCCATGCGAATTGTAGCTACTCGCACAAAACCATCCTTGCCTGGATGAACGGCCTTACCCTCCCGAATTTCCATTGCAATGGTGGAAGGTTTTGATCCTGGATAATTACGATCATTCCAATTTTGATATTTGGTGCCTTGTTCTGCCAATAATTTCGCTTCTGCAACTCGCAAATATATTCGGCAGCCCATCTTGACCAGAAGGTTTTGTAGGATTGGTTAACCTGCTCCCATTTATGGTTGTAGGTTAACTTTGAATCGAAAAAGGATGCCTCCGTTATTGATGTCATGGGGCGCCCAACCAAAAAATGCCCTGGTATGAACACTTCTACTACATCATTCCCAATTACTGGAACCATCGGCTTTGAATTTAACACACTTTAAATTTGTTTTATAATCGTTGTCATTTGCTCGAAAGTGAAGCTGACATTGTGTGTAATTCGCTTTAGGTGGAGTTTTCGGTTCGGTTTCATCAAAAATCTTAAGCGCCGCTTAGTACCTTAAAAATTTGTTGTGCGTTTCAACAACCTCTTCGAGGCGCAATTTCACCTGATTCCTTTTTGCACTAGATATGTGGGCTTCCATAAAAATTTTAGCATTCTTAAAATATTCCGAGTGGTTCTTTGCATTGCGCACGAATTACGAGTGGGAACCGTGTGGAGAATAAAAAGACGAACTTTCCACTTTGACTGACAAGTTTATTCTGATTCGAAAATGTTACAAATATTATTAATTGATTTCATGTTGAACAATAATTAATGCAAGAATGCAGTTCTATACAATTTCTTGGAAAATAAATGATTATGCATAATTGACAGTTTAATCAATAAAATACAATCCAAAGGAAAATGCAAAATTAACAATTTATTGGAAATCGAATAATAGAATGCAAGTGAACATATTCTTCGAATAATTCAGAAGAACAATTACAAAAGAACAAAATCTTGAAATAACAAGAAGTATTAATACATGTCTGAAGCGATGTGAGTCCAACTTCTTTTGATATCCGGTCAATCGCGGAGGCTTTGCAGCTGTTGTGTCCTCCCTCCCTCCCCCCTTAAGATAGAGCGACGGCCACAGATATTTCGATGGGGCTGGAGCGATATCCTCTCTCACTTCGATGATGTACGATGTCTTCCGCTTCCTCCATAGAAATACTAGGGCAGCTGCTACAAGTATCTCGAAGATGATTATTGTAGTGTAGCTTATGTAGCTTGTTTGGTTTGTGTCGCTGCGTAGTGTCCAAACTGCTTCATGGTTCTGCAGCTGATTGAGATGGAGTTTTTGTAGGTTAAGGGTGTTACAGATGGTTTCGCCTGGATGTTTGCATATGTTACAGGAGCTATTCGTACTTCGTCCCAGAATACGTTCAGGTTGTCTTTGTAGGTAATGCCGTTGACTTCTACGGAACAATTCTTGTATTTGAGTATTGCTGTGCCTGACACTTCATGAGATGCTTTACTGCAAGTGGAGTTTTTTAGTGTATTTGGAACATTGATAAATATAATATAATTTTCTTCTGGTTGGAATATTTATTCAATTTTGCCTGTGTCGTTTAGGTTGCATTGGGCTTCCTTGTTGTTCAATAGGCGTCCCAAATAGGTGGAGTTCCTTGTTGCTTCTTGGTAAACAGGATTCTTGCAGAAGCAGATGTTTTATATTTTTGGACATGCCTCATCGTATTACTGAACCTATTATGTAGGGTTGTGTTATAATTTGCTTCGTACCATTTATTGGAAGCGCTATAATATGATATAGGTAAAATTTCTCTATTGATAGTTTCGGTATTTTTACATTTAATATTATATTAGTGTTATTATAATAGGCTTGTAGCTCTAGTAGTTCATATAAGTGTTCATTCGAAATTATTTCAATACTTTGGTTACTCATGTAATTGTAAATTTCATTTAGTTCAACTTTATTTAATATTAATTTTGATATTACATTCAGTTTTGCCAGTACGATCGTTTCAGAGGCATCCAATTGTCAATAGAAAATATGTTTTGATCATGTTTCCTTTTTAAAGAGCGGGTTTCCCGGTTATTAAGGATAAAAGCAGTGTCTGTGTGATTTTATATCGATATGCCCTCGATACCGAGAGTTAAGAATAAGTGATATTCTTTCACTATCTTAATCTCGACACACTATTTCACTTTTAGCTCGCGATTATATCTTTTTTCTTTGTTTTAAATATCGATATTCACTCGATGCCAAGAACTCAATGTGATATTCCTTCGCAGTTTCGTTCTCGCAACACTTTTTTTTCACTCACGAATGATTAAGTTTTTTCTAATACCGATATTCTCTCGATATGACAAACTATAAGAATGATAATGGACTTCGACTGCGCCAATTACGAGTGGGAACCGTGCGGAGAATAAAAAAAAGACGAACTTTCCACTTTGACTGCCAAGTTTATTCTGATTCGAAAATTTTACAAATATTATTAATTGATTTCAGGTTGAACAATAATTAATGCAAGAATGCATTTCTATACAATTTCTTGGAAAATAAATGATTATGCATAATTGACAGTTTAATCGATGCGTTAGCACACAAACTATTCGTCGATTAATTCTGCGACGACATCAGGTTTGATGCGTAAAATTTAAAAAGGGAGGTCGATGGGAAATAACCCGTTGGTTTTTTTTTTTTATATAATGTACACACGCTAAAGGGGTTTGCACCCTTATAATGCTTAGCACAGCGTAGGCGTTAGAAAATTAGGGAGAGGAAAAGATAAGATGTCCATGCACGCGTGTCTTAAACGACTGCAGAACATAATAATGCGGAAACACAGAATCAGGTAAATCATTCCATATAACTATCGTGCGGCTAAAGAAGGAATCTCTGAATTGTTTAGTACGTCCAAAGATAGGCTTAATGGTAGACCCGTGAGCTCGAGTTGAGGCACGGGTATTACGGATGGGTTGGAGAATAGGCGGGATGCATCTGGATATTTCTTTTGAACACCGCTTGTGGAAAAAGCGATAAAACAGTGACAGGCAGGAAACATTCCTACGATGTTCAAGCGATTTGATTGTTTTCGCGATATGAACGTCACCAATAAGTTTGCGGTTCTGAACTCTGTCTAGTAGATGCAATGTGGTCTTGGGGGCACCTGCCCAGACAATGCAGTTGTATTCAAGTTCAGGGCGAATATACACCTCGTAAATAGTAGCCAGATCTGAAGGAGTGAAGTACATCTTACACCGTTTTAGGAAACCTAAACATCTCGCAGCATTTTTGGCGAGAGTTGAGAGAGAATTGAGAGTTTTTCAGTTTCTTTGATGCAAGAACCATTCATGGATAAAGGTTGAGGGTTTAAATTACGCTTAGACGACAGAAGACAGCATTGGGTTTTAGAAGTGTTAAATTCAACTCTATCATGTAGTCCCCACCTTGTTATGCTGTCAAGGTCAGAATTTAACGTGCTTAACATATGTTGTTGTTCAAGTTCCATTTGTAACGAAGAGGGTCGTGCAGAGAGCGTGAAGTCATTTGAAAAGCTAAGAGTACTGTCATCAGCGAAAGAATGGATTGGATTAGAGGTGGTGGATAGGAGATCAAATAATGAAAATTGGAAAGAGTGTCGGAGATAAAACAGAGCCTTGAGGAACACCGGCGTTTATGCGGTGAACATTGGCTTTAAATCTGTCCAATACGACCTGGATTGAACGGTCAGAAAGGTAGTTACTAGTTCAATTGAGCAGGGTGTTATTAATTATGGTAAGCAAAAATTCCAGTAATTGAAAATAAGCAATGCGAACAGGGGCGTTATTGTGGCGAACAATGGGTGTTTATGCTTTTTCCTAATGTGCAGTCGCCACCACATGTGCCCCGCTAATTCCAAAGGGTAAATGTGTAAAACTCTACTTAGCTTACTATGAACAATTTGGTGTTGTACGCGGGTTATCGTCATATTTAAACAAAAAAAACTTGTTTTTAGCACAAAAATTATCTTTGGGTTTGTTGCTTTTTAACTAATCTATTAATTATTTAATTTACATTTTTATTATTATTATTTATTATAGAAATGCCAATTTACTTGTATTGGGTATTTAGAAATACTGCAATTTTTATTAGAAACTTAAGTTTTTAATGCACATTGCACACTATTTCACTTAGTATTATTTTTCCAATTGTGTTAATATTTAAATTGAGTTAAGTCATTGTCAAATTTTGTCTACATCTAACTTTAATAGTTTAATTTGTATTAATAATAAAAAAGTAAAGCTCGAAATTAATTGGATAATTATTGGGAACTGATCTACAAGTTACCTACTTAACAAAATTACCAAATAATCTTAAACCATTATATAAATTTTGTAAAATTTAGTAAAATTTAATGTTAAAAGAAAATAAAGAAGATATGAACAGATCTTTCGGAATATAAATAATTTATCTGTTATTTATGTGTATAAGAAATAACGAAAAGCTCTAACGAAATTGATTGACTAAAATTGTGCTTAACAGAATAAGAAAATCCTGCGAAAAATGTAGAAGTAGATACTAAAAAGATTGTAATTTTTAAATGAATTAGTATGTAAGTAAAAGAAGATCACTTTTATAGGATATATTTTACCAAATTGGAAAATTTGTGTGCAAGATTTTAATTTATTATTAATTTATCATGTCCTTGGTGTGCGCGGTAATCGCTGAACCGGCGAAGACTGCAATAAAAAATTGAAAATTGAATGTCTAACTCATTACAATGAAAAGTATAATAGATGTATAGATGTGAATGGATTGTTTTAACTAAACCATCGGAGTAGACAAATTAAGAGAAAGTTAGATTAATAAATTAAAAGTAAATGTATAATGAGTATGCAATGTCTGTGTAATAGAAATAAATTGAAAAACCTGATAATTTTATCAATAAAATTTATTAAATAACCAAAAAAATACGAGATTGCAATATATTTCGCACAACTAATAAGCCATAAGAAGAACCTAGAAGAACCTAGGAAATCAAATTATACCTCAGGTAAGATGAAATTGTTTCTCTTTAAAATATGATAAAAACAATTAATAGGACGTTGAAACGTACACACTAAGTCAAGTGTGTATCACCTAATATCACCTAATAACACTTTAAGGTATATTCTGTATTAGTTCGATAGACTGGATAGGAAATGAAATACAGCCGTATCACCTAATATTAAAATCACACTCGGAGCAAAATACCTTGGCTGTTGTATAAAAAACTAATATAGCAAGACAAGACGGATATAAAAATCGAATTATATGTACAAAACATTTGAAACACTCAAAAAAAAAAAGAAGTGTACTTACTATTGACTCCGCCTTGTTACGATGGTAACATGCCGGTCCCAATCCAGGCTAAAGGAGGAGTGTTTGAGCCAACGGATTTGTCATACCCTTAGTAAAAGCTATTCCTAATCCATGGTGGAACAGTGTACGCCGATGGATGCATGGGTAAAATGGAGCTTTGTCACTAGAATGCGGACTCCGAACACCTGGGGACCTACGGTATTAACTAGCCCTCCCTTGGCATACCGGGCTCCGACAAGGGAAGTCTCTTTTCTCGGTTTCCCGTGGGTCATTATTGATTCAAGATTTAAAAATTATGAGACGGATGCATTTCAAAGCGCATCATCCTCGGGTCCTACTGTTGAGCAACCCGCTGTGTTTAGAGAATACATGGCGGCCTCAACTGCTCGGTCTGCTGTTGAGCAGCCGAACCTCTCGCAGAGTTCAGACGGCGTAGATATACGTGCCCATCTGAAACTCGCGAGGGCGTCTCGACTGAGGGAGTGGAATCAGCCACCTCTAATTCTGACGCATCCACAATCGTTGATGCAAGTAGCGTCATCTTGGAGAAATCCGGATACTCTTCTATTGGGAATGCATTCGATGGACTACTGATCCAGCAACATCGAGGTGGATTCATTAAATTGAACTCGCTAGAGAGAAGGCGACTTTACGCATGGGCATGGATAGAGAGAGTGCTCGTTTTTTGCCAAAGCCGCCCCTTTCACTTCAACATCCAGGGAGGACTTATGAACAACATCAGGGTGTTACAGGTGAACCTGTATCGCGCGAAGGGCTACCTGTTCGCTACCCTTAGCAAGCGGTTCTAGGGCCTTGTAGGCCAGTAGACGCCTGTACGCCAGAACTTGACGTCTAAATCCTAAAATGATACATTGGATGTATACAATGATGGCGAGACTTATTATCATGTACGCGGTCATCATTTGGTGGCCGAAAGTTCTTGAACGGACGACGGAAGCTACAAAAAATTGCCTGTCTAGGTATAACTTAAATATAAATTAGAAGCTGTTGTAGGGCTTTCACCCTTGCATATCTTATATATTGGGAAGACGGTTGCTAAATGCGCTATTAAGCTGCAAGTAGAATACGGGTACATGAAAGAAGACATGTTCTGCACTATCCCCGACATTATGGTCAGTGAGCACGGTTTCGGAAGGAAATTTGAGGTAGAAATATTGGACCGGGTAAACTGGTGCAATGGTGTTCCGGCACTGGACGCTAGAGGTCTGGTCTTGTTCACCGATGGATCGAAGATGGAAACTGGAGTTGGATCTGGTGTCTTTGGACACAACACCAAAGTCTCGATACCAATGGGAAAAGTCCCTCGGTTTTTCAAGCAGAACGCCATGCCATTGAGATCTGCGCTGGGATTAAAAGCGCTAGAATATATATCCTTTCAGATCGCCAGGTAGCACTTAGAGCCAATTTGATTGACTCGATATCAGTCAAAAACTCAATCAATCTCATGCCAGACACAACAAAGTCAAACTCGGTTGGGTCCCTGGTCATCAGGGAATTGCAGGCACGAACCTGCAGATGAACTAGCTTGTGCTGGCTCGAAATCTGTGTTCATAGGACCTAAATCCTACTATAATGTCAAGTGGGCTGCCGCCACAGCACTGATATACTGTTGTGAAAACAAACTTCGTCTGGCTCACTGGGAGAGCTTCCCGGGGCCTTGGCAATCCAAACAATTAATCAGGCACTTTTCCTACAAGGAAATCCTTAGCTTTAATAGCATTAAGAAGCTGGTGAGCTTTCTAACAGGTCAATGTGGCTTGCGATATCCCCTTAACAAAATTGGTGTGGGCTCAGAGACAGAATGTAGGTTCTGCTCGGAAGATGATGAGTGATCCGAGAACATTCTCTGTGAATGCCCAGCATTACTTTGGGTAAGTACACGCATCATTCAAAATATGCTCGACAGCGGAGTTGAGCAATTCTTCCACTAAGAATTTACTATCGTTCATTAGAGAGGTGGTACGTCTCTTAGAATAAACAACCCCTAAGATACAATATATCTTTCAGGTCGCAGTGTCTGCCATATGGGCCCCTTTATTAATAAAATATTATATTATTATATTAATACTATATATTACTGTATACTATATTAATAAAAAGTTTTGGGAAGAACTGAAAAATTTTATAATTTTTACATTTTCGTTTCGAAGGTGGTTAAAAAGGACCTCAAAAAACAATAAAATGGCGGCACGTTTGAAACGCGACACACGTCACAAGCGGAATATAAAAAATGTTATTTTGGACTTAGACACTTATAATATTGCAGCTTTCTAAGTCATGTGGAAGGTGGTTAATAATGACCTCAAAGAAACCGAAAAAACAAAAATTTCAACCCATAACAGCCGCCACACGCATTTTGGGCTTAGAAACACACATAATTTCAGCTCTCTAGGTCGTGTGGAAGATTGTTAAAAAGGGACATCAAAGAAGTTGAAAAAACAAAAATTTCTACCCATCAGACGCGCGACACGCATCACACGGATAAAAAAAAATATTTTGGACTTAGAAACTCACATAACATCAGCTCTCTTGATCGTGTGGAGGGTGGTTTGGTTAATAAGGACCTCTAAGAAGTCGAAAAAACAAAAATGTCAACCCATAACACGCGCCAAATGCAACAAGCTACACGAGTCACACGCGGAATATAAAAAAGCTATTTTGGACTATGAAACTCACAAAATTTCCGCTCTGTAGGTCGTGTGGAAGATTGTTAAAAAGGACCCCAAGAAGTCGAAAAAGCAAAATATTCAACGCATCAGACGCGCCACACGCAACACGCATCATACGCGAAATATAAAATATCTTCAGGTAGTGATCAACTGTACTATAACAAAAAAGAATACGGAAAAGAACACGGAAATTGTATAAAAAATGCAAATTCACCAATGCCTTTAAAAAATTTAGATTCGCTACTGGCCCGTGCTATGACGAAACTGAGAGTGCAAGAGAATAAAAAGCTAGACGAAGAACTTTCGCTCTACAGGGGAAACCTAAAGCTTGTTTAGTTTTCGAAAGGAAAAACCAACTTGTGGCAGTACGCAATAATGGTAATGGTACCACCCCAACAGCCACCAACCATACGCCTCGCTCAAATGCAGTCAGTGCGAGTGCAGTCTTTGTCTATTAGTCTATTGGTGCTGTTGATTCTTGTATTTTTGTCATTTATAATTAGTCTGATGTTCGGTTGTGCTCCAAAGAGAAGTTCCAAACTCATGAGAATTAGTAAAACATAAACAAAAGATAAACTTTATATTTTCTATAATTTCAGTTATATTTTTTATTGCAAATGAATACAAAAAATCTTTTTTTTTTTGCTTTTTGTACTTGTCTGTGTATGGTAGTGTGAATGAACCTGAGAATTCTGTGTATTGTGTTCAATTTTTTTTATTGAATTGTATTCTAAAACATTAGCTCTTAGTGAATAATTAATGAATTTTGCATATCCACATGAGTGTTGATTGAAAGTTGTTTGCCAACCTCAGCCGGCTCGATTACATTGTGAATTTCTAATTTGCTAAATTATAGCAATTGCCATTGCACAGTGAACTTTGGCATTTTAAAATACAAATAAAAAACTGATTGTACTATCAGTTGCTCTTCTTTACGTGTTTTGTTCGTGTAGTTGGGTATTGACAGCTGAGCGAAATGGTTGCGTTCAGTGATAAGGAAAAGTGAGTACAAGTGACTCGTTAATTGATCAAAAATACAGTAGCGTTCGGATTTTTATTATCTTTTAACATAATGCATAAATTCAATCGTTTCACAATTATGAAGCTGAATTTCTGTAAAAATCGAAGTGCAAATTTTAACATGTGTAATTCCAGTGAGAGCAGCTTGCCATCGACCACAAAAATTCTGCAAGATAGGAACATCTTTCCGGAATTTAAAAGTGGTCCTCTATCGGAGTACAGAAAAAAGTCATCTTTCTGCCATAAACGTATGATTATTGCCCTTGAGGGAGAAGATCACATTCGGTTGAAGGTTAGTTGTACGTTATGCATTCATTTTACAGTAAAATATACAATTGAAATTATTTAAAAAAAGTATTGTTTTGACTTTTAAATCTGAGAAAACCATTTACATAGTATTGTTATGAAATGTAGGCTTTCTAGAGTTCGTAAGGGATTTTGCAAATAAAAACACAATACGAGTTCGTTAATTCATAAATTGCACCTTTAACAAAAAGCGAAAGTTCACAATTTACACTGGTGATTACTTATTATGCACACAAAACACTAATATTCACTTAGGCTTTCTACTTTTCAAGTTCTGTTAAACTTTTCCACTTCGTTCCACTTTTGAACACTTCCAAATATTAACTAATTTAACTGCGAAAATGTTGTTCTATTTATACCTAATTAAAATTTTCAGGAAGGTTCTAGTCTTTTCTATTCTATTTTGTTCCATGAAGAAAGTACAAGTATGTACTAGTGTGGCGGTAAATCAACTGCTGTGCTGCTTTGGTTAATCCAGCTTGGCTTAAAACAACAATCGCATAAGCATAAAGCCGAAAATAAATCCAAAAGTTTTTAGGATTTATAACTAAAGCCATTTTTAAGTTATAGCGCTCACCGTAAGGCGGTGTTTTGTTTAACACACATAACAATTAAAATGCATCGAAAATTTAAAGCCAAAAGCTGTTGCTTTGTAAAGCTAAGCCGGCTTTGCCAAAGCAATACAGCAAATGTAACAAACAATTTTTAAATCTATAAACTTTAAATTAGCCAATACAAAAACCAAAAATGTTTCCAAGGTTTTTGTGGCAAGAAATAAGTAATTCCAAAAATGTAGAAGGTCATGATTTTCATTTTGTCTCAAACGTCAAAAAGATGGGGAGAGAAAAAATAGTAATAACTAATAACCTTTAAGTCGCAAAAGCCGTTTCCTAATTATTAAACAAAATATTATTAAAATATGTAATTATTTTATAAATAAAAAAAATTGTGGGCACAATACGACTTTCTTTTACAGGCGGGACCGGAATTATTAAATTTTTTTAAATTCTCTATATTAACTTAACTTGCCCGTGGCACGTCCGGTTGTCGGTCGGTCGGCAGTCGTTGTCGTGGAATCTTGCGCGCAATTTTTAACCCCCCAAAGCCCGATTTTATTGAATTTTTGCACACATGTGTATTTCCGGAGACAACAGTTTCTATTAAAATTTGGGCCCCTCGGGCCTCAGTTAAGTTTTTATGGGTTGTTTTTTTTTTAATTATTTTTGTTTGTTTTTTGTTTAAATTTCTTTTGCACTTGACAGATGGTATACTATTTGAGGTATTTGAAGAACCTCGAAAAACTGTCTGAGTAAACTGTCACTTCCGGTTGTCAGATTTCCGTCCAAATCATCTGGCCCCTAACAATTTATGTAAAAAGCCTAAATATGAATTTTCATCCCGATAAGTTCAGCTGTCTGGGCTTTAGAGTGCACACAGACAGACAGACAGATATATTTTTATTTTTGCCTTTTCTGAATCAGGTGATACGGTAATGGGTTAATCTGCAAAAATCCCGAGTTCGAAAATTTTCATGATTACTGTACTTCCTTTTGATATGCAAAAGAAAGTAAATTACGAAATAAGGTTTGTGTAGTGTACATATACTTGTAGTAATTCCTATTATTGTTGTGGAATCAAAAATAGTATAAATCTATACGCATCCACTACACTAGTACGTACATACTGAGTATGAATTCGAAAATATGCAAAACTCACATATTAACCGCAAGTTCGTAGTATTAGTAGATTTTGTATGTAGTAGTATGATTTTTGACGCATGCGCCTAATTTGATTTTGCTTTAATGTCAACAACAGTGTTGCTTTGTTGAGACTTTCTCACATCTCACCTAGTTTTGAGTGCGCAAGTTATCGTCTACAAACGTCGTACGTATACGAAATGACATCTCACGTTCAGGTGAGTTTTTTACATTTGCGACCAAAATTCGTACACACCTCGTACGTATACGAACTGACATCTCACGTTCAGGTGAGTTTTTTACATTTGCGACCAAAATTCGTACACACCTCGTACGTATACGAACTGACATCTCACGTTCAGGTGAGATTTTTACATTTGCGACCAAAATTCGTACACACCTCGTACGTATACGAACTGACATCTCACGTTCAGGTGAGTTTTGCACATTTGCGACCAAAATTCGTACTTAGGGGTGCAAGTGCATCTCCTTAATTTAATTTATTCAACTAATCTAATGTTAATTTTTTTTTCCTAAAAACTCTGCCTCAGAGCGCGCTCGAACGTAGATTTTTTCAAAAGGGAAATCGAACACGAAAGGCGAAAATCTTTCGTTTACATATTTTTGTTGCATGTGTGTTGTTGTGTATTAAGAGTGGTAACTCTCCCAAAATATACAGATCTGTTTTCGCTCTACTGTTTAGTCGTTTTGAATGGGAAACGAACCAGTTGACAGCCAAAAAACAACTCTGGGGCAGAGTTTTACGAAAACAAACGACATAAATTTTTTATCAAGACGCAAACTATTTTTGAATAAACAAGTTCCAATTAAACGAGAAAGGTACTGCAACTAATTTAACTATGCTAGTGTGTCAGGGCTCTGGGGTATTAGCCTCCTAAGTCCCAACAAGTTCCTTAATATTATATTTTGCGTGCGAGCACAAACCTTGCTAACTGCCTAAAAGGAAAATGAAGATTACCTCAGCTTAGTCAAGTACTATCGGCAAATATGAATTAGACTTTGTTATGTAGTTATCTAGTAAGAAATTAAGGCAGTGTTTATCGCAATGTACACTGCTGATATAGTATATTATATAACGAGCGAGGAAAGTGGACCTTGTCTTGCGAGTTAGAAGCTTGAAGCACGAGGCGAGGCAATGCGAAAATACTGTAGGAATGTGTGTTCGGTGAGACTGCAGTAAATAATAAAATTGTGGATAATGCCTATTTTCGAGGGTAGGTTATAGCGAAGGAAGCAGTCACTTTCGTCTATGGTCGTGTGAAAATAGTATAATTTTGAAGTAGCAAGCGACTTTGTCCTTGGTGCCAACATCTTGTCTATCTTGAAGCCAACATGACGTAAAGCTGGAGATTAAACGAAAGATTGCCCTTGCTTACAGGTGCTACTAATATCTTCTATCTTCTATCTTCTATCTTCTATTTTCTATCTTCTATCTCCTATCTTCCATCTTCTATCTTCCATCTTATACCTTCTATCTTCCATCTTCTATCTTTTATCTTCTATCTTCAATCTTTTATCTTCTATCTTTTATCGGCTATCTTCTATCCTCTATCTTCTATTTTCTATCTTCCATCTTCCATCTTTTATCTTCTATCTTCTATCTTTTATCTTGTATCTTGTATCTTGTATCTTTTATCTTTTATCTTTCATCTTCTATCTTTTATCATCTATCTTCTATCCTCTATTTTCTATCTTCTAGCATCTATCTTATATCCACTAGACACTCCCACAGACACTTGGTGCTTAAAATTTCGTTTGTTTCGGCCAGGATATTTGCAGAAGTATCGTCCGCACAATCCTTATCCTGCCAACTGAGATGTTATCCGGGGTTCATTTCAATTGGTTGAGCGGATTTGCGGACAAATAGGTCTTCTGTAGGATGACTAAATTTCGATGCGGGTATATGGATTTTCTTACTTGGAATGCATTATTTTCCGCAACATACATCCAGGACCCATGCACGTTCAACGTTAATTATAATCTGTATATTTTCTTTAAAAAAAATCAAACTTAGGCTCAATAAGTCACTATAACTTAGTGTTATTATTATGTTGGTATGTGGTGCGGAAGCATGGATAGGGACAGAAATTTATTAAAGTTCCTTGTAACTAAGTAGGGACCATTTTTTTTGGTTTTATCTAATCCTTAACGTCCGTCCGCCCGTCTACATTAATAAAATAATGATCTGTAAGATTTTGAAGAACAAAACGCATGCTCTACGAAGTATATGTACTTAGAAACGTTTTATTTCCCATTGAATAAATTTAAGTCAACTTACTCGTACTTCCATTAACTTTAATTTTCAAACAGCACAAAATTTGGAATTTCATGGAACACCATCCGGATTTCCAACGTGACCAGGAAACACCATCTTTCGATCGTATCCGTCAAGTGGCCAATAGACGCGCTCAGATAATTGTGCAACAAAAGTTCTTCACCATCAATGATGTAAGTTTATGATGGACGTTGTGTCTTATTTCTTTCTTAATTTTTTGGTTTAAAATGTAATCGTCCTCTTTACATCAACGAACAGTTTCTTGAAACACCGCATCTGTCGCTGGCCATGTCGCAAGGTGTCTTCTCATATGAGTTCAGTTTTGCCGTCAAGTATTTCTTGTCGAATGGCATGTTCCCCAGTACGCTGCTATCGTTGGGCACTGACCGCTTAGCAAAGTATGCCAGGAGAGCGTACGAAGGTGAACTGGTCGGTGCTTTTGCTCTAACTGAAATTTCACATGGAACAAATGCGCGTGGAATGCGCACTTGTGCTACTTACGATGTTAATTCCAAGGAATTCATAATTCACACACCTGATTTCGAGGCAGCCAAGTGTTGGGTTGGAAATTTGGGCAAAACTTGTACTCATGCTATTGTCTATGCCCAGTTGTATGTGCCAGACGACAAGTACCAGGGGTTGAATGCGTTTCTGGTGCCAATTCGTGATGAGCGTACACTATTGTCACATCCAGGAGTAACTGTAGGCGATTTGGGCGAGAAAATCGGATTGAATGGCATTGACAATGGGTAGGTGGTCAGCGGAAGAAGGATTATCAATTTTAATATTTTTGTATATGTCATTCCAGCTTTGTCATGTTCAATCAGTACCGCATTCCAAAGGAGAATCTCCTTTCGAGAACTGGAGATATCGATGAAAAAGGCAATTACTCAAGCCCTATTAAAGATAATCGCAAACGATTGGGTGCGTCGTTGGGCGCTTTATCAAATGGCCGTGTTAATATTTGTGGTAAGTTTATTATAGACATCTTATCAGGTAGGCATTAACATTTGCGTATGCATCCAGCTATGGCATATGTGGCTCTCAGTAAAGCAGTCGCAATTGCCATTCGCTATTCGGGTGTTCGAAAACAATTTGGACCGCAGGATTCTGCCGAAGAGTGGTCTGTTTTGGAATATCAATCGCAGGTAAAAGTTTTTTTTTATTCATTTTGCTGTCTTTACCTTTAAATTTTCCCTTCCTTTTCTTCCCAGCAATTCCGTCTACTGCCTCATTTAGCTTCTGCGTACGCCTTGCGAGTATTCTCACTGTGGATTGGCACCGAAAGTCTGAATTTGACCAGAAAAACTTTTATGGGCGAAGATGTTTCCCACATAGGTATGGAATTGCATGCTCTGTCGTCGGCTGCCAAACCAGTCTGCACATGGGCTGCACGTGATGGAATTCAGGAATGTCGCGAGGCGTGTGGTGGTCATGGCTATTTAAAGTCGGCGGGAATTGGTGATCTTCGAAACGATAACGACGCCAATTGCACATACGAAGGCGAGAATAATACGCTCGTTCAGCAAGCATCGAATTGGCTGATTGGACTGCGTCGAACTGGCGCCAAATTCCAAGATGTCTCGCCGATGGGTTCAGTGGCGTTTCTTAAGGATTTTGATAAAATTTTGCAAACGAAATTTGTTGCAAGTACATCTAATGAGGCTCTGGATACGGAGAGTAAGTTACAAAAAACAACAACATTCAAAACATACAATTACCTCCAACTTTGCAGGTCTTATGAACGCCCTTAACTGGCTGTGTGCATGGCATTTGGATGTTGCTGCTAAGCGTGTCGATGGGCTGCAGAAACAGGCCATTAACGCCTTTGACACGCGAAACAATTCGCAAGTTTTCAGCGCTATTAACTTGTCGATAGTCTATGCACAGGTAACTGACAAACAAACAAACAAATAATGGAGAAATTGTAATTCAGTTAATTCCTTCCTCGCAATGCATATTTCCAGCGTATGATCTTTTACACATTTGCGAAATTCGTCTGGTCGCTGCCGGATTCGAATGAAAAGGCTGTCCTACTTAAAGTTCTATCGTTCTATGGAGCAAATTTGGTGATCAAAAATATCGGATCCTTCTACCAGGGTGGCTACTTCACTCATAACACACAATCGGAGCTATATCAAGAAGGAATTTTGAAATTGCTGCCCATTTTAAAGGATGAGGCGATCTCTCTTGTTGATGCCATTGCACCGACAGATTTCATTTTGAATTCGCCGCTGGGAATGAGCGATGGAAATGTAAGTAATACAAGTGTTCTCATCGGTGTCCATCGGTAACTAAACTTACTTTTCAGGTCTATCAACATTTACAAAGTTCTATAATGCAAACGCCAGCTGTATTTGAACGTCCTGAATGGTGGATGGAAGTTACTTACAAGGATTTCCTAAAGGCAAAATTGTAACACAGCTAGGGTGGTTTTTTTGTTGTAAATTTAAATTACAAGGACAATAGAAGTAATTGTTTGTTTATTGATGTATAATATATATTTATGGGGTTTTTTGTAATTGTTATAAATGTTTTTGTAAGATAATAAAAATGTTTAACTATTTGTTGTAAGACTTTAGATTTATTTCTCGTAAATATGCATGCAGGAGCGTTCCGAAATATTGAAAACTTATTTCCAATATCAGTGTTGTATTGCCGAAACCGTGCGATTTTTGAAAAGGGCGCCAACCGGAACCGCTGTGGTGAAATTGGTGAAGAAAGTTCGCACCAGACTGAGCAGAATACTGCACAAAGACCTCGGATTAATCGCTTACAAGGTCTAGATGACTCAGTAGTTGAAATCAAAAAACCATTCGCTGCGATATCAGTTCTCTGTGTGGGTCATAGACTAGCTTGATAATGCATCCACCAGGAGCGACTGTTTTGTTTGGATTTTTGGAGTGGTGGCCAATTTTCTTCGAAAATGCTGCTGGAAACTTCGTTACCGTCAATGGCGCCCGTGTAATGAGGTTTTCCTAGCCGGGGTAGTACTCAGCGTGACCAGGGTTCCTTGTTTATTAGGTCGTTACAATAAAAAGAATTTATTTTTGTTTAGGGAATGGAATTCAATCTTTTATTATTCTTCTTGTGGCGCCTTGGCGTTGGGTATCTAACTGACGATGCAAGGCGTAGTGTCGTTGCGTTAGCGGTAAGGCTGTCGCCCTTAGACCACTCGGCTGTAATAGAGCGTTAGGTATTCGTGTTTGCTAAGATCTAGCGTCAAAGGCCTTAAGCTTTGAACCGCTAAATCTGATGAAGTGCTAGCGTAAAGCGTGAGGAATGAATAGCAAGGTAATCTCTCTTGACCACTAAATGCACAGGAATTACTAGCGTACAGCGTGAGGAAGTAGGATATCTCACTGGACCATTAAATGCACAGGTATTACTAGCGTACAGCGTTAGGAAGTAATGGCAAGGATATCTCACTCGACCATAAAATACAATTAAATTACTAGCGTTCAGCGCGAGGAAGTAATGGCAAGGACATCTCTCTTGACCATTAAATGCAAAGGAATTACTAGCGTTCAGCGTGAGGAAGTAATGGCAAGGACATCTCTCTTGACCATTAAATGCAAAGGAATTACTAGCGTTCAGCGCGAGGAAGTAATGGCAAGGATATCTCACTTGACCATTCAATGCAAAGGAATTACTAGGCGAGTTGCTAGCAGCAGTAATCACAAGGAAATAAGAGACTGATTGTCGGAATTCCTGCCCTTTTATACTTTCCCAATCGATTGAAAAAGTCATTTTACTCCTAAATCGTGGGATGATCGATGTAGTTCGATTTCCACGGTTGGCTTGAGATCCCGTTGTTGCTAAGCCTATTGTATTGGTGTGTTCCCGTAAAATCTTCCGATTTTGTGTTGTTTTGTCCAGCTTTGTATATTGTTTTTGTTGTTGCATTCCTGCATTGCTAAAATTAAAACATAATTTGGCTTTCGCGTTGTTTGTCAGTGTGCTGTTGTCTTGCTCGTCGTGTTGTTGTTGTGTTTGGTTACGCTCTGTTGTTGTTGGTGTCTTTATACGAAAAATCATTTGGCGTCGTAATATGCAAATTCGTTTGGTTTGTGTTGCTCGGCTCATTTTTGTATATTGTTTTTGTTGTTGTTCGGCAGCGTGTTTCGGGCTGTTGCTGGTGTATTGTTCGGTATACTTGTTAACACCTAAATTGCAATTTGACGCCGATGTACTCTTTTCTAAGGGATGCCATTAAGGATAGTCCTTGAAAAGTCCGGGTTTCCCTGGGCAGCGACTTTTCGCTGTTATTTAAAGGGGAGTGTGTATCAAGGACCCTGTTAACATTGCTTGAGGAGACTGCTACAGAGACTGTGTTATAGTGTATACTATTTGAGGCTGAACGAACTGAAGAACTGCTTTGACAACAGTTGATTGTGTTGCCTGACGGGGAGCATGGACGTTTCGCCATGAAGATGATCAGGGTTGATTATGGAGTGGCACCCAGTTGCGATGCGAAGGGCTGTATTTTATTTTTTATTTTGTCTGGACTGGATATTATTCCATTGAGAGTTACTTAAAAATGACGTCCAGATGGTGGCAGCGTAGTTAATAACTGAGCGGCCAATATAATAAAAAATAAAAAAAACGTCGTCACAAGGACTTCTTTGTCCTTACCCCATGCGGTTCAGGTTAGGGCTCTTAGAACCCTATAACGACTGTTCACTTTACTGCAAGTATTTTTTGCGTGCCTACAGAAGGTAAGGAGGTTGTCGAATATGACTCCTAAAATTTTGGGGTAATTAACTGGAGGGATTGTTGTTAATACGAATGTCAAATGAAAGCCTGACTTCTTTAGTCCAAGAGGTGAACAGCGTAGCAGATCATTTTTGTGAGGCGAGGTGGAGCTTCCTTTTCTTGAAAAATTCATATAGCTCTGTCAGGTAGGTGTGACCTCGTTTACATCTGCACCGGATGGAGCAACAGAGCAATCACCAGCGTAAGTGATCAATTTAACGCCAGTAGGGGGAGTAAGAAGCATCGAGACATAGAGAATTAAATAAGATGGGGGAGAGGACTCCTCCTTGTGGGACTCTCATCTTAAATTTCCGATGCTTTGAGCAGGAATTTCTGAATTCCACATATGCGCTCCTGCCATATATGTAAGCTGACAGGAACCTTTTGATGGAGTCGGGGAGAGTGGAATTCAGTATGTGCTGTAGGAGAATAGAGTGGTCAATCGTGTCGAAAACATTGGACAAATCCGAGTGCCACGACAGCAGTGCGCCAGTGCGTGTGACGGTGGTTAAGACCGTACGTAATGACTGCTGGTTGTCGTGCAATTTGCTGCCGCTCCTCCAAATGTCTCCTGATCGCCCAAAAATTCTACGAATTCGACTGCATGCATGCATGGTATTAGTTTTGTTGTTAAAATTTTATTCTCCTATTCGTTTATTTGCAAATCGATTGGTCGGCCTATTTGAAGAATTTTGTTCCTCACAATACTTTTTGGATTGAATACCGAAAGGAAAGATACTCAATCGATTAAGGAAAAATAAAAGCTTCTAATTAAAAAGCAAAATAAAATAAGAAAATGAAGAAAAATGAATTATAAATCGATTCGACCGTTAATTGAATGTTATGCAGTTGCTCCTGCGTAAGCAATTTCGACTTCTTGTTTACTGCACACTTTTCCAAGAGGTTATTGTAAAAATTTTAATAATTTATCCTTTATTGTTTTCGAAAATATTGTAAATTTATTCATTAAAGTACACTCGGCGATTGCTTCTTAATGCAATCTTTCGTAACATAGTATTTCCTAATAAAAGTTGATTTCATTAAGAAAATGTTCATATTGAATAAATAATAGATATTGTTAATAATTTATTACCTATAATCAATTAGTTTCTAATTTGTTTTGCAGAGCCAACGATAACTTCAAATATCGCCCTTCTATGTTAAGATCACAGACAAGTTTGGTTTGGTTTATATTACAGGACTTTCTGAATTGGTTGTAGTTACTTAAAGACTTGTAACAAGCGCATTTGTGTGTAGTGAAAGTTTTGTGCGCAAGAATAAAAAAAAAAAGACAAAATTAAAAATCCACATCTCCAGACCCCGACTCAGCGCCATTTAAGTCGCTGTCCAATGACTGGTCAGCAGAGGAAATACTCGTTTCTAGCAGCTCACTGTCTGTTCTCTGTAACATTGGTATTTGCTGTGGTAAATCGCTTGTCGCCCATAAATACAGGTCGAGCGTTTTCTCTGTACAATCTGCGATAAAACGAATAAACGGTCGGATGTCGCCTTCATTGGCCAACTGCAGGAACTGATAATATTTGTGGCTGTGTGTGAATGAGTTAGAATTTTAGATTATTTTTTAAATGGATAAATAATAAAACACTTACCGTTGTTGCTTTGGAATTATTACTGGAGGGTAACCGGCTCGCATCAGCATTGTATTCATGAGCAGTCGTGATGTTCGACCATTGCCATCGATAAATGGATGTATATGAACTAATTTGTAATGCGCCAGGGCAGCATGTCTGTGAACAAGATACAGATGCATATTTTATCTTGCATTGTTTGTATCACAATATAAGACTTACTTTACAGGATGCAACGACAAAGTATTGTCCGAGTTAAGCCAATTCTCAAACCGTTGCATTAGAATCGCAAGATCTCCAGGTCCGGGAGGAGTATGGCCACCCACATAGACTTGTGTTCGTCGGAATTCGCCACCTTCAATTGGATCAACATGCCCCAGGACACGCCGATGAATTTCCATGATATCTTTAAAGGTGATTTCCATTCTGTCGCAAGGAAACAATAAAAAAGCAACAATTTTATAAACTGCAAAGTTTTCATTCTTCCCTTCAAAACACTTACTTATTGACTAAGCTAGCATTGATATACTTCATAGCCAGGTCTAAGCCCAGAATTTCATTATGTTCATCAATTGATTTGCCATCGATGGCCATTCTTGTCTCCAGGATTGAACGTGTTTGTGCCAGTGTCATTGTATTGCCTTCGATGCCGACCGAATGGAAGATATGTTGGAAATAAGCCTCCTTTTTGGCACGTCTCAGCGCTGAATTTGATTCATGAATCGCCGATAGCGCATCACGTTTCATATCGAGTAACTGCAAACGACGTTCATCGATTGTCTGCACAATGTGGGCAGTTCGCTGGCGATTAGCTAGAGCCTCTGTGTTACTCGGGTTAATTGTTAATGCCTATGAGTTATGATAAATTTATTTAAATCTACTTTTCAATGTAATTTTCTCTCTTACTTGGAAATAAAATTGATCTGCCATCAGAATATCACGCTCGTTGTGTTCCAAGTATTCGCCATACTTAATAAGCACTTCGGGATGTTTGGGCGCCAGTGCGAGTGCATGTTGAAACAGCCGCAACGCCTTATCACTTTTTCCAGCTACCCGCATATCTTGTGCAAGTCGAAGCGAACCCAACGCTTCCTTGATGTTTGTATCTTCTGCATCAATTGTGTTGGCAATGGCAGCTTCGTTTCCAATGAACTCCCGCAAACTGAAAATCTGTCTGGCTGACATTGACGAATAAATTGAAAAATCGTCACGTGTCTGAAGGTAGTGTTCGTCGGGCAGGTGCATCAGCTGCCTGCCCGTCGATCGACTCAAGATAGCCGAACCACCATTGTGCGTGAACTCATAGAAGACAAAGGCGACAAAGGTTCCCGAAACGAATATCAACATATTCACAATATACGAACGGAGCATTGTTTCGTTTGGAAGTTTTTTGGTTGTTGGCAAATTGCGAATATGAGTAAACCAATTTTTCGGATCCGTTTTATTTGTGGGCGGCTGATGGTTCGGTACTAGACCAGAACTAGAAGTATTGTGGAGAAGTTTTTGTAAATTCATTGCTCGTAGTGACGAACAAGTAAGATTGATGGTAAGCAGCGGAAATGGATGAAGACAATTTTTGTGTTTGGCAACTGCTCCGATATTTACACTTTTTTATTTTCCAAACAGTGTAAAGAATTCTTTGTTGATATTCTTGTGATCATTTTGTTACTGAAAAGTTGAAAAGATGTTTGATTTATAAGCAAATTTATCGAGAAATTGAAGAAGTACTTTTACTTACCTCCCTCAATTTTTTATCGTTTAACTGACGTGGATGTCAATGTCATCACTTTTACAACACTGCTATCTGCTACCTTATGACAAATAGGCAAAATCGCAAAATGATAAATTACTCAGCTGTTCACTTTTGACGAAACACAAAAAATGCTGCCAAGTTCTTTTAATATTGTAAATGGAAGTTTCATAATTGATTAACATACTTTTAGGTAATGAGTAAAAGATATGAATTGTGAAGAGTCAATTCGTCAACGAATTAACCCCACACGATTTTCTTTTATTTATCATATTTTACTTATTGTTATTGCATAACAAATTAAATTTAATTAAACTAAACCACTCATTGCTTCCACCGATGTCGACATTTGAAAATGCCGACGGCATCTCTGCTCAGACTCAAGTCGACTGCACTTCTTTTCATTACAAATGCGATTATGAGACCACGCCTCTGTTTTTGGGACAGTGATCTTCAATCGACAAACAATTATTAATATTGAGTAGCCGTGCCCCTAATGCAACCAACATAACGCAACGATAGAAGAGTAAAGGGGACGACGCATATGACATGCAAATCTCTGCAGGCACCACCAACATTCAGCAAACAACGCAAACACAAGCATAGAAGTTATGATGATCGAAATCAACGGATGAGTTCAACGACCGAGAAGCGTTCACAACAATATGAAATCCCGTACAACAACAAACATAAAGGGGTTTTTTGTCAACATTTTTTGCAATCGACAAAAAACAATGCTGTCAACGTTGAACCATTGAGTGTAGTAAAACAACGCATAGCCACAGTGGACAAACGAAATCCCATACCGGTTAGGTTAGGTTAGGTTGAATTGGCCGTCAGTTAAAACCGACGCACTTAGACCATGAAGGTCCGTTGTGATACCACAAGGATCTCGAAAAATTCCACGCCTACTCGTTGAACCACTTGGAGCTTGCGTATGAAGCGCAAGAGACTATTAATGTCAATGTGGGTTAGATGGAGAGTGGTTTCCTCCTCCTCCTCATCCATGCAGGTTCTGCAGAAATCGTTGGAAAAGACTCCTAGTCTTTTTGCATGCTTGCCTATGAGACAGTGTCCAGTTATGACACCTATAATGGCACTAATGTGCAGTCTGTTTTGAGAGATCAAACACTTGGAGCGTTTCGGATCTAGCTTGGGCCAAATTTGCTTCGTTGCTATGCAAGTTGTGCCGTTTGACCATCTATAATTAGTTTTTACTATAGCATCCCGTTTAAACATGAGCTTGCACATAGGCATCGGAATGCCTAGTGAACCATATTCAGGCAATAGGGGTAGTGTGGTTCCATGTTTGGCGGGTTCATCAGCCATACAATTACCAGGTATGTCTCTATGCCCCGGTACCCAGCACAGGTGAATGTTGAAATGCTCCGCCATTTCCTCAAGAGACGATCGGCAATTCCGGGCTAGAATGGAATTTGTGGAGAATGATTCCATGAACTTTAGCGCAGCCTGGCTATCCGAAAAAATGTAGATCTCCTTAACAGATATGACATTACTCTTCAGTCAAGACAAGGCTTCCTTTATAGCCATGATTTCCGCTTGGAAAACACTATAGTGATCAGAAAGACAGAAAGAGAGACTTAGATTTAGTCTTTTTGAAAAGACACCTCCGCCAACCCCTTCATCAGTTTTCGACCCGTCTGTGTAGAAGTGAATTCCTTCATTTTTCAAGTAGATACCTTCCTCCCAAGAAGACCTGGAGGGGATTGTAACCTGGAAGTTTTTGTTAAAGTGGAGCTGCGGAATGGTGTAGTATAAGTTGACAAGGGCAGTCCAAGTGGACTCTGCTTAGTTTGTCGCGATTGATCGCATTTATCTAATGCAGTCCACCAAACAGCCACACCGAATAGGTCTGACTACTGCTGTGTACAGCCAGTGAGTGATATGCGTTTTTACTTCCTATGGCTTTTTTGCTTGACAAGAGTGCCACTGTGGCTTTACGGACTCTTTCTTGTATGTTGGGCTTCCAGCTCAACTTCCTAACCATGATAAGACCAAGATATTTGGCCTTATCGGAGAAAGTCCAGCTTGTGCCCTTGATGGATGGAGGGTTGACGAGTGGGATTTTGTACTTCCTCGTAAAGAGGACAAGTTCGGTTTTTTGGGAGCTTACCCCTAGACAACAATGATCTGCCCAGTTTATTTAGAGCATTCTGCAGAAGTTCTTTCACGGTGCTTTCCTGAGACGGCTATGGCAACGTCGTCCGCATAGGCGATCACTCCGCAGCCCTCCTCCCTCAGGCGAACCAGCAGCTCATTCACCACCAGGTTCAAAAGAAGTGGTGACTGGACTCCTCCTTGCAGGGTGCCTCTGCTGACAAATCTTTTGGCAGACGACAATTAATTTAGATCCTAATTGTGAGTAGAAGATCTATCAGTTCACCCCCAAAGTCGACAGCGCAGCCGTGATCGCAGATGTTTTGACGTTCTTAAAAGCGCCTTCGACGTCCAGGAAAACCACCATTGAGTATTTCTTGTAATGAAGGGAGTTTTCAATGGAACGTACTATCGTATCTAGAGCTGTTTCTTCAGATTTGCCCTTGTAGTACGCGTGTTGGTCGACGGACAGAAGTCTTTTGTCAATAATAGTACGAATGTGGATTTCGATCAGTCTTTCTAATGTTTTTAAAAGGAGTGACGAAAGGCTAATGCTTAGCAAAAAGCATTCTGATCGAGAGAGAGAAAAGTCTTACGGAGAATTGTTGGTCCCGTATGTGAGGAAGGACCATTCCGGAGACTCTATAATGATGAGATCTACGAGCGCTACCGCGATGTCGACATCGTGTAGAGAATTAAGATCGGTAGGCTCCGGTGGGCAGGAGCGAAGATGATCCTGCTCGGAAAGTCCTTTGCGGTAGGATTTATGGAATACGACTGCGAGACCGGCCAAGCCTACGCGTAGACCAGGACGCCCAGTGCTTACGGATGCCAAACTGGATGACATCCGCTCGAAATCGGGACCGGTGGAGAGATTTTTTACGGGAGGCAAGGATCGGACACCGGTTGTAGAGCCAACTATGATGATGATAATGATGAAGAACCTAACAAGAAGTAAAATAAAAGGAAGAAGACGAAATATTCTCTACTGTACAACACTTTTCGCTAAGTGATGTGTGTGAGATGATCCCAAAATTAGCCAAAAAATGTAATTTTGAATTTGACCAACATCTTGTTAAAGAAAAAGATGCTATATGCTTATTGCTCCATGATTATAATTCACTGTTCTAGAACGAACCATTCAAAATCACATTCAAAAGTGAACCTTTGAAAGAAATCAAGAGAATGATGGTTAACGTCGAATCCTTGAATCACCTTCAGTTGATGGGAAATATTGGAGTATTTGATCAAGAGAACTAATAAAAAAAAAGTTGCAACATATGTTTATAACCAATTTATTACAGTTTTTCTTTAGCAAAATGTATAACATATTATTTTCTACAGGTTCCAAAGTATACATTATACACAAATTTATTTTAAAAATATGAAAAAATAAAGAAACTTTAAATTTAAGGATAGGATAAAATCCTGTCGTCTGGTAGCCGTAAGATAATAATAATGCTATAATAAGTTCACAATTAAAAAGTGCACGAAACTCTACAATCTGCCCGTATGTTTTCCTGGAAATCTGTAGCAACTGTCAAAATGCTAGGGATATTGTTTTTCGGCCTAACTTGTTGTTTTTGAGCAGTAAAGCTTTTCATCCTTTTATAATCTCCTCCGCCACTATTCATTGATTTTAATACATCAATGTTGACGTTCTTTTCAAATAGTTTGTCCAATGGTTCATTCTCAAAATTGCCATTAAAGATTTCCGAACTGGATAGGGCGTCGTCATCATTTCCTGCCACCATTGATTCTTCGCAGCTAAATAAAGACAGGTCAAAGTTGTTGTTGTTGTTGCTGCCAAATGTACTAAACAACTGGCGATCTCTCAGCAGACTAGCATTGAAATCCTCGGAATCACATATCGACTGATCAAAATCGCTTCTCTTTGCGCCAATTGTTGTACTTGGCCAGATGAATTTGCTGCGCTCTTCTAAGCCGTTGTTTTTACCACTCAGCCCGATAAGCATACTGTAACCCGATTCCATTGATAATTTCTGACAGCTTGTTGATGGATCAGGCAATTTAGAGAAATCATAGCCATCAACACCAAATCGTAAGTCGCCACCAGATGATGATGCAGATCCACGAATGAATTCGAACAGACGCTTGGTTTTATCTGGTGATAGATGCTTTCCTGTAAATGGTACTGCCAAGTCACCGGTTGAAAACCAATAGTGAGAGCATCCCCGCTTTCGTGGTAAACGATTGGTGATTAGCTTCTCCTCTTGGGCGGGTTTATCGGAATCCGTCGAATATTTCATGTCATCGATGCCAAAATGAATATCACCACGAGTGTCGACATTTTTTTGACTGAAAATTTCATACAAGAGACAAACGCGATCGGGGGTGTTATGGAAGATATCCATGGAGACGGTAAAATCTCCAGAGGAAATCCAAAACGATGATGTCTTTTCGATGGAAGCTTCAGTTTTACCAAAAAATGACGAACGGTTGGACGGGAGGAAGACCTCGTCTTGGAAGCTGTCCGGCGAATCGACTCCAGAGGACTGCAAGTGATTCTCCTCGTGGATGATGTTCATTTGAATTGGGTCCGGCTCATAGATTGATGATCTTCTGCGAGAAGTTGCTTGCGTTTGAATCGGGCTGAAGGAAGCGAGCAAGTGGCAACGTTTGTAATCACTTGTCTTTATGGGAGTCGAAAAAGCTGCCGGATTAATTGAAGACATCGATTTTGTTTTCGGCGATAGACAATCCGAATCCTCAGAGATTTTTATAAAGAGCGGCGATGAAGGTTCCAATGATGGTGGCATCTTTGGAATTTTATTCTTAGTCATGTGGATGGGACTATCAAAGTCATTAGATCCGGTCTCGAAACCCTGATCATCGCAGCTGTCCTGCAAGCCAGATTCATATCGCTTGAGGTTTGTCGATGCGTTAGCGTCGGTGCTGCAAGTGATAAAGGTGACGTTCTCATTCTTCGCACTTTGTAACGTATGCTTCTGCGGCACAATGACATCACTATCGGAATCTGTTGTCAACACTGGCACCTTTTCAACAATCGAGTGCTCTTTTTTCCACACCACTTGACGGCGCATCTTCTTCCTTCGTATTGGCTTGATAGGCTTGAGAAATTGAAATTCTTTGTCCAAAGCTTCCAGATTAGATTGGTCTAACTTGTTGATCTGTTGATAAGAGAAAAATGGTAAAATGTTAAGAGGAGAAATGACAATTTGATCCAGTTGCTTGGCTGGTTTATAAATGGGGCTTACCTCTTGATTTCCATTATTGACTAACACCGGAGAAGACTTTTGATTTGTTGGTAATCGCATTTCTGGACATGTTTCTTGATCTGCCAGGCAATGAGTTGGTACTTTTTTGCTGTCGAACTTTTTGATAAGCCCGAATACGTCATTGCTTGGATTTGTTTCGGTGACATCAACTGTTGTTTTTTGATTGTCGCTTTTTTGTTGGTCCACATTTGTTTTTTGTTCCACTGTTTTGGTGACTTCATCTTCTAAAAACTTTTTACCATTATCAAAGAAGCTCAAGTCATTTTTCTCCTTAATCCAAGAGTAAAACAAACGATGCAAATGCTGATTACTTGGAACTGCAACCATACGATCTGCTGCTGGAGCTCGGCGAATTTTTCTTGGTGACGCATAGGGCGAGTATGCAGCTTTCTTCTTTGTTGCTGGCGAATAGTTTGAGATTTCGGTAGCGTTTTCCATCGGCTGCAGTTTCTCTTTAGACGGAGATTTTGCATTTGGCTTCTTAGCCATTTCCTTGATATACGCAGTTGAGAAAGTTTCCATTTTTGCCTCTAGTTTACGTGCTAAACTCTTTACTGTCATCGGCTCCTCGCTGACGATCATTTCATCTTCTTCCAGCGCCTTAGTTTTTGTTAATTTTCCACTTTTGCCAAAACAGCGTGAGTTCCTCTTGAATATGGGACTCTTGAAATTCAAATCATTCAGAAATTGGTTAAAAATGCGAGCTTTTTCCTTAACTGTTAGCTTTGCAAAAACTTCCTCCGCCACCAGACAGGTGGGAATTGTCTTTGAGAAACTCTTGCGCCTTCTGCGAAGGCTTGGGCTAGCCAATTGAACACGAACTGTAGGAAGTTTTATTCGGGGCTTTGGTATTGACTTTGCTTTTGGCATAATTGCATCACTCTTAACAATTTGATTGATCTTTGCACTGAACATTTCTGCTATTTTCTTAACCTTTGATGTTTTGGCCCTTGCGGATTGAACTAGATCCTTATGATCATCATCGGCATTTGGTTGTGATGGTTCGAATTTAGCCATTTGTTCCAATATAACGGATGAAGTTTTAACTTTAGGTGATAATGCCAATGATAGTTTCCTTGATCGCGACTCACTACCATTAGGTGAGGTAAGAGACTTCAAAGACTCCACTGCTTGAATATCACTTTTCAAGGAGATATCTTCTTCATATAATTTTGAAATATCCGTACTTGAATTATACGACGACTGATCCTTCAGGATCTTGATGAATTCTTCTTCGTCTAAATTGGACAAAGTGTGAGCAGTCCTCAATGTTGACGACGAATTTACGAGTGTGGCGAAATCTTCAACGATTGTATGTCCTGATGGTGGCAAATTGTTTGTGGATGATACTGACGTTGTCATTGAAGCCATTTTTATTTTTTTTTTAAATGATTTTGTTTATTCTTCTATTTTTCAAATATCACTGATCTTGCTTGTTCGGCAATTATTTTGTAACTGAATTAATTATGCAGATCACGTTGACTTTATATATGAAAATCGAAGATAAGATTGATGTAATGACGCCGTCGCAGGTATACGAACTTTTTTTGTCCCAAGTGACCTGCACTTCATGTTTTATGACCTACGACTGGGCGGATTACTTGCGATCGCTTGATCACATTAGGATCTGTGTTTGTACCTGTGTGCTCTCCTGCTCTCACTTAATTAGGGGTAATAGTAATCATTAACGCATATTTTAAATTTTTTATGGCATTAACGGATTGTTCGTTTGGACTAAACTCGAATTCGCAGAATTTCCACAAACGACATGGGATTAGCGTTGCAATATTTTGGAATATTGCGAGACTTTGTAATATTTTTGCGTGGAAATGTGATCCTGGAAAATTTTAGTTTTGCGTTCATTAAATAAAAATTAACATTCAATAATTAGAGTACGGATCACAAGGGTAGTTTTGTAACCAAGTTGATTAAGGATAGTCTTTGAACTTTGCTTTCAGAATCTCAATGGATATTGTTGTGACGTAGCTTACAGCAATGTCGTATTGAATACCTGTAGCAAAAAGTGAAGCAAATTTACTGGACTGTAATAAAAATATTTCGGGATTTTCCAGGCTCAGCCGCTTTGTTCGCCTGTTAGCAAATGAACAGTAGGCTACATGAGTAATCACCGTGTTCAATTTGCCCAAAAAACAAAAATGAACAAGCGCCTAAAAAATTAATTTTACTTTCGTTTACTAGTAGTAAAAGTAAGTATAGTAATCATGAAAATTTTCGAACTCGGGATTTTTGCAGATTTACCCATTACCGTATCTCCTGAGTCAGAAAAAGCAAAAAAAAAAATCTCTGTCTGTCTGTGTGTCTGTGGCTCTGTGTCCACTTTACAGCCCAGACGGCTGAATTGATTGAGACGAAAATTCATATTTAAGCTTTTTACATAAATTGAGAGGGCCCAGTTGATTTTGGCGGAAATCGGCCAAACGAAAGTAGTAGTCGTAGTTGTAAACTACAATGAGAAAATGCAAAAAAATTTCAAAAAAAAAAAATATATTATACATTTACTAAAGATTCCCGGCTCGTCAGTAAAAGAAAGTCGTATGGTGGCCACATCATCATTTTTTTTTTTTCAAATTTTGATCAATTTCAACAACAAAATGTTTTATACATGACAACACTTTTGATAGAGTTTGGGTTCCATTGTCATTGTCATTAGCCTGAATACTTTTGTTAGTTCTACCAAGTACTATAAGCGATAGTTTTCTTACTATAACAGATAGTACTATACTGGGACTATTAATGAAGCCGTGTTAGAATTTCTGAAAGGACAAGTCATACCCATTCCATCCAATTCGGTTGGAATTTGTAGTGACAATGCTATGGTGTTATATACGGAATCCAGAGGTGGCGTACAAAACTAGTGGAAAAAAGGTTACACGCCCATTAGATGCATATCCAATGTTTGTTCAAAAAACTAGGCAATGTTTTCCTATTTGTTCAACAGAACAAAAACCCATAAACCATTAAACCCATTTTTCATGTAAATTCTCTGATAGGAGATACATATGTGTGTTCAAAATGTTTACAAAAATTGTTGTCATCAGAGATACACCTGAGTAAAAAATTTGGATGTTAGCCCCCGACCTTGGGGCCCGATCACTTCCAAATTTCAATAGGAAGTGTTGTCATCGGAGATGTGTGGGTTGAAAATTCGAAGAAAATTGGGGTAATTTTTAAAAAATGTATATGGGCCTCAGGGCCAGTTCACTCCAAAAATTTTACAGAAAGTTTTGTCCATCGTAAATACCCTTGCGTTTAAAATTTGAAGAAACTCAGGTTAATTTTTTAAAAAAAAAATTATATGGGCACCCCTTGGCCTCAGGGACCGTTAACTCCAACAATTTTACAGAAAGTTTTGTCCATTGGAGATATACATGTGTTTAAAATGTGAAGAAAATCGGGATAATTTTTAAAAATTTTCTATGAACACCCCTCGGACCTCAGGGCACGTTCACTCCAAAAATTTTACAAAAAGTTCCAAAAAGGTCCATCGCAGATACACAACTGTATAAAATTTCTTCAAAATTTTTACAAAAGGTTTTGTCCATCGGAAATACACATGTATATAAAATTTGAAGAAAATCGGGTATATTTTGTAAAATATTTGTATGAGAGCCCCCCCCCGACCCCGAAGACCGAGAGGCACCAAATTTTAATAGAAAGTGTTGTCATGTGTGTAAAGTTTCAATGAAATCTGACTTTGGGAAGTGGGTAAAAATTGATCGCAAGATTCCTTGACAAATAAACAAACAAACAAACAAACGCACGGGCACGCTATGTTAATATAGAGAATTTAAAAATAAAAAAATTATAACGGAAAAATTGAATTATATGAAATAACATATTGTTTTTTACTTTAAAGCATCATAACTCTCAAGCGGATGCAGAGGCAAGATAACCACTAACTAGTTGGTTGCTCTCCGATAAAAAGTTACAGTTTAATATTTGGCTTGTATTTTTTTTCTAAACATTTTTTAAACACTCCAAGGATATCAGAATTGACCTCCCCCCCACTACCATAGGTTTTTTTCCAAGAATGAACCAAGGAATCACCCCTTAACGGATTAGCATCCAAACCCGAACACCGAATATGTATATATATACAGGGCCCAGACGTTATAAGCTAAAATTTTGCGTCCGTAGCGGGTAGGTGGGGTTGGGGCTCAATGATGTGCGATGGTCTTAGTAGAGGAGTGGTCAGTTTGGTTGAGTCAGTAGGGTGTGAGCGGCAGCCAGACAACACCTGTTATTTTAACTTTTGGTGGGTCTAAACGGTGTCTTGGTGGTGGGGGTCGGCGGGTCTCGGGTAACACCGGGGTTAACAACTAGTATTGATATAATTGAAAGAACTTTAAAAGCTGTACAAGCTGGAATCATCCAGACCCTCCTCATTAATGAGGATAAAAAAAAGTTTACTTGGTGACTGCACCTTTATTTATATTGGGTCGATTAAAGCAGCAGATTAGAAATGGATACATGCCGGTATATAAGACAATGTCCGTATAGTACCAATATGCCACATTTCGCTCAGAAAAGACGATTCCGAGAAAAGACCAAGTAAATATTGTATATGTGATGGCTGAATGACATCGGCTTGAAATCGGAACCGGTGAAAAGATTTTTGGCGAGAGGACGGGACCGAACCCCAGTTGTAAAGGCAAACATGATCATTATGGTGATCAAACAGCAAACTACACACATGATTTCATATTTTTTTAAACTTTTTATTTTTTGTTTTATTTCAAATGAAAATATATATAATATAGTACGTTATACAATATAAACAATGGGTTCACTTTCACTTTTATTCTCTTTTACTCTATTTTAGCATTTTATCAATGTGTTCGAATAATATTCTCTTAAATTATATTATATTATTGTTTATAAATCACTTAAATTATTTAATATTGCAATATTTTTCCAACTGATAACCTTTTTAATACAAAATTACAGCTATTTTTATAATAATAATAAAGGGTTGTTCAAAATTAGAGCGTTTTATTTTTGCATTTAGCTTGCAGACGTGGTTATCTGACCTGGCATCTTGATGTAACTCATTGCCTAGAGACCATGATGGATGTTCCTTTAGACTGATTAACGAAACTTTGTAAACAAACAAACATAGCGTCTGTTCCCCAAAACGGGCCGATTAAGGGAAATTTAATTATTATCGTATGGGAAAAATTATGAAAAAATTGTCCATATGTACTCGCATTTCGGCGCAAATACGGCGACCATCATTCTTGTACCGCTCTGATTGATTTTTTTTTATTTCCTGACATCTGGAATCGTAGTTTGATTAAAGTTGATATTTCAATAAACCTTCGAGTTTCAAAATGCCTTCAACTGAACAAGGTCATTCCTAGTACGATCTTCATCGTATAGGAAAATAAACCAGTCAACGTTTGTCTCATGAATTGGAGCTAATCAACCTCCACGGAATGTCTTTAGTGCATCTCCTACCCAACCCACCAAGTTCCACGCTGACAACTGCAAATGGCTATCAAGACATTCTGGGAGGAAGGCAAAGTTCGGTACAACGGCGAATGAAGCCAACCATTCACCATTAACGCTGAAGGCAAACAGGACTGTGTGCTATCACCTGCACTATTTCTAGTAATCATTGATTGTGAGCGTCTTACAACAAACAAAAGAAGCTCTAGATGGTATCCGATGACATGACATGACAGAATTTCTTTGCGACCTCGATTACGCGGACTTTATCTGCATGTTCGATAACCACCATTAATATATTTCTAAGAAACTATACGTCTTATCGACATACGCAGCAAAAGTAGGACTCAAGATCAAACTAAAGAAGATGAAACTGATGCCCCTCTCTTTTTGGCCGAGTTGATTGAAAAAGTGGACATCTTCACTTACTTCGGCATCATCATTTGGATGGCGGATCCGGCACTGATATTCCACAGCTGCCGCAGCCCTTTTTTTAATTTAATGTCTATTGTCTCTCACAACGAAAATATTTCTAAATTTTTTTATGAAAGTTTGACAATAACTCAATTAGTTTTTATTTAAAAGTTTGGAAAGAAATGTTTAAGATTTATTTAATAAGTTGCTGTCGTTATGGTTTATGTCTCTGTTAAATATTTGTGAATCACTGAATTAGTATAGTAATCATATGTCATTACAGTTTAAGAATCCCAATGAAGCGCAAGTGCTTGGGTGCCTGCGTGAGTGCGTAAGTGACAGGGGCAATTAGTATATAGGGAATATGGTGCTCAAAGAGTACATAGCAGAGCAAAAAACTTCTACTGCTGTATATTGTCTTCTCTTTTTTATGGCTTTGCAACTTGAAGCACACCTTAAGCGACTTAAAAAAAAGTTACAAACTTTTGGAAATAGGTGCATTAAACAGATCTTTATAATTTTTTGTCTGAACTGGATCACAGGCGATCATCTGCTTGTCCTGGCCAACTGCAAGCCATTCGAAGTTGAAGACCAGTTGGTACATCGCAAAGCACAAAGCTTAGAACTTATAACTGCAGTGTACAGTCTGTCCTCTTATATGGCTGCAACTCAAGCTACTTAAAAAAATTACAAACTTTCGGAAATAGGTGCATTTCAACAGATCTTTAGAATTTTTTGTCTGAACTGGATCCCAAACGATTAACTGCTTGTCCTGGCCAACTGCAAGCCAATAGAAGTTGAAATCAAACGACACAAATGAAATGGATGGATTGGATAACTATATCGTAAGAAGACCAGCTGAAGAAATCGCAAAAGCTGCTCTTAACTGGAACCCACAAGGCCATATTCGATCGCGTATAAGATAGAAAGAAAGAGTGCTACTCTCGCAACATGACATGGAACCAAATCAAAGCGATATTCAGCGATCGCAGAAGGTGGAGAGAATTCATTGACGCCCATTGTTCAAATTGAACTTTTAATCAATCTATAGCAAGGTATATCGCATTATATATGCATTTATAAATTAAAGGATAAAATTTATAAACTGCATGAATACATGGTACATAGTACCAGATGCCATTTTTAAATTTTACCCCAAAAGCAAATTCAAATGAAAAACGCTCAATTTGGAAGACAACCCTGATGTGATCGTGATAAGTTGTGTGACTCAATTGACCAATTAATCATAATGTACATACATATAACTCGACTAACTGACTGTTAAGTGAATACAAATTCTATTTAGTATGAATAGCCTCCTTAAACTTAGATACGAACAACTAATTTACTTATTACATTACTCGCCACTTCCTTTACTGAAAATGGTGAACACACTGCTGTCTTCATTTACAGCGATCCCAACACGGGTGCTACATTTTTCCAATTCCCAAATCTTCGCACAATTTTCGTTCTTCGTTTCATTTCACAGCTTGTTTTTTTTGCATAGTTTAACAAATAAATCTTTGAATTTTGGATTAAATTTTCTTAAGTATATATTCTAAATTTTAATTAGTTTTCTCTTTTCATTTACATATACTCGTAATGGTTCTATTTTATTATATACTTTTATACAGTTCTATTTTTTTTTCTTGTCTCTAGTAAATTTTCATTGATATTTTATGTGTGTATAGTTCCCCATGTATGTATTATCTATAATACTAATAATATATTTCATCTATTGATTAAATCTAAGTTTTATTTATATAATATGCATATTCTTTTGTCTATGATGTAACGAAATGTTATTATCTGCCAACTAAAATTACTTTTGTGATATCTTGCCACGCCTATTAATCAGCATTTAACAGAAAACCAGCCTTTTGAATTAAAAATCCAATACATCCAATGGTAAAGCTTTGCATATTCAACTTTTTGATTGGTTTGTTATAAGTTTGTTTATAATTTTTACATTTAGTGTACTTTTTTTAATTTTTTATCTTACATATCTATTGATAGCAGGTATTAGTTATAATTAATTTTGAATTTCGAAGTTTCTGTTCCTAATTTCTGTTATCGAAAAGTTGAAAGGTTGCTTGATGTGTTCCTTCGATACAGCTTTCTATGGTTTAAGCCGGCTTTAAACTTTAAAACATGGTACATGATACGAGTAAAGATGGTGCAACTAAAAACAATGTGTTTTTGCAATTTTACGCATTTTACACTCTACGGGGAACGACGTTGAGAAGACGATACACTTTAATAAAGGGGTTTCAATTGAGACGCTCTAATTTTCCAATGGGGTTTCTAGGATATGTATAAAGCTAGCTGCGATTTGCTTGACTTTTCAACTGATTTTATAATAATAATAATAATAATTTTGGCGCGACAGGCCATTACGGTCCAAGGCCTCCTAGCGTCTCGCGACCATTTGTGTTGTATATGTATAATTTTGCACACAAATGGAAAGGACCTACAATTTAATGCCGTATCCGAACGGCGAATTGAGAAGCTTTCCGTGACAAGTTATTACTCTCGGACGTTTGTCAACCATTTGCGAGAGGTGGGACACCGTGAAAAATACTTTTGGTGTTACAGGGATTCGAACCACGAACCTCCTGTTCAGAAGTCCATGTACTTATCCACTGAGCCACGGGACCCACCAACTGATTTTATACTTGCTGTTTATTCAGCAATCAGCAGAAGTGGAAGAATAAAACAGAATGCTCTAGAATTGCAGGTGGCCGTAACTATCTCTGACTGGTGGAAGTACGGTCAAACCTCCACGTGGCCTCCACCCGCCGGTGATTTTCCACCAAATACAGGAAAAGCGAGGCCAATAACCTCGCCCGTAAAAAAAGTATCATTACGGAACCCAAAATCAGCCCCGGATACACTGAGGAACGACGACGACAGCGGCAACGAAAACGGCTAAACGATTTAAAAATTTTCCCATGGAACGTACGCTCAGAAAAGAAGAATTTTTTTAATCAGTCGAACGGGAACTCCATGCCTGTCCTCAGTATGACGTACAAATCATTCTGGGCAATATGAATGCCAAAATAGGTATGGAGCCAGTATTCAGGCAGTACATTGGCGCCCATAGCTTACACGACAACACTAATGACAATGGAGAATGAGTCATAGAGATGGTATCGACATCGTGAAGAAGCTCGCATGAGCGGAAAGTCCTTTGCGGTAGGATTTATGGAACACTACAGCGAGGCGGGACAAGCCTACGCTGGAAGGATGGCTTAGACAAGGACGCCCAGACTTTAGGGATGCCAAACTGTATGACTTCGGCTCGGAATCGGGACCGGTGGAGACCAGTACCGGACACCGGTTATAGAGCCAAATATGATGATTATTATTATTGGAAAACTACACGCTTCAGCAACGCTTGCATATTATTAAAATTTTCTATTAAATTTCGAGTTTGGTTACGAAATGTTCACATTGGGTTTTGGAAGGGTTAAATTCTACTCGATTCTTATGCCGTCTAGATCATAATTTAACGTGCTTAACATAGATAGTTGTTTGAGTTCCACATGAGAAGTGGAAGGACGTTCCTCAAACTTATATTAGAAGCTAAGAGTGCTGTCGTCAGCAAAAGTGTCACAGTTAGACTCTTAACCGCCCAATACAACTCGAAGTGGTCCAAAAGATAGCTTGTAATCCAATCAAGCTGTTTTTCATCGACTCAATAAGCACACATGTTGGACAAAAGAGCTTGACTCTGTCAAATTCTTGGAAATATCGATTGTAAGAGCTTTGCTTTCACCAAATTGATGCAAATCGACCGCCAACTTCTTGGTCCCAAGGTGCTGAAATCAACACTACAGACAGCCCCATAACCTAACACTCCATTCACAGCCTCCCCCACAACCAGTCATAACCTGATAGACAATGTCAACTTGCTCATCAACACTCCACCAACATCAATGGACTCCCCCACATGCAAAATCGGTTCCACTGTTCGGTGAGATATACCACCAAATCACCAGTAGAACGTTGCCCACGAAATCCGTACTGGCGGTCACTTATTCGTTAGTTTGACGATATTTCATGAACTGAAAATTGATCAGCGTTTCCACGAACTTGAAAAGAGTGGAATGTAAGTGCTATGGGTCGGTACGAAGAAAGAGACGACAGTTCGTCTTTTTTGGGTATGGGATGTTTTCCAAATTCTCGGGAAGAGTTCAGAAGAATAGGATAGTTGGAAAAGCTTACGCAATGGTAATGCCAGCTTGAAAGAACACCTCTTCAGAACTACATAATGGGGAAATACCATCTGGCTCAGCGAATTTGTGATTCATGAGATCGTTTAATACTCTAGCAACTGCACGAGTACGAATGTAAATCTGTCCCATAGAGTTTTCAATACTCGGAGATGCAGGCGCCATCAATGCAAAATCTGGAAGCGTGTAGTCCGATTATGCAAAAAGTCATGAAATTTCGAGTTCAGCGCATTCACTTATTTCGGGTTATTTTCGTTGAGTATCTACATTTGAATGATGTCGCGTGTTCCATATTTATTGGCATCGATGGTACTTTAAACATAATCAATATAGGGCGCTCTTAATGGGGTTTTTTTTTATTAACAGCGCCCTATTTTGATACTATGTTTACATAGGAGTCAATGCCAGCACATTCATTTACAAATCTATTTCAAAACTACACCCCTTGCAAAAAAACCAACTTTGATTTTTGGCAGACTATCAAGACTATCGAGCGTCCCAATACTCTTACTACAATGATATGATAGGTGACTTTACAGTGGAAAAAAGTATGTTAACTTACATGCATCCTTGATAAGTCGTTTTTCACATTCTCTAACGAGCTATTAAGATTATAGTTTCATCTTGATAGCTCGTTAGAGAATGTAAAAAACGACTTATCGTGAGTTTACTTTCGTTTTCGTTATATTCATGCTTAGAAAATTAGGGCATAACAAGGTGAAAGCAGCTGTGGCTCTAGTGGTTGGACTTCTGAGCAGGAGGTTCAAAGTTCGAATCCCAGAAACACCAAAAGTATTTTGTACGGTCTCACATCCCGCGAACGGCTGACAAACTTCCGAGAGTAATAACTTGTCACGGAGAGCCTCTCAACTCGCCTTTTAGATATAGCATTAAATTGAAGGTCCCTACCATTTGTTTGCAAAAATATAACACGCATACAACATAAATGGTCGCGAGCAGCTAGGCCTTAGATCCCAATGGTCTGTCGAGCAAATATTATTATTATTTTAAGTTGACGGACAACATCATAATGCGTGTACCATGTTTTAGCGTTAAAGATTAGCTTCAATAGCTAATCGTTCACTTTTATACCTACACTATACAGCTGGAGTTTACATTTGCCAATTTTAACCTTGTACAGAGAAATGCTTTAATGTTATCTATTAGTTTGTTAATAATTATGTATACTCATTTCCCTTCTCTTAAATAGACCTTTAATATTTAGCAATTACATTATACAGACTTTTTTTTTGCTTTTTATTTGTAGCTAGATTTTGTTGATGTTGTTTAATTCTTCTTCTTCTTCTATGTTTTGGAGTATAAAAATCTTGTTGTTTTGTTTTGCTTTTTACTAAGTAAAATGATTAGTTTATCAGTTTCATAGTTGGGTTGTAATTAGTGGAATTTATTAAGATAGATATAGAGTAGTAGAGTTGTGTGTACTTTGTGTACTACATAATGTTACAGTGACAAGTAAAAAATAAACGCAAGGAATTCTGAGAATATTGCAGCTGCAGCCTAGATTGCTTGTGAGGTACCAAATTCGTCGATATCATTAATTGGGCATTTCTGTGATCTGTTTCTTTGGGTCTTTGGTTATGGTACCTCCCTTCGTTTTTCACTGGGCACTGGACAGAAAAAACATGTGGTGAAAACAGTTCGCCAATTACGTTAAATTTTCGGTCAAATAATGCGCCAAATAAATCGACAGTGAGGCGTTTAGTTACAAAATTTGAGACCAAATTTACACTGATCAATCAGAAGATCATTGTTCGACGTCGTCCTTGTCGGCCACTCGAAAATATAGACACAGTAAGGGAATATGTGGCCGAGAATTCAGGAACTTCCAGTCGGCATCGAGGTCAACAATTAAACATTTCCAGTAGCACTATGCAATGAATTTCGGTAAAAGATCTGCATTTGAACGCGTAAAAGGTTCAATTGGTGCAAGAAATCAAGCCAAGGGATCATGCGCGGCGCTGTGAATTTGAAGATCTCCGGATCGTGTCATCTATACGGCGGAAACCCAAAAACTGTTCAATAAGCTTTCATAGATATCGGGTGGGTTGGACGAAATCTGCGGCTGCACGTGAATAACGGCAAGACATAGAACATGATCATAATATTTAAAGCAGTGAAGATTCAACAGCAACTGCAACGTGCCGCGATAAGGATATAGTCTGAATGGCCTTTTCTTCTAGCTATCATCAAGTCCAATCTTCTGTGTACTATATCTACATAGAAAATAGAAGGCTTCATAATTATTGCAAGAAGCACAATGTAAGGTGTTTCCAGTAGGGATGCTTGAACTTTGAGCTTCTGCAATAGCTTTTCCCTTTGGAGCTAAACTGCAGATGGACCCAAAGTTTGAATGTCAAAGGATTAACCAAACTTATTATTAAATTACTATATTACCTAATTAAAAACAAAAAAATAAAATGTAAAGAAAAAACAGTAATTATTCTTATATATTCATTATTATGGCGTTGTTTTTTTTTCTTAAACAAATTTATTAACTTAAAACATACAATTTAACAAAGGATATAAAACATTTACAACAAAACTTAAATTTGCGCGGCTTTTTTAATGTTTTTGATAAAATTTTAAATAAAATAAAAACTTAAAAACTAAAATCGGACGAAATTAAATTGTTGCACAAGGAGGACATAAGTTTTAAAGGATTCCATTTCGAATGTACAAAAGTACACTTTAGTATAACTACACTTTTTTACAATTAAACCTAATTTTTTTTAGTGTTTTTTATAACAAAAGTAATCAATTAAATTTTACGGATGGGATAAGGGGTCAGTTTAGTGGCGTTGGATGGTGAGTTGGGTGGTCAGTTGAGTCGGGTTTAGTGTGGTAGAGGCCCACGCTGAAATGTATGCTTCACTTCGTATGATATAGCTTTAACTTAGCCCGTTACAAAAATACGGATAAACTGTCAAAGGGATACGGATAGAGTACTAAAATCAAAACAAACGAAATAACCAAATTGTGACCTTAACGCTGTGTGCGGACGGACGGAAGGATGCACGATTTTCTGATAAATAAAACAAAAACTATCATAGGGTTATAAATTGATGAAAGAACTGAACACTTACGCCTTATACTCGTAGTAAGCAATTATTAATTCAACAAAGACCATATTTTTTGACAATTGGCACGGGTAAAAGATGTTTCTTTTTTATTTATTGCATAAATAATGTTGAGAAGTTTTACCAAGTATTAAAAAGCACATGTCTCAGTCAGTACTGCGAACATGGAAGAAACACTTCTACAAAGGGTTAAACGGCAATGAAGATTCACTTTCAGGAAGAAAAATCCATTAAGCCTGTTGAAAAAATGGCCACAAAAATGTCTAAACCATTTAAAATTCCCATCCGCAAAAAAATTTCTATCAACCGTAGCAAGAATCACTGAAGAACATTTTGTTGTTACTTTTCGACTTTTTCTGTGTTGTAGCATTAGTGCGTGCATTTTTCATATTTGTTGTAGATATTGTGTAAAAAGGATAATTGCTTTGTTTTTACTTATGACTTAACACAATGGTATTAATTATGTATAGAAAAATGTCTCCCCATTATTACTTTTTGTTAAATTGTTAATTAATAGAATATAACAATAAAGGAATAATATTTTTTCACAATTTAAGTATTTTGACATGTAGTGAGATTTCAAAGAAAAAATATCCACTAAAATAAGTACATCATGTAAAAAATTGTTTGTTTTAATTTTTTAATTGCTGCGAATTTAACATAGTGACGACCTTAATAACTAATCGACTTTCGTCGTTGTCAATAATTTCTTAAAACACATACTTTTATGTTTAATGCTGTAAAAAGACGTAACTTATTTTTATTAATATATTGCTGATAATTTTGTGTAATGACTATGATAGACGCACCGGAAATTTAGTTGAAATGGTTGTCAGCATAATTTAGTGCTATCCAAAAATTAGTTGGAATGTATTTTGGAATCATATTCAAATTGATAATATATTGTATAGGTACATAATATAATAAAAGAGACATAGCATACAAACTAAAAAGAATACATACAAGAACATACAAGATGAACTACATTTTGTTACTTTAATTTCTTTTTCTTTTTTCATATAAAAGAAAAACAAAATATTCTTATTACGTTGTATTCAATGATATGTACGAGTAAGCTTTTGCTTGTTTTGTTGTTGTTACTTAAAATTATAAAGGTTTTATATTATAATCAATGAAGACGGTAATTATTAATAATTGCCGAAAGATCATAAAAGTTCATAGAATTTATTGTCGAACGATGTTCGAAAATGTCATCCGTCGAATTTCGAACAAATCAAACGAGTATCGATAAACGCACGAGTATCGACCACCGCTACGGTATGAGTTATGAGAGGCTGTCAGTTAATACTACTTCGATGCTCGTATTTCGTGTATAGTGCATAGGTTATTGGCAAACAAAACCATGAAGAAATTACAGAGAAACGGTTACAGAAACGGTCACTTCAGGGCGACATGGAGGAATTTATAGAAATCTCCTTTCGATTTCTGTCGCCGTCGCAACTCGCAAATTTAAAATTGTATGCTAAATGGTCTGATTGCAGAACTTGTCTCTATGTTTGCCTTCGTGGTTTATTTTCATTACTGTCCTAACTAACTAACTTTCCTTCTGCATGGTCGTGTGTGCCGCCTATAAGAGACGGTTTTATTTATTGTTCAGAAATAACAATGAAAAAAAATCATCTTTCTGAATTTTTAACAAACAAGGACAAATTTTTGATAAAAACCCTGTGTCATTTGTCCGTTAGTAAAATCCTCAAGAGATTATTGCCGCAAGTATTAAGAGGTTTGAAAGCAAAAAAGCTTCAGGGTTCAGGTAACCGATAACTTGACGCTGCGTACTTCTTGGGTATTTAGACGAGTAAATAAACGGTGATATTTCCGTCAATTTGAAAAAAGGCGCAATTCTAATGTTAGCCAAGAATGGAGACTTAGGGCACGATTACAGATGACTACAATCGTTAGACTAGTCATTAGTCTCACATGAAAAATTGACGAGACAAGACTTCTGTCTGTCGATTAAAATAACTATAGGAGTAAGAAGCTACTATGAGAATAGCAAAAAAGACTACTTTGGTAGTTGGGCTGTTAAGAATATTCCGAGTTTTTCTATGTGTCTGGTACGAACCCTGAAACTATTATTTTCATTCTACCTACCAAGGTCTGAGGTAGAAAAATACATCGTTTTGTCGAAATAAACTGTCAAACGGCACAAGTATCAATTGTGCAGAATGCATCAAGTCATTTAGTCAGAAATATTCCAGAAGCAATTTTAAAAAACATCTATTTCAAGTGTTTTCACAAGTACACTGCGGTTAACTAGATTAGATCAGTCAATTTTGAGAAGTAAAAATGATCTTTCTCCTGTTAGTGAGTGAAAGTGAAAGAAAAAGTGGGTCATGTTGAATGCAATCGGGAATTCCAAAATTCTAAGACAACATTAAGGACAAAGACAACTGCTACACGCGCCCTAAAAGTAATGTTGCACCTGACGACTCCAGTAGATATAAACGGCAGGCAGAGGGCAGCCAATACGGCTGCGCGACTGTCGGCAACACGTCAGTGGAAATGTGTTCAACCGGGACACTCGCTATAGGCAGAACTAACACTATCACTTTTATGCTTCAACAAGGGATTTCGGGCCATCTACCCGTTCAGTGAGCTATTGAGGGATGGCTCGCCAAAAGAAACTGTTGCAATCAAATACGTCACGAACGGATCCAAACTCGACGATAAAGTCAGTGCCGGAGTCTATTGTGACAAACCAAACGTGAACATTTCCGTTCGGCTCCCGGATCATTGCAGCGTGTATCACGCTGAGGTGACAGCGATTGAGGAAGCAGTGACCTGGCTGAAACATAATATAATATCGGTATTCGGTAACTGATATCGTAATCTATGCAGCCAGTCAGGCGGCAATCAAATCGCTGGATTCAGGGTTCAAATTACGACATCAGTTAACGAGTGAATGAAATCCATACGTTAACGAGTGATCGAGTATTTACATTGGGATGGTCACTACTCGTCACTCGTTCACTTAAGCGATCATGATCAAATCAACATTATTCAGTCACGTATGTCGTAATCTGATCCCAGTCTTAATGACGTCGGAGGTAGCGATAAGCTGCCACACATCTCTCAAGGAGATGAGCGAGTATTTTAACAACTTCAGCTTTAACTGCTATCGGAAAGAGCGGGTATAGATAGACCTCTATCAGTTTTTGCTTCGGAAAGAGGCGGAAATATTAGCAAACGCGAGATGGGTGCATATCGCCACATGTACTTTACAAAACAAGTTTGGCCTAAGCTGGACTTAAATCGCTTCAGAACACTGATATCTCTTCAAAAAAGGGGTATGAAAATTATAATAGGTATTTTAACAGGGCGGAGTAGATGCTAGAAGGATGGCGCTTGAATTCAATGACTTCTGTAGAAGCTGCTATGACGCCAAATAGGAAGAAACAGTATACATGTCCGGCTCTTGCAAGCAGAAGACTGAAACATTTGGGATATTACACATTTAAAAACTTATCGGACGTCGAAAATTGTAAAATTCATAAAAAGCACTAAATGGTCTTTGTGATAAAATGGGAAAGGCTTTGATCCTGTGGTACCACAATGGACCGTAACCGATCTAAGTGCGCAATAGCAGTCACCAAATCTATATAACCTGGGATGTACAACAAGAAGCAAGTTCAAATAACTGGGAAAAATATATTTTACTTATTTTACTTCCATGATCATAGAAGAGAAACCGCCATCATAGCAGAGATGTTGGCGTAATGGTTTGGGCTGCAATATCTTATTATAGCACCATCGACTTAATGGTACAGAGAACAAAAATGACAAAGCGGTGTTGGAATCAGCTTTTCTAAAAATCCACGATCTCATTGGACCACTTTTAAGGACATTTCAACACGACAACGCTCCTACACACACCGATCTCATTATTAAATCGTTTGTAGAACTTTTACCATTGCCACCATATTCGCCAGACCTTAACATTAAAGAAAATTTCTGATGCTGGCTCACAGGAAAAGTGTACGAAGGTGGAAAATAATACGATGACAAGGGAGCGCGGATCGATGCCGTCAAACCTTCCTGGAATGAGATTTGACTCGATTTCTTGGCCTCATTGTACAACTCCATTAAAGATCGATTTTTTAAGGTTATCTTGAAGAATTCATTAAAATTATTCTGAAGTATGATTTTAAAATAAAGACCAAAATTAGCATTTTTTTCATTCATAGAGAATACAATCAATGAACTCCCTGTGCACAACCATTTTTGGACAACACAATAAAAGGTCTGTTCAGGAAGAGCTGCAGTAGAAAATTGCTAATTGGTCATCGAATGTGGAGTCCAATTGTAAGGCAACGGCATTCAAAACACAATCTCATAGACATCTCCTCTTTTCCTTAACGTCAACGCTGTATAAGGGTGCGATACCCTATATAGTACGCAAAGTATATAAAAAAAGGACTTCTAATCTTATGAACCGATTTATATGCATGCCATTCTGACTCATTTGGCAATAAGGTCTCTAATGCACTGTTATCTTATTCTGAATATTTTTTAAAACTTGATTTTATTTTAACCACAAACTTCTTTAAATTTCACCATCATTTGTTTTTTTCTTTCCTGAAACGTAACTGGTGAAACATCAATTTTATCTCCCAAAGTGATGTGCTGCTAATCTAGTGGACCGCAGTGTATTCTATTTCTTTTTTTAAGCTGTATTATGATAGTGACATTAATAATGATCCTGAAAGTCAGAATAATGAATAATTATACTTGAGAGTGGATGTGAGTCCGGGTTTTTTTTTTTGATTTCGTTCATCATTACATATAATGACATTAATAATAAGTAATAACCATGTTATGTGAATTTATAATAATATTTTCTGTTCTCAATGTAATAAAAATGACTTTTCCGTCGTTGTTTTTCTACTCTACGCTGCAATTAGCGCATATTTTGGAGATACTGAGATGGTTGATGGGTTTCACAGGCTTAAAATTTATGTATAACACCTTTAAAGGCTATAAAAAAATAATAATTTGCAATTTAGTATAAAAGAATTATGAGTTTTTCCAACTTAACCAACAAAGGAAGCATACAACTTACTCTTTTATAGTGGTTCCCAAAAAGAACACAGTAAGTCTTATAAAGTTACTACATCTACATTTAAAAATAAAAAAAAAATCCTCATTTCAACCAAATTACCCGGATACACGGGTTCCACAAGGAAATTATGTATGCATGTAATATAATTAATTAATTTTTGCAATTAAAAATTTCATCTACATCCACTTATTTAGTTACTTACTTAAAACTTATATAAACAATTATCATATATGTAATAATACATAATACAATATAATTAATATGCATGTTTTAGGGCTTAAAATTAATGTATAACAGTCTTTTAGTTCACAAAACATAAAAGACGTTTCTCTTAAAATATATATCGAGAATAGTTATTAGTAGAATGAGTGAATGAGTGAGTTAGTGTGTGTGGGTAAATAAGTAATTACTTAGTTTATGACATATTTATTGATGAGTATATTTATAGCTACAGCTAATTTAAATCTACTATTCAACAGCAACAAACAAATACTTAAAAATAAAACATTAAAAGCAGCGCTTTCGTCTTTGTCTGTAAATTGAAGATTTTTTTCTTTTATCGGCAGTTGAAGGTAGTTGAAGGTATAAAGAGCACCGGCAATAGTGGAGTTGTTTTTTTTTTCTTTCTTTCTTGGAATACGAGCAAGTAACAAAATGATTTCTCTCGGAAGAGGATATACATAGAATTGACACAGAGCAGGCAAACTTAATTGGTGTAGTTGTCAAAAGAACCCAAATACTCCAAAGCAGCACGGTAACAGAAGTGGTATTGGTCCTGAAATGAAAGAAAGAAAGTCAAATTTAGATGTGAAATTTTCTAAATCTCTATTGCTGTCTTCCATTATAGCACGTCACCTTTTCCTCTAATTAATTTCTTAACCACAACGCTGGGTTTGCATTATAAGGGTGCAAATACCTTGAGCTATAAAAAAATGCGATATTTGGGACCATTTTAAGTACTCATTGAGACCAATTGAACAATCATCCCCTTTAAAAAAAAGTAGAGTGGGCAAAAACTAATGCCGAGAAAGCGGCTTTATCTTCACAAATACGTTTCAACCACAAATGATCTATTAAGGGAGGTACACGATAAAGATGAAGAAGATATTTCTCTGGTTACATTCAATAAAATCAAGAAAGAAATACCAAAAATATCAAACCAAAGAAAGCCGCTGGGTATGATATGATCACAGGCGAAATTTGAAAACAGCTTCTCTATAAAGATATTATCAAAGTCATCAACTCAATCCAAGCCTCCATTTGATTAAAACACGTTCGCAACCATTGGAAAGTAGCCGAATGGTTCATAAACCAGGCAAATTGCCGTATGAAGTGGGATCATCTTTTTTTTTTTTTTTTTTTTTAATATCCTATATCCCCTTGTGGGTCCGAGTGCCTCTATTACGTCTACGTGCCCTCGCGTGCGATTTCTGGCAATGAGCTTCAGCTCTCTCTAACTCTTCCCCAATTGCCGTGACTCCTCCTCAATTGTTCTACGCCATGTATTTATTGGACGACCCGTTCTTCTGCCATCCTGAGATAACGTATTCCAATTGCATTGCGTAGTTTGCTATGGAACTGTCGCCTTTTCGGGGTGTATGACCAATCCACTGCCACTTCCGTCGTTGGATGGTTCTGCCTATTGGTTATTGACCCCGTTCTCTGGTAAAGATGTTCGTTAGAGATACGGTTAGGCCAGAAAATCCTTAAGATGTTCCGTAGGCACCTATTTACGAACGTTTGTAATCTTTTTGTGATAGTGGCGGTCACCTTCCAAGTGCTGCACCCATACAACAGCACAGATTCAACATTTGAACGGAACAGTCGCAGCTTGGTATTTTAGCTGATCGCATTGCTTCGCCGTATCATGGACATCATTCCAAACATTGATTTGGCTTTGCCGATTCGGTTGACAATGTCCTGTGCGGTTCCACCTTCGGTCGAGAAAATACTGCCAAGATATTGGAAACTCTCTACTCTCTCTACCCGTTGTCCAGCAATGTTAACTTGAGTTACTGAGTTAGTGCCGAGGTTGATGATTTGGGGATCTGCATTGCGATTGATCGGGAAACTACTGACTGCTCAAAACTTGGTTTGAGCCAGTAGCGCAACAATCAAGCTCGTGATGTTGTGCTTGCTCTACCTTTTAATGGTAGTATCCGGGCAACTATGTGTATAAATCCTTATATATGAAGGCTAAAATTGCAAGTGCGAACGGTCTAGCGTTTCTAGTCTAGGTAACGTGGGTTATCACCCTACGGTACCGAAAAATGCCCGCTACGGAAACTGACACAACGCCTCAGATAAGTAATGATCGAAGTGGGATCATGCAGACCTATATCCCTACATTCTATTATGTCGAAATTGCTCGAAAGAAAATACTAAGCCGACTGAAACCAATTATTGAACGCAAACAACTAATCCCAAACCACCCGGCTCAGTACTGCAAGATAATTAAATCATATTTGACACAACGCTTCTTTCGAATAAATCAAGATGATGCTTATTCTGATCTAAACGAAATAAAAAATCAGGAGTTCCTCAGGAAAGTATCTTGGGTCAAACATTATACCTACTATTCACCAATAAAGAGACCAGACACAACTACGGTCAAGCGATAGGACTAGCCCTAAATGCAGGGAGAGTAAGTCCTGGGGCTAAGATGTCGGGCGTAGAAGAGAAATGGACACGCCTTATGAATACTGTCATTAGTACTACTGACTCCATCTTAGGCCGCAGTCGTAGAGATCGGAACGACTGGTTCGAAGACGAATCTAAGCTAGCGACTGAACGTAAAAATATTGCGTGCCGAGCAATGCAACAATCCCATAGAACGCGAGCACGCGAAGATCAATATAAAGAGCTCAAAAGATATGAATAAACAGTTCACCGGCAAAAGGAAGCAGTCTGCAAGAAGAATGTCTTCCGTGAAGTAGAACAGTACAGAGAGTAAGGACCGCACTAGGCGCGGAAGTTCTACCAAAGAGTCCGCGGTATGACGCAATATACACCGCGTTCCACATACTGCAAAGACAAAGAGGGTAATCTGATCGCCAATCTTAAAGGCATCTTAGAGCGATGAGAAGAGCACTTTCATGAGTTGCTAAATCGCCAGCTAACTGAGGAATTTAAGGCTCCACCAATGACCGAAGACCATGCTATGCTGCCGCCATCAAGCATAGACGAAGTTAGCAGAGCGATAAATCGGCTCAAAAATAATAAGGCCCCGAGATCAGATGGGATCCCCGCGGAACTGGTAAGAATAGGAGGGCCCATATTATACCAAGCAATTCATGAAATAACAGTGCAGGTATGGGAGAAACAAGCGATGGTAGAAGACTGCCGAAGAGGCATCCTGTGCCCCATACACTCCGCTGTATGTTAGTTTCCGATAGGTTTGATACTTGATCGACTCGGAAGATAAAAGGGGCAAGGCTGCTAGTACTTAGAATGTCTAGAACGGGCACTGTATTCGTATGTAGCAGCCTTACCGAACAAGTGCAGGGCCGTACGTGCCTGGAATAGTTTCTATCCTGATAGAATCTCATCCTAGTGGCAAATGATTGGGTTCAAAGTTCCGGACGATGTGCTGCCAAGGTTGAAGTGTACCTTCACTAAAGGCACTCATACTGAACGAGCTGAGTCCCTTGACGTCAGATCTCACCAAGATCGCGTTGGTACTACGGGAGTTGGCTATATGTTAACATAGAGAATATCCCACTACAGGCACCCGTTATAATATAGAAATACTAAATAACAATATAAGATATTCACAGTATGTAATCACATAATCACATAGAATAAGAATAATGTAAATGCGATCCAACTTCATATCTTGTTTACCAATTTCACAATATGATGAAATCATCTTGTTTACTACTTTAACATTCAAGGCCAATCTTATCTCACAATACGAATTTTGTCAACATGTTTACAAAACGCCAGATGGTCAATTACGACGAATTTAGATATCTATTCAAAACATGCTAGAACATGAAAACAACCTTATCTCAAATCAGATCTAAGACAATAACATGTTTACGTCCTCAAAGACGAAAACAAGTTCAAAGTCCAAAACTATTTCACAACACGGTTGGATCACATAGCAGAATACGTATATAGAAATTAGTATAAAAGCAGAAGCATTTTTAGACTTATAATTCATTCATTCATTCATTCTTTCTTGTACCAGCAGTCGTATACTTTCATTCGTGTACTAGCATTTATTCGTTCAGTCATTGTTCTTGGAAAATTACACTATATTGAGTTTGACTTAACATATATAGATTATTGGATTAAAATAAAGTTCTTTTTTAAAAACCCAATAATTTAGTGTGAAACATAATTGGCGCAGTCGGTAGGATGCACTTAGTTAATTAAAACTTACTTTTTTATAAAAGTTTAAAAGTGCTCCACAACAAAAAAAAAGAATAGCGTTGAGTCGATTAAGACTTACTTTTTAAAAAAGTTGAAAAACGCTACTCAAAAATAAAATTATAAAGCCGAAGTTTTTGTAATTTTATAAAAGTGACTCAATAGTGAATTTTTGTAAAAGCTGAAGTTTTTTACAAACCAAGTTAACAATTGGACAAATAAATTTGTCGAAAGCCGAAGTTTTCTCAAGTACAAGTGCAACGAGTGAAAGCAGAAGTGCAGAAATTTTAATACAAGTGCAACGAGTGAAAGCAGAAGTGCAGAAATTTTAATACAAGTGCAACGAGTGAAAGCAGAAGTGCAGAAATTTTAATACAAGTGCAACGAGTGAAAGCAGAAGTGCAGAAATTTTATGAACATTTTCTACGAAAAATAATTACATCATTAAAGAACATTAACAAAATAAATTACTGGTCAAATCAACATAAAGAAGACAACTTTACAAATAAGTCCCAAATCATCATCATCAAAAGACGAATCAATAAAAAAAATAATCATCAGAAGACAACAACAGAAGACAACTTTACAAATAAGTCCCAAATCATCATCATCAAAAGACGAATCAATAAAAAAATAATCATCAGAAGACAACAACAGAAGACAACTTTATAAATATAATCCAAAAACAAAATCAACAATAAGAGCAAGGTCAAAAATATTTTTTTTTACTACTATATTTTTTCTAAAAAACATAAATAAATTTTTTACAAAATCTTATTATATTATCATATTAAACATTATACAAATTATAATTTCCTACTTCTAAATTTTAATTTATAAAACAAATTTTTCCCTACTTGTCTTTTGCAAATTGATACGATCAAAAAAAAAATATAATAATAATAACAATGGCAATGGAAAACCAAGAAAATAAAGTGGTCCTAGATCCCATTAAATATCTTAATTCCCTTCCTTACTTTGACGGAAATCCCGATAATTTATTAACCTTCACAAATCTAGTAGACAGAATATACCCACTACTTACAACGTATGACGACCTTTCTCAATATTTATTTTCGGATATAATAAAAAGCAAGTTAATCAGAAAAGCAAGAGAGATTATAGAAATAAATACCCAAGCCATTGCTTGGAACGAAATTAAAATAGTTTTACAAAACAATTTTGCCGAAAGACGTAGTGTAGAACAACTTTTTGACGAATTAAGAGGTGTTACCTTTAAAAATAATGTTTTAGGATTTTTCAACGAAATAAAAGATAAACTACGGAAACTAAATAACAAAACTGTTTTAGTTACTGGACCAGGAAAAATCGCGAATGAATATGCATTAAATAACATACGCACTGCATTAGACATATTCAAAAGTAAAATACCAGAACCAATGAAAACAATTTTAATTTGTAGAAACCCAGATAATCTAGAATCAGCAATTGATATCCTCAGTCAAACAGGCTATGCAGATCAATCAAATTCAGAACAATTTCATAATCGCAATAATAACAGACAAATACGGTATAATAATAATAATTACAATAATAAAAACTATCTTTTAAATAAACAAGAATATAGAAATAAATATCAACAAAATCCAAACAGAAACGAAAATTTTAACAATTATAGATACAGACAGACAGAACCAACTCAGAATAAAAGAGGACAATTTAATAAAAATGACCAATATCAAAATAAAAATGAACAGTTTAATAGAAAAGACCAAAGACTAAATAGAGACAAACAATATAATAATTATAGATCCGACCAATATCAGAATAGGAACAGACAGTTCAATAATTATAGGAATGATAGTTATAATAATTATGGACAACCAAGTTATAATCAATTTGCAAGTGACATTCAAAATAATGTGTCTGATACCCAACAAAATCAAACTGTCGAACCTATGGACATAAATCATTGCGAAACAAGCGAAAATTTTCACTCACAAGCCTCGGAGGAGATTTACCATTTGTAAAAATAAAGTCTAATAAAAATCCATTAAAATTCATTATTGACACTGGAGCGACTAACTCTATAATAAATCCAGGTCTTTGTAATCCTAAATGGAAAGTTCCAATTAATAAAGTTCAAATTAAAACACTACAACATAATATACATGTAACAGAAAGAGTATCAATTCCTCTTTTTAAAGAATTTGGTAATTTAAAGCAAAAAATCGACTTTTTAGTTTGCGCGTTCCATGATAAATACGACGGTATTATTGGAAACGACATACTGAAACGATTTAACGCTAAAATAGATTATAAACATAATCTATTAGAAATCAATGGACAAATTATACAAATATTGTTTGAAAGATCAAACAAACATACCGTACAACTATTGGTGAATCAACAAAAAGGATTAGTTTACCTCAAGAAGCAGAAGTTCTTGAAAAACGAAATAATTCTTGATGAAGGAATTTACAATGTTGAAAATCATAAGATTGAAGTTCAAACAAATGTAAAATGCCAAGGTCCATTTGAAATAAATCCAAATGAAATTGAAGAAGTTAATATAAAAAACTTCTCTATAATAGAAGAATATAACAATAAATCATTAACGGAACAAATACGAACTCAACATCTCAACGCAGAAGAGAAACAAAAATTATTGAAAATAATAAATCAACATTCAAACATTTTTTATCAAGAAAATTCAAATCTCTCATTTACAAATGCAATCAAACATGAAATACGTACTACCGATAATGTACCAATAAACGCGAAGTCTTATAGATATCCTTACATACATAAAGATGAAGTCAAAACCCAGATTCAAGAACTCCTCAAAAATAATATTATAAGGCCGAGCTATTCACCTTATTCAGCCCCTGTGTGGATTGTACCGAAAAAGGTCGACGCCAGTGGAAAACAAAAGTGGAGGCTTGTCATAGACTATCGTAAACTTAATGAAGTTACAATAGACGACAAGTACCCTCTACCAAATATTGATGATATACTAGATAAACTGGGCAGATGCCAGTATTTCACAACCCTTGATTTAGCTAAGGGATTTCATCAAATAGAAATTGAGGAAAAAGATATTCATAAAACAGCCTTTAGCGTAGAAGGAGGACATTATGAATTCTTAAGAATGCCATTTGGACTGAAGACAGCCCCAGCGACATTTCAAAGACTTATGAACAATATCTTAAAAGATTATATCAATAAGATTTGTTTAGTCTATCTGGACGACATTATCATCTTCTCTACTTCAATACAGGAGCATATACATTCAATCAATTTAATATTTAATTGTTTAAGGAAAGCTAATCTAAAAATTCAATTAGATAAATCTGAGTTTCTAAAGAAAGAAACCGAATTTCTTGGACATATTGTGACACAAAACGGTATTAAACCAAATCCAAAAAAAATAGAATGCGTAAATAAATTTCCAATGCCCAAAACTACGAAACAAATTAAACAATTTTTAGGACTTACGGGTTATTACAGAAAATTCATTAAAGACTATTCATTAATAGCAAAACCAATGACATTATTCTTAAAAAAGAATGCTAAAATAGACACTTCAAATATTAAATATCAGGAAAGTTTCAATTCATTAAAAAAATTATTAATAAACGATCCAATATTATGTTATCCCGATTTCAATAAAAAGTTTACCCTTACAACAGATGCTAGTAATTATGCATTAGGAGCAATACTTTCCCAAAATAATCATCCGATATGTTACGCTAGTAGAACATTAAATGAACATGAAATAAATTACAGCACCATTGAAAAAGAACTATTAGCCATCGTCTGGTCAACAAAATATTTCAGACCCTATCTTTTTGGACGTAAATTTACAATAGAAACTGATCATAAACCTTTAACTTGGCTTTTCTCAATCAAAGAACCAAATTCAAAACTAGTAAGATGGAGACTTAAACTATCCGAATTTGATTATGAAATTACGTATAAAAAAGGGACAAAAAATAAAAACGCAGACGCCCTTTCTAGAATAGAAGTAAACCTTACAGAAAGAAATGAAGAAAACAAATCAAACATATTTCCAATCACCACATCTCCTTTAAATATATTCAAAACACAAATAGCAATTTTTAAAACTAATTCCGGATCATTACGAATAAAACAATTAAAGATTTTTAATAAAAATAGAAAGGTTATTTATATCAAATCATTAGATGAAGAAACAGCATTAGTACTCCTAAAAACACACTTCAATCCCAAAACTTTAAACTGTGTCTATATAGATAACGAAGAATTTATTAAAATTTTAGAAGACGTTTATAAAAAATATTTCGCAGAACAAAGACAATTAAAAATTATTAAAACTAATAAATTTCTAAAAGATATAACAGACGAAGAAGAACTATTTGAAATTATTAAAAATGAACATCTCAGAAATAATCACAGAGGAATCATAGAAGTATATAAAGAACTATCTTTAAAATTTTATCATCCAAAGTTTAATATTAGAATAACCCAATTTATCAATAATTGCGAAATATGTAATTTAGAAAAATATGATCGAAATCCAATTAAAAATAAATATCAACTAACGGAAACCCCTTCAGCACCAAACGAAATTTTTCATGCAGACATTTTCTATTCACTTGAAAAACAATTATTTGTCACGTTCATAGATAAATTCAGCAAATTTGCTCAAGCAATAAAAATTACAGCAAGAACATGGACAGAATTTAAAAGAAGCATTCTAACACTAATCGCTGCTATCGGACCAATAAATAAATTAATTGTAGACAACGAGCTAGGATTTAAAGCTCTCCCACTAAAGGAATTTTTACAAAATGAAAATATAGAAATCCATTATACTTCAAATTATAATCATACATCCAATTCAGATGTAGAACGCTTACATAATACTATCAATGAACACATCAGATTGCTAAAACATGATCCTAATACTAATAATAATACTGTCGAAGAAAAGATATTAAAAATCATTAACTTTTATAACAATACTATACATTCAACTACTGATAAAAAACCAATCGACTTCAAAAATGGAAAAATACATAACAACGAATATGATTCTATTAAAGATAAAATAATCAAGAAAAAACAAACATCCATAAATAAATTAAATAAAGAAAGAGAAGATATAGAAATACAACCAGGAACTAATTTCATTAAAGAAACACGCGGTGGAAAAAACCACACGAAATTCAGGAAACTTGATGCAGAAAAAACAGACGAAAATCATATAATCGATAAACGAAATAACTTAAAATATTATAAATCACACATTAAACGAAAAAAGAAATATCAAAACTACGATTCACCTACAATTCAAACAAAGGAAAAATATAATAAAGGAAACATTAAGAAAGATTCATAAATTAAATAAAAACCACATAGAAAACTTAACCACTCTACTATATAATTCAACTTTGTTAACTTATTAAATGATATAATAAAAATTAAAGTGACAATTCACTTCATAGTAAATTAGAAGAAATCCAAAATAATTCATATCTCTTACAGATGAATCTTCAAATTTTCATTCTATTACAATCAACCATACTATCTTTAGTATATGGACAATCTCTTGAAATACACGATTTAAACAATAATAACGGATACATGACAATTAAAAAGGAAGAGATAAACATTATTCAGAAATTTAATAAAATACTACATATAATAAACATAACGGAAATAGAAAATACTATGGATCATTTAAACGAAAATATAAATCTTATACAAACTAAAATAGGTACAACTAACCCAATGTTTAATACACTAATACATAACTTCAGACATTTAAAACGAAAAATATCTAATCTTAAACCACATCCAAAAGTAAAACGAGCATTAATGAACATATTAGGTACAGGACTTAAATATATAGCAGGCACAATGGATTCCCAAGACGAAATCGAAATAAAATCTCAACTAAAAGCTCTCAAATCAAAAAACAAAGAATTAATTTCGGAAAATAATAAACAAGTTTCATTCAATTTCAAGATATCTCAACAGATAGAAAATATTACTAATCATATTCGAAACCAACAAAAAAATATTACACAATTTTTAAATGACTTTAACAGACTAAATAAAAAGGACATTACTAAAATAGAAAAAGAAATTAATTACATAGAACATATTTATCAAATTAATTATGACATCAATCTTTTCCGACATCACATAGACGACATAGAACAAATTATTTTAACTAGCAAACTTGGTATACTTACAAGAAATATTTTAACAGAACAAGAACTAAAACTAGCTAAAAATATCCAAGGACTTAAAGACACAAAAATAGCCGTAATATTTGAATATGAACTTATTATAATAATTCTTTTAATACCTAAATTCTCGAACTCCTCATATTCCACTATTTTTATTGAACCCATGCCAAATAAAAACAATAAAGCTATATCACTAAATGAAAACATTTTTATAATAGACGAAAATAATAACATATATGATCAAAATGTAAAGGACAATTTGGAGAGAAATCTAAATAAAATCAAAAATAACTGTATTTCAAACATAATTAAGTTCGAAAAAGCCTTTTGTCAAATGGAAAATTTCACAGGAAATGAAATCAAGGAAATAACTCCGGGAATTATATTAACAAAAAACATTTCTAAAATCAATATTAAACATAACTGTAACCAATTAAAAATAGAGTTATATGGAAGTAAGTTACTTAAATTCGAAAATTGTAACTTAGAAATAAAAAATAAGACATATATTAATTCATATTTTAAAATAAAAGATAACATTATCCTTCCATATTTCATATCAGAAGTAATAGAAAATAAGAGTATCGAAATAATCAAATTAGAAGATTTTCATATCGAAAAAATAGAAAACAATAGAAAACATATTGAAGAAATCACTATAAAAACTAAAGAACAAACCTATTTTCATACATCTTATATATTTATAATTTTCATATTAATTATCACATTATCAATTTATAAATTTTTAAAATATAAGAAAATATCAATATGTAAAACTATTACTTCGTCGGAGCCTCAGACTAGCGGTGGGGGTGTTAACATAGAGAATATCCCACTACAGGCACCCGTTATAATATAGAAATACTAAATAACAATATAAGATATTCACAGTATGTAATCACATAATCACATAGAATAAGAATAATGTAAATGCGATCCAACTTCATATCTTGTTTACCAATTTCACAATATGATGAAATCATCTTGTTTACTACTTTAACATTCAAGGCCAATCTTATCTCACAATACGAATTTTGTCAACATGTTTACAAAACGCCAGATGGTCAATTACGACGAATTTAGATATCTATTCAAAACATGCTAGAACATGAAAACAACCTTATCTCAAATCAGATCTAAGACAATAACATGTTTACGTCCTCAAAGACGAAAACAAGTTCAAAGTCCAAAACTATTTCACAACACGGTTGGATCACATAGCAGAATACGTATATAGAAATTAGTATAAAAGCAGAAGCATTTTTAGACTTATAATTCATTCATTCATTCATTCTTTCTTGTACCAGCAGTCGTATACTTTCATTCGTGTACTAGCATTTATTCGTTCAGTCATTGTTCTTGGAAAATTACACTATATTGAGTTTGACTTAACATATATAGATTATTGGATTAAAATAAAGTTCTTTTTTAAAAACCCAATAATTTAGTGTGAAACATAATTGCTATACTCGCAGATAAGGTTGATCTCCTTGGAGGTTAGCTGAGTCTGGGCCAACTTTTGGTTGAGGACCCAGTATCGTTCTGGGCTTGACATACGTAGTGGTTTTCGGTTTACTCTCGAAGAGAGGACCGCTAAATGGGAATAGTTCATGAGCAGGCTTAATGGCGAAACCTTTGCAAGCAGGGTTCGTTCGTCAAAGAATGATGTGCCCCATACATAAGACCATCGTTTTATAGGCTTCAAAGTCGTCTATAATACCATAGCCAGAGTAGAACTTTATAAAGCCATTAGAGAATTCGGCATCCCAAATAAACTGACAGGTAGGTTTAAGCCAAGTAAAAATATCCGGATCACTATCAAGCCCATTCAACATCTATAACGGGTGCCGACAAGGGGATGGACTGGCCTGCGTCCTCTTCAACCTGGCGTTGGAGAAAGTGATCCGAGACTCTGGCGTAACGGCGAGAGGAATAAGTGCATTCAGATACTGCCTTACGCAGTCGATATTGACATCGTTGGTATAAATCCAAGAGCTGTACAGGAAGGAAGAAGGAAAAACGAATCTCTGAACTTAACTGTGCGCTGGAGGGTAAACTGATGACCATTTAGGGCGCCACGAGTATTGCGGTTAAATACAAGGAGAGCTGGCATGCAATTTCTATTGGCTATTTCTCTTAAGCACCGCTGGTGAAAGAAGCGATGAAATAGTGACCAGCAGGAAACGTTCCTGCGGTGTTCAAGCGAATCTATTGATTTCGCATTATTTTCGCCACCGATAAGTTTTGTCGCATAGTTTTATATTCTATCTAGCTACAAGGTAGATTTAGGCGGACCAGACCAGATATGGCAATTGTACTCAAGATTAGGGCGAATAAATAGTAGCCAGATTAGAGAAAGTGAAAAATTTCTCGCACCGTGTTAGAAAACCTAAACATTTCGCAGCATTTTTGGCGACGGTGAATATGTGGTCATTCCAACGAAGCTTGTCGTTTACGCTCATAGACTTGCGAGCTTTTCAGTTTCCTTGACCTAAGTGGTAATAATGGATATAATGGGTGTGCGTTATCGCTTGGACGATAGAAGACAGCATTAGGTTGTGGAAGCGATAAATTCTCCTCGATTGTTTTCTCCCCAATTTTACTATGCTCTAGGTCAGAATTTAACATGTTTAACATACGTAGCTGGTTGGAGTTCCACCAGCGTGGAGGAAGTGGAGGGAAGAACCTGAAACTTATATGATAAGCTGAGAGTGCTGTCATCAAAGAAAGAGCGAATCGAATTAGAAATAATGGACAAGAGATCATTAATAAAAATGAGAAAGAGTGTCGAGGACAAAACAGAGATTTGGGGAACGCCAAAATTTATGTGATGTATTTTATACTTGAAACCGTCCAAGACAACTTGAATTGAGCGGTCAAAAAGATAGCTTCTAACCCAAAGCAGTTATTCCTAGGCTCCATAAGCACGCATTTTGGACAAAAGAGCTTGATTACAAACTCTGTCAAATGCATTGGAAATGTCGAGTGCAACAGCTTTGCTTTCACCAAATTAATGCAAAGACCGGTTCCACTGTTCGGTGAGATATACCATCAAATTAGCAGTAAAACGTTTCCCTCGAAATCCGTACTGACGGTCACTGAGGATTTCGTTGGTTTCAATACTCGGAGGTGCACAATCTGGAAGCGTGAAACTAGCAGCAAATTGCGCAGCAAACAGATTGGTCTTGTCCTTAGAACTGACAACTGGAATGTCATTATAAATGAGCGTTGGAGTCGACGACGAGGCTGTATTTTTGATTCTTTTCACGAATGACCAACATTTTTTACTACCTGGGACTTTATAGTATTTTTGCCTCAATTTTTAGTCGTAGGCGAATTTGACACGGCGAAGATGGGTATTGCAATCATTTCTGGCTCGTTTAAAATTTATACGATTTTCCTTAGTAGGGCTTACATTGTAAAACCGAAAGCATAAATTTATATTCCTAGAAGCCTCTTTACAGCTCGAGTCCTAGACTCCTCCTTACAGCTCGACTCATACCATCCATCCTCCTTTGGCTTGACAGACCCATTTCTGGATGGGATAAAGTCTCTCATACCAATAAGGATGATATTTGTGATTGCATCAGCGGCGGCATCCACGTTGCTATCGCGAAACAAAAGCGACCAGGCAAAGAAGTTGTTAAGGACATCCCAATTGTCTTTCTCGTATTGCCTTACTATTTTTTTGAGAGTTTTTTCTCTGCGTGGTTCCAGACTCCTCAATCAAAATGACCATGAAAGAAGGCTACACCGCACAAAACCACACGATCTTGAGCAACAATACAATTAGTGACTCCAAAGGGTGTCACCTAAATTCGATTTTCTCATTTTTCTCAGATTTGTATATAAAACTAATGTAGCCGATAAATAAAACGCTATATTAAGATATTAAAGGAAAATGTAAACGTTACTTTGTAATTTTGCAGCAGAGTGGAAGACAGCAGGTTATCTTTTAGGAATGCAATAACCATATTGTCTAAAAACTTGAGGAATTTTCTAAAAGCAAAGTTCCCAAAATAACTCACCTCTGTTTGCACCATTGCTGGTCGCTGAGCGCGTAGAATGCGTACAGTTTGAAAAACATCTAACACTCCTTCGTATTGCATCCGTTCCAACACAATGCTGAGTGAAATGAATACACCTGTTCGGCCAACGCCAGCACTGCAGTGCACCGTAATCGGTCCATCCTGACCAAATTGCTCCTTGGTCTTGTGCACCTGACCGATGAAATCAATGAATCCTTCACCGGATTTAGGTACACCCTGATCTGGCCAATCGATAAACTGAAATTGGCGAACTGTCCGCGAGGACCCATCACGTGCGTCCGTTACCTGTGAATGATTGATAGCAGATTATTAGAGATTAGGGTGTATGTGGGTAAAATATTATAAAGTTAATCTTGAAATCGGCTTAGAAGACAGAGTGCTTTTTCCAAAGCATATGTAAGAGTAAGTACTGGTATTACAATGCACAAGCAGCCTGAATGTAACGTTTATATTCCTGGGTTGGAAGAGTTGTTGGCTTTAAACAACCGTGGGTATATTTTTGGTTCCATGCTGTGTTGTTGGTTGCTACTATTGACCTGATTTAGCTAAAGGATTGCACTACTTCCAATTCTCGATCGATTTAGGACTCAATGTTCGATCTTTCGCTTGCATACGTGGCAACCATGTACTTTGTTTTGCTCTCATTTATGTGCAGACCCAGATTTCGTGCCGCTCTTCTACATCTAGATGAATTCTTGTATTCTTATTTGGTTTTTGTTTCAATCGTGTCGACATAGTCTGGATAGACTTATCGAAGATTGTTCCTCTCGGCGTTACATCAGAGGTCCGGATCACTTTCTCCATCGCCATGTTGAAGGGAACGTAGACCAGTTCATTCCCTGGTCGAAGTTGTAGATGTGAAAGGGGCCTGATAGTGATCCGGATATATTTACATGAATTATCACATCAATCATTGGTCTTCGCAGGGTACCTCTTCTTTCATCGATGCTTCCACCAATAATTGCAATATGAATTCACCAATTGCTTAGTGCTAGCATGCCATCTGATACCAAGGCCTTATTATTTCGAAACGATTCATCGATCTGCTAACTTTTTCTATGCTTGGTGGCGGCAGTTGTATTGCTCAGTTTACTAGACCTTAAGCAGCTCATTAAAATGACCTTCAAGATGCGTGACACTCTTATACTGCAAAGACTAAAAATGTTACCTGATTGCCGATCTCAAATGCAAGGCGGTGTATATATTTCGTCAAACCACAGACTGTTTATTAGAACTTCCGCATCGAATGCAGTTGCGGTTGTGCTGTTCAAGTTCACAACTGATTTTTTTCACCGGTGAGCTAGTGCTACACCTCTTACGTCTACTTACACTGCCAGATTTTTTTAAATTAGCGCACGCTTCAATGCATGTGTAGCCTTATAATGCCTATACACAGCGTAGTCCTGGAATATTTGGATATAAGCAGGAAAGTGTTGTGGTGGGTGGAGTTGAGTTCACACCCGAGCACTCACAAGCTAGAATATTGTTGTCATAAGTCCACATTGATGGCTCTACATCTAGATTACTTCATACATCAACTGAACCGTACATGTGAATACAGCATCGTATCATGTGTACTTGTATTCTAGATGATCAGTGCTGTGTGAAAAATTCGTGCGTTTTTTTAACGCGCCGGGAATCGAACACGGGGCCCTCCGAGTGGGAGCCGATAGTTCTAGCCTGTGCATCGACACTGATTAAAGTCAAGCAACAGTTCAACAGGGCCTTTTTCCCCCGCTAATTATTCTAAGCCTGTTCACTTGACTGTGGTGCCTTTCATCTTCTTATCTCATATTCATATTCTTCTTCGCGTGACTGCATTATGTCATCTGATTGCATTGCTCGGTACCGGTACGAAATACTCGTTCAGTGACACATTCGTTCCGATATTTACGACAGTATTTGAAAGGCATGTCCATTTCTTTTCTACGACCGGCATCTCAGTTCTAGAACTTACTCTCCTTACATTAAGGTCAAGTCTTATATTCACATAATAATAATAACATTTGGCGCGACAAGCCGTTGCGGTCTAGGCCTAGCTTTTTGCGACCATTCGTGTTGTGAGTGTTATATTTTTGCACACAAATGGAAGGAACATACAATTTAATGCCACATCCGAAAGGCGAGTTGAGAAGATTTCTATGACAAGTTATCACTCTCAGACATTTGTCAAACATTGTCGAGAGGTGACAACGTGACAAATACTTTTGGTGTTTCTTAGATTAGAACCTCGAACCTCCAGCTGAGAAGACCAAAGCACTAACCAGTAGAGCCACGGCGCTCACATATCTTCAAATAGGTTTCTAGTTGTTTCTGATCTCTTTGTGTTAGATTGGATCAGAATGCAATGTTTCCTGGTTATTGAACTCGAAGTAACATATCATCAATGTAGTAGTCCGTGTCAACGTACGCCCCTCGGTATGTTCGTACAATCATCAGGACGGGTTGTGGCGGTGGTCTAACAGATTGCGAGTGTTTCCATCTCTTGATCCAGGTGGCTTTGTGGATAAACTTATGCGCAAACCTTCTACTCGCAACTACCAAATTCTTACTTGCTGCCATTACTATTACTCGCTGTCCAATATGGCTTTAATGGAGCCTTTATCACAATTTCACCCTTTGCTACTGATAATACATACATACCCACTTAGAAATCCCAACTCACCTTAAACTCTCGCAACTTGTACTGCGGCATATTGTACTCGGCGATTGGATCCACAACATAATACTGATAACGCACTGATCGCTCATGTGGCCAATACTGGTGACACTTCTCCTGCAAATGAAATTCAATGAATACGTATAGGTTGCACTTCCACCTCCTCCTTCAACACCACCCAACTTACCCTTCCCATTTCCTTGAGTTTTGTTAGCATAACAACGATTGTCGAATTGTGCTCCCACAGCATGCGCCAGAAATCTTCGCCCGTATCCGAAACTGGTCCCTGTGCAGCAATGTACGCCGTACGATAACGATAGCCGTCGATGAAACTGGCGTTAATGTAATCGCTACCCTCGATGCCATGGATCGGTGTCAAATACACCCGACTCGATTCGTATGGCAAAATGTGCACCAGACGATTCTTCTGCTTGTTGCATGGCAAATTGGCTGTAATGAATTTCGTCGAGTCTACCTTGACGTTGGAGAGTTTCTTGAATTCGATTTCCATGCCAGTGATATTCTCGCCAGGTTCGGTGAGCAACAATTTCTGCAAATGTGTGTGTAGGTTACGTGCCGGCACCTCAGTGTGACCACAGATGATCGCCTCCAGGATGGCATCATGGATAAAGATGTACTGATCTTCGGTCTGTACCATGTAATTCCGTTGCGCTCGCAAGCATGTCACATGTCCATAGATGTCGATGATCTTCTCGTGCTTCATGCGTTCCAGCATAGAGTCGATGACTATATAGCAGCCAGTACGACCGACACCGGCCGAACAGTGAACAATAACTGGACCGGAATCTGGTGGCGTCAACGAACGGCAACGACGCAAGAATTGCAGGAACGGTGCCGGATGATCGGGAACGCCGTGATCAGGCCAGGCGGTAAACTGAAGTTGTTTGATTTCTCGACGTTCATTGAATCCCTGGCGGCAGAGTTGGAACGTACGAATGCTGTAGGTGGACAGTTCTTGTGTCTCCGTAATGGTGACAAACATCTGGCCGTACGTTTCGGTGCCCCGTGTCGGCCAGTACTGATCACACTTGATACGAGTGCGCTCCTCGAGGCGTGTCATCATTACGATAGTCGTTGTCTTCTGTTCCCAGCACATACGCCAGAAATCGGAGAACGTCTCCTGCAGTGGACCCTGCGTTGCCACGTAGGCGTTGTGCTTGCGATACCCATCACAGTAGTTCGCATTGATGTAGTCCGATCCGACGGCGCCATCGACGATCGGCAATTGCACACGGCTGTGATCGTAAGCGGTCACATTGGCGTATCGATTCTTCGACTTGTTGTACTCGTAGTTGGAATGATCCCAGGTGAACTGTTGGCCGGGTTCGATGCTCTCGTATTCTTGCGAGAATTTCTGATTGTCATTGGCCTTGAGGCGTTCGATGTGATTGGCGAATTCTGAAATTGGAATCGGCGGATGGCTGATCATACCGGGCGTTTGGAAGTTCAGCCGTCGCATGTCGACAGGGTCGCTAGGAGTGGGCCCCGCTCCGAGATCGGCCGCCATCAAGGGACGTGTTACCGCAGCTTGATCGGGCGTCTTACACGGCTGCCGTCGTTTCTTTATTATATACACGATGACGAATGACATCGAAAGGACAAGAGCCGTCAGCACCGGCAGCACAACCCACAGCATTCCCGGCTCATCATTGTTGCGATTCACTGAGACTTCCGGTTCGGAAGGCCAATTCGGATCTGGTCGATGTGGCCGCTCGCCAGGCGGTGCTTCCCTCATGTCCAACGAAAGGAATTCCGAAAATGGACTGGAAGTGTAGAGATGCTTTTGTGGTGTGTCAACCACAGCTCGGACAAAAATTCGATAACGCTTCTCACGTTCCAATTTGCGATTCGTAAAATTATGATAATCATCGCCCGATCCCAAATGGAATGTAAAGGGAATCGAACGCTGTGGGAATTTTGCCGCAATATAAGGTGCATTGGGGCGCTCTGGCTTGTTGCGACCCGGCAAGAGGTCCTCAGTTAGAAACTGATCGGGATTTTTGTGCAAATTCGATTTGTCCTCAGGTACCACAACGAGGAAATAGTGCGATATAGGTCCATACTCCTCGGATGCCTGCGGTAAAATGACAAGGATCTCTTCTCCATTGACCACACCATAGAAGTCAGGTTTTACCATTGGCTGTGGAGCGGCCATCTGGGTGGTGACAGTGATTTTCGTCGGCGGCCGATACGAGTAATCCGCAGGAATGGCACTCACATTGACATTATATGTCGTGAAAGGACTAAGCTCATTGATTGTGTGCGTCTTGGCGTAGTGTTGGAGGATTATTTCACGCTTTGTCACAATTTGAGTTTGCGAAAAGCCCTGCGAATCGACAAACACCTTCATGGCGTCAAACGAGATTTTAAATTTGATCGGATTCAGTCTGATTGGCGGCGACCAGCTGAGTGTCATCGAATGGGTGCTGACATCGTGGGCGCGCAAATTCAATGGCACATCCTCTGGCTTTATTTTGACGGTGACCTTTTCACTGAGTCGTCCCAGCCCATTTTTGAAGCGGGCTGCTATCGCCACAGCATACTGGGCGAATTTCTCCAAATTCAATAAGTCCGCCGACTCTGTCAGGCCGACAGTCTTCGTTTGCCAGTCATCGAGATCCTCGACAGCGGTCATTGTGTAAAAAATCTGATAGCCCAGAAGTTTACCACGCGACGGCACTGGTTCCCACCAGATCTCCGCAGTTTGCTCAGATGTTGCGACAGCTTGCACTGACATTGGTGCACGTCCCATATCGCGTTCTGTTTCGACAAGGATCTTCTCACTGAACGGCCCAGCGCCTTGTTTCGTGTAGGCTCTTACGCGGAAAATATATTCCGTGTTCTCCTCCAGATTGGTAAAGACCGCCTTATGCACGGTGGTATTCCGTTCCGAGCCGAGGCCGTGATCGATTTTCTTATGAAATTGTACATCGAATCGAGTGATTTGACCGTTTCGATGTTCCCGTGTTGGAGCATCCCACGTTACGCACACCACGTCCGGAGTTTGGAAGCGTACGGAAATATTCGCCGGTGGTCCTGTCGGTATTCCCTCGGGAGTTTGCAAGATTTTCACCGTCTCCTGACCGACTCCGATGTGATTGCTGCCAGCGACACGGAACTCATATTCCACTCCACGTTCCAAATCATTGAAACGTTTCTTTGTCGTTAGTGGCCCCTGAAGGATTTCCTCGCGCAACAATTGATCCTTGATACCCCATCGCAGGCGGTAACCACGCAGCTCACCGTACGTTTGTGCCGGTCGCTCCCATTCGAGTTCGATCGAAACGGTCGGATCACGTTCGAGTATTTTTAAACTAACGGTCGGACGCACCGGAACCCCACCAGGCGTTTTGACAACAACCGCAGCACTGCGATCTCCGTCACCTTTGCGTGTGAGTGCAGCAACTTGTATTGAGTATTTTGTGTCCGGTTGCAGGCCGGTCACATTATATTCTAAGGCATCGACAACATCGTATTTCAGCGGTTCATTAAGGAATCCTTTGCCCTGTGGGTGGAAAAAGAGATGCAATTGATTAATAAATAAATTAAATGTAAAGATGGTAAAAATTAAATAATTTGAGATTCCAAGCTGAATGACAGCGGCTGATAAAAATCTGATCCGGGAAGTTAGAGTAGGTAGAGAAAATTCCACCAACGTATACCGCCACAGTCATTTAGTTGACATGGAAGAAGGTCACCAGCAAAAAAGTAGATACTACGAAGAAGCTCCAGTCAACCCTCACTACTAAAGAAGCTTAAGTTGCGCTTGTTTCTAAGAAATCGAGCGCTTCCTTGTCTTGGTGACGACGACGGAAGAAAAGAGCATTTAGAATTACAATGAAGGACATCTTAAGAATCTGCTTCAATCTCCAGTGAGAAAGTGACTGCGTTTATTAACCGAAACGTCCTACTCTTGGAATCTCTGAAGTTAGAGAAGTACATGTGCTAGATATATTATAGAAGAACAATGCGCTCTGCAACGTTAAATCATGTACCGTGACACGTCACAGAAAGTACTTTCCTCACTTTCCATAGACGTAAGAGTTATCTTACGTATTAGATACGTTTGGTCAAGCCGAAGAGAAATCAGCAAAATTAGCCTTCTCTGGCACTGGAACTTTAATACCAGAAAAAGGTTCACCAGCAGAGCAACCAGAAACTAAAACGAATATACACTTATGGTACTATCTACACATGACAGTAACGATTGAAAGGCTGACAAGGCAGTGTGAGGATCCAGCCTTGAGAACTATAACAACTATAACTTCTTAACGCATGCGGAGCAACGATCCGACAGAGAAGAGACCATATGGGAAATGGGAAAATCTCGCAGTCTGCGCGACATTCACTAAACCCTGTTCATATTATAACGTTGCTAAGAGCCATTGGTACGGAGGGTGTGCTGTAGGGGCGGGCATGAGCTGTCCCTAAGCACTAGTCAGGGCGAAGGCGCAATAGATCTCAATGGGATTTGGCGCGACAGACCGTTGCGATCCAAGGCCTAGCTTCTCGCGACCGTTTGTGTTGTGCATGTATATTTTTGGACACAAAATGGAAGGGATGTCATATCCGAACGGCGAATTGAGAAGCTTTCCGTGACAAGTTATTTACTCTCAGAACGTTTGTCAGACACTCGCGACAGGTAGGACACCGTGAAAAATAATTTTGGTGTTACTGGGATTCGAACCACGAACCTCCTGCAAAGTAGCCATGCGCTTATCCGCTGAGCCACAGCGCCCAGTATAACACCCTTTTTATATCATCATCATCATCAAGGATCCAGCTGGTAACGATTTTGCCCATCATGTACTTTATTTAGAACAATAAAGAGAAACGTAGACTCGACAGAGACTGTCGAACGCCAATCCAAAGAAATGCGTTTAAGGTTTCTGGGTTTCAGGATGGAAAATTTGGCCAGCAATCCACAAACAAACACATAAAAATATCCAGACGTGAGGTTAATATAAAGAATTTAAAATGGGCTTGTAGGTTTCAAAGATAAGTATCTTTAAAAAATGGACAAACATACCTACCCATACATAAAAGTAAATCAAAATTTGTGATAAAAATCTATCTATCCCAATAGATAAGAACAAGAAAAGAGATACTTACCTCCTCTCTCATCTCCTGCACGTGTATGTGATAACCCCTGATAATACCATTTCGATCCTTCTCCAATGGTGGCTTCCAGGTAACATGAATTGACGTTGAATTTAACGGAGTCGCTTTTACTTCTTGAGGATCTCCAGGCACTAGACGTGAAATGAACACGACAACGAAGAGAGAATAGAGAATTAGAGAAATTTTTGCAGAAAATGCAAGTAAATACAAATACAACAACACAAAAGATTAACAAATTAACGAGCAATTAAGAGGCTGGGGCATTTAGTTTAGGATGCGCTATAGCATACAACAACTGTACTCGTAATAGTAATTTGTCGACTTTTTTTTCATTTATTTGTTTTTTGTTTGTTTTTCTGTTTGTTTGCTTGTTAACCTAAACTTAAGACCTGGATCTGACTAACTGATATTTCTAAACTATCACACAATGTTTAGCTTTGTTAACTCACTCGCTCGCTCTCTCAAACTATAATTAATTATTATAACTAAATAAATACACACTCTTTTCTTTGTTAAATAAATTAATAACAAACATTACTTCTTAACAGCTAGAGGGTAGACACTCCAAGAGGGGCGGGGTATGGGGAGAAACAAATTATTGTCGTTACAACATCACCACATCACACACGATTCGTTGGGGTAGTTTGGTGCGCTATCAAGTACAGGGTGCGTATAAATATTTAATTTAGTTTTATTGTGCATTAATGGAAAACATTGGCAAAGTGATGGGAAAAAAGGGAAAAAGGAAAATGGTAAAAGGGAGGCAATTCTGTAGAAGAGTGGAAATGGTTAACGCATATTGGAATGAGAGAGAGGTGCACGAGAGACTTTTGATGGTGGAAAATATACCTTGAAGGAGGGACATGGGGTGGACTGGAAGGAAAAACACATCAGACAGGAGTTATAGGACAGAAAGCTTAGTCAGGAATGAAAAACATACCTGAATCCTTTTTAGCAAGGATTATTTGTTTTTTCTTTTGCTTACATAATCGTTCCGAAATACAGGAATAAAATTAATTTTTTTATACAGGAAACATGAGAGAGAAAAAGTCAGAGACAAAATTCAAAAATTTCATTTTTTTTAATATAAAAAAAGATAAATATATTTTACAGTCAATGTCCACGCAAAAAACGTTTGGGAAAGCATTCATTTAAAAAAAAAAAAGAGATTCTCTAAAGAGGTAAAAACATTTCGATTGATTGATTTTTCAAGTCAAAAATATATTCGAAAAAATCTCAAAATCGTTAAAAAAAATTTTTTAACAAAAATATTATATTATTTTTAAATATATTTGAAAAAATTCTATAGAAAAAAAAACTAATATAGTCATTTAAAAAAATAATAATAATCCCATTTGACGCATTTTGAAAGGAAGAAATTTAATTAAATTTAAAACATATTCGAAGAAGGTTATTTTATTTGTGGTTTTCTTTTAATAACCTGCAGCAACAAAAAACAAAAAATTTTCTCAAAAAAGTTTTTTCTAATTTCAGTGTTTTTTCTAATTTGTTTTAGTGTTGTTGAGTGTAATAGGAAATAATTTTGCTTTGGTTACCAATTTGAAGCTTTAAGAGGAGAAAAATGCCTCAAACACCACGCCTCCATGTCGAATTCAGATCGAGGTTTTACATGGATCTTCATTATCAGATATGGTTTCATTTTCGAATTTCGAAAATTCGAAAGTAGTCATTTCCATAAATGTCAAATGCTGAAATGTCTCTTACTTTTGCATAAAATCGGTCTATAGAAGTGAGTGCGACAAAATACAGTCATGAAGACCATTAAATTTTGTCGTTAATTTTTGATTTGCAATAAACGTTTACTTTGTTCTCTAAAAATTGATAGAAACGAATAACTATTTATCCTACATTCTTCAGAAAGCCTAAAAAAAGGTCGGCAAGTTTAGCTGCAGCAGACCAAAACTTAGAGAATAGCCGACTTTTCATCAGAGAGAAAATTGTCTTAAATTTTCAAAACTGATTGCTCTATCTTTCCATAGGTTTAAAGATTGCCTACGAAAGAATAGCCCGAGGAATGTACGCCATTTTCACACGACCAAAACCGGTTTTTCTGCTAAACCGGTTATTCGCAATGCGAAATAACTCTGCGAACATGTGTTCGCTGTGACTGCAGTAAATAACAAATAGTTTATATGATATATCACTAGAGTGTGTAAAGCTACTTTCGAAGCTAGGTTATAGTGTATGAAACAGTCACTTTCGTCTATGGGCGTGTGAATAAAAAAAAATTTAAAAATCCTAGGAACAGAACATTGTCCGTGAACTCGAACAGTACAGAGAGCGAGGAGGGCATTAGGTGAATCATATAATAAGTTCACTATCACTATCACTCCGAAAAAGGATAAAGTCTCGACAAATTAGCTATGATGTAACAGCGAGCGGAACAATACTTTATAAGTCCATCCAGATCCTGAATTACACAGACGATATTGAGGACATTGCTAGGAATTCATGAACGCTAAATGAACCATTCATCAAGATCGAGCGGGTTGTACGAAAACTTTTTTTTTGCTAAAGAAGAACCATTGAATTGGTTAGAACGTCCTAATGGTAGACTCATGGGCTCGAATTGAGGCACAAGTTTTACGGATGGGTTAGAGAATGGGCGGGACGGATGCATCTGGATATTTTATTTGAACACCACTTGTGGAAAAAGCGATAAAACAGTGACAAGCAGGAAACATTCCTACGATGTTCAAGCGATTCGATTGTTTTCGCGATATTGACGTCACAAATATCGCGCGGTTCTAAATTCCGTCTAGTAGATCCAGGGGCACCTGCTCAGACAATAAAATTGCATTTAATTTTAAGGCGAATATAATTATGCCTTGTAAATGGTAGCCAGATGTGAAAGAGTGAAGTACATCTTACACCGTTTTAGGAAACCTAAACATCTCGCAGCATTCTTGGCGATGGCAAATATGTTGTCGTTTAAATGAAGCTTGTTGTTGACGCACATACCGAGAATTGAGAGCTTTTCAGTTTCTTTGATTCAAGAACCATTCATGGATAAAAGTTAGGGGTTTAAATTACGCTTGGACGGCATAAGACAGCATTGGGTTTTAGCATCGTTAAACTCTATTGTGTAGTTGACGCCGTGGCTCAGTGGAAATGCGCGGGGATACTGAGCAGGAGGTTCGTGGTTCGAATACCAGTAACACCAAAAGTATTTTTCACGTTGTCCCACCTCTTGCGAATGGGTGACAAACGTTACGAGAGTAAAAAAATAACTGTCACGGAAAGCTTCTCAATTCGCCTTTCGGATCCGGCCTGAAATTGTAGGTCCCTTCCATTTTGTGTCCAAAAATATACATGCGCAACACAAATGGTCGCGAGAAGCTAGGCCTTGGACTGTAATGGTCTGTCGTGCCGAGTATTATTATTAAACTATATTATGTAGTCCCCACCTGCTGTCAGGGTCAGAATTTACCGTGCTAAGGTACGTCGTTGTTCAAGTTCCACTTGTGATGTAGAGGGGCGTGCAGAAAGCGTGAAAATCATATGAAATGCTAAGGGTGCGCTTTTGTCAGCGAAAGAATAGATAAGATTAGAAGAAGCGAATAGGAATTCGTTAATGAAAGTCCGAAAGAGTGTCGGAGAAAAAACAGAGTCTTGTGGAACACCGGTGTTTATGCGGTGAACATTGGATTTGAAACCATCCAATACGACCTGAATTGAACGGCCAGAAAGGTAGTTACTAGTCCAATCAAGCAGGGCTCTATCAATTTCATAGGCATTAATTTTCGACAAAAAAGTTTGATGCCAGACTCTGTCAAATGCCTTGGAAATATCGAGTGCAACAACTTTGCTTTCACCGAATTTGTGAATAGACTAGTTCCACTTTTCAGTGAGATAAGCCATCAGGTCGCCTATGAAAACCGTACTGTTGGTCGCTAAGGAGTTCACGTGATTCTAGGTATTGCATAAGCTTGCGATTGATCAACGTTTCCATGACCTTAGAAAGTATGGATGTTAGCGCAATGGGTCGGTAAGAGACAAAAGAGATGACGATTCGCCTTTTTTAGGAACAGGCTGGATAAAAGCTGTTTTCCAATTCCATGGGACAACTCCAGAAGAATAAGAGAAATGGAAAAGCCTGCGCAGTGACAATGCCAACGTTGAAGAGCACCTCTTCAAAACTATAGCGGGAATACCATCAGGCCCAGCAGATATATGAATGTTGAGATTATTTAATACTCTAGCCACTTGACGAGTACGAAAGTAAACCTGTCCCATAGAGAATTCGAGTCTTGCAGGTACAGGCGGCTACAAAGTGCTATCTGGTAGCGTGGAGCTAGCTGCGAAATGTGAAGTAAGAAGATTGGCTTTGTCTATAGAGCTGACAGTTGGAATGTTATTGTGAATGAGCGTTAGAATTGAAGACGAGACAGTATTTTTATTTCGTTTCACGAATGACCAAAAATGTTTACTTCCTTTGTGGTTTACTTATGTGTGGAAGAGTGGTGGAAAATTTGCTTCAAAGAATCGATCGCTGCAAACGTGCTCGCGGCAGTCACAGGAATGAGGTCGAATACCATTCTTGAATATTACGTGAGTACTAAACCTGAAATACATTTCAGTCCGATATCTCAATTATTTTGTATTTTATTTAAATACAAAATTGTTATGTGCTTGCACAAGTCTCCAAAAAATATTCCAGTTGGTAGACTTAGGATCGTATCTGAAAGAAGCTTGTGCCAGTATTGAAAACCCTTTTATCTAGTCATAGCCTACTATGAGGTCGGTGTGTTAAATTTTTGGACAACTACAAGGCTGCATCAATTTGTAAAAAGTACTAGAAGCTTTACGTTGATTTGTATGCTCCTTCTTTTCGGTATTTGTTTATGTTGTTCAAGTGTTAGTGTTCTGTTCTACTATTAAACTATTAAGTGTTCATAATTTTAATACAAAAAACAAATTATTTATCAAAGAAAACATATTCGACATTCGATTAAGATGTCCTTTTATATATCCGTGCATGCAATAAATCAACAAAAAGGGTTGATCTATTTGGAGAATTATCAAAACACACAAAAACTAAAACCAAAAAAAAATCTGGTTCCATCATTTGGAACCCAGATATGTTCAAGAAAGCCAAAGGCGCAAAATTTCAAAAATCTTTACACACACACATACGCAAACACACACACAACCTCTCTTTATATAAACACATACATACATTTCGTATGAATGTGCGCATATTTTTGGCTTTGCTTCCTTGTTTTGCTGTTTGTGTGGTGGATTTTTCTATTATGCATTTGTTTGTTGTCAAAATGTTTGCAGTACTCACTCTTTTTCTCTGTTCATTTGACGTTTGAGGACATCCCCGATGGTCGCAATTGTCACAAAAATTCATTGAAATGCGATATTTATCAAAAAATTCATTCATTTTTAAAACACACAGGATGAGTTGGTAGTAGTAGTAAAAGTAGTATTTGGGTGGCGAAGGAAGAGACGAAAGGCAGGCGGAATTTTTTAAAAATTTTTCGAAGCACGAGTTTGTTTTTTTTTTTGGATCAATCAAATCGAGAAAACGAAAAAAAGCACACATTTTCATTTCCATATAGCAAATTAAGGTGGGAATGTTCACATTATTTAAGAAATTTAACATTTTATTTTTCTAATCAGCTATTTCAGTTATAATATATTGTTAAGTCAAGAAAATAACAAATTTATTAATATCTCGTTCGTGGAATCATCCTTCGCGCTTTGGTCTTGAATTATAAATTTTCTGGAAAGTAATTAGAAGTGCAGCGAACACACGAGACAGCGGTGAATAAAATTAAAAACTCGAATTAAATTTTAAATACCTTTTGTTATTTTTTTTTTTAAATAAAGTTATAACCAAATCAAAATAAGAAAAAGAAAAAATTTGGCACGTTTTATTGCATTTTAGCTCAAAAATTTTCTAAGAACATTGTGAGACATCTAAGGTTGCTGGAATTTTAGATAAGATCTTCAGTTTGAGATGATTTTCGAAAATTGGGCATCACCTTTCAAAGTGCAAGACTATAAAGCAGAACCCAAGGAAACATAGTAACGTTTGAGCAAGGTAAGCTGCTTTACGGACGGGACGGGGCAAAAGGATTTGTGGAATCACAAGCCAAACACAATCCGTTCGCCAGCATGCCGTGCGATAACATGCTGCAAACGTTTGAATTCAAGCAAAACTTTGAAGTCAAAATGAGCACCAAGAAGGAATTCAGAATTCAGTAAATGAACGGCTATGCACCCTTCGCGTGCGGGGCAAATTTAAAAACATAAGACTCATAAACGTTCACGCACCTACAGAGGATTTCCCAGATGATGAAAAAGAAGAATTCTTTGAATCAGTCGAACGGGAACTCCATGGCTGTCCTCAGTATGACGTAAAAATCATTCTGCGGGATATGAATGCCAAAATAGGTAGGGAGTCAGTATTCAGGCAGTACATTGGCATCCAAAGGTTATACGAGAACACTAACGACAATGGACAACGAGTCATAGAGATGGCAGCAAGCAATAATTTGGTCGTTGCGAGTACAAGGTTTGCGCGTAAAAATATCCACAAAGCCACCTGGGTATCTCCAGATGGAGCCACTCGCAACCAGATAGACCACGTGTTGATAGATCGCCGCCACAACCCGAATCTGATGACGGTACGAACGTACCGAGGTGCCAACGTCAACTCGGACCACTATATTTTTGGTATGGTGCTCCGAACGCGGATTGCATCATCAAGAATCATCATCATCAGCATCCGCGAATTAGATTCGAGTCAACACGGCTGCCTTTCGCAACGAAGAGACCGGAAACAACTACGGTCAAGAAAAGGACTCGCCCTAAGTGCAGGGAGAGTAAGTCCTGGGGCTGAGATGTCGGGCGTAGAAGAGAAATGGATACGCCTTAAGAATACTGCCATTAGTACTGCTGACTCCATATTAGGCAGTAGTCGTAGAGATCGGAACGACTGTAATAAAATGTAAGCTAGCGACTGAACGTAAGAATGTTGCGCACCGAGCAATGCAACAATCTCAAAGAACGCGGGCACGCGAAGATGAATAGTAAGAGCTCAGAGGATATGAAAAAAACAGTTCGCCGGCGAAAGAAAGCCGGCTGGAAGAGAAACCTCGTCCGTGAACTAGACCATTACAGAGAGCAAGTACCGCACCAGGCACGGAAGTTCTACCAAAGAGTCCGCGGTAGGACGCAATATACACTGCAAAGGCAAAGAGGGTAATCTGATCGCCGATCTCAAAGGCATTTTAGAGCGCTGGGAAGAGCACTTTCATGAGTTGCTAAATGTCCAGCTAACTGAGGAATTGGAGGCTCCACCCGTGACCGAAGACCATACTATGCTGCCGCCACCAAGCATAGACGAAGTTAGCAGAGCGATAAATCACCAAAAATAATAAGGCCCCGAGATCTGATGGTATCCCAGCGTAGCTAATAAAAACAGGAGGCCACGCAATATACCAAGCAATTCATGAACTAATAGTGCAAGTATGGGAGGAAGAAGTGATGGCAGAAGACTGGCGAGGAGATATCACAACCTGCAGCAATTATCCTGGTATAACGTTGTTGAGTATCGCGTATAAGTTTTCTCCTCTATTCTTCAAGACAGGATAGCCCCAAACGTTAAAGGGATCATTGGTCCATACCAGTGTGGCTTCATCCCAGGCAAATCAAAAACTGATCAGATTTACACCCTTAGGCAGGTGATGGAAAAATGTCTAGAGTTTCAAAACTCGCTACACCATCTTTTTATAGACTTTAAAGCCGCCTATGAATGCATAGCCAGAGTAGAACTTTATGAAGTCATGAGAGAATTCGGCATCCCCAATAAACTGACACGACTATGTAGGTTGACCATGACCAATGTTATAAGCCAAGTAAAAACATCCGGATCACTATCAAACCCGTTCAACATCTATAACGGGCTCAGGCAAGAGGATGGACTGGCCTCCGTCTTTTTCAATCTGGCGTTGGAGAAAGTGATCCGAAACTCTGACTCTGGGCTAATGAGAACAAAACAAAGTACATGGTGGCCACGTCTGCGAGTAGAAGATCCAACATTGGTCCTTCAATTATATCGGGTCAACTGTTGCAGCCGATAACAGCATAGAACCAGAAATACGCGCACGGTTGCTTAAAGCCAACAAAGACTACTATAGTCTGTCACTCTTAAAATCCAGAAATTTAACCATAACATCTAAGCTACTGGTATATAAGACAATGGTCATACCAGTACTTACATATGGATCCGAGACTTGGGTGTTTAGCAGAAAGCATTCTGACCTCTGAGACTCCATAATGATGAGATCTACGAATTAGTCACATCACCATCAGCAACAAATCATCATCATCTGCAACATCCTTACCATTATTAAAAAACAAGCAATTGAGTTTATTTTTCATTTGTTAAGGAAGCATCAAAGCATCAAATTTACATTAATTAAGGATATCGAAATAAACGACATCGCCATTCCACGTAACCATACCATCCAAGTAACGATCAGTACAAAAATAAGTAAGTACACTGAACTAGCACATGATTAAAATAGCCAACGGCGTCAGTATAAATCCCATCAATATCTCAGCCACAGGCTTGATCCCAAGATGCCTTACAAAAACTCTAAAAAAGATGAATATGGAGCATCATCTTGAACCAATTCAAAAATCTGTCACAATGGCAACATGTCATATAGTAAGACGTTTGATGCAATGATAAGAACCAAATAATAATATAACGATAGATAAAATTAACACCAATAGCACATCAGAGCCAAATCCTTGGCATATCAAGGGTTAGGAGGTAAAAACCAAAATCAAAAGCCTAAATTGGAATTTGTTCCAGAGGACTTGGCCAAACTAGGAAAAACCACAGAGAATCGTCAAAGTACTCTTTTGGAAAGAGATATTGTCTTTTCTTACAAACATTATTTGAATCAACCTCTTCCGCTAATCCTTGGTGCACTCAGCTGAATTTTGATAAGCCTATCGGCCCGATAGTTGTGCGTGCCTTTTTCGTTCTTTATTAGGCCTGGTACTTTAAACGAATCCGGTTCGTTTTACCGTCAAAGTGTTGGCCTTCAAAAAAGACGTCAACTAGTTCCTCAAGGACCGAATTGTAGAATAGAGGATCCAAGAATTTTAAAGAAGTACATCATTATTTGTAATATTTTGTTGGTAAGGGGTTTTGTAGTTTTCCCTGACCATTTAAAGCATTTGGACTCGTCTCGTTTAATTTCGTGAGAGTTTTCCGTATTGCTTCTTCAATGCGAGAGAATTCTGAGTAAATAAATTGAAACCGGCTGCAAACGTGAGGAACGTAATGCATTGTAAATTACATTCCTTTATTTAATTTTAATAAAGGGCTTAGCGCGTACCTTACTGTCATGGCGCAAGTCATTCAGGGAGTTCTACCTTGGCAATAAGTTTATCTTCTATGATTCGATGGTTAATTTCGTCGTATGGAAGGGAGTGGTCTATTTTCACCCCCTGCAGTGTACGTAGCGTTTTATTGTGAAGAGACATACTTTTGGCCTTACATCATTTCACACCACCCTATAACACTTGAACGCTTCTAGCTACAAGGTCACTGTTGGTCTTTTTGTAAAGAAATTTAAAATTTTAAGGTCAAACGATACACATTTGTTTTTAAATTCAATTCCTAAAACCATTACCAATATTAACGTCTTCAAAGTCAACAAAAAAAAAATCTTTTTTAAATTTTATTTCCAAACGCGATTATTTCAAAAAATGCTCTCGGGTATTTTTTTTCTTCACAAAAGCAGTATTGAAGCCCAATTAATTTTCTACAAATCCACCTCATAATATTTATGCATTCGTCAACAGGAGCAGGGTTAAAATGTTAGACATCGAAAAAGCTTTCGATAGCGTCTGGACAAACGGGCTTCTGTACAAACTTATTAGATTTGGTTTCCCCATTTACATCTCACAATAATTAAAAATTTTCTTTTTAATAGGGTCTTTTTGCCCATGGTAGCCCATCGACAAGGAAAATGATTAAAGCTGGAGTTCCACAAGGCTCCAGACTTGGACCAGTCCTATTTAGCATCTTCACGGCGGATCAACCCACCAATACAGCGGGAACAAGTACCATGCTTTTCGCGGATGACTCGATCACGTATGCCGTTTCCCGCTCCCCTCCTGAGGTAGCTGCCCGAAGAGTGGAGGAACACCTCCGAAATCTTTGGGAGTACTACCTGAAGTGGGGACTGAAGATCAACGCCAACAAAACGGAACTCATCTGCTTCCGAGTACCAGCAACCGAAACAAGGATAAGAAAAATCGCAAGCCGGTGCAGAGCCTTAAAAATCACCCTTCCGGATAACACGACAATAAACACCAAGTCAGAGACTAAGTACCTGGGAATCAACTTTAATGAGAGGCTCAAGTTTAACTCTCACATCGATAAAACAATGAAAAAAGCGAACTACGCTCTTCATTTGGTGCACCCTCTACTAAAAAGACGAAACGGACTGTCTAACAACACCAGGCTGCTCATTTACAAGCAGCTCATCAGGCCAGTGATAACCTATGGCTATCCCATATGGTTCACCGTCTCACCAACAACGATGAAGAAGATCTCCCTTTTTGAAAGAAGGTACTAAGGATCTGTACAGGACTCTGGAGGGTGCCAAACAGCTATAAGTTTGTGTCGACTGCAAGACTTTACGAAGCAGCAGGTCTGCTGCCAATAACCGACCACTTGTTCCAAATGGCGAGGAAATTCGTTGATGGGTTGGAAACACATCTAAGTCCGGAGATGCAAGCACTGAGAATCGAGGAAATCGATCGCATCGTTTAAAATTAAATTACTTTAAAAACAAACATGTAGTAGATTAAGTAGTTAAAAATATTGTTTAATAATAAGCAATAAAAAAAGACAATGTAAATACGTCGGGCCCCTTGTTGTTGAGTCGACACTTATTAATAATAGTTATAAGTTTAGTTTTCAGTCAAAATGGTATAATACCTAAATGTTGAATAACATATCTTAATCTAAAATCAGGGTTAAAAATAAAAGTTTGTAGAATGAACGAAAACGTAGTTTTTACCTTAGATGACTTCACACCATATAACTCTTGAACACTTCAAAGTTACTGTTGGTCTTTTTTGAAAGAAAATCAAATTTTTATAAATTGTTTAAGCCATACAGATATGAAGGTCGTCAAATTTGTTGCATTCGGTCAACAAGACCGAAATAGTGCGGGTTGTGTTACTACTACTACGTATAAGAAGAGCTGCATGCAGTCTCAGTGTTCCTGCAGCAACAGTGCATCAAAATTGCACGTGGAAAGGATGCACTCTTACCACTTCACTCCAGTGCATAATCTTCTTCAAGCGAACTTGCCCAGAAGAACCTAATTTTACGAGTGGACACCATTTTTAAATTCTCTATATTAACTTCACTTGCCCGTGGGTCGGTCGTCGGTCGTCTGTCGTGGAATCTTGCGATCAATTTTTAACCTACTTCCCAAGCCCCGATTTTATTTAAATTTTGCACACATCTGTATTTCCGGAGACAACACTTTCTATTAAAATTTGAGGACCGTCGGGCCACGGGGTCGGGGGTTCCCATACAAATATTTTACAAAATTTTACCCGTTTTTTTTAAATTTTATACAAATGTGTATCTCCGATGAAAAACACTTTTTGTAAAAATTTTGGAGACCCCGGACCCTAGGTTCGTGGGACCCCATAAAATTTTTTTTAAAAAAATTAACCCGATTTTCTTCAAATTTAATATACGCGTGTATCTCCGATAGGCAAAACTTTTTGTAAAAATTTGGGAGACCCCGGACCCTGGGTTCATGGGACCCCATACAACTTTTTTAAAAAAAATTAACCAGATTTTCTTCAAATTTTATGAACGCGAGTATTTCTGATAGACAACACTTTTTGTAAAATTTTTGTAGACCCCGGGCCCCGGGGTCGTGGGGCCCCAACATTTTTTTAAAAAAATTAACCCGATTTTCTTCAAATTGTATATACGTATCTCCGATGGAAAACACTTTTGTAAAATTTTGGAGATCCGGGCCCCAGGGTCATTGGCCCCAAAATTTTTTTTTTAAAAAATTAACCCGATTTTTTTTTAAATTTTATATATGTGTGTATCTCCGATGGGCAACACTTTTTGCAAAAATTTTGGTGGCCGGGGTCTTGGGGCACCATATAAATTTTTCAAAAAAATTAACCCGATTTTCTTCAACTTTTAAATACATGTGCATCACTGATGGACAAAACTTTTTGTAAATTTGTTGGAGTGATAGGGCCCTGAGACCCGTGTGGTGTCCATGTAAATTTTTTAAAAATTAGCCCTATTTTCTTCAAATTTTAACACATACCCATCTCTATTAGAGAATTTACATGAACAAATTTAATTTTTATGGGTTGTTTTTTATGTGTCAATTATCACCACAATTTTCATGTGCAATTTTTTTTGACTTTCTTTCTAAAAAGACCAACAGTGTTAATGTAGCTGGAAGCGCTCAAGTGTTACAGGGTGTGAAATGATGTAAGGTCAAAAGTACGTCTCTTCACAATAAAACGCTACATACACCACCGGGGGTGATTTCCCTACGATTTTTTCACGAAATTAACCAAGGAATCGCTAAGTATTTGCCACCTTAACGGATGCACCCTGTATCAATAAAAATGAAATGCTGTTCGTTGGCAAGCGCATCACTTGAGAACGACTGGACTGATTTGGCTCTTTTTTTAAATAAATGTTCGTCATAGTCCGAGTAAGGTTTATATGGAAAGAAAATTTTGAAAATTCGAGAAAAACCTTTGGGTGGTAGTCAGTAGGATAGGGCAGCCGGGAAACGCCAGGTATTTCCGCTGTGTATAAAAAAAGGCAGATATATAAAAGCATATAATGTTGGTAGATTTTTGGACACTTACGTGTTGCTAATATCATGGGAGACAAACTGTTCACTCTTTTGTCAATAAAAAGTGTTTCAGTTCTTTTAAAACCTTAGTCACATCTCACAATGTTCATAGTCCGAAGATTTTACATAAATTTTAAGACCAGAATTTGATAAGAAACTAAATACTGCACGGTGGTAGTTTGCAAGACGAACACCATAGAGTTAGTTTTTGCTTTTGGTTTTTGTCGGTAGACGTCGGACGTATTTGTTAACAGGTTATGCTTACTCTATTTGTAATAAAAACTTAACATATCAATAGTAATCCACAGATTGTAACCCTAGTATGGAGCAAACACCCGCTACCCTATATAACACTCTGCCTCAAGTATGTAAAGAATTCTGCCACAATGCCGTGGGGTTAATATTCTTAATTAAAATTTCAAACTCTTATGTGACATAAAATAGCACAACTCTCAATTATTCACACAAATAGAGAGAGCCAGGTACACGTATGTATATGTATTAGAAAAAAAAATACTGAAATTATGAACCGTCATCATCATTGAGCGGTTACTGACCGACGACGACCCATTCAACACATTCAACAAACCCCAAGCCTTAGAAAACAAAAAATAGGGAGACCCAAAATAACCAACCGTGAAAAGGGACGATACATACACTCACACTCGCAAACACACACCCCCATTGCATTGCACACAAAGGAAGAGTAAACTCAGTTAACCTCTCATTACATCAGCTACAAAAATCTATTCACACAAATCACACAGACACCCATTCACATTCGTCCGTCCATTTGTTTGTGACAAGGCTGGCTGCAAATTGCGACGACGACGACGACACAGGTACCCTGGCGCTCTTAATCACATGCATTTGGGCACGCAGCACGAAGGATCTAAATGCTATATAGGTGCAACAATGACGACGATGACAGACGCCTACAGTGAACACAGCAAAGTCCTCGTTAGTTTCTGTCAATAAACGTGCGAGACATGCAACAGCGGATTCTATAGAAAGTCTTTCACTCATTTTCACGGCAAGCAGACGACTTCGCCTGAGAGCACGAGAAAGAAGAAAGTGACGAGAAGGAACTGACAGATTACAGCAACAAAAGTCTTCGTTAGGTACATGTGTATGGGTCAAATGGAAAATGTGGATATCAGCGGTGCAAACATTGATGTACGCGTAATGACGTTATGGTAATGGTAAAATGACGGACGGACGGACAACATCCAACGAAAGCATACAGTAGCGCAACCACACAATAAATAAAGCCAGATCTAAAGGACCTTTGCAAGAAACTGCCATACAAATGTCACACAACTGCCGTATTGATGTTGGCACTGTTGCACCGCAAACGCGTTTTAATTGCACTCGCATGGTGACGACAATCGACACCAATCTCGACCACATCAAGGTTATTCTTGGCAAAAGGAATTGAAAAGGAGGAATCGACGTGTGACGCTTATTTAACGCCAACGGCAGCTGTTTGATGAAAATAAATTTTCGTCATTCGTTCACTGATTGTCAAATTTTCCAAATTTATCGGTGACATGTGTGTACAAAATTTGAAGAAAATCGGGTTATATTAAAAAAAAATAAAGGCGCACCTCGGCGCTGGGGCTCGATCGCTTCCAAATTTTTACAAAAAGTGTTGTCATTGGAGATACACATGTGTACAAAATTTTAAGAAAATCGGCCTTAAGGAAGTGGGATAAAAAGTGATTACAAGATTGCACCAGCCAGCCACCGACAAGCGGGCACGGGAACTTAATGTAGAAAATTGAAAAACAACCCATAAAAATTATACTCGTAATTTCCCATGTAAACTCACTAATCGGAGATACATATCGTGCACTTTGAATAAAATCGGGTTAATTTTTAAAAAAAGATTCGGCTGGACTGTATTGGTTCGTGTGACAACAACGAAATTTATCCCGGAGCGCGCAGACAATTGGGCGCCCGACCATTTTGGAGCTCGTGTGGCATTAGCCTAAGACTTGTTCCTATGGAAATTCTGGAACACGCCATTTCTCAAGCGATTTCTATGAAATTCGGTTTGGGTGTCTTTTGGGGGGCCTTTTGAGGATCTCTTGAGGGTTTTTTGTGGTTCTTTTGAGAGTATTTTGAGGGTCTATTGGGAGTCTTGTGAGTCTTGTAATTTTTAGGGTTTTTTTTAGAGTCTTTTGAAGAGTCTTTTGAAGGTCTTTTGAAGGTCTTTTTTGGGTCTTTTGAAGAGTCTTTTGAGCGTCTTTCGGTGGTCTTTTGGGGAGTCTTTTGGGGAGTCTTTTGGGGATCGTTTGTGGTCTTTTGGGGTCTTTTAGGTCTTCTGGGGGTCTTTTGGGGTCTTTTTGGGTCGTTTGGGTCTTTTGGGGTCTTTTTGGGTCTTTTGGGAATTTTTGTGGGTATTTTTAGGAGTTTTTTGAAGAGTCTGTCTTTTTGGGGTCTTTTGGCTGTCTTTTGAAGAGTCTTTTGAGCGTCTTTCGGTGTTCTTTTGGGGAGTCTTTTGGGGATCTTTGAGGGTCTTTCGGGGTCTTTTGGGTCTTCTTGGGGTCTTTTGAGCGTATTTCTTTTGAGCGTCTTTCGGTGGTCTTTGGGGAGTCTTTTGGGGATCTTTTGAATATATTTTGAGGGTCTTTCGGGGTCTTTTGGGGTCTTTTGGAGTCGTTTGGGGTCTTTAACGGGTCTTTTGCAGGTCTTTTGGGGGTGTTTTGGCGGTCTTTTGAGGAGTCTTTTGAGCGTCTTTCGGTGTTCTTTTGGGGAGTCTTTTGGGGATCTTTTGAGGGTCTTTCGGGGTCTTTTGGGTCTTCTTGGGGTCTTTTGAGCGTATTTCTTTTGAGCGTCTTTCGGTGGTCTTTTGGGGAGTCTTTTGGGTATATTTTGAGGGTCTTTCGGGGTCTTTTGGGGTCTTTTGAGGTCTTTTGGGGGTTTTGGGAGTCTTTTGATTGTCTTTTGGTTTCTTTTATGGGTTTACTGAGGGTTCTTTTGCCCCACAACATCAAAGAACTTTCACTTACACCGAGCGTAAAGGTTACACGCACTGTTTTTTTTTCAATTACTTTTAGATTCTTTTTAGCAAACTTTCACACGTCTTAGAAAGCTAACATTTTGTGCGCAGCTTGGTCTCATAAAACATTTCTAAGCGCGTGTCGCTTGTCGCGCGTGTGACGCGTGTAAGGTCTTGTTCAATCAACTTTCATATGCTCTGTAGAGTCTTATCTCAGTCCCATTGATGACTTCTGAGCGCCCACGTATGAATAAATGGTTTTACTGGAAAAACCAAGTTAGTTTTGTACAGTTACTTGTTTAGGGATTATTTTCGATAATTTATATTTCTAATATTAACGTTCTTTCGTTATGTACGAGTACGTTGTTTTATAAACGTAAATTAACTGAATCAACAAACTCAGCTGTATTGCCGTTCCTGTTGTTTGTTTTTCTTCAAAGAAAAATCATTTCATCGCTTCTCGATCCCATTTTAATTATTGCATTCAGTAGAAAAAAACACCTCAACAGAAGGGCGATTATATTGCGCTCTTCTATGTGACATACTCACACAGACTCACGCCATAACTTCGCATTCGCATTCAAACAGAACAATCGTACTTTACTATTTCAAAAGAAAATCCTGTAATATGGACGACACATTAAACGAACTAAGGAAAACGAACTAAGAAAAATAAGGTTTGGCAATTATTTTTAAAGAACACGAGTTTTTTTTTGGGTACACAGGGTGCACAATAACTTGATGTGCATATGTGCATGAGCAATGTAAATACCTATGTGCTATCCTCTGTGCAATTCTATTATATACTTGTACTGTGCAATTTCATTTTTACAAAGTGCAATGTGCAATAAAAGTGCAACGGCAACTCACTCCTTGTGAAATAAAGTTCAGGTTGCAGTGTGCGGGTTAACAGAAGATTGCAAGGAGTGAACATTAAATAGAGTTTCGCGTATAAAGGATAGCTCCTGTCAAAAAGCATATAGTATATTTACGTTAATGAAACAAACAGCAAAACATCATAAAAAATAATGAAATTAAAAGAATGTAACTGAACCGGATTTTATCCCTTGCATAGCCTGCATAACCTGATAACGAGGATGATGATGATAAGGACGACTACGATGAAGACGACGATGATTATAAAAATCCTTCTCTTTTGTACATTTGGTTTGACAGTGGAACCGTTTTTTTTTTCTCATAAAGACTACGAAGTATATATCAAAAGTTGTTAAAAGAATTAGAAAAAGTATGTTATATATAACAGAAAGCATCTGCTGAGGTGTATGTGTGCATTCACCGTTCAAATTCCTTATTATGCAACGATGAATGTTTTCTGTTAATAGTATAAATACATACATATATTTATGCAGGGTGACTTACATGACTGAGAGAATAAACATCACGAAAAGGGTTTAACAAATGCATAGCATTTTGAATTTTAAAAATTAATAATCTGTTCATTAGCCTGGAATCGAAAAGCTCCTGGAGTTCGCCAGCGGTGTTAGTTCACCAACCTGGGAAAGTTCGGTTATGTCTCGACTCAAGAAAGGTTAATTCAGTAACGGTGAAGGACGCGTACCCCTTGCCCCACATTAATGGACTCTTGGGACGAGTCTCAATGTATGAGCAATGAGCACAATTTGTTGTATTCAATTACTAAGTTTTAGATACAATAAAGTCCCAATTCTGGCAACGTTTCATTATTCGTTTCTTCTTTCCTTTCGTGAAATGCCTATTTAACTCGATTTCCATGCTGTTCTCTTCAAAGAGTTACGATTATTCCTGTAGTGCAATTATTTTTGCTTCTTCTTGAATATGTGCGATATCTATGGTGGCGTCACCTCTCCGCGCTATAATGAATGCCTTCGTAATAATCTCGTATTTAGGTTACTTGGACTTGTTCGGAGTTTCAGAACACATAAAGACCGGAAAATAACAAACACCTACGGATAGGGGTGGATTTACTGAAGACAAACATGGAAATTGTTTTAAAGACAACTATTTCTGGGTCTACATATGGATGTTTGTACCCTCAAATGGTAAGAAAGCAACAAAAATCGAACCTAGAATTGTCGAGATAAGAAATGAAACCTCTTACTGGAATCACAGTCAATGGTAAGAAAGTGGTAAGATCACTTCTTAAGACTGTTAAGCGGAGATAAAGATCACCATTTCGCTGTGAGGCAAAATGAATCAATCAGCTTGAACGACCAAATAATGGTAGATCCTAGAGACGATCAGAAGAAGTGCAAATCGATGCTCACCACCTATTTATCGACTTCCAAGCCGCATATATTTTTTTTTATAATGTACACACGCTAAAGGGGTTGCGCACCCTTATAATGCTTAGCACAGCGTGGGCTTTCGAAAATTAAGGAGAGGAAAAGGTGAGATGTCTATGCACATGTGTCTTGAATGCAGATCATACAAATGCGGAAACACAGAGCCGGGCAATTCATTCCACATAATTATTGTGGTACGTCCGAAGATAGGTCTAATGGTAGACCCGTGAGCTCGAGTTGAGGCACGGGTATTTCGGTCGGGATGCATCTGGATATTTCTTTTGAACACTGCTTATGAAAAAGCGATAAAACAATGACAAGCAGGAAACATTCCTACGATGTTCAAGCGGTTCGATTGTTTGATTGAATTCTGTCAAGTAATGCAATATGCCTTGCAAATAGTAGCCAGGTCCGAGGGAGTGAAGTACATCTTGCACCGTTTTAGGAAACCTGAACATTTCGCAACATTAGTCTCTTATAAAAACAGAGACGAGCCAAGTCTAGTTCTGGTTTAACTGCTAAAATCGTTAGACTGTTCAAGAGGACATTAGAGAATGCTCGCTACTCAGCCAAGATCGGAAACAACCTGACAGAGTCCTTTGATGACAAGAAAGGAATAAGGCAAGTTGACGCGCTGCCATACTGACATTGGCAGAAAACAGCATGAAGTCACTGGTGCATTGGGATTGAAAGTTAATAAGGGCAAGACAAAGGACTTGCTGTCACATAGCTATGACGTATTAGTCACAATATACCACTTTAACTTTGAGGTTATAAGGGACTTTATATATCTCGGCTCTGCTATAACATCTGATAATGACAGCAGCTCAAAAACCAAACAAAGAATACGTAACTCCTGCCAATAGCTGTCTGTTTGGGCTAAGAAGCTAATTGAGTAGTAAAGCCCGCTCTCGGACCACGAAGAATACCTTGATTATATCCCAGTCCGGTTCTATGGCACTGAAGCATGGACTCTATGGAGATATCTTTGGTCGTATCGACAAAATCACTTTTGGACGATTGCGATGTTATATTATTATAATATATATTTGTATTATGTACGTTAAGTTATAAATTACTTAAAAACATATTTTTAATTAGATATATATTTTTTTTATAATTTGCACCGCCGCGGCTCACTGGTTAAGTGCATGCATTTCTAAGCAGAGGGTTCGTTGTTCGAATCCCAGAAAACACCAAAAGTATTTTTCACGGTTCCACATCTCGCCAATGCCTGACAAACATCAGAGAGTAATAAGTTCGCACAGAAAACTTATCAATTCGCCGTTCGGATACGGCATTAAATATTAGGTCGCTGTAGGTAATGATGCAGGTAATGTTGTCGGCGAAAGATTAAATTGGATTAGAAGTAGTAGACAAGAGATGATTAATAAAAATGAGAAAGAGTGTCGGGGACATAACAGAGCCCTGGGGAACACCAGCTTTTGTGTTATGTATTTCAGACTTGGAACTATTCAAGACAACTTGAATTGAGCGGTCAAAAAGATAGCTTCTAATCTAAAGCAGTTTTTTTTTATCGACTCCATAAGCACGAATTTTGGACAAAAGAGCTTAATACCAAACTCTGTCAAATGACTTTGAAATATTGAGTGCAATGGCTTTGTTTATACCAAATTAATGTAAGGACCGGTACCACTGTTCGGTGTTATATACCAATAGAACGTTTCCCACGAAACTCGTACTGCCGGTTCGTTAGTTTCAAGATATTTCATAAGCTGAAAATTTATCAGCCTTTCCATGACGCCATATGGGCGAAACTTATGGTGGGGTGTTGATTTACAATTTTCTTTGATCAAATTGTTACTTTCAAGTGTAAACACACCTATATATAATGAACAAAGAAGTTCGTAGCATAGTTTTTATCTTTTGTGTCCGGAGAAAAGAAAACGTCTTGGTTTTTATAGCATAGTTTTGGGCTTTCATATCCGTAAATTTAATACCCAAAGAAAACGTCGGTTTATCAGGTTGATTTTTGTAGCATAGTTTTAGGCTTTTGCATTCGGTTGGTATATATAGTATATGATATAATTATATAAGTATGTAAATATAAGTACATAATCGTGTTTGCGTGGACATAATGGAACACAACATCATAAGCATAGATTTTTTTTTTTTTGCAATTGCAGAGGGCTATAAATATATAAAAAAAAATTAGCTAGAGTGTTTGATAAAATGCTCTTTGCTGTTTTTTTTTATTGTTTTTACTTGGCTGTAGTTCAATGAATACGAGTACGAAAGGGTCGTACGATCTACATTTAAATTAATGACAAAAACGAATGTTCGTACAGACATCTCACACACACCTTATGTAAAATTCAAGAGCAAACTCACTTCGGCAATTACATCGATACACACCGATTCCCACACACACACACACACACACACATTTTTACACGAAAACACACACTAAAAATTCATTCAGTCATAATCTCGCTGATAGAATACGGTGCCTAAATAACATTGTGCACGGTGCTACGGTGAATATAATTGCTATATATCATATTGTGAAGGACGTGGCATTAATTGTGCAATTTCACAGTAATTATAAAATATAAACTAAAATAATGATACTTATAGTAAGGATTTTTTTAATCAATATCTTTACGGGTATTAGCGAAAATTGTGCGTTTTCTTAGTTTTGTGCAGATAGTATTTGAATATTTGACTTCTAAGATTGCTACGGTAAAGTATTTCTAGTTTTTTGTTTTTGTCAATTGTTATACCTGGTGCACATCTTATTTACTGAATGCTTAAAAATAATAAAAACCTTTCAAGTGAGTACATACATATATACGATTATGCAAAAATGTTATATATACGAGTGGAGGTATATAAATGGTTGTGCTGAGGTGCGCGAAAATACTATGTGAAATTTTAAAGTGTTTCAGGTGCGGAGTGGTCGAGAGTGCATTATAACAATATAATTACAGTATAAGACTAAATTTCAAACAATACTTTGTCGTTTATTTACAGACGAATGCACGATAAATGGTACAAGTTGTGCTTTAGCAGTTTAAATACAGGGTATAGTGTTTGGAAAGTATGGTAAGGTCACACTTACATAGTATATAGCGCGTTTAGCTTTCAATAAAAATAAAAAGTCCAAGTAAACACATATCTTAGAGTGGTTTTGTAAGCAGGGAGTTATAAAACTCTCCATGTTACTTAAGGTTAAAGAAAAAGTGCAATGCAATGAAGTACAAATAAAAAGCTAATGTTTGGACTTTGTCTACCTATAAAGGGTGGGCAAGTTTGTTTTTAAAAACGCTATATAATGAGCTGTCAGCTTCCTGTGCTCTGATTCGTCTAAGAGGCAAGAAGAAACCCCATTGATGGGCTTCGGAGTTGGGACTTATTAGGAACAGCTGCAGGAAGTTGTTCAACTCAGCCAAGTTCACCAGACTGGAGTTAAAATGGGATGCATATAAAACATCCCTACATTTATATAAAAAAGAATTAAAGAAAGCTAAGCGAGTATCTTGGAGACTATTCTGTGGCAAAATAGAAGAATCTTCTCAGGCATCTAGGCTAAGAAAAATCCTCTCTACCAATCATCATCATCATCATCAGTCGTCTGCCAGATGATCTGTCAGCAGAGGAACAATACAAGGTGGAGTCCTTTCCCGCTTCTATGGAACTTGCTGGTGAACGAGCTGCTTGTATGCCTGAGAAGGGAGGGCTGGGTGATCGCATATACGGATGACGTTGATATTGCCGTCTCAGAAAATCCTTAAGAGAACTCCTGCAAAATTCTCTCAACAAGCTTACAAATTGGGCAGATCGCAGCGGTTTAGGAGCGCACACAAAACTGAACTTGTCCTCTTTACTATGAAGTACAAAATCCCACATGTTGACCCTCCTTCTATTAAAGCTGCAAGCTTAGCATTCTCCGATAAAGCCAAGAATTTGGGTCTTATTTTGGATAGGAAGCTAAGCTGGAAACCGAACATACAAGAAAGAGTTCGTAAAGCCACAGTGGCACTCTTCTCATGCAAAAAGGCCATTGGTAGCAGATGGGGTCTTCAACCCCATATAACTCATTGGCTATATACAGCGGTAGTAAGACCTACTCTTATATACGGTGTGACTGTTTGGTGGGCTCCCTTACATAAGAAAACCTAGTTAAATTAAGCAAAGTCCAAAGATCAGCTAGTCTATGTATGAGCGGAGCACTTCATACAACCCCCTCCGCCGCACTGGACATTCTGTTCGACCTTACACCTCTCGGCATATTCAGCAGGCAAGTAGCGGCTAGCTCGGCTTTTCGCCTCAAGGCCACTTCTCTATCCTGAATTTAGTCAGGATCCCAGACAATATAGACTACAACACTCCACAGCTCCATTTCCAGATCAGTCTGGGAGAAAGGCGCGTACCTGTAAAATGAACACATTCATTTTTACACAGAAGGGTTTAAAACTGATGATGGAGTTGGTGGAGGTGTTTTTTCAAAAAAGCTAAACCTTAGCCTCTCTTTCCGTCTTCCCGTCTTCCTAATCACTGTAGTGTTTTCCAGGCTGAGATTATGGTGATCACTTAAGCGTAACGTCATATTCGCTAAGGATATCCCTATATTCTCGTATAGCCAAGCCGCGCTGAAATCCCTGGAATCAGTCTCTACAAACTCAACCGTTGCCCTTAACTGACGATCATCTCTTTGGGATATGGCGAAGTAGTTTAATATATACCTGTGTTGGATGCCGAGGCATAGAGGCTTCCGGGAAACTGTATGGCTGACGAACTGGCCAAACAAGGAACTACAATACCCATCTTACCAAAATATGGTTCCAATCGCTACATGAAACCTCATGTTAAAGCGGGATGCTACTGACAAAACTAATCGTACATGGTAAAACGGTACAACTTGCATAGCAGATCTGGCCCAAGCTGAATCCGAAGCGCTCCAAGTGTTTGATCTCTCAAAAAAGATCGCACACCAGTGCTATTGTAGGTGTCACTAATGGACACTGTCTTATATGCAGGCATGCAGCAAAACTCGGAGACTTCTCGAATGACTTCTGCAGAAGCTACATGTATGAGGAGAAGGAGGAGGAGACCGTTATCCATCTTCTTTGTGCCTGTCTCCCAGGAACGTAAACTCCATATGGGAGCTTTCTTCTACAACAAAACTAATGATCTTACCAACACTGATATCAGCAGTCTCCTTCGCTTCATACCAAGCTCTAAGTGGATCAAGTAGGTGGTGGGAAACTGTCCTGATCCATGTGGTATCACAGTCGGATTTTACCGACAGCCACCTTAACATAACCTAATCGAACCTATAAAATGAGTATATTGTTAGTTGGAGTCTCTGATTAAAGAAAAAAACCAATTTCGTTCATGTATCTCCCTTTGCTGTACTAACAGAAAACCATCCTGTTAGTCCAGTTTTCAAGAACTTTTTCGATCATTTCGGCGACTATCTCGCAAATAACATTAGAAATGTTATGTTTTAATGCTTGAATTGTCTCTGGATTATACTTATCCTTAACGGCACCCAATAGAAAAAAGTCCATTCGCGTCAAATCGCAGCTCTGCGCAGGCCAATTTACATCTCAAAAACGGCTGATTATTCGGTTGCCAAATTTGGATCGATTGTCAGTCGGCTTGTATGGCATGTGGCGCCATCGGTTTCGCTTGGCACTCTTTCAAGATCCATATTTCTTTTCAAAATGAGCACGGTTTCGGCTACACAACATACTGACATAGAAAATAAGTTTTCAGTATTTCGAAACGCTCCTCAAGCGAAAATGCAGCGGAATATCAGACTGACGAGCTGTCAAAATTTCAAGCAAACCGTGGAAAAAAAATTTTCCAGAGCCTATGATAAAAAAACAAACCAGTACGTTGCCCACCCTTTAAAACTCGATAGTTTTTAGATGGAACAATAAAAAGCTAATAAGAGCATCTTATGTCAAACGCTAGCACTCGCCAGACTAAATCTTAGATCAAAACCAGCTTACTTCGAGTTCATTGATACTAAACTCAATATGTCCTTCGATTTTTTTGCTGCATGTTATGACTGAACCACAGCCCTCCGTTTACATATTAAAATTTTGGACATTTGGGTCTCAAACTTAACGTTATTTGTAACATGTACCAAATAGTGCTTTGGGAATCTGATGGTATTCGTTTCGTACAAAACAGCTTAAGGTATCTATTAGCTTTCTGATTTACCACATGCGGAGGTAACATGATTTAATGTTTGGAAGAACTCAGAATTCGAATGCAAAAAATCTTTATCACTCAACAGAGGTTCAATGAATGCTTTTAGTTATTCGGCTGACTTTTGTGATAGTATTTAATTCAGAAGGTTGGCTTTTTAAATGATCTAAGCACTTTTTTAAGCCAGAAAGAATCTTCTAAAGTAAAAGAGAAATGGAGAATTGTTCTATCTCTTTCGGATATGAGTATAAACATATATTATATTGTGAATGTGACCTGAAATAGTTTTTCCAACACCCTGTATTCGTTAACCTTATTATTATTGTATAGTTGCATAGTTATAAAATTAATTAAATATAAAACTGTATTCCGTTTACAAACAGAATAACAATGAATTTTGTGCAATTTATGATGAATGTGCATTTTTTTTTTAAATTAAATAAACAGTGTTATAGATAAAAAATAAAATTAATCATAAATATAGCTACATAATAATTATATTAGTTACACATTAACAAAAAATGGTTTGTTAAAATATAAATAAAATATGAAATTACAAAAATTAAACGAACATCAAAAAATCTATCAAATCAGAATGTGGCATCAGGAGCAAAAAAGTTGCAGAGGTGTACAAAAAATCCATCCCCAATAAGAGGAAGAGGAACCAAAACAAAAAAACTACAAAAAACGTTATATGTGCAAAAATCTGTTGAACAAAAATTGCATTGCTTAATAGATGCACAAAGAGGTGTAACGCGAATGGAATAGCCACACATACACAAGTATATGCCTCAAAAAATATATTCCAACGCAAAAAATCCACTCAAAAATATTCATTAGATTACATCCCAGTTATATAGATAGATATATTTATATGTATTAACAACAACAACAACAGCAACCATAACTGGTCGTTCTAGTGCTCCCTTTATATGTGTTTGGCATTTTTGATTTCTTAATTTCTTATGTCAACTGTCGTGTTGGGGTAGAAAAAAAATTCAAATCGAATTCAATTGCCCCCTAACCACCCCCTAGAGGAGAACAATATAATAATCATTCAGATCTATATAAATAAATTGTGGTTTTGCATGCAAGTGTGTGTGCTTCTGTGTGCATTTGTACATAGTTACAGAAAAAAAACAACAACAACAATTAAATTCAAATCATAATAAACTTGTGGGTGTGGGTGGTGTTGGTTGGCTGCAATTGCAAACAAGCCACAAAAAAAAATCCCATTGATTTGCTTGGTGCTTCCCCCATCATCATCAGATGATGTGGACATAACCAGTGAACAAATAAATTTAATAAACTAACAAATATTTATGAGTGCATTTGAGGGTTAATTAAATGAAAGTCGAAATAAAAATAAAACAAACGTGCATTTTGGAAGGTATATATGTGATGATGATGGCTGGGGGTTGGGGGTGGTGCAAAACCCGTGCGAGAGTAAGTAAAAAAGTGCTAACAATTCTTTTATTCATCTGCATTTTATAATGTAGATATGTATGTACAAGATACAAAAATTCTATGTAAGAAAAATTCAACTAAAGAAGAAGAAGAAATTGTTGGAGAAAAATTTTCGTGTGCAGACTGGAAACGATTCAAAAATCAAAAACAAAAATTGTATCGGTAAGTACGAGAGTATGTAACATGAGGGTCCAACACCAACACAAAAAAGTAATAGTAGTTACATCATCTCATTAAGTTGATTTATTAATTAATAATCTGGTTATATAATAATTTCATAATATAGACGATTTTTGTGCGAGACAACAAAAAGTTGGTTCGTTCATCGTTCGTGGAAAGAAAGATATACGAAAAAAAGTGTATAGGTATCGCAAAAAAGTACAAAACGGGTGCGTTCTTTACAAAATACCACAAAAAATTATTTAGTGCATTTCAAAAATATATTATTATGCGATTTTCTAAATATATTTTGTTTTTTGGTTTTCTATTAAAAATTCCCCAAAGCAACTCAATTTCGAGTTGCTTTGCTGCCAATTCATGTGCAATTTTATGATTTTTTTCTTCGTTTTTTTTTTGCGCAAAAAGTGCAATTGTGCCAATTTGAGAAAAAACGTAAATTGATTGAAATAAAAGTAATTTTATATATAATGAAAATATCAAAATAAAGCAAAATTGCTTAAAAAAACAGCAACACAAAAATCAAACTGTTTTTGAGATATATACCAAAAAACTTATTTGAAAAGTGTAAAAAGTTTTTTTTTTAATCAAAAATGTTGATTGATTCTTAATTTTAAAAAACTTCATATTCAAAAAAATGGTTTTTGCCATCAAACATTCAATATACCTATGTATCAATATAAAGTTATTTAAATTTAAAAATATTTATACGATTATGTATATAAAAAGTCTATAAATACATATATGCAGAGTGTACCAAACTTCTGTGCTGATCAATTAATTTTAAAAAATATTTTCTGGAGCCAGATCTCACTGCCATTCGAACCTATTTTGTTTGAAAATTTTAATGAGAACAAGCTTACGGTAGTGTAGGCCCTGTAGACATCCAAAAATATTATTCTATTCATTCTTTAATCATTCTACAAGCATCCTATAATTCTATAAAATTCTATAATCATGCTATAATCGTAAATCTTCATCATCATCCTGTAATCGTTCTGTAATAATAATAATATATCTCTGTGTTCACACTTTAATCATTATTGAAGCTTACTTTAGTTCTAAAATCATCCTATAATACTGCTATAATACTAGGTCTATTCTATTCTATTCTATAAATTTTCTATTATCATCCTATAATCATCCTAAATTCTTTTGAAATCATCCTATAATCTTTCTACATTCATCCTTTAATCATTCTTCAAGCATCCTGTAATTCTATAATTCTATAATTCTATTAATAGCAAATCGTCTAATCGCCCTGTAATCGTTCTGTAATCATCCAATACTCTGTCTCTGTGTTCATACTTTAAGCAGTATAGAAGCTTCCTTTAATTCTTAAATCATCCTATAATACTAGGTCTATTCTATAAAATTTCTATAATCATCCTATACTCGTTAATCCCATAATCATCCCAAAATCCTTCCGGAAATCATCCTATAATCTTTCTACGTTCATCCTTTAATCATTCTATAATCATCCTATAATCCTTCTGTAATAATAATAATATCTCTCTGCGTTCAAACTTTATTCATTATAGAAGCTTACTTTAATTCTTAAATCATCCTATAATACTGCTATAATACTAGGTCTATTCTATAAATTTTCTATTATTATCTTATAATCATCCTAAATTCTTCTGAAATCATCCTATAATCTATCTACAAGCATACTATAATCGTATATCTTCTAATCATCCTGTAATTGTTCTGTAATCATCCAATAATCTCTCTCTGTATTCATACTTTAGCATTATAGAAGCTTCCTTTAATTCTAAAATCATCTTATAATACTGCTATAATACCAGGTCTGTTCTTTAAACTTTCTATAATCATCCTATAATCGTAATCCCATAATCATCCTAAAATACTTCTGAAACCATCCTATAATCTTTCTAAATTCATCCTTCAATTATTCTACAAGATAATTTAAAAATCCTATCATCATGCCCACCGGAACCTACCGAGGTTAATTCTCGATGTCGACATCGCGGTAACGCACGTAGATCTCATCATTATAGAGTCTCCGGAATCGTATTTCCTCACATACGGGGCCAACAATTCTCCGTAAGACTTTCCTCTCAAATCCATATGTAAGTACTGTTATGACCATTGTCTTATATACCATCAGATTGGATGTTATGGTTAAGTTCCTGGATTTAAGAGTTTTGACAGACTGTAGTAGGCTTTGTTGGCTTTAAGCAAGCGTGCGCGTATTTTTGGTTGTCGAAGTCCATTATAGATGTTGAATGGGCTTGATAGTGTTCCGGATATTTTTACTTGGCTTATAACATTGGTTATGCTCAACCTACATAGTCATGTCAGTTTATTTGGGATGCCGAATGGCTATATTAAGTTCTACTCTGGCTATGCTTTCATAGGCGCTTTAAAGTCTATAAAAATATGGTGTACTGAGTTTGAAACTCTAAACATTTTTCCATCACCTGCCTAAGGCAGTAAATCTGATCAGTAGTTGATTTGCCTGGGATGAAGCCACAATGGTATGTGTCAGTGATGATGACTTTAGCGTATGGGGCTATCCTGTCTTGAAGGATAGAGGAGAAAATCTAATATATATACCACGATAATTGCTGCATGATGTGATATCTTCATTCTTGTGTATGGGCAAAGGAAGCCCCTTCGCCAGTCTTCTGGCATCACTTCTTCCTCACATACTTGCACTAATATTTCATGAATTGCTTGGTGTAATGTTGAGCCTCCTATTTTAATCAGTTCCGCTGGGATCCCACCCGATCCAGGAACCTTATTATTTTTGAGCCGATTTATCGCTCTGCTAACTTCATCTATGCTTGGTGGCCGCAGCATAGTATGGCCTTCGGTCATTGGTGGAGCTTCCAATTCCTCAGTTATCTGGCCACTTAGCAACTCATGAAAATGCTCTTCCCATCGCTATAAGATGCCTTTGAGATCGGCGATCAGATTACCCTCTTTGTCTTTGCAGTATGTGCAATGTGGTGTGTGTGTTTTGGCGAGTCCTGTCGCTTGACCGTAGTTGTTTCTATTCGTTGCGTAGGGTTGACTCGAATCTGATTCGCGGATGCAGTCTTTCGTGATGATGTAATACGCGCTCGGAGCACAATACTAACAAGAGTCGACGTTGGCACCTCGGTACGTTCGTAGCGTCATCAGGCTCGGGTTGTGGCGGCGGTCTATCAACAAGTGGTCTATCTGGTTGCGAGTAGCTCTATCAGGAGATATCCACTTTGTGGATATTTTTACGCGCAAGCCTTGTACTCGCAACGACCAAATTGTTGATTGCTGCCATCTCTATGACTCTTTGTCCATTGTCATTAGTGTTCTCGTGTAGGCTATGTGTGTCAGTCTACTGCCCTCAATACAGAAATTTGTTTGATTTATAAACTTAATAATTATCCAATTCATATTGATCTCTTGATCTGGTACACTCTGTATATTTATAGTTTAAATGTTAAATAAATATAAATATGTATGTTATGGATATGGTTATCAACTAAGAAATAAAAAGACATTTAAAAAAATGCTCCTACGAGTATAAATGTCGATTTTAAAATATAAGAAATTACAAGAATATATAAATAGTATAATATTTATAAAAACGTTAAATGAGAATTAGATTGTCATTATATTATTTTTAACATTAATGTTAAAAAAAATAAAAATAAAAATTTCTTATAACTTTGAACGAATAAGCACACTGAGAGGCACTGAAATGCTTTTGAAATTCAGCCTATAGGCCACTTTCCCCGAACTTCCGTAGATGTAGATTTTCTGTTTACATCATAACCAAGCGCTTAAGTGGTACTTATTATTATTATTATGTTTATTATTATTATTATTATTATTATTATTATTATTATTATTATTATTATTATTATTATTATTATTATTATTATATAGTTATATTATATACTTATTATAAAATTTTGTTCAAGCAAAATGTAAGTTGTAAATATCTGTTCAAGTATGTAATTAAATTTATAGAAATGTTTTATTTTTTTTTAAATATATTGTGCTTCTCAGTGATTAACTAAAGAAAAAAAAATAACTGAAAAAAAAACCAAAACTTTGTTTTTGAAAACAACAATCCAAGAAGAGTAGATATTGAGTTTCGAAGGTTTTTTTTTTGTTAATCTCTTAATGTTGTGCTCGCCTCAAAAACTATGACACGAACTGTAAACAGTTTTTAGAATCAAAAAGCACAATTGTAGTTTAGAAGAAGAATAGTGTACTGCTGAATTCACAGACGACATACAGACATTAGAGACAGGTAAGGGAAGCTACGATCAAGCCAAGGCAGACAAACGGACGGATTAAGTGTTGGAACTGCTAAGCGGCCTAGCAGATAGACTTGTGATCAGCCGACCAGACATAGAGTGATCCATTCAATTAATCATAAATGGTAAGTAATAAGCCACTTTGGAATCCCTCAAGGCTCTTCGCCGTCTACACTTTTTTCTGTATTCATTACTTCTTATGTAAAATCTTCTTTAGGAGCTTCCGATATTCGTTTTCCATACACCATTTGTATACAGCTAAAGTTTAAGATGGGTTTATGGGTAAACTTATAAGCATCGACTTGACTTGACGAGGACGCGGAATTTTTCCATATATGAAGGACGTATGTTCCACGATATTGGACACGCATACGTTAACATTATTCTTACGAATGCCTGGTAGCAAAGGATCTTACTTTGAATTAAATAAGTTTTTCAGCGCAATGAAAGGATTATAAATAGCAGACAGAAGATTGTTGATGTAAATAAAAAAGTATCGGGCGGAAAATACAGCCCTGAGGAATGCTAGAATATCAATATTGAAAGAGCGATTTGTAATTCATATGCTAAGGGGTTAATCTGCATTTTTTTATAATTTGCGCACGCGTAAGGGGGTTCGCAGCATTATAATGCTTGGCTATATGCTTAGCACAGCGTGGTCATTAAGGAATAGGTGGATAAAAGGGGAAATGTCTATGAGCTTGTGTTTTGAATGCCTGTGGATCAAAGTGAAAAGACAACGCTTGGCAAAGCATTCCACATACGTGTTGTACGGCTGAATAACGAATCTCTGAACTTAACTGTACGTCCGAAAATGGGCTTGATGGAAAACTGATGAGCATTTAGAGCGCCACTCTTTTATTCTTTTTAATGGACTTATACGTCGGATTATGAATTATACGCCGATGCTTGACGCTTTTATTGAGGTACCGCAGTTGGTCCTGAAGGGAATAAAGTCGCTTACACAAATGCGAATTATGTTTGTGATCCTATCAGCGGCGGCAAGCGGCAAGTTATCAAGACACCAGGATTTATGCCGTGGTCATAAGATTACCAAAGCAACCGTATCATTTTTTAAAAAACACAGCTGTTGTACGGCCAATTCTTACCTATGGATCGCGGCAGTAACGCGAGGCAATTTGACGCAACATTATTCACTGAAGGATCCAATATGAAGGTTGGAGTAAGTGCATGTATCTTCTCGAATGATCTAAATCTGTCAAATCTTTCAGGCAGAGATCCTAGCAATTAGGGAGGCTTGTATGAAACTAAGACTCAGAAACGTACAAATCGGAAGGGTTGGTATATGTGTTGACAGCCAATCTGCCATAAGGACGATTTATGCGACCACAATAAACTCGAAACTCGTACAACAGTGCCAAGAAGAATTGGAGAATTCCTGGACATCACAATAGTATGGGTGCCGGGGCACAGTAGTATAGAGGGTAAAGAGAGAGCGGACGAATTGGCTTAGATCGGCGTCGCTATGGACACCGGCTCTATGGAAAGGGTTAGCTATCCAATGAGCTCAGTCAAGGAACAAATTCTCTCCTTTTTAATACTAAGTCAAAGCTCAGGTGGAGCACTCTTTCGAACTGTGCCATACCAAGATTGATATGGCCATCCTACAGCAAAAGCAAAACCGCCGAGTTGTTATATAACGGGTGTTTTTTTGGGAGGTTTGTTTTTCCGATAGATGTCGTTTTATTTTATGACAGTTGTTTTGACAGCTCAAAGTGGCATTTCTACTCAGTATTGTTTGGCAAATCATTATGAAAAAAAAAAAAAAAAAAAAAAAAAAAAAATGACATTTGTGAAAAATAGTCGTGGTAGCCATATGCCAGAAATTGTGTTTAAATGTTAAATGCCAAAAAATTATCTACCAAATAAAAAAAAACAAACCTCCCAAAAAAACACCCTTTAGAACACTTAAGGATGTTGCCAGAGTTTTGGCTATCAGCACGGGCCACTGGCCAGTGGGCAGTCATGCTGCTAAGTTGGGTATACCGCACAACAACTTCTGCAGAAGTTTCAAAGATGAAAATGAGAAAGAACATACATTTCCTCTGCGCCTTGACCCTAGCAGGGTAAGGGACACCGCATTTTAGGTAAACAATTTTTTGCCGACCTTAAAGAGCTCTCAACGTACAGAATCACTGAGTTGATCCCGTATCTGAACGCTACAGGCTGGATTGAAACCACTTTAATATCCATGCTAGGTCTCTCGAGCTTCGAAATAGCGCACACTAGCTTTAATTGAGGACCTCGCAAGTACATCGGGGTCACCATTTTTCCACGAGCTGAAAGAGCTCTCATATTATAGGATCATCGAGTATCTGAACGCTACAGGATGGATTTAAACCACTTAAATATCCATGCTAGGACCCTCAGGATTAGTGGCATCAAAATGGCGCACACTAGCGCTAATTAAGAGCCTCGCAAGTACAGTGGGGTCTACCACTCTACCTACCTACCTACCATCTGAGCCAGCAGATGGTATTTCTAATGCTAAGTCATTATGAACTCAGTTTGAACTCTATAGCGATTATGCGAGTACGAAAGTAGATCTGTTCCAATAAAAGTACACAAAAGTACAGGTGTGAGCAGTCTGTAGGCGTGAAATGTTATTGTTATTGAACTGATTATGAGGCAGTATTTTAAATTATTTTTAACGAATTACATAAAAACTGTACTAGCTTTGCTATTTCAAGTAGTTTTTGAGCGTAAGCGAATTTGAGCCGAATAGCAGAGGCATTGCAATAATTTTTTGCTCTTCTGTTTCAAAGAAAAGTTGTTTTCAAATGGTAACTTAATAAAAATTTCAACAAAAAATTATATATTAAGAAATAAAATAAGAAAACTCCTGAAATTATTCAAAATTATTCTACACAACAAGAAAAATTCTCATACGAATGATCAAAAAAGTTATTTTGTTCAATCAAAATTGAATATAGGTACAAATGTACTTTTATACAAAAAAATAGATATATATTATATAAAATTGATCATTTGTGACATCAAAAATTTATCGTCAGCTGTCAATTTAATGCTAAATATAGGAAATATATTAAATAAAACATTTATACAATTATTTGGGTTTCACCAAACAAAAATCCAAAAATCCAAAAATCCGGCCTGTTTCAAAATTCAAAAATTAGTATTAGTTTTTGTTTCATTATTAATTATTTGTTATTATTATAAGTATTAAGAAAAAAAAACCTTATTAACTAAAGGAGAAAAAAAAACTAAAAACATGAAATGAAAAAGGAAAACTTTGAAAGTTTTCTCAGCTCAACATAAATCAACTCAAACGAACTCAACTTAAATCGGGAATTTCTTGAGAGAAATTAAAAATTGTTCAGTGTATTATGTATAGGGTGGGCATTTGGCTGGTTTTTTTGTTTCAAACCACATAGAGAGTCCTCAGCGTGATTTTTGGAATGGCAACATTATTGGCCCATGAATAGCATTACAGTTAAAACGTGGGAATCTTAAAAAAGAAACAAGCCAATAGCCCATCATATATAATCATCATATTAATAATAGTATTGAAATAATTGTTATTGGTACAAGTGCGAAAGAAAAACATCAATAACAACTTGTAGATAACTTAGCATTTTTTTATATATATATTTATATATACATACCATCCTCGTGGGTTCGTACAATGATCGGATGCGATCTTGGCCCATCGCCAACTGATGTACCAGCGAGCGCCCAAACCTTGTACTCTGTCCATCGCTTCAGTTCGTCGAGCACAATGCTCGTTGCATTCAGGGTTGTGATTGTGGCCTCACTGTCGGATCGACCAACCTCGACGAAAAATACCTTATAGTATACAATGCGACCGTTGGAGCGCTCGACCGGCGGTGGCAGCCAAGTGACGGCGATCGTTGTTGGACTGGTTGCTTCGGCTGTGATATTACGTGGCGGAGCACCTGGCACTATGGTAAGGAACGAATCGAATTGGTTGTTTTTTTGTTTTGTTTGGTTTTTTGTTGGATTTGGTTCGGTTTGATCGATTCATTTTGGATTATTATTTCAAAATTGTTTTTATTATTATTTCAAAATAAAAACAGGAAACCAAAAATGAAACAGAAAGGAAAAACATGAAAAAATAAAATCAAATAAAGTTTAAATGAAAATATTAATAAATTTCCAAAAGTAATTCCAATGGTTTATGCAAGAATTTTGTTTTCAATTTAAAATTACTAAAGAAATTTTGCTTAAAAAAATATTAAAATTGCACATTTTTTTCGCTGTCGAAATAATAAAAATTTTCTTTTTCGATTTTCAAGGATAATTTCACCCAAGTTAACAAAAAAAAAAAATAACTTCTCTAAAGAATTAACAAATAAACATGCAGGGGTAGTGCTTATTTACGGTTTTATCAAATTTGTTTATATATTTTTAATAAAAAAATTCACAAGACCACTTAACATGGAAAATTAAAAATCACAAATTGTGATGTGCCGTGCATTACATTTAGATTTTTACATAAAATTACAAATTTTTAAAAAGAAACTTACAAATTACAAATCTAAATTCGAAAACTCAAAAGGTTTACTTATAAAACATTAACATTTAATGTTACACAAAATTTCTTTGCATAAACCATTTTTCCTTCTTGGATTTTATCTTAAATAAATTAAAAAATTAATTAAAAACTTAAAACAAATATAACAACATCACAAACTATTATCTACGATTGTTTTGTTTTCTTCTTAAATATATTAACTTCATTCAAAGATTGAAATGAAAAGCGGAAAACATAAAATCTATGAAAGAATCACAATCAACGATGAATTAAAATTTAACGGCGAACAACGAAAGATTCAGCTCAAAATTAACGTACAACAACAAGAAGGTACATTTGCGATAACTAAAAATTATCAATTATTAAAGTGTGTGTGTCTATTGAACATTCCCTTCACCACAAGGAGTACACAATGGTGATATTCCTAGACAGTGAAGATTCTTTTAACAACGTCAACACATCTACGAATACAGATGCGCTGTCGACTTTGAAAGTGGAGGACTCGCTTGGCGAATTGATTAATCTTCTGCTCACAAGTAGGATTATTAAGCTGAGCGTATCGTCTGCCAGAAGATCTGTCTGCAGAGGAACCCCACATGGTGGAGTCCTGTCCCCCCTTCTATGGAACTTAGCGGTGAATGAGCTGCTGGTATGCCTAATAGGTGAGGGTTGCAGAGTAATCGCTTATGCGGATGAAGTTGCTATTGCCGTCTTAGGAAAATACTCGAACACCTTAAACAAAATCCTGCAAATGCTCTCAACAAGCTGACTTGCTTGGCAGATCCATTTGGTTTAGGGGTAAATCCTCACAAAACTGAGCTTGTCCTATTCACCAGGATATATAAAGTACCACTTATTAACCCTCTGAAGAAAAAGACACGTTTTACTTGCGTCCAAATAATTCATTAGATCAACTACGGAAGAGTGACATCGTTATTTTGATGGATGACCTTAACGCAAAGGTAGGCAGCGACAACAGTGATTGGGAACATGTCATGGGAAACCACGGCCTTGGACAACGGTGAAAGGTTTGCTGATCTATGTTCTGATCGCAACCTAATCATTGGAGGCACAATTTTTCTCCACAAAAAAATCCACAAAGCCACCTGGACCTCTCCTGATCACATGTACAACAACCAGAGCATGGCTAAGCACAGCAAGCCGCTGATAGCACACAATACAGCACAGTCTACCAACTCACTCGTAAGCTCGCCAACAAGAAACACCACATCAACTACCCTGTTAAGGTAATATACGGCTCTTTGATCCTTATGAAGGAACAACAATAAACCCACTGGACAGAACATTTTAAGAATGTTTTGAATTGTACTTTGCCAGGCACGTCCATCAACCCACATATGTACCCTAATAGGCTAGTTAACATCAACGTCGCTACTCCTTCGTTGGATGAGATAAGGACAACAATACGTTCACTGCAATCAGGTAAAGCAGCAGGCAATGACAACATCTACGCAGAACTCCTTCATCCTCCAACGTCGAGTTAACTACGCGAACATTGCATGTGATATATCAAGGTATCTGGGAATCTGAAAACATTACATCGTTGTTCAAAGAAGGCTTAATAGTCAAACTCTCCAAGAAAGGTGATTTGAGCAATTGCAAAAACTGGAGCGGAATTATCCTGCTAAACACCATAAACAAAGTGTTCTCCTTTATAATAAAGCCAATTTTGAGAAATGAACTAGCAGGATTTCGCCCAAACCCTTCCTGTACTGATCAAATTAACACATAGCGTATAATCATTGAACAGACAGTTGAGTATCGTTCTCCTCTGTATATGGTTTTTGTAGATTTTAAACGCGCTTTTAATAGCGTGGGCCGAAACATGATGTGGCAGATTTTGTCTAGCTATGGAGTTCCGGAAAAACTCATTAACATCATTAAGGAGCTGTACCAGGACCCAACATGCCGCGTCATTCATGACGGTCATCTTGGCTCAGCTTTCAACATCTATTCGGGAGTCAAGCAAATTTGCACCCTCTCACCATTGCTTTTCATAATTGTTATCGACTAGGTGATGAAAATAGTAACCCGTACTCCATCGGGTTTGCCATGGAATGTTTTTCACCGCCTAGAAGACCTAGACTATGCCGATGATATCTGTCTCCTATCACAATCGCTAGGTCACATGGAGCGAAAATTAAACTCACTAGAACTTCACGCTAACAAAGTGGGTTTAAAAATTAACGTCTCAAAAACAAAACTACTTTGCGTTAACGCTAGTGGAACATGTGATCTCTCGATTGACGGACATCTGATGGAGGAATTCGGTAAGTTTTGTTATTTGGGCAGCTGGATGTCAAAAAATTGTGGGGCTTACTCGGATGTGTGCTCTCGTGTAAACAAGGCGCGACACTCCTATAGTATGCTAAATAATATCTGGAACTCCTCGCAAATCTCCCGAAATCTAAAGCTAATGATCTTCAGATCTAACGTTCTCTCAGTACTCTTGTATGGCTGCGAAACGTGGAAAGTCACAGAGTCAATTGCGACGCGCCTCCAAGTCTTCGTCAACAAGTGCTTAAGCAGGATACTGAGAATAAGATGGCCGGACATTATCAGCAATCAAGACTTGTGGAGAGTAACGCGGCAGGAAGCAATCGCAATCACCATCAGACGACGATAATGGAGCTGGATTGGCCACACTTTTAGAAAGCCAGCGGACGATATTACGAAACTAGCTCTCGACTTGAATCCACAAGGAAGCCGCAGAGTTGGCCGTCCTAGCAAGACATGGAAAAGGACAACAGAAGAGGAAGCAAGATCCCAGGGGACAGAGTGGCGTCTCTTAAAACCTCAGGCGATAAATCGAGTTCGTTGGCGGGCGAGTTTGTAGAATCCCTATGCTCTCCCGCGGAGTAAAGGTAACTGCTAAGTAGTAACTAAGCAGTCAGAGTCAAGTTAACTTGTATTCCAGTAGAGCACCTCTTATATCACGGTGCCTCAAAGTGTAATGGGAAGAAATAAAGGTTTTCGTTAGGTCCAGTATGCGTAGGGGCACTACAATATACAGCAGATACTACCAAAGATATGATACCATCTTCAACTGACCACCGATCTCCCAAACTGACGGGGACGATCTTTATCGAACGTACAATGTTGTGTTGGAGTTTTGAGCACGGAAGAATGAAATGAATAAAATAACAATTTCAATATTTGTTTTATTGCAAATAACAGAGTTTCTACAGTATATTTAAAAGTATTCAAACACGCGAAACAACAACAGCAATTTCGTGAAAAAAGATTGGCGAAAATTAGTGAATAGGATATGCGATTTAAAAAGAACAAAGCCATTTAGTAAACTGATCAACAAATTGCAATCTAAAATTAAAGACGAAATAAAAACATACACTAAGAGAAACGAAACTGCTGCAATTTAATACTGCAGGAGATGATTTGGTCGAGGTAGAGTGCATCTCAGTCCAGCTCTATGGCGCTGAATAATAAACTCTATCGAAAGCGGATGAAGATATCATTGGTGGTTTTGAGTAAACGAATTTTTCGGACGATTTTCGGTGCCGCTTGCGTTGATGGATATCGGAACGATTCAATGTACAGCTACATTATCTAGAAACTACGTACTTGACGTTTGAGATGGCTAGGACATGTAGAGCGGTTGGATATCATCGCCCCGGATCGCAGAGTCTTCGAATATCTAATCCAGAGGAACAGCGCAGTAGAAGAGATTGCCTCGCTTTAGATGAGGCGCACAAGTGGATTATGACCTGTAAAGGATTGTTGTGCGCAATTGGAGGCTATTAGCAAAAGACCGTGCTTATTACAGAAACATGTTAGTAGAGGCACGGTCTACCATGAACTATAGCACCTGCTAAGTAAGTCAGTAAGTACGAGACATCAAGTTTAATCCACATTCGAATGTCTCTATGTATTTACGCTTTAATCTAAAGGTTTTCTGGACTTTATAAAAGTCCAGGACATATTTGAAAGCGTTTGATTTTATAACAACAGCTTGGGAATGCCAATTTCAAGATCTAAGTGTCAAGCAAATTAGAGTTATTTTTCGAAAGCAATATTGCAGAAGAAAACATTTCTTTTGAATTGCACTTTACTTGGAATGAGTCAATGATCGACAAGACAAAAATTTCCAATTTTTCACTAAATTTTAATGGCGTCTGAAATACCGAAATACTGTGGAAGGAATTTCTTTTACTAACAGGGCTTATAAGCCATCAGCAAAGACTGCAGCACTATAGGACTAATAATAAGTTGTGACTTTCATTATCTAAAATAGCAAATGTCTCAAACGGCAGCCTTGCGGCATGTCTGAATGAACTGTAAAAGAGTATGTACCTATCTCTAGATTTCTTTTTTAGGTTAAGTCAATTATAACTATTCCGTGGAACATCGTTTTTCCCCTAAATGAGTAGTTCAAGTTCCTCCGAAAAACCGAAAAATTGTTACGGTTTATTTTAATGGCGTCTGAAATACCGAAATATCGAAATACTGTGGAAGGAGTTTCTTTTATTAACAGGGCTTATAAGTCATCAGCAAAAACTGCAGCACGATATGACTATTAATAGCTTGTGACTGTCATTATAGAAAATAGCAGATGTCTCAAATGGCAGTCTTGTGGTATGTCTGAATTAACAGTAAAACACTATGTACCTATCTCTGGATTTCTTTTTTGGGTTAAGTCAATGACAACTACTCCCTGGAACAGCGTATTTGTCATTAATGAGTAGTTCAAGTTCTTCCGAAAAACGGAGAAATCGTTACGGTCCAAAAAAGTGAAATTCTTACAAAAACGATTATAATTTTTCACTAAATTTTAATGGCATCTGAAATACCGAGTGTCTCTCAGTGTATAAACGAAAATTATAAATTAACTATTTTTTTAATAAGAAGCTTATTTCTAGTTCTATAAATTTTTTTAACTTCGCATTAATTGCTTCAATGCTTGAGCTAACTAAAAAGTGCACACACAAATAAATAGGAAATAAAAGCTAAAATAAAAGTCATGAATCCGTGCAAAGATGTGTATTTGCGTAAAAATAAAACGCAACACCGACACAGCCAAGAACATTAGAAGTGGTACAATAAATTAAATAACAACAACAAAAAAGTTATGAACAAAACATAATTAATCAACTAACAATGAAGAAAAGTGGTAAATTGTACCTTCACATAAATTTACAAAGTTTTTTATATGCAATTTTTAGACTGCAATGTGTGCAGGTGCAGTATAGTGCAAGTGCAAGTGCATATGCAATTTATTTTATTTAAATTTATATTTTTATATTCCTGTAAAATAATAACTACACTTTGAAATTATGATTATTATAGGCAATTATAAAACATGCACCAAATTAAAACTGAAGAATTATTTGCAACTATTTCCCAACTTTTCCACTAGGCAAGTTGAAGAATCACACGCATATCACGCACGCGCAACTTTCATACCACATTCAAATTAGAATTTATAACGTATAATAGTTAAGTATTTGTTGTTGTCAAATAGATAACTCTCCCTTTTGACAGAGTGTATTATTAGTTTCTCCATAAGTTTAATGTTCGTTTTGAATTCAAACGGAAAACATTTCAAAAAGAATATCAATAAACTGTTATAATAAAAAAAAATAGAATTGAAAAGAATGAATTCTTCAATTAAATTAAAAATCCTCCAAAGGAATAACAACTAATCTTAAATAGGTAGGTTTAAGTGAGAAATTTGTGTTGAATAAATGTTATATACAACGCTCTCAAATGATATATAAAGCTGTATAAGAGTTAGTGGTACGTATAGTCCAAATTGAAACAATTTGAAAAAAGATGAGAAAAATGTTATACTAAATTTAAAGAAAAATCTAGTCAGGATTTTAAAATTTTTCAAGTAAATTAAAAATCCCTCAACTGAATTAAAGGGTGATCTTAAATCGGTAAGTTGAAGTGATGTATTTGTATTGTATAAGTGTTATACACAATGCTTCAGAATGACTTATAAATCTGTAATTAGGTTGCTGTTACGTAGGGTACGAATTTAAATCGAATCAATTTCAAAAAGATGAAAATACTGTTATACAAAAATGATAAATAAAACCTGGTTGAAAGAAATATTTCTTCATTTAAGTTAAAAAGCCTCAAAATTCTTTTTTTTAATTAAGCAAGCTTATGTGAGCCATTTGTTTTGAATAAGTGTTATACACAACGCTTTCAAATAATATATAAACCTGTAAAATAGTTAGTGGTAAGTATAGTCCAAATTGAAACAATTTGAAAAAAGATGAGAATAGTGTTATACGAAAATTAAAGAAAAATCTAGTCAAGAATAATTAATTTTTCAAGTAAATTAAAAATCCTTCAAATTAAATTATGAATTAAAGGTAATCCTAGAAAAACTTGTATTGTATAAGTGTTATACAAAATTCTTTGGAATCGAATGATATAAAAATCGGTTACATAGTAAGTGTTGCGTAGAGTATGAGTATATTGTGATATTGTGCTAAATTTGTTTTTACATTATAACGATTGTAATAAAGTGTATTATGTTATATACAAGTTTAAATTGAATAAAAATCGAATATGTATACTGTTGGTATAGCATTTGAGTGAGTGTGTATTTTTTTGCAAATGGTACTTTCAATCTTCCATTAAGCTGGCAGATTATACTCAGTTGCACTTACTCTTGTTTATCTGTTATATTTTCCTTTGAAATCTAAATATTGCGTTCGACAATCAAGTACTTAATTGTACTAAATTAGAAAAAATGGAGGACAACTAAAGTTTAATTTCAAATGAATTTTCTAATATCCTTTGCACGTAGATTCTACGACACCATCTCAGTGTAGGGGAAATGAACAAATAGCTCTTAGATTGTGCAATATACAGAGGAATGTTGATTGGGATCCGTGTTAACTCCCAATTTTCAAACCGTTCAAAGCTCCCGTCTACAGAAGGCGATCGATCTCATCCTACCGGGTATGATTGGTTGTTTTAGAGCCAGCTATAACTGGGGGTACATTCCCATTATCTGGGGACAGGTAAATGTGATATTTATCCCCAAACCAGGCAATAGGCCTAGTGAGCTGCCTAAATCATACAGACCTATAAGCCTAACATCATTTGTCCTCAAAACCATGTAGAGACTTATTGATATTCATATTAGAGGTCGGTTAGAATTTGTCTACCCCACTGCACTCAAGTCAGTTTGCGTACAGGAAAGCCAAAACCACAGAAGGTGCCCTTCACTATCTTGTAAAGAAGATGAAGAAGATCGTTCCAAGGAAGTCGTCCTGTGTGCCTTCCTCGACATTGAGGGCGCTTTAGATAACACTGACTACGACTTTATTCCAAGGGCAATCAGTAGCAGAGGTATCGAAGTCTCGACCAATCATTGGATTGCTATGCTTGAAAGTCGAGATATTATTTCCGCCTCGGGAGCAGTGTCTGTGACTGTGACTGTAGTTAAGGGATGTCCACAAGAGGGGTGTTTCCTCACAAATCAGGCTACATCGCCATTGGTTATGCGGACGATTTGGCGATTTTTATTAGTAGTAAGCACTGCATGACTATCACTAGAGACACTAGAGACAGAAAGACGGCTGCTAGATGCGCTAAAAAGCTGCAAGTATAATACGGGTATAAACCAGGTGACCAGGTGAAGATTCTTGACTCAATTCCTGAAAGACATGTCGTGCACAATCTCCGACATTATGGTCAGGGAGCTTTGATATGGCAGGTTATTTAAGGTAGATATATTGGACAGGGTAAATTGGTACAATGGTCTTTCCGCACTGGACGCTAATAGTCTGGTGTGGTTCACAGATGGATCGAAGACGAAGATGAAGAAGTTATGGCTGGCTCGGAATCTGCATTCATAGGACCTGAACCTTACTTTGGTGTCAACTGGGCTGCCGCCACAGCTCTGATAAATTGTTGGAAACACAAAAGTCGTCTGGCCCACTGGGATAACGTCCCAAGCAAATAACCAGGCTCTTTTCCAATAAGGAAATCCTTAATCTAAATAGGGATAGCATTAGGAAGCTGGTGAGTTATCCTAACACGTTATTTTGGGTTGCGATATCATCTTAACAAAATTGGTGTGGGCTCGGAGACTGAATGTACGTTCTGCTTGAAAGATGTTGAGTCATCCGAGCACATTCTTTCCGAAAGCCCAGCACTACTTGGGTTAAGGAGACGCATTTTTCATAAGAAAATGTGCTCGACAGCGGCGTTGAGAAATTCTGCTACTAAGGACATACGATCCTTCACTAGGGAGGTGTTACGTCTCTTTGAGTAAATACACCCTAAGATACAATAGATCTTTTAGGTCGCAGTATCTGCCATATGGGCTAGGGTTTTCATTCAAAAAAAAAAACAAAAACTCCCAACTGTAGCTCAGGTAAGATAATCGATACCTCATATGCTTACTTGCGCTACAGTTTCACACTGGAAATAGACAGACAAATGTATGTACAAAGTCGACCCCAATTCAAATTATTTATGCGTAGTTTGCTCCCAAATTGGACTACGCACTTTTCGTGGAGCGGCGACGGTTGAAAGAAATTTTGATGAATTCAGAAAATATTTTAAATCCTGAATAGTGCTGATAGCAAATTCAAAAATTAATCAATGTATCGAATTGGCAACATCCCACTCGGCAGAGCTTGCCGCACATACATTTGTAATACTACTGCCTGCATTGAAGAGTACTTCCGAAAGCATTTTAATTGCTGAAATGGTTTGGTTCAAGGAACAAAACACAAAATGCCGGCAAGCGATAACATTTTAAAATAAAACGACAAAAATGTAGATAAATGTTTACGCTCTCGATCTGGGTTGTTACAAGGATTAAGTTACGTTAACGATTTGTTATCCCTGGATATGTATCTGTGTGGTGTGTGTAAATGAACATTTACGATTATTGTACAATTAAATTGCTCTCCAAAGTACATATATGTACAAGGTTTCGGTGTTTTCTGACATTTTTGGGTGACCTCCAATACATGAGGGCCATGTTAGTGTCAATAAATAAATAAATTTTTAGTTGGGTTACTGCTGTTAACATTGAGTCTGGTTATATTATATGAGAATGTGTTAGTACGAGTATATATATATATATATATATGTTAGTATCATAATTGTCTTGAAGTAAATTTGAATTTGTGCTTTGTTTATATTCTTATAGAAGTGAATGAACATGAGGATGTCCTTATCATTTTATTCGACTGATATTTGTGTTTTTGAATGATGATGATGACATTCGACATTAACAATTAGGAAACATTTTAGGAGGGACTTTCCAGAACAATTTCCCTTTAAGAAATATTCGGCAAACGTTTGACTTACATTTGCAAACATCTAGAAATCATTTCCCAATTCAAAATGTTTCCAAATCGTAATTAGTTATTGATAAATATTTAGCCAAGGTTTTTGTTATGGACAAGTCTTTAGTTGTACCACAGACACCTATATATCAAGACCCAGTAATGTTTGATTTACTAATACACTTATACGGTCTATTGAAATTCAATGAGGAATAAATTCAATGGACACATTGACAAAAACATTACCGGGTCTTGATAAATATAGGTGTCCGTGGTTGTACATATGGACTCACTACAGATATGTATTTGATTTCGTATACAGTGCATGTGACTTGTTATGGTGTTGTATTTTGTGTGGTTCAGCAGCGAGTAAAAGACAAACAGGGTGATCTTTACAAGTTTTATTGTTGCTATTTATCACCTAATACCTAATCACTAAGAAAATGTAATTCTACTCGTAATTGCATTGAGTGAAATTGATTATTCGCGTTATGTGATGTGGTGTTGATGTGTTGGTTGTGTTTTGTTTCAAAGTTTTGATTATTATTTGTTTTTGGATAATCATTGTCTACAAGTGTGGATATATGCCGAAATGTACAAAATAAATAAATGTTAAAAATGCATTTCTTTTACTAGGTGAGTAGTAAACATTTTATGTTATGAAAAAAAATATAAAAATTTTAGGTCCACTAGAAGTCACTTTAACAGTTTGACATCGACCTAAACCACTTATTGGTCTTATTGGTATGCAATTGTTTTTTAGAAAGACGTGCAAGAAGTAAGTGCTTTAGTTAGCTGATTAATGACCAACGTTGATGGAGCGAGAGGTCCATGCGGCTACCTTCGAAGACAGCTATGCACGCTCTCATGAGAGAAAAAAAATTTACTCCATACGGAGAATAAAATCTCATGAGGAGCCACACCTAGCAGATGCTGAGATCGTTCAGTAAAAAGTCTCGTAACGTGCAATCTTCATAGTGAACCGGGTGGCACATAACATGAATAGGTACTATTAGGGAGGCAATTAGAGACATGATCTGAGGTCTTGGAATCTGCTACGTTGCTAGTAGACCCGGTGGCACAGGAGAAGAAGAGGTACTATGAGTGAGGTAATAAAAGACCCCAAGCAGAAGTTGAAGTTTTAAAATCTCTATCGTTGGTGGTAGACCCGGTGGCACAGAAGAAGAAGAGGTAGTATGAGGGTAGCTGAAACAGAGATACCTCAGAGGGAGTAGGAGTAATTAGAAACATAAATGAGTGGGTTCGCAATGAATACTGCGAGTTCTCACTTAGTTTCTGACATGGCATGAAGCGTTTAGCTCTTATATGCTCAGCACAGAATTGAGAAGTCTGAAATCCACACATGTTAGCATACAGATTGACCTCTTAACAGATTCAAAATCAGACTTGTTGACGAAATAGTGGACTGTGTGGTAATGATGCTCTCCGGAAAGGATAACTTGATCAAAGTCATAAACTACGTCGAGACAGTTCTGCGTTTTAAAAGCCTTCTTCAAGTTTTAAATAATAATATCCAGTTTAATGGGATATTGTGCCAATAGGATTTGCAATTTTTTCAGTAAGAAGGGCGTATATTATATAACTCAAATCTTATTTTAGGTTCTCGACTGAAGACAACTTTTCGTGGTCTCTTTACTAGTGTGATAGAAAACGACCAGATCAGAGGAATTATGGCGAATAAGGGGCTCAATTCTAGGCAACACTATATTTCCGTTTTGGTAGATATATGCAAGAGCCAGCCAGCATTAAGGCGTGATTGAGTGGGTGTTGCTCAACCTTTCTGTGAGTCTTTGTATTTTGTTGAAGCATTCCACCTTTTACAAACAAAACTCTAGCAACTTTAAATTCCATATTTATTGGCTTAGAATAGGTTTTTGTGGTGACCATAAAGCAAACTATTAATAGATTCCGATTGTGGCTTTAATCAAGAGATATAAACACCGACATCTGAGTCACTCTAAAAGCATATTCATCAAAATACTGCTGTATGTCCTATATAAAAAGTTATAGATAGGATATGAGGAAAGCCTGGCATCTTTGAATGAAGGGCTATGTGCAAAATCTTTAAACTGAGACTACAGAACCTGCTAGAATGACAAAATGTATTCCGGCAACTCTGAAAAGAATACAATATGTATTGCCAAATGTGTCAAAGTGCAGTGATAGGGCTTGTCATGTCAACGAGTAATCACCGATCGCAAGAAGCGATATACAAACCACTTAACAAGAAAGTGTAGAGAGATCTAGAAAGTGAAGTGTAGATAACTAACGTAACTAGAGAGCTGAAGATTTGAGTCGGTCGAAAAGAAGCTAAACCTCATCCAGGAGCTCTGATTACTATCTGATGATGATGATAATGATAACATACGAGTATACTTTTGTAAATTTTAATGCTTATATGTAAAAGAGAAATGCATTTTTATATTGTGTCAGTCATAGAAAAAAAACAACATAGAAAAAATTAAACAAAACATAGAAAAACGAATAACTGATAACATAAATCGGAAACAATTTTAGTTGGAATATTATAATTGTTGGTATTATAAAATACAGAACATAGAAAAAACATAGAAAGATCAAAAATGTTACCCAAATAAAGAACAACTTAAATCGGGAAACGATATTAGTTGGAAACTTTTGTGTGTGGTATTTTAAAATACAGAACATAGAAAAAACATAGAAAGATCAAAAATTTTACCCAAATAAAGAACAACAACTTAAATCGGGAAGCGATATTAGTTGGAAACTTTTGTGTGAGGTATTATAAAATACAGAACATAGAAAAAACATAGAAAGATCAAAAATGTTACCAAAATAAAGAACAACAACTTAAATCGGGAAACAATATTATTTGGAAACTTTTGTGTATTGTATTATAAAATGTAAAACATAGAAAAAACATAGAAAGATCAAAATTTTACCAAAATAAAGAACAGCAACTTAGATCCGAAAACAATATTATTTGGAAACTTTTATGTGTGGTATTATAAAATATTTTTTCACCTACAAACACACCCATACAATTGAAATTATAACTAAAAGCTGAAATGTCCTCGAAACACAAAAATTAAAACAAAAAATTAATATTCGTACATTTGTCCAGGCACATACGTCGACCTTGTTAGTTTTTTGTTAAACACAACTTTTCACACACGACAGATTCAACTTTTTTTTAAAAAAAAAAAACACGTTGTCCTTTTTTTGCATTTTAATTTGTCCTAATTAACTAATTTCATGGACGCGCAGTCCTTATTTCATTTACTTAAGCTTTAATAGGGAAGCAGGAAGACTTAAGGGTTTTTTTCATATACATTTACCTGTATCCACGCAGCATAATACATATAGAACAATTTGGAAAAGGCAAAGGAAGAGTGGAAGAAAGCTTCATGAGGGAATTCAAATTCAAATCTACAGGATATGCTTTTTCTTACATAATATTCGTAGATACTTTTATAACTAATCTATCTTGAGGTAGTAATGATTGTTCTTATAAATTAATACATAAAAGAATGAATTTTATAATAAAGACTACACTTTGACTTACCATATTGTTTTGTTCGGACGGGTATTGGCGGTGTGGTAGCTCCCTCTCCACGTTGAGAACGCGCTGCCAGCCATATATAGTATAGGGTGTCAGGATACAAACCATCAAGCGTGTACGATTCTGTATTCGAGATGCGCCTGAGAAAGCGAAATAAAAAAAAGGAAATAAGTTACAAGGTTTTTATTTGTTCTATATATATATATATGTATGTGTGTATTCAATTAAATTCTCACTTGTGATGATCCTGATTTGCATACGTGTCATTCCAGTAGAGCTCATAGTGGACAATATTCTCACTGGAATGTGTTGGCTTTGACCATTGCAATGTAACTGCGGTCTCGCCAATGTCGGTTGCCCGGAAATTACTCGGCTGTGATGGGACACCTGGTGCGGGACATCATGCGGATAATACGGAAACGGAAGCGGAAATTAAAAAGAACACATAATATTGAATTGAAATAATGATAATCACAATTGATGTTGCAGAGCGAGTATAATGGGCCAATAATGTTAAAGAGAAAGAAAGAGGAAATAAAAAAAAACGCTCGAATGCTATAACCTGCAGTTATCGACTATGGACTATGAAGACTTCTTGAACATTTGTAGAAGAAAAACAAATCAACTAACGCCATTAATAAACTACACCTTTTAAGAATTCGCATTGCGTATTAAGATTTAAGGAAAGAACACCGTTTAGGAGAAATTTAAAATATTTTCATTACTTATAACATGTATTGTTAGAACTCTTCAGTACTTTTTCAAATGTCAAATCGAAAAGAATATTTTCTTAAAATCGATATATTCTATCGGAAATGAGGAAAATCTTAATTTGGGACGGATTGATAATGTTTTTCAATTTCTTCATTGAACTCGATTCAGATGTTTCATCCTTAAAATCAAAGCAAGAGATATAAAAAAAAATAAAAAGGTTTATGTACCATTCTGCACAATGGGGCATACAAAGCAATCGTCAACGAAGTCAAGACGTATCGCTGTTTTGTTAACTCTCATTCTCATTCTGATCCATTATTCCATTTTTCATACTCATTCTCTTTCTCATTTTAATTCTTGTTCTCATTGTCATTTGTCATTTGTTATTTGTCATTCTCATTCTCAATCTCATTTCCACTCCCATTCACATTATCATGTATTAATGGAATTACATAATTAACAAGTAAATAAAAAAAAAACTTCGTTTTTCGGGTACAAACTTTTATGTATATATCGGATATACATATACATAATATATGTTTTTGAGGTCGGGCCTATTAAAAAGTATTTTCTTTTCTCCCCTCATCACACGCGCCATACGTGACTCGCGACACTCGTTCAAAATTGGCTTCTGACATTTAGCTGCTCACAAAATTTCAGCCCTCTAGGTCGTACGAAAGGTTGTTAAAAAATACCTCAAAAAACGAGAAAATGGTGCGATTTCAACCCATCACACGTGCCACGCGCGAAATGCGACACGCGTCATAACCGGATATAAAAAATGTTATTTTGGACTTAGGCACTAGAAAAATACAGCTCTCTAAATCGTGTGGAAGGTGGTTAAAAAGAACCTCAAAGAAGTCGACAAAACAAAAAATTCAACCCATCAGACGGCCCAATCGCAACACACGACATGCGTCTCACGCGAATTATAAAAAAATGCTATTCTGGACTTAGATACTCACAAAATTTCAGCTCTCTAGCTCGTGTGTAAGGTGGTTAAAAAGTAGCTCAAAGAAGTAAAAAAAAAAACAAAATTCCAACCAATCACATGCGACATACGTGACACGCGTCTCACAAGGAATGTAAAAAATGCTATTTTGGACTTAGATACTCACAAAATTTCAGGTCTCTAGGTCGTGTGGAAGATGGTTGAAAAGGGCCTCAAAGAACTCGAAAATACAGACAAAAAGGGGTCAAGTCAAGTTAAATAAAAGTTTTTCAAAAGACTTCTACAGAGAGAGAGAGAGAGAGAGAGAGAGAGGGAGAAATTTGTAGGATGGATAATCACATACTCGTTATTGTTATTCTTACGCATGAATTAGATGACTTAGGTCTAAGTTTGTGAGTTCCGTCAGTGTGTCCTGCGTGGCTAAAATTGTAATTCGATATGTTAGCGTTGCGTTTTCGTAGTACTGTGTAAACAGTGAAAAGTATACTAAGCTTAATTAGAGGCGTCAGTTTGTCCAATCTTCTGAGCAGTGAAGAAGGATACTACGCTTAGGCACTTAGATGATACTGAAGTTGTCTAGAGTCGTGAAGTAAGAGAGCGTTTGCTGATTTTCTGGTCCCCCTTTTAGAGGACATGAAATGGTTCATTAGCTGTGAACCGGTGTGTTTTATTTCCATGGTTGTCTTGTAGTCCAGTCAAGACCGTTGTTGCTATGTGGGCTTCTTTACATTCGATTCCCATTGTTGTTATTGTTTTAGAATTATTCGCTTGTGATTGCTTTTTAGATTTTGTTGCCAAAGGTCCCCAGTTCGTTAAACTCTCCAACTAATTCTTTGACTCAGTTAGGTATGAAAGTTTGTAATTGGAGCCATACCAAAACACGTGAAATCTTTTCGATACCAATATCCAATATGGCTACCGACATCAAGATACAACGCTTATTTATTTATCATATCTTGCGTTTAGAATTTGTGTTTTCTAGTAAAGACTTTATTTAGAGAACTGCTCTGTAACTCTGAAACAATACGAACTGTCATTCAAAGGTGGGAAAGTAATCGAATATTCGCGAGAGGGACCGTGAAAAAGATTTTTTGGTGTTTTCCTGGGAACTTTGAATCTCCCGTCCAACGCACTAGCCACTAGAGCTACGGCGCCTCCGTATCTATACTTCAATACTAATCTATACTACTGAGAAACAACGTTTCGCGGTTCATTTCCACTTTTTCTTTTATATATTTAAACTTATTGCCAAGGGAATACTCCCTGAATGACGTGCGCCACGGCAATAAGGTTGGCTAAGCCCTTTATTAAAATTAAGAATAAATCGGAGAAATGTGATTTACAATATATCACATTTATCACGTTTGTAGCCGGTTTCAATTTTATTTTCTCGGAATTCTCCCTGATTCATTGACAAAAAGCAATACGGAAAAAAACGTTCACGAAACTAAAATGACCAAATGCTTTAATGAATGGAACGGTCAAGGAAAACTACAAAAAACCTTGACCAAGAAAATATTAAAAAAAAAAAAAATGACATACGTGACCCTTCAAAATCCTTGGAGCCTCTATTGAAAAATTCTGTCTTTCAGGAACTAGCTGACTTCTTTCTTGATTGCCCACAACTCGAAAGTTAATTGTACCGGATTCGTTTGTAGTACCAGGCCTAACAAACGAAAAAGGCACGCACAACTATCGAGCCGATAAGCTCCAACGCCAAACATTGCACCAAGGATGAGCGAAAAATCTGGACTCAAATTGAACTCTTGATGATTCTCGGCGGTTCCTCGTAACTTCCTCCAATTCAGACCTTTCATGATGATTTGCAATTTGATTTTTTTCTTTTAAATTTTTATGATTTAAAAAGAAATAATTAAAAAATTAAAAATTTAATTCCGAAAAAACGACTGACTGCCCAATGGCCATCAAATTCAACGGATGCAAATCTGCTCGATTTCTCGGTTTGGGGTATTTTGAAGAGCAAGGTTGGGACAAAAAAATACCAAAGTGTCGATCATCTCAAGCAAGCGCTTCGCCGGGAATCGGCCAAAATACCACAGAATCACTTTCGTACAGCATGCAATAGCTTTGTCGGCCGTTTGAAGGCCATAATCGCGGCTAAGGTTGGCCAAATCGAAAACTGCTAATGCAATTCGAAAATTTAAATATTTGTGAACATTTTTTACTTTGACTCAATAAAATTTATCAAAAAGTAATATTATAAAGAGGTAAAGTTGGTTTGTGTGTAGGAGGTGATCCTCGAAACTACTAGATCGATTTAAAAAAATCGTTCACCAATATTTAGATATGCTGTTGGTTTGTAATGCGACACTAAAACTCAAAAACTAGACAGCCGGTTAAGCTGAAACTTTCACAGAATATGCCTCTTAACAGAATCTCGGTAAACCACATAGTGTGAATACGATCGGGGTTGTGCTTTGTTTAGGTTTAGGCAATAGTACACCCCTGCCGTGGTAGTTTAAATTTTTTAAGACTGACAGAAAAATTGAACCTTTCATACTTCCTTCTTTTCTTCCCTATTGTTGACTAAAAGTTTTTGTATCAGCTGTAATGCAATTAAAAATAATAAAATGCCACAGCAAGCACCTTTGTTTTTGATATTTCGCAATTCTTTTGTTGAAATTAATTCAATTTATATCCCAACGTTAGCTTGGTGGACGGCCGCCTGTAACGCCTATAATACGATAAAACGTGACATAAAGTATATAACACGTGATTAACAGGCGCAAATCAAATTAAAATAAATAAACTGTAAAAATACTCATAACAACAAGAAAATGGAATGAAACAATATGTACAATAAAAGTTACAACAAATGAGAGGACCTGATTAATGTTAATAATTCTCCTCCTCGTCAAGTACTTGTCCCCGACGAACAGGGTGATTACAGGCAATTTTAATTGCGTTGCGTGAACAGCGAAATGAACCGCGAAGCGCGCACTGCGCGTTAATGCAGTATCACAATAAAAGAAGAAAATCATAAAATGCTGCTCACGATCTGTGGGGGAGGGGGTGGTAAAAAGTGCAAACGTGCACTCGAAACTCGTAAATTGCTTACACATCACTGCATAGACGAGCTGTACGCTACGAATGGCTACGAATGTGTGGGGTGGATGTGCAGCATTACTTTGAGTAAAACAGGACGAATGTCCTTGTTGCGCTGTACTGCACTCCATTGCACTGCACGATGTCATCACACGAGTGTAATGATAAATTAATGATATATTTCCAACATTCATTAAAATTAAAAATCCACAAATTAAAAAAATATGTTAACGCACATACAGATTATATAACAAAGTATTTAAAGGACATGCGAGCGAACGAGCTTCAGCTCTACTACCCTTCGCACTATGCGTGGAATCGACTGCTGAAGTGGATGAAAGGTGGAAATTTAATTTAACGCGTCATCTGACGTTTAAACGTATCTCTAAGTAACATCGCATTAGAGTGTGTGCGATGCTATTTCCAACAAATACGAACGAATGCATTAATTTGATTACAGGGAATACTCGTCTAAGTGTCTGCAACTCATTGGACTCATTAGGTTAGAGTGCATTTCCGCAATAGCACTTCAACAACTCAATTGAAAATATATATTTTTTGAAAATTGTTCTCTACAAACGGCAATAAATTCAATACATGTACATACTCGTCTATTATGTATTTTTTTTTAATAGTCATCATTCAGGCCACTGAAGAAGTATTGATTCACGAGTGTTGGTGCGAATGGCTTGCCATGATATATGGAACGAATGCAACACACATTATGACAACTTAATATGTAAAGTGGTTTTTTAAGAACTAACTTTCAATTCTAAAATTTGTTAAAAAAAATAATCTCCTTATCGGAGTTTTTTTTATTCAAAAGGTCACTTCATATGACGCTGATATTCTGGCATTTAACTACCGCAGCTTTTCTCGATTAAAAGCTTTCTATCCGTCACTTGTTCTACCAATACACGCTGTATGTCACGAAAAATATGAATAATGTTAGCTTCCAAGATCTCATGTATTAATGGGTTGTAACGGAGTTTTCGCAGCCGGGGTAAACGCAGGGTGACTAGGTTTAAAAAAATTTCGTCACAATAAATTTCTTTGGATCGGGTGAATTCAATGTTTTATTTCCAGTTTAGATTTATATATAATGTAGTCTAGACAATGAATGTGAGCCTTGATGGAGCAATCTTTGACGTGCTTTGACGTGAGCCTTAAAGAAGTGATCCTTGATGTGCCGTGACGTGAGCCTTGGCGAAGTGATCCTTGACGTGAGCCTTGATGTGCCCTGACGTGACCCTCGACGGAGTGATCCTTGACGTGCCTTCATGAAATGATCCTAGACGTGAGCCTTGACGAAGTGATCCTTGACGTGCCCTGACGTGAGCCTCGACAGAGTTATCCTTGACGTGAGCCTTGACGTGAGTCTTGACGACAGCCTTGACGGAGTGGGCCTTGACGAAGTGATCATTGTCGGCCCTTGAACGAGTGAGCCTTGATGAAGTGATACTTGACGTGCCCTGACGAGAGCCTTGACGGAGTGGACGGTAAGAAATGCAGTGGAAGACGTCAAAAGCGATTCTAAGTGGCGTGCTGCACTGTGATGTTGTTCTGGCTGTCTTTTGACTTTCGTATCTATTTGTTGGATGCATTGCGTTGGTACAGGATGCACCCGAATTTAGGGAAAAAGTATATTGTTTTGTGTGAACAAAATTCGGCAACAAGAATTTTGTTCTTCACAGGGTTATCAGCTTAACAAGCACAGTTCAGCGGTTAACATTGAATTGTTTGTCTGTCTGTCCAAGAGATTAACGCATAATTTTAAATCTTTTGTTGGTACAATTGATTGATTGACTGAAGGGGATATTGTATAGCAGTGCGACCCATGGAAATCTATTGTGCTTTCTCTGACTTGTTCCGTTCCCTAGGAATAGTATATAGACAATGCCAACAGTATACAAACATGTAAATGGCTATTATGGAGTGGATTTAGAAAGCCGCTCAGCTCAGACTTAGAGATCGTTTGGGCCCCCACATATTGTCGGATCTTTAATCTCAAGATGTACCGGAGTCTTCTCCAACTTACCGCAAAGTTTCAGCTTTATCCAGCCCTTACTTTCCTTAGATGTCCTCTGAGTCTGCAATGCCCTGCCAGAAACCCTGTAATGATTCTTGCATTACTTCTGCTTATTCCCAGACCTGTAGTTCCCTAATATTTCTTTTCTATGTCTTTTGTTTTTTTTTTTTGTCTGACAGGAAGATTTTTCCATCTTATACTACACCCGCGCACCTCTTCCCACATAGTCATTCCAGCATATGGAAAGATGCTATGTTCGCAAAGTTGGGCACCCAGGAGAACGCTAGACTGCAATTCAGTCAAGTTGGTGTATAGAAGAAAGACACCTTCTGTTTATAGACTTGAAAGCCACCAATGAGATTATAGCCAGAGTAGAACTCTAACATCCCTACATGTATAGTAGAAGTTGACCAAGTATCGCATGGTTCGCATGGCGTTCTTATCAAAATACAGGCCAGCCCCTAGACTTTTAACAATTTTCTTCTTGCGGAGCTTAGCTTGGTCCTTTTTACCAAACCTACTGTTCCTAATGTAATCATTCGTATGATTATCAAAATGTACATCCAGTGCATTGTTCTAGGGCTTATTCCCTGTCATTGCTTGCAACTCTTTTGCCCACCACGAGCGCTCTGCTATTCCATAGTAAAGCTGATAACTTTACGATCGATGTACAAGTATTCAATATAAGTGGGATTGCCTTTTTGTTAAATTTGATAAATACTCAATAAAAAGTTTAATAATAATAATAATATTTTGCGCGTCAGACGGTTGCGGTCCAAGGCCTAGCTTCTCGCGACTATTCGTGTTGTGCGTGTTATTTTTTGCATACAAAAGAAAGGGACATACAATTTAATGCCGTATTCGAAACGAGAGTTAAGAAAATTTCCGTCTCGGACGTTTGTCTGAGATTTGCGAGAGGTGTGGCCGTGAAAAATACTTTGGTGTTTCTGGGATTTGAACTACCTAGTCTTTTCACAAAGTACTTGGTAGTTCCGCAAGTGTTTATGGAGGTCGAACAGTGCTCCTGTTTGGCTTCCTTTAATGATCGAATACTAATAGTTTAGCTTACCTTACTCAAGCCTACCATTGGTTCCGGACCAGTAGGAACAGTGGGCGAACCGTTTCTTGCAAATACATCAGCAGATTTAATTTTCAAGCAGAATCCATATAAGAAGTCTTTCTTGAAATAGGTTCAGTCTTCTCTTACATTACGGAATAATATTCGAGGTGACACAGTAGTAGAGAGCTGCACTACACTACCGTCACTACACATTGCAACGTTTCGTCCTTTTATCCTTTTCGAGACAACCCAGTTAGCAACTTTCTGTTTGAAAAACAGAATGTCATTTTCCCAGTGACTCTTTAGAATTTGCACCAGTTCCCTCATCAGTAAGGGAATCATCGGTAAAGAATAGTGGCTCCAATTCTCTTAGGATATCAGCTAAATTCTTTCCAAATCTCCCTGCTATGGTATTCAGCTTCTTATCCTCTTTTAAACATTAGAAAGGGTATATCCACAGGCAACAGGAACGAGGGAATTAATTCCAAAACCTTATAGAATATGTTTCCATGAACACGCTTATAGCCGTCATGCCAGACCTTATTCTTTCAAAGTCGGAAGCTTTCACCGCTTCCATCTAAATAACTAGATCCAGAGGTGACAGGTCGCATTGCGTTTGTTATTCCCAAGCAAACGATCCTTTTCTTCATCTTTTTCTTTATGTCCTATATCTCCTTGTGGGTCCTAGGGCCTCTACTACGCTTACGCGCCATCGCGTGCGGTTTCTGGTAATGAGCTTCAGCTCTCTCCAACTCTTCCCCAATTGCCGTGACTCCTCCTCAACTCTTCCCGGACGACCCGTTCTTCTACCATCCTAAGATAACGGATTCAATTGTATTGCGTAGTTTGCTATGGAACTGTCGTCTTTACGGAGTGTATGACCAATCCACTGCCACTTCCGTCGTTGGATGGTTGTGTCTATTGGTTCCTGACCCGTTCTCTGGTAAAGATGTTCGTTACATATACGGTTAGGTCAGAAAACCCTTAAGATGTTCCGTAGGCACCTATTTACGAACGTTTGTAACCTTTTGTGATAGTAGCGGTCACCTTCCAAGTGCTGCACCCATACAACAGCACAGATTCAATATTTGAACGGAACAGTCGCAGCTTGGTGCTTAGCTGATCGCATTGTTTCGCCATATCCGAGGTTGGTGATTTTGGTTTTGCTAGTATTAATCTTCAAACGCGCAACATTAGCCTCCGTTTCCACATTTGTTATCATTTGGTGCAGCTCCATAATCCTGTATGAGAGTAAAGAAACGTCGTTAGCGTAGTCCATATGTTTGAGTTGAGATGTAAGTGTCCAACGAACTCCTCCGTTTCCAGTAGATAAAGCTGCGCGAAGCACATCGCTAATCACCAACAAAAAGAGTATCGGCGATAGAATGCAACCTTGTCGTACCCCACCTAGGATCTCGAATTCCTCTGACAGCTTTTCTCTATGCAGCACACGACATTTAGAGCCATTGATTTAATAATAACTATTAGTTTATCGGGTATACCTCTACTGCGCAAGGCTAGCCAGATAAACTTTCTGTTGACATTGTCACAAGCCTTCTCAAAATCGGTGAACAGCAGGTGTAGTGGTGACCGGAATCCAACGCACTGTTCAATACTGATCCGCAATGTGTTGATGTAGTCTACACATGAGGATCCTGCTTGTTCAGCATCGAGTGTATCTTCCTTAATTCGCTCATGTACTACTATAGCTATTACCTTTACAACTGCAGGAAGAACGCAAATGCCTCTCAAGTTTTCGCACTCCATAAGACTACCTTTTTTAGGGAGCTTAACAATCATTCCCTTCTTCCACTCTTCGAGGAAACTTTCTGCCTCCCAAGCTGTCTCTACAAGAGGATATAAAAGCTCGGCTGATGTCGTTGGAGCGGCACGCAGAAGCTCAGCAGGTATACCATCTGGTCTACGGACTTGTTGTTCTTAAGTGTGTTGATCTCGTCTTTACTGGAAGTTGAGGTGCGAATTCGGGAAATTGTTACTTCCGGCAGCTCCGTTGGATTTGGGTGCATATCGTTGGCGAATACACGGTTAAGGACCGTAGAAAAATGCTCCTTCTATCGATTGAGCTGATCCTCATCTGAAACGAGTACGGCACCATCTAAGCCTTTCACCGGATGTTGGCTAGAACGGTGACCACCTGTCAGCTCTTTAGTGATTCTGTAAACGGTTCTGTTATCGCACCGGCTCACTGCTTCCTCTGTTTGTCACGTCTTACACTACGCTGCACTTCTCTTCATTTTTCTTCGATACAGGGACTCTAGCTCGAACCTTGCAGCTGCTGGGGTATCTAGAATACGAGCTTTAAGTAGCTTACGTTCTTCAATCCGCCTCCAGGTATCGTTGGTAAGCCACGTGCTGTGCCTTTCCTGGCTTCTACCAACAATACTTTCCGCTCCAGTTGTGAAAACATTTTTCACAGCTTTCCAACGATATCATTTACAGTGTATTAAGAGTGTATGTTCAAAGTGGCGTCAGAAATACGTCTCGTCGTATTGGAATGAGCCACTTCTTAATTGTTCATAAGCGAGTTCAGTTTCTTATGACAGTAAACCCTGTGGAATGTATGTGGCCACGAACACACAACAAAAAACAAAATAATAATTTATTTTCCTTTCATTCAAAAACTGACCGCAAAGACAACCAAAATCTGCTATCAATAATTAAGGATTCAGTTATTAATCAAGTATTCAGTATACTAATTGTCCATGTCACTCGCTCGCTAACGCACTTACGCACGCACGCACGCACAAAAAAAGACATCCCTAAAATTATGCATCATGCCTTAAAGTATTTTCGATGTAACACAATTGACATTAAATTAAATAAATTAATCTATGTGCCCATTTATTTATATAACGGGCGGTTTTGACTTGTCTACAATAATTAAGCCATCACTTACCTTGTTGTGTTTTAACCTGTACCGGCGTGGACATTGGACCAGCTCCCATTGAGGTATACGCCTGAACGCGAACAGTGTAGATAGCGTGTGGCGTCAGCTCCGAAATTGTTGTCAACTCACTGTTGTCAACCATTTGTGAATCCCAGGATGCTTCTGGTTGATTTGAGTTTGTCGTATAATATACCTTGTAGCCCTAGAGAGTAGAACGAGAGAGATAATTGATAATTAAATTAAATATACGTGGATCAATGTACAAATTATTTAATGGGTCATTCAATTGCGCTCAAATAGGCAAATACTATGTATATTCAAAAGGCGTATAGATAAATAGATGAATAGGCGTGGAGGCAACTATTTTGTTTGGAATAGATCTGTAACTCGCTCGTTCAGGTGAAGTGAATAGCATCAGAAGCCAAGTTGAAATTAATTGAATTGAAAATATATATATGTATTAATTAGAAAGGTATGGTAAGTATATGTAAGTGCCTTTAGATTATGCATGCAGATTGCGCCCCATCAAAGAGTACCATGTTTTAGGTGTGTATAGGAACTATATGTGCAATTATGCATCCCGATTAATTAGAAAATCGAACGGCCAGGGACTATTACTGGTTTAAAAGTGCAATATCAGTGTATACACAGTGAAACTACTACATATATCAGTCTTGTTGACTAATTTTATTTTTAAAATTCTTATGAACATAGATTGGGAATGTCTGACAAACATCCGCAAGTAATAATTGCAATGGAAAACTTCTCAATTAGCCGCCTTTCGGATATGGCTTTAAATTGTAGGTCTCTTCTATTTGTGCGCAAAAATACAACTCGCACAACAAGAATGGTCGCTAAAAGCTAAGCCAGGTACCAGGACTGTTGCACCAAATATTATTATTGAAAACAAGGAGAAAGTGGCTATTTTTTAAAAGGCATATATTGCAACATTTAAAGAATATATGTTTTTAAAAAAAGATATACAGTATTAAGCTTTCATTACCTATACGATCATTAAAAAAGTTCCAATCCTGCCTTGGTTCTTCTCTCCTTTTATAACGCAACATTGTAAGAGTGACTGTGCGAACTTTCAATCCTGTGTTGCATTTACAAGTAGTTCGGGTTACACACGAGGCACGACGTGCTTCAGTGAGTGGAACTAGAGTGATTTTGAAAAATCAAGAAATTCGAACGAGCTTGTCAACTTGAAAAAAAATTTCTCCAAAGCAGAGTGATAGTTGGGGAAACTTTAGGAGAATCTTCCCCACCACAAACAACATTTAAAAATTGGGTAGTGTAATTCAAATGTGGAAGAAGGCCATCAATCTCAAGTACAGAGGAAAACATTAAAAAAAATGTGTGATCTGATTGTGGGTGATCGCTCCCCGAAGGGACCGCTGTATCATACTTCACTGATTGGGTTGATACTTGGTAAAATTTGGCAGATAAATAGGGCAAGGCTGCTAGTACTTAGAATGTCTAGAATTGGCACTGTCTTCATATTTAGCAGCCTAGTCGTACAACTTTTGTACTATGATGTGCCTGGGATAGTTTCTATCCGGGGCGACATGATATCCTAATGACAAATGATTGGAATCGAGATTCCGTATGGTGTGCTTACAGTGTTAGCTTTGCTTCGCCCAGGCACTCATACTGAACGTGCTGAGGCCTTCGTTGTCAGAGGTCGCGTTGGTACTACGAGAGTTGGTTCCGCCCACAGATGAGGAGTCTGGGCCAACTATTGATTGAGGTTGAGGAGGTCGTTCTGGGCTTGACATACGTAGTGTCTGTTGGTTTACAACCCAAATGCGGGTAGAGCGCTAGCATTGGTTACATAAGCCGCTTCTGGTGTTACCAATTTCTTTGGTACATCAGTTTTATGTCGTGATGTTACTGGTGCAATTATGTGCTCTCTGTGGAGTTGCATATCTCAGTTGGTTGTCGTGAACCAAAGATCGGCAGGGATATAAGATAGGTCCTGCTCTAATCATTGAGTCAATACTGGTACATCTTTCGAGATGGACGGTTGATTGACGTATAGACAAATCCGTGTCTGAAGAAGACAGTGGGGTAATGCGTTTGTTGCAGGTAACCAGTTCTTAGACAGTTTCTGTTTCTACTGAGGTATTTTCGTCGGTTGCATGAGGAAATAAGAAAAAACACACAGAAATGTTGTTCCTTCAGGACAGCACGTCGCGTATAACTATGACTATGACAATATGTGTGGATTTGAATTACTTCTTAGATGCCTGGTCACGTTTCGTGTGACTTTCCTTTGTCCCCCAAAGATCTGTTGTTGTGTTTTTGTGTGGGCTTTAACCACCCACATAGAAGCAGGATACCAAGCTAAACTCAATACATCTGTGGCGTTTATCGGTCTCACTGCTGTGTACGACACAGTCTGGAGGAACGGTCTCATCTAGAAGCTTCTTCAGATCGTACCCTGCATCAAAATAGCAACAATTCTTAATAACATGCTCAGTGATAGATCGTTTCAAGTCTTTATCGATGATGCACAGAGCCGGCCAAGAAAATTCAACAACGGCTTACCCCAGGGATCAGTGTTAGCACCACTACTATTTAACCTCTATAGCTATGATCTTTCAGAGACGACATCAAAGAAGTTTGCATATGCTGACGACCTCGCTATAGCTACCTAACACCAAAACATAGAACAAACGGAAAAAATCCTTACCGCAGATCTTTTTTAACTGGGCTTATATCGGGTGTTTCAACAGGTGCGCTTCAACTTTTCTCCGATAGGGACGGCGAACGACGCTATATTTTTTATTGTTCTTTTGTCATTTGGAAACTTCATTAGTATACATTTTATCATGGAACGCTACACATGTGAACAGCGATTGCAAATCGTGCAAATTTTTTATCAAAATAATCGTTCTGTTGCCGCTACTTTAAGAGCATTACGGCCATTTTACGGTCCATTTAACGATAAGGCTCACTTTTGGCTAGAAGGATTTGTCAACAAGCAAAATATGCGTTACTGGGCAGAAAGCAACCCACACGTGATTCATGAGGCACCGTTGCATCCCGAAAAAGTCACTGTTTGGTGCGGATTACATGCCGGCGGCGTCATTGGGCCATATTTTTGGTTCAAAGATTGAACTTCGTAAAACGTGCACGCGGTGGTCACGCAAAAGAAATCGAGTTTCATACTTAAATGTATCATATGTATATGTTCAAATTCGTTAATAAAAAAAAAAATTAGTTCAAAAGTCGAACAGTTTGTGTTTTATTCAAAAAAAAAGTTGAAGTGCTCTTATTGAAAAACCCTATACTTAAAAAAATGGAGATTATGTCCGAGTAAGAGCAAAACGGAGGTTTCTTGTTTCCACCTTAACAACAAACTCGCGAAAACAAATCTTAAAGTTAGATTCAACAACGTGTATCTAACTCACAACCCTACAACAAAGTACCTGGGAGTCACTCTGGACCGAACGTTGTCATTTAAGGAGCGCCTTACAAATTCTGCAGCAAAACTAAAAACTCGAAATAACACCATCCAGAACTTAGCGCCAACAAAATGGGGAGCACCTGCAAAGACACTCCTCCCCGCCAGTCTGGGTTTGTTTCTCTCCGCTGCTGAATACTGTTCCCCAGTCTGGGGCTCAATAGTGCTCACACAGATAAAATAGACTGTCAACTAAATTCTTCAATGCGCATAATCTCAGGAACAATCAATCAGCTAAACACAAACCCGATTTCTTCCCGTACTAAACAATATACAGCCTGCAAAGCTTAGACGCCAAAGTGCTCTTCTACGAGAATATGAGAAAATCAACAACTTTTCCCCATTCATGAAGATAGCGCAGAGCTCTTTCCCGCTTTAAATCTTGACGACCACCTCTTAAACTAGCTCAAGAATTAAAGACAATGGAGTACTGGAAGTACGAGTAGGATTCCAGTTCTAGTAACGACTTGTATTGTATCGAAGACCCGACAACCATGCCTGCTGGCCACGACCTCCCTACGAAAATTTGGGTTAGCCTAACCCGAATGGGGATCAGCTGAAACACAATTTTGTGACTGTGGAAACTATGTGCAGAACATCAAACATGTGTCTACCGAATGCGTACTTAGAATGTACCAGGGCGATCCGACCGATTTTATAAAAGTATCTCTAGCTGCTATTACCGATTGGCTACATCACATCACATGACAATCAATTATAGAATCTTCATTGTGCAATATTATTACAATAATCAAATTATTGTTTTTGTCTGTGCTATATTTGCAAATGTTAAGTGTATATTTTTCGCCATACGCTAAATAAATAAATAAAATCCTAAAATCATCCAATAATCACTCTATAATCATCCTATAATCATCATATAATCATCCTATGGTCCTATAACCATTTTAAAATTATGTTACCAGTATAACCATCCTATATTCGTCCCATAATCATACTAAGATTATTCTTCTCATCCTATAATCCTATAATAACCGTAAAATCATCCTATAACCGTCCTATGATCCTATAATCACGCTATAATAATGCTTTTGTCATCCTTTAACTATCCTCAAATCTTAACCGAAGCATTCTATATTCTTCCTATAATCATTCTACAATCATCCTATAATAAGTTTACTATCATAATATAGCTATCCTATAAACTTAACATAATCATTGGTTATCTCCCTATAATGACTCGTTAACCATCAGCAATTGTGTTTTTAGAGAAATGATGACGTAAGTAATGAAATTATTGTTACTTGTTTGAATCGAGTCCTTATGTTACTAAAAACAAACCTGGATACGTTTGTAAACTTTCGAGCTTTATGCCAATTTGCCCCTCGCTGTGCTTCATTGTTTCAATGTGACAGCAAAAATAACAAAAATTAGCTTCGTAGGTGAGTACTTGGCCGTTCACTATTCTCATTCCAGAAATAACTAAATTTATACGATTAGTGTTTGTGTGGATGTGTGTTATTTTTTCAAAATGTCAAATCGTCAATGCAATTCAACTTTTTCAATATCTTAACAAATGAATACTGCTCTCACATTAATGAGGATATTGAATGACAAATTGGCTCTGAATGGAAATTCCTTGTGATAATAGCAATGGCAACTGACAACAAGGACAAAGGATGATAAGAAGTATCGCATTGTGAAATGTGTATTGAATGACCCGCTTCTGATCAAATGAATTCCTCGTTAAGCACACAGCAGAATGACATCATCGCTATTGACAGTGTCACACTAATGTCATGAACATTCCGCTTTTGTCGTCACTTTTGGAGTCACACATCCTGCATCATCATCGCTATTCCTCTGAGTGAGGCAAATCGCGTAGAAAAGGATCTGGTTACGATTCCATCGACTGCAAATCGTGCGATACTAACGACGGCGGGCGGGCAGCACTGCGACTGTCTTTGAATTTCGAAATTCAATAATATCCGTTAAAGGATAATTGCACGGATCGGTTGTGGTGAATTGGTAAACGAAGGATGAGATGATGAGGAGTCGCAGCAGCAGAACGTAACGAGTAATTGTACATTATGCGGATACCTGGCCGCACGTACACTTCGATGGCGCTTCTCACGTACATCATAGCACGACACACATATACACACCTGTACAAGGAGATACATCTCCTTTTGAGTATTCATTTTAGAGAGTTTGGAATTTTGAAAGGTAAGGTGCACAGCACGATTAAGAACGAAATTGCTTGTAACACAATAACAGCGGTATTATTGCTTCCATTTGTGCTGCTATTATGGCAGTTTAATTTGAAACGGAACGGAAACCGATCCGATCATCAGCATTGATCAGGATTATCCTCCTTATTCGGGGCTAAAGAAAGCGATATCTGCTGTGCATGCGAATATAACAATAATTATTATAACTTACAGTCACTTGTCCATTTGGTGTCTCTGGTGGCTCCCATGTAATCACCATTGTCGATGAGCTCAACGGTCTGACTTGAACGTTTCGTGGTGCGCTCTCCATTTCTGTGAAAATAAAGAAAATACAATTTGGTATTAAAGTTAATTTAGATTTTTTTAAGTTAATGATGTGATGGGAAGGATAAAATTCTTTGAATCAGTCGAACGGGAACTCCATGCCTGCCTCCATGATGTAAAAATCATTCTGGGGGATATGAATGCCAAAAAAGGTAGAGAGTCAATAATCAGGCAATACATTAGCACCAAAAGCTTACACGAGAACACTGATGAAAATGGACGCCGAGTCATAGAGATAGCATAAGCAAGCAATAATTTGGTCGTTGCGAGTACAAGGTTTGCGCGTAAAAATATCCACAAAGCCACCTGGATATCTCCTGATCGAGCCGCGAGTTGATAGACCGCCGTCACAACCCGAACCTAATGACGGTACGAACGTACCGAGGTGCCAACGTTGACTCGGACCACTACCTTGTTGGTATGGTGCTCCGAGCGCGGATTGCATCATCACAAAAGACTGCATCCGCGAATCAGATTCGAGTCAACATGGCTGCCCTTCGCAACGTAGGCGTAGAAGAGAAATGGACACGCCTTAAAAATACTGTCATTAGTACTGCTGACTCCATCTTAGGCAGTAGTCGTAGAGATTGAAACGACTGATTCGTTGACGAATGTAAGCCAGCGACTGAACGTTTCTAGAGCAAAGTTTTCATCCAGATCGAGCAGGCGGCACGAAATCTGGTGCTGCACATAAATTATAAACTGCATGGTGGCCACGTAGAAGATCCAACGTTGTTCCCTCAATACAAATAGTGGAGCATGAATTTGAAGTATTGCAATCCTTTAACTATCTCGGATCAACTGTAGCAGCCGAAAACGGCATGGAACCAGAAATACGCGAACGGTTGCTTAAGGCCAACCAAACCTAATATAGTCTGTCAAGACTATAACATCCAAGCTGCTGGTATATAAGACAATGGTCATACCAGTACTTACATATGGATCCGAGATGTGGGTGCTTAGCAAAAAGCATTTTGACCTCTTAGCCGTGTTCGAGAGAAAACTCTTGGCCCCGTATATGAGGAAGACGATTCCGGAGATTCTATAATGATGAGATCTACAAGCGTTACCGCGATATGGATATCGTGAAGAGAATTAAGCTCGGTAGGCTCCGGTGGGCAGGACACCTAGCTCACATGAGCGAAGATGATCCTGCTCGAAAATTCCTTAGCGGTAAGATTTATGGAATACGACAGCGAGGCCGGCCAAGGATAGCAGGACGCCCAGAGTTAAGGGATGCCAAACTGGATGACGTAGTCTCGAAATCGGGACCGGTGGAGAGATTTTTTGCGGGAGACCAGGACCGGACACCGGTTGTAGAGCCAAAGATGACGATGATGATGATAATAATAATAATAATAATATTCAGCGCGACAGAACTTTGCGATCCAAGGCCTAGCTTCTCACGACCATTTATGTTGTGCATGCATATTTAAACACACAAATGGAAGGGACCTACAATTTAAGGCCGGATCCGAACGGCAGTAAGCAGCACGAAAAGAAATTCAATTTGAATTTTAATTATTTATACATATTCTCCTACTCTGTGAAGTTTCTTCAAATCTAAATAACTAATCATAACATCTAAGGTCTCCTGAATTATGTTCGTTATAACTAAACTCAACATTAGGCATCAGGACACTAAAATCGCGTGAACGAAAAGGCAGATGCTTGACAAATATTTTACGATAGGGATGGTACAGCATCATGAGAGACGAAGCATTCGATAGAAGACATTTTTTGCGGGATGCTAAAGGAGTGTAACGAGGATTGCAAAAAATTCTCTAACACAATAATTTAAAATCTCGCCAGCGTAATAGACATAATTTCCAGGTTAGTCTTTTATTAAATCGATTCCATGCAGCAGGATTCTCTACCGTCACTACCTTCTCGATAGACAGTTATCGATTTAGATTGATTAGTTTACGTATTTTGTTCTCACTTATGTTGACATTGCTAATTGACCATGCAATGAAACAAATTTTAATTATTTGCATACGGATTAGTTTGCGCTTCGTACGTGCCTCGTGTGTCACTGCAATTTGACCAGACGCTCTATTCTCTTTCTATTCCGTGTACACATTGCAGACTGCCCCAAATATCGTGACAGAGCAATTATCTAAATTTCAATATCTAAATCGTAGATTTGTTGATTTGTTTGTCAGCGATTCGGATTTGCTGAAATCCTTCAGTAGCCACGGACGCAACGGTCTTCCTGTTTCTGGGTTGATATGCAATGAGAAATTAACGCTGGCTGTGTTTTGAGCTGCATTTTGTCTCGACGACTCCACGCGACATTTCATTTTGTGAATAAAATGCCATTATAAATTCCAAATGTAAATGAAATGTATGCGAAGGCAAAATGCTGTGCATTTAAAAGGAAATGTAGAGATGAGTTTCATGTGTTTTTTAATACCCTTTTGCGGAATTTTTTTAAGAAATACTTTATAGTATACATTTAAAAACGAGGGGTGCCGTAGATGTTTTAGAAAATGGTATTGCTAGTGTTTTCCGCTGCAAATCTCTATGTCAGTAAAAAAGTTTAACATTTCGTGTCGATTGGTGCCGCCAAATGCTTGAAAAATTCGTTGAAGGTACGTACTTCCACAAATGTATACCAGATCGTGACAGGTGCCGAGTCATGGATATTTGCGTATGAGCCGGAAAGAAAAGGGCGATCGACTGTTTGGGTCTTCCAATTCGAAGATAAACCAACAAAAGTTGTGCGGGCTCGGAGCGTTGGGAAGCGAATGGGCGTTTTTATTCACGAAAACCGGTCATGTGGCTACTGTGGCTCTTGAAAATCAAAAGACAGTCAATTCAGCTTGGTATACGACCATATGTTTGCCTGAGGTTTTCAACTAATTGAGAGAAAACCACCCAAAACGGCGAATCATTTTGCATCACGATAATGCGAGCTCACACACATCACATCAAACAAGCGAGTATTTGAGCACTCAAACGATCGAGTTGATGGGTCATCCGCCTTACAGCCCCGACTTGGCACCCAATGCTTCTTCCTGTTCCCAACAATCAAAGATAAGATGCGTGGGCGAGGATTTTTAAATTCTCTGTATTAATTTCGCGGGCCCGTGGCTGGCTGGCGAACTGGCACACCAAATCTTGTGATCAATTTATAACCTACTTCCTTAAGCCCGATTTTATTGAAACTTTGCACACATGTGTATCTCCCATGACAACACTTTCCATTAAAATTTGGGCCACTCGGGCCCCGGGGTCGGGGTGCTCCTATACAAATATTTTACAAAATGTACCCGATGTACCTCCGATGGACAAGACTTTTTGTAAAAAAAAGTACCCGATTTTCTCACCGCTCACCGCTAGAACGCTAGAAGGAATCTTTAAATGGGTTGGTACGTTCGAAGATATATCTAATGGTAGAGCCGTGAGCACGAGCTGAGGCATGGGTATTGCGGATGGGTTGTAGAATGGACGGGATGCATAAGGATATTTCTTTTGAACACCGCTTGTGGAAAAAGCGACAAAACAAAGACAAGCTGGAAATTATCCTACGATGTTCAAGCGATTCTATTGTTTTTCGCAGTACATTTGTCACCAAAAAGGTGTTATCGCGCGGTTCTGAATTCTAGTCTAGTTGGTGTAATGTGGTCTTGAGGGCACCTGCCCAGACAATACAGTTGTATTAAAATTTAGGACGAATGTATCCCTTGTAAATAGTTATCAGGTATAAGGGAGTGAAGTAAATCTTGCACCGTTTTAGGAATTCTAACCATTTCGCAGCACTCTTAGGAATTACGACTATGTGGTCGTTCAAACGATGCTTGTTGATGGCGCACACACCGAGTATTGCGAGTTTTTCAGTTTCATTGACGCAAGATCCATTCATGGATAAAGGTTGGGTGTTTAAATTACGCTTAGACGACACAAGACAGCATTGGGTTATGGAAGCGTTGAATTCTACTTTATTGTCCCCACCATGTTATGCTGTCCAGATCAGAATTTAACGTGCTTAACATACGTTGTTGTTCAAGTTCCACTTACGATGAAAAGGGGCGTGCAGAAAGCGCAAACTTTTATGAAAAGGTAAGAGTGCTATCGTCAGTGAAAGAATGGATTTGCTTAGAAGTAGCAGATAGCAGATATCATTAATGAAAATGAGAAAGAGTTGCGAAGACAAAACAGAGCCTTGCGGAACACCGACGTTTATCCGGTGAACATTGGATTTGAAACCTGGATTGAAAGGTCAGAAAGGTAGTTACTAGTCCAATCAAGCAGGGTCTTATCAATTCCCTAGGCATTCATTTTCGACAAAAGAGCTTGATGCCAGACTCTGTCAAATGCCTTGGAAATATCGAGTGCAATAACTTTGCTGTCACCAAATTTGTGAATTGACTGGTTCCACTTTTCGGTGAGATATGCCATCAGATCATCTGTAGAACTATGCCTTCGAAAACCGTACTTCTGGTCGCCAAGTATTACACGTGATTTAAGGTATTGCATAAGATTACAATTGATCATTGCGTTTCCATGAATTTTGAAAGTATGGATGTCGGTACGATGAAAGAGATGACGGTTAACTTTTTTTAGGAACAGGCTGGATAAAGGAGGCTGTTTTCCAATTTCTTGGGAAGACTCCAGAACACCTCTTCAAAACTATAGCAGGGATACCATTAGACCCAGCAGATGTGTGAATGTTGAGATAATTTAATACTCTAGCTACTTGACGAGTTCGAAAGTAGAACAGTCCCATAGAGGATTCTATCCTTGAAAGTACATGCGGCGACAACGCGCTATCTGGTGGCGTTTAGCTAGCTGCAAAATGTGACGCAAGCAGATTGGCCTTGCATATACATAGAGCGAATGGTTGGAATGTGATTTGTGAATGAGCGTTGGCATATATGACGATGCAGTATTTTTATTTCGTTTCACGAATGGCTGAAACTTCCTTTGTGACATTGTCAATTGTCAATTTTGTATTGAAAAGAGGATTTTTACATCTTTGAAAGATACGAGTAGAAAATTAATCAGGTTTTGTAAGTTTTGAGGAATTTTTATTAAATGCAAACGACGGACGGACGATACTAAGGGATTTCTAGAGAAAACAAGAAACATCGTCAAATGGGTTGTGTAAAAGGGGGCGAATGGGTTTTGATTTCATTTGTTTTTCTTTTTATATTTCACTAAAAAAAACACAAAATGGTTTCTCCATAGAAGTTTCAATGGAAGCACTGATTTTTTGATGCTATGCGTTGTACTAATTATGCGCGACGAGCCAAAAACCCAAACCAAATTATTCTTGCTGTAAAGCGTTTATGCCGGAGTGTGTTTATGTATGCGAGTTATTGCATACACATTTATGTATTAAGCGTAAATGGATAGTTTTTGGTGAACACGCACATACTAGTAATGTCTGTACGTAAAGCGACGCAGGAGTCTACCGACCGAACCGACCAGGACGAAAGACTCGTAACACTTGGACAGTTTTAATGCCGTTCCTTGTTATTGCTGTTGTTGGTTTGATAATTTGGCATCCATACCTTAAAACCCAATATGACAGCCGTTGGTTAACCCATCCACTACTACCTACGAGTATATCGTTCCTCCTGTAAAGTTTTCTGCCAATTATTAGAACAATCAAAATTTTGCCCCCCAGTATATGGATACTCGTATAGAGTACAGTGCGTTGGTAGGGGAGGACTATGAGGCAAGTTTTTGAAGCTAAATTTGCTTTGGCTTTATGATTTCGCTGCAATTGCAATGCAGCAAAAGCAAAAGCAACAGTAACAGAAATATCAACAGCATCGGATATGACCAGCGGTGGTTGTTGTTTGTATTTCCATATTGTTGTTGAGTTGCACTTTACAGCGAGAGATACCGGCCATATAGAGCGGTATGTACGCCTCCAATTCTAGTCAGTAATTTGCGCAAATATTTGCTTTTGTTTTGTAATAGTTGGGCCATAAATTCTAAGGCTCTAAATGAGGTTGTAGTTTGTATGCTAGGGTATCAGGCAGGGAGGCAGGCAGGAAAGATGTAACTTTTTCCGTTTACTAATATGCGTGTAATCAAATAATTGCATGCATATGCTAATTAGAAGTATGAGTGCGGTTTTTACCTGGAAGAAGGGGGCGTGGCAATGGCAATTATATAAAAATGGTAATTGAAAACTTCAAAAATTTTGGTTCAATATCAAAAAATTGAAAATTTGCGGTTAATTTGTATGGGTGGTACCAGACATCATTGTTGTAAAGGATTTTTCAATAAGAACATAACAATTTTGTATTTGAACACAACACAGAATAACTGAGATATCGGACCGAAATTTATTTCAGGTGTAGTACACATGTGTTATATTTTAGGATGTAATTCGACCTCATACATATGACCACCACGAGTACGTTTGCTGCGATCGATTTTTTGGAGCCAATTTTCCACCACTCTTCTGCACATATCGGCCGGAACGTTGACCGTTTAGCATTCGATATTGTTCCTGAGTTCCTCTAACGTTGTTGTCTTGTTGGTATAAACTAACGACTTAACATAACCCTATTTTAAGAAATCCAACGGCGTTAAATCGCATGAGGGGCTGGCCATTCGACCGGACCATTTCTCGGGATACTCTTCGCTCATGAGAGCTAAGTGTCCTGCCCACCGGACCTTAAGGTCAGAATGCCTTTCGCTAAGCACCCAAGTCTCGGATCCATATGTAAGTACTGGTATGACTATTGTCTTACATACCAGCAGCTTGGATGTTATGGTTTAGTTCCTGGATTTAAAGAGTCTTGACAGACCATAGTGGGTTTTGTTGGCTTTAAACAACCGTTCGGGTATTTCTGGGTCCATGCTCTTATCGGCTGCTATAGTTGACCCGAGATAATTAAAGGATTGCACTACTTATAATTCGCAATCCACTATTTTAATTGAGATACCTTCTTCTTCTTCTTCTGCTCGCAGACGTGGCCACCATGCAGTTTGTTTTGCTCTAATTTATATGAACCCCAGATTTCGTGCCATCCACTCGATCTGAATGAAAGCTTCCTGTACAGCTCTTGGGTTTCTACCAACGATGTCAATGTCTTATGCGTAAGTCAGTATCTGAATGGACTTATAGAGGATTGTTCCTCTCGCCGTTACGTCAAAGTCTGTGATCCCTTTCTCCAACGCCAGGTTGAATAGGACGCAGCCCAATCCATCCACTTGCTGGAGCCCGCCGTGCCAGTTTATTTGGGATGCCGAATTCTCTCGTGGCTCCTCTGGCTATGCTATCATAGGTGGCATTTAAGTCTATAAAAAGATGGTGTAGTGAGTTTTGAAACTCTAGACATTTCTCCATCACTTGCCTAAGGGTGTAAATCTGTTCAGTAGTTAATTTTCCTGTTATGAAGCCACACTGGTATGGACAAATGATGACTTTAGCGCATGGGGCTATCCTGTCTTGAATGATAGAGGAGAAAATCTTATACGCGGTACTCAACAACGTTATACCACGATAATTGCTGCATGTTGTGATATCTCCTTTCTTATGTATGCACATAATGCCACTTCTGGCATCACTTCGTCCTCCCATACTTGCACTATTTGTTCATGAATTGCTTGGTGTTTTTATGGGCCTCCTAATTTAATCAGCTCCGCCGGGATACCATCTGATCGCGAGGCCTTATTATTTGAGCCGATTGATCGCACTTCTAACTTCATCCATGTGGGCGCCGTGGTTCAGGGGAAATGCGCACGGCTACTTAGCAGGAGGTTTGTAGTTCGAATACCAGTAAGTTACACCAAAAGTATTTTTCACGGTGTCCCAAAGGCGATCAGATCTTTGTCTTTGCAGTATGTGCGCAATGCGGTGTATATTGCAGAATACCGCGGACTCTTGGGTAGAACTTCCGCGCCTGGTGTGGTCCATGCTCTCTGTACTGTTTTAGTTAACGGACGAGATTGCTTCAGACTATAAAGGCGAGAAAATGCAGATACGTCGAAGTGGTCTTATGTAGTTCCACACGGGACAAATCTTCTTCTGGTCAAAAGAATAGGTTGTAAAATGGTAGTAATCCACTTTGTAGCTTCTCATGAAGTTAGAAAACGAATACGCAAACGTCAGATATCCAACAGACAGAGTAGAGGATGAAAGCCTGTGACAATTTCTCAATTTCTCAATTTCAAAATCAATTTTAGCTTTTTGCCACATTACGAGTGCACCTGAAATTAATAGACACCTAAAACGGTATTTAATCTGGCTGATTAAAACTCTCCAAGTGTTTCTACCCAAACATGGACTAGCAAAATCAACTGAAATTCAAGGATTGCGTTACGCAAATGAACTAAATTAGAGTGTTCATGTTGGATACTTCAAAGGGGTTCTCCGGCGACTATGTGGTGTGGAATAGTTTCACATCATATCGAAATAACCACCGTCGAATAACAAGCTGTTGGGAGCTTCGATTTCAATTACGTTGTTAGATAGATGAAGTCGGGTTTTCCTCTTCACACCTTTGGGCTAGCTTGAAGACTTCTCAGCTCAATCCACACTACACTACGATAACCAACATCAGAGGGAAGCACAATTATAAACTTTATGTTACTGAGTAATCTCTTCATATATCCTTCGAGAGCCTACTTTAAGTTATTCCACAATATTTGCCATTTAAACATCCACCCAAACACACTCACACTCACACATATTGGCAACCACTACACAAAAACAAAAGCATCGTCTTCATAAACGTTGTTTCTTGTTTACATCCTGATGCTTGCTGATGAGCAAATTTCTGTTCTGCGTATAGTCCTTACATGTACGAGTAGTAATCATAAACCCAATTCAATCTTACTGCATAAACAGGGAAAATTTGAATATTTGCCAGATATTCGCACAGCTTGAAGGAAGGAAGCCAACAATTAAAGTGCTTTTAATTTACACTCCTGGAACATTGAGTTATAAGTTTTGGAAACTCAAGTACAATGTTCTGTCTGCCTGGCTGCCTGGATGACTTCTTAATTAAGCAGCAGCAGCAACTTTGAGAAAATTCTAAATACTCGAACAGCGCGCATTTATTTGCAGTGCACTTAAATGTGTACCTTTAGAGAAGTTACCGAACATTGGATCTCTTCATTTTATATCCCCGTTTCCGGATCCTTGTGCCTTGTCTTGCAATTATTGTGTGTATTAGTATTTGCGGTAACTGGAAGAGCAAGCGCGTGGCGACCGACAGCCATCTCAATTGATTGGATATTAAACTAATTCCTGGATTTACTGAAACATTTGCGGTGCGCGGCGGGTAAAACTTAACTCTTAACAACTCGTTATCGATGAAAGGATGACAAGTTAAGTACACAGCAGTAGGTAGTCGCAGTTCGCCACGGATTGGCATCGCTTTATGTTTGCCCTTCCTAATTAGCAATTAATATCTTAAAAAGTTGATCCGAATCGAAACGAGAGGAGAAGATATTTTCTGTATAGGTACAGCCAATTTAATTTGATGCAAGTACTTTTGGCCTGTTGAACAGCCCGTAATTATTTGGCGTTGTTTATTTTATGGCATGGATTAGAATTACTTGTAATAAAGTTTTGGAAACTATGTTGGCCTTTAATTATCAGAGAAAGCGATGAGAACTTTTACTATTTACTCACAACTATGAAGGTGAACAAGTTTCTGATGTTAAAATTGGTTCCACGTCGTATATTTGCACGTTGTGCAGAAGAGACTAAAGTAGGATGGTATGAGTATCTACTATGTCGTAGTATGGGGTATGCTACACTCAGTACCACTTGTTTAAGGGCAAGTACATTTTTTTCAATTTTACGATACCTTTTGTGGAAATCTGGCTTTCGGAATCGCATTACAGTGCGTGTTGAGTTAGATAGGCAGTAGTCCAAGGCATCTCTTTATTATGTTTCCGCAACTATGGCAAAAGCAAAGAGATTAAGTGGAGAATAAAAAGCATAAATTTGACCTAAATCGAGGAGCAGGGACAAAGTATCAGCTTCATTAAATTGTAAGAGACCATACAAGTATCTCAAAAACCCTGAAAACTATGAAAACATCGCAAAGAACGCATGATCAAGGTAACAACGCCCCGGGAACAGCAGGCGATACATAGAATTGCTAACAATTCAAGAATCTCTATTGGTAAATCAAGAAGAATGACTTTTTACCGCCTATCCTACAATTTCCAAAATAAAGTAAATATTATTTTCTTAAACAAAAAGTACGGAGTATATCAACTATTAACTAAAAAGGTCATTCCTATATTGCAAATTTGACAATTGATATGAAAATGAAATAAAATCTTAATATATGCATAGAAAAGAGTGTCAGCCATCAGCAGAGTAGGGCGAATAACACAGAATGCTTCAGAAAAGCGTGTGGCCGTAACTATCTCTGACTAGTGGAAGTGCGATCAAACCTCTACGAGGTGGCCGCCGGTAATTTTACTCCAAATACAGGAAAATCTAAATGATTGGGCTAGTCCCTTCAAGGTAAGGTTGGCGCGAGGCCAATAACCCCGCCACTTATTCGATAGAACCAAATATGATGTTGATAGAATTACCCAACAAGGTGGTAAAAAAGAATTCTGGCCAGGACTGGACCCCAGTTGTAGAACCATATATGATGTTGAGAGGATTACCCAACAAGGTGGTAAACAAAGATTCTGGGAAAATGACCGGTTGAGAGACTTTTTGTGGGAGGCCAGGACCGGACCCCGGTTGTGGAACCAAATATGATGTTGATAGAATTTCCCAACAAGGTGATAGAAAAGGATTCTGGGAAAATGACCGGTGGAGAGACTTTTTGCGGGAGGCCAGGACCGGCTAAACGATATAAGAATTTTCTCATGGAACGTACGCTCACTGTATAGAGCTCGAGCTGCACAACAGCTAGCCGATACCCTGTCCAAATATAATGCTGACATAACAGCAATTCAGGAGATGCGGTGAACGGCGAATGGTGTCTTACAAAAATCAGAATGTGACATATATTACAGCTGTCGTGCAAGACATCATGTGCTCATAAACGTTCACGCACATACAGATGATGAAAAGAAGAATTCTTTGAATCAGTCGAACGGGAACTCCATAGCTGCCCTCAGTATGATGTAAAAATCATTCTGGGGGATATGAATGCTAAAATAGGTAGGGAGCCAGTATTCAGGCAGTACATTGGCACCCATAGCTTACACAAGAACACTAATGACAATGGACAACGAGTCATAGAGATGGTAGAAAGCAATAATATGTCGTTGCGAGTACAAGGTTTGCGCGAAAAAATATTCACAAAGCCACCTCGGTATCTTATAATGGAGCCTCTCTTAAAGGCCGGATCCGAACGGCGAATTGAGAAGCTTTCCGTGACAAGTTATTACTTTCGGAACGTTTGTAAACCATTTGCGAAAAATACTTTTTTGTGTTACTGGGATTCGAACCACGAACCTGAGCAGGCTCAGTAGCCATGTGCATTTCCACTGAGCCACGGAGCCCACTTTTTACATATACTTATTTTTATTTTTCAATTAAAGATCAATTTGTTATTGCAAAGAGTTACGAGTATGATATAATCTATATAGAATTCCATTTTTCTACATTAAGAACAGAGGTATTATACATATGCATTTATATACTAGCTAGTTGTTAACCCCGGCGTTACCCAATAGCCGCCGACCTCCACCAGCAAGACACCGTTTAGACCCACCAAAAGTTAAAATAACAGGCGTTGTCTGGCTGCCCCTCACACCCTACTGCCCCAACCAAACTGAACGCTAGCCCCATTGAAACCACCACACACCATTGAGACCCACCCCCACCTACCCGCCACTGACCCAAAACCTATACAGAAGTGAGTTATGGTCGCGAGTTCATATATAAATCCCATGGAAAATTGAATTTTTTCAGTTTTTCCTGAATTTTTCAATTTTCCAGGTTCCTATGATCTACCGCGGACTGTTACAAAACAAAAAACATGGCACATGCTTCTTCTAAATATGATCCAAAATCCACGGACTGGAATCTATATCGGGGACTTGTCCTCTCTAAAGTAGATATGCCTGTCACATCTATTAAGTCCACAGAGCACATAGATGAGGCATCATATCAACTTAATGATGTGTTGCTCTCTTCCTATCATGACAGCTGTGTCAATAAAACCAGCTTGTGTAGGTGAAACGACCAGCTGACTAAGCTTAGGAAGAAAGTAAAAAAATTCTTCAACTCTGCTAAGCGCACGACTAGTTGGGACGAATATAGGTTTGCCCTTACAGAGTACAACAACTCTGAATTAAGTGAAGTTAGTTAAGGATCAGACAAACTGTGTAGGCTTATTAAAAAAAGGTCGATGGCACCAACACGTCGGACAGTGAGGATACAATTAGAACCCCACTGCAGGTTCATTTTCCAGGTTCGTCTACTCGTGCATCATACACGTACCCGAACGCATCTGACCAAAGGGTCTGTTTTACTAGTAGGGTAAATAGTTTATTCGGTAAAATCTTAAGTCCGGATAAGATAAGGTCTTTTAAAACTTTTTATCCTCAAAACCATGGAGAGACTTATTGATGTTCATATTAGAGGCCGGTTAGAATTGTCTACTCCTCTGCACTCAGGTCAGTTTGCGTACAAAAGGCAAAAGCAAGCTGAAGGTTTCCTTCACTATCTTGTCAAGAAGATAGAAGGAACTTTTCATTCCAAGGAATTGGCCCTATGTGCCTTCCGCGATATTGAGGGTGCTTTCGATTACACCGCCTACGACTCTATTGCAATGGCAATCAGTAGCAGGGCTATCGAGATATTATTTCCTCCTCGAGAGGAGTGTCTGTGACTGCAGTTAAGGGATTTATCCAAGAAGGAGTGCTTTCTCACCTTCACAGATATTCACAGATCAGGCTTCATCGCCATTGGTAATGCGGATGATTTGGCGATTTATATTAGTGGTAAGTACTACAAGGCTATCATTAGTATCATGCAAGGTGCTTTACTACACGTTTTAGAATGGTGCAGCAGAGAAGGAATATCCATTAATTCTTGCAAAACCGTTCTAGTGCCTTTCACTGGTCGATTTGGGACCTATCATCATCAAGGGCACCATGATAGATTATTCCAGTGAGGTTAAATATCCCGGTGTCATCATTGATAAACGGCTGAACTGGAATTCTCATATCAAGGCCGCCATCAAACGTGCCACTAGGGCCAGTAGACGGCACTACGGCAGAATTTGGGGTCTAGATCGTAAAATAGTACATTGGATGTACACAATGATGGTGAGACCTGTTATCACGTACGCGGCCATCGTTTGGTAGCCGAAAGTTCTTTAACGGACAACGGCAACTAAACTTCAAAGAGCTTTACTGGTCATCTGGAGCGTCCCATTAGGATGGACTTAGTAGTTTTTCAATTTCTTTATTGTTTGTCTGTTTGTCTGTGGCGGAATCTTGCGATCAATTTTCAACCCACTTCCCAAAGCACGATTTTATTGAAACTTTGCACACATGTGTATTTCCGGTGACAACGTTTTTTAATAAAAATTGGCATTGATCGTGCCTCGGGGTTCGGGGGCTCCTATTCCTATATAGTTTTTTTTTTAATTTACCCAATTTTCATCTCCCAGTATTTATATGAAAAATGTTATGGGTTGTTTTTTTTTTCTTTCTAAATTTACTTCAGAGCCTTTTACTTATATTATTTTAAGGTGTCACATGCAGGTTGGGGAAGAGAAGCAGCTTACGTGACAATTTCTTTCACATTTACTGGCGATAAGTACCACATTCGTACATAAAAATGTGTATCGCCAATCGAAAGGGTTGAATACTTTTGTGGTACCTATACATACTCATGTAAGAGTACTTCTCTGTTAAGAGTTACCAACATTAACTAAAGCTAAAGCCCTATAAATCCGTTACACTTTTCAAACGCACGTTTTTATGTTACAGTTAAGGCATAAAAAACTATAGATATATGTCAAACGCTGGCACCTAAATATTCAAGGCAAAGTGCCAAGCGCCAAGCACTCGAACTCTTGTGCGCTTACGAGTATACTCACGAGTGCACCTTGAACACTCTATGCCGCAAAAGAAACAAAATGGTTAAACTAAATATTTTGTTGTGTTTGTGTATGTGTGAGATATATACGTATGTGCGTGTATTTCACCTACATTGCGTATAACACCAACGTAGGCGGTAACTGAGTAATGGAACTTATTCCATTCTGACCTGAATTTATAAGCCACGAAAACCGCCATCGTTGTTTTGTGTAGGTGTACGTACGTTGCATATACATATGTGTTGGTGTGATATTTTCTATGTATTGTGTTATAATGGAAAAGATTTTCAGAAACTTTTTACCTTGTGTGGCTTTTGCTTTTCCCGTCTTGTGAACTCAATTGGGTGAATTATGAATTTATGACTTGGCATGGTTAGGCGCGGCTTTATGTTAACATAGGGTGGGTTGAACTGCGATTGACTTCGATTACAATATACAGTAATTCGATTAATTTCAGATTTAATTGCAGAACAGTAAAATATTTTTCTATCGAAGGCATCAGGTGAAGAGCCTTTTCTGAATGTGAATTCTGTCGAACAATGCTTCCCTTCTGGACCGCCTGTACCAAAAAGAACCAAGTGTAACTCATCCCGCACGAATACAGTGAAAATTTGGCAGAAACTTAAAGCACATATCAGAAACTCCTTTATGAGTTTTTGTGTTTCTGTGTGCACGCCCAACTAGGCTTCTGTGCTGATTTCACAAATTCAGTTGATAAAGGTCGGCTGTGGAATCGGTACCTGCTCCTAGTAGCACATTCAGCCGTGCATTCTCACACGTTTAATGGCAAATCAATAGTTCGAAACTCGCACTAGTTCCGGGGATAAAGTTAGAGCGCAGTGAAGTGACTGCGTTCGTTATATATGCACGAGCGGAACGATATCGGAATAAAGTTTCCATAAAAAATTTCTAAACAACCGAATATCGTGCAAATCATGCAGAACTGGAGCAGAAGACTACACTCGGCATCGCTAACCATGCCACATTGATCGAATTTGAGTTTAAGGTTACTGCTGGCCACATTCTGCAACGGTTTAGGTATATCGAATACTTTAGATCCATGCAGAAGCTAGTCCGTTGCGGCATTTTGCAATTTGTTGAAGAAAGTAATGAAAGCACCAACAGTTTTTTCTCTCTCAAAGTTGTAAAGACCTTCAAATGTTTACTTTAAATACTTTATTGATATGTGAAAAAGACAGACTGTTGTCCAAGTACCAGTACTACTTGCGGTGCTTAGCTAAAAGAAGAGTAGCTTAACCACGTTTGGAGGAAAAAATATTACAGAAGGATTAGCTAAGTTTTTTGAGAAAACAACGAGATGTTGATATCGAGCAAAGCAAGTTAAGCTTAAGACAGGATCTAATAAACAGGAACAGATTAGTTAATTATTTATTGGGGGATTGTTTCAATGGGAAACGACAATGAAACAGACTAAACCTTTGGCATAGAAATAATGAACAAAACATTAGATAGTGGATGCGAAATTAAATGACATCGATTTTATATCGGGACTATAACAATTCTTCTATTATAAGAAATAAGGATTAACCAGTAAACCAGTAATTGGTAATTACGCTTTGATTGTCTTTCTTAAAAAGAAGTCAAAAAAGTACTTTACATCATTACCATATTTGGGTCAACAACTTAGATCCGATACGGGTCTGCCGCAATTGTATTTATAGTCTCAAATACGAGGCCAACAATTGTCTGTAAGACTTTCCTCTCGAGGGAGCCTAGGAGATCAGAGTAGTTTTTGCTAACCCATATGGAAGTACTGGTAAATATAACGATTGTCTTATACACCAGCAGCTTTAATTTTATGGTGATTTTATTTTAGCTACCGTAAGCGTATTTCTGGTTCCATGCTGTTATCGGCTTTCCAATTGATTGCAATATTACGAATTCACACAACGCCGTCTTAGTTAATAGACAAATGTTGTATCTTTTGCTCGCATACGTGTCCATCACAGCGGTGATACGATCCATTCCTACCTATGGTTCGTTAGTCTAGTGGCCGGCGATTAACAAAGAGTACAATGTCACCAAGCTAGGTAGATTACAAAGATCAGCAATGGTTGGGATAACTGGTGCACTAAGGTCTTGACCTACCGATGCTCTCAATACAATTTTACACATATTACCCCCCGATCTATTTATTAAATACGTTGCGATGTGCAACACTGTCCGTCTCAGAGAATCTGGGTGGTTTGTTGGCAAACTGTACGTGCACTGCAATTTATTGGAGTTGCTACCAAAGAATATATATATAATAATAATAAATATAATACCATCCTAAACTGACTACTGCATTCCTAAATTGAACTTCAATCCCAGTTTTGTCGTTGATTTTCCGACTAGAGAAAGTTGGAAGACCAAAGGAGTTTTGGGGCTTTTTGACGTGACTCTATTCACCGACGGGTCCAAGTTGAGTAATGGAATCGGCGCAGGAGTCTTCTCAGAAAAGCGTAACTTTTCAAGGTCCTACAAGCTACATGAATCTGCTAGCATCTTCCAAGCGGCGATATTAGCTATAACAGAGGCATGCATGGCCCTATCTCATAATACCGCAATAGCGGCCAAGGTCGGCAGCCAGTCAATCTGCCATTAAAACCATTATTGCCACGAGCAACAATTCTTAGTTCGTCAGGCAGTGGCAGGCGCAGTGCACCATTGTTATAAAATGGTATACTTGAGTGAAAAAATCACCGATTTTGCTTCTATAAGCCAATGCATAGATCTGACCCTAGTTTTGGTGCCGGGGCACAGCGACAATGACGCCAATGAAAAAGTGGACGTACTGGCAAAGTAGGGCGTGACACTGGACATGGACTGCGCTGAGACAGTCTGCTGTCCTTTGAGCTCCGTTAGGGAAAGTATTATTTCCTTCTTTACCACCGAATCACAGCTAAGGTGAAGTAATTTGACCAATTGTACCACGTCGAGAGCGTTGTGGCCTTCCTAGAATAAAAACAAATCCACCGAGCTGATCTCAAGATCTCGGAAATATATTTCCAGAGCCGTGGCTGTTATCACTGGCCACTGGCCGGTGAGTAGCCACACTGCCAAACTGAAAATTCCGAACAATACTTTTTGCAGAAGGTGCAGGGATGTCAATGAGAGGGAAACTCTCATCCATTATCTCTGCAACTGTCCAGCCCTGGCTCCATAAATTGAAAAACCCCTTCTTTGTCAACCTGAGGGAGCTGTTGGAGTGCTGGATCACCGATCTGATCTTGTACCTAAACGCTACAGCTTGGCTATACCATTCCATTGTACCTATTGTGAAGGGATGCCAATATAAACCACACAACTAATACAAAGAAATCCTCGCAATGCCTTTTGCATACGAACCACATAATAAATACAAATAATTATAAAGCAACGAGGCGCGATCAGCGGACGTTTGTTTATGACATTAATGCTTATTTAGCATAATAGATAAGCGATCACTGATCGTTAAACGCTATCTATCATTTACCCTCACAACGCATTGCGCTGATTGAGGATGCAATAAAAGTACGGATATATAAATTAGGTCATTTGTTAATGGTAATGAATATGTCACACCAGCAAATAGGCAAACGACCGAAAGCTCATAGTATGCGGACTATTGCCCAAAGTACTAATGCAAAAATGCTGACAAGGCACAATACAATGTGGGGTATTGGTTGGAAGCGATACAGACTTGTGTACATTGGTAGATATTAGTGTTGTAGTATTTTTATGTATTAATAGGTATTCGCATTGTATTATTCATATGTATTAGAGTCTTCGGACTATAAATAAGAATCCGATTTCAGAATAAAGTGGACTACGATCTCGGCAGTTGAACTGAACGTTTCTTTAGTTTTATTAGGCTTGCGAGCCTTAGGCACAGGAACATTATTTCAGCTCTTAAAGAAATATAGGAATTCCATCTTGGGTACAGGAAACTGCCAAAGGTTTAAGTCGGAGGCGTAATAGCCAGGACTAGTGGAGGTCCAATAAACATCATCAGTACACGTTGTGTCCATTTTTTAAAGCATATCCATTGCTACGGAGCTAGCCTTTTACACTACAACGTCATAAGGTCTCCCGAAGTCTGTGGTTACAAAACGGCGCACTTGAGGTCCTCGCTAAGGCAGCGCGGACCACCACCCTACCTATCTACCTACCTACCTGAAGCGACTCGAAAAGAAGATATCGAATTAGTTAGAATTAGACTTGCAGCGGAAATCATGATATGAATCATGAATTAGTATTCCGTAAAATTATATATATATGTATATATAATTACGGGCGAAGTTATTGGTTTCGCTACTAAGCCTGATCATTTAGCTTTTATTTTTTTTTTTGGGGTGGGGGGAGGAAATTACAGGCGGCCACCACGAAATGGTTTGAATGTGTTCCGACCAGTCATATCCCCCCTATTCTGCTGGTGGCTGACCACTATCTCTTCATTGAACTTTCTTATTGTATATTATACGAATCCCTTTTAGACATTTTTACTGCCCCATAGTTCACAATACTTAACTTTTTTATGTTTATTGACCCTTTCTGGTTGTTTGGAATTCATTATTTTTTCTAAAAAAATTTCTAATGACAAAAAAATGCATTCAGATATAGGTATAAAGGTACATAGCAATGTAAAGTTCATTCTTACTTGGAAAAAGCATTTTCTCAAAGGAAATCCGATTGGAAATTTCCCCAAAAGGCGACCATCACCAGAAACCATCAAATATATTAAATCCATTCGAAATGTTATCGAACCCATATAAGGGGAAGCTTGAAGTCGATTCGATTTTATGGCACACCACTCGAGGGACAGTCAAACAGACCGGAATACAGACAGATTCAGAGGGGGGCAACCGCCACCAACACCAGCATCAGTGCCGGCAAGGAAGAAGAGGGAATGCACATTATTATCATCAAAGGTAAGTGCTCTGAGTGTGAGTGCCACTGTGCACCTGGGCATACCAATATGACATTTCACCATTTCGCCGGGCTTCATCACGAACCGAACCAGTCCTTCGATAATGTTCATTGATAGCACGTCAGTTGCCAGATGCCGGTTGCTTGTACAGCAGTAAGCCGCCGTTCTTGCAGGATACAATGCCGCAATAAAACTGACACTAAAGTGCGCATTGTTATTCGGATATGCGTAATGATTGTGTACACGAAAACTTTTATTGAACCAATTATCCTTATCGCATCGTTTTCGCTTTGAGTCGTCGTCGTCGTCGTCGTTTTACGATTTTGTTGGCACAAGGACCAAAAATTCGACAAATTATGTTCTTTAACTTTTTTTTTTATCCATACGTACGTGTATGTATTTTATAGAAAAACATACACAAGTACATGAGATGCAATTGCATTTTTGCGAGCGTTTAACCGATCGCACTATCCCACATTTGTTGGGCACATTTGTTGTGAAGTGATTATGGAGGGAAAAAGTGCAAGGATTTTTTCGGAGTTTATTTGTGTTTTCTATAAATTGAAATAAATATTTGCTATTTGTTCAAAATTTGTACTTACTTGCACCTCCAAATGAGAAATCTCCTTCAGGTATGCATTTGAGTAAGAAGCAAAGAAAAATTCAATTTAATTACTTGAACAAGGATATATATAATATGTGATATGACGTATCAAAAAAAACCAAAACGAAATAATCCCTTGAATTCAACAGAAAAAAACTAAACGGAAAAAGAACTAAAGTATCATCCAAGCAAAAATAAACGAACAACTAAACGGAGGCGCTAAAATAATGATTTCCGCTTGAAAGTGCACTCTGCGCCACCAACAGTCGGAAATATAGATACAAAAAAATTGGCAAAAATAAAAAAACGAACTACCCCTACACTAAAATTAATAAATAAATTATATATTTTATCTGGATCATCGTGCCAATATCCAAAAGTGCAACGTTGTATACCACCACAAATACCGCAATCGAAATCCAAATCCAATTTTAGATTTTCGTTTAGCACATGCAGGCGCGTGGTGTGGAAGGAATTCGCACAATCATTATAATTGCGGACGTGTGTGCGCATCGTTAGTGAAAAGGCAGTAGGAAGTAGGAATTGGGAATTGTGAGAGAGAATTCCAATATCATCGAGGTGGTCAGGAGGAAGCATTAAGAAGAAGATAAAGAAGAAGAGAAGAAAAAGAAATCGAATTTTTTTAATTTTTTATGTAAAACAATATAATTTAAAATATAATTTGATGACATTTATAATATAGTACAGTGCACTCGCGATAACTTAAGCAAATTCACAAAATTATAATTGTTATTAGTCGAAAGGGCGTATCTTTTACTTAATTGGGCGAGTATATATATTTTTTTGTAGCCTAAGTGGCTGATAATAATATTCGGCGCGACAGACCATTGCGGTCCAAGGCCTAGCTTCTCGCAACAATTTGTTTTGAGCCTGTATATTTTTGCACACAAATGGAGGGGACCTACAATTTAATGCCGGATCCGTACGGCGAATTGAGAAGCTTTCCGTGACAAGTTATTACTCTCGGACGTTTGTCAGACTTTCGCGAAAGGTGGGACACTGTGAAAATACTTTTTGGTGTTACTGGGATTCGAACCACAAACCTCCTGCTCAGAAGCCACACTGAGCAACGGCGCCCTGATACTGCGACCTAAAAAGTTCTATTGTATCATAGGTTGTAGCTAATGAAAGAGACTTATTACCTCTCTAATAAAGGATAGTATGTCCTTAGTGGCACAGTTTGGCAGATCTGCGACGAACATATTGCCATATGGAAAATAACCAGATCAATGCGGGACAATCACAGAGAATGTGCACGGATGATTTATCATCCTCCGAGCAGAGCCTACATTCCGTGTCTGAGCCTAGACTAATTTTGCTAAGGTGATATCGCAAGCCACAGTGACCTGTGAGAAATCTCACCAGCTTTCAGATGCTATCATTATCTAGATCAAGGATTTCCATACAGGAAAAGTGCCTGATTACTCGTTTGGATTGTCTAAGCCCTGGGATATTATCCCAATGGGCCAGACGAAGTTTACCTTTACACTTATTAGTAATCGCTGTTGACACCACAGTAAGGTTCGGTCCTAAGAATGCAGATTCTGATCCAGCACTGGTTAGTTCATCTGCATATTCGTTGCCTGCAATCCCTTGGTGACGGGGGACCCAACAGAACTTAACCCTGTTATGTCTTGCTAAGGATTGCAGTGCATCGTTGCAGCATTTTACTGATTAATAGTCCATTATGTTGGACGATAACGTATTCAGTGCTGCTTGACTGTCTGAAAATATATAAATCGTAGCGCCGATAATACTCTTACTAAGGTTAATCCTAGCGCAGACCTCAATGACATAGAGTTCCGCCTAGAAAACCATGGGAATCATACACATTGGTATCGAGACTTTGGTGTTGCTCTTCTCCAGATTCCATCTTCGATACGTCTGTGTGCAAGATCACACCTTTAGCGTCCAGTGCTGGAACACCATTAGGTCCAATATCGTTACCTTAAATAACCTGCCGAAGCAGTACTCTCTGGCCATGGTGTCGGGGATAGTGCAAAAAATGCCTGTTTCGCGAATTGAGTCAAGAATTTTCAGTAGTCACCAGCGTTTAAATCCATATTCTAGTTTCAGCTTAATAGCGTATCTTCATGATGAAGAAGGTGCGCATGTCACCCGTTATACCTAGAAAGGCAATTCTTTGTAACTTCAATGGCGATTTAGCCTGATCTATGAAGATCGGCTAGAAGGTTGTCTATGACAAGTGACCACAGAAGGGGAGAAAGGACACCATCTTGCGGACAGCTGCAGTCTCCGACACAGACCCTTCCCCTGTGGAGGAAGTGACAACTAGACTTTCAAGCATAGTCTTAATCCATTGGTTGGTGGAGTCCTTGATACCTCTGCTACTGATTGCTCTTGCTATTGAGTCGTGGCCAGAGTTATCGAACGCAACCTCAATGTCAAGGAAAGCACACAGAGCTATACTTTTGGAACGAAAAGTTCCATCTATCTTTTTAACTAGATAGTGAATGGCACACTTTTACCTTTTCTGTAAGAAAACTGACTTGAATGTAAAGGGCTAGAAGTATCTATATTAGATTCAATATAACGCCCAATGACATTCATATAAGCAATCACCGCGTCTTAATAAAGACGCCGGCTGTAGAGCTTATAGGCAACGATACTGTGGATAAATTAGTGAGGGCTCCTGTTTTTCATTTTTTTTGCGATTACTGGACAACTGCCATTGATAGAATTTGCTTTTGGCATAAATAATATCATCAAATAAACTCACTGAGTAAGACTAATTAAGTTATATTCCTATAAGGAAAGCAGTCATCTTGTTCAGCAGGGAATAAACTTTCTTAAAAACCATTGGCCCAGTGATACCATGTCCATAGGTTGAACTTGTCTTTAAACACAGAGTTCAATTTCTCTTAATACAAGAGAAGATTCTATATTTATGCCCGGCTAAGATGACCAGTCTTTTGGGGAGTTGTGGAAGTCGAACACTAGTGATTCACCATCATAAGAGATATGGGAGTTTCAAAGTAGATGGTAGGTCCATTCGTGGCCTTCCGCATAAAGAGTCACCACTGGTTCCGATGTTAACGAGTTTGACATCCCTCTTCTCTGGCCGTTTTGCAGACATTACGACATCACAGCGTAGTCTTGGCCTTCCTCACTAAAATGCCTCATAAATTCCGCCGGAAAAGACTTTCCGAGCTTATTCGCTCAAGTAAGCAAGGTGTCCACCCACCAGAGCTTACTGAACTTGATCTTGTATATCGGATTATCATAGTCTCCGGAATCGTCCCATAACATCATATTGGAGAGAATTCTTTGAAGTGAGATAAAAATATCACTGATAGTCTCTAGAAAAATATCTTCGGACGCGGTTGGTCCCATTAGCATTGACGGGTTTTGGAGGAAAAGATCTCTTGTATACTTTGTTGGCTTTAAGCAACGTTATGACCTTGAAACAAATGATCTCTTTAGATCACTTTTTAGCACTTAACCGTAATGGAAAAAAAATTAAAAAATGCTCTTCCAACTTTCATTGAAAGTTTGAACAAGACATGAAATATTGCTGCCAGCTCAGTAATTATTCTTAAAAAAACAGAAAGAAGAACGCAAGACTTTTCCAATTTCTTCCATGTTCCACCAAAATATCGTCGCTCTCATTTTGATTCTTATTAAATTTCTTATTTTAATTCTGATTTTCTGATTATCTGATTTTCTGATTTTCTGATTTTCTGATTTTCTGATTTTTTGATTTTCTGATTTTCTGATTTTCTGATTTTCTGATTTTCTGATTTTCTGATTTTCTGATTTTCTGATTTTCTGATTTTCTGATTTTCTAATTTTGTAATTTTTTTTCTGATTTTCTGGTTTTCCGATTTTCTGATTTTCTGTTTTTTTTGATTTTCTGATTTTCTAATTTTCGGATTTTCTGTTTTTTTGATTTTCTGATTTTCTTATTTTCTAATTTTCTTTCTGATTTTCCGATTTTCTGATTTTCTGATTTTCTGATTTTCTGTTTTTTTGATTTTCTGATTTTCTGGTTTTCTGATTTTCTGATTTTCTAATTTTATGATTTTCTGATTTTCTGATTTTTTAATTTTCTAATTTTCTTTCTGATTTTCTGATTTTCTGACTATCTGGTTATCTGATTTTCTGATTCTGAAGCTTCAAGCTGTGACCAACACTAAAACAATTTCTATAACAAACGAAACTTGTCAAAGTCCTTTTATGTGAACTTTTGTGTAAAAATTTTATTTTCACTTTTCTTCGAGTTTCTCTGCAAACCAAACGGTGGGGGAGGGAGATTGCTTCGTTTTATTTGTGTGTACCTAATTTCTTTAAGTGCACTTAAAACTTTGATGTCATTAAATGGAGTAGTAGCGAAGTGAAACAACCAGTAATGGAGCACCAGAAAAGCTCTTTTTTACTTTTGGATGCATTAGAAACACCTGATGTTCTGATGTTGCTGCTGTCTAACGTGTGGATAAATCATTTAAAAGACATCAAAACACACACACACACACACACACACTCACAGAAATAAACAAGCAATCTACGAGATACTTACTTGTCTCACCGGTGGTACAAGTCGCCGGAACCGATGGCGGTCCTCGTCCAATATTGTTCACAGCGATCACATAAAATTCATATTCCGTGTAAGGACTGAGAGCTCGTACCACATAGAACATTGTTATGATTCCACTGATTTCACTGAATGCCTGAGGAAAAAAGACAACAACAAAATTAAGCAAAACAGAATTAAAATTAAAATTAAAACTAAAATTTATCTCTCGCCTCCAAAACGGAGAAAAACTAATTACGAAAAGAAAAATTTGTCGGAATAGTTTTTGTGTCGGTTCCTCTTGCTTTCTTCCCTTCATCCCTCCCCCCCCCCCCTTACCTGATTAGCATTTTTCGGTTTGTACTGTATAACATAGTATTGCAAATCCTCTGGCCCCTTGTAGGACCATTCCAGGCGGACAGATGTTGCAGTCACTTCGGAGATTTGAACATCTGTCGGTGCGGTTGGTAGAGCTGTTTTTTGGTTGGCCAATTAGGTTGTTCCAAAATGAGCGGGAGGAAGCGGAAGTGGTGTGTTCATCATGGAGGTAGAAATTAAAAATCAAAAGAAAAGCAGAAGCAGAAAAATTTAGTCGTCGGTATATAAATGGAATTTGCATTTTAATGGCAGTCAAGCAGGAGAACAGCAAGCAAGCGTTCATCCTTCCTTCCTGCCAGTCATCATTCTTTCGTCGCACTCCATACTTACATTGTACTTTAACAATGGAGATGGCTTCAATTTGTCCCAGCGAGGATGCAGCTATGCATGTGTAATTTGCACTTTGTTGTATGTTCGTCAACTGAAGGATGTTTCGTCCGATTGGAATTTCATTTTCTGGTGTTAAGTCTTGAGCTCCTGTTGGCGAGGATAAGCAAAACAAACAAAAAAGAAGGAAGAACGCGTTAGGTACTCGTACTTATTTCTCTGATTTTTCGTATTTTTGCTATCCATCTTAAGTCTTCTTTTGGGATTTTTCGTGCGCATAGCACCTACCTTTCATCCATTTGACGTGAGGCATTGGCGAACCGACAGCTGTGCAGGATAAATTCAAATTTGCCCCCAGCATTACTTCGTTCATTTGCTCTGGCGGCCGGGAGAATGTCGGCGGGACACGTCGAACTTTCACATATAGATTCGTCGCTTTGGAGTGTTCAGTGCCGACAGAATTCTCGGCGACACATTCGTATTTGCCTTGATCTTCTTCGCGGCTATTCTCTATTTGGAGTCCTCCTGCGGGAAAAAGGAGAAGAGAAAATGTTAAAATGACGTAAATTAATTAAGCAAAGTGCTGAATTTATTCCCACGTTTCTTTTATCTTCAGGCTTAACTTTAGCGAAGTGAAATGGAGTGATATCACGTGAGCCAAATGCACCTTCACTCCTGCGATATCACAGATAGAAAAAAAACCCTCCAACAATTAATGATGTCCGCACTCTACTATCAAGCGATACAAATGGAATTGTTCTACTGATTGCGGTGATGCATCAAATCTTGATATTCCGCGTGCTGGCGTAAGGACCCGGGAACCACCGGAGCACCAGAAACAAAGCGATTTGATGTGACCCAACACACAATGCGACATTAGTTTATCGTGCTTTAGAGCGATATCCTGGACAATTCTAATAAATTAAATATCAACGAAACAGAGCAGACAAATGGCCAGAAAAAAAGGAATACCCAACCACCACAATAATCGCACGGAAAAAAATACTTTAGAGTATGAACCAAAAAAAAAAAACCCCCGAGTTTAGATCTATGATTGCAGGGCTAACAGAGAGTATGCAAAATACCAACACACAGTACACCGCCATTTAATATTCTCGATACAAATGTACTTCAAATGTAGAGACGACCTCTCGTCCTTACGTCCTTTGGCCACGAATAATGGCCAAAAACATGCGATATTGTTACGTGTGAAATGTGAAATACTGAAATGTGTTGGAGTATGTGGGTGTGGAGGTGTGGTGTCTCGTCGTCCGCCATATTTAGCGGACTAAAGTGAACTAAATTGGACAGAAACAGGAAGAAGCAGCAGCAGCAGGCGGCGGCGGCGGCGGCACCTGCTATGCGACATGATATCACGCCATCATGCAGCGGAGCATATCCATACATATAAACAAGGATTCACCATTAAAATAATTTAGCACTGTCAATGGACTATTAATTTTTTATGGGGCCATTTATCCATCTTAACGGTATGAGTATGTGTACAGAACTTTGGTATATCTCTGCCCTTTGTACGCTCGGGCGGTAGTGTTCGGTCATATATCCTTTATGTTACATTATCCTGACGGTGAATATTTTTATTTTTAATTTCATTCTTCACTACCTTGAAAGCTTTAATGGTAAGTTTTGTCACAACTTTTGTATTACAAAAAATGGGCATGACACAATGGTTGGTATTGTGAATCAGGCGCAGGGACATAAGTACCAAAGAAAAAAATGGGGACTTATGTCCCACTGTCCCCGGGACATAAGTTCCAAAGGAAGTCAAATCGAAAAAGGGACTTATGTCCCTCCCTAAAAAAAATGTTGGGACTTATGTCCCAACTAACATGTTTTTTTGGCGCAGGGACATAAGTCCCAAAAGAAAAAATTGGGACTTATATCCCACTGTTCCCGGGACATAAGTTCCAAAAAAAGTCAAATCGAATAAGGGACTTATGTCCCACCCTATTCGGACATAACTCCCAAAAAAATATGTTGGGACTTATGTCACATAACATATTTTCTTTTATAAGGACTCATTTTATGTAATGTAATGAAAATCTACCAATTTTTTTTTAATTATTATCTCTCCGAAAATTTGGGACTTATGTCCAATTTTCGACAAACAATTTTTACACTTATGCCCCGATCGGTTGCGACATAAGTCTCTAATTCGATTTGGGACTTATGTCCCATTTAATTGGGTCATAAGTCCCAAAAGTAAAGTATATTGGTATATTTGCCACTATTAAGACAAGGGTGGCGAAAAAAGGATTTAATGTTAATGAGGGCAAGCGAAAGTATTTGACGTTACCAAGACGAAAATTTGAGCGTCAAATTTGGTAATACACCCAGTGTGTGTAAATAAATTAAATAACATTATGCGACACAGCCAATGCAGCGTTCGCACAAGCGATGTACGGAGGTGGCAAAATGTCGAATGGAAAATTTCCAAAAGATGAAAAGATGCACAGGCGAAGGAGAAAACAACACCAAGACGAGAGAACTGAACAAAGCTGCAAGGATCAGCAAGAGAAAAAATAGATAAAAAGGGAGACGCAAGAAGAAATGCTCTCTTTTCCTTGGTATCAGTGACATGGTTCACATCGGCTGCATCGACACAGCGGCGGCAAGAACACAAGTGAACATTGCACGCGGAAAATAACAAGTAAACGTTGAACGACAAACTCACAACAAAAACAACGACGGCGCAATTTTGGAGACGGAATATTGAACAAGAAACGTTGATCGGCGCGACAATCAGGTGAGCCCCATCTATCTATTGTGACAGTCTAGTATCCCCTTCCTTGATTTCGATTCATCTCGAAATCCGGAAAAATTCGATAGGGTAAGATTGTTAGGTGTAGAGACCTTTCGACCTTCAGAACTCTGACGGGCTAATGGTACTCCGTCCCGAAGCTCGAACTCTTGCAGGACTCAGCTTTCATTCAGTAGCAATTGAGAAGTGAACGGTCTACTGCTTCCGGCTGACTTCAGTTTAGAATCCCGTTTCTTGATTTTGAGACTCTGACGGACCTTATAGGACTCCATCTCGAAATCCGGAAACATCGATAGGGTAAGCTTTTCCTTGTTAGGTGTAGCTTTAATTCAGTAGCGAGTGAGAAGTGAAAGGTCTACTGCTTCCGGCTGACTCCAGTTAAGAATCCCCTCTCTTGATTTCGAGACTATGATGGACCTTATTGGACTCTATCTCGAAATTTCGGAAATCTTGGTACGGCGAACTCTCCCTTATTAGACTGAGTGACCTTTCGACTCTGGCGGGCCTTATCAGACTACATCCTGAAGTTCGAACTCTTGCAGGCCCAACTTCCATTCAGTAGGTAGTCAGTAGGGAAAGATCTGCCACTTCCGGCTGAAGCCAGTAGGTCAGATACCCCAATACACTTACATTAGTGACGAATAACGGCTGAGAAAACCTGGACTGATAGCAACAAATCAGGCAGAAGCAGAAATCTAATGTAATCAAATTTAAACAGTTGCTGGAAGTCAGATAAATAAATATTTTTGTAACGAAACCTATTGCGTTTTAATAACCAAACGACCCTGGACGTCGGCGAGCGTTTTGCGGGAAAGCACCTCGTTACAAGACAGCTATATCCTTGAAGTAGTTAGAGACTTTGTCAACCAAGGCTTCATTATCACATCTGACAACATAACCAGCTTGGAAATCAAGCGAAGTATCACTTTTGCCAATCACTAAGGAGGCAATTGCTTACTTCCGGAGCACTAAGAGTACTTACTATAACACCTTAATGATTCCATCCCAATACAATGATATTAGCTTAGAGATCAAACTGGTTGTGCGTGCCTTTATCGTTTGTTAGGCCTGGTACTACAGACGAATCCGGTTCGATTAACTGTCAAGTTGTTCGTCTTTAAGAAAGACGTCACCTTGTTCCTAAAGAGCCGAATTTTTCAATAGAGGTTTCAAGAATATGTCGTTGTTTGTAATATTTTCTTGATTAACGCGTTTTGTAGTTTTCCTTGACCATGATATTTTTATTGATATTTCGAAAGCATTCGATACTGTAAACCATAAGTTGTTATTATCTGAATTGTCACACTTTGGTGTTAGAGGAGTATCATTAAATCGAATTAAATCATACCTGTTGAACAGATTGCAAATTGTATGTACATATAAGCGAAGTCTTGAGTAACGAACAAAGGGTAAATGTAGGAGTTCCCCAGGGGTCGGTTCTTGGACCTCTATTTTTTTTAATTAACTGTAACTCTAATTTTATGGGATTAATTTATTCGAGCTTAAAGATAGATGGCGTAAAAGCATTGACTCTGCTATGTAATAAGTCAGTGTGTGATCATTTTTGCGTTTTAATTGATGTTGTGAATTCATTCAAGAACCTAGGTATGAATTTGGATTCGCAGGAGTCCACTATACAATTATTTCCGTAATCTTTTTATTATGTATTACTAACTGACCCGACAGACGTTGTGCTGTCCAACTTTCAATAAATTTGTTTGTGATCTTTTTGTGAATTTGTGAAAATTTGAATTAAGGGGTCCTCTAAGTGGTCTTTTGAGTGTCTTGTGAGGGCCTTTTGGGGATCTTTTGGTAAGTCTTTTGAAGTTTTTTTGTGGATCCTCTGGGGATCATTTGAGGATCTTTTTGGGATTTTTAAAGATTCTTTAATGATTCTTTTGTTGGCCTTTTGGGGGTCTTTGGGGGTTTTTGAAGTCGTCTGGGGATCTTCTGGGAGTCTTTTGAGGATCTTTTGGGAGTATTTTGTGATTCCTTTGAAGGTCTTTCGGAGGTATTTTTATGATTCTTTTGGGGGTTTTGGGGAGTTTTTAAAGGGTCTTTTGGGGAGTCTTTTGTGGGTACTTTGAGGTCTTTTGGGGATCTTCTGAGGGTATTTTGGTGAGTCTTTTGAAATCGTCTGTGGGTTTTTTGAGGGTCTTTTGAGGGTCTTTTGGGAAGTCTTTTGAGGATCTTTTGAAGATATTTGGGGCCATTTGGGGGTCTTTAGAGGAAAAAAATAATTTTTACACGCCCATAGACGAAAGTGACTGTTTCATAGACTATAACCCAGCTTCGAAAGTAGCCATTATATACACAAGTGAGTTAACATATAAAATACATTTGTTATTTACTGCAGTCACAGCGGACACACAATCCCTTAATTAATTATAGCATCTGAAAAAGAATTTTCACATGCCGATAGACGAGAGTGACTGTTTCATACACTATAACCTAGCTTCGAAAGTAGCCGTTATGCACACTAGTGAGTTATCAAATAAAATACTTTAGTTATTTACTGCAGGATCCATACAAAAATCCATACAAAAGTTCATACAAAAATCCTATGAAAGACGCTTGTCATGTGATACAATAGAAATCGCGAACCCAGAACGGAAAAAGAGCGGGTGGACCCAGACACACATGACGCAGAGCTGTCGAAGAGGAAACCGCACACTATAACGCGTAGGCCTTGTTTGGGGCCCTGAGAATCACAAGCGGATATATGATCTATGTAGGTAAGTAATCATTCCATCACCTAAGTAAGTAAATAAATCAAATTGGATAGATATACGAGTAGAAAGTAATGGTAGAGTTTCGAGAAGAAATGCAAAATAAATGTCATATGAATAACATAGGATCTATATTGAAACACCTTTATGCCTTTATTCAAATTTAAAAAGCCTCAGTTCAATGGAATATGTGACAAGAATGCTTATTTACTTTTTATTTGTTTCGTGTGACCGGAATAACGAAGATATTCTCATGATTCCAAAAAAAAACTTTAAATTAAACAAATTTTCGCCCACATATATGATACATACAATAAACATACATACATAAACATATCTATATACATTCGTACTTGAATATAATTATAGTAATACATTGTGATAGCACAACAAAAGACAAACCCGAGGCACAATATGGACATGCGGTCATGTTCTCTGCGCATATCATATCCTTTCCAAATAATTTCTGTTCTGTTCTTTTTGGTCCAACAGCAGATTGCAGGACGGACTCCGACCACTTTTGTTAAATTTATTACTTTATTTACACGAATTTATTTATTTTTTGTTATCACATTTTTACACAGCGCCGTTGTCCCGAGCTGGTCACAACTGCAACAAATGGAGTAGTCGGCGGTGTGGTTTGGAAACGGTGCGGAGTAAAACGGTCACTGGATTGCAATTATTTATTACAAAAATATGTGCGTTTGTGCCTGATGTTCGTTAATACTGTATGGTAAAAGTATGATAAACGTGAATGTGGATTTTCTCCTATGGATTGAGAAATTTTCCGTAATGAACGGAAATTGAGTCAGAGGGAAATTTAATTGTAAATGCCCGAAGTGGGATGTGTTGTAGGGTCGTGGTAGACGTGGTATTTAAGGCATTGAATTAACTGATAGAGACAATGCGAGATGATGTTTGCTTTTACCAATTGCTCGTTCATAAATATTTCTCCAATTCTTTTAACTTTCTAAAGACAAAAAAGGAGGTGAAACTACTCTATCTCTGCTACCAAGGTAATAAATTTAAATTAAGCCTAAAGTAATTACTGAAAGAATTATAAATAGCTATAGGCAGTTTATTAAAAAAAGCAAGGTCCAAAGTTACTACCTTTAGGTACTCCAGATATTCTTCTAATCTTTTTGGCTTTGTGTGTATGTGTTGATGTACATTCATTTCATTTTTTGACGGACTGTAATCTGCGAGAAATAAAATAAAAATGTTGCCGTTTTTCTCTTATTCGACTTATATAATGCCTTTGGAAAAGAGGAGTCAGTGAAGGGAGTTGGTAATACGAAGAGCTTGAAATTAAAACTATTCAGCCATCAGCAGAATAGGGATAACATAGAATGCATCAGAATTGCAGGTGGCCGTGGGTGAATCTGACTGGTGGGAAATGTGATTAAACCTCCACGTGGTGGACGCCGGTAATTTTTTTCCAATACAGGAAAAGCTGAACAATTGGGCCAGTCCCTTCAAGGTAAGGTTGGCACGAGAGCAACAACCTCGCCACTAAAAAAAACCGGACAACTACGGAACCCAAAATCAGCCTGATGAACAACGAAAACAACGGCAACGAAAATGGCTAAACGATTTAAGAATTTTATCATGGAACGTACGCTCACTGTAAAGAGCTCAAGCTGCACAGCAGCTAGCCGATACCCTGTCCAAATATAATACTGACATAACAGCAATCCATGAGATGCGGAGGACGGAGAAAGGTCTTTTACAAAAACCAGAATATGACATATATTACAGCTGTCATGCAAGACATCATGTGCTAGAGGTGGGGTTTCTAGTCAGCAAAACAACAAAACCGACCATAAGCTTACACGAGAACACTAATGACAATGGACAACGAGTCATAGCGATGGCAACAAGCAACAATTTGGTCGTTGCGAGTGGTGGTCTGAGTACAGATTGCATCATCACGAAAAACTGCATCAGCGAATCAAATTCGAGTCAGCAAGGCTGCCCTTCGCAATGAAGAGACCAGAAATAACTACAGTCAGGCGATAGCACTCGCCTTAAATGCAGAGAGAGTAAGTCCTGGTGCTGAGAAGTTGGGCGTAGAGGAGAAATGGCATAGCATAGCATAGCATAGACGAAGTTAGCAGACCGATAAATCGGCTCAAAAATACTAAGGCCTCGGGATTAGATGATATCCCAGCGGAGCTGATTAAATCAGGAGGCCCCGAAATACACCAAGCAATTCATGAACTAATATTGCAAGTATAGGAGGAAAGAACGATGCCAAAAGACTGGCGAAGAGGCATCCTCTGTCCCATATATAAGTCCATTCAGATACTGGCTTACGCAGACGATAATGACATTGTTGGTAGAAACCCAAGATCGAACAGGCGGCATGAAATCTGGGGCTGCACACAAATGAGAGCAAAACAAAGTACATGGTGGCCATGTCTGCGAGTAGAAGATCCAACATCCGTCCCGCAATTAAAATAGTGGAGCGCGAGTTCGAAGAACTATCTCGGGTCAACTGTAGCAGCCGATAACAGTATGGCACTAGAAATACGCGCACGGTTGCTCAAAGCCAACAAAGCCTTCTCTAGTCTGTCAAGTCTCTTCAATTTCAGGAATTTAACCATAACATCCAAGCTGCTAGTCTATAAGAAAATGGTCATACCAGTACTTACATATTGATCCTAGACTTGGATGCTTAGCAGAAAGCGTTCTTACCCCTAATCCGCGTGACTTTTAAAGGATTGTTCTAGTCAGAGTTTCGGTTTACTGTCTTCAAAGTCAGGTTGAAGAGGATGCATGCCAGTTCACCCGCTTGTCGGAGCCCGTAAGGAATGTAATTTGGATATCTTAAATAGGCTTTGGTTCTTTTTTGACCTAAATATTCGTATATTTCAGATTCTCTCATCGCTTCATAAAGTTCTACTCTGGTTATGCTATCATAGACAGCTTAAAATCTATAAACGGATGGTGTAGTGCTCTGGTGCTCCGATATTTTTCAATGGCCAGTCTAAGGATGAAAAGTTGATTAGTTGTTTATTTGTCTGGGATGAAACTGGTTTGGGCTATTGATGACTTTAACGTAAGCGGATATCCTGTCTTGTAGGAAAGAGGAGAAATTCGTTTGCTCAATAGCGTTGTACTACGATAATTGCTGTACGTTGTCAAAACTTCTTTCATAAGTATATGTGTCAATGTAATCCTCTTCTGCAGTTTTCTGGTATCATATCCTCTCGTACGTACATCACGAATTGCTTGGCGTTGTGCGGACTCTCAGGATTTTATCAGATCTCTGATAGCTTTGTCTATGCTAAGTAGCGGTAGATTAGTATGGTAGTCTGTTATTGTTGCAGGCTCCAATTCTTTAGTTTGCTGGCCATTTAGCAACTCATTAAAGGGCCCTTTCCAGCGCTTCAAAAACTATTTGATCAGCGATAAAAGTACCCTCTTTGTCTTTGCAGTATGTGCAACGCGGTTTTGCATCACACTTCCATCATCTATCTGTATACGGTTCGAGTTGAAGGACGAGATTCTTCTCCCAGGTTGCTCTCTTAAGACGGTGAACTATTTTTTCATATCTTCTGAGAACTTTCTTCACGTGCCCGCATACATACTATGAAATTGTCGTATGGGTACGCAACATTCTTACGCTCGGTCGCTAACTTACATTCATCATCAACCCACTCGTTCCGATCTTTGCTATTACTGCCTAGGATATAGTTATCAGTACCAATCGCAGATTTTTCTTTGACTTCGCGGTGGTGCAATCCACTCTTGGAGATAGTGGTCCAGTCGACGTTTGTATCGTTTATTATTTCTTAAGGATACGAACAACAGGCTGACTTTTCCAGCCAATTTCAAGTTGGATCTTGAACTGTTTGTCGAAGTTTTCGAAAACTAAATCAGCGTCTCTTGATATCATGTCTTTGAGTTTCAAATTAAGAACAACGTTTTTACCTACATCTGTGAGAATTTTTCTCTTTTATTTTGAGTATTTCCTAATTGACAACAGTGTGCTTAATAAAAATACCTCCAAACTGCAAGGACTATGGCAATTAAAAGGACAAATTGCAACGGCCAAAGTCACGCGCTTCGTTAAGATGACAAGATACAAAGAGAGACACAATATTTCTTCCCTCTACCCATCTATACCCATCTAGGACGGAAAATAAAAATTTGGCTGCCCAATTAGGTTAATAGAAGGAAGCAAAAACGTCGTTCTCTTTAGTTACGTTGTGTTCATTTTACAGAAAATCAGCAAATAACACAACCGACCCAATGCCGTGTTCCAGAGTTAAAATCTAATCAGACACCCAAAGAAACCTCCTCCTCTATCACATAGACACAGTCTCTCATAATGCGACCCTTAACCAAACTTATCGCATTCTGAACTGAACTAAATGTGACCTACCCCACACATCCCACATACCTACCACCATCGACAGTGTTAAAAGTTTTGGCACGTTGTTCAAGTCTATAAAACGACAGTCGTAAAATGGTAATCCTTTGGGAAACTTTAAGGCGAAAACATGCTTCGGAAATGAAATTCCCAAATTCCTGCCAACACACAAACGCGCGACGAAAGCAGAGAAATATTATTACCAAGTGCGATAAACTGGCCATAAAATATTCGTATACATTTCTGAACGTACGCGAGTGATTGCCGTCATAAGCTAGAATCGGAAAAGTCCTTGGTCAGGACAGTTTCTCTATGAATCTCTTGATATAAATTCCGTTCATGCTTTTATTCAATTAGAACCTTTTCTTGGAAGGGTAATTACGACCGAAACGAATGAGTGTGTATGCATGAAGCCTAATCATCAACTGCTCATCAATCAAAATGGTAACAGGCAAGAGGAACGCGGCTCACTGTTTACGAGGGGTGGTGCCACGAAGATGACCCTGATGAAATGTTATGATCATGACTGCTGCCGGCCAGAGTCAGTCTGTCGTTGTAGGCTGAATAGCATTCGCTTGGCATTCCTTCAGTGCGCCTGTAGTCCTCAAATCTACTGGGATATCCTTTTTTGGCTGCCACTTGTCTATGTTAATAATAACTTTATTAAGAATGATGACAAATTTTCAAAAGGAATATCAAGTTTTCTCCTTCCGCTGAGGTGCCAACGTGTTTGCTATTATTAGCAAAAGATTTAAACATTTTTTTTCAAGCTGTCAAAATATTATTAGAAGGCATGATTTACTTACATCTACCTTTTAAAATGTTTGTTGGCCGAACGTACCTGATTGGTCCTGGAAAACAACGACCTATCTTCTCACAACTATTCGTGTTATTTTTTTTTTTTTTTGCACACAAACAGAATGGACCTACAATTAAAAGCCGTATCCGAAAGGCGAATTAAGAAGCTGGCAATTAAAGCACCTGCCAACCGCATAAGCCCAGAAATACAAGCACGGTCGCTTAAAGCCAACATATCCTACTTAAGTCTGTCTAAATTCAGAAACTTAACCCTAACATTCAACTTCCTAGTGCAATGGTCATCATCATCATCAATATCATATTTGGCTCTACAAATACGTGATCGGGTCCTGGGTTCACGCAAAATCTCAGTGAATCTCGCGCAGACTCAAAGATTATGTGAGTTCCGATGTGATCTTTTCTCTGTCGGATCGTTGCTCCGCGTTCGTTTAGAAAATACCACGGGGTCTCCTCCGCTTCCCCACAGAGTCTTCAGCTGCCATCCTCTACTAATGATGTGGAATGCATCCATGGTTCTTAGCGAAGCTTGGCTGTCTGTCATGATAGCTATTTTCTGCCTCGTGTAGTTCCTTTCCAGATTAAAGTGAGCACATCTTTTGATGGCATGTACTTATGCCTGGAATATACTCGGGTACTCCCCTATTTCTACATAGACTCCCATAGACTCCAGCACCCGCCATGCCATCAGATTTCTTTGATCCATCCGTATACCACTTTATGGCGCCCGGATGTATCTGGTATTCAGTCTCAGATCTGAATTCCTTTTTGGTGCTGATTATTACTTCAAAATTCGCTTTGAATTCGAGCTTCTGCCCCATGTTATCACACGGCATGCCTGTATTTTTCTCTGTATTTGCTCTCCACCACTAAGTGTAGTTGGAGTAGCCCAAGGATTGCCTCATGTCCCCTGTAATTAAAACACAGGCCAGCCTTTGAATTTTTCGCTTTTCGTTGTGCTTAGCTTGGTTCTATTCGCCTATGCTACTCCTTTGCAAGTAATCATTAAAATAACCATCATGGCATATATCCAGTGCATTATTCTGGGACTTACTCTCCAGGATTTACCTGCCAACCTTCTGCAGACCCTGAGTCTTTTTGATTTTTGAAGTACTGCTTGTTGGTGTTTGTTCCATAGCAGTCTGCTATTAAATATCAGTCCAAGGTATTTAACCTATTTGCTGATAGTAATATCTCTTCTCCATTAAGGGTAACCGGGTGCATCCGCCCCGGCTTCCTTTTATTGGTGAAGGGAACCATTGTGGTCTTGTGATGCGAAATTTGATTGGATTTTTGGATTATGTCACAGAGCACTTCCTCGAATTTCCCTCCAATAGCGCACACCTAACTTTTGCAGATCACCGTTTACTATTGCGCACCATCAAAGGCAAGGCCTTCACTTTAATAGGTTGCCCCTCTGGGTTAGATTTAAAAACTCGAAACCCTCTATGTTTATTCTCTCTACCAGCCCTATAGCCATCTTAAACGTCCAGTATATCTTGACGAAGTACGAGTATATGTAACTGTACAGCTCAAATAATTCGTGATTGAATTATCTCCTAAAAAGCCCGCAACGCAAACGGAACCGAAAATCGCCCGAAGAATTTTTCGCTCGAAACGATCAAGGATATTATCATCCGCCTTCCATATAGTCCATGCTTTAGATGTTATGCGATGATTAAGGTTTTATGCAGGGCATTTTTAGTGGTCCGATAGAGGGCTTTACTATTTAAGTGCGAATATTCATTCTTCGTTTGATTTCCGAACTGTTGACATTATCAGATATTTTTATGGAGTCTTCTCTAAGATCTGCCGCTGTCAGATCGATTCTGGACATTTCTGGCCTTTAACCGCACTGACAGGGGTCAATCAGATCGTTGATGAATTGCTACAGGCGTTTACACAATACGTAAGATATGATATTATAGGCGAAATCAGGGAAACTTATTCCTCTCCGTTTAGTGGATCTCCTTTCTTGTGCATCGGACACACAATGCTCTGATTCCATTCCTCAGGTATCTTTCATCTGACCAAAATTTTGAGAACTTAACCAAGACAGACAGTACTATACTTGCATACTGGCTTGAGTAGTTTAGTGAAGTTGCAGCGTACAACTGAAACTGAGTAAACACAGTATACTCACTGGGTTTACTGGGTGTAATTGGTGTACTGGGTGTACTGGGAGTACTGGCTGTACTGGTTGTACTGGTTGTACTGAGTGTACTGGGTGTACTGTGTGTACTCAGTATACTCAGTACACCCAGTATACTCAGTAAACTCAGTAAAGTAAACTCAGTAAAGCAGCGGAAGCCAGCGACACTACACTACTCCAAACATCTCCCGTGTGCGATACGTCTGACATAACCTTTTAGCATAAGAGTAGCTGACGCTACCCCAGCCATCTGGTAACACCCAGCTGACGGGTTATTTCCGACCGACACATACCGACATATCGACATACCGACCGAACATTTATGATTATTATTATTAGTATTGTAAGTAGTCATTCAAAGCATTATTATTAGTTATATTAAGTAATTTTAACTCGAAATAAAAGAAATCTACATCTAGCAAATAAAAAAAGTCTTTCTAATTTCTAACACACCGCCGAGAAACGAACCCTGGGTGATCGGCGAGCGTCACTCGAGAAAACACTGTTACACACATTTGCTTCTTAAGTAACTGAAGATGCGTTCAAATGCACAAATAACTTCGATATGAAATTCCGTGCACGAATTTGTTGTGTTAGTGAAGTGGTCTTTACAACGACCGTACAAGAAATGTGCCTAATGACAAGATTTTTACAAGATGGATTGATGTAATTGTTGTCTCACTTTATGGACTGAGGTTAACAATGACAATGGCATAACATGTCGTGCAAAAAATAAACTAACCCTTAAACAGGAGGGGAGGGAGTAAAAATAGACAAACAGCCAAACGACCAAAGAAACAACAGTCGGAAAGTCAGACAAAGTAAAATAAAAGTATAACAAATACAAAAAAATGTTATGCTCTTCTTCCTATTGAACATGATACCAAATGATTGCCTTGATAAATGATATTCTGTCCGAGTTACTTGATGTTTCTCATGCATCTTTTCTCTTCATTCTCACACACGCAATTAGAACAAGAAAATTCTGTTAACAACAGGGAGATATTTAACCCCAAGCTATACGGAGCTTTCTGTCGTAATGTCCTGTCACATAATGTTCACTGTGTATCGAAAAAGATACGATGACGATGATGGTGATGGTGGGAGCATGGTGGTCAGCAAAAAACTTACATTTAGGTATCAAAGAAGTCACGTTTCCTGAACGGCCGTGAGACAGCTTGAAAATTGGGAAGAGGTCTAAGCTCTCAAAGGATAAAATAAAGGTAATGAACACCGAGCAGTAGCGAGTTAGTGCTAAGACATCTGTTAACTTGTTATTCTTATTACGAGAGTGATTTGATAAGTCAGTGACTTTTTGAATAAAAGATATTTTTTTCGGCAAAAAAGTGTTTTATTTCTCAACATAGTCTCCCTTAAGCACTGAAAAGCGTTTTTCCAAATTGGTTATTCCTTCCAAATAATACATAGGTTTTCTCAAGACACTCAAAATATTGCGTTTTTTTCAGTTACACCAAAATCTCTTACAGCCCAGCCATTTCTTCAGGTCCCGTCATTGTAGAGTTTCCTAAATGGTCAACTTCAATCCTTCTAACAAAGTCTTGATCTCATAAACACTACCATGAGAAGTAGATAACACAACCATTAGATGGTTTTGGCGCTCAGTGAAGGAGAGTGCATTAGATCCGCATCTACTTCGAGTTCTCGAGCCACTATCTTAATTGAAGAGCTGATGTTAGATCTTCTGCTGACAGAATTGGTGTTTGCAACTAGAGCAGAAGAGTTTGTGCCGCTTACTCGACCAGGGTAAAAGATTCTTGTAAAACCGTGAACTAACTTCCTCAGCACCAGAATACTAGCCATTCTTTCAGTATATTCGCTGGTAGGAGTCTATTGTAGATGTTGGTAGTTATACAGACATCTTTACATGGCATATAACTTTGTGCTACCGAAAACCGACTATAGTCAGCCTGATGGCATCTTCCCTCTAATATATTGATATATTTTTTGGTAGACATTTCTCTTCATCAAATTTATTTCTTAAACATAAATTTCACTCAAAGCCACGTGTAGGCCATAATCCATTCCATGAAACTAATCATCATTATTTAAAGACATCGATCGACGTTGCACCTGATGGCAGCGTTAGTTGGCGTGCGTGTATCGCACAACACATAACGAAGAGCTTTTTATATATTCCCAACGTGTAGACAATATTAGAGGCATTCTAGGATGCATCATGTTATGCATACAAAGTCAATGGACGACATACATTATATGTAAGTGTGTACCTGTGTCAAGTAATCCTAGATATTTGTTTACATTAAAAGTTAACAACACGAAAGAACGATTTGCTGGGAATACCAAGAATCCCCATCACACCAATCAGGTGTAGTCAGTATCTTTCACTCTATTCCTGGGGGTAAGTTTCGTTTTTCTAACCTACTTCACTATTACTACCATATCTTCCCACTTCCATTTTATTTTCTGGCGTGAGAATTGTCTCCTGTCTGTATCATGTTTTTTCTCCGTAAATCTTGGGGATTTACGCTTCTTTTTTTTATGTGAAGGAGTGGGTACTTTTTTCCGAAGTAGTAACATACATATATATGGTGAAGAGTGTGTGTATTCTTCCAATTGTAGACTCATAATAAATATTACTGCGACGAAGCAAATAAATTCTAATTCACACCTGAATGGCGAAAGATGATGGTCCTTAGTTGCTTATTTGGTGTGCCATGAATGAAAAAGGAAAAATGAAAAAGGAGGGTAGTCTGTTTACAGTAAGATGACAGAGACACAACTTAGCATCCAGACCAACTAAGTAAAGTTGGATGTAGTTTTTGAAGACCCATTATGATAGGCGGAAATGAATACTCGTATGGTCCTCTTTGGAAGCAACAAAGATTTTCAAATATAATTTTTTTGACAACAGCACAAAGTGATGAAAATTTGAGGGGAGATTTGAGTTTACTTTTAGAAGCTTTTATTTAACTTTTCTTGTCTCTTTGCTACAAAGCTTGTTAAGGTTTTGCTTTAGAAAGCCTGAACGGACGACATACAAAAATTTAAGAGCGACATCATAATTAACATCAAGAATACATCATGTGGGAAAGAAACGAAATATTCTAATATCTCGAAATATCTAGAACTTGCAGAAAGAACTCTGAAATTTAAGGCACAACTTAGGCCAACATTTTGTTTCCTACCCATCGGCTCTGATACAACCCAACACCAGAAGTACACCATTGTGCCCATCTTACGACGTACTCATCTCTACAGAGGTTCCTTCTTTAGTGGCATGAAGTGAAATGATTTGCCAGATCCTATGTGTCCGTATCGCTATGATCCTAAGGCATTTAAAGCGGATGGAAATTCTGGATGACATCGGTGGAGATATTTTTTGAGGAGGCAAGGACTTGACTCTGGTTGTAGAGCCAAATATGATGATGAAGGTAAAATTTTGGCAATATGTTGTTTGTGAATATTTGATATACTGATAGTAGAGATTATAACGCGATCGGAATGCAGAGGCTTAACGATATGGATCAGATCTAAGCTGCAGTGAACAAGTTGAATTCATACATTCAGTATTTAAGAGGTGGTATGGAGTGATTACTGAGGAAAGGATCTACTGAAGATTAATTAACTGGTGGTCTATGGGCACCCGGTAACGAGGTTCAAGTAACTTTTTATCAAATCTATCCGGAGATTCCTTTGTTAGCAGGTGTGATAGACTTTTGGGCGGGGTCTCCTCTTGATCTTTAAATGTAAGCTGCGTAAAATTCCAAGTATTGAAATTGCCCGCGATTAAGAAACTGAATGTGAATAGTAAAATGTTCGAAAGATTCGTGGATGTGACACTTAAAGCTTCATATCTAATAGGTAGTAGCAAAAAAAGGCATCCCCCTGGTAGAGTGAAGATGTAGACAATATAGTAAGGCTGATTAGAACTTTTTTCACGATCTACTACAAAAAAATTTTGGCAAATACTCAAACAAAGATTGTTTGAGAACCTGTAAAAAAAAGCCATTAAAGCGGCCAAGCGGCGGTCTTAAATGGATTTCTGATAATCTATTGAAACTACCAAAAATTCAGCTAGAATATATTCAAACAAAGGACCTGCCTGTCCTACTTTCATAAACAGATCACTGATAGCTGCGGACGGAATCATCAGCAGAATCCTTGCATATCCTAATTAATACCAACTTTCCATTAATGCTTGGAAAACCGACAACTGATCATTATTGAAGAGCAGCTTCCTCGGTATAAATTGAATAATATCATAACTCCAGAAAAGGTTTCCTGGGCTGTAAGAAGCTGCTCTACATATAATCGCCCGGCCTAGACGGCATAGAGTCCATTATTATACATTCTTAGCTAGCTAGTTGTCTATGACTAAATTATGTTCTCTGTAGTTGAAGGAGACTAAGCGTAGTGTTCAGATAGTTAGACAGATAGCATATAGAAGAGTGCATGAATCGAAAAAAGATTGCAGGTCCATCAGCCTATCTTTGTTTTGTTTCAATGCTCTGGAGCGCATTATAGACTAGTAGGAACAATATCTTAAAAATATTTGAGCGAGACAGGACGAAAGTAGTTTCATATGTAGATGACGTGGTGATTCTGGTATCAGGATAGCACATATCCGTGATTAGCGACGTTATGGAAAGGGCCTTGAGCAAAGTCAGCTCTTAGGGTTAACAAGTTGTACCCTAGAAGTCAACTCGGAGAAAAAAGAAATTGTACCTTTCACAACTAAATCTAAGATACCAATTTTGTCCTTCCCAAATTCAAACACTTACCTTCAACGTTAAAAATATGAAAACTGATAACTGACTCCAAAATACAACTTCAACTCTAACATTTCTGTCGAGTTTATAAATAAAAATAATAAGAAGGACGAATGAGTAACGAGGTAATTTGACTTGGCATTCTGCATTGACTTAAAAATTCTACAAAAGTTTGGAAAGGTATTACTGAACGTAATCAGGAAACATATGCAGGGAAGATAATTTAGGGATAAGAAAACCAGAACGGGGCACAGAATGGAACCTTGTGGAACACTCAAGGTAAGCATTTTCTGTACTTAGTCAGAATTAGATATTAGAAATAATTATGATTAGTTATAAGGCCGTCAAAGAATCCAACCGACGCTCTTGGATGGACTTCTATTAATCAATTAAAACTACCAAGGACTCTGCTAGAATTTGCAAAATTCTGTCAAAAGAGAGCACCTGTCCGATTTTCATCAAGAAAGCTGACGGTGGCTGGACGGCATCTGCGGCAGAATCCCTGGATCTTCTCACAAATACACACTTCCCCACCGGCATTTATCAATGCGTAGATAATTTAGAGAGGTTGCATATTGAGCAACCGGTGTCTCGCGAGGTAGTAGATAACATCATAACCCGGAAAAAGGTTTCCTGGTCTTTAAGAAGTTTTTCGGCCTATAAGTCTCCTGGCCTGGGTGGCATACAGCCGACTATGCTACACACTGGAGCTGTCGACTTCCTGGCTAATGAAGATTTTCAGAAGCTGTTTCCTACTTAAGTATGTCCCCGAAAGCTCGAGAGGAGTTCGGGTGGTTTTCATACCAAAAACAGGCAGAATAGACCATGAATCAGCAAAGGATTTTAGGCCTCTAAGTCTCTCATCGTTCTTGCTGAAGGCTCTGGAGGGAACTCTAGATCATCATATTAGGCACACATGCACCGAGATCTCAACACTCATATCTAAAGGGCAGGTCCACGGAAACCGCCCTCCACGGGGAAACGCAAACGATTGAGCACACTGATACTACAAGCAATTTACGCTAGCCACCTTTTTAGATATAGAAGGGACCTTCAACAATGTTCACATTGACGCCATTAAGGACCCAGTCAGAAGTGGAATCCTTCCTTACGCAATGGATCATATCAATGCTCGGCAGCAGGATTATACATGCCAAGTTTGGCAGCTGTAACATTACCAAATGAGTCGACAGAGGCACCCCACAAGGAGGGGTCACCTCTCCCTTACTGTGGCTGATGGTAATTAAAAAAATGCTACTAAAACTTAAAAAGGATAGGATGAAGGTAGTTGCGTACGCAGATGACGTGGTGATACTGGTATTAAGCCAGTACCTTTCCGTGATCAGTGAAGTCATAGAAAGTGTCCTGGCTAAAGTCAGCTCCTGGGCAACAAGCTGTGGCGTTGGATTGAACCTTGGGTAACTGAAATGGTATTGTTCCCCACTAAATCCAAATAACCGGCCTTTATCTTTTCAAAACCCAACGGAAAAAATCTCAACCTTAGCGCCCAGCGCCCCCAGCGCCAAATATCTCGGTGTAATCTTGAATAGGAAGCTTAGCTGGAAGGCTTACATAGAGAACAAGGCTAAGAAAGCGTGCGTGGCTCTCTATACCAGCAGCAAAACCATAGGCAGGAAATGGGGTCTTCAAACAAAGATGGGTCGCTAGCTGTACACAGCTGTTGTATCGCCAATTTTTACCTATGCATCGCTGGTCTGATGTTCAGCGATGAAGAAGAAGTATAACGCCACCAAACTCAGCCAATTACAGCCATCAGCAGCACTAGGTAGGCATCACAGGAGCTCTACGGTCTTGTCCGACCGAGGCCCTTTACACCATCTTGCACCTATTACCTATTACCAAAAGCTAAAATAACAGGCGTCTGACTGCCCCTCACACACTACTCACCCAACTAAACTGACCGATCCCTCATATCATTGTGCCCCACCACCACCTACCCAAAACTCACCCAAAATTGTAGTCTATAACATACGGCCCCTGTATATATGTGATTCTAATCATGAGGTATGGTCGCGAGTGCATACATAATTCCCACGGAAAACGGCATTTCGTTAAAATTTCGCTCGACCGTTTTTTCGTCGACTTTAGGTATTTAGTTACAAAATTGGTCACCGCCACGAAAGGTCCTTTTTATTTAAACGGGAAAGAAGATAGCCTATGTTCACCCTGAAAGTCCATTCTAAATATTGGTGAAAGAATTTTTGAAATCAGTCCATTAGTTTCGAAGATTACCTCCTACATACAAACCAACATTACTCTCTTCATAAATATTAAATAATAATAGGTAATAATAGGCTCGACAGACCGTTGCGGTCCAAGGTAGACTTCTGCCTTTATAATATTAGTATATATATATATACAAGATACAACAATATTTATGTTGTTGCCAGTCATCAGGAGTTGCACGAAGCATAGACAATGGGAAGCACCTTTAAAGCAATCCTCAAGGAATCACAGAAAAAGAAACCAGATAAAATTCGCGTCTTATACCGTCTGGACAAAAAACAACAAAATGTTCTATAAAATTTACAAAACTCTCCCTCAAGGAGGCTGTCAGCCTATCACCAATGCCTAAGCGAGGTCAATAAACTGTAAGCATTCCTTTATTTTTACGTACTCCCGCGATGCGTGCGAAATTGCTTTTCGTATTTAAGCTGCGCACTAAAACCTTATTTAGGACAGATGCTGTGTTTCGTCTGTGTTTATGGCCATTTGCCACCCACCAGTCAATCGATTGAGGATCCATTTGTTGAACGTCGGAAGTCGGTCATGATGTGTTATTGGCTTCTAATAAAAATTTTCTTCGTCTCGTTGATGTGTTGAAGATGTTACTCCGTGAAGGTGGTGCAGATGGACGTCCTACAGCATATGGCTCCACGCCCATTATCTTTACGATCTTTTTGTTATTTTGCTTCTCTATAATTTTTTTATGAATATCATATCATTTTATTACCCTCACCTCGACGAGTGTTAGAATGGGTAACAAAGGGCACACAGAATTATTTCCCAATTCAAGTTGAAAATTGCGTGCTTCCTTTTATGTGCCATCACCGCCAAGTATCGGAAAGTGGTAATGGAATGGAATTAGCCGTCATATTTTGATTTTATTACTCTCTCTCTTCGCCGTCTCTTTGTGACGGTGCTATTTCTTGTCCCTGCTTTATTTTTTACGATTCGATCGGGGAAGGCGATCGGAAGTATTTGGAAACCTTTGCTTTGCGATAGTACCAGAGAAGTTGATGTTAAATATTAATATATCTGAAAATTTACAGCGGAAATTGTGGACGGGATACACCCCGTGAAACTTTAACGTTTTGCCCAGCACGTTCTCTTTTTTTATGCTTTAGATTTAGAATGTTGGGGAATCTGTTTGACGTGATAAAAATATCAAAGAGTGATAAGCAGGTGTGTGTTTGGTGGAATTTTAAAAGCTAACGTCCATTAAACTTAAAACACATAATGGAAGAGTTGATGGAACTGCGTTTTTTGGGAAAATCTATAAAACATTTATGCATTAAAGCAAAATTGCTGGATGTGAACTTTGCCATTATTCTGAAAACCGTTTAACCGAAGCTTTTTAGACGTATTCATTGGATTACGCACAGGATTTTTCAAACATTTTTTAAAAAGTACATTGCATTTGAAATTAAAGCAATTATCTGCTATTAGTCAGACGTTAGGATCACCCGGAGATGTGATAAAATGAAATTTTTTTTAAAGTCACCGTGGCATTTTCTGTCTTTTGTAGCAGACAGACAGACAGGCTCGAAAAACCTGTATTCTACGTTGCCACCCAATTGTTAAAACTAGGTAAGGTCCACTGTTATTACTTCAGAAACCACGCAGAATTACCAGAAAATTCTTGACAACTTGAAGACCTAACATAGAGACCTGACAGACTGGATTATTACTATTTATTGCAACAATGAAAAACTTATCATCATCATATTTGGCTCTACAACCAGGGTCCGGTCCTGGCCTCCCGCAAAAAGTCTCTCCACCGTTCCCGATTTCGAGCCGATGTCATCCAGTTTGGTATCCCTAAACTCTGGGCGTCCTGGTCTACGCCATCCTTCCAGCGTAGGCTTGGCCGGCCTCGCTGTCGTGTTCCATAAATCCTACCGCAAAGGACTTTCCGAGCAGGATCCTCTTCGCTCATGCGAGCTAGGTGTCCTGCCCACCGGAGCCTACCGAGCTTAATTTTCTTCACGATTTCGAAATCGCGGTAACGCTCGTAGATCTCATCATTATAGAGTCTCCGGAATCGTTCTTCCTCACATAAGGGGCCAACAATTCTCCGTAAGACTTTTCTCTCGAACGCGGCTAAGAGGTCAGAATGCTTTTTGCTAAGCACCCAAGTCTCGGATCCATATGTAAGTACTGGTATGACCATTGTCTTATATATCAGCAGCTTGGATGTTATTGTTAAGTTCCTGGATTTAAAGAGTCTTGACAGACTATAGTAGGCTTGTTGGCTTTAAGCAAGCGTGCGCGTATTTCTGGTTCCATGCTGTTATCGGCTGCTTCAGTTGACCCGAGATAGTTAAAGGATGGCACTACTTCAAATTCGCGCTCCACTATATGAATTGAGGGACCAATGTTGGATCTTCTAGTCGCAGACGTGGCCACCATGTACTTTGATTTGCTCTCATTTATGTACAGCCCCAGATTTCGTGCCGCCTGCTCGATCTGGATGAGAGCTTCCTGTACAGCTCTTTGGTTTCACCAACGATGTCAATATCGTCTGCGTAAGCCAGTATCTGAATGGACTTATAGAGGATGGTTCCTCTCGCCTTTTCGCCAGAGTCTCGGATCACTTTCTTTCAGGAGCCCGTTATATATTTAGAATGGGCTTGATAGCGATCCGGATATTATTACTTGGATTATAACATTGGTCATGGTCAACCTACATAGTCGTGTCAGTTTATTTGGGATGCCGAATTCTCTCATGGCTTTATAAAGTTCTACTCTGGCTATGCTATCATAGGCGGCTTTAAAGTCTATAAAAAGATGTTGTAGTGAGTTTTGAAACTCTAGACATTTCTCCATCACCTGCCTTAGGGTGTAAATCTGATCAGTTGTTGATTTGCCTGGGATGAAGCCACACTGGTATGGACCAATGATGACTTTAGCGTATGGGGCTATCCTGTCTTTAAGGATAGAGGAGAAAATCTTATACGCGGTACTCAACAACGTTGTACTACGATAATTGCTGCATGTTGTGATATCTCCCTTCTTATGTATGGGGCACACGATGCCTCTTCGGCAGTCTTCTGGCATAACTTCTTCTTCCCATACTTGCACTATTAGTTCATGAATTGCTTGGTGTAATGGGGGGCCTCCTATGTTTATCAGTTCCGCTGGGATCCCATCCAATCCTTTGTCATATACCTTCTTTTTTTAATAATTAAGACTTTGATGTCTTGTTTGGATCCAGATTTATAGAGTGGAGTTTAAAAAAATGTTTGCAATAATCTTTGAACTGGCAATGTTAAAGTGGCAGCTTAAAAATATGTGTCAGGAATTAAGCTATCAAGTCTGTGCATCAGATTCTTCTTTTTTTATTGGAATCTTATTTTAACAAGGCTTTTTTAACCTCTAGAACATCCAACACGGACGAATATATCGAAGATTTCCGAAATGTTTGGTACTTCTTGATCCAAACAAAAGAATCCTAGTAATACACTGATTTTATTTTGGAAGAAAATAGATTTCATATCAAAAGACAACTTGGAAAACTATTTGATTTGCGTTTGGAATTGATAAAGTTCCAGAAATTTTTGGTAGAAATTTAGTTTGTCTTTGTCATCCAGAAAATTTTAAAATCAATTATTCATTTCCTTATCAAGTAGAAAAGAGGATGATAATTTAATTTGCCGATTACAATAAGTGTAATATGATACCATTATCGTTACCGTGATAATGCATGCAGTCATCCGGAAAACCAAATTCAACTGATCCTTCTTCGTAGAAAGTAGACGCGATAATCTAATAACAACGGAAACGACCTCAAATACAACTCGTTCTAGGCAAGGATGTAGGAACCTACATCAAGGGCACCACCTTCATCGGAGTGGATATTTCCAATTGCCTTTGCTCGCAAGGATTATGTACATAGGGCCTGTACAGTAGAAAACTTCTTTCCCACTCAATTTACTTTGAACATCCTTCTCATCTCGTTTATTTTTCCGAAACCGCGTTCGTTCCTTTTTCCCATTCGATACGCGAATTCAACGTCGATCCCGAAACAAGGAGAAAAGAAAATTTGATTTCTTCTTTATCCTTTAATAATACAAAGTGAAGTTACAAATATTCAACAAAAAAAAAACGAATGATTATTTCATTGGACAATACTGTTTAGAAGTATCTACAAGGACGACGCTACCAATCTGTCCAAGAAATATGAACTAAAAATGTCAGCTACCACAGAAAAGGAAGAAAAATATAACAACAGTAACAACAATAAGCGCAGCATAAACTATAAATACAATTACTGTTGGGATGGCGAGTGGGAAGCAAAATAGCAATTTTACTTATGGGGATTTGCAGGCACAACGCCGCCATAAAGGAACGGCAAAAGTAAAAAAAAAGGATTAACTTAAGTCCATTTGAGTTGGGCTTTTGTGCTTTTCAATTGAGCCACTTATTGATGGCAAACATCACCAGTCTACTGGCATCAGGATGGATGACTTTAACAGGTTAGCCTCTGATACCTAATAAAGTTGAGGGTGAATTAGTTTTGTGTATCTTTTGTCCTTTTACTAACTGACACATTCACTATATTGCCCATTGACATGCGAACGAAAGTGCACATATGGAAATGGAATAGACACGTGAATTAGAAGGAGAATTATAGAAATAGTTAAAGTTAACTGAATTGAATGGCTAAGACTTATGGAAAAACAAGATCATTATATTCGAAGTTCTTTTAGGGTTAAATCGCAACTATTCTTAAATTTCATTGTATACTTTAAGGGTTAAATCCTTTGAAAAATATTGCAACAGCCAGTTAATTTCATTGCATACTTTAATGGTGAATATTATGATCAAGTATCAGATTCAATTTGGTGTATCGGCTTTGGTATATGGTTCCTTTAATAATTTGCCTTTAAGGATGCCATATTGCCGGAGCTTTCCAGGCTACTAGCCACCCTAGCCAGTGCATTTCCATGGCTTATTATATTGTTATTTCATTTAGTTCTTAGCTATCTGCTACATAAAGATTAGAGGAGATTGATTGCGTGGTGGCAAGTAAATATGTGGTGTCATCTAAACCCTATCTTATTTTAGAAAATGCCTCTCCAACTTTGTTTGAGTGTGAAATAGAAGATCTAACTAAGAACCTGTTGAAATAATGAAAGAAATATGTTGGCATAATTCTAGATACTAAGCCTTCATTCCTTCCTTACATAGATTACGTGTTCAGTAAAGGCAATCAAATTCTAGGGGTAATCAAGAGAATAACAAAAGAATTAACTGACCAATGCACGCTTGACTCTATTATTATTAAAAAACTTTTATTTCACTGTACTTGACATTTGGTTGTCTGGCTGTTTCAACTTCTTTAAGGTCGTTTTTAACCGCAACTTGCACTCATCCTAGAGAGCAGCTCAATCACACGGACCATTTCTGAGGGTCCACACGGGTGCCTTTTTTTTAACCTATTTGAATTCCTTCTAAATCTATCTACTTTAACACGTCATGTATGGCTGCAATTTTATACGCAGTTCAGTATCAAGGAACATTTATTAGTGTGGTTGGAGTGTGTTTAAAATTTAATTTTTGTTCAACTTCTTAGAGGTCCTTTTTACCAGATGGTATTTCCCCAATAGTTCTGAAGAAATCCTTAGTGACCGGCAGTATGGATTTCGTGGGCATCGTTCTACTGGTGATTTGATGGTATATCTCACCGAACAATGGGGTCTTTGCATCAATATGGAGAAAGCAAAGCTGTTGCACTCGATATTTCTAAGGCATTTTACATAGTTTGACATCAAGCTCTTTTGTCCAAAATGCGTGCTTATGGAGTCGATGATAAATTGCTTGACTGGTTTAGATGCTATCTCTTGGACCACTCAATTCAAGTTGTATTGGACGGTTTTAAGTCTAACGTTCATTACTTAAATGCTGCCGTTCCCTAGTGGTCTAATTTATCCCCGACACTCTTCCTCATTTTTATTAATGATCTCTTATCTGTGACTTCTAATACAATTCAATCTTTCGCTGACGCCAGCCAGCACTCTCAGCTTTTCATATAAGTTTGAGGAATGTCCCTTTACTTCTCATGTGGAACTCAAACAACTTCGTATGTTAAGCACGTTAAATTCTGACCTAGACAGCATAATACATTGGGAAGAAATCGATCGAGTAGAATTTAATGCTGCCAAAACCCAATGCTGTCTCCTGTCGTCTAAGCGAATCCTTAATGCCATGGCATTATCCATGAATGGCACTTGCATCGAGGAAACTAAAAATCTCGCAATTCTCGGTATGTGCTTTAATGACAAGCTTCCTTGGAATGGCCACATATTTACCGTCGTCAAAAATGCGGCGAAATGTTTAGGTTTTCTAGCCCGGTGCAAGAAATATTTCACTCCCTCTGATCTGGCTACTATCTACAAGGCTTTTATACGCCCTAAACTGGAGTTCAATTGCCATATCTAGTCTGGTGGGCCTAAGACTACTTTGCATCAGCTAGATAGAATACTAAACCGCGCGATACAACTTTTCGGTGACGCAAATATAGCGAAATCAATAGATTCACTGGAACACCGCAGGAACGTTTCCAGCTTGTCACTGTTTTATGGCTTCTTCTACCACCGCGGTGCTCAACAGAAATAGCCAGCTGCATGCCACTTCTCCTTAAATTCAACCGCAATATTCGTGGCGCTCTAAATGCTCATCAGTTTACCCTCAAGTCTATCTTCGGACGTACAGTTAAGTTCAGGGATTCGTTCTACAGCCGTACAACACGTATATGTGGAATGTTCTGCCGAGCTCTGCCTTCCCACATCACTATGATCCACAGGCATTCAAGACACCTCAGACATCTCCTCTTTTCTCCTTCTTTTCCCTAACGTCTAAGCTGTGGCAAGCATATAGGTTTTACCAGAAGAACTAAGTGCTTATACATTAAGTTGTTAGTTCTCCGGTAAATTCTATAAAATTAAACAAACATTGAATTTTGTATAATTTTTTAACTTTTGTTGAAAATTGATCGAATGTGCGAATTTTTTGCGTACGAGTACATTCAATGTCCATCATTAAGCCTAAGTCACAAATTTAACTCACATGAGAAATGGAAGTAGTGCCAAAAGACTATATGTGACTGAATATTTGAGCAGGCCTCTAAAAATAGAGATTGATTTGCATAACAGATATTTATTACGCAATAGATTTGTATTACACCAATCGCTAGAAATGAATCTTCTTTAAGATCAGGTCATCCAAGCTAGAAATTTTGATAAAAATATTTAAGGTCATCAGTAAGTAAGAGATTTTTTTATGACCCTATAGATTTTTTTTATGTCATTCATAAATAAAAGAAATAAGAGAGGACCCAGATGACTGCCATGTGGCATTCCCGACATTACCTGAAAAGAATTAGATTGAAAATCATTTATGTAAACAAAATTCCATCTACCGAACATATTACTGTAGAAATAAGCCGATTTCTATTTTGTTTGTAATAAGATAATTTTTTTGGAAAATTGTTCAAGAGAGCTCCTATTTTTGATTTTATAAACTTGCCTTAAATGTGATAACTATTTTTTATTTGAACATTGTACATTTTAAAGATTGCACAATGAACAGAAATAATTGTTCTCTGTTTGACTAATAACAGATATAAATAAATAAATAAGTTATAACCAGGCATGCTGAACTATTAAACATCAAAACGTGCTTTTAGCTGGGTTTCTGTTAGTGCAAGAATAGCTGATTTGTGCACTGTCCTAAATGGAAGCACGTGGCAGAGGAATTAGTAACTGGAATGGTGCACACGTCAACTCTGTGGTAAGCAGCCACACAAAACACACGCCGACTTATCAGAAAGTTACACAAATTGTGAAACTTAAAGCAAAAAATTGTTAGTAGTAGCGCTGATAATGGAATTCGAATCCCAAGATCGGCTGAAAACATTACTGCTGCTCAAGAAAGTGTTCAAAACAATCCATCAATCCATCAATTCGACGCCGTGCTCAGGAGCTTGGTCTTCAAAGAACAAGTTTGGCCACAATTTTGCACAAGGATTTGCATTTGTTTCCATTTAAGATTCAGTTGACACAAGAGCTTCTTGCACAAGACCATTTACGCCGCCGTACATATGCCAATAGGATGTTACAGCTCGCCCATGACAACCCCGATTTTCATGAAAAAATCATAATGAGTGACGAGGCACATTTTCATTTGAATGGATATGTGAATAAACAGAATAGTCGGTTCTGGGCAATGGAAAACCCTCAAATTATTCATCAGTCACCTTTACATCCATTAAAAGTAACAGTCTGGTGTGCAATTTGGTCAGGAGGAATCATTGGACCTTACTTCTTTGAAAATGAAAACGGCGTAACGGTAACTGTCGTTATGATTGAAAACTTTTTAATGCCACAACTGCATGCTTTGGGCTTGATTATCATGTGGTATCAACAAGACGGTGCCACATCGCATACAGCCAGGATTACAATGGAATTACTGCGAGACCTCTTTCCACAACAAGTTATTTCAAGAAATGGTGATGTTGATTGGCCTCCACGGTTGCCTGATTTGACTGCTCCGGACTTCTTTTTGTGGGGATATCTGAAAAGCAAGGCTTATGCAAACAAACCAGAAACGCTTGAGCAACTCAAACAAAATATTCGTGATGAAATTAATGAAATACCGCGTGAAATGTGTGAGAATGTAATGAAAAATGTGCTCAAAAGGGCTCGCATTTGTGAGGCTAACAGAGGCGAACATTTATCTGATATTGTATTCCATACATAATTGCCGACATTAAATAAAACATATATCAATATAAGATGCATTCTCTTTCATTTAATCAAAAATTATAAACAAACAAAGTAGTATACTAAAAATAGGCACTGAATTAGAAGTAAGCCCTTTTGAAAAGCATACTTTTAGGCTTTAAGATTTATTAGATTATTTGAAATGTCTGTAAGTTTAAATCATTACGTACTGGTCAAAAATGTAGTCAAACCAGTTTGTGCGGTTTGACCGGTTTTTGTTTAAGTACATGATTGCACATGTAGTTTATATTTAGAAGATGACTCAATACATATGAGTATGATTAGTTGTAAATAAGGGAAGTTGCCAAAATTTTCGGGATATTTCTGTCTATTAGATTGTAAGTTTCTGGAAACTTTTCAATGAGCATAAAAGTTGGCGTTCGCTGCAGAGGATTAGTTCTTATTTGGAATTCAACCAGTGCAGTTGAAAAGCCCTTGCAGAAATAGTAGTGAAGTACAAGTTTTGTTGTAATAAGTGTTTTGTGTACATTTAAAGTTATCACTAATATAAATTATGAACTTGTATTATTTTAACTGTTCGTTATTAAAGTTGTTATTTGTAAATTAATAAACTTGTGTTGTGTTTTATTTGCTAAATCCTTTACGAACTCAAAAACCGAAATTTCGTAACAATATTCTAAATTATAAACATAATATATTAATTTGTCTATGATTGAAGTTTAAGTTTATATATTGATTAAGGATTTAATGTTAGAATTGGATTTTGAATTTATGCTCGTAAGTAGTAAGTGAATAAGCCAACGAAATCAATAGAACCATCCTTAAATACTTTCACAAAAATACAAAGCAAGACTTTCACAACGACTGACCAAAGCACAGAAATCATATTTGTTCCTTCTTTTATTTTTGCTTTCCAATTGGCATCCGGCTTTGGGCTGAGTTCATTTTGCGATGTTAACATTCTCCATTGAAATGTTGATGAAAATCTTTGTGGCCTTCCACAAGGCTTTGTTCCACCACAAGTACCTACCTTACTCCCCAACTCTACGAATATAAACGACACGGCAAAATACATTTTCGACATCGGATATTGGGGAAATGAAAAAAAAAAATCCAAGATAAAATCTTCGGAGAGAACAGTCGGCGTATATAGACGCACCGTTGTAATAGTTCCGTGCACGCAGTTCCGTTGCGGTACGTGTGTCCAGATTATCTGACGATGCTGCACGTTGATTCCCAATTTCCTTTTTGTAAATGCAATAATGAAACATTTCCGTTTTTCCACAATTGTGGCAAGGGAAATACCATGTTGTGTTCTGCTTTTGTATTGATAAAAAATATGGGCATTTAAGTTTTCAATTTTTGCTGAATTATGTACCAATTTAGTGTATTTATGTAAAGGTTACCAAAAAATGTGGCTTGAAATAAAAACATACATTGATAGACCCCAAGGCATGATATACTCGTATATGCGACATATGGATTTGTGTGGGTGAAAAAAAACTGTAAGAACTTGTAGTTGTCAGTATTGAGTGACAGGAGCAATGAGAAGATGAAATCAAATTACAATCCGTATATTTAGATTCAATTTCTTCGCTATCCTTAAGGAAATATGAAGGACCCACCCCTCTCCACTAAAGTTAGGGGAGAATAAACGCTTTGTACATAGAACATAGGAAGTATGAAAGACCCACCCCTCTCCACTAAAGTTAGGGGCGAATAAACGCTTTGTACATAGAACATAGGAAGTATGAAAGACCCACCCCTCTCCACTAAAGTTAGGGGCGAATAAGCGCTTTGTACATAGTAGCCATATCGGAGCAATTTTAGCGATGACGATGGTCGTTCCAACAAAGATTGCTATTGACGAACATACCGAGAATAATTACAATGTTGTAATTCCATTATGTTGTAGTTTTATATACAAACCTATAAGAAATGCAATGAAAATACAACATGAATGAATAAATCAATTTCTAAAAAAAAAATATATTTTGTGTTGCACACAGATCCACTTAGACTCAGAAATTGTCTGACATCCGTCGCTTTGCATCAGATGAACAAAAGGCAAAAATATTCAATACCAGTTTTATAAACTTTTATTAATCGCTGTCTGTTCCCGGTCGCTTAGCTACCCGCAAACATGAACCCCCGTGATTGGGGTGTACTATAACCTTCGCCCACCTGCCAATAATTTTTAATGAAAATTGGTTTGTAAATGTGTCTAATGCTCAAATTTTATACCCCTCCCCTCTTCATTGCCAAAGCAATGGTTTGGGGCTAAAAGCACCCCAAAGCACCGAAGTACTACGGTGCACAACGTATAGGCAGAGTACTCAGTACAATGCATGGGCGATAGTAGCACGATAATAATACTTCCATCCGGTTATCGCATTATGTGGGGATCAAAGCCCACGGCCGTCCGATACTAAACCGAGAAATTGTTCTTTTGGTACAACTGGCACTTCTGTCGCGCCCCATGGCTAAAAACCATTAAATTAAATAATAATAATAATAATTAATAATAAAAGAAACCAACACGAATACGTTAAACCACGTATACTCCTATGAACAATTTCTTAATCTATAGCTATAGATAATAAAATTCCCAGCAATTTAAACGAAAGAAACAGTGGCATGGGGCTTCGACTGGAAGATCCGCCTACTAGTCGAGTAGAATTTCTTCTGGGGGGTTTTAACCATGATAAAACTTCCGTTCTAATTGAACCATAGATTGGCTGATTGATCTATTTCGCAGCCTTTTTTTCTCTACGAACGCCCCCCGTGTGCTCCATTATCATAGGCTAAGACGGTATTGATTGATCTATTTCGCAATACGTATTTAGTCTTCAGTGGTCTACCGATAACTAATGAATAGAAAAAGCTGTCACCCGAAAAACACATGAGTGCAACGTTTCAGTAAAATCGGTCTTTGGGAAGTAGGTTAAAGATGGCAATTCCACCACGAAACGGACGAACGAACGATAGACAGAACCATGCCGACGCGAAGTTAGTATACTTTTTTGTGTTAAATCTCTAATCGGACCAGATCACTGACAAATGTTTACAAAAAGTGTTGTCCATCGGAGGCACACATGCGTATACAATTTGAAATAAATCGGTTAAGTTTTGTAAAATATTTGTATAGGAGCCCCCAGACCAGGAGGCCCCAAATTTTTAATAGCAAGTGTTGTCATGGGAAATACAAATGTGTTCAAAGTTTGAATAAAATCGGGCTTTAAGAAATGAATTAAAAATTGATCACAAGATTTGGTGTGCCAGTCCCACAGCCAGCTAGCCACGGCACGCGAAGTTATATAGAAAATTTAAAAAGTGCCGTCAGCTTGTGTGGCAGTTACCTCACTTGACTTAAACCTCTAAAATAAATTCTCCGCGGTGTTCTAAAAATCTTTAGGCTCCAAATGAAATGTCGATAAAACATTTTTTTTACCTTACTTTCTTTCTGAACAATTTGAATACTTTAGCTATATGAAACTGAAGTAAAATCTGATTAAAAGTTAAGTTAATTAATTTGTTAAATGTAAAGTTTTTATCAGTTGTAAGTACTAACGGGTGATGTCTTTAACAGGAAGCTCCTTTCTCTCCTCTAAAAAAATGTTTCTTAAAGCTTTTTAAAGAATAGAATTAAGAATAGCATTCTATGATGTAGTAGTTATCTATATGTATAAGTGTATTCCTCATTTAGCCATCAGAAATGAATGCTTGTGATATATTTTTGTTGCTTTGTTTTATTGTACAATATACAAATGGCTTAAAAGTAAAATACTTTAACTAATTGACAGTTGCATGTTAATGGCACAAAACGATTTACCTTTTTTATGACTCAATTGAGCCGGCTGAACTAGGAAAACGTTTTATTCAATTAGCAAAAAACGAACAACAACAAAAAACTGAAATGAATATCCTTGGTATAGTAATTCGAAGGCAATTTGAATGGAAAAATTGGCTCGTTGATTGAAAAATTGAATATAAGGGTTGCTAATGTGTTAGTAGCTATGACGATAACGTGCATAATGTTCATTCAATGGAAATAAATAAAATTGAAACGATCGAGGAATTCTTTCTCGTCAACCTTCCCATTTTGCAATTTTGAAGCAAAGAGTCAAAAAAAGGGCAGACGATTTACCTTCGACAGTTTCCATACTTTTTTATGAAAGTGTTACTGGTCATCTTTTTTCCACTTTGTCCCTCGATTTATGACAGACAATTACAAGAGCACAATGAATACAAACTGTTCTATAATATTCCTAACCGGTTACGAGAAAAACAATTAATTGTTTTTGAATTAGAGTGTGACTGGTGACAAGATAATGAATGGACAAAGCCAAGCCAAAAACCAAGTGCTCTTAATTTTAAAAAAATTCCAAATATACAGACAAATATTTAGGACGTGAAAGAGTTCAACTTTATTTTAAGAGAAAAAAAAACGGCTTATATTGTCTATTTGCCGTCGGAAAATCGATTGAACACTTTAATGAAGACCAGTTATGTACCTCCGAATTCCAGGCAACCACGATATCAGTTAAGATAAAAAAAAAAAACGTTACTATCATTAACGTCGGTATACCTATGGTCCTCCAAAACATAAAATAAGGTCGGATCAATGTAAATTATGGATAAAAAAACACAAAACCCGATTCATAATGGGTGGCGAACTTAACGCAAAACATGCCCGGTGGGGATCTCGTCTAATATCAACAAAAGGCCGCGAACTACTAAAAGCGATGCAAGAAGAAGGTTGTGAACGTGAACCCATGTCAACTGGTAAGCCAACGTACTGGTCTACGGATAGAATGAAAATTCTAGACCTGATCGACTTTTTTATTACAAAACAAGTCTCCTGAATTAAAGACGCAAAAGATTTAAATTTAGTCTATAATGATGGGGTAAACAGGAAAAATACAAACCCTTACCTTATAAATAAATATACGGATATGAATTACTTCCAAGCAGTATAACATCAGAATTTAAATTTTAACACAGTGCTGTAAATAAAGATTTGACGGAAAAAACAACAAAAAGCAGCTTGGGAAAGTACTCGTCAAATCAAAAAGAAAGAACTGGGATATAGTTGGTACCCGAATCAAATACTAAACTTACTATCAGAGAGGAGAAAATCAAGGAAAAAATGGCAACAATCAAGATACCCGTTGCACAAGTCACAATTAAGCAAGCTCACGGAAATGATTCGCTCTCAATTAAACGAGCTTAAAAATAAGGCAGTTAATCGAAACTTACGCCAACTAACAGCCGATAAATCGACCGAATACTTAGTTTGGAAAATAGCTGAAAACTTTAAACGTCCCAATCAACACAACCCACCAATTAAATGAAATAATTCATTGGACAAAAGCAATATCTGAGGAAGCCGAAATATTCGCCGAGTATCTGACGAATGTTTTTCAACCCAATGAAGGGCAAAATAAAGTTATATGGCCGGAATTCGAACAACTATTCGTGGAAACTCCTCCAGTTACACCCTTGGAAGTAGAAACTACTCGTATACAAAAAGATCTCAAGCGGAAAAAGTCACCAGGCTATGATCTTATTACTGCTGAGCTAGTACAACACCTACCGCTAGGAGCATGCTTATTTGAGCCTGAAGCATGTCCCTTGCTTCTGGAAAAGTTCAGAAGTTATAATGGTAAGCATTTGCACGAAATGGTTTCCTACAAGCCAATATACTTACTTCTCTTTTCGAAAAGATATTGCTAAAGAGACTTAAGCCATTTATAAACAGTGAGAATATTATTCCATCTCATCAATTTGGCTTTAGAGAGCAACTTCTATCGAGCGAGTACATAAAATCACCAACATTGTCGAAGAAGCCCTTGAAAATAAAATTATATGTTCTTCAATATTCCTGGATGTCGCTCAAGCTATCGATAAAGTATTGCCCACTCTATAAGCTACTCCTAGAGAATATTCAATAATTTTAGAATCTTATCTTACTGAGAGATATTTCCGTGTAAAACATGAAGATGCCTATTCTGCGTTGAAAGCGATTAAATCCGGTGTTCCCCAAGGAAGTATACTAGGCCCAACAATGTATATACTCTTCGCAAATGATATGCCAACCTTTTCGAATTGCACACTTGCTACGTTTGCTGATTAAACTCAGCGCATATCTCAACACCCTTACTGTGGGAGTTGTCTGGCCAGAATGGCGAAGCCACCCAGAATTGTGTATATTGAAATCGCCCGCAAGAACGATTTCAGTGTTATGATAATTTGTGACAATTCTTGCTATTGAATCAGACAGTGCATGAAACTCATTAATGGTTGAGACACTGTCTAAGTTGGAGCTCCCCGAGGTGATCGCTGTACTTCATTGATGGGTTTGATACTTGGCAAGCTCGGCAGATAAATAGGGCAAGGCTGCTAGTAATAAGAATGTCTAAAATAAGCTTTCATATTTAGCAGCCTGAGTCGTATAACTGCAGGACATAGATGTTGCCATACTAGACTGCCTAGGATAGCTTGCTGTTGCCTAGTGGCAAATGATTGGGTTGGAGGTTCCGGATGATGTACTGCCAGGGTTAGCTCTTTGCTATGCCCAGGCACACATACTGCATAAGCTTAAGTCTTCGATGTCAGATCTCAACAAGTTCGCGTTGGTACTACGGTAGTTGGTTTATCCCCACGGATGAGGTTGACCTACTTGGAGGTTAGCTGAGTCTGTGCCAACTTTTGGTTGAGCCTGGGCTTGACCAATGACCACTGTAGTGGCTGGTGGTTTGCTATCAAATGTGGGTAGAGCACTACCATTAGTGAATGTAACGTCCTTGTACCTACACACTTGGGAAATTAAGGAGAGGAACTTGATGAGACGTCTATGCACATGTGTCTTAAATGCCTGCAGATCATACAGATGCACAGATAACACAAAATCTAACTTGCATACGAAATCGAGCCTCAAAATTTATCGATGATGGAAACATTGATATGACAATTAGATTCGCGTCAATGCTTCCTGCTTGTTTTGTCGCTACTGCTTCCAGCGGTGCTCCTTGAGTAATAGCCACTTGCATGCCACCTCTTTATGAGTTTAAGTGTAATATTCGTGGTGCTCTAAATGTTTAAGCTTCTTCGGCTTTACTGCCAAGCTCTATATTTCCACATAAATAAAATCCGCAACCATTCAAAACACAACCTCACAGAAATATCCGCTTGTTCCTTTGTTAAAATTCACGCCCGCGCTACACCAGCGTTTGGCTAGCATTGTAAGGCTTCTACAAGCCCCTTTACGCGTATGCATATATGTTATATAAAAAATGGATTTCTCGTTGTTTTTTAAAAAATGTTATTTTCATTTTGTATTTTATGTTGTTGTCTTTTATGCCAATTTCCAGACATGTATGCAAAATTAAATGTAAAATAAACGATATGCTCGTCTGATCACATCACACCACTGCATTATTTTACAATGAATTACATTTTGACACAATCAACAGGCGGTGCTTGAGATGGGTGGACGGGTGTGACTTGGCGTTACATCCGCGGTATCCTTATAAGCGGACATGTCATTGCAACTCCATTAATGCATATGATGTGTTATGTATACCACCATTTGACGTATATTATCTCTGATGCAGATTTAAAGCGATTTCACGTCAAGTACGAGAGTTATTTTAGGTTTTAAGTTAATTAAAGTAAAATGAAATGATAAAGTGTGGCATGCAGCCAACATCACAGTCGCACACGGTTTCCGACATTTATGCATGTTGCATTAATGTCAAAGTCACAACCAGACACGATGGTTGGTGTAGCTGGACATACTCGTATCTAACTGAAATCCGAACGACGAGAGTTGCGAGGGTTTATATTTTTTTTTTAATGTTGCCTATTTGTTGTGCTAATTTTTTTAGCGACTTGAACAGACCCACATCGACGCGAACAGCGCCCGTAGCTATTCAGTTAGGAAAAGAAATAAACAGCGCCCACACAAAAGAAGGAGGAGGCATTGTTGAGAAAGCTATACGGAGGCGTTATTCCTCGCTGGCCAACCACTTGCCTTCCGATTGTGCACGCGATGAGCGACAGACCTTTTTCTGTTAAGCTGCGCTCCTGTATAGAATTGTCATCTAAATTTCATCTAAATTGAAGTTAAAATTAAGAGTTTGTAATCGCGCTTGAATAGAAGAATAGAAGAAGTCTTTCAAGAAGCGCAAATGATACTTTTGGCTACCGCATACGTACGAAAATCGGAGCATAGAACGTTCGATCCTTGTACAGCGAAGGTAGATACGAGCAGGTTGAGCGTGAAATGCTTCGCCTAAAGATCAGTATCCTGGGCATTAGCGAAACTAAGTGGAGAGGAAGAGCTGAATACATATCTGACACTGCACAAACGAGAATGCTGTATTCCGAGCAGGATGAAAGAGAGTGTGGCCAAAGACTGCATGGTGTCGGAACTATGTTGAACGAAGAAGCGAGGCGTAGGATTACGTCCTGGACGTTTCTGTGAGATTAATGACAGCAAGATTTCGTTCAAAAATCCGTTTTTATGGAGGCTGGATGCGAAACTGTACTCAAGCGGACAAGAGTTGGAGACTCTTGGATATCCCGAGACACCTGGGATAAAATCGAACTTCGCAAATCGTTAAAAATGCAATTAAATGCCGAAGCAGATGTTCAACGAAAGGCTGAGTTGCGAAGCGAGTATCGCATTGCACACAAGTTAGTCTATCGCTGTGTGAGACGTGAAAGGAGGGTGAGGTTAGATGGACTCGCAGATAATGCGGAAAACGCTGCAAGAAGAGGAGATATCCGTGAACTGTGTCAAATATCCAAAGATGTTATTGGGGAAAAAAGCAACACCAATCATCCTGTAATGGATGGCACACTTTTGGTATCAATTGAGGATCAGCTACGCAGATGGAAGGCACACAAATGCCCTGCTAAATGAGGATTCTGTTGAGCAGAATGCTGAAGTGCCCCAACTTAACGAGATGCGCAGGTCCTATAGGGGTATCGACAGCGAACCCCATTCAGAATCGGAAATCCAAAATTCAAAAAATCTCCTCAAAACCAACAAAGTAGCTGGACTTGATGGAATACCAGCTGAATTCCTGAAAGCCGATCCCGTAACAACGGCTAGTATTCTACATCCGTTGATATAAATTATTTGAGAAAACAAAAGCTATCCCAAGGACTGGAAGGATGGTGTAATTGTTAAGCTGCCAAAGAAAGGTGACCTTAAGAATTGCAACAATTGGTGTGGTATCACCGTTTTGTCTGTTTTCGCAAAACTAATGGCAACCATCATTCTCGTGCGAATAAAGGATAGAATCGAGTCTACACTCAAGAGGCATCAAGCTGGCTTCCGCAGTGGTCGATCATGTGTCGACCATATCAACACCCTGCGTATCGTACTTGAGCAGTCGATGCAATTTCAATCACCGCTTTACCTCATGTTCGTGGATTTTGAGAAGGCCTTCGATCGAGTTAGCCGAGAATGTATATGGAGATCATTGCTTGGTAAAGGAATTCTCCAAAAAATTGTTGCCATTATTAGAGAGTCCTAGAACAACACAAGGTGTTTTGTTTTACACAATGGGCAGCTATCCGACTCCTTCGTGGTGCAACAGGTTGTTAGACAGGGGGATGTTCTATCGCCAATCCTTTTTCTGCTGGCGATGGACGACGTATTGACGGCCAGTGTTGGTACAGAGGAGCGACAGGGCATTCAATGGAGACTGTTTGAAAGGCTCAGTCATTTAGACTATGCCGATGACATATGCCTCCTGGCTAATAACATCAGAGGGCTGAACGGGATGTGCCAAACACTGAAAGTGAAGGAAGAGTCGAGTGGTCTAAGAATAAACAGCAAAAAGACAAAAATAATGCTCACATGCCGCTCCACACAGCAGCGTATTATTATACAGGAGACGCCAATGGAAGAAGTCAAACAGTTTAACTACCTTGGCAGTATTGTTTCTGCAAATGGCGGTACGTATCTGGACGTTAAAAGTAGAATTAATAATGCTCGTGCTGCTTTTGGTACTCTGACCCCAATTTGGAAATCCAGTCTAACTCCTTACGCACTTATTTTTTGATTGAGATTCTTCGAATCCAATGTCAAATCCGTGCTGTTATATGCCTGCGAAACCTGCAAAGTCACGTCTACTATTTCGAGGAAATTGCAAGCTTTTGTGGATCGCTGTCTACGCCACATCCTAAAGATTCGCTGACACAAATTGTATCAAACGAGGAATTGTGGCGCAGGACAAGTCAAGAGCGGCTGGACGTCGATATAAGAAAGCATAAATGGCAATAGATTGGTCACACACTGAGGAAACCAACGACAAAATTGCAAAGCCGGCCTTTGAATGGAAGCCACAGGGTGCATGGCGGAATGGAAGACCCCAAGAAAAACATGGAAATCAACTGTCTTAGCAGAAGCAGAATCCCACAGAAGGACGTGGTCAGGAAGGATGGAGACGTTTTGTTGACGCCCTAGGCCCCAACCGGGGTTACAAGACACGATGATGATGATGAAGCGCGCTTGATAGTGTTTTCATTTATTGTACTATAACTTTGACGTCGATAGATATTTGTCCGTTTGTGTGTATGTAATTTCTTTTTATTTTCGTCTCTTCAGATGTTTATCGTATTCGGCTTAGCACACGACTGAGAATCAAGAACAAAAAGGATTTTTTTCATCCTCCGATTGCGTAGACTTATTATAGCTTTGCATTTGTTTCATTTGTCAAGTCGTTCTATTTGGGTCGTCACACGACAAATACAAACGACCATCATCAGATAGAAACGACCATCACCAGATACAAACGACCATCAACAATAATGCTGACAAGACGTGACGACACTCGGTGGGATCGAATTTTGTATTGCCATTATATTGAATAGATCTGCTACGAGCTGTTGAATGGCGTAAATGTAATTAATGCTGCTCCATGATTAAAGGAAGCCCAAGAATAATTACACTACGGCGGTGTACTTATTTTAGAGAAAATACGAATTTTCCTTTCCAATGTCAACAGTAGTTATGGAAATCGGAAAATGTAATTTGATTTTTTTTTATATTTTTTTTTAAAGAAACGAACCAAGGACGCAAATCGTTAATGATGGCCAAATATCATCAACATTTCACCAACAGTTGGAGGTCAATTCTCGTTAAATTTATTACGAGAGACTGATGGCAGTGATTCGACGAAATGACATCAATCAAAACAGCCATAATTATCGTTGCGGTTGGTACAACCAACAACATCTGAATGTTCCTGATGTATTCGTTAGGTAAATAAATGATGGCGAAAAATTAATTGAAGCAGAAGCATTTGAAAAATGAGGATTTCATGATTTAAAAAATATTATTAAGATAAAAACTTTTTTTACACTTTACTATGCATTTTATATGATTGTGAGATGAAAGAGCAGCTTACTGCTTTGTCTTTAAGTCAATGATATACGTTTTGAAATTTATGAATTAACAAAAATACCGTTTAAAAAAGGGCTAGGTTCAAGGTGAAAGTAATATTTCATCAGAAAAGTTGCGAAATAGAAAACGAAATCCTTGAACGCTGCTTTCTTTAAATTCTCTATTTTTTTTTTTTTTTTTTTTTAAATCAATTATTTATTATTCCATTTAAATTCTAATACTAGGGTTAGTAAGTAAATAACGAAACTTACAAGCTATATTAGTTTATTTTTATAAATGACCAGATTGGTTCTAATTATATTGTATATCTAAATTAAGTTTTATATTTTTTTTATAATTTGTTATATGATGTGTTTTTTTTTTAAAGAAAAATATGGATAAAAAAAATCATTGAATCATTATATATTTTTTTATTTACTTAAATTCTTATAACTACTTAAAACTAGTTAATAAGAAAAGAATAACAAAAACATAAAAAAACCGACTACATATTTCGTAATATTTCGTTGGCAGCGTTCCAAACCCCTAGCACAACCGGCATCATAGGGCTGCCAATATGACAACTCCATGATACCCAACGTGCCGAATTGAATTTCAGCCACATTCCCAGTCGAGGCACCAGTATCTATTTGCATTACTTTTATTACGGTCTCGTTCAGGTATGTTACTGCAGTATCTCCAGTTAGCATCCCGATTACCCAAAATCATTGAAGCATGTCGGATGCGTTTGTCCGTTGCTCTTCTAGCAACATGGTAGATTACGGGCACATTACACTGCTCAGTGTATCCTGGTACAAGAATGACTCTGGTGGTATCAATCCATTCTCCAACGCTCTCTCGAAGTACTGAGGATTATGGTAAAAGGCTCCCGAAATTAAGTCATTTGCGACAGAGGCTGACCGAGCGAAATGGTTCCTAGTAAGATCCAGAATAACATTATCGATTCTGGATATTCCGAAAGCGTCGAAGAGTTTTTTATTCGACACATAACGTCTATAATCGCAATGTTTCTTTAAATTCTCTATATTAACTTCGCATGCCCATGTGTTTGTCTGTTGGTTTGTCTGTTTGTCGTGGAATGTTACGATACATTTTAAACTCACTTCCAAAAGCCTGATGACAACACTTTCTATCAAAATTTTGATGTGATCGGGGGCCCAGTCAATTTTTTTAAAAATTAACCCGATTTTTTTTTTCAAACATTGTGCAACCGCGATGATCAGGTAACTTTCCAATAACTATCCTATAATTCTAAAATCATCCAATAATATGCCTATAATTATCTTATAATGCCTTTTGACTTGTTTCTTACCTCCCAACCTTACAAATACACCGTTAGTGTATTATCGCCTCTTCAGACCATTGTGTGGTATCAGAAAATTGTTAAACAACGCAGTTAACACGGCTGCAACGAAGAGACCAGTAACAACTACGGTCATGAGATTGGACTCGCCCTAAATGCAGGGAGAATAAGTCCTGGGGCTGAGATGCCGGGCGTAGGAGAGAAATGGACATGACTTAAGAATACTGTCCTTAGGAGTCAGCAGTCTCCATCGTAAGCAGTTGCAATGCACAAAGGCTACACTTTTATGGATGCTCGGTCTGTAACGAGCAGTTCCGGATTCTGGGACATGGGTACTTGATCCCGGCTCTAATTAGTAGTATGCAGAGTAGGCTTGCCAGGAGGCCCTATTGTGATCAACACAACATTGCGATATATGTATATATGTTGTGTGATATTTGTATAACTACCACAACCCCTTATCATCTTACGCTCCATTATCGCCACAGTCACATTCTAATCGGCATAAAGAGGTTATTTATAGACGTGGATTTGACATTCCAATAATTTAATTCAAAATCCATAAATAACTGAATCTTAAGGATACAAGCTGGCATGCTCTCATAATGCACGAGCACTTAAAAAATGGCATTGGTATTGTGTGGGAACCAAATCACTTACAGGGCATTTTTAGCCGCTAGCTGTACAGTGTGTACTCTTCATATATCCCATTAAAACCTTACCGATATTTCGGGGTTAACTGTGATTTACGAAAACCGTCATAAATTAAACCAAGCCACCGATCGACAGTGTATCAATAAATTAATATCTTTATGGTGTTCAGAGCCTGTCGTATTTACTTTACGAAGGCACAACACTATGTACATAAGTGCAAAGCATTGTATTTATGCACATGCACATGGACTGATGTTGCGTAAGAAGATAGATGATAGATTTGAGGGGGTCGCAAAATTAAATCGATATCGGATCGATACTATTGGTCGATGATTATATCAATAGATAATAAATCGATCCGATTGGTCAATCAGCCCAGAAGTTTGGGTAAAAAAGAAGTTGCTGCATAGGAAGAAGTCGAAGTAGAAGAAGGAAATTAGAACTAAGACCAATATTCTAGACAAGTCGCAGCCAAGCAAAAAGACTGTAACCACGTAAAAATGTCTGTCCTGCAAAATATATACTTCTTATATTCTAATAAGATCTGCAACGTCTTCCTACTATAGTAATCAGCTAGACAATTCGGGATCGGGACATAAACTGCGGAAACTGCTATAGCAACTTGGTTTTGGTAAGCAAAATCCAATAATATCGGATGATTTTGATTGCGATTAGCTAAAAGCTGAATTCATAGCTTCTTGCACCACTCTGACTAGCACTTCTTCCTTAGAGGAATACGCTGAAGATGACCACAATAGCTCTTTTCGTTTTAACAGCGTCTATGATAAAGATGTTGTGCAAGCGCTTTTGAGTATAGACTCCAATGCTACTAGTCTGGCCGGACTAAATCCTAAGTTTGTCAAAATTCTGCTGCCCTTTATACTGCCATTTTTAACTTGGTAGTAACGATTTCTGTATTCCCATATAAGTGGCTTAAATCATCAATACAGGCACGCGAAGATGAATATAAAGATTTCAGAAGATATGAAAAAACAGTTCACCAGCGAAAGAAAGCAGCCTGAGAGAAGAATCTCGTCCATGAACTAGAACCGTACAGAGAGCAAGGACCGCAACAAGCGCGGAAGTTCTCGAAGATTCCGCGGTATGACGCAATATACACCGCGTTGCACATACTGTTAAGACAAAGAGGGTAATCTGATCGCCGATCTCAAAGGAGAGATGGGAAGAGCACTTTCATGAGTTGCTTCATGGCCAGCTAACTGAGGAATTGGAGGCTCCACCAATGACCGAAGAGCACACTATGCTGCCGCCACCAAGCATAGAAGAAGATAGCAGAGCGATAAATCGGCTCGAAAATAATAAGGCCTCGGGATCCGATGGAACATCCCAGCGGAGCTGATTAAAACGGGGGGCCCCTCTATCCTTCAAGACTGGATAGCCCCATTAGCGCTAAAGTCATCATTGGTCCATACCAGTGTGGCTTATCATACCAGGCAAATCAACAACTGATTAGATTTACACTCTTAGGCAGGTGATGGCGAAATGTCTAGAGTTTCAAAACTTACTACACCATCTTTTTATAGACTTTAAGCCGCCTATGATAGCATAGCCAGAGTAGAACTTTATAAAGCCCAAAGAGAATTCGGCATTCCAAATAAACTGACACGACTATGTAGGTTGACCATGACCAATTTTATAAGCCAAGTAATAATATCCTGGTCACTATCAAGCCCATTCAACAACTATAACGGGCTCCGGAAAGGGGATGAACTGGCCTTCGTCCTTTTCCATCTGACGTTGGAGAAAGTGATCCGAGACTCAGGCGTAACGGAATAAGTGCATTCAGATACAGGCTTACGCAGACGATATTGACATCGTTGGTAGAAACCCAAGAGCTGTACAAGAAGCTTTCATCCAGATCGAGCACGGGCTTTTTGTTATTTGTTCCTACATCATCATATTTGGCTCTACAATTGGTGTCCGGTCATGGATTTCCGGATAACTAGATTGAAAACTGTGGACATCGAGAGGTTTTGATTGCTAGTTTATTATGGGCTGCCAAAGTTTGACAAACAAAAAGTTTGCTTATAGATGTTACACTATATTAAGACTTTTAAAGACTTAACTGTTTTGCCCAGATACACTGTTTCTGTAACTTGTCATTTTATCCTGACAAAAGGACTTGTTCATTAGGTGAAATAAAAAATGTGTACACTTACAAAATCTACTAAAATTTCATTATAATTCAGGAAACCTTCCAATCTACACAAAAAAAACCTTTACCATCACCACCACCACCGCCACTACAACACATTCATTAAAACCTCACCAACATCTAACCAACCACTCATCCTTGTTGATTGGCAATTTACTTAAAAGCATAATTCTCCGTTGTTACTGCACTTTCATTAAGTGAACACTCACACATCGTGCACTCCATGGTGGTCCTTTATGCATTGCCTCAATATTAATTATTAATAAATGCCACCTTCGTCGCATTTTTAATAACTTTATGCAACTTGCATTATAAGTAGTTTGTGAGAGAAGGAGCTTACTGCTTCGAATCCTTTTGAATGTTCGAAAATTTATTACTTTACGACTTTGCAAGTATATCTACGTGACGTATATATTCCCATATTGTGTGAGTGCGTTTGTAAGCGAAAAAGGATCGTAATCCCTACGAAACAATTGTTTCGCAAATACATAAACGTTGGAGAAACGTCGAGCATTTTTATATCATCGTTCCCAGGTGTATATAGTTTCCTTCCTTAATCCTCCCGTTTAACCAACCTCCAACCATTTAACTCATTACAAAAAATACGTTGAGGACTGTAGCAGCTACCTGCACTGCCAGGATTTCATTTCTCGCAATTTCACTTGACAAAGAGGTAGGAAGAGAAATAGCGGCCGAAACTCCAGAACTCCAGTTCTCCAGTACTTGTCTTTGCACACAATGCTCGTAAGATTATGTAACGAGCGAAAGCAAGGTATACCTGCCAGAATCCATAAAGTTGTCCCGATTTTTCCGTCCGCACTTGAACTTCGGATGCGCATGAAACTCTATGCACCAGCAATGGCTGATGGAGAATCCATAAATGACACAATTGGACGGTCGAGACGACGATCGCTGGCTGGATCAGTAAAGGAATCGCATCTACTTAAATGAAAGTATAATTTAATTAATAATTCCATTTAAGGCGCTATGTACAGCGTTGGTGCCAACGCAAGTAGAAGTGATGATGCGCGGTTATCGCGGAAAATCCTTGTGGCTTATCATCACACAGCTGCGAATGCATTCGTGTGTGAATTCCTTCTCAATACCGTGAAATGAATTTAAATCAGACAATTATCCTGCTGTGTGAGAGTTGTAGGTAGGTGGTGCCGGACTGCTATTCCTGTCTGAATGGTTGGCCGTGTAGCTGTGGACTGTCTCCCATCATCAACGTAAGCTTTTGTAATAAAAATTTCGCATTTGTTGTTTTTATTTAGAGGCAAAAAGAAAGGATTAAAGTGGGAAATTACTGTACAATTTGATAGATTCATCTATGCTTTAGTGCCAAATAGAAGGACTGGTACTGTGATTAAGTTCTTATGCAGCACACTCCTTAGAAGTCCCCACGAGAGGGTTTCGTTCTTCGTTCGACTTTCGAATTCCCCTACTACCTCATAGTATAATTGTTGCATTCCATCCCATTCCTGCTGTATGAATGTCTTGTTAACAGCTCATCCAATTTTTGCTTCATTTGCCTCAATGCTGGCAAATATTGATAGCTCACGAGATTCTTCTTCTATCAGACTGCACAGACTTGAAGAAAAATTTATATTTATCTTGAAACTGCGAAACATACTTCACTAATTTAGATGTCCGCGCCTTTCGAGCAATCATCATTGACTATGATTCTTTGACTCTTGATCACTAATTACTATCAAGAGGCTAATACGGATACTCCAAACGCCACATCTTTGGAGAATCTCCAACTTTGAACAGTTTCAATCAAAAGAGACTGTCAAAACCTTCTTCACCAAATACGTATTCCACAATCTATCGGAAGATCATATACCGCCAGAAATATTTTCCGAGGACCAGTGAGATACATACATTCAACGATCCAACAGGCCAACAATCTATGAAAGAGTTCTACTGAGATGATGACAGCAAAAATCTTTATTATGTTCCCATCTGTGTTGACAGAATTTGGACTAGAGACTATCTAAGGACCACTCAAGACCCCCTCAAGACTCCAATCACAACCCTCTCAAAACCATATTGAGCCCTACTCAAGACCACCTAAACACCACCTCAAGAACCCCGACAAGACCACCTAAGGACCCCTCAACAATCCCTTAAAATCCTCTTAAGAGCCCCTCACGACCCCGCAAGACCCCACTCAGGGCTCTCTCAAAATACCCTTAGGACCCCCATCAACAATCCCGTCAAGACCACCTAAAGTGACCTCAAGACGCTATCAAGACTACATTCACAATCATCTCAAAACCCCCTTAAGCCCCACTAAAAACCATCTAAACACCCCACTAAAAAACCCTCAAGACCATCCTAAATAACACCTAAAACCCCTCAAGAATCCCTTAAACCCTCATTAAGACCACCGAAAGATCCCCTCAAGACTACCTCAAAACCCTTTTAAGACCAACTCAAAATTCCACTAAAGAAACTCTTAAAACTCGCTCAAGACCTAGTAAAGACTCGTTCGAGACCACCTCATGACACTCCTCTAGACCCACCAAAGGACCCAAGAAGACCCCTTAAAACCCCTTATAACCATCTTAAGTTTCCCTTAAAACCCCACTCAAAACACCCTTAAAACAACCTGAATACACCCTCAAAGCTAACCCAGGACCAATAAAATACCTCCTCAAAACTCCTTTCAAGACTCCTCTCAAGACCACGCTAAATATCCCACACAATACTCTTAAGACTATCTCAAGACGCCCTCTCGATACCACTTAAATAATAATAATAATAATATTCGGCGCAACAGACCATTCATTGCAGTCCAAGGCCTAGCGCATTGTATGTTTTTGGACACAAATGGAAGGGACCTACAATTTAAGGCCGGATCCGAATGGCGAATTGAGAAGCTTTCCGTGACAAGTTATTACTCTGGGAACGTTTGTCACCCGTTCGCGAGAGGTGAGACACCGTAAAAAATATTTTTGGTGTTACTGGGATTCGAACCACGAAGCTCCTGCTCAGTAGCCATGTGCATTTCCACTGAACCACGGCGCCCACCTAGATACCACTTAAGACCCTATTGAAACCACCTTAAGATCCCCTGAACACCACAACACTCCCATCAAGACCCCATAAGAACACTCCTCAAGATCCGCCTCCGGAAATTCTTCCACAAAAACACGTACAAGACCGTCAACTCATATCATAGAGTGAAAAAAGCGTGACATAATGACATATAAGACCCTGTTAAAACCACCTTAATATCCCCTCAAGACCACCTCAAGACCCGCCTCCGAAAAGTCTTCCACAAAATCTTACGAGACCGTCAACTTACAGCATTTGAATGAAAAAATGGTGACAGAATGACATATCAACCGACAGAAAGCCATAGGCAAGTTAATATAAAAGCATTTTATTAATCAATATCCAACCAACAAGATATGAAAAAGTTTATTTATTAAAAAATAAGATTGAGATTTTTTACTTTTAATTAATTACTGAATTTCGACAATATCCTTGGGTTTGAAATAATTGAAACTATATTACACTATAGCTGTCGTCTGTGAAAAAGTTACTTTCTTTTAAAAACCGGTTATGTCTGAATTAAAGGAGTAGATTGTACTCAGACGTGTCCTTTCTAACTTTGCTCTTGCTCTTACGACATCATAAACCTCTTTGACCGATTTGTAAAACAATTTATTCATGCCATGTACTTACCATCTTTGATGGAATATCGTGGATTCGTCATATCAACTTTTGTTTGGTTTTTAATCCAGAAGATGATCGGTTGTGGTTCGCCGTTCGCTTTGCACTGCATCACCGCGGTGTGGCCAACTTCAATAACCCTAGTGCTGGGTCCTTGAGTTATTACCGGAAATCCGACTGGAGTTTTATCAACTGGAAAGAAGATCAAGAAAAGAAAATGTCAATGAATATAATTACCCGTGCAGATGGTAGATGTGAATGTGAAGGAAGTCAAATGATTGCACATGAGTGAGTTAGTGAGTTGCGCGTACAGATGCATAGACGGTATGTAATAGCCAGGAAGGAAGTATTTTTCCCATTGTTATTATGAAGAAGTCTTTTTGTGGTCGCAAAAGACTATTGTTGCGGCGCGGCGTTCACTTGGCGAGAGACAAAAGCGACAGGCAGGACAATACAAACAATAACCAAACAATTCAAAAATAGAAATGCTCTCCGCCTTTTGTAGGCTGCAACGCAACAAAGCAAAAAGGATAAGAAAAAAAAAAGTCGTAGAAAATTAACCAACGGACGTGCCACACAAATGGATACGGGAGATTTTTATTGTTTTGCCGGTGGCGCGGTACCAGTGTACTACAGACAGATGAACAGTGCAGCTAAATGGGGAAGAGGCGCTAATCGAAAAAAAAAATTTGATGAAATTGGAATTAATGGAAACGGAGAATTATATTATTATATTTTAGAGCATAGATTTATCATTGGTTAACTTGGGATATAACATTTGTTAAACAATGGCGGTCGACTTTTTAATACAACAAATGATTTGATATAATATAATTATTCAAATATAAATACAATAAAGATGGTAAAGCGAGCTTCTCAGCTCGCCATATGGATAGTTGTAATTCACTCGAAACATTTAATTATCTTAAAAGCCCAATAGTAAACATTTAATTCACAAAATTCGTAATTTTTTTGAATTTTTTTTTTCTGTGAAATTTTTTTTTTTTATTTGGGAATTTTTTTTTCTTTTTTTTTTTTTTAAAAAAACTTTCTTTTATTTTTAACAATACTTTTTTTTTCATTTTTTTTTTATTATTTAATTTTTTTTAAACGCCACACGCGTCACATATGTCCCATTCCCATTAATTTCTGACTGGTAGAAGCGGTAGAGATATACGAGTTCCTACCAAAAACTTTCCACTACTATAGACACACGAGCTAATGTATTCTGCTGTGCGAGTGACTACACACACCGTGTATGTATATTTAGTTGTAATTCAGTCTAAAGACTAATTTATCTTAGAACCTAATAGTATGCAACGTATTCATAAGCGATAGGTCATTCAGTCATAAGCTATTTTTGAAAAAGTCTGAAAAAAAAAACACATTTGACTTTGCAAACGTTTATACAAAATCGATAGCGATGCGTAGAACTTTTTTTCAGTTTTCTCAAGGGTAGTAACTCCTATGAATGAAAAAATTACGCCATCACATGCTGAGTGCTATCCAATTGTTTTTAAACAAGACCCATTAAATTTTGACTGGCATAAGCCGAGATATACGGCACGACAAACGAACGTACAAACGTACAATCGTTTAATCATACAAACGTACAAGCGTACAAACGTACAAGCGTACAAATGTACACAAGTTCGCTGAAAATTTTCATGTCGTCTGAATAAAGACTTCTCCCTTCGGGCTCGCAATAAGTTAGTCAAAGTTGTTTATAAAATCTATTTTGGTAAATTTATCAAACGTCATAGAACTTTGGCTAAAAAAAAAACCAACCCATAAAAATTTTCATGTAAATTTTCTCATCGGAGATACATACATGTGTGCAAAGTTTTCATAAAATCGGGCTTTAGGAAGTGGATAAAAAATTAATCACAAAATTTGGTCACAAGCAACAAACATACGGGTTTTTCACTTCGATAGAGGTAGAGGTCCAAAACAATTTTAACGCATCAACCACTTCTTCAGGTCTCGAGAAACTTTGAGCAGGCAATTTATTTTTGATTTGTGGGAAAAAGAAGGAGTCATTGGGTGCCAAATCAGGACTATGCAGCGCTCAAATAGTCAGTTTTATGTGCCGAGCTCCCAGTTCGCATTGTAGTGCTGGAGAATGATCCGTCCGCGGTTGGTTTTCCTTATTTCATCGAAGACTTATGGCAAACAAATGGTTGTGTATCATTACAAATTGACCGTTCTACCTCCTTGCACCAACGGTACGGTTGCGATATGTCAAGTTTTCTGTAAAAACAGGCGACCATTTGCTTCGAAGTCTCTATTAGTCTCTGAAAGCACAACTATCTAGCATGAGAGTCATTTGCGATAAAATTTATGAGACACGACATTAGAAAATGACTGAAATGAAAAAAACTCTGGAAGAACGGAGTACGCTTAGACGCACAGAAACATCAACTCGTAATAGAGATCTTCAGAGAGATTATATGAGGTTGGCCTCATTGAAAAAACTTCAATGGTAGATCCAAATTGTAATGATGGATTGAATGTCATCCAGTAATGAGTAAAGAAGTTGGATATTGTCAGAAGGATACAAAATGAAGTAAATGTATGAATATCCAACAAAATGATATGTCAACATTTAAAGTTATCAAATAAATCGATAATACGAGGTCAGTTTGATAAGTAAGTGACTTTTTGAATAAAATTTTTTTTTTTGCAAAAAAAAAACCTTTTCTTTATCAACATAGTCAGTCTCCTTTAAGTTCGAAATATTTAGTCCAGCGTTTTTTCAAATTTTTTATTCCTTCTAAATAATAGATTTTCTTAAGGGCCTCAAAATAGGCGTTTGTTTCAGTGACTCGTTAGAACCAAATCTCTTGCCGCCTAGCCATTTCTTCAGGTTTGGAAGCAGGAAATAGTCGCAACGGAGAAAATCTGGAGAATATACTGGATGGGATAGCAGTTCGTAGCTGACAGACCCACTTTGGACTTTTTTGGTGCACGTTCACCAGGAGAAACCTACTGTCTTAATTGTTCCTTTGTCTTTGGATAGTTGTGATAGATCCATGTTATATCCTTTCCTCGGTTTTGGTGATGGTTTTTTTACGCAAAAAAAAGCTTAATCAGCATACGAAATTCACTTTTTTCCATTTTCGTTAAAATTCACGAGGTTGTTTGCTTTAAATGGTTGTCAAGCAAAAACTAAATGCTCAAATTTTAGTCTATTAATAGATGGCAGTTGACGGGAGCACTGTTGCATTTAAAGTTACTGCGCAGGACATTCAAAAAGTCACTGACTCATTAAACTTCCCTCGTTTATTTATTAAACAATAAGATTGAAATATTTTACTTTTTATTAATTACTGAATTTTGACAATAACTTTGGGTTTGAAACCTCGAAAGCAAAAATAGTATTTGCAAACAAGAAATTCGATATGTAATAGGTCTTATCAAGGGATTCATCTAAATCTACTCATGAAGAAGTTCACTTCACTATACTTGCAGGTTTAGGATGAAGAAACGTTTATGAACATTTTAAAAACTAACAAGCATTTTGTTGTGAAAGTCCCACTGTCACTCGGCATCAGAAAACAAAATCTCATTCATTCAATGCTTCAAAAATCTCATTTAACGAGTTAATTTCTCACAGACTCCAGCACAAACTGAAGGACACGCTCTCGACCCGATGATGATGAGGAAGCGCTCTGTGCTACTGATGTCTATTATCTACTTGGTGTGCACTTGGATAAGTCCCTCGTACCTTGTACAACAGCCAATAAAAGCAACAACAAAAAAATGAAAGAAACAAAAGACAGAAAAACATAACCCACACACACACACACATACACACAAATGGCAAACAACCACGAACGACAGACCGTAGTGGTGGTCCTGTCTGGTAAGGGTGTGTTGTGTACTGTATAGTACTCGCATAGTGGAAAGCTGGATAACAAAGTGCGTTATCCTATTCGCTGCTACACTGCAGCATTTTGTTTCTATTGTATCAGCATTTGTCGAGCCGTACTCCCACACTTTAGACACTACATCGCTCGAGTCGCATAAATCAGGAAGTTCCTTTCAATGGCTCTTTTGGGGTTATTATTGTCACTTTGTCACTTTTAAAGGGAAACCCAATTTGACGATAACGATGTAAAATGTGAACGTAGGGTACAAAAGAGCCAAAGAAGCTGAATAATGAAATAAGGTTATAGCTGTTTTGAGTAGTTTATTGTCCGAGGCCTTATGCGGCAGCACAGTAGTTGAGTAAATATCTGAACTGATGTTCGTGAAAGGCGTGAAGTAAATGGCTATCAATGTATTGATTTGTAACAGGACGATCGCTGTTTTTTAACAACATAACTTACATGGACAATGAAAGCCTCTTCGGTGCAACAAACTATTCAAAATCGGGAATATTGTATGGTCAACTATGGTTTAGGAAGGCAATCAGCCATCGGCTCTATCTAACGTTTATTCACGTGCCGTATTTATTCTAACTGGTGGAAGTGCAAACAAAAACATTTTGGGTACGTGGTAGCCGCAGGCAATTTTCGCATTGAATGTTCTGGCTTGATTCTTCAAAATAAGTTTAGCCCAAGGCTAATAATTGATAGCGTGGGCCGAAACATGATGTGGAAAATTATGTCTAGCTATGGTGTTCCGGAAAAACTCATTAACATCACTAAGGAGCTCAACATGCGACTCAACATGCCGCGTCATTCATAACGGTCATCTTGGCTCACCTTTCAACATATACTCGGGAGTCAAGCAAGGTTGCACCCTTGTCATCGACAGGGTGATGAAAATAGTAACCCGTACTCCATCGGGTTTGCCATGGAATGTTTTTTACCGGCTAGAAGACCTTGACTATGCCGATGATATCTGTCTCCTATCACAATCACAATCGCTAGGTGACATGGAGCAAAAATTAAACTCACTAGAATTGAGAAATGGCTTCGTTCCCGAAATTCCAGTCCATAATGACCAAGTCTTCGTCATCAAGTGCTTAAGGAGGATACTGATAATAAAATGGCCTAACATTTTGACCAATCAAGACTTGTGGAGAGTAACGCAGCAGGAAGCAATCGCGATCACCAGATCACCATCCAGCGGACGATATTACGAAACTAGCGCTTGACTCTAATCCACAAGGAAGCCGCCGAGTAGGCCGTCCTAGCAAGACATGGAAAATTTAAAGAACATAAGCCTCATAATCGTTCGAGCACCTACCAAAAGATTCTCTAGACGATGGAAAAGAAGAAAATTTTTCGATTAAGTCAAACCGAAACTCCATACCTATCCACAGGGTAATGAGAAGAATTTTTCTGGGGGATGATGAATGATGAGGAATTTATCGAAGTGCATATGGTGCCCCAACCGATGTTTTCATAATAAACAGAAAGACTGCAACCACGAATCAAATTCGAGTCAAAAATTCGCAACGAAAAGACCAGAAACAACTATGTACTATCAAGCGATAGGACTATTCCTAAATAAAGGAAGTCCTGGCGCTGATATGCCGAACGTAAAAGAGAAATACACACGCTTTAAAAAAAAACAGTGCATGTAACCTTTGTGCGCGGTCTAAGTGAAACTTCTTGATGTTGTGGGGGAACAAACCCTCGAGAGATCTATAAAAGGCCAAAGAAGACCCCCAAACCCAAAAAGAATAATAAAAAGACCCCATAAAGACCCCAAAAGATCCTAAAAGCCCCTTAAAGACCCAAAAGACTCCAAAAACATCCTCAAAAGACACCAAAAAAGACCTCAAAAAACTCCCCAAAATACCCGCAAAATATCAGAAAAAGACCCTCAAAACACGCGTAAAAAACCCCCAAAAGAACCTTAAAGACCCCTTAAAGACCAACCAAAGGCTCTCAAAAGACCCCTCGAAAAATTCCCAAAAGCCCCAAAAGACCCCTTAAAAGACCCCCAAAAGACCGTCAAAAGACCGTCAAAAGACCGTCAAAAGACCGTCAAAAGACCCTCAAAAGACCATCAAAAGACCCTCAAAAGACCCCAAAAAGACACCCAAAAGGTCATACAGAAGGTCATACAGAAACGATCAAGAAATGGCTTAGTTCCCAAAATTCCAGACCTTAATGACAATATATCAGAATTTCCATAGGAACAGGTCTTATAGTCGCATCTTAGTCCTACATACCGAATTTCAAAGATATCGCTTGAGAAATGGCTTCGTTCCTGAAATTCCAGTCCATAATGACCAGTCTTATAGTCGGATCTTATGCCTACATACCGAGTTTCATAAAAACCACTTGTGAAATGGCTTTCTTACTGAAATTCCAGTCCCCAATCACCTTATCCCAGACACTCCATAGGAACAAGTAACATGCGAACAAGTCCAGCATAACAACACAGCACATTCATGCAAATAAATCCAACATAGCGACACAGCAGAGGTGACAAAATGCCAGATGGAAAAAACCCAAAAGATTTCCAATGCATAAGCAGATGAGAAAACACCAACAACACGGTAGAGATGAGAGGGCTGCAAAGTTGCAAAGTCCACCAAGAGTCAAATCTTATAAAAGGAGAAACACAGGAAGAAGAATTTATTTTTTTTTTCTGCGACATCAGTAAGGCTGTTCACTTCGACAACGAGACAACAAGAAACGGTAAGTGAACAGTGCAAAAACAAACACCTCAAGGAGAATATCGACAGAATCGGCAACTACTGTAAATTGCACAAAAGTGTTCACCGCAGTCGGGACACTACAGCAACATATTTGACACCAAAGCTACCAACGAAGCCAAAGATGGAGGAATTTTGAAGGCGGGATACGTTAATCGGGGCTAGAATCAGGTGAGCCAAATTCCCCAGTGAGTTAGCGTTAGAATCCCCTTTCTTGGTCTCGAGATTCTGGCGGGCCTTATAGGACTTCATCTCCATACCCTGAAAACCTCGATAGGGAGAGATTCCCATTTGTTAGGTGTAGAAACCGTTCGAACGCAGGACTCTGGCGGGCCTTATAAGACTCCAACCTGAGTTTCGATCTTTCGTAGAGAGATCTCGGGTGGAGAGTGAACAGTCAGATATCCGCTGCTCTCTACTAAATCTAGCTTAGAATCCACTTTATTGGTTTCGAGACTCTGGCCTTAAAGGACTCCATCTCGAGCCCTGAAAACCTCGATAAGGAGAAATTTCCCCTTGTTAGGCGTAGAAGCCCTTCGAATTCAGAACCCTGGCGGGCCTTATAGGAGTCCATTCTGAGCCTCGATATCTCTTAGGGTCCAGTTCCCATTTATTAGGGAGCGAGTGGTGAAAGAACCACTCCTTCCAACTAAATCCCAGTAAATTCGCTTGAAGAGTGCAATCCAACGTTTCTTACCCGTACCACGTCGTTACGAGACCCGTGTCAGCGGCTAAGGAACAAGGAGTGGCGGTAACCTAAAAAAAAGAAAAACCCCGAAGACAAAACAGGCGAAACAGAATAAAAACCGAATCGAATTGAATCAAATAATAAACATAATATTAATACACAATTAACATGTAACTCCCATGTGACATACATTATTAACAAAGCTAATAAAGCTTACTTCACATGCCAACGCATGTTCAACAACACGTTGGGAATAAGCCCGCAAATGACTCTTTGGCTATACCAGAGTATTATCAGAACTAGGCTGACTTACGCAACCTTGATATAGTGGCCAAAAACAGAGCAATCAAAGACACACTCAATAAGATAGAAAGACTCATTTGTCTTAGTGCAACAGGTGCCATAAAGACCTGCCCTACGGCAGCCCTCGAGAAGATTATAGGAGTAGTTGTTATTGTCATATTATTTAATGTAAGGAGGTTAAAGTGCATTATAATTGAGCCTATAGTCTATCTTCACAAACACATTAAAAATGAAGCTGGCTTAAGACTCTCCACTCTCAATATACACAACCAGGTCAAATCCAATAGACCAGGACATACAAACATCATTTCCAAAATAAACTCGGATTATGGTATTGTCTTACAATCGGACTCAATGATGAAAACAACTGATTTCCAAAGGAACTTCTTGGTTAGAATTCCAAAACGTCATCAAGTTGCTAATATCATCAGTAACCTCCCATCCATCTGGTACATAGACGGATCTAAAACAGACACAGGAACAGGAGCAGGAGTATTCGGACCCAGAACCACGCTGCGAATACCCCGAGGTAACTCCCCAACCGTTTTCCAGGCAGAAACAACTGCACTTGAAGCCTGCATCTTGGAATACACTAAAAGAAAATACAGAAGAACTGAGATTTACATGATCTCAGATAGCCAGGTCGCACTACTTGCACTAAAAGGCCCTACTTTCAACACAAGAACAACGTGGAGCTGCTACTGCCACTTAAAACAATTGGCCAAAACCAATAAAATCACCCTTATGTTGTGCCCAGGGCACTCAGGCATTGTAGGGAACGAGGCAGCAGATCTTTGCGCAAGAGAAGTCGCAGAAGGTACTTTCACTGGGCCGGAGCCAAGCCTACTCCCTTAGCCACCTCAAAAACAAAACTAAAGAGTGGGCTAACAATGCATCCAAGCTGAATGGGTTTCTTCGACAGGGATGAAACCTACCAAAAGACTTCTCAAGTACAACATTGTACACATAGACAAGACAATCAAACTGAACCGTCATGCACTCAGATCTCTATGCTGGTACATAACGGGACACGGCCCATTCAACAGCCACCTATCGAAAATGGGCAAATCCCAGACGGACAGCTGCCGTTTCTGTAATAAGGCAAAAGAATCACCAGAACACATACTGTTCATGTGTGATGCTCTCATAAGGAAAAGAGTTAAGCACCTCAAGGCTCACACAGTCCCAGGACAGAATTTCATTTCGATCGAACTGGCACCACATAAAGTGGTAATCATCTGGGATGCACAATAGATCTCTAGGTCGCAGTGCACCGGGCTTTTCAGCCCACCAAACAATAATAATAATAAAATACACAATAAATCTTGAAGGAGTCAATAAAGAAATAATTTTGTAACGAAACCAAGGGTCTATAATTTGATAGGCAAACGACCCTGGAATTTACAGAGCACATTCAATTGCTTCAATGTCCTTCTATATTTTTCTTTAAATTGTCATAGTAAATAGTATATTGTTGCAGTTGTTATTGTCATATTATTTAATGTAAATGGAGGTTAAAGTGCATTATAATTGAGCCTATAGTCTATCTTCGAATATAAGTGCGTTTTTTTTATTTAAAACTTCCAGTGCCATATGTTAGTCTCACTATTAACGTAAATGCCATTTTTATCCAAAGCAACATTTGCAACAAATGTGCGCAAGTATTGTTGGTAATTTGTTGTTATCGTTTGCTTGTTTTTTAATTTTTGTTTTATTCCCTATATGACCAAATTACACACAATTACAGGTCAAATTTTATGTCGACGAACCCATTAAACCCAACAACTCCGACACAGCAGGACATTACAGATTGCTGTTGCTGCATTGCCACAGACTGTGTCCTTGTTATGTGTACATCCGCACTTGTGCCAATTTCCAATTAAGTTCCCCAATGATGGTAATGGTGACTTGTGTTGCGTTAAATTAAAATTATTTCACATTCCACTCTGGCAGTCGACAGGTGCCATGCCAGCGTGATTATTTACACGCGCATCACTTAAACAGCTCAAGCGAAAGAACCGAGCGAGCCGACAAAAAACAACAACAACTACAACAAAAAAAAAAAAACATTCTCGAAGATAGATCGTAAAAAAACGGAGCATTTTTTTTATGAAATGTTGAAGCGGTAAACGTATGACAGCGCACTTCAAACTTCATCCCAAATAAAATTACAATAAGCAATAAGGAGGCAGACGCAAGGGAACACGATGGGTCATCATCATAATGATCCTTCGTTGGTTCATTGTCGTACATTATTACAGGAACAACATGAAGTCCTGTGAATTAAAAGTTGCCATACATTGGACGGTACAAGGTGCGTCCTCTTTTTAATTTGCAATTTTTGAATTCGAAGCCTGACTGATTAAACACAAACAACAACCGAACCGAGTGTCATTTCACGATTACGATTACAAAGCGTAGCGCTCGGCTTGTAGCGTATCCTTATTTTAATTTGCATTTTATCATCAACGAAAGTATCGATGCTTGCTATTGTTGTTGTTGTTGCAGAGTTTGTTGAACATCCAGAACATCCAGAAAAAATAAAAATAAAAAAGAAACACCGAATAAGGGAAGAATTTCAGCGCAGATTTCACTCACGATGTTAATGTTGGGCATCTGTTACCGCAGCAGTGCACATTTGTAGCCAACACAAATAAAAGTTAATAAGAAAAATACAATTTCATGCTCATCACTTTTATTGTTAAGTGAATAGCATGGAAAGTTACAGTTGATAACTTTTACGAGCGAAGACAGACAGACAGATTATTAATAAAGAGACGTTGATCCCATAGGAGCGATTTTAGAGATATAACTTTGTCGTGCAACCAAGTCTGAAATCAGACGAGTATGCAGATCGGACACCTTATGCCCTGGAATTGCTCCTTTTAATTAGTAGCGTTGGGATTGGCTGCAAAAGTACAAGAACAAATCTGAGTAGCTTTTATTGGTATGGAGAACATTTTTTTAGAAGCTATAGTCCTGATATCGCTCTTCAAACAACTAAATCAGACAATTGACATTAATTCATGACTTGCAGTCATGACATGAAAAGGTTTTAAACGTCGAGCCTAAAGAGTGTGGCTCAATATTCCGCATACCAAAATTCCGTATACCTATATCCCGTAAGTACTAAATCCCTCAAATATAAAATACGGTAAACACACAACAAGGTGATATGATAGGTCCTCCTTTTAAAACAATGTTTCTCGAAGACTATTAATGCGAGATGCGAGATTTTGGTATACGGTATTATGGGATGTGTGTTTTACATACCCAATTCGAGCCTAAAAATGTTGGCGCTATACGTCGTTATATGTCAAGCTATTACATATTTCTTAAAGTGCCTATCTCCAGCAGCTAGAATCTCTTTCATTTATCACGAGCCTGTCCTCTACTACGCGACCTGGTTGTGAACTGCGACAAGGAACTTAACTTTATCATATTTTCCAAATTATGGAGTCAGCTTCCTTCCAAAGAATTTTCGAACCTACATGATACAAAATATATCTACCTAAATATTTGTAATGTACAACATCACTGTAAAAAATACGCATAAGTGTATTGTACTACGGCCACTCTACATTGACTCGCAGACAATCAACAGCCGAGTTGATTGAGCCAAATCTTTCTACGATTTGATAAAGCAGGGATTCGTCTTCGAAAAGATAAATGCGTGATTGGATTCGATTCTGTCGATTTCCTGGGATACCGAATCGATTCCAGTGGTCTTCGTCGTACCGAAGACAAAGTTTAGGCCATCCGGAATTCACCGCCACCAACGAATAAGGCCCAAGTTTAAGCTTTTCTTGGGCTATTCAATTTCTACCATGCATTCGTTAACGGGAAAGCTACAATTGCAGAGCCGCTGCATCAACTTCTTCATGACAACATCAAGTGGTCGTGGTCCACTGCCCAGCAGAGAAGTTTTGACGAATGTCTGTATGTCTGTATGTCTGCAAAGCTAAAATCTGCTCTTACAACCAACAATGTTCTCATGTCATACGATGAGAAGCTGCCATTGCCGTTGGTATGTGATGCCTCTCCATACGGCATCGGTGTAGTCCTGTCACATAAGGTGGGTTATAATGAACGTCCGATAGCTTTTTTCTCTAGGACGCTCACGGCCACCGAACGACGATATATGCTCAAATTAATAAAGAGGCCTTGTCAATTATCGCCGGCGTTAAGAAGTTCCACGACTTTGTCTATGGCCGTGAATTTACGATCGTGACCGACCACAAACCGCTCCTCGGATTATTCAACCCCGAAAGACCGATACCGCATCTTCTGTCCCCAAGAATGATGCGATGGAGCGTATTCCTGAATGCTTACCATTATTGCCTCAGTCACCGTCCAGGCAAGAAGAACGGAAACGCAGATACCCTTAGTCGTCTGCTTAATATGGTGGCACAACCAATCGACAAAGAAGAGGAGGTGATGCTGATCGAATCCAGTTTTTCTGGCAGAGGACATAGCAAAGTCTACTAAGAGAGATCCCATTCCTTCACGCGTACTTTCATGGTTAATGAGAGGATGGCCTGAAAAGGTGGTAGACCAGTTCAAACCATTTTGGGCCCGGAAAAATGAACTAAGTTGCATCAAGGATTGCCTTCTATGGGGCCAGCGCACGATTATTCCATCATGCTACCATCAGACTGTCCTCAGCGCACTGCAAACTGCCCACCCAGGGGTAGTACGTATAAAATCGATGGCGAGGAGCTAAGTGTGGTGCCCTAAGATTGATGAGGACGTCGAAAGAGTCGTCCGTTCCTGTACGCCTTGCCAAGAATCTCGATCCGAAAAATCCCAAGCACTAATACATTTCTGGGAGGAAACAAAAAGGCCTTGGTCGAGGTTACATATAGATTTTGCCGGACCATTCCAGTCGAAAGTATTTTTAATCGTGGTAGACTCGTACTCTAAATGACTCGAAGTTCAATTAGTATATCATCTACATGATCAGAGTGTGCTATTTAATCGTTTCGTTCAATTTTTGCCATGGTATGGTATTCCGGAAGTCATCGTAAGCGATAACGGCACCGCATTTATTTCAGCTGACTTCGATAACATCTGTAAAAAAAAATGGAATTCATCACACATTTGTCGCTCCTTTCCATCCATCATCCAATGGACAAGCGGAGCGAATGGTGCGGTCTACAAAAGATTATTTAAAGAAAGAATCTAGTGGTGATATTCGTAAACGATTGGCAACATTCCTGCATCATCACCATGCAACGTCATCAACTAGTACTGGAAAAAGTCCAGCCGAGCTTCTATTCGACCGTTGAATAGGGACGTATTTTGATCGTCTACATCCTGACACAATTTCGGTGTTGAACGGAAAAACGAGTATTGAACGAAAGACTAGAATACTATCTGAGAATTCAGACGTTTGGGCGTTTGGAAATTTTGTGAAGAGAGAAAAAGAGCATTTTTTATATTCCACGTATGACGCGTGTCACGTTTCGTGTGTGACACGTTTGATGGGTTGAATTTTTTTTCGATTTCTTTGAGGTAATTTTTAAACACCTTCCACACGACCTAGAGAGTTGAAATTTTGTGAGTACCTAAGTCTAAAATAGCATTTTTTAAATTCCACGTATGACGCGTTGTGGGCGCCGTGGCACAGTGGATTTGCGCATGGCTACTGAGCATGAGGTTCGTGGTTCGAATAAACATCAAAAGTATTTTTCGCAAATGGGTGACAAACGTTCCGAGAGCAATAACTTCTTACGGAAAGCTTCTCAATTCGCCCCATCGGATCCGGCCTTAAATTTAAGGTCCCTTCCATTTGTGTCCAAAAAATATACATGCACAACACAAATAGTCGCGAGAAGCTAGGCCTTGGACCGCAAAGGTCAGTCGCGCCGAATATTATTATTATGACGCGTGTGGCACGTGTGATGGTTTGAAATCGCGCCAGTTTTTCATTTTTTTAAGTATTTTTTAACCACCATTCGCAGGACCTAGAGGGCTGAATTTTTTTCAATGTCAGGGGCTCACTTTGATATCCCACCTTTGACGTTTTTGCGCGAGTCGCGTGTGGCGCATGTGGCACGTGTGAAGCGTGGAAAAAAGACAATTCAAAGCGATTATTACCAAATAATGTTTCGTGTATATATGAAAGTTTGTACCTGAAAAACGAAGGTGTTTTACATTAACTTGTTGTTTATATAAATAAACTTATTACCAAGAGAGAACTCCTTAAATGACTTGCGCCACGTCAATAATAAACACCATAACGTACAGCAAAAGGCGTAAACAAGACGGCAGGCTGGCGGGATAAAATTTGGCATCAAAGTAACTGCATGGAAGAACTGGTGAACGTGAAATGTGTACCAGAGTAAGGAGTGTAGAAGGATGCACAGAAGAAACATCAGACATGGGATCTTTTGGGGAATGAAGAAAATGCAGCAAGACACTGCATTGTGAATGGTAAACCTGAGTCCATCATGGTAAGGAAGAGTACTGCCGATGCTACTTCGACTCTAGCGAAGCTTGGTCCAACGAACCACGAACCGACCGAGACCAAAACAACAAGCTACTTTTTAACAGAAAAGTCAAGTAATAAGTCGTGGGAGTCTGATACTTCATGAACAAACTAAACATTCAAATTCATTTTGCAAGCTTAAGAGGATAATAGCTTATTGCTTACGATTGATTAAGGGGCTGGTTTTAGCAAGAATCGATTTATTTCGATTGAGAGGAACTGTTGCGGATCTACGATTGATAGAAACTGTTGCTCAGTCATTTTCGTTCTAAAATCCATGCGTTGAAGCATTCACATTCACAAATGCTTAAACCAATTTTGCCGTTGACAATTGCAGAACTAGACACCGCTCTTCAACTCAGTTCGACTACCGATCAAGAAGGCGAATTCACGGCAGACATCATTAATTTTTTTTTGGATCAGAACGAGCTCTTGCGAGTGGGAGGAAGGCTACAAGCATTCACTTTAGCTTATAACGCCAAGCATCCCATATTATTGCCTTATACCCACCTAGTCGTCAAAATGCTGATGACAGAGATACATTCAGAAAATCTACACGTGGGCGCCCTCAAGGTCTTTTAGCTTTAACCAGACAACGTATTTGGCCAATCAATGGAAAGAATATAGCACCCGATCATCAAGGATAAGCCAAAAATGTATTCTCAGATGATGGTAAACTTACCGCCACATAGATTTCAACCAGCAAGTCCCTTCATTAATTGCGGTGTAGATTTCTGTGTTCCAATATGGACTCATTACCGCTCAAGGGGAAGCCGTTCACAAAAAAGGGACCTACGATATTCTGCTGCTTTAGTACGAAGGCCGTACCCTTCGAAGTTGTCAGCGATTTATCCAAGGATGCATTGATCGTCGAGGGCATTGTGAAAGTCTTTACTGCGATAATGCCACAAATTTCATCGGCGCCAAGAACCAACTGCAATATACTCAAATCAGGCTCAAAACCAGATCTCATCCACTCACTTGCAGCTCGAGAGGAATAAAGTTCAATTTTATTCGCCCAAGGGCTCCCTATTTCGGTGGTTTATGGGAAGCAGCCGTAAATTCCGCAAAATGTCTGCTTCAGCGAAAGATCACGTCAGCTTTATTAACATATGAGGAGTTGTGTACTCTAAGTGTAGATGCAGAAGCTATCTTGAATTCCAGATCACTTACTGCCCTCTCTACTGATCCAAACCTGGGTTTATCTTTTTATTTCAAGGATCGTACGGATACTTATGCATCACAACAGGACAGATTATGCCTTTGTTCGAAGGATGATGGAAACCAACAGACTATGCCTTTGTTCGAAGGATGATGAATACCGGAACGCCTAGAGTGTGCGTGACCAGAGAATCTAAAGTTTATAATCTAGTACTCGATAATTAGAACAGTAAAAGTTAAAAACAAAAAATAATAAAAAAACATAAGATAAATAAATGGAAATTAATAATTTTCTCCACATTGTAGGTAGGCATCCAAGTGCTTATGCTTAACCCAACTAAAATTAATTAAAATAAAATATGAAAAACAAATGAATAGTAAGCAAAAGTCGGGGTTTTTTCATCGTCAGACGGTTCCCATTGTCCTGAAAAATTAAGGCCGTAACGTCATATATATTGTTATTCAGTCAGGCAAAGTTCTACTCTACAGTTATGTTATGGATTTCCCGGTACTGCATTGCATTCTAGTTGCGGGAACTTTCCCAAGCTGTTGAAAAGTTTGTCCTCTCCATCAGATTTCATTGCCATAAAACGGCAAACTCAGGACACATACTGAGGTACAAATCAGGTTAAGCTCTAAAGTAGGTTTTCTGTTTGTTGGTTTGCAGGGGATGTAAGGGGTGGGCTAGAACATCAGCTGAATATTATTTTCATCAAATATTTTCATTTTAATTATACAGTGCAAGCCTTGGCAATGGGGCTTTGTGTTATTGAAAAAATGGTTAGCAAGTACGATGGTTGCTATAAAATGTGGATAAAATACCTATTTTATGAAAAACTTCCAAGTGAATAGAAACTAGTTGTTTAGTGCATCCAAAGATTTAAGCCGCAATTATTTGGCAACTCGTCACGAAGGATACACTCTGTTCTTTGGCAATTACACCCACAGTTGAGGTTTTGGCAACAAAGCTTTCTGACAAAGCAAGGTATGTAGTTAGCACTTGTGTGGAATGGTACGAACACCACACTCGCCTTTACTCTCTATCGTGTCCGGATTTCAATTCTCTCCAACTTATACCAAACTGTCTTACTTCCTCAACTAATCTGCACCAAGTCTGCTTATCTGCCGGACTGAGCAAATGAATTCCACTGCAATGAGGCATATTTTGAAAAGGAACTTTCTCCGCGCCGTTACGTATGATGAATCCATGTTCATTTTTTCTTTGTATTAAGATGATGCGAAGACACCTATTATACAAAGGATTGCGGCTTTCTATAGACTATATGGTGGTCATCAGTCATCTTCCAAGTACTGAACCTCATCCATCTACATTGGGTAGAAACTATGTTAGCTTAGTTCTTGCCTTCCATAGCTGTGCCATAATTCTGAACATAGCTTTTGCTTTACCAATCCTGCTGCGTAACGCCATCACCAGCGAAGAAGTAGCCTCCTAAGCGGATATCGGTAGACGGTTAGACGTGAATTAAGTCTCCCCGCACTTGAAAAGGCTGGCAAAACCACCAAATTACCGAATACGTACTGGACCTTGCAGCATTCATGAGATCAAAATCGCATTTGAAGCTTATTTCTCCGATAGCAACAATTGGTTAAAGCGGAAAAACAGCAGGCTGGTAAAGCGTTTTCAATTGAGACGGAGTTAGTAGAGCGAAAATCGGCTACTTCGAAATATATATAAGAAAGCAACAAGACCAAAGCCATTGTTGGTCATCAAGTCGAAACCTTTATAACGAGTTGATGACCGTAAAAGACAAGCTTTTTATGTTTAATGCACGGTTCGATTTCCGACCTGTGAAGTCATAAATAAAATACAAAGGGTGCCCAAATAGGAAGTTCAGATTTAAAAATTTATTAAAACAAAAACGGCTTAATATATTTCCAAATTTTTTGTTTGAAAGTATAATCCTCCTGGTTGTTTATGGAAAATGATTTCATTCAAATTGGAGCCGCGGCTGGCCTTGGCGTACTCCATTCGGTCGGTCCAATTTCTGATCACATTTTGGATTGTGTGCGGCTCTATTTCGGCAATGGTTGCTTCAATATTGGCTTTCATATGCTCAATGGTTTGTGGATTGTCCGCATAACACTTGTCCTTCACGGCACCCCAGAAATAAAAATCCAAAGCTCCTTGCCGGCCAATTCACGTCACCATTTCGACTGATAATGCGGCCATCGAATTTTTGACGCACTTCCGCTATTGTAACGCCCGATGTGTGGCATGGTGCACCATCTTCCTGGAACCAAAGACCGTCCAAACCAATATCTTCAAGATATTGCCACAAAAAAGATGTTAACATGTTGCGGTAGCTGATTCCGTTGAACGTAACGGTCGCGCCGGCCTCATCTTCAAAGAAATACGGCCCAACAATGCCGCCCCGCCACAAGCCGCACCAAACAGTAACACAAAATGGATGCATTGGCTTCTCTGCATATCCTTGTGGATTTTCCGATCCCCAAATGCGACAATTTTGTTTGTTTACGAACCCACCGAGATGGAAATGCACCTCGTCTGAAAAGATGATTTCGAGTTGGTCGCAGGCCCAAACAGCGAATCGATATCGAAACGGATGGTGACGGGGCTTCAATTGCTGGATCAACTTTATAGGGCCACAAACCAAGATCTTTATGCAGAATTCGTTGCATGGAAGACCAGCTGATGTTCATTTCCGATGTACGATGACGAATTGATGTTCCCGGCCGTTGGCGCACATTTTCGGCCACCGTGGCGATATTTTCGTCTGAACGAACACGACCAGCACGGTTACGCGTTGGATTGTCGACTAGGTAGCCCGTATCACGTACTTTATGCACAAACTTCTTGATACCGTTCGGTGTGAGTCTCGTGTTTTCACCAAACCAATTCTCTCTGTTGTGGAAGTAAATTTCCAACATTTCCCACTTTTCTGAAGCGTTGAGCGACTCATTTCGTAAACTAGAAATAATTTACTAAGTTTCTGTCAAAGAAAGAATAACATTAGTGTTGCCAGAGCCAAAATAACCGATATGTCAAATCTGAACCGTTTATTGGGACACCCTATAGTTCTAGTTTTCAAAGCAATCTTTCATTTTATCATCTCACGAACGCATCATTTGCTATTCCTAGGGAGCTTAATTGTTACTTTAGTTGTTGTATTTATTAGGAACAAAAGAAAGGTGGACACTTTTGTTGCATCCTACAAAAGTTTTGAGGTCTAAAAAGACAATTTGGCTTAACATCTATACGACTCAACACTATACGACGTTGTACATTTTAAAGTCAGTAGTTTTAACAACTCAGTCTAGAAAAAAATTAACCTTTTGGCCAATGACTTTCAAGGCAATTCAGCTAAGCTTTATTGACCGCTTATTTATCAAATAATGTATGTAAAAAATGTAAACAATTAACCAATGATTGCAGCAATGTAGCTGCGTATTAATTTCGCATTCCGACGGTAGGAATTCTTAAATGGGTAAAATTCTTAAATGCAAATTTCCTAAAAAAAAAGCCAGCTAACCAACAGCACGCGCCTACACCTACCCCTAGATGATGCTGCTGCAATGTTAAATGGATATTTTCCAGAGTTCCTTCTTTTACCGCAAAAATCCGGCGAACGAATGATGCCAGAAAGTTAATTGAAACATGTGGCACAGCACTGGCTGGTGGTCGGGGCGCTCGAGTGAACTCGCACAGCATAGTTGCTCTGTTCGCCATCTAATGATGTGAGCCGCCGTAGAGCGTTGGCACTCGATGTGCCCGCCTAGCTACTGTTGTAGCCTCACTGATAATCGTAAACTATGACAGGGTGTTAATAGGAAAAGGCCGCCAATGGAGTTGGCGGAGGTGGCGTCGTTTTTACAACATTTCGAAATGTTTACCTCACGCATAACAGGCGGAGCGGCGTGTTTTACCCTTTTAATGGAAAATATGAAATACCGCACTGCGGCGACTGCTACAGCGGTAGTTATTTTCCCTCTCGCCCTAATGGAAAGCGAAAAAGCTGGCTGCCATCCGGACCAGACCACCACAACGTACTGTAGATATGCGTCCCAAAGGACATGTGAAGTGAAACAAGCCACAGACAACGTATCTACCCTACATAGTGCAGTACATTTCCATTACATCAGAGTGCCTGGTGGAAATTCCATTGCTAGTCTCTTTGACATTTCTGCTAAAACATCTGCTCCATCTCCATCTCCATGCTTTGATAACTTGCTAGCTATGGAAATTCTTCTATGCCTATTCAGAGGGAAGATATTTCACTCTTGATACGATTCGTCCGTTCATGAGGATGTTTGCTCACTACTAATGTGCGTACGGCCACCCACCCACAAAACACTAGCGAAAGTGAAGCCAATATGAAAGCAAGTTGGCCGTTCATTGGTCCGGCTGTCTATATGTGCTGAGTTGGTTTGGTTGGTCAAATGAAAGGCAGCAATTCGAAAAGGAGCATAAGGAAGCATCGTCAAAGGGTCACTTCCTGTACTAATGGTAGCCGATAGCATTTGGTAACGAAAGGAAACGTTGTGTTAGCAATTCCGGCAATAAAAAAATTTCCATTTCACAGGCGTTCAGTTTTTTTTGTGATTGTTAAAGTTAAAATGAAAGGCCCGTAAACAGAAAACTTTTAAGGAGAAGTTACGTCACTTTTTCATAGTCACATTTTGTATCTTCACCCGACCTGACCTGACGTTTCGCATTGTGGATGATTGTAGGGAAATCATATCATAAGATGTAAGGAGGATTATAGAATGATTATCATCATCATCCTTTTTGGCTCTACAACTGTCGTCAGTGTCGGCGGTTAGTGTCAGTTTGTGTCGATTGTCAGTGTTAGTAGTGCAGTGGTTATTATCGTTGGCTCGTTTTATGTGCGAGCCTATTAGCCTCGCGTCAACCTTACTTTGACCACCACGTTGAGACTTGATCGTACTTCTACCAGTCGTAGCAGATATGGCCAGTGCAGTTTTGATTATAGAAAGATTATGACTACATGATGATTGTAGGATTTTTATAGGAAGATTATTGAAAAATTAAAGCATTATTGTGGAATGGTTCTGTTGATGGCTTATCGCCGGATGATTATAGATAGATTAAGATTATATGATGATTATAGACTTTTTATAGGAAGGTTATGGGAAAATTAAGTCTTATTTTGAGATGGATGGATGTAGGATTTTTATAGGAAGGTTATAGAAAAAGTAAAGCATTATTTTGGGATGGTGCTGCTGGTGATTGATCGCCAGATGATTGTAGATATATAAAGATTATTATAAGATTTTTATAGGAAGATTATTAAAAAATAAAAGCATTTTTGGGATGGTTCTGCTTATGGTTGACTGCCGAATGATTATAGAAAGATTACATGATGGTTTTACAATTTTTATAGGAAGATTATAGAAAATTTTAAGGATAATTTTGGGATGTGGCCGATCACCGGATGAGTATAGACTGATTAAGATTATATGATGATTACAGTATTTTTATAAGAAGATTATATGAAAATTATGGGAAAATTAAAGGCTTATTTTAGGATGGTTCTGCTGATGGCTTAACGTCTAATAAGTATAGATAGATTAAGATTATTTTATCATTGCATAGTATTGAGATGGTTTTGCCGACGGCTGACGGCAGGCTGATTATAGAAAGATTAGGATTTGATAATGACTATCGGATTTTTATAGCTCTTTAATAGGAAGATTATGTGAAAATTAAAATATTTTTTTCGGGTGGCTATAGATTGATTACAGAATGATTATAAAGTGATGATAATGACCTGATGATGACAATCAGGCTGACAAAATATTCACAGCTAACAACGCACAGCGTCATCCGTAGACTATTAATTGTATATAATGGAAGATTTATAGAGAAGCAGATGCAAATGACAAAATTATGATGAAGTTCGATTTATGTACATTCTAAGAGAGAGAAGTAGACAATTGCACTCAAAAATAATAGTGATATAGCGTTATTAGAACACTAGATTATTTTTACTGTGGCCCATAGTGTGGGAGAGAATCCATCGACCTCAACTCGACGCCAATAGCAGTAACTGACCATTGTTCGCACAAAGACCTCAGATTATTCGCTTACACGGTCTAGATGATTCAGGAGTTGAAAGCAAATGACCATCCGCTTGGATATCAGTTCTCTGCGTGGTCCATAGACCAGCTTGATAATGACGTCGATTTTGGTCAAAAAACATCCATTCAGATGAAGTGCTTTTCCATATGTGGGGCTATGTAAACAAGCAGTAATGCCAGATTTTGGGTTCCAAACCACCAGACTTAATATTTAAGAAGCAAATGAATCCACCAAGAGCGACAGTTTTGCTTGGACCATTTTTCTTCGAAAACGCTGCTGGAATCGGCGTTACCGTCAGTGGCGGCCGTTACAGAGCAAGCTGAACCACTTTTTATCTACGCCATGAATGTGGTTTAAAGAAGATGGCGTCATCTGCCATACAAGCCGACTGACAATCGATATTTTGTGCGCCAAATTTGGCAACCGAATAATCAGCCGTTTTGGAGATGTCGTACTCGTCAAGTGGCTAGAGTATTAAATGATCTCAACATTCATAAATCTGCTGGGCCAGATGGCATTCCCGCTATAGTTTTGAAGAGGTGTTCTTCAACGTTGGCATTACCACTGCGCAGACTTTTCCACTTTTCTTATTCTTCTGGAGCCGTCCCAAGAAATTGGAAAACAGCCTTTATCCAGCCTGTTCCTAAAAAAGGCGAAACGACATCTCTTTCCTCATACCGACCCATTGCGCTAACATCCATACTCTCCAAGGTTATGGAAACCGTGATCAATCGTAAGCTTATGCAATACCTTGAATCACGTGAAATCCTTAGTGACCGGTAGTACGGTTTTCGTAGGCAGCGTTCTACAGGTGACCTGATGGCTTATCTCACTGAAAAGTGGAACCAGTCTATTCACAAATTTGGTGAACGTAAAGTCGTTGCACTCGATATTTCCAAGGCATTTGACAGAGGCTCTTTTGTCGAAAATGTATGCTTACGGAATTAATAACACCCTGCTCGATTGGACTAGGAACTACCTTTCTGACCGTTCAATCCAGGTCGTATTAGACGGATTCAAATCCAATGTCCATCGCATTAACGCCGGTGTTCCTCAAGGCTCTGTTTTATCTCTGACACTCTTTCTGATGTTTATTAATGATCCCCTATCCACCACCTCTAATCCAATCCATTCCTTTGCTGACGACAGTACTCTTAGCTTTTCATATGACTTCTCGCTTTCTGCGCGCCCCTCTTCGGCACAAGTGGAACTTGAACAACAACGTATGTTAAGCACGTTAAATTCTGACCTTGACAGCATAACAAGGTGGGGTCTACATAATAGAGATGAATTTAACGCTTCTAAAACCCAACGCTGTCTTCTGTCGTCTAAGCGTAATTTAAACCACCAACCTTTATCCATGGATATGGATCTTGTATCAAAGAAACTGAAAAACTTTAAATTCTCGGTATGTGTGTCAACAACAAGCTTCGTTGGAATGACCACATATTTGCCATCGCCAAAAATGCTGCGAGATGCTTAGGTTTCCAAAAACGGTGCAAGATGTACTTCACTCCTTCAGATCTGGCTACTATTTACAAGGCGTATATTCGCCCTAAACTTGAATACAACTGCATTGTCTGGGCAGGTGCCCCCAAGACCACATTGCATCTACTAGACAGAGTTCAGAACCGCGCGTTAAAACTTATTGGTGACGTACATATCGCGAAAACAATCGAATCGCTTGAACATCGTAGGAATGTTTTCTGCCTGTCACTGTTTTATCGCTTTTTTCACAAGCGGTGTTCAAAAGAAATATCCGGATACATACCGCCTATTCTCCAACCCATCCGTAATACCCGTGCCTCAACTCGAGCTCATGGGTCCACCATTAAGCCTATCTTCGGACGTACTAACCAATTCAGAGATTCCTTCTTTAGCCGCACGATAGTTTTGTGGAATGAATTGCCTGATTCTGTGTTTCCGCATTTATATGATCTGCAGTCGTTTAAGACACGCGTACATAGACATCTCATCCTTTCCTCTGCCTAATTTCCTAACGCACACGCTGTGCTAAGCATTATAAGGGTGCAAACCCCTTTAGCGTGTGTACATTATATAAAAAAAAATGTCAATTGGCCTGCGCGGAGATGCGTTATAACGCTAATGGACTTTTTTCTATGGGGTGCCCTTAAGGATATATGTTATGCGGATATTCCAGAGAAAATACCAGCTTTAAAACATAACAGTGCGACTGTTATTCGCGAGATAGGCGCCGAAATGATCGAACATTTGTTCAAAACTGGACTCACAGGATGGCTTACTGTAAGGCCAGCAGAGGAAGCCACATGAACGAAATTATTTTTCATTCTTAAATCGAATCACTGCATTTATTGGTTTCTATAAATTATGGAATATAACCCATATATCAATTAAGCACTGAATGTTACAATGAATAATATGATAGGACAAGGAGCTGCCCCACCATATTCCAGACAACAGCCAACAGAAAAACAGACTGCTGTGGAAAACCAGCAGTCATTTTAGCAAAAGCAGCGCATTTACTATGAAATGTTGGTGCAGGGAATGGGGCAACAAAATGACGGATCCGGCAAGCAACAAAGCAAACAAATTTTGTTATTCAAACGTTTGTCTCGGCTGGCTTGACAGTAGCGTATCCTGTAAGCAAAAAACTTTTTCGATAGTTCGAACTTTGAAGGCAATGCTAAAAAGCCGCCTCAAGATCATACATACAGCCACTTAGCTTTACTATTTGGCTGCACAATACGTCGTCGAACCTTCGATCTTCAATCGGCGCGAAAGACCTTTGCGGTTCAAGGCCTAGCTACTCGCGACCACTTGTGTTTTAAATGTATATTTTTGCACACAACTAAAAGGTACCTACAATTTAATGCGAATTTGGAAGCTTTCCGTGACAAGTAATTACTTTTGGACGTTTGTCAGACATTCGCGAGAGGTGGGACCGTGAAAAACACTTTTAGTGATACTGGGATTTGAACCACGAACCTCCTGATCAGTGCACTTATCCACTGAGTCACGGCGCCCACAGACTATGTCTTTAGATACATCTTAAAGTTGAACGTTTGAACGTTGAAGGTATCTCATTCCTTTTATTCACTTCATCAAGGAAATGCGAAAGTCTTCTCGGTACTGGTTATTATCATGGCAAGGACAAACCCACAAAATTTGAATTTGAATTTCAATTCAATTTATTTACTTTGATTACGTTTCGCGGTCTGCGTTTAGTTCGTTTTGCTGGTTGTGATTGCTTGTATAGCGCGACGGACAACCGTCAAATCAGTCGTTGGCAAGCAGTCCTTTCCCAATTGTTGTTGTTATTTTTGTACGTTTGTTTGTTGTTGCCGAGCCAACAATAACACCCACATTTAATTAACAACAACTTTTCATACTCCGGTTGTGTCTGTGTGGGTGGGTGTGCAATATTAAAAAAAACCACACCCACAAATTCAAAACTTCTCGTCGAGACGGTACTTCGATAGTATCAGCTGTCACGTTCACAATCCGGGGAAATCCAGAAATAAATTATAAGGATTTACGGTGCGGGTGAAAAGCAACGCAACGGAGTTAGGCTAGGGGAGCTTCTTGCTACACAGATGAACAGAAAAAAACATGCAAATGAGATTCATTTTGAAATATGGAAATTGCAGCGAACTTCCATCGTTGTGTAAGATGTGTCCTGATTTGTAAAACCAGGACAAGAGAAGGACACTAACTCAGCGAGAAATTATTACATACTGTGAGTAGAAATGTATGTCCTTTTTTCTTTTTTTTTGTCTGTCTGTCTGCGTTTGACCATACGTCTGTTGTTACTTCATATTTGTAGTTTGACAGTAAAAGATTAAAGGCATATCTGTCATTTCAATAAATAAATGAAGCCCTTTACCGTCAATTTGAATCGGCACAACAATGCGTTTTATTTCGGAAAGGATATCCAAAAAGATTGCACAACTTGTATACCATTAACTCATCCGGATAACGAATAACCTGATGGTAATATTCTGGAAATTTGCATTTTCAATGAACAATATTCAAATGTAGGAGTGCGCAAAAAAAACCTTTCGTTTGTACCATTTTCTTTTATCTGTAGCAGCGCAATAATCTGATGACGGTGGTGGCTTTAGTTTATCTTTTTAATGCCTACTAACTAACGTAAAAAATTTCACTGTAGACTTAAAAACTACAAGCCCCGAATGAAAAAGACTACGGCTCTGTAGATGAATAATCGAACGTAAAAGTCTCTCCCAAAAAGGTGAAGTAATAACTGTGTGCGTTCCCAGAATTATCACAGAAACGAAGAATCTTCAAGGATATGAATTAAGATGGCAGAACAATATTTCGCCCACAGAAAACCAAATAATGTATTCAATCGCATGTAAAGTAATTCGGAAACACCCTATGTTAAATACAACAACCAACTGTTCCAAGTCAAGTCACTCATTCATTTGCGATCACCTAAGCGACCAATATAATATCGAACTCAGTCAGAAACCTAAGTGCTGCAAGTCATTGCATTCATTCATTCGACATTACTTAGCGACCACCATCGAACTACGTCATGAACCTACGATGACTATTTGAAGCTGACAACGATCATATTAGTCTACGGCCAACACAGTAAACGAATACCATAATCAACAATTCATGCAGCTAACGATCAGTATTGTAGATGATTATCAAATTCAACGATTCACATTGTCCATTATCAGCACAGTTAAATATCACCTCAGTCATCAATCAACGATCCAAGCAGACAATAATACCAGCCCTTCACTTTCCCCACAGTCAACGATCTTCACATTTAACGATTAACAACCGATGGTCGCCGCAGGCAACAATCACCATAGTCAACATTCGACGCTCCATAAGCAGCAATCAACAGTAGTCAATGGTCACCACAGTCAATAATCGATTAACTACACGATCACCAGAATCAATAATCACTAGAGTCAGCTATCAACATTCATCAAAAATCGATCGACGCACTTAACGATCACCAAAACCAATCATCAACAGAGCAAGCATTGCAGTTAACAATCCACCGTTGTCAATAATTGCCGAAGTCACCGATCAATAGAGTGAACGAGGCACACAGTTAACAATCATTTCATCGAACGATCACCGCCCTCAGAAATCCATACATAGGAAAATCCATACCTCAGTCAACGGACACCACAATCAACAAACCATGCTTGCAATCATCAAAGTCAACGATCGATGCAGTCAATGATTCAAAAAGCCAAAGATCACCAAAATCAACAATCAACACCGTCAACGATAAATCCGGTCACCGTTCAATTCAGTCAACGATTATACGATCAAAAACTTCAACAAAAACCAAAGGTAACGATCGATGTAGTCAACGCTTAATGCAGTCAACGATCACCGAAGTCAACAATCACCACAGCCAAAGACAGAATTGTGGACTGCCTTAGACAAAGCAATACGCCGCGACAAACTAAGCAAAGTCTATAGATCGGCTTCTCTATGAAGAACTCGCAGACATACTCGTACTGTAACACCACTCGACATCTTTAGCATGGCTATTAGCACCAACGCAACCTCCCAGTAGATAAAAAATTAATTCGGTTACTCCTCTATTCTTAATTCATTCAGGGCTCCACCAGGAGGTATAGACTACACCATTCCGCAACTACATTTTAACAACAACTATCTGGTACACCATCAGTTTATACTGACGGGTCAAAAACTGATGATGATGGGGTAGGCGAAGGTATTTTCTCAAAAAGGCTAAATATAAGTCTCTCTTTCCGTCGTTTTCAAGCAGAAATCATGGCGATTAAAGAAGCCCTGCCTTGGATAAAGAGAACGTCATATTCACTAAAGATATCCGCATCATCTTGGATAGTCAAGCAGCTTTGAGATCCTTAGATTTAGTCTCTACGAACTCTATCGTAGACTGCCGATCATCTCTCGAGGAGATGGGGAAGCAGTTCAACATTCACCTGTATTGGGTGCATATTGGAGGATAGGGACATTCTGGGAAAGAACTGCAGAGCCAATGAACTCGCCAAAAATGGTACTACGCTGCCCTTTCTAGTTTCCTATGCATACCGATAACTACATGCAACTCATGTTAAAGAAGGATGCTACTGACAAAAACAACCTTACATGGACACATGGTGTAACTTGTATAGCGACAAAACAGATCTGGCAAAAGCTGAATCGAAAATGCTTCATATGCAAAGAGATGCTACGAGAGGTGTAACTACTGGGCACTGTCTTATAGGCAAGCATTCAGCAAGGCTTGGTGTATTTTCCAATGACTTCTGCAGAAGCAACATGGACGAGGAGGAGAAAGAGAACATTCTTCACCTTTCTCTGCACATGCACAGCGCTTTCTGTAAGCCGTAAGCTCCATTTGGGGGCCTTCTTTTAAAACGACCTTAACGATTTGTCAAGCACTGATATCAAAAGTCTTCTACGCTTCATTCGAAGCTCCAACTGGTTCAATGAGTAGGGCGAGAAATCCTCTCGATCCATGTGGTATCACAATGGACCATCTATTGGTCTAAGTGGGTCGGCTTCCTGTCGACAGCCACCCCAACCTAACCTAACCTAAGATCAATGTAGTTAACGATCATCGCAGTCTTTAATCGAAACAATAATTGATCGCCTTATTCAACAAGCTTACTGGCATAACAGTCAACGATCACCATACTTAACAATTAATGCAGGCAAAGATCACCAGAACCAACAGTCATCATAGTCAACAATCGATCTACTTAACTATTAACGCAGTCACTCAGCGATCAGCAGAAGCAACAATCACCGCAGGCACCAATCACCATAGTCAACGAATAACGTAGTCAACTTCAATAATCGAAGCAATTGACGATCGCCGCATTCAACAAATTCAATGTCATAACAGTCAACGATCATCATATTCAACAATTGATGCAAGCAGGGATCACCAGAACCAAGAATCAATATAGTCAACGATCGGTGTAGTTAACGATTCACGCAGTCACTCAACGATCACCAGAAGCACGATCACCGCAGACATCAATCACCATAGTCAACAATTGACGCAGGCAACGATCACCAGAATCAACAATCATCATAGTCAACGATCTGTTTAGTCAACGATTCAAGTAGTCACTCAGCGATCACCAGAAGCAAAATATAACCGCAGATTACCGCATTCAACGATCATCGTAATCTTGGTTTGTGTTTACGGTTTTGTGCCAACTACACGCAGTAAACACATGAACACTACACATATTTCACTTACGTAAAGACCTGTGGCTCCGTAAATGATTCGTATAACATTGGAGATGTCTATCATCCCTATGACGTATTGTCAAGCTACCCCGCACATATCACGATATTTAAGAAAACCTGATAAAATCTGATGGTAGCAAAAGATATTCTAGATAAAATAGAGACGACAACAATAAACGATAAGATAAGAATATTGTAACGGGTGTTTTTTTAAGAGGTTGCCGATTTTTTTTTTGAATAAAACACATATAAAATTATGAAATGACCAAAATTTTTTTTTATTTGGTAGATAATTTTTTGGCATTTAACATTTAAACACAATTTCTGGCATATGGCTACCACGACTATTTTTCACAAATGTCATTCTGGAGGTCCAATTTTCCAGCACTTTTTCAAGCATTTGAGGGCGTATGTCAGCAATGACACGTTGAATATTGGTTTCCAAAGCGTCAATCGATTGAGGTTTATCCACATAAACCAATGACTTCACGTATCCCCACAAAAAGTAATCGAGTGGCGTCAAATCGCACGAACGCGGAGGCCAATTCACCGGACCATTTCTCGAAATAATGTTGTCGTTGAAAGTTTCTTTCAATAAGTCGATTGTTTCACGTGCTGTATGGCAAGTGGCACCATCTTGTTGAAACCACATTTCATCCATATCCATATCTTCAAGATTTGACAACAAAAACTCATTTAACATGGTTCTGTATCGATTTCCATTCACGGTAACGCGTCGTCCTTCCTCATTTTTAAAGAAATATGGACCGATGATCCCACCAGCCCATAGACCGCACCAAACAGTACATTTATCAGGATGCATTGGTAATTCTTGAACGGCGTGTGGATTATCTTTGCTCCAAATGCGACAATTTTGTTTGTTGACGTATCCATTTAACAAAAAATGCGCCTCATCACTGAAGAGAATTTTACGGTAAAAAAATGGATCTTCGTTCAATTGATTTAACGACCAATCACTGAATTCACGGCGCAAACGATGGTCGTGTGGCCTTAATTCTTGCACCAATTGAATTTTGTATGGCACCAAACCCAAATCTTTACGTAAAATTTTCCATAAAGTCGATGGACAAAGTCCAATTTGCTGAGCACGACGACGAATCGATAAATTGTCGTTTTCTTCGACACTGGCCTCAACGACAGCAATATTTTCTTCTGTACGAACTCTTCTCATTCTTGTCGGTGGCTTGGCATCCAAAAGAGTGAATGTAGACCGAAATTTGGTAATTACGTTCTTTATGGTGGTCTCTGACGGACGATTATGTGCACCATAAAATTCACGAAGTGCTCTATAAACATTTTTAATTGAACACTGATTTTGAAAATAAATTTCCACGATTTGAAAACGTTGTTCTGGAGTTAACCTATTCATAATGATTTGCCAAACAATACTGAGTAGAAATGCCACTTTGAGCTGTCAAAACAACTGTCATAAAATAAAACGACATCTATCGGAAAAACAAACCTCCTAAAAAAACACCCTTTATATGAGAACTTCCTAAGATAAACCGAAGAGTAGTCAATAAGCACAAAATTCAAATACAAATAGCCCGAAATAAAATTTATGATTTTGGTAAATATGAATGACGAAACGCACAGAATTGAAGGCTAAACAAAAAAAGATAAATTTGCTCGAATTTTTTGTTGTTATAAAAGCCGCGCAATTCAAAAAAAATATCATTAAGATCACTTTGAGTATCATTTGAAATGAAGTTCTACGTTTGTGTTTTTGTTCTGCTTCCAGCTTGGGCATCGATGGCCAGCGCAACTGACTATTGTTCAGCATCACATTGTCAATCTGGTCAAAAGCATGTTGGCTGTGGAAACGACAACGTAACTAATCATCAGATAACTAAATGTCCTTTTTCTCAAGTTCTCCCTTCTTCTTTTGCAGACCATGTCACCAAATTGCCCAAGTGCTGTGGAAATCTTCGATTTGAATGAACACAATGAAACGATTGTCGACACGCACAACTTTATGCGGAACTTTATTGCTTCCGGAAGTGATGAAAGATTCTTGTCAGCACGGCATATGGCCACCATCCGATGGTGTCCTGAGTTAGCTAAGCTGGCTGAGATGTTTCTGAAGACTTGCAATTATAACACAGATTACTGTCACAACACGGACGAGTATAAATTCTCTGGTAAAAATTTTGTTGGATCGTACAGTGTGAATAGAACGCAAATAGGGTTGCCTCTTGTTTTGGAACATATTAAAGGATGGTTTGATGAGCGAGCCGATGCCGACATGAGCTACATCAAGTCCTACCGCGAGCCACCTCAATAGTGAGTTACTGCTGTTATGGAATAGCAAACAAAATCACCAACTAACTGAAATTTTGTTTCTCGAAACAGTTCGCTACTGGAACAGTTCACTCTGATGGTGAATGACAGGAACGTTGGGGTTGGTTGTGCTGCTATTACCACTGTATTCTATAAAAACTTCAGCTTTATAACCGTATGCCTTTATGCAACCACAAACTGGATTGGTTTGCCTGTCTATGTAAGCGGACCAGCTGGGTTGGATTGTCAAACTGGTCCAAATCCAAAATATCCCAGTCTTTGCTCAGTCGATGAAATATACGACGTTAATCGGTCTTTCAGTTGAAATGCCCTTTAAATCGCTAATTATTCTTTGTCGGTTGAGTTGTTAATTGCTAATAAAAAGACGATGCTTATAAGAATCTACTAATGGGAATGATCTATCCTGCAGCGTTACTCTGTCATCCAGACAGGCACCAATGACTCGTGAAAAGTGTCTCTAGAAAGCTTTAGCCATTGTTACTCTGTGGCTATTAGATGCATAACGGATTGAAAGTGATTGTCGGTATTAGTTCTATGACTTATTTCGTTTGTATGGGCATAACACCCCTACGGCAATTTGTTTTAAGGATTCAGTGTAAGACCTTAATTCCCGGTTTGGCTTTAAGAACCGGTAAGTTGAGTTTTGTGTTCTTTTGTGTTTATTGTGATGCATGATTTCACAATGGGTCATAGCAGCATAGATGGTCTGAGAACTCATCTTTTCTTCTGTTTAATTGTGACAGAGATCGGATTGGTAGAAAAATACCATCCATAATAAACTACAACATCCTTATCATTATCAGACAGCTGCTAGAGCTTCATCATTATCATATTTGATTCTGCAACCGGAGTCCGGTCCTGACCTCTCAAAAAATATCTCTCCAAAGGTCCCTATTTCGAGCCGATGTCGCTACCAGATAGCTACTGAAATTAGCCACTTCAAAAGTCCATTAATCGCTGCCGCTATCCAGTAACCGAGACGCAAATATATTATATTAATGATATATTTTATCTTCTACAGCCTGTGATGCGCTCATGATACAACGCTATCGTCTTCCATTGAGTTTGTCAGCCAAAAAGAATGCAATTCTCGCTTGATTGGTTCGCGTGAATTAATGAATTCGACAATTCTGTCGAACTTCAATCAAGTCATTCTTGACTGGGGCAGATCTAATAGGGTGGAATTTAACCCAAATTAATTCCAGGCTTTTCTTTTTTCTCAGAAGGCAGTTCAGTTCTTGGAAGACACATATTTATGGAATTTCAAAAGGAGCGAGCCAATGCTTAGGTTTTATAAAACGTTGTAACTTCTACTTTACCTCTCTCAAATATTATATTTTATTACAAAACGAGCGAGGAAAGTGGACGTTATGGTGCGAGTTAGAAGTTTGAAGCATGAGGCGGTAGCAGAGTGGGGCAATCTAACGAGCATGATAAGCACTTTTCAGCGAGTAATGTACGCTATTTTTCACATAACCAAAAGAAATTCTCTGCTTAACTGCTCATGCGCAATGCAAAACTACTGTGGGAATGTGTGTTCGCTGAGACTGCAGCAAATAACAAAAGTATTTTCTAAGTTAACACACTAGTGTTGATAATGCCTACTTTCGAGGGTAGGTTATAGCGTAGGAAACAGTCACTTTCGTCTGAGGTCGTGTGAAAAGTCTTATGTTAGACCAATTTTAGAAATAAATTTTTTTTAGATTATGGGGTTGGCTCCAAAGCATTTGCTTTATATTAATGGAACTCAGAATAGAGTTATCCGTTTGATAAACAATGTAACAATTACTTTATCTCTTGATTCTTTGGAGCATAGATAAAATTTAGGAGCTCTAACTCTTTTCTACAAAATTAACTACGGTAGATACTATCCAAAAACCCGTTCTCTAGTTCCAGGTCCTTTTGTCGGCAACATAAACACTCGTTTCAGTTCTAGTCAACATAAAACCTTTTTCATGTAGAACCCAACATTTCAAATCTTCCTTTTATCCGATAGTGACATCGATGCGGAATCAATTGGTCGTCGACTCCGTGTTTCCCGAAACATTTAATTTACAGGCCTTCAAAAAAGACGTCAACTAGTTCCTCGAGGACCGAATTGTTCAATAGAGGATCCAAGAATTTTTGAAAGCTGAATTACGTATTGTATTTTATGACCGAAGACCACTGCCGCAACCGCTACCAAGCTGCCGCTACCAAGCATACACGAAGTTAGCAAACAGATGGTATCCCAGCGAAGCTGATTAAAGTAAGAGGTCCAGCAATACACCAAATAATTCAGGAAGTTTTAAGTTGGAAATGAATAAAACATCTTATAATAATAATAATAATAACTAATAGTGGAAGTATGGGAGAAAGAAGCAATTCCAGAAGACTGGCGAAGAGGCATGCTGCGTCCCATACCTAAAAAAGGATATATCACAACATGAAGCAATTATCGTGGCAAAACCTTGTTGAGTACCGCGTATACGATTTTCTCCTCTATCTTTCAAGACAGGATAGCCCCATACGCTTAAGTCATCATTGGTCCATACCAGTGTGACTTCATCCCAGGCAAATCAATAACCGATCAGATTTACACCCTAAGGCAGGTGATAGAAAAATGCCAAGAGTTTCAAAACTCACTACACAATCGTTTTATAGACTTTAAAGCCGCCTATGATAGCATAGCCAGAGAAGACCTTTATAAAGCCATGAGAGAATTCGGCATCCAAAATAAACTGAAACGCCTACGTAGGTTGACAATGACCAAGGTCACTATGAATCCCATTCAACATCTATACCGGGCTCCGACAAGAGATGGACTGGCCTGCGTCCTCTTCAACTTGGCGTTGGAAAAAGTGATCCGAGACTCTGGCGTAACGGCTAGAGGATTAATCCTATATAAGTCCATTCAGATACTGGCTTACGAAGACGACATGGACATCGTTGGTAGAAACCCAAGAGCTGTACAGGCAGATTTCAACCAGATCGGGCGGGTGACACGAAATCTGGGGCTGCACATAAATGAAAGCAAAAGAAAGTACATGGTGGCCACGTCTGCGAGTAGAATATCCAATATTGGTCCCTCAATTAAAATCGTGGGGTCAACTGGAGCAGTCGATAACAGCATGGAACCAGAAATACGCGCACGGTTGCTCAAAGCCAACAAAGCTTACTTTAGTGTGTCAAGACCTAGAGTCCAGGAATTTAACATCCAATCTGCTAGTGTATAAGACAATGGTCATACCAGTACTTACATATGGATCCGAGACTTGGGTGCTCTTCAAAAAGCATTCTGACATCTTAGCCGCGTTCGAGAGAAAAGTCTTAGGGAAATTGTTGGGCCCGCATGGGAGGATGGACGATTCCGGAGACTCTATAATGATGAGATCTCCGAGCGTTACCGCGATGAAGAGAATTAAGCTCGGTGGGGTCAGGTTGACAGGTGACCTAACTCGTACGAGCGAAGATGATCTTGCTCGGAAAGTCCTTTGCGGTAGGATTTATATAACACGACAGCGAGGCCGGCCAACCCTACGCAAACTTTATTCTTATTGGTATCACAGACTTTACCACTTCCAGGACTTAGTCAGTCAAACCAAAGGAAGATGGGTGGTAAAATTTAAGCTGTGATCTAGGAATACGTTGTTAGGAGGTGTTGTTCCTGGCTGGCATTATTACCATTGCATAAGCTCTTTGACCTACCCTATTCTTTGGAATCTGCCCGAGAAGATGGAAAATAACTATTAATTAGCCTGTAATTTAAAAATCAAAGCTTTTGTCTCCTGTCTAGCAAGTTTTGTTTAATCCGAAAAAGTCTCCTTGTTGTAGCAATCCGGGAAAGACATTTACTGAATGACATATTTACTGATATCAATTGGGCAGAACCTCATACCTTTTCCATCAGGCCCAATTCCAAGAACAATCATCATGCGAGTTGCATTATCGAGATCGACCCATTAGGGGGTCGATTCCTGTGAACTGATTAATACACTTCGTCAAAATTTTGATAACTTGTTTATCACAAGTCATTCATTCGGTGAAGCACCATTGCATAAATGTGAAGCTTCTAATACAAAAATTACAGACATTTTTCATTTCATAATTAGATTGGGAATCGCAATTGATCCGTTCGTGAAGTGATAAAATGGAAAATTGCTGGGAAAACTGAAATTATCGACCCCGAGAAGTGCTATTAGCGTATGTTAGGCAGTAAAATAATAATATAACGATGCATTCCTTTGATACGTCCGTTCTTTTGTTCAAAATTTTTGCTTTGCAATTTTTCACTAACTGTCTCAAATCTCAAAAAAATGGAGCAGATATTTTTTATTTATTATTTGAGTTGTCGATTGGAGGGTTGTTATACCCAGACATTCCTCTATTTCCCTACTCCACTACACACCCACCTAGACCAACACCAGTTTGTTACAATGAGTCAATGCAATCCTGATAGATTCGTTGCCTATTTTTCTTACCACATATTGCTTGCTTCCGGGAGTGTGTGATGATGATAAATAGCACAACATGGAAAGGGGGAGTTGCAGCAGCATCCTGTCCAGTCAGTAAGTCAGACTTTCCACACAAATGTATAGAACACATAACGAAAAAGGAAACACAAATCATAACATACACAAAAGACACATTAGGCTTATGTTTGCTTTTGTTACAATGAATTGCCTCCTATGGTCATACCATAAAAGGATCCCGAATCAGCAGCAAAGTCATCGAACATTACCCCTGTGAGCATGTGTTGGTTTATTAAACGAATAATGATTTATTATGCTCGTAATGGCTTAGAAAAATATTGTTCCACGAGTATTTTTCCCAACTTAATGAAGTTATGGCTCAGAGATTAATTGCTCCATTTAGGAAATTGTAACTAAAAACGATGTTTGACAAATGCTTTGGAATTTTTGGCCAGGTTGTTATTTGTTTTTTGACTGTTACTGGATTGTGACTAGTATGCTTTTGTACAAAATAGCAATTGCCATTTGCTAAGATTTCTTGCTCTTGGGTCCGCTTTCGCGATCTACAGGGTGGCTGAGACCAAGTGTTACCAAATGAAAACGTTGTAATATTTTTAATTTTGATTATTTTTTATTGAAATTTCGTGGAATATATTGAAAACATATTACATTTTATGAAAAACATGTTACTGCTCGATATGACCTCCTTTGACTCTGATTACTTGATTCAGTCTTCCATAGAAAGCATTTCATGCTGACCGAACGTGATGAGATTCCAAAAATTGTCTTTTCTGATGAGACTATAAGCTTGGCACAGCGTGGTTGTTATGGTAAACGAGGGTATTTTCCCCTCTTGTGGAGATGTGGCGACTTGGAAAAATAGAGCTTGGCAAAGCATTCCCCATACATGCTGTACGGCTAAAGAAAGAATCTCTAAACTTAACTGTACGTCCGAAGATGGACTTGCAGATAAACGGATAAGCCTTTAGAGCACAACGAATATTACGGTTGAATTCTTGGGTGGTGCCATGAAACTGGCTATTTATATTGAGCACCGCTGATGAAGAAAGCGGTAGAACAGTGACAAGCAGAAAACGTTCCTGCGATGTTCAAAAAGGAATCTATTGACTTTGCAATGTTTGCGATTAGTTGTAATTCTCGGTTTTGTATTCTATTTAGCAGATGCAGATGTAGTCTGACTAGATATGACAATTGTACTCAAGTTTGGGGCGAATAAACGCCTTAAAGATAGAAGCCACATCAGAGGTAGTGAAATATTTCTTGCACCGTGTTAGGAAGCCCAGACATTTCACAGAATTGATCGTAATGACGAATAAGTGGTCATTCCAATGAAGTTTGTCGTTAACGCAAATTCTGAGAATTGTGAGTTTTTCAGTTTCCTCGATAGAAGTGCCACTTAGAATATTTAAAGATATTTCATGAGCTGATAATTGATCAGCATTTTGGATTGTGTGCGGCTCTAATTTGGCAATGGTTACTTCAATATTGGCTTTCAAATGCTCAATTGTTTGTTCATTGTCCGCATAACACTTGTCCTTCACGGCACCCCACAAATAAAAATCTAAAGGCGTCAAAACACAGCTCCTTGCCGGCCAATTCACGTCACCATTCATCGGCTGATAATGCGGCCATCGAATTTTTGACGCACTTCCGCTTTTGTAACACCAGATGTGTGGCATGGCACACAATCTTGCTGAAACCAAAGGTCGTCCAAAGCAGTATCTCTAAGATATTGCCACAAAAATGATGTTAACATGTGGCGGTACTTGATTCCGTTGACCGTAAAGGTCGCGCCGGCCTCATCTTCGAAGAAATACGGCCCAATAATGCCGCCACGCCACAAGCCACACCAATCAGTAACACGCAGTGGATGCATTGGCTTCTCCACATATCCATGTTGATTTTCCGATCCCCAAATGCGACAAATTTTTCGTTTACGAACCCACCGAGATGGAAATGCGGCTCGTCCGAAAAGATAATTTTTTGAGCAAAATCCTCATCAATTTCGAGTCGGCCGCAGTCCCAGACAGCGAAGCGGATGGTCACCGGGCTTCAATTGCTGGACCAATTGAATTTTATAGGGCCACAAACCAAGATCTTTATGTAGAGTTCGTTGCATGGAAGACCGGCTGATGTTCATTTTCGATGCACGATGACTAATTGATGTTATCGGCCGTTTGCGCACATTTTCGGACACCGCGGCGATATTTTCGGCTGAACGAACACGACGAGCACGGGTACGCATTGGATTGTCGACTAGGTAGCCCGTATAACGCACTTTATGCACAAACTTCTTGATACCGTTGGGTGTGAGTCCCGTATTTTCACCAAATTTTGTACGACATTTTCTTGCGAGTTCGAACCAATTGTCTTTGTTGTGGAAGTAAATTTCCAATATTTCCCACTTTTGCTGAAGCGTTAAGCGACTCATTTTGTCAACTAGAAATAATGTACTGAGTTTCTGTCAAATAAAGAATGACATTAGTGTTGCCAGAGCCAAAATATGTCAATATATGTCAAAGATACTGGTCAAAAGTGAAGAGAGGAACAGTGTGGTTGAGTCAGAGTTATTCATTCCGATGTCTTATGTATCGGCAGTATTAAACTAGTTTGAAGTTATATCGGAATTCGGACTTGTGATGTAAAATACACTGAGTGTGTTTTGTTTAAAACATTGCGCAGTGGTTAATATTTAACACATGTACGGTAGTGTCTATTGATTTTTCTAGCGTACGTGTGTCGGGTTGTACGTTTGTCCGGTTACATATCATGACTTCGACCAGTCAGAATTTGATGGGACTTGTTTCAAAACAATTGGTAAGCGCTTGGCTTGCGATGACGTGACGCGCGTCGCATGTCGCGTGTGGCGCGTGTATTTTTTTTTAAATTACTTGTTTTAAAACTTGGCTTGCGATGACGTGACACGTGTTACGTGTTGCACGTCGCGTGTGACGCGTGTAATTTTTTTTTTAATACTTGTTTTAAATCTTAGCTTGCGATGACGTGACAAACGTCGCGCGTCGCGTGTGGCGCGTGTAAATCAAAAAAAAAAAACAAGTACTTGTTTTAAAACTTGCTTGACGTGACGCGTGTCACGTTTCGCGCGTCTAGTGTGTCGCGTGTCGCGTGTAATTTTTTTTTTAATTATTTGGTTTAAAAGAATTGTTAAGCGCTCAGCTTGCGATGGGGTAATTTTGAGTTTTTTTTTTATTCATACGGGTTAGGAGAAAAAAAATGTTTTTGTCCTTTAAAGATAATTCAGTCTTTAAGCAGAATTACAACTATCCATATGGCGAGCTGAGAAGCTCCGCTTTACTATCTTATATATGTATGGTTGTGTGTTCATTGCTAACAATTTGGTTTGATGGATTTTCATTCAGTGTAGTATTAACCCAATGTGCGAAGCGAAAGCGGAGGACGACGGGCAAATGGAGAATTTAGACATAGGGTTTGTAACGATGGGAACTATGTATGTTATTATAAAGTGTAAAGAAAGTCTATAATGTTTTTTGGGAATTTTAATGTAAAAGAAAAATGTGTAGTCGCAATCGTGTGAACTTTAGTTTGATCTGATTTTGTAATATGAAGCTGATTGAATATGGTGCGAAAGGACATATAAACAACAACGACATGTCCCTAAATGATCAATTAAAGGCACGACCCTCTCACAGTCATGTACGCAAATTGGCAAATCTGTTTGTGTTTTTGGCATTTTTAAGGACTTTAAATGATTTATCATTTCCTCGTGGAACGCTCTGAATCCTTAAACTTGATGTCTCCTGATAACATTAATTACGTACGTATAATTCTCTCAGCTACCTATCTATCTATTCTAAGGGCGCGCATTTGAATGCAATTATTCCATCAAATTTATATTTTTCATCGCCGTTGCACTCATCGTACCGGATAAGTAAAAGAACTATACGGACGGGAAAGAATTAGGAAGGAAGGAAACAATGTCTTTTTCTTCCTTTAAGTATAGTTGTGCAGAAATACTGACAGCTAAAATGTCTCCAATACAGAACACAGCAAAGCATTACGTTTGTCTCTTCACTTTCGTCGGCATCGACAACTCTATGCCAGGACAATAAGGCCCTAAACGCATTTCCTGTGCGCTCGCTGCTCTGTCAGTGTAATGTTCGTCTTTATAACAGATGGCAGATTAAATTGTAGAATAGATATAGCTATTCTTGCATCCTTAGTGAAATGGAATTATTTTCCTGTCGGTGTCGTCGTCGTCGTCTTGCGGAAATAATCAACTATATCCAACTATTGAAAGGACATGATGTTCCTTGCAGCAGAACTGCTAAATGTGCATTTAAGAATTTATTTTCACTTTATTCGTTCGTATTTTATCGTTTCAATAGCATAATAAATAAATTGTTTTTCAGTCTGTATATAACCAATTTAAGGAAAAACTACATTGAAAAGTTCGTGACGGTAAGCATACAGCTCGTTGCTCACAGAATTTTTGTTGATTCATCAACATAGTCAGTCACTTAGTAAAATGAAGTTATATATATTTGAGGGATACTTTTCGTTTTTAGTTTCGCTTTGAAGAGTTGAAGTTTTTTTTTTGCTATGGCGTCAGAATCAGAATTTGATTCGATTAACATGCGATGATGTTCTGGTTGCACCTCCAGAGAGTAGGGACTTGTACCAGGAAACTAATGAGAAATGCGAAGGTAGGTGTGGAAATCCTAAATCTAAATAGGGATAGCATTAGGAAGCTGGCGAAATTCTCCTAAAACAATCACAAAAGACCTCTCAAAAGATCCCAAAAAAATTCCAAAAAATACCCCCCATTAAACCCCATAAATACCCCAAAAGACCCCCAAACTACCCTCAAAGGACCCCCAAAAGACAACCCTATACGTTCAAAGGGGGGGGATCTTCTACAAGTGAACTTAATTAGAAGGACATTTGGATATCCACTGCATTCAATAATAACACTTCTACACGATGTCTAAAAGTATGCTTTCTTCTTCTTCGCGTTCCACTTGAATCAAGTGTATTTTATGTTGAAAAGCGTTTAGTGGTTTGTGTACTGGATATTTGGTTGATCAGAACTGCCAAACGGATAGTGGAAAAGTTAAATCATCATGTCGCACTTTCGTAACGCTCTCATTATATTAAACGGTCCAATTGAAGTATAACCTTAAAAAACCTAGGCACCTATCGTCCGCACCAAAGGTGGCTATATCGAGCGGTAAGGTGTTTTTCATCACACTGGATTGAGATCCTGGTCATCAGACAATTGCAGGCAGCGAATCTGCAGATGAACTAGATAGGCACCAGGTTAGATTATTCTATTGAGGTTAAATATCTCTGTGTCATCCTTGATTACCGGCTTAACTGCAGTTCTCATATCAAGTCCACAATCGAACGCGCCACTAGGGCCTTGTGGGCAAGTAGACGCCTCTATGGCAGAACTTGGTGTCTAAATCCTAAAATGGTGTCTGTGTCTCTGACTGCAGTTAAGGGATGTCGTCAAGGAGGAGTTCTTTCTTCCCTTCTATGAGTCATCTCATTGACAAGCTCATTGACAATCTTCTAGTCGATTTTCGCAGATCAGGATTGAATGAATACAATGATGGTAAGACCTATTATCACGTACGCGGTCATCGTTTGGTGGTGGAAAGTTCTTTAATGGACGACGACAACTAAGTTTCTAGGTGTCTTGGTATAACGGGTGCCATGCGCACCTGCACTAGAACCTGATGTAGGGCTTTAACCCTTTATTAGGCTTCTAGATGTACTATTAAGCTGCAACTAGAATACGGGGTGACTATGTGGGTCACCTAAAAATTCTTAACTTAATTCCTGAAAGAGACATGTTCTGCACTATCCCCGACATTATGGTCAGGGAGCACTGTTCCAGAAGAAAGTTTGAGGTAGAAATATTGGACCGGGTATACTGGTGCAATGGTGTTCCGGCCCTGGATTCTAGAGGATGGATCGAAGCTGGAAATGAGAGTTGAAGCTGGTGTCTTTGGACCCAACACCAAATTCTCGATACCACTGGGAAAAAGTCCCTCGGTGTTCCAGGCGGAATTCCATGCCATTGTGATATGCGCCGGGATTAATCTTATTAAAGGCGCTAGAATATATATCTTTTCAGATAGCCAGGCACCACTTAAAGCGCTGCCGTTCAATTTAATTGACTCAATATCAGTCAAAAACTGTTACAATGCACTTCAATATCTTACCAGACACAAATAATTCAAACTCGGGAATCGGGAATTGCAGGCAACAAATCTGCATATTCAGGTCCTATGAACGCAGATTGCGTGTCATCAGCGTTTATATGACCTGAACCTTACTTTTGTGTCAAATGGCCTGCCTCCAAAGCACTAATAAATTGTTGGGAGCACAAATTTCGTCTGGGCCACTGGGAAAGCGTTCCAGGGCTTAGGCAATCTAATCAATTTATCAATCCCTTTTCCTACAAGGAAATCCTTAATTTTAATAGGGATAACATTAGGAAGCTGGTGAGTTTTCTAACAGGTCAGTGTGGCTTGCGATATCACCTTAACAAAATTGGTGTGGGCTCAGATACAGAATGTAGGTTCTGCGCGGAAGATGAAGAGTCATCCGAGGACATTTTCTGTAAATGCCCGGCATTACTTTGGTTAAGGAGATCATCTTTTACATGAAAATATGCTCGACAACGGAGTTGGGCTGCTTTTGCCCTAAGGGGTTTGTTTAAAGGCCAAGTCGGACTGAGACCATTCCAGGAGAGACCCAACTGATCTTATTAAGTCTTTACCTGTGATATGATCAATTGCTGATGTCGAGGAGATGTGTTTTGACACGAAACCATATTACTTAACTATCCAACAGATTAAATAAAAACAGACACAGATTCAGACTCTTTCGAAAAGAATGCCCTCGGAATAGACGACCTTTTGTGGTCCATTTATGAATAAATAATAAGCGATATGAGCACAAATCTTTCCTACTTATTGTCCACTCAAATAACTTGCCAACCCTTCCTCCAAGGATTATTTTGGCCTTCTTCACATGAGTTTGGAAGCAATTGTTCACCATCATCTTCCGGACAAAGTTGTTTGTTGTTTGTGCATATCAAATTGGATCCGAGCAACCGTCATTTGAGTACAGTGTGCTCATTGCTTTTCGGCGCTAAAATCCGAAATTAGTATTCTTCGAATGCTGCACATTGCACCTGGCCAGCACACATTAAAAATTCCATTTCATCTGCAGAAATTATATGCAAAAAGGAATTTCACACGAGAATGCGGAAACATCGGATTGCCATCTGGATGGGAGGCTTTTGAAAGATTTCACTACTTTGTGTGTCTTCTTAGATTGCTGATTTGCCCTTAATGGCTGTGCAGGGTACAATTTGGTAAATTCCTTTTCAACAGGAGAACACACTTTTGCTTTGTGCTAGCTTCCATCTGTGGACTCTGGGATTGTTGAGATGACCGAATGAAACAAAACAAATGCCATTTCTGGCCGAATGTTACCCCTTGGTTATTTGCTTTTAATTGGAATGCAATTTGCAGCCAAACAACATGCATGCTCATGCGACAGGGATTATCTTCATATTATCTTATTCCATGTACAGCAAAGTGTTCTTTACCAGATCTGCAATTGAAATGGCTGGCTTATTGTTGAGAATAAAGATACAATATCGGAAGATGCTTAGAGGGTACTTCGTTCGTAGCCACAAACTTGAAAGTAAACAATACATCGCAACTGATGAAATAAAAGTCAGCAATTTTTGAAGCAATAATTAGGTAGAGGTTCGAAATAAGTGATGACCTACAGCAAGATCAAGACCATGACATCTCGGTTCGGGCTTCTACAAACGCCCGCCAACGAACTCGATTTATCACCTGAGGTTTCAAGAGACGCCACCCTGTCCCCTGGGATCTTACTTCCTCTTCTATTGTCCTTTTCCATGTCTTGCTAGGACGGCCAACTTGGCGGCTTCCTTATGGATTCCAGTCAAGCGCTAGTTTTGTAATATCGTCCGCTGGCTTTCTCAAAGTGTGTCAAATCCAGCTCCATTTTCGTCGTCTGATGGTGATCGCGATTGTTACCTGTTGCGTTACTCTCCACAAGTCTTGATTGGTGATAATGTCCGGCCATCTTATTCTCAGTATGCGCCTTAAACACTTGTTGACGAAGACTTGGAGGCGCGTGGCAATTGACTCTGCGACTTTCCACGTTTCGCAGCCATACAAGAGTACTGAGAGAACGTTAGATCTGAAGATCGTTAGCTTCAGATTCCGGAAGATTTGCGAGGAGTTCCATATATTATTTTGCATACTATAGGAGTGTCGCGCCTTGTTTACACGAGAGTATACATTAGAGACAACACCACAATTTTTTGACATCCAGCTGCCCATGTAACAAAATTAATCGGCTTCCCCTCTATCTGATGTCCGTCAATCGAGAGATCACATGACAAGTTAATTTTTAAACCCACTTTGTTAGCGTGGAGTTCCAGTGAGTTTAATTTTCGCTCCATGTCACCTAGCGATTGTGATAAGAGACAGATATCATCGGCATAGTCGAGGTCTTCTAAGCGGTAAAAAACATTCCATGGCAAACCCGATGGAGTATGGGTTACTATTTTCATCACCCAGTCGATGACAATTGTGAAAAGCAATGGTGAGAGGGTGCCACCTTGCTTGAGTGCCAAATAGATGTTGAAAGGTGAGCCACGATGACCGTTATGAATGATGCGACATTGTGAGTCGCGGTACTGCTATTTGATGGTGTTGATGAGTTTTTCCGGAACAGCATAGCTAGACAGAATCTGTCACATCATGTTTCGGCCCACTCTATCAACAGCGCGTTTAAAATCTACAGAAACAATATACAGTGGAGAGCGATACTCAACTAAGTGTTCAATGATTATACGCAGAGTGTTAATTGGATCAGTACAAGAACGATTTGGGCGAAATCCTGCTTGTTCATTTCTCAAATGGCCATAACGCATTCCGTAAGCGCCTAGCTATTATTGTAGATATTACTTTGTTTATGATGTTCAACAAGGTGATTCCTCTCCAGTTTTCGCAATTACTCAGATCACCTTTCTTGGGGAGTTTGACTATTAAGCCTTCTTTTAACGACGATGGTTTAAGATTCCCAGATACCTTGATATATCGCATGCAATGTTTGCGTAGTTAGCTCGACGACGGCTTAAAGGAGTTCTGCGTAGATTTTGTCATTGCCTGCTGCTTTACCTGATGATCTAATTGTTGTCCTTATCTCATCCAAAGAAGGAGCAGTTACGCGGATGTTAAGTAGCCTATTAGGGTGCATATGTGGGTTGATGGACGTGCGTGGCGAAGTACAATTCGAAACATTCTTAAAATGTTCTGTCCAGCGGGTTAATTGTTGTTCCTCCATAAGGATCAAAGAAAATCCTAATAGTAGGCAACGTTAAATGTAGGTCTTTCATTCATAAGCGATCACTGAACGACCTTAGTGATAAGCGATTTCTGAAATAGACTGAAAAAACCGCATTTAACTTTGCAAACCTTAAGGCTTAAAAACAATCGATAGCAATGCGTAGATTAAGTATTTTTCTCAGTTTCCTCAGGGGTAGTAACTCCTATGAATGAAAAAATTACGCCATCGCAAGCCGAGCGTTAACCAATTATTTTAAAACAAGTTCCATCAAATTTTGACTGGTAGAAGCCAAGATATACGACACGGCAAACAAACTTAAAAACGTACACGCTCGCTGAAAACATTTGTATGTCCTTTGATTACGAAAAGCGGCTACTTTCCAAAACCAATGCTTTTTAACTTTCTCCACAAGGACCTAGAAGAAGCATTTACATCAAAGTTAATGCAGTAATAGACCCTCTCCGACTGTTATTTATTTCAAAACCTGCAGAAATGGCTCGGAGGTAAAAGATTTAGGTCAAATGAGACCTATTTTAAGAGCTTGTGAAGTGAGTGAGATGAAGTAAAAAGGGTAATTTTTCCAATCACTTATAATGACAAAACAAGCAAGCGGTTACTTAAGCTCAGTACTGGTAACTTAAATAAGAAGAGAAATAAGGTAAGCCTTTCGTTCGGTTTTGACATAAGTATTACACCACTGGTGACAAACGGTGATGATGACGCGATTATAGACAGTCATGTCCTTAGCCTCTCGCATCACAACTCCTATCTTATGCGTCCACGTCGCGTCACTGGAAACTCTGCCAAATGAAGTGAACGATTTCGGTACTCAATCCGATTTGTATTAGCTTGGGTCGGGGCTAAATAAGAAGGTGGAATTGCCTTGGTCGGCGGCGCTTCATGTCGACCTAGGTTGCGGTTGGCCAATCACCACTCAACTGAATTAATTGATTCTTGAAACTAATACAAGCCTCGGATACGTATCGAATTTATCAACATAGACCTTTGGCCATGGCCTCGGAAAAGGACACGTTTCCACAAGGAAGCCGTCGAGTTAGCCGTCCTAGCAAAACATGGAAAAGGACATGGAAAGGAAGAGGAAGCAAGATCCCAGGGGACCGAATGGCATCTCTTGAAACCTCAGGCGTTAAATCGAGTTCGTTGGCGGGCGTTTGTCGAAGCCCTATGCTCCCCCGCGGAGTAAAGGAAAGAAAGAAAGATTACACCACTGCTCCTCCCATTGCTTACGTTATGTTAATTATCTATATGTTAGTATTAATGACGGATGCTAACATAGTTACCGATCGTTACGGTTCGCCAAAGGTTTTATATTCAAACGATAATAAACTGTTAGGCGGTCGGGTGAATGCTAAAAATACTATTCGTGTAGTCTCTGGCGGAGTTTATTTAATTGAATTAACTGACATTAAATCAACTCAATTGTATACAAATTACAACCGTTCGTCAATTGATGCTGATGATATGGTTTACCTTTATGATTATGATTATTACAATAAATTAAAAAAAAAACTTCCTTAAATGTTTCACTGGTGTACAACACCCTGATTCTCCTTTTCCTCCTCGGCTTTCTCTACAAAGCAAGATTCATTATCAGTGTGCTATTATCAGAACAAACGAACATTTAAGAATCCTGTTAATTCCACACAAGCCACATAGACAAAATTACAATCTTAATATACGAACGTGAACGAACGATACACGTAGATACACACTTTTCTGTGGATATAATATTAAAAGATACATTATGCTCATCTGCTTGAAGGCGAAACGACTTATACACAACACAAAAAAAAGATAATTAAGTTAGTTATTTTGTTGTTGTTGCTGGTCGTTCAGTGGTCGCTCTGCGGAAAAGACTTAGATACTACGTGTCTGTTCCCCTTTCACTTTATTATAAGAGAGAAAAGTTCACCACCAATAATAATAATTATTGTCTGCACAGACGATCCTGTCTAGGATTTTCGCATCGCATCAAAGTGCGAGATGAAGTAAATAAAGCATCCGTGCTTGCTTGTGCTTCCCAGCCACACACACACATTTAAATGTGCACGTATGAAGAAAGAGATAGAGATACAGAGAAAAGGAGATAGCATTTTGATAAAATACAGAAGGAGGGAAAATTCACTTACAAAAATATGAAAGACTATAACGCACGTATAAGTATCCTTTTGTGGCAATTAACCCAGAATGGCTTTCCATTTAAAGTGCCGCAAGTTAAATTGCGCATGTGTGTAGAATAGATGTAGATCTATACAGTATACAGGAAGTGTATAAAGTTTTAAAAGGAATATACAAAATATTTTATTATCCTTTTCATATTGGATGTGAAATCTCTTTGATGCGAGCCAACCCGGCGGGCAACCGCCATGTGGGCGCGTGAATCTGAGCAAAATTTCCCATAATGCTGCTCGTGCAATTAACATTTAATGAAATCATAAACACGTACACACACACACACACACACACACAAATCCTCACATTTATATCATTTAACTACAAAACTGACTATACGCAATTTTAAAATATTAATTTAACCCCATTAGGGTGCAATGATAAATTGGCAATAAAGAAATGACCTAAGGATAAGCTCTTCTCCAGCATATTTTTCCAGAAACTATTAAAAGTTATTATTTGAATTTCAATGACGTTGCCTTATATGTTAAAAAGGACTACGTGAAAAGCTTGAAATTTCCTTTATATCTATATGGAGATTAGTCTGTGTGGGGTTTTTTTTTTTTGTAACCCACCCATCCGAACTCCGAAACTCACTTCCACAAAGAATCGTTTATTAAATTCAGGGGATATAAAGTCTATCATACCATCCACCTGGACAATTCTGCTAGAGCGGGGAGCGCTGTCATTGTAAAGGAAAGTATAAATCACTAGGAAGAATCAAAAATTCAAAAAAATAAAATACAATCAACAGCTGTAGTTATAGAGACAAAAATGTACCCAATACTTGCTGCTAGTATTTACTGCCCACCTAAACATTCGATAAAAAAACGAATATTCAGAACTCCTAGATCAACTGGGGAAAAAGTTCATCATCGGTGAAGACTTTAATGCGAAAAACACATTTTGGGGACAACCAAGGGAAGAGAACTCCTTAACGCAATAAACGAGAAAGGGTGTGAAGCGTTATCTACAGGAAAGCCTACTTACTGGCCGACTGATTCGCAAAAAATGCCCGATCTCATTGACCTCTTCATAGTTAAAAATATCTCAAGAAACTCTTTGCATATTGTAGAAAGTCATGATTTAAGCTCGGATCACTCACCCATCTTACTGACTATCTTACTACTATCTCTTACTAGTAAACGCACGGACTGGGTAAGCTTCAAATCAAGTCTTCTAAAGAGGATAGAACCACGTACGATCTAATGAGCAACTAGATTCAGAGCTCGAGCAATTTATCAGAGTTATCCAAATTTTGGCTTGGGGAAACACTCCTGACATCAAAAAACAATTGAAGCGTAACTACTATCCTCTCGAAATTAGAGAGTTAATTGCCGAAAAGCGGAGAGCGAGAAAGAATGGCACCAAAGCTTGTACAGCAAGTTAAACGAACAATTATGGAACTTAAAGATTCTGAAATTAACTCATTTTTACAAAATCTTAGCAACAAGAAAAACACGAAGTACTCGCTCCGGAAAGCCAGTAAGAAATTAAAGAGACCAATCATTCACATTCCTCCAATCAAACACAATTGGATGGAAAGTGGGCAAAAAGTAACAAGCAAAAAGCTGAAAGATTTGCAGAGTATCTGGAAGAAATTTTTCAATCAAACCCAAGCAGAGCATGACGATTCGCCTAGCGAAGAACTAGCTGAAGAAAATGAAGTAATACGCACATCATCATCATCTGAAGTAAGAAAAGAAATAAAAACTTTAAATGCCAAAAAAAGCGCCAGGATTTGAATTGATAACTGGTGAAATTCCCAAGCAACTCCCAGAAAAAGGAATCGCGAAGCTTATCATCAATGCTGCATTTAAATTAAAATACGTTCCACAGTTATGGAAAGTAGCTGAAATTATCATGAAAGCCAAACCGGGAAAACCACCTCACGTAGCTTTCAACATATAGGCCAATTTATTTCTTTGCTGACTATAATGTCCAAACTTTTTGAAAGACTGCTTAAAGACTGCTTTTAACAAAGGCTGCTACCAACTATAGAACGGGAACATATTGTTCCAGACCACCAATTTGGCTTTCGAGTGAAACATTCAACCATTGATCAGGTACACCGAATAACAAACATTGTTGAAGAGAAAAGAGTTTTGTTCTACAGTCTTCCTCCATGTAGCACAAGCATTTGATAAAGTTTGGCATGAGTGATTAGTTTACAAACTAAAAAAGATACTACCCAACCAACAGGCTGAAATTTTAAGATCATACATTTCGGACAGATACTTTCGCATAAAAGAGAAAGACACATATTCGGAGCGGGTGTACCTCAAGGGAGTGTTCTTGGGCCAATATTGTATCTCCTGTATACCCACGATATTCCAACACTAGAATACAATTCGATTGCTACATTTGCTGATGACACGGCTTTAATGGCAGTTGCGGAAAGTAATGTGGACTCAACTCGTAAACTACAAGAGGCGATCTCGCATATATTCAAAATTGGACAAGAAAATGGCGAATACGATTCAACGAATCAAAATCAGTACATGTTGATTTCACAAATAAGAAAAGTGGAGCACATATCAGTGTATATTAACAAACAAGCCATACCATACGAAAATTGTGCAAAGTATCTTAGTATGACTTTGGATGCGAAACTTCGATGGGAAGCCCATGTCAAGAAAAAAAGAGAGGAGATTGGTATTCGCTACAGAAAAATTGTATCTCCTGTATACCCACGATATTCCAACACTAGAATACAATTCGATTGCTACATTTGCTGATGACACGGCTTTAATGGCAGTTGCGGAAAGTAATGTGGACTCAACTCGTAAACTACAAGAGGCGATCTCGCATATATTCAAAATTGGACAAGAAAATGGCGAATACGATTCAACGAATCAAAATCAGTACATGTTGATTTCACAAATAAGAAAAGTGGAGCACATATCAGTGTATATTAACAAACAAGCCATACCATACGAAAATTGTGCAAAGTATCTTAGTATGACTTTGGATGCGAAACTTCGATGGGAAGCCCATGTCAAGAAAAAAAGAGAGGAGATTGGTATTCGCTACAGAAAAATGTACTGGATAATAGGAAGACAATCTTGTCTATCAACATACAATAAAATTTTGCTTTACTAGCAAGTCATAAAACCCATATGGACTTATGGTATTAAACTTTGGGGTTGCACCAAAAAAAAAGCGCAACATTCAAATAACCCAACGATTTCAAAACAAGGTGCTAAGAAACATTGTAAATGAACCTTTCTATATTCGGTATGATGATCTTCGCAGGGACCTGGTACAGAATGAAATGCATAGATTCGCAAAAAGCATGAGAATCGGCTTCACCACCACATGAATCCCGAGATCACCCCGCTCTTGGACCACATAAACCTAGTTAGGAGACTAAAAAGAATCAAACCTTTTGAACTAGTGCAGCATATATAATATATATCTATAGTATAAGTTAGCTTCAAAGCTATAAACTTTTAATTTTGTATCCTTTATTAATTTAAGTCAAAACAAAATTGCGCTTATTTATTATATGCTATTTTAAACTTTTCGAAAAAGTTCAGTCTTTGAATTACTCGGAATGTAGGACTAATATGCGACTGAAAGATTTGTTCCTATGGAAAGTCATTTTTGTGAATCGATAAAGTTGATTCATTACAGCATTTTTCTCTGCCTTCCTTCAGAACGTTACAGCATTGCGTAAGAGAGCTCATTAAACCAATCCATACAGGTGATTTTCTCGTCCCTATTCTTTGGCAAACGCTCACTGACACAGGTCCCCTATGCATGTATGCCATCGTTGAACAATCTGTCATCATCTGTTGCTCGTATTACTAAATTGTTCTGCATCAAGTTGTTCGGAATTCTACAGCTGTCAACTTCTTCTGTTAAATTATTCACTGTCGCCGAAAATTCTCCGGTGTTTAAAACCGTGCAACGAAGGACAGTATCTAGATGCTGTTCGGTAGTTTGTCTTTTAAAAACGACAACAAAAAAACTTAAATTCCCCTTCTTGTCGGCAATTAAATGGTTTGAGAGCTATTTAATGGACGGTACCTACCTAATTTTATTATATTGGTTGAAGAGAACGCCAAAATCTTATGAATTTTATAGCACGCTTTTGATTTTAAAGGATTGGGAAAATGTGTCATTCAGATTATAAGTCCTAATTGGCAAAAACTACCCAAACAAAACATTACCGTCTCTTTAAAAAAAAGCATTACACGGGCCACACGCAAAACGCAACACACGTCACACGCGGAATATAAAAAATTATATTTTGGACTTAAGACACTCACAAAATTTCCGCTCTCTAGGTCGTGTAGAAGGTGGTGTTAAAAAGGACCTCAAAATAGACGAAAATACAGACAAAAATGGGTCAAGATGTCAATTTTTTTTAAAAAACAACCCATGAAAAATAAAATTGTTCATCATCAACATATTTGGCTCTACAACCGGGGTCCGGTCCTGGCCTCCTGCAAATAGTCTCTCCACCGGTCCCGATTTTGAGCCGATGTCATCCAGTTTGGCATCCCTAAACTCTGGAAGTCCTGGTCTACGCTGTCGTGTTCCATAAATCTTTCATGCCAGCTAGGTGTCCTACCCACCGGAGCCTACCGAGCTTAATTTTCTTCACGATGTCGACATCGCGGTAACGCTCGTAGATCTCATCATCATGGGGTCTCCGGAATCGTCATTCCTTACAAACGGGGCCAACAATTCTCCGTTAAACTTTTCTCTCGAACGCGGCTAAGAGGTCAGAATGCTTTTTGCTAAGCATCCAAGTCTCGGATCCATATCTAAGGGGTGGTATGAGCATTGTCTAATATACCAGCAGCTTGGATGTTATGGTTAAGTTCCCGGATTTGAAGAGTCTTGACAGACTATAGTAGGCTTTGTTGGCTTTAAGAAACCGTACGCGTATTTCTGGTTCCATGGTGTTATCGACTGCTACAGTTGACCCGAGATAGTTAAAGGATTGCGATACTTTAAATTCGCGCTCCACTATTTGAATTGAGGGACCAATGTTGGATCTTCTACTCGCAGACGTAGCCACCATGTACTTTCTTTTGCTCTAATTTATGTCGGATTCTCAGTTTGGCTGCGTTGCTGCCCACCGGCCAATGTCCAGTTTTATAGCAACGAAGGCCATATCATTCTCAATGTAGTGCAGTTGGTTAAGTCATTCCACCTTGGTGGCAGACTTACTTCATGTAGTCGATGTTCAATGTTACGCGCTTCTTCGCCAGTACGTCCTCCGCCTTGTCATTGCCATCAATGTCGCTGCGCCCCGGTACCCACACTAGGGTGTTATCTATGTTTTGGCTTAGCTAGCTGCCTGACAACTTGGCACTGCCTGACAAGTTTTGAGTTATATCTAGTCGCAAAGCCATTATGCAGATTGACCGTCTACGCATATGCCAACCCTACCAGTTATAGCTGTATTGTTAGCAAGTGCCCTGCAAGCCTCTCTAATCGCTAGAATCTCCGCCCGAAGAATGCTAGCATAGTCAGGCAGGTTGTAGGACCTTGAAAGATTATTTTTTCTCAGAAGACCCCATCGCCGACTCCATTTCTCATCTTGGATCCGTCGGTGCATAGAATAACGTTAAAGAGCCCCAATACTCCCCCGTCAATAAAAATTTTTCTAGTCGGAAACTTTGCGGCAAAGCGGGGACTAAAGTTCAATTTAGGGGTGCAGTAGTCAGTTGAGGATGGTATCATATCATTTGGTAACGACTGCAGTATATTGCAGTGCCCATATGGTTTGGCAACGAACCACCCAACTTTTCTGAGAGCAGTCTCCGTCTCTGCACGTCGCAATGTAATTTATAAGTAGGTCGGGAGGTAATAAGTAAAGAATTGTGTTGAAAGCATCGGTAGGACACGATATACCAACAGTTTTTTTTGTCGCTTTTCGTTGTTGATTGCCGAACAGACCAGAGCTCCATAGGTGAGAACACTGCGTACCACCGCTTTGTAAAGACATAGAGCCATCCTCGGCTGCATGCAGAATTTCTTTTAGTTTTGTTACTAGTATATAAAGCAATACATGCTTTTTTAGCCCTATTGTACTTCCAACCGAGTTTCCTATCTAGGATCAAGCCGAGATATTCAGCGTCTGAGGTAAGTGTAAGTGTCTGATCATTGGGGAGCTTGGGGAGGGCAAAATTCGGTATTTCAGACTTAGTGGTAAGCAGCGCATTTTTCAGTTTTACTAGAGTTAATTCCTAGACCACAACTCGTTGCCCAGGAGCTAACACTGCTTAGAAATCTTTCCATGAGTTCGCTAATCACAGAAGGGTACTGTCCTGACACAAGTATTACCATGTCGTTTGCATACGCAAGGGCTTTTGTCCTATCCAGCTCAAGTATCCAGAGGACTTTGTTTATTACTATCAGCTACAGTAAGGGCGATATTAACACTTCATCTGTTGATTGATTTGGTGATGTTACTGCTGCCCAAATTACAATGGATTTTCCTACTACCTAGCATAGAGATGATCCATTGTTTTAGGATTTACTCTACCCCAAACTGAGAGAGAGCTTCCTAGATGGCATTAATGTGGACATTGCTAAAAGCTCCTTCTATGTGGAGGAAGGCGGCAAGACTGTATTGTTTATAATTGAGAAAGTGCTCAATAGTGCACAACACCTCGTGGAAGCCGTCTCCGTAGACCTGCCTTTGAGATAAGCATGTTGATATTTAGATACCATCGTATCTTCCACTTAATCTGATGTAGTAGTCTAAAATTCGTTCCATTGTTATCATCAGAAACTATGATAGACGAAGAGGTCTAAAATCTTTGCTAGATTCATGGTCCGCCCTTCTGCCTGCTTTGGGAATAATTACTGATCGTACTCTTCTCCAGCTGCAAGGAACATAGTTAAGTCGTATGCAACTATACAAGAAGTCGACATTCTATGGACTTCTAGAGCATAGTTGGTTGTATACCGTCAAGGCTGGGCAATTTTACGCAGAGAAACTGCGAATGGTCCTTGAAACATTTTCATGGGTTATGATATTGGCTACATCGCATGGTGGACCTTCCTGACCTTCAGGAGTACATATCCGGTGAGCTGTGCACAAGTCAGTGCATGCGGGAAAGGGGTATTTATTAGAAGGGTCGGATACTTGGGTCAGGCGGCAACGCCCAGGAACTATGATATTTTTTCCAAATCATCATCATATTTGGCTCTACAGCCAGAATCGAGGGGAAATTAGTGAATTTCAGAATATTCCCCGCAATTACTTGTCCATGAAATGATAAATCAAAGCATAAGCTTTAATATTTAGAAGAAAAAAAATAGAACGGCGAATCGCTTTGAAATGCTGTCCAACAGAGCAATCAATTCTTTCAGAGGATGGTTACTTTGTTGTAGGATCATTAGCCATTTGCTTCAGTAGCTGGTTGGTAATAATCGTGGCACCCCACCCAGAGCACAGGTGCCACTGCAAATCCATCGGACCAATTGCTCCTTCAACTCTTGCCATTTGCGTGGATTCGGTACATATTTGCGCATACATCTGCAAATCCATTAAGGGGCTGATGCTGATGCTAAAATTCCAATAACAAAAACAACGCCTGCCAAATGTGATGTCTATAGAATGTTATTCGAATTCACCGGAGGAGGTACACACGTACATTAATGTTACATTAATGTCAATGTGAAGGACCTAAGGACTTGAGTAAATATCGTACCTACATGGTGTGCTGTTAGCCATATGTCTGATGTCTGATGATTGCGCAGTGGATTTCGTTGGAGCCCGGTGTAGTAGCAGTTCAGGGCTGGCTGGAAGGACCCGACGTAGACGACGCGAGATGCCAGAAACCATCGTCATCGTCATCGTCATCGTCATCATCATTATTGGGAGTATTAGAAACGCTCAGGTTTCGCTTAAATCGTATTGACATGCATTTTCCGCCCGGCTGATGCTCTCCGTTAGACAGCTTAGACTTGAACCATTTTAAACAGTGGTTGCCCCTGCTCCACTAATGCACCTTCTCGCCGAATACCGCTACTGCATACCACACCACAGTTAAGTTAATAGGATAAATCCGTTATATGGCATTATACGTAATGGAAATGAGCACATGTCGATGTGGTTCAGCCATCAGAAGCAGAGTATCTCCGTTGCACCTGCACCTAACCAACACTTTTGTGCTCGTGTTTGGCAGCACCGGAAGCTGCAAAACCGGCGGTAGTCGTCAGTCAGTCTTAGGTGCGCTTTAAAATATTGAACGGCTGAAGGATTTAATTGAATGTGGTGGTGTTTTGTACACAATATGGGAGATGGGACGACTGGGATGGTGCTGCACCGAGAGTAGTTTGCATCGTCATAGCAGCATTTACATCAATTTAAATGCAAATGAAAATTCACACACACACACACTACATATTTAGGCACTGATAAACATATATTATAATGGTAGTTTATAAGGGAAATGAGTTTCGCATTGAATTTAAATAAATTTGTGTGAATTTTTGTTTGTTTGCATTGTTTTTGTTTTTCCTCCTGTGATGAATTGATACGATAGTGAACCCATATTGTATCAGCTGATGATGCTACTATTGGTAGTCGTCCTCCTGTTGGCTGCCTATACCACTTAGCTATGTCTGTCTGTCTGTCTGCCTGTAAGTTTGGGCGCGGTTCCAGATCGGAATTAAATGAAACTCCATTAGAGGTAATTTATTATATTTTAGGGAAACTGCACACGCTTTATAGCGTAGGCATACATGACGACTCTGGCATATACTGAAATGTTTACCGAGCGTTCACTCATGCATACTCGTATAAATGTCCTGCAGATGTTTTCCCCAAAATACACAACATCGCGCACATTAATATGCGCTGGTAGTCTTTACACTTTTCATCAATTATTCGAAATTATGTTGATGGGAGATGCGCAAGTAGAGGTGTGTTTAGTTAGAAAAATAATTGCAAGCAAACTTTTGGTTAGTGGAGTGTAGGTGTTGATATGTTTGTGTGATGTAATGAAGTTGGGAATGTTACTTGGAAACATAGTTAAAGGTCGCTAAAGTAAGAGCCAAGAGCAAGATACAAGATACAAGAGACGCGAGACGAAGAGACAAAAGACAAAATACAAAAGACAATAGACAGAAGACAGAAGACAGAAGACAGAAGACAAAAGACAAAAGACAAAAGACCAAAGACAAAAGACAAAAGACAAAAGACAAAAGACAAAAGACAAAAGACAAAAGACAAAAGACAAAAGACAAAAGACAAAAGACAAAAGACAAAAGACAAAAGACAAAAGACAAAAGACAAAAGACAAAAGACAAAAGACAAAAGACAAAAGACAAAAGACAAAAGACAAAAGACAAAAGACAAAAGACAAAAGACAAAAGACAAAAGACAAAAGACAAAAGACAAAAGACAAAAGACAAAAGACAAAAGACAAAAGACAAAAGACAAAAGACAAAAGACAAAAGACAAAAGACAAAAGACAAAAGACAAAAGACAAAAGACAAAAGACAAAAGACAAAAGACAAAAGACAAAAGACAAAAGACAAAAGACAAAAGACAAAAGACAAAAGACAAAAGACAAAAGACAAAAGACAAAAGACAAAAGACAAAAGACAAAAGACAAAAGACAAAAGACAAAAGACAAAAGACAAAAGACAAAAGACAAAAGACAAAAGACAAAAGACAAAAGACAAAAGACAAAAGACAAAAGACAAAAGACAAAAGACAAAAGACAAAAGACAAAAGACAAAAGACAAAAGACAAAAGACAAAAGACAAAAGACAAAAGACAAAAGACAAAAGACAAAAGACAAAAGACAAAAGACAAAAGACAAAAGACAAAAGACAAAAGACAAAAGACAAAAGACAAAAGACAAAAGACAAAAGACAAAAGACAAAAGACAAAAGACAAAAGACAAAAGACAAAAGACAAAAGACAAAAGACAAAAGACAAAAGACAAAAGACAAAAGACAAAAGACAAAAGACAAAAGACAAAAGACAAAAGACAAAAGACAAAAGACACAAGACACAAGACAAGAGACAAATGATAGCCGATAACGGACAACAGACAACAGACAAGAGAGCACCAACCGCAGAGAACAGATAACATACAGCAAAAACAGGCGATTTTTTCTAAAGCTTCTAGCAGGATGAAAATTTTAGTGGGCCCCGAGTATAAGAAAAAATTACATTTTAAGGAAGGTCATGTTTATGTTCAATATTAGCAGGATCAAGCGCTGATGGGACCTACAACTACAGAAAAAGAAAAGGAGAAGAGTCCAGTTGATATACAATACATGAAAAAGTTTTGTCTGCTCTTGGAACTAGTCTAGCTAGATACAGAGCAAAGTAAATCACATGATATTTTTTGGATCAAAATGGTGCACTCAAGCGCTTCGTCACATTTGATAGCTATAGTTTCGAAGTATATCAACGTCAACAGATTATGCTAACAGAGACTCTATTACTTGCTCAGAGGCAATTGGGAAGAAGAGAAAGTAGTTATATAGACAACAAGCGGATTTAAGTATATTTTAGTTCAAAAAACTCTAATAGATTTAGCTTTGCGTGTTTTTACGTATTAATACCTGAATATTTTTTGTTGCCTATTTCTATGCAAAGTAGAGCAGCAACAAATTATATGTAATGCTTTAAAGCTGAAGAAGTCGCTTCTCTGAAACTTCGTCTCATATGATATGACTATGACTCGTGAGATGATTTGCCAAATTTTCACTGAACTGGAGATGTAGCAGAGTCTCATCAGCTCTAAAATTCGACTGTAAATTTAATTACCAATAGATTGTCTTACTTAAATCAAATTATATAGCCACAGCTCTAATTAGCAGTAAGTTCATAAAATTAATTGCATCCTAATTAACTTGCTTTTGCCTAATTTCAATGTGAGAATAATAATTCATCGACTCAAAAAAAAAAAAAAAAACAATATGCGGAATAATGGCCACATTTAATCCATCCAAATTTAATTTACTCAATGCATAGGGAATTAGGTAGAAACAATTCAATTAATGGAAGTCATGCAGAACACATACACATACACAATAGACAGAAAAAAAATGCTAATCCATCCGCATTTCACATTTAATACTCGCTGTTCAGGATGGATGAGTGTGCTAAGCGGAATGCGTGAGCGATCACACTGATGCTAATAACATTTCAGCATCGAGTTCCGGTTGGATTTGTTTGCTCATTCATCTCTGTTGTAATTGTTGCTGTTTCCTCGTGATGATTGCTGCCTTTTGTGTCCATCTGCTACCGCCTGGTGTGCCATTTTGTACAAATGATTGGACAAATTTATCGCAAACACAAGGGACGCTCATAAGATGTTGCAGAGTTCATTGATCAATAAATAATGAATAATTTAATTTGGAATGAACATATAGTGATGGATTATATGTCTATTAGTGCTGTTTTTCTATTCATGTTGGAAGCAGTTGCAATCCATTTACCAAATCGCCTAATTTTGTGCCATTCTCACGCTTCAAGATGCATCACTGACGCGAAGCTTCTCTAGCAATACTAACGAAAGTCTGGAGAAGTAATGTTCTTAGCTCAAAAATCCAATCTCCGACTGTACCGCTACAACGTAGAATCAGTCCGGTTTTATGGATACATACTTGGAAAGTTGATACCACTATCACACGCAAACTGCAAACTTTCGTAAAAAATGCATAAGAATCATCGTATGGATCTTTTGTATCGTTTGTGATGGAATTCAGTTTACGGAAGTCACTAATCTGACTAATCTGTCCTTTTTTCGCCAGAAGAGTATCGTACCTACAACGAAGAATATCATCTGAGAATGGGCCAAGAACGTAAAGATATTATTGTGTGAATGACACACATCGCTCCATCGCAAAATATGCCTTGCAGTAGAACCCGTTCAACTAGGAAAGCGGGATGCCTTAGGCAAACATGGCGCAGGAAAGTCGAGGAAGTATCAAGCTCATTGGGAATGAGTTGGAGACAGCTCTAATGCGTTGCTGAACTACGGACAAGATGACGCGTAGTTGTTGTTGACGCCTTATGAATCTCGACGGGGTAAAGTATTGCCGCGAAGTAGGTTGCAGCTTTGTTATTCTTTTCCTTTCCAGAGATCATTATCACTGCCCCACCACACATTGTCAGGGCCAGTAGTGACATCAAGGGGTGTTTTAGATTATCTCATTAGAAGTAATGTAGAAATTGTAAATAATGGCTTGAAACCCACATTCATAAATGTGATTCGCGAAGACGTACTTGACCTCACGCTTGCCAGTCCATTTATATCCAGTATCGTCGAAAATTGACACCTGTCCGATGAAGCCTCTTTGTCTAACCATCAATACATCAGGCAGATTGGCACATGCTTCTTCTAGATACGATTCTAAGTCTACAAACAGGAATCTTTATCGGACACTTGTCCTCACCAATATTGATATGCTACCGACTCCTATAGAGTTCATAGGGGACCTAGATGGGACAGCATGTCAGTTAAATGATATGTTGCCTATCTACTACTACGGCAGCTGTGTCCCCAAAACCAGTCTGAGCAAACGTAAGGTTCACTTGTGGAATGACCGGCTGGCCAAACTTAGGAATAAAGTTAGAAGCGTTTCAACACTGCCCTTACGGAGTATAATTCTAAGTTGAGACAATCCAAACGAGCCACCTGGAAGAAATGCTGCGAAAATATTGCTGATATGCCAGTAGTGGCACGAATCCACAAGGCACTCGTCAAGGATCAGACAAATTGTGTAGGCTTACTGAAGAAGACAGATGGTAGCTACACGTCAGACCAAGAGGACACTATTAGAACGTTACTTCAAGTTCAATTCTCTGGTTCGTCTACTTATTTTTAACATACACACCCTAATGCTCCTAGCCATAGGGCAAGCACAGCAGGGTAAATAGTTTATTGAGAAAAATATTTAGTCCAGAAAAGGAAAAGACAGTAAACAAAATATCTGTTATTATTTTCATCAACAAGAATTATTGCCTCTGTTGTAGTTTATAATGCCCGAAGGTAGTGTTGGTGGCGTAGGCTCCTTCAAACCATTCAAAGCACCCGGCGGTGATGGTATTTTTTCAGCGCTTTTACAGATGGCAATTGAAGTCATCCTACCGGGTCTGATTGCTTTATTTAGAGCCAGCTACAACTGGGGATATATTCCGTATACCTATGGAGAAAGGTAAACGTAATCTTTATCGCTAAACTAAGCAACAGGCCTAGTGAGCTGCCTAAATCATTCAGACCTATAAGTCTAACATCAGTTGTTCTCAAAATTATGGAGATACTTGTTGAGGTTGCTAGATGTGTCTAGCCCTCTACACTCAAGTCAGTTTTCATACAGGAAAGGTAAAAGCACAGAGGGCGCCCTTCACTATTTAGTTAAAAATATAGAAGGAACTTTTCGTTCCAAAGAAATAGATCTGTGTGCTTTCCTTGACATTCAGGGTGCTTTCGATAACACTGGCTACGACTCAATTACAAGAGCAATCAGTAGCAGAGGTATCGAGGGCTCAACCAACCAATGGATAAGAGCAATGCTTGAAAGTCGAATCATCACTTCCTACTCAGGGGGAGGGTCTGTGTCGTGAACTGTAGCTAAGGGCTGTCCACACGGAGGTGTCCTCTCTCCCCTTCTATGGTCACCCGTCATAGACGAGCGCCATTGGTTCTGCTAATGATTTGGCGATCATAATTATCGGTAAGCACAGCACGACCGAAATAAATGCCATGCAAGGTGCAATGGTGCAACAGAGAAGTGCTTTCAATAAATTCTTGCAAAATCGTTCTAGTGCCTCTCACAAAACGAAGACTGTCCGAATTGGGAGCAATATTTATAAAAGGCACTACATTAGAGTATTCCAGTGAGGTTAATTATCTCGGAGTCATCCTTGATAAACGACTAAACTGGAATTCTCATGTGAAGTCCGCCATCGAACGTGCCACTTTACTTTAGATATACATATGTATATCACAGCGATATTTAATTTTTATAACCCAATCAAGCACGAGAATAAAATGAAGTGGAGTATGAATACAACCTTGTGGCATTCCTTCGTTTTGATCATAAAATGTTCGCAATTGTGCTGCGATTAAAGAAAGAAAGGGACAAACGAATATTTTGTAGATTTGGAGAAATAGTACTATTCAGAAAGTATAAACATAAAGATAAACGTGTATTGGAGTAAAAGGAGAAGAAAAAAAAAATTAATTTTTTTTATTTCTTGACAAGGCGTCCAATTATCGCTCTGCCCTACTACGAGTTTACCAACTACAGCGTGTTGCTACTAAATGTATGCTAGGCCCACTCACCCATACGTCTGTCATATAACATTTTCGTTATCACAATTTAAATTTATTCTGACAGCATAATCAGCATTTAAGCCGAATTAATAATATTTATTAACTGATGCATGGCGCAGTAGGCGTGCTTGGAAATTGCAAAGGGGCAGAAGTGGACAGCACTTATGTACAGATGTGTTGCATTTTCAACATTTATTTATAGGTTTATACAAAGAAAGGGCCAAATAGGCGGGCGTTTTCGGAGTGTGGCCTGGTGTTGTGTTGTGTCACAATATATTGGATTTGGGTTTTATTGGTTCATTTGTGGCGCAGAGGGCGACTCATAAACAATATCAATTTATAACCAATGTAATGGGATTTAGCTCATCGTTTCGTTTCACATTCTTTATTTATTTTTTTTAAATCACTCTTTTCGTTTGTTTGTTTGAAATTCGCATTTGTCCGCACACATGGTCGAGCATCTATGTAATAAGTAAAATCGTTATTATACGAATTATGCGAAAATAATGAGTGCGTGCTCGTTGCAATGGAAAACGCTGTTATTATCATTATTCGCATTTGGTGTGATCTGATAACATAATTTTACATATCATTGTTGCTACTATGCCCGAGGGAATAATTAATGTTTGAAAAATGAGTAGGCGTGAATTGTGCACACGTCCTGCATGCAACAGAACACTTTAATTTGTCCCGACATGACATTATTTAAATGAATGTTCCTGTTTTTTGTTATTATTGCTGTTATTACTCTGTTGGTAGGTAATTTGTGGTGATGTGTTTTTTTTTGTTCAAATATTATTATTTTCAATCATCGGGAATATAATTTTTTTTTAATTCAGTAACTTTGTCAATGATTGATGATTTAACGTTGTGCTAAGAACGAATGCGAAATCATTGTCCAGAGGGATGAGAATAATGTACTGGTTGCTCTGGCCACTTATTTCGCATTCGTTTGTGTATTTTTTGTTTTTTTTAGATAGTAGGTAGTTCAAATACTAGATACTCGCTGATTTTTTTGCATTAAATTTCAGTATGGTGTGGTAAATTAGCATCAATATACTCACTCCTTACTAACAGTGCTACTAAATTATTTCAAAAACCATTGCCAAATCGCCTAACTCATAGACAACCTAAAGATTTTTTTAGCGTCCAAGTGCTGACCTGTGAAGAACAAATTCGTCAAAGTGTGGGACGAATTTCTTCCACACAAATTGAAAACTTTTTTCAATTTTTAACTGTACCAACTATTATAGCCACTAGTGTGATTGCACAAAAAATAAAGAGATATGCATTTCACGGACATCATTCTTTTCTCTCGCAACACATGTCGGAATACTCCAGAGAAATTCACCACACATGACAACCACACCCACTACACTAGGAGAATCAAACTACCAAAGGCACAGTCAAGAGGAGAAAAAGAGACAATAGGAACGATCAGCGGCCGACTCTGCACAAATCTGGGAGACGATAAAAATAGGAGAGAGAAATCAGCAAAATTAGAGAAACTAACAATAGACACAAGCAGCAACGAATAATAAAGCCAATGCGTGAGCAACTAGAGAAGCTGATGGGGTCAATCGAACACAGAAAGAAAAACTTGTTGTTGTTTTCCTATATACGATACGACGGCAACACAACACCAAATGACAAATGAGTAGACAACCGAGCAACAAATTTGCAATAACAATAATACGCAGCATTACTAGACAGCCGAGTAAAGCAACAACAACAAACATGCAATGCACGACAGCACACAATCAATAGAGTCAACAACAACAATACACAACGCGTCGAAAGAACATACGCTTTAACGGATTTTTCTGGCATAGCAACAACAGGATTTCCTCAATCGATTGGAAATTATAAAAAGCCAGGAATCCAAACAGTCGGTGTTCTTTCTTTGTGATTCCCACTCCTGGCAATACGCTTAGAATTGCTCATAGTTGAATGGCTTAAGAGCGAAGTCCTTGCCTTCACTTACACGCTAAACGCTAGAATTCCTCACAGTTGAACGGCTTAAGAGCGAAGTCCTTGCCTTAACTTTCAACAACAGGCTGGATAAAGGCTGTTTTCCAATTTTTTGAAACAAGCCCAGAAGAATAAGAGAAATGGAAAAGCCTGCGCAGTGGCAATGCGAACCTTGAAGTACACCTCTTTAATATTATAGCGGGAATACCATCAGGCCCAGCAGATTTATAAATGTTGAGATCATTTAATACTCTAGCCCCCTTGACGAGTATGAAAGTATATCAGTACCACAGAGGATTCGACTCTTTAAAGCACAGGCGGCATGCTGGCATACGGTTACGACATTGAGGTCATTGGAAGAAACCAGCGATCTGCCTCTGATGCATTCTTAAGTATTTAGGCCGATGTGGTGAAAATTGGCGGTTCATCAGGGAAAAATGAACTATCTTTTATCAACATGAAGGGAATAACTACCATTAACGTCACAATATTTAGGCTCCGCTATAACATCTTATGGCAACACCAACTAATAAATCAAACGAAGAGTAACTTTTGCCAATAGGTTTTTAAAAACTTTTATTTAACTTGACTTGACCCCTATTTGTCTGTATTTTCAACTACATTGACTTCCTTTTTAACAACCTTCCACACGATCTAGAGAGCTGACATTTTGTGAGTGTCTAAGTCTCAAATAGCATTTTTTATATTCTGCGTGAGACGCGTGTCGCGCGTGTGATAAGTTGATATTATTGTTTTCGACTTCCTTGGGGTTCTTTTAACCACCTTCCACATGACCTAGAGAGCTGAAATTTTTTGAGTGTCTAAGTCCAAAAAAGCAAAATAGCGAAGGCGGATGAAAATATCGTTAGGAGCGAAAAATTGTTTCGACGTTATTCGGTCCCATTTGTGCTGAGGGGCTTTGGAGAGAATATTAAATGACAAATTATACAAACTGAACGGCGACATCGACCTAGTCAAAAAACTACGTACCTGGAAGTTTGACATCGCTAAGACGTGTAAAGCGCGTGGACATCAACGCTCCGGCCGGCAAAGTCTTCGAATCTAACCCAGAAAGACAGTGCAGTAGAGGAAGGTCTTGCCTTCGATGGTGCAGACAAATGCAGGGTGACCTGCGAGGATAGATGTGCCCAATTGAAGGCAGTTTGCAGAAGAACGTGCTAATTGGAGAGGCATGTAAGTTGAGGCCCAGGTTCGGTCATGTCGCACTACCTAAGTACACACGTAAGTCAGTTATAGTGCACGACATGTATTGTTTTTGGATGGGTCGATGTTATGCTTACTTCATTGATTAAAAACGAGAGAGAGAGAAGAGCTTCACAAACTTAACTTAAAATATAATTGACACCAGAATGGCTGGAAATTTAATTATTAAGTGTAACGTATATTGATATAATATTATAATATTATATGAGTGAACAGATAAATTGATTAAATGGATAATGGAAAGTACCAAACCGATAAAAATGAAAAAAGAGGAGAAGAAAAAAATGTTCTCCTTTAAATAAACATATTCTTAAAATCACAATACGGATACCTATATATTTATATATGTGTGACACTGAAAAGGTTTTTTTTCCAGATTTTAAATTCGTTTAAAGAAGTGGCGAGTGAGGGTTGAAAAGTTGGGAAAATATCACTAAATTCGCTTGTCTGACATTGTATTTCGTACATCCTTAATTATAATTATTTATCCTTATGTCATTTTACACATTGGACAGCACATAGTTAGAGAAGCAACAAAAAGTGGTTTCCAATTTCATTTTTGTGATCAATAATTCCCTAAATGTTCTCTACGCACAGTTCTCTCATGCCGACCGACATGTTCACAAATGTTATCGAGAATAAATTCAATTATTATATTAACGGTGATTTAAGGCGATTTTAATGGAAAATTACAATTTAGATATAGCAATACACGGAGCACTCATGTAGTGCGATGCATTTTTGTTTTGTTTATTTTTATAATATCCCAGATGTGCCTATTTATTATTTATTTATATTATTTTGTTGGCGTAGCTATTGTTATTGTTGTTATTCAATTGAGGCAAAGTGCATTATTTTTGCTTATGGTGATGATGATACTGATGAACGACATCGTCATCATGATTGAATTTTCTGGATCGACGAACGGAGAACAAAGTTACTATTCGCACAATAGTGCAACCAGTTAAGGGAATTTAATAATTTATTATATCATTACGTTGTGACCAACGGAAACAGGACAGAGATATAACTGAACGCTTCTGTACATATTTCCAAATGCAAATTAGTTTATTGTTTACAAATCATTTAACAAAAGGTTCGCCTGAATTAGTGAAATAAATTGTGTTGATATAAGAAGAAATTTTGTATTTTCTAGCGTTGATTTTAAATTGTCAAGTTGTAACAGAACCTGCTGTTCGTAAGCGAAATCGCATATTGGTGGGTTGATTTCAGTCAAATCGGTATTAGGACCAATAAACTATGAGTAAATAAACATTAAGGTTAGCTAAGATCAATCAGGGTTAATGAGATGGTCAGTGAAGCTGGACGGTATTACCCGAGAAAAGTTTCTTGTACTCGTAATACCACAAGTGCGGTCAGTTGAAAACTCCTCTCCTTTTTGTTATGTTGATCGAGTGCTCGTATCTCTTACCTCTTCGGAATTATATTGTCACTAAAAGTAAAAAGGAGAATAAGTGGTATGTCACTGGAAGTATTTTGCACATTCACGAAAAAGCATTGCATGGTTGTAGGCTTTGTATTTTTTGTGCTTGAATGCAAGAGTGAGCGAGAAGAACTCCGCCGCCGTCAGATCTGGTGATTTGGCTGGCCAGTTCAAATCCGTAAAACGGGAGATGACACGCCCCGGTAATTGGTGTTTCAAAATCTCCATTGTTGCCCGAGCTGCATGAGCTCCGTCCTCCATCCTGCTGGAACCAACAATGATCGAGACCCAAATCAGCTACTTGCGACAAAAAAAAAACTCGTTTAACATCTGTCTGAAGCGTTCAGCTACTTTCACGGTCGGAGTCCTCAAAAAAATAAAGGCCAATCAAATTTTCACTGCTGACTTTGACCAAAATTCGACGCAACGAACCTTTGCTGATGCCAAATTGTGTGCATTGTTGTCTTGTCGATGTTTGTGGACTCTCTCGGACGTTCTACGCCATAGCAGGGATATTCTCGGTCGAACGAGCAATACGGGGCCGGCACTTTTTGCGACATCTCTAGTCGTTCCAGAATGCATGACAAGCTCAGTGGTAACACTAAGGACCGCGAATGGTCTAAGTGAGCATTAGCTGCCACCGCAACCTAACCTAACCTAGCTTGTCGGTGTCTGTCGGTTTATATGTCATTCTGTCATGCTTTTTCGTTCGTTTTAATGCTGTTAGTTGACAATCCCGTAAGCGTTTTTGTGGTAAGATATTTCGGGACGGGTCTTGAGAGTAGTTTTAACAGGGGTCTTAGCGGGGGTCTTAGCGGGGTTCTGATCAGGGTTCTTAAGGAGTTCTTGAGGGCTTCTTTAGGTACTTTAGGTCTTGTTGGGTTTTAACACTTGAATGGATCTTTAGGGGGTTTTCAGGAACCTTCCGGGATCTTTTTAGGGTCCTTTCAGCATTTGATATTTAACAAGAGACTTAAATAACATCAAATGATTAGAGTGATTATTTTAAGCCTCAAAAATTCTAGATTACCATCAACAACATTCCAGTTATTTTAATTTTTTTATAACTTCTAGTTTCTCACGACTTATCTACCTTTTAAGGGGGCAAGTTCTGCTTTAACAAACGGAATTTTTTTAAATTAAAATATTATTTTATTTAACTCTGCAAATAGTGAATCTGATAAATAAGGACAAACTGCTTTGGGCGCTACAAAGCTACAAATCTGCAAGACCTGATGGCATACTTCGAGCCAAGCTACAAAGGACTCAGGATATTATCCTTCATTTGCTGGAAACAATTCTAAAGAGTTGTCTCGATCTGGTCCATATTCCAGTTTTATGGAGAGAAGTAAACGTTGTTTTCATACCCAATGCCGGCAAATGCTCGCATGTTAGTCCAAAGGATCTCAGACCAATCAGTCTTTTATCATTCCTGTTAAAGACACTGGAAAGACTGATCGATATCTACATAGGCACACGCATTGACAAAAGACTCCTGTCTACAGATTAGCACGGCAAGTCTGTAGAAACAGCTCTGTACACACTGGTATGTTCTATTAAACATTACCTTCACAACAAGGAGTACACAATGGCGGTAATCCTAGACATTGAAGGCGCTTTTAACAACGTCAACACATCTGCGATTTCGGATGCGCTGTCGACTTTGAGGGTGGACGACTCGCTTTGCGAATTGATTAATCTTCTGCTCACAAGTAGGATTCTTAATTCAAAGCTGGGCGTGTCGTCTGCCAGAAGATCTGTCTGCAGAGGAACCCCACAAGGTGGAGTCCTCTCCCCCCTTCTATGGAACTTAGCGGTGAATGAACTGCTGGTATATCTAACAGGTGAGGGCTACAGAGTATCGCTTATGCGGATGACGTTGCTATTGCCGTCGCAGGAAAATGCCCGAATACGTTAAAGGAATTCCTGCAAACTGCTCTCAACAAGCTAACTTGTTTAGCAGATCGCTGTGGTTTAGGGGTAGATCCTCACAAAACTGAGCTTATCCTATTCACCACGAAATATAAAGTTCCACTTATTAACGCTCCTTCTATAAAAGGTATTAGCTTAACATTCTCTGATAGAGCCAAATATTTGGGTCTTATTTTGGACAGAAAGCTGAGCTGGAAACCTAACAAGAAAGAGTTTGTAAAGCCACAGTGGCACTCTTCGCATGCCGTTAGGGTCTTCAACCCCATATAACCCATTGGCTATATACAGCGGTAGTAAGACCTACTCTTCTATACTGTATGGTGACTGTGTGGGTGAAGCGGGACAATTACAGAGAAGATGGGTAATTGTCTCCTCCTCCTCCCAAAAGCGTAAACTTCATAGTGGAGCTTTCTTTTACAACGACATTAATGATCTCATCAACATTGAAATTGGTTCATCGAGTAGGTGGAAGGAATTTTTCCTGATCCGTGTGGTATCACAATGGATCATTACTGGTCTAATTGTGTCGGTTTCACTGACAGCCACCCTTACCTAACCGAACCTAACCTAACTCTACAAACGAAGATTTTTGTCTAGCCTTACTGGGAAATATCTCTTTACCGGTCCGGAGTTCCAGCTGATGTCATTCAGTTGAGTAACGTATGTGAAGCAGGATAAGCTATCACCTTAATGCCATTCACAAATCACAATACGGAGAATGAAATAATGGATAAGAGTGTAATGCCATCCGAGTTTAAAAAAGGCAGGAGATATCTTAGTAGAGTTCATACATCAGGTTATCTCAAGAATTTATTTAGATGAAAGGATACCTGATGAATGGAATCTCAAGATTGTTTGCTCGATCCACAAAAAAGGAGACCCACTAAACTGCGCCAACAACTACGGAGGAGTTAGTCGCCTTTAAGATTCGTTCTTCCATATTGTATGAACGCCTGAAGCCACTTATTAACCACCTCATTGGCTATGGTCGAGAAACACCTTACCAAAGCCAGGCGTACCTTTGTCATAAACTTTACTTCAATTGTTTGGCAAGGTTGATGCACCTTACATCCACTAAGCAGAGTACAGAAACGCACTATAAAACTTACTTATGTTCAGAACTCTGCAAAGCCAATCGACACTCTGGAACATCACATGAATGCATAAGTCCCATGAGAGTTACTATGATTATTATGACAATATATGCGAACAAAAAATGGCGCAAGCATTGTCTTTATAGGACTAAAGCTGCTATGAACGTTATAAGAATAAGAATTTTAAAAAAAAGAAGGCTGGCTTAGCAGAGAGATGTCCGGACAGACATTGCCTCTTGTCTGTTTCAGAAGTAAGGAAATTCATACATTCGGTAATAGGACAGTAAACGATAACCTCACAACACTTCGAACAAATCGACGTTAATTGTAGATAAACTATATAGCGCCTGAAAACTATAATACTTGTGGAATATTATCCTGCGGGAAAATCCACTGTACATTACAAATAATTACGCACAAAATTACATCGAAATTTGCCAGAAGCAATTAATTATCTTCGAATCAATGGCGAAGGTAATAGCCTCAATAGTAATTATAATGGCGGTGTTTGTGTGTCAGTGCTAGTCATGTCTACTCATGTATGCCGTAATTGTCATCCAAAGGACGGAAAGATGGATATCATGTAATTATCTTTGTATTTAATCAAATCAGATACAGATCATCAGCAGTTAACTCAACTCAACGTCATTATAATTATAATTCCATTCTCAACTTGAAGAGAATTTCATTCATTCGAATTGAATCCTTGAAAGCTTCACTGCAGGCGAGATGCACATTAAATTCGAATTCATTTAGACACATACAGACAGCCACATCATTCCAGAGCTTAAAATGTTCCATAACGAAGTTATGTCCGGCTTAATATAATATCAATGCAAATAATTGGAGTTAAGGGATCAAAGTAAACTCACGTAGAGAAATCTACTTATACTAAATGGGATGCAACGTTCACCAGAAGGATACCTTTGATCTTTACAATACTTGGAGTACATTGCATTGGTATACTACTCTAAAACCGCAATTGCTTTTCGCATTTGTCAGTTGTCCGACTTCGGCTGTTGTTAGAATTTCGGTTAGGGATGTCAGAATGACTTATACGATGACCACGTGAGGTTAGAGGTTAGAGGCAAGAGGCCACTTGCTTCGATTCGAACTGAATCGAAGATGAAAACGTGTTGATACTACGGAGGTCAACACAACTGAACAATAAATTAGTAGAAATAATTTCGGTTATAATAGTTGTCACCCATTGTAACAGACTTGTGAGTACTCTAAATATGGGTAAGGCACTGACCAGTCAAAGTGCTCTATGCTATCAGGAATAGTTTCATGTCATTGGACGAGACTAGAGATTTTGTCAAGCATTTTGTTGGTATTTATTTATAAGACAGAATTTATTACGAGTAGTTTGAGGCATGAAAGGGAATGTCCTAGGGGGAGTCTATCACAAAGAAAGATATAGAGAAAAAAGTGCCACATACTGTATGCTACAATTGACATTTACGTCGAAAGGAATTATTATTACTTTTCTATCAATAGAAGCTCAGTCATATACTCGTGTAAATAAGTTACATATCCTACTGCAGATTAAGGTTTAGCGAATAGGAGTTTATCTCTACTAATATTATAAGGAGGTAATATTGGTTTGCCATCAGCAGAGTAGGGCAAATAACACAGAGCGCTTAAAACGCCATGTGGCCGCAACTATCTCCGACTGGTGGAAGTGCGATCAAACCTCCACGTGGTGGCCGCTGGTAATTTTCCTCCAGTACAGGAAAAGCGAAAAAAATGATCGGGCTAGTCCCTTCAAAGTAAGATTGGCGCGAGGCCAATAACCTCGCCCGTAAAAAAACCATATAACGGAGCCTCGGATACAATGATGAACGACGACGACCACGGCAACGGAAAACGGAAAACGGCTGAACGATTTAAGAATTTTCTCATGGAACGTACGCTCACTGTATAGAGCTCAAGCTGCACAGTAGCTGGCCGATAACGTGTCCAAATATAAGGCTGACATAACAGCAATTCAGGAGATGCGATGGACGGGGAATTGTGTCTTACAAAAATTAGAATATGACATATATTATAGCTGTCATGCAAGACATAATGTGCTCGGGGTGCGGTTTCTAGTCAGGAAAACAATGAAACCCACAGTTATCGGCTTTAAAGCACAGGCTATGCACCCTTCGCGTGCGGGGCTGATTTAAAAACATAAGACTCATAAACGCTCACGCACCTACAGAGGATTTCCCAGATGATGAAAAAGAAGAATTCTTTGAATCAGTCAAACGGGAACTACATGCCTGTCCTCATTATGACGTTAAAATCATTCTGGAGGATATGAATAAAATAGTTAGGGAGCCAGTGTTAAGACATTGGCACTAATAGCTTACACGAGAACACTAATGACAATGGAACGAGTCATAAAGATGGCAGCAAGCAATAATTTGGTTGTTTCGAGTACAAGGTTTGCGCGTAAAAATATCCACAAAGCAACCTGGGTTTCTCCAGATGGAGCCACTCGCAACCAGATAGACCACGTGTTGATAGAGCGCCGTCACAACCCGAACCTGATGACGGTACGAACGTACCGAGGTGCCAACGTCGACTCGGACCACTATCTTGTTTGTATGGTGCTCCGAGCGCGGATTGCATCATCATGAAAGACAGCTTCCGCGAATCAGATTCGAGTCAATACGGCTGCCCTTCGCAACGAAGAAACCAGAAACAACTACGGTCAAGCGATAGGACTCGCCCTAAGTGTAGGGAGAGTAAGTCCTGGGGCTGAGATGTCGGGCGTAGAAGGGAAACGCCTTAAGAATACTGCCATTAGTACTGCTGACTCCATCTTAGGCAGTAGTCGTGGAGATCGGAACGACTGGTTCGATGACGAATGTAAGCTAGCGACTGAACGTAAGAATGTTGCGTACCGAGCAATGCGACAATCTCATAGCACGCGGGCACGCGAAGATGAATATAAAGAGCTCAGAAGATATGAAACAACAGTTTACCGGCAAAAGAAAGCAGTCAGAGAGAAGAATCTCGTCCGTGTACTGGAGCAGTACAGAGAGCAAGGCACGCGTTGCACATACTGCAACGACAAAGAGGGTAATCTGATCACCGATCTTACAGGCTTCTTAGAGCGATGGGAAGAGCACTTTTATGAGTTGCTAAATGGCTAGTTAACCGAGGAATTGGAGGCTCCACCAATGACCGAAGATCATACTATGCTGCCGCCACCAAGCATAGACGAAGTTAACAGAGTGATAAAACGGCTCAAAAATAATAAGGTCCCGGGATCTGATGGGATCCCAGCGGAACTGATAAAAACAGGAGGCCCCACATTACACCAAGCAATTCATGCCAGAAGACTGGCGAAGACGCATCCTGTGCCCCATACATGAGAAGGGAGATTTCACAAAATGCCGCAATTATCGTGGTATAACGTTGTTGAGTACCGCGTATAAGATTTTCTTCTCTATCCTTCAAGACAGTATAGCCCCATGCGCTAAAGTCATCACTGGTCCATACCAGTGTAGCTTCTACCCAGGCAAATCAACTACTGATCAGATTTACACCCTTAGGCAGCCGCATAGCGATAGCATAGCCAGAGTAGAACTTTATAAAGCCATGAAAGAGTTCGGCATCTCAAATAAACTGATACGACTATGTAGGTTAACCATGATAAGCCAAGTAAAAATATCTGGATCACAATCAAGCCCATTCAACATATATAACGGGTTCTGACAAGCGGATGGACTGGCCTGCGTCCTCTTCAACCTGGCGTTGGAGAAAGTGATCCGAGACTCTGGCATAACGGCGAGACGACCAATCCTCTATAAGTCCATTCAGATACTGGCTTACGCAGACGATATTGACATCGTTGGTAGAAACCGAAGAGCTGTACAGGAAGTTTTCATCCAGATAGAGCAGGCGGCACGAAATCTGGGGCTGCACATAAATGAGCGCAAAACAAAGTACATGCGAGTAGAAGATCCAACATTGGTCCATCAATTCAAATAGAGGAGCGCGAATTTGAAGTAGTGCAATCCTTTAACTATCTCGGGTCAACTGTAGCGGCCGATAACAGCATGGAACCAGAAATACGCGCACGGTTACTTAAAGATAACAAAGCTTACTATAGTATGTCAAGACTTTTCAAATCCAGGAACGCGATTACGACATCGTGATGAAAATTAAGCTCGGTAAGCTCCGATGGGCAGGACACCTAGCTCGCATCAGTGAAGAGGATCCTGCTCGCAAAGTCCTTTGCGGTAGAACACGTCAGCGAGGCCGTCCAAGTCTACGCTGGAAGAATGGCGTAGACCAGGACGCCCAGAGTTTAGGGATGCCAAACTGGATATTGGATAACATCGACTCGAAATCGGGACCGGACCCCGGTTGTAGAGCCAAATATGATGATGATGTAGAAGGAGCTATCAAAAATTTTCCGTTGGAGATCGTTAAAAAAACGTCAGAGAGGACACGCCATCCGTTGGTAAGTAATTAATCCACCTTAAGCCTGTGTTCCACTCTATATTCCCATTTGGAATTTTATTTCTAAATGATTTTTGGAGATTTCCGCAAAGAATTTTATTATTGCTTGAGGTTCTTAATATTTTTTTATTTGCCTTCTACCTTCCAGACTTTTTGTATACCTGTGGGAATTCTGTTAGAATGAAATGGAAAAATATGAATCTTTTTTTTTTCGCCGAATAGGAATAGCAATGAACGGACAGCAGTTAAAATGGAAAATATCGGAATTAAAAAATGCATAAATGTATTTTCTGGATGAGAAAAAATTCTACTTTATGATGATGTATTCATCTTCTCCTCCTCCTAGTTCTTCAACATTTTCATCAAAGCAGACGCAAGCAAAGTTGCATTTGTCGGTGAAACACGAAGTGAAAGAATGAAAATTCCCAGCCACCACACCAGAGCACCACAAATTCCATTCGAAGAGGACAATTTATCTGGAAATTTAATTGTTTTTCTTCCGTGGCCATCTCTCTCTCTCTTAATCCTTTCCGGACCCCTATTATTTTTTTCTTCTGTTACACGGGAATATTTAATGTTTGCATTAAAACTGAACGCGAATGATATGGCTGCCCCAAGTGGACTCTTTTCCGCTTTCATCATCAGTAACACTAAAAGTGGCATTTGGAATTTTTGAATGTGAATGCCAATCTGCTGAAAATTTCTACGTATGCAGGCAGGACAATGGGGAATACCCAGCAGATAAGTACCCAGAGAGGCGAACATTCCTTGCATTTCATTTTTTGTTGTCGTTTGCGTTCATTTATGATGGGGATGTGCAGCTGTCGTTCTTGATGTGGAATCGCGAAAATGAAAGAATATTTATGCAGATTTTAAAGGTTTCGTTGGAAGCTTTTTTTACCGGTAAATATTCCATCAAATTTTTGTCTTTTTCTTTTGTGAAATGGACCGAATCCAACCGATCTAATGTGAACGATGTCATCTTTTAGCCTTCGAAGTCATCGTTCCATATCCATATATAAGCTTTATTGGTAAGACTTGATGTCTTATTCATCTCCAGCTTGGATTTCATGGACCGTTGACATTCTGACGAGTTTTCACAGACTATATAATGCATTGATGGCTTTAAGCGTGTACGTGTTTCCGATGCTGTTACCGTCTGCTCTGACTTTATATCCGACGATAGTTAATGGATTACTTCTCTTACTTTGATCAAAGTACCTTAGTGTGCTGCTATGTTGTGTGTTGCTATGTCCATAAGACACAATCGAAACTTTTTTTAAGTTATGAGTGTTTAAGAGTTGTGCGTACGTTTTTCGGAAAATCCTGAGAACGCGACTCGGAGGACAAATGGAAAATTACATAAGAAATCCTTGAAAAAAATCGGACAAGTCTGCGGAATAACAAAAAATCGATACAAGGAAGAAAAGGACGGTCTGGTGGACTGATGGTGTGAGACTTAGGCTTAAAAACAAACGTACAAGAACTGCATACGAACGCTGTCAACTGCTGATTGAAGATTTAAGAAACTGACAAGACAAGAGGTACAATATGCCATCGACACGATAAAGATTTAATTGATTAACTAACCCCTGAAAAGAATCAAATGTTCTCGTGAGGAAGTACAGAGAACATCAAGCAAGTAACTCCAAAAGGCATGCTGAGAAACTGAAATACCTACACAATGAGTGGAAATACATATAGCGTCAATATACCAATACAATAGAGAAGCAGCAACAATTATAATAACCAGATTATATATATAAATCTATCATTCAAAGTCCAACGCTTACCACCACTCAGAGATGGACAAGAAGGCCGGAAGTTTAGAAAGGGGCGAACAAAAAACTGGACAAAATCTTGACATTAAGACCCATCAGAGAAAAATTGATCGGTAAGGGAAAGAATTGTTTTAGGCGTTTGTAGACCTGAAAGAGGCTTATGACAGTGTAACAAGACAAAAGATGTTGGAGGTTCTTAAGGCAAACAAATAATCCCGAAGGATAAAGTAAGTAAATTAAGACTAAATGGTAAGAGAACAGGAGCTTTCGAAAAAAGCGAAGGATTGAACGAAGGTAACAGCCTTAGCCCTCTAATATTTAACGAATTCTTGAATGAAAGAACAAAGTCATGCAAGAACCGAGCTGAAAGAACCCAAATTGGATACTAGAGACTCAACCCAGTCTTAGTTCTGGTGAGGAAGTACAGAGAACATCAAGCAAGTAACTCCAAAAGGCATGCTGAGAAAATGAAATACCTACCCAATGAGTGGAAATACATATAGCGTCAATATACCAATACAATAGAGAAGCAGCAACAATTATAATAACCAGATTAGGTATATAAATCTATCATTCAAAGTCCAAAGCTTACCACCACTCAGAGATGGGCAAGAAGGCCGGAAGTTTAGAAAGGGGCGAACAAAAAACTGGACAAAATCTTGACATTAAGACCCATCAGAGAAAAATTGATCGGTAAGGGAAAGAATTGTTTTAGGCGTTTGTAGACCTGAAAGTGGCTTATGACAGTGTATCAAGACAACAGATGTTGGAGGTTCTTAAAGCAAACAAATGATCCTGAAAGGTAAAGTAAGTAAATTAAGACTAAATGTTAAGAGAACAGGAGCTTTCCAAAAAAGCGAAGGGTTGAAAGAAGGTAACAGCCTTAGCCCTCTGATATTTAACGAATTCTTGAATGAAAGAGCAAAGTCATGCAAGAACCGAACTGAAAGAACCCAAATTGGATACTAGAGACTCAACCCAGTCTTAGTTGGAATTACTACTTAATAAGGTGATTAAAGTGACCTCAAAGAAGTGGAAAAAAAATGTCTACCCATCATACGCGACACACCAAGCTGCGACTGTTCCGCGCAAATGTTGAATCTGTGCTGTTGTATGGGTGCAGAACTTGGAAGGTGACCGCTATTATCACAAAAAGATTACAAACATTCGCAAATAGGTGCCTACGGAACATCTTAAGGGTTTTCTGGCCCAACCGTATCTCTAACGAACATCTTTACCAGAGAACGGGTCAGAAACCAATAGGCACAAGCATCCAACGACGGAAGTGGCAGTGGATTGGTCATACACTCCGAAAAGGCGACAGTTCCATAACAAACTACGCAATGCATTGGAACCCGTTATCTCAGGATGGTAGAAGAACGGGTCGTCCGAGAAATACATGGCGCAGAACAGTTGAGGAGGAGTCACGGCAATTGGGGAAGAGTTGGACAGAGCTGAAGCTCATTGCCAGAAACCGCACGCGATGGCGCGTAGGCGTAGTAGAAGCCCTAGGACCCCCACAAGGGGACATAGGACATAAGTAAGTAACGGGTGTTTTTTTTAGGAGGTTTGTTTTTCCGATAGATGTCGTTTTATTTTATGACAGTTGTTTTGACAGCTCAAAGTGGCATTTCTACTCAGTATTGTTTGGCAAATCATTATGAAAAAAAAAAAAAAAAAAAAAAAAAAAAAAATGACATTTGTGAAAAATAGTCGTGGTAGCCATATGCCAGAAATTGTGTTTAAATGTTAAATGCCAAAAAATTATCTACCAAATAAAAATAAAAAAAAATTTTGGTCATTTCATAATTTTATATGTGTTTTATTCAAAAAAAAAATCGGCAACCTCTTAAAAAAACACCCGTTAGATATAACGTTTTTATTTGGTAGATAATTTTTTGGCATTTAACATTTAAACACAATTTCTGGCATATGGCTACCACGACTATTTTTCACAAATGTCATTTTTTTTTTTTTTTTTTTTTTTTTTTTTTTTTTTCATAATGATTTGCCAAACAATACTGAGTAGAAATGCCACTTTGAGCTGTCAAAACAACTGTCATAAAATAAAACGACATCTATCGGAAAAACAAACCTCCCAAAAAAACACCCTTTATAAGTATACGCGACACACGGAATATTAAAAATTATATTTTGGACTTAATTTCAATTGATGACAAGTTCCTAGTAATGTTTCCAGAAATCGTGATCTACTTCTCTTTAATCAACTTCCGCGTTGCTGCTGGACATAGCCAAATCTTGTTTGACTTGCTCCTTCAGTCTCTATATCGGTCTTACACGGGCAGATAGAAAGTTGATATTTTTGTTTTTTTTTTAAATTCGCGCACGCTTAAAGGGGTGGTGGAAGAAGGTTTAAGATTCGCTTAGACGACAGGAGACAGCATTGGGTGTTGGAAGCGTTAATTCTACTCGATTGTTTTCTCCCCATTTTATTATGCTTTCTAGATCAGAACTTTACATACGAAGTTGTTTGAGTTCCACATGAGAAGTGGAGGGACATTCCTCAAACTTATATGAGAAGCTGAGAGTGAGAGTCGTCAGCGAAAGAGTGAATTGGATTAGAAGTCACAGATAAGAGATCATTAATAAAAATGAGGAAGAGTGTCGGGGACAGAACAGAGCCCTGGGGAACGCCAGCATTTATGTGGTGTATTTTAGACTTGAATCCGTCCAAAAAAACTTGAATTGAGCGGTCCAAACGATAGCTTCTAATCCAGTGAAACAGTTTATCGTCGACACCATAAGCACGCATTTTGTACAAAAGATGCCATAATCTGTCAAAGGCTTTGGAGATATCGAGTGCAACAGCTTTGCTTTCTTCAAATTGATGCAAAGACCTGTTCCACTGTTCGGTAAGATATACCATCAAATCACCAGTGGAACGTTGCCCACGAAATCCGTACTACCGGTCACTAAGGATTTTGTTGGTTTCAAGATGTTTCATGAGTTGAAAATTGATCAGCGTTTCCATGAACTTGGAAAGAATGGATGTAAGTGCTATGGGTCGGTACGACTAAGGAGACGACGGCACGCTTTTTTTGGGTATGGGTTGGACAAAGGCTGTTTTCCAAGTTCTCGGGAAAAGTCCAGAAGAATAGGATAGATGGAAAAGATTACGCAATGGTAATGCCTGCTTGGAAGAACACCTCTTCCGAACTAATGGGGAAATACCATCTGGCCCAGCGGATTTGTGAGTGTTGAGATCGTTCAAAACTCTAGCAGCTGCACGAGTACAAATGAATATCTGTCCCATAGAGTGTTCAATACTCTGAGCTGCAGGCAGCAGCAATACATAATCTGGAAGCGTGGAGATAACAGCGAAATGCGCAGCAAACAGATTGGCCTTATCCATAGAGCTGACAACTGGAATGTCATTATAAATAAGCGTTGCAAGGCTGTGTTTTTGATTATTTTCATGAATGACGAACAATTTTTACGAATTTGATTCGCCGAAGATGACCATTGCAATAATTTCTGGCTCGTTTAAAATTTGTTCGGTTTTCCTTGGTAGGGTTTGCTTGGTAAAACCGAAAGCACACCTCTTTTATCCTAGAAGCCTCTTTACAGCTCGGGTCATACCATCCACCCTGCTTTGGTTTGACAGACTTATTCCTAGATGGGATAAAGTCTCTCATGACAATAACGATGATCTTTGTGATTGCATCAGCGGCGGCATCCACGCGACCAGTTAATACTCCCGAAGAAATTGTTAAGGCCGTCCCAATTGGCTTTCTCGTATTGCCATACTGTTTTTTGGGAGTTTTTTCTCTAACTACGTGGTTTATTTACGAGAAATTAGCTGATACTACACAATGGTCTGACGAGCCTAAAGGCGATAATACATTGACGGATTAATTCTCAGGACGAGAGGTAAGGAACAAGTCAAGAGTATTCGCGGAATGATTTGCAATGTCAGGTATTTGTGTAGGCTCATTTACAAGCTGAGTAAGGTGATTAAAAATTATGTTTTCAATGTAACTTAGTAAATTTTAAAAAAGATCTTTCTTTATTAAAATAATATTACAAGTCACAAGAAAATTATTTAAGACAATATCTTTATTGAATGATTCTATATCCTGTATCACTGTGTATAAATTTGTAGAATGGAAGTGTTAATAATACAATCCGTTAAACAATACTGAATGAATGTTGGATACTTAATGAATATGAATACTGAATGCTTCTGCTTTTATACTTATTTCTATATACTTATTTTGTTATGTGATCCAACTTGTGTTGTGAAATAGTTTTGGACTTTGAACTTGTTTTCGTCTTTGAGGACGTAAACATGTTATTGTCTTAGATCTGATTTGAGATAAGGTTGTTTTCATGTTCTAGCATGTTTTGAATAGATATCTAAATTCGTCGTAATTGACCATCTGGCGTTTTGATCATTGATTGGCCTTGAATTGAAAATGGTAAACATGTTGACAAAATTCGTATTGTGATATAAGATTGGCCTTGAATGTTAAAGTAGTAAACAAGATGATTTCATCATGTTGTGAAATTGGTAAACAAGATATGAAGTTGGATCGCATTTACATTATTCTTATTCTATGTGATTATGTGATTACATACTGTGAATATCTTATATTGTTATTCAGTATTTCTATATTATAACGGGTGCCTGTAGTGGGATATTCTCTATGTTAACACCCCCACCGCTAGCCTGAGGCTCCGACGAAGTAGTAGCTTTACATATTGATATTTTCTTATATTTTAAAAGTTTATAAATTGATAATATGATTATTAGTATGAAAATTATGGATATATAAGATGTATGAAAATAGGTTTGTTCTTTAGTTTTTATAGTAATTTCTTCAATATGTTTTCTATTGTTTTCTATTTTTTCGATATGAAAATCTTCTAATTTGATTATTTCGATACTTTTATTTTCTATTACTTCTGATACAAAGTATGGAAGAATGATATCATCTTTTATTTTAAAATATGAATTTATATATGTTTTATTTTCGATTTCTATATTACAGTTTTCGAATTTAATTATTTTGCTTCCATATATATCTATTTTTAATTGATTACAGTTATGTTTGATTTTAGAATTATTTTAGAAATATTTTTCGTTACTACAATTCCTGGGATTATTTCTTTAATTTCTTCCTCTGTAAAATTTTTCATTTTGCAATAGGCTTTTTCAAATTTAATAATATTTGTAGTACAGTTGTTTCTTATTTTATTTAAGTTTTTCTCTAACTTATCTTTTACATTTTTATCATATATATTATTATTTTGATCTATTATAAAGGTACTTTCGTTTAATGATATGGCTTTATTGTTTTTGTTTGGCATTGGTTCAATGATAATAGTGGAATATGAGGAGTTAGAATATTCAGGTATTAAGAGGATTATTATAATAAGTTCATATTCGAATATTACGGCTATTTTTGTGTCTTTAAGTCCTTGGATATTTTTAGCTAGTTTTAGTTCCTTTTCTGTTAAAATATTTCTTGTAAGTATACCAAGTTTGCTTGTTAGAATAATTTGTTCTATGTCGTCTATGTGATGTCGGAAAAGATTGATGTCATAATTAATTTGATAAATATGTTCTATGTAATTTATTTCTTTTTCTATCTTAGTAATGTCCTTTTTATTTAGTTTATGAGTTACTTTTATGTGTTTTTCCTTTTGTTTTAATTGTTGGTGAATTGTAGTTTTGATATTTCTTTTTCCGTTTGATGTGTGATTTATAATATTTTAAATTATTTCGTTTATCGATTATATGATTTTCGTCTATTTTTTCTGCATCAAGTTTTCTGAATTTCGTGTGATTTTTTCCACCGCGTGTTTCTTTAATGAAAGTAGTTCCTGGTTGTATTTCTAAATCTTCTCTTTCTTTATTTAATTTATTTATGGAAGTTTGTTTTTTCTTGATTATTTTATCTTTAATAGAATCATATTCGTTGTTATGTATTTTTCCATTTTTAAAATCGATTGGTTTTTTATCAGTAGTTGAATGTATGGTATTGTTATAATAATTTATAATTTTTAATATCTTTTCCTCAACAGTATTATTATTTGTGTTTGGATCATGCCTTAATAATCTAATGTGTTCATTGATTGTGTTATGTAGTCTTTCTACATCTGAATTGGATGTGTGGTTATAATTTGAGGTATAATGAATTTCTATGTTTTCGTTTTGTAAAAATTCTTTAAGTGGAAGAGCTTTAAATCCTAGCTCGTTATCTACAATTAATTTATTTATTGGTCCAATAGCAGCGATTAGTGTTAGAATGCTTCTTTTAAATTCTGTCCATGTTCTTGCTGTGATTTTTATTGCTTGAGCGAATTTGCTGAATTTATCTATGAACGTGACAAAGAGTTGTTTTTCAAGTGAATAGAAAACGTCTGCATGAATAATTTCGTTTGGTGCTGAAGGGGTTTCCGTTAGTTGATATTTATTTTTAATTGGATTTCGATCATATTTTTCTAAATTACATATTTCGCAATTGTTGATAAATTGGGTTATTCTAATATTGAACTTTGGATGATAAAATTTTAAGAATAGTTCTTTGTATACTTCTATGATTCCTCTGTGGTTATTTCTGAGATGTTCATTTTTTATGATTTCAAATAATTCTTCTTCATCTGTTATATCTTTTAGGAATTTGTTAGTTTTAATAATTTTTAATTGTCCTTGGTCTGCAAAATATTTTTGATAAACATCTTCTAATGTTTTTATAAATTCTTCGTTATCTGCATAAAGACAGTTTAAGGATTTTGGGTTAAAATGCGATTTTAAGAGTATTAATGCTGTTTCTTCATCCAGTGATTTGATATAAATAACTTTTCTATTTTTATTAAAAATTTTTATTTGTTTAATTCTTAATGAACCGGAAGTAATTTTAAAGATTGCTATTTGTGTTTTAAATATATTTAAAGGGGATGTACTAAGTTCAAATATGTTTGATCTATTTTCTTCATTTCTTTCTGTAAGATTTATTTCTATTCGGGAGAGTGCATCTGCATTTTTATTTTTGGTTCCTTTTTTATATGTGATTTCATAATCAAATTCGGATAGTTTTAGTCTCCATCTTACTAGTTTTGAATTTGGTTCTTTGATTGAGAAAAGCCAAGTTAAAGGTTTATGATCGGTTTCGATTGTAAATTTACGTCCAAAAAGATATGGTCTAAAATATTTTGTTGACCAGACGATTGCTAATAGTTCTTTTTCAATGGTGCTGTAATTTATTTCATGTTCATTTAATGTTCTGCTAGCGTAACATATCGGATGATTATTTTGAGAAAGTATTGCTCCTAAAGCATAATTACTAGCATCTGTTGTAAGGGTAAAATTTTTATTGAAATCGGGATAACTTAATATTGGATCATTTATTAATAATTTTTTAAGTGTGTTAAAACTTTCTTGATATTTTATATTTGAAATGTCTAATTTAGCATTCTTTTTTAAGAATAATGTCATTGGCTTTGCTATTAATGAATAGTCTTTAATGAATTTTCTGTAATAACCCGTTAGTCCTAAAAATTGTTTAATTTGTTTCGTTGTTTTGGGTATTGGAAATTTATTTACGCATTCTATTTTTTTTGGATTTGGTTTTATTCCGTTTTGTGTCACAATGTGTCCAAGAAATTCTGTTTCTTTCTTTAGAAATTCTGATTTATCTAATTGAATTTTTAGATTTGCTTTCCTTAAGCAATTAAATATTAAATTGATTGAATGTATATGCTCTTGTATTGAAGTAGAGAAGATGATAATGTCGTCCAGATAGACTAAACAAATCTTATTGATATAATCCTTTAAGATATTGTTCATAAGTCTTTGAAATGTCGCTGGGGCTGTCTTCAGTCCAAATGGCATTCTTAAGAATTCATAATGTCCTCCTTCTACGCTAAAGGCTGTTTTATAAATATCTTTTTCCTCAATTTCTATTTGATGAAATCCCTTAGCTAAATCAAGGGTTGTGAAATACTGGCATCTGCCCAGTTTATCTAATATATCATCAATATTTGGTAGAGGGTACTTGTCGTCTATTGTAACTTCATTTAGTTTACGATAGTCTATGACAAGCCTCCACTTTTGTTTTCCACTGGCGTCGACCTTTTTCGGTACAATCCACACAGGGGCTGAATAAGGCGAATGGCTCGGCCTTATAATATTATTTTTGAGGAGTTCTTGAATCTGGGTTTTGACTTCATCTTTATGTATGTAAGGATATCTGTATGACTTCGCGTTTATTGGTACATTATCAGTAGTACGTATTTCATGTTTAATTGCATTTGTAAAAGAGAGATTTGAATTTTCTTGATAAAAAATGTTTGAATATTGGTTTATTATTTTCAATAATTTTTGTTTCTCTTCTGCGTTGAGATGTTGAGTTCGTATTTGTTCCGTTAATAATTTATTATTATATTCTTCTATTATAGAGAAATTTTTTATATTAACTTCTTCAATTTCATTTGGATTTATTTCAAATGGACCTTGGCATTTTACATTCGTTTGAACTTCAATCTTATGATTTTCAACATTGTAAATTCCTTCATCAAAAATTATTTCGTTTTTCAAGAACTTCTGCTTCTTGAGGTAAACTAATCCTTCTTGTTGATTCACCAATAACTGTACAGTATGTTTGTTTGATCTTTCAAACAACATTTGTATAGTTTGTCCATTGATTTCTAATAGATTATGTTTATAATCTATTTTAGCGTTAAATCGTTTTAGTATGTCGTTTCCAATAATACCGTCGTATTTGTCATGGAACGCGCAGACTAAAAAGTCAATTTTTTGCTTGAGATCACCAAATTCTTTAAAAAGGGGAACTGATACTCTTTCAGTTACGTTTATATTATGTTGTAGTGTTTTAATTTGAATTTTATTAATTGGTACTTTCCATTTAGGATTACAAAGACCTGGATTTATAATAGAGTTTGTTGCTCCAGTATCGATAATAAATTTTAATGGATTTTTATTAGATTTGATTTTTACATATGGTAAATCTCCTCCGAGGCTTGTAAGTGAAAATTTTCGCTTGTTTCGCATTTATTTATGTCCATAGGTTCGACAGTTTGATTTTGTTGGATATCAGGCAAATTATTTGGAATGTCACTTGTGAATTGATGATAATTTGGTTGTCTATAATTATTATAACTATTATTTCTATAATTATTGAACTGTCTGTTCTTATTCTGATATTGATTGGATCTATAATTATTATAGCTATCATTTCTATAATTGTTAAGATGTTCATTTCTGTTTGGGTTTTGTTGGTATTTATTTCCATATTCTTGTTTATTTGGAGAAAAATTATTATTTTTATTGTAATTATTATTATAACGTATTTTCCTATTATTATTGTGATTATAGAATGGTTCTGGATTTGATTGATCTGCGTAGCCTGTTTGACTAAGTATATCAATTGCTGATTCTAAATTCTCAGGATTTCTACAAATTAGAATTGTTTTCATTGGTTCAGGTATTTTATTTTTAAATATATCAAGTGCAGTACGTATGTTATTTAATGAACATTCGTTCGCTATTTTACCAGGGCCAGTTACTAATAAAGTTTTGTTATTTAATTTTCGTAGTTTATCTTTTATTTCGTTGAAAAAACCTAAAACATTGTTTTTGAGAGTAACACCTCTCAATTCGTCGAAAAGTTGTTCTACACTACGTCTTTCGGCAAAGTTATTTTGTAAAACGATTTTGATATCATTCCAAGCAATGGCTTGGGTATTAATTTCTATTACTTCTCTAGCTTTTCTGATAAGTTTGCTTCTTATTATGTCCGAAAATAAATATTGAGAAAGGTCATCGTAAGTTATTAATAGCGGATTTATTCTGTCTACTAAATTAGTGAATGTTAATAAGTTGTCCGAATTTCCGTCAAAGTAAGGAAGGGCGTTTAGGTATTTAATAGGATTTAGGATTATTTTATTTTCTAAGATAATATTATTTTCTTGCATTAAATTATTTACTTGATTTTCCATTTTGATTTTATTAAATATTTGTTTGTAATAATAAAAAAAAAATAAAGTAACCTTATATAAAAATTGTAGATTTTATTTGTTAAAAATTATTTAAATTGTGTATATATTTTTTAATAGTAAAAATGTCTATGATTTCACCTTGATTTAATTTTCAGATCAGCAATTTGATGATAAATATTGATTGATGTTCTTTGTTAATTTATTATGTTGAATCGTCTTTAATTTGTCTTCTAGTGATATTGTGAGTAATCGTCTTTTATTTGTCTTCTAATGATGCTGCGGATAATTGTCTTTGATTCGTCTTCTTTATGTTGATTTGACCAATAGTTTATTTTGTTAATGTTCTTTATTTTGTAGAAAATGTTCGTAAAATTTTTCACTTAATTTTGTGAATAATGCGATTATTTTTGTTGTAAAAATGGTTCACTTATTTTTGTAAATGATGTAATTATTTTTGTAAAAATGTTTATAAAAATGGTTCACTTATTTTTGTGTATAATGTAATTATTTTTGTAAAAATATTTGTAAAATTTCTGCACTTCTGCTGTAGAATTTTTTTTCACTATTATTGCAAATAATGCAATTATTTTCGTAGAAATTTTGTTCACTATTAATGCGAATAATGCAATAATTTTCGTAGAATTTTGTGAAATTTCTGCACTTCTGCTGTAGAAATTTTTTTTTTCACTTTTGTTGTTGTGGAGTGCTTTAAATTTTTTAAAAAAAATAAGTCTTAGTTGACTAGCACTATCCTACCGACTGCGCCAATTATGTTTTCAATGTAACTTAGTAAATTTTAAAAAAGATCTTTCTTTATTAAAATAATATTACAAGTCACAAGAAAATTATTTAAGACAATATCTTTATTGAATGATTCTATATCCTGTATCACTGTGTATAAATTTGTAGAATGGAAGTGTTAATAATACAATCCGTTAAACAATACTGAATGAATGTTGGATACTTAATGAATATGAATACTGAATGCTTCTGCTTTTATACTTATTTCTATATACTTATTTTGTTATGTGATCCAACTTGTGTTGTGAAATAGTTTTGGACTTTGAACTTGTTTTCGTCTTTGAGGACGTAAACATGTTATTGTCTTAGATCTGATTTGAGATAAGGTTGTTTTCATGTTCTAGCATGTTTTGAATAGATATCTAAATTCGTCGTAATTGACCATCTGGCGTTTTGATCATTGATTGGCCTTGAATTGAAGATGGTAAACATGTTGACAAAATTCGTATTGTGATATAAGATTGGCCTTGAATGTTAAAGTAGTAAACAAGATGATTTCATCATGTTGTGAAATTGGTAAACAAGATATGAAGTTGGATCGCATTTACATTATTCTTATTCTATGTGATTATGTGATTACATACTGTGAATATCTTATATTGTTATTCAGTATTTCTATATTATAACGGGTGCCTGTAGTGGGATATTCTCTATGTTAACAATTAAACTCAGCGAATAACTCAACACACCTTCCGTCGGGTGTTGTCTGGCCAGAATGGCGAAGCCACCCAGAATTGCGTACACTGAAATCGCCCGCAATAACGATTTCATTTTTACGATGTTTTGTGACAATTCTTAAGATTGACTGATACAGTGGATCAAACTCGCTCTAAGGTAAAACACTGTCCAAGTGGGGGCTGGCTCCTGTAAAGGAAACAGTAGTGGATATTGCGCTCTTGTACCTTTACTTTAAGCCAAATGAAATTAAATTCCGGATTGGAACTTTGGCTGAATTGAGGCAAAAGCTGAAACGAAATATAACTACGGACATACATTGCGAGTCCGCGTCGTTATAACCTGGCAGATTAAATTCCGATGTATCATAATTATCGAATACCTGAGTTTCGCTCACTACCAAAATCAGAATTGCTGGCCTGTGTACATACGTAAACACAACGAATGAATTCGTTCACAGCCCACGTATGTGGCTGACTCTTACTTTATACAAATGAAGCAGAGCTAGATGGTCTGCTGAGAGCGGTATTCAAGCACGCTGCTCAGCTGACGATTAAAAGTAAATCAGGGGAAAATGGAGCGGTCGGAGAAATTCACCAATACTTTCATAGTCGATTGACTCGTAATTTATAAAAGTCCTAGGTGGGACTTGCCAAACGGCGATAGGCTATCCTAGGCATACTCTTGACTGCAGAATGCATTCGTTAATGTAGTAGAACTAGCACCCTCGTAATTAGTTTTCGCGCTCTAGGTCATTACTTCTTTTTCTCAGCCGTTTGGGAATTATTTTGGCTGACAGAAAAAAAAGGATTATAATATTTTGTAATTTATTTATTAATTAATTTTGTATTTTCTTGTTTTAATTTAGGCTTAGTCGCCCCCCTCCCTCCACCCACCAACTGTTTGGGTCTCCAGCCTTGTGGGTTAATTTTCTAGTGCTTTTGTTTCTGTGCTTTTAGTTTAAGCGAAAAAAAAGCGAAAAGAGTTTTCAGGTTGTATTCTATGGACCGGAGTCGGACTTGAACCAGTGCCGTTTGCATGCCGTCTGGGCGCTTTAGCCGACTGAGCCACTCTAGTTGTTATTTTGCTATTAAACAAAAGCTAAATTTAGCTGTACGGTATGTGGTATATGTGAACTATTCATATGATGAGTAGCTTCGTTACAATACTTGGTATCCGATACTAGGTGTCACAACCAAAAGTATCGATGCCAAATTACTTATAAAAGTATCGAGTATGTACTTACATTTACTTGTATCGATTCACCCCTAAGTACGCTACACTCTATGTCTGCCCAAAGCCTTACAGACAAGGTGCTCTTTTCTCAATCAGCGTCAATTCAATGGAACATTAACCTTAAGTCAACAATACCATGCAAAGTATCTGTATCTGTCCTAAACACAGTGCCTGAAGTTGCAGAAATTTTCCACTATTGGTCGTGAAAGGTCGTTCTTCTCGTACGGCTTACAATGGTTATTCTCATTTCTCGGCATAATTTTCGTTCTTCGTTCTCCAATATGTTTCTGCCGACTTGTTGGCCTTTCTATCTCTCTGTTTTTAATGACTTTTCCGTCTTCATTAACAAATTTGTTTATATGCTTACCCTAAGTCAATCCAATTTAAATTGAGCTATCAACGGAGGATGTTAGTTTTCTGAAAGACCCGCACACTACCCTCCCAAAAATACTAATTAAATATTTAATTACCAGGCTAAAGTAACTTTCATCTATCGATATCAATTATGTGGCTTAACTCCGCCATTCCTTACTCTAAGACAAACTCAAATATAAAACCAAACGTTCATTAAAATCAAATTGCCAAAACTTTTACTCCTCACCCCTTCTATGTTCCCATAATTTCATTTAATCCTAAAAAAACTTAAGAAAACATTTATCGGCCTCGAAAAAGTGAAAGAAAATATTGCGCGCCTCATCTCAAGCGGGTCCACAATCAACATAAATCTGCCTGTCTTTTCAGGGGTTTATCGCAGTTTTTTTCCCCAGCTATACTTTCTGTTTATTTGGGTTGTTTTGTGACTTTATTTCTGCCCGTTTTCTTTGCCTTTAAGATTACTTATCGGCTCTTAAATTTTGGTGGACAGCTTCATAGCTGTATGTAACACCAGCACACATCGTTCGTGTCGTTTTGTTGTCCTAATGCAGAGTTATCAACGCCATTAGCACTTTAGCAGCGAGCAGAGATTATTCAGTTTTCACCATAAATTTTGCGGGCTAATTCCTGCCGTATAATAGGAAACAAATGATCGAATTAACGCTCTGTGTGTGTGTTGCGTGGCCAAGTTTTTGCTGGAAAATCAATGGCGATTTGGGGTTTTTTTTTCTCACCCTATCTCTTTTCTGGATGTTTATCTAAATGTGCGAGGATGAACATTCAACGAACAAATGTGTTTATGATAGAAACAATTTGGAATTAATGATACGAAGCATGAAACACTTAATCTACGATAAGGATGGGGAGAACGTAGCACATCAGCAGTTCCTGCACCATTGAGAAACTTGTCATTACTTCTCTCCTTCTACTCTAAAGCTAACAGAACAGATTTATTGTTCGCAATTAACACCAAACCGCAGCTCTTGAGGGTGTGTTTTTGTTGTTGCTTCATTTCCTCCCCTTCATATCGTGTATTTGGCTGACTTTTAAAAGTGGATGGATGATGACCTTAGGGTGTTGTAGGTCAAAGGGCACTTTTTTTTAAAGTGGTACCGGGATGATAATGATGTGCAACATGCATTCAATGGCAGACAAGGGCACGGGCTTAATGTTATACAAATTTAGTGCAATTCAAGAAGAAATTACGTGCGAAATTGCACCAATTCCGAATTCTTCTTTCAATATTTTGGAAGATGAAAAAGCTGAATTATAGATTCTAAGTGACTGCATACATATTCGTCTCTTCTTTCTCTTAGCCTCTCGAATCACAACTCCTAACTTATGCGTCCACGTCGCGTGACTGGAAACTCGGCCAAATCAAGTGAACGATTTCGGTACCCAATCCGATTTGTATTAGCTTGGGTCTACTAAATAAGAAGGGGACTTGCGCTTAATGTCGACCTAGTTTGCGGTTGGCCAATCACCACTCAACTGAATTAATTGATACTTGAAAGTAATACAAGCCACGGATACATATCGAATTTATCAGCAATGACCTTTGGACGGAAAAGGACACGTTTTAGAGCTTGGAACAATCGCACGCTCGTCAAGACAGCCGACCGACGCGACGTCTACAGCGACCACCACCTTGTGGTTGGAAGTGTGCGGATGAAGTTCGCGGTCCGGTCAACTAGACGAAGTCAAATAACGAGAAAGCCAGCTGTAGCAGCACTGAAAGACTCAGATGTAAAACTGCAATATGTATCCCGCATACAACAGTCACTCTCTGAGATACAGCCCCAAACCCTCGAGTCTAAATGGGAGAAAACAGTAAATGCGTATACGGAAGCAACCATTTTAGGTAATCCCGACAAAACTAGAAAAGAATGGATATCAGATAGCAAATGGAACACCATTCATGAACGCCAATCCATCAAAGCAGCAGTTAAACGCGACCTCGGGTTCCGAGCGAAGCGCATTAGTGGGAAGTATAGGGACTTGGAGCGTTAAGTTGGCCGTTCAGTTAGGAACGACAAACGTGCATGGCTAAGCGATATCGCAACACAAGCACAGCAAGCCGCTGATAGTAGACAATAAAGCACAGTCTACCAACTCGGTCGTAAGCTCGCCAACAAGAAACACCACATCAACTACCCATTTAAGGCAATAGACGGCTCTTCGATCCTTATGGAGGAACAACAATTAACCCACTGGACAGAACATTTTAAGAATATTTTTAATTGTACTTTGCCAGGCACGTCCATCAACCCACATATGTACCCCAATAGGCTACATCAGCGTCGCTACTCCTTCGTTGGATGAGATAACGACAACAGTACGTTCACTGCAATCAGGTAAAGCAGCAGGCAATGACAACATCTAGGCAGAACTCCTTCAAGCCGACGACGAGTTAACTACGCGAACATTGCATGCGATATATCAAGATATCTGGGAATCTGAATCCATTCAACGTCGTTAAAAGAAGGCTTATTAGTCAAACTCCCCAAGAAAGGGGATCTGAGCAATTGCGAAATCTGGAGAGGAAAGTGATATCTACATACAATAATAGCTAGTCGGTTACAGGATGCTTTAGAGCCAATCCTGAGGAATGAAAAAGTAGTATTTCGCCCAACCCGTTCCTGCACTGATCAAATAAACACCCTGCGTATAATCATTGAACAGTCCGTTTAAGATCGCTATCCTCCGTATATCGTCTTTGTGGATTTTGGACGCGCTTTTGACAGTCTGGGACGAAACATGATGTGGCAGTTTCTGTCTAGCTATGCTGTTTCAGAAACACTCATCAACATCATCAAGGAGCTGTACCGCGACTCAACATGCTGTTTTATTCATAAGCGCCAGCTTGGCTCTGCTTTTAACATCTATTCGGAAGCCAAGCACGGTTGCACCTTCTCGCCATTGCTCTTCATAATTGTCGTTGACTAGTTGATGAAAAAATAAACCCGCCTAGAAGATCTGGGACTATGCCGATGATATCTGTCTTCTATCACAATCGTTGGGTGCGAAATGGAGCGAAAATCAAACTCACTAGAATTCCACGCTAACCAATTGGACTTAACAATGTGTCAAAAACAAAACTATTACGCGTAAACGCTAGTGGAACATCTGATCTCTTGATTGACGGACACCAGATAGAGGAAGTAAATAAGTTTTGTTATCTGGGCAGGTGGAATGTCGAAAAACTGTGCCGCTGATTCGGATGTGTGCTCCCAAAAATCTCCCGGAACCTAAAGCTAACGATCTTTAGATCTAACGTTCTTTCTTATATGGCTGGCTGCGAAACTTGGAAAGTCACAGAGTCAATTGCGAAGCGCCTATAAGTCTTCATCAACATGTTTTTAAGGCGGATACTGAGAATCAGATGGTCGGACACTGTCATCAGTCAAGATTTGTGGAGAGTTACGCAGCAGGAAGCAATCGCGGTCACCATCAGACGATGGAAATGGAGCTGGATTGGCCACAATTTGAGAAATCCAGCAGACGATATCACGAAACAAGCGGTCGACTGGAATCCACAAGAAAGCCGCCGAGTTGGTTGTCCTAGTAAGACATGAAAAGGACAATAGAAGAGGAAGCAAGATCTAAGGAGACAGAGTTGGTCGCCCTAGTGGGACATGGAAAAGGATAATAGAAGAGGAATAAAGATCTCATGGGACAGAGTGGCGTTTCTTGAAACCTTAGGCGGTAAATCGAGTTCGTTGGCTGGCATTGCTCCACGTGAAGTAAATAAAGGAGCAGAAAGAGAGACAAACCCCACACATTTTCAGCACTTCTCGTCTCCTATGTCTTTATTTAGTAATCTTTCAACTTAGTTGATCCGTTCGACTTCTTAAAAGTAAAAAAATTTTCAAATTCCAAATCAGACTTTTCTTTGGAAATCAATTTCCCTCTAATCTTCCTTTACCAAAGGATATAAAATCAGCAGTGAACAATACCTTGCCAATGATTTATGATGTGACATTTTATCGAAAAAAATCCTGATGGTGTTTGTCCATCGCATCAGTACACCAGTTCGGCGAAGTAAATTGAAGCGAGTTCAACAAATCAACATTTAATGAAATTATTGACAACCGGCATATATGACAAAGGAGCACTAACAAATATCCAGCTGATAAAATGGTTCAGCCTTATCTCTCTTTGTATTGGCTTTAACACATATGGCTTCCGAAAACGTCAGATGATGGCGAAAATCCTTTCGCAACAGTTTTTGATTTATGCCCCTGAATTGACAGGCGAAATAAATTAATGCTGCCGGGTATTGTTGCAGGAGCCGGGATAGATTATATTTCTGGACAAAAAAAAAGAGAGAACAGCCTCGAACTGATAACGAACACGACCATCAGTCATATGGCGTATGTCCCACTACTCTACTACTACAATTGAAGGATCTTTTCGTTCTTTATTTTTTTTTATTCACTGATTCACTATGTGTGCTTAATTTTTTTTATCGACCCTTGGTATTAACAACAGTTTTGTAATTGAATTTTCACAATAAATTTGCATTATTGCCACGAATGGGATACTTAATCCGGGTAGGCTCCCATTATTTTTTCCTGAATCCTGTGTATAGTGTTAAGAAGAGTCGATAAATTTCTATAAGGCTCACATCAGAGTTACAGTTAATAGTATTAACAATAATTGTAATATTGGGGTGGAAATTGACGGAGTATTATGTCCTATTATTCTTGCCTTCTTTTGTATTAATTTTGGTCTTTGGTCGTAACTAATAAGGTTGCCATGTGAAATGTGGGAAAAATGATAGCTGTGGTAGACAAATTCGCAAAATTTGCAAAAAATTTATTATCAAAATTCGAGAAAAAGCTAACGAAAGATATTCGTATAATATACTGGTCACTGTGTATGATAATACAGGGTAGGTGGTTCGGTATATTTGATTGATAATTTATATTTGAGTGTAATCTCGGACTAAAATGAATTTTTAAAAGGCAAAAATGTTTTAATTAGGAACTGTTCGAGTACCGTTCCGTACCTTACTTCAGGTCAAATTAACAAATTTTGTAGCTAGTCATAAAATTTCGGCTGAGTATAACTTCTGTAAGATGTATAATAAAATTCGCATAGTTATTTGACAGAAAAAGACAAACCCGTAAAAATTAAAGTTTTTAATGTAAATCCTCCAAAAGTATCCAAAATTACCTGTATACTGAATTCCACTATGATTGCTGATAAATAATAATGGGAAATAAAGAAAAATAAAAAAGATAAACGTTGTTAAAAAATAAAAACAACCCAGCAAGCACTGCACAGAGCGCACCAGCGTACACATTTGTTATAGTATGGCGTGATCTGATGCATGATTTTAAAAAAAATTGTATGGGAGCCACCCGACTCCGTGGCCCGATCAATCCCAATTTTTAATAAAAAGTGTTGTCACCGGAAATAAACATGTGTGCAAAGTTTCGATAAAATTGGGCTTTGTGAAGTGGGTTAAAAATTGATCACAAGATTCCACGAACAACAGAAAGACAGACAAACAAATCCACAGGCACGCGAAGTAGAATTCGAGAATTTAAAAAACGCGTGCACGTAACACTAAAAAGAAGGTATACTAAGAAGTAGAAAGGGAACCTTCTTTAACGAAATTGAATGTCTTTATTTAAAGCGAATTGTAAAGTTTTGTAAATTTGGAGATAAAGAGAGAGACAAATATAAAGCAAGTTAAAGAGAAAAGGAGAGAGTAAAAGAGGAAACGGATAAGAGATAACAGTAAGCTTGGGGTTAAAAGGGAAAGACAGATATACAGGGAGCGAGATAAAGGGAGATAAAACGAGAGATAGAATGGGAGAAAGAGAAAATAAGAGAGAGAGAGAAAGATGGAGAGCGAAAAAAAGGTTGAGAGCGAAAGGGAGATAGAGGAAAGAATTAATAAAGAAGAACACCTTGAATAAAATCATTCTATAATCATTCATAGGCGCCGTGACTCAGTGCAGTGGTTAGTGCGTTGGACTACTAAGCGGGAGGTTTGAAGTTCGAACCCTAGAGAATCACAAACAATCTTACCTCTCGCGAATGTCTGCCAAACATCCAAAAGTACTAACTGTGAAAAAGCCATTTTTATATGGCTTCAAACTGTAGGTTTTGTCCATTTGTGTGCAATAATATAACACGCACAACAAGAATACTTGTGAAAAGCTGGGTTCTGGACCATAACGGTCTGCTGCGCCAAATATTATTATGACTATTACATTCGTTAATTATTTGATAGCATACATAACATATCTAATATCCAATCTAATATCTAATCCTATGTTCCTAGTCCTAGTAGGACATGAAAAAGGGCAATAGATATGAAGCAATTTATTGTCCCCGGAGAAGTGGCGTAGGTTCAAAAGTTACGACCTAAAAGTAAATTCAACGTGAAGTAAGAATATTCTAAGCAATTTGGACTCAGAAATACCGAAAGGTAGTCACCGTGGACCACTCTTAATCGTGTTATTTTTACTGGTTCCGAAAGAAAATAAGTTTTCAATTGGAACACCCCAATTTTCCAATATCGTTTCTCAACAGTGCGTGAAGTGAGTTTCGGTTCGGTTTTGCGTACAGACTAGTTGATACTTGCCATTTAATCAGGGAAAATTACACGGTTCAACAACGTCTGCAAATAACCCAAATTTTTATCAAAGTTTGCCTTCAATTGCAACAACTTTACGTGCGCTAATTCCGTTTTTCGGTGATCGTTCTCATTGAGATAAATGAACTATTGAACATCTGGATCTGGTGAAAATATTTGTAAACATATCCAGTTCATAAAAGTACCTTGTCGTATAGGACAAGGAAACGTAAGGAGTGCCGCGCGGAGCTTAGAAATTGGGCATGTTATGTTAATAACTTCCAAAATTTATCGAATCCGCGTCGATTTCAGCATTTGGGCATCTCCTTCTATTGGAGGATGGCTATAACGCTGTTGATATGGAGTTGATCAAATTTCAACACCTTAGTTGTGACCTAACCTTCTCGTAGTAGCACGGAAAAAGAGAATTAGGTCTTTGACTGAACTAACTGGACAAGTGACTCTTTCCATAGAGCTCTTTCGTGCAGAGTGACGGACTTCTTCGCTAATTCGTCCGATTTCTCATTCCCCGCATGGTTGTTCCAGCTTTCTTTGGACTGTTTAGCAAGTTTCGAATTATTGACGGTCGCATAAGTGGCTTTGATTGCTTATTGGCTTTCTGTACATGTGGCAATTCTTCCAATTGGTGCGGTATTTTAATTAAAGGCCATACAAGCCTGTCTTATTGCTATAATATCTGCCTGAAAGATGATAGTCGAGTCAGAAAGCATGTATGAGAGTTTTTTAGTCTGCTATTTATCGCCGACAATTTGACTTTTTTTTGGTCTATATGTCAATGATGTCTGGTAGCTCCCACACAAAATGACTAAAGAAGTTTTGGAATTTTTAAATTTCCACCATATAGCTTTTTTAATATTCTATTACTTGCGTCAGTCGTCTTTTAAATGTTTACCGCCCTATTGAGCAATTGGAAAGTGCAATAATTAGGAAATTAAGGAAAATAAAACTGCGAATAAGAGTATGAACTGTTACGGTTGTGAAAAGTAAATTTTTGATAATTCATCGAACTAGAACCCCGACTACTTATAATGGGACATAACTCGATGGATTTTCAGTGCCAAGTGTGTGGGTTAAATAAAACTGTTACCTAATTGTCATATTTTCGGAAGCGCTGAACCTTTTCAGATATTTGAAATAAGTTCCTTAGCTATCAAAATTGATATTGAAGTTGTAAGGCAGAAAATTCTTTGCTGTAAATAAGAAAAAGTATCGAAGACCAAAGAGAACCTTTTGGGAAACCAGTAATTAATAAATCATTATTATCTTTAAATTGCTTTTACAAGAAGAGTCCCAAATCCATGTCAATGTCATTCAATTTGGCATTTCTAATCTCTGGACATCCTGGTTAAGATTTGGGCTCTTTCGTTGTCATTTTGCTGCACTTTTAGCGTTTTCACTATGTTCTTTGCGTTTTCAAATAACTAATCGGTATGCTGCTGTATATCAGCTTCATATCATATCATTCTAACAAAACTTAAACTTAAAGTTCACGCTAATGAGTTTAGGAAGGAAGCAAGAAGGAGTTATGGAGAACGAATTAAGCATTCTTGGAAAATATTTCTCTCTTCAAATGCACACGAAACTCTTACAATAAAAATATCACTAATTCACCCAAAATCACCCTGTCCAAGTATTGAATGATACCGAGTTCAAGGCAAAGTCACATCCGTACATTAACACTATCTTCTTTCAGGAAAGGACAATGAGAAAAGAGAAATTCTGCTTTCTACATAAATTTACGCCTTATGACCCCAGTTGTCAAAAGTGTAGTCGAATAAATTGCAATATGTGTTCTTCGTACAGCAAATATCCTTACAGACGAGATAGCCGACTGGCCAGCCAGTCTAAGAATAATAATCAGCAAATTGCGAAATTATTTTTTGGCTCATTTAACCCCTTTTATGGAGGATGTTGTCGCTGCCGTCCTTCTTTAATATAATATTTTTTTTCGTACCTAAGGTACAATCTTTGTTTGGATCCTTTGAAAGTTAACTTTGCCTTAGTGCTGATGAGGCTGCTGCTGACTAAGATGATGATGATGGCAATTGCGATGAGCGATATGCGATTCGAGGACGCATGCTGCACACTGTATTTAGGACACGTCAGAAAAGAAGTCAGCATCGTAGTTAACAACCCCCCCCCCATCCTACAGCTGAACTCGATCATCCAGAAATGCAGCGTGTGTTTGCGCATTTCATGTTTCATGTGACCCTGTTCGCATTTTCTTGTCGTCCTTTTGTATTCCATTTTTAGTTCTGTCATTTTTTGCATTTTGTACATTTTAACATCGAATGGGCGAGATAGGTACTGGCGGACGGACGATGTAAATGTCTAAAAGGTTTTCCACTGGCTCTGATGGCATTAAATATCCTACAGTTCCTTCCTTTCTGCGCGAGCGATAACAAAACAAACAGGAATGGCTAAGAAAAAATTATGACTTTATGTGTTGTGCGCCAGCAAATGGCAAGGCGCAGCGCGCTGCTACAAGAATTCATATCCGCACAGGAACAGGCACAAAGACCAGCGCTCCACCATCCGCACGGCATAGACAGAAATGCCATTACTCGTATACATCTCTTTGGAGATAAAAGTAGGGCTTCTCATTATGTTCCTATTTAGTGTACATTATATGTATACGTTATAGACGCTACATATTATATATATAGTATGAATCTTCATTAGGATATCATCGGTATGTACTGTACCTACATACCAATATATATACCTGCTGCTCTGCTCTATAGGACAAACAACTAGGAAAGTCAAAGAAGCTGCTGGCTAAACTATCGTACTAGTCTATACCGCAAGTTTCTTTCTAAAATGAAAGAGGCCACGCAGAGCAGGAGCACACAGGACACAAAGAGGAAATCATAGGGAATAAACTACAGAGTATATTTTGTATTAAATGTAACAACTATTCACTGGTGAAGGACGTTGGCGGTCGTGAAAGAAATGAATGTGGTACACGACGACGACGACGACAGCAGTCATTTCTCCTTTTTATTTAGATATAAGGAGAGGAGTTCCTCTTTTGCTAAAGATTATTGCAATGTTATGATTATTTCAATGACTTTTGTCCCGTGCTGTTCTGTTAAAGGACTATGGAGGAAGACTATGGAGTTAATGTTAGGAATACAGTTGAAGTTGAATTTTTTTTTCTACAAAACCTCTCAGTTTCTGAGTTATTCCAAAAATTAAAAGTTTAGTATTTTTGGAATAACTAAGAAAGTTGGAGTTCTTTAAAACACAAAGACCAAAATGGAATGGAAAATGGAAATGGATTTCAGATTCCAACTCCAAGTCCAAGCAAACAAGGCTGGTTTTTCAGAGCTGAGGGCGGTCATTAATTCTACTCTCTTGTGTTGAAAATTAAGATTTCTTTTGTTGTGGTTATTTGAATCTAGCGGACAGCTCTTTATTTGATACCAGATGTTCCCGGGCGATTTGCTAACCGTACATATAAATCCCCGCCTTGACCTCACTACCACTGGAGGGGTGTACTAATGCCTAAACCGCCTATCGTATCGTACTCACACTATGTGGTTTACCGAGATTTTGTTAAGACGCGTATGAAAGTTTCGGTTCAATCAGCTGTCTAATATTTGAGTTTTAGTGTCGTATTACAAACCAACAGACATTCATTTTTCAAAACTTTTAATTAACTTGACTTGACCACTTTTTGTCTGTATTTTCGATCACTTTTAGGTCCTTTTTAACCACCTTTTACACGAGACACGAGAGCTGAAATCTTGTGAGTTTTTAAGTTCAAAATTTGTATATTCCGAGTATGGCACATGTCACGTTTCGCGTTTGGGGTCTTTTTAACCACCTTTCGCACGACCTAGAGGGCTGAAATTTTGTAAGCAGCTCAATGTCGGGGCCAATTTTCATATCCCGCTTTTGACGCGTATCGCGAGTCACGTGTCGCGCGTGTGAAGCGTTAAAAAGAGAAAATTCTTTGAAATAGCTCCTACCTCAAAAAAAGATATTTTGGCGATTATTACCAAATAATAAACGACTGTGTGGCGTGTTTCGATGTGTATATAAAAGTATGTACCCGAATATGTTTTTTTTACACTTACTTGGTATATATATAGATTATAGTACTTACAAAGCAGCGCAGCACATAGCATATAGTCATTATGATGCCGCTATATGGCCCGATGTTCGTACAGCACAGAAACAGCGCAGCAACAGCACACAGTCACTATTATGCCCGGCCGTTTTTAAGTTATTTAGCTACAAATATGGTCACCACAAAAGGTCCTAATATTTAAACGGGATAATATTCGTATATAGCCTATGGTCACGCTGAGAGTCAATTTTAAATAATAATTCGATTATTTCGATAATTACCTTCTAGACACAAACCCCAACTCACACTTTATAATATTAGTAATAATAATAAAAATGTGGCCGCCATGGCTCAGTGGAAAAGCGCATGGCTACTGAGCATAGGTTCGTGGATCGAGTCCCAGTAACACCAAAAGTATTTTTCACGGTTTCCCACCTCTCACGAATTGGTGACAAACATTCCGAGAGTAATAACTTGTCACGGAAATCTTCTCGATTAATTAAGACATATCTAGAAGAATAGCGAGGCATCTAGTCCAGTCTGTTGATGATTTTTTAAGCAAAACACGTGAACCCCTTGATGGTCCCTTTGATTTCTTGATTTGTATTGTCATAAAATTACATTGCTAGCATTGAGTTGACACGACTATGTAGGTTGACCATGACCAATGTTATGAGCCAACAAAGCCTACTTTAGTCTGTAAGACTCTTTAAATCCAGAAATTTAAAGCGGAAACATTCCTTTTTAAATTCTCTATATTAACTTCACTTGCCCGTGGCTGGCTGGCTGGCTGGCCAAATCTTGTGATCAATTTTTAACCCACTTCCTACAGCCCGATCTTATTGAAATTTTGCACACATGTATATCTCCCAAGACAACACTTTCTATTATTTGAGGCCCCTCGGGCCGCGGGGTCGGGGGGCTCCCATACAAATATTTTACAAAATTTACCCGATTTTCTTTAAATTTTGTACACATGTGTGTCTTCGATGGAAAACACTTTTTGTAATTTGGAGCGATCGGCCCCTTGGGGACCCCAATATACAATTTTTAAATATCGCTATATCGCATCAGATCACGGCAAAGTCTGAGCTCTGTGCTTTGTGAGCAGCGCTGTTCGCTGCCGCTGCGTCACTTGGTGAATGAATTAATTTTTATGGGTTGTTTTTTTTAAACAACATAGCACATTAAATGGTTTTGAGACAAAAAAAGTCAATGTGAACCAAAAAATTAAGGTTCTAATATTTGGCTCTTCTAACACCAGGGTCCGATCCTGGCCTTCCCCTAAGAGGCTCACCACCGATGTAAAACAGTTTGGCATACGTAAACTTTAGGCATCCTGTTATTCGCAATCTACTAGCATATGCTTGGTAAGCTTCGCGTTCCACTATCTTAACTGAGAAGCCAATTATGGATCTTCTGCTTCAACTTTGTTGTGCTTTCATTTATGTGCAACCCCATATTTCGGGCCATCTGCTTCATTTGGAAGAAATGTTCTTGTACAGCTCTTGTGCCTCTGTCATTACGTCAATATCGTCTGCGAAATATAGTATCTGGATGAAATTATATAGGATTGTTATACAAGTTTCTTAAAGAGGACGCATCACAGACCAGACCGTTATAGATGTGCAATGGACTTATTTTTTATTATTATCTTTATAACATTGATTATGGTCCATCTACTTACTCGTGACAGTTTTTACGTTGTGCCCATTCTCGCACGGCTTTATAAAGATCTATCCCGGCTATGCTATTATAGGCGGCTTTCAAGTCTACAAACGAATAGTGTAGTGAGTTTCGGAATTCTAGAGATTCTTCCATCGGCTGCCTATAGGCGAATATCAGATTAATTGTTGACTTGCCATTGAGGAAGCCAAACTGGTATACTGGCCATGTGGCCAATAATGAACTTTAGCATGTGGGACTATCTTGTCTTAAATGATAAGGAGAAAATCTTATACGCGATACTCAACAACGTTGTACCACGTTAATTACTGCATTTAATTATGTATAGGACACAGAATGCCCTTTCTTCAATGTTTTGCCATAATTTCTTCTTTTTTTTACTTGCACTATTAGCAATAATTGCTCCAGGTTTGATTAGATCCGCTAGGATGCTATCTGATCTTCAACCCTTGTTGTTTTTGAGTTAATTTATCGATCAGCTTACTTTTTCTACTCTTAGTAGCAGCATATTGCAGTCATTTTTCAACAACTAGTTTAGCAACACATTTAACTAGTCTTCCTATCGCTCCAGGAGCCTCTTGAGATTGGCGATCAAATTATCGTCTTTATCTATGCAGTATCTGCCACTGCGGTAGAGTGCAGTCTTTGCTCTCAGCAGTGTTTTAGTTCACGGACAAGATTCTTCTCCCAGGCTGCTTTTTTGTTCTTAATTGCTTTTATAAACACTTTCTTCTAAGTCTCAATACTCTTCTTCGCGTGTCCACGTTCTTTGAGATTGTTACATTGTTTAGTACGCATCATCATTTGCATAACATAAAAGGTCTTTTTGAACAGGCAATTAGCTGAATTTTAACCTTTTTGCTTAAGATCACTTTTGAAAGTTGGCAAATTGTATAGCCTCCTATAAGTTAGAAACATTGACATTTTGATGTTTAAGCTCGCTATCGCGATCCTTGACATTTAAGCCTTCTATGACCACATTCCATTTAAAAAAATTTAAAAAAACATTCCGAACATTTGGTTTCACTATCAGCCTAGACAATTCTTCTTAGCAATAGAAAGTGCTTTACCTCGTTGACCGGGATCAATACTAAAAGCCTACTTGGAGTACATGTTTGCGATTGTATATCCTTCGCAAAAATACATTCCTGTTCCCCTCCGCCATTACATTTTAATTCCTTCACTTAGAATATACACAAAAATAGAATAAATAAATGCGGGGAAACGACTCCTGTAGGACTACATTTATTTTCAAGCAGGAATGTCTCTCGGTTACTCATTGTAGATTCCAGAGTGCAGTGCACATTCATGGCGACCATTGACGACGGATATAGGACACCCGGGCACAACTGGGATAAACATTTTTCAAATTGTCCGCCGTCCACAAATCGGACACATCTAACTAATTCACGTAGATATGCAAATGTAATTAGTTGCATTGCAAAAGGCAATTTCTTTTTGGTTTTTGGTTTTATCGCAGGAGCGGCAGAAAAAAAACACCGGAACTTTGTGGTTGTTGTTGTGCTATTGTCGTATTGTGCCGTATTGTTCTGTGAGTGTGGCTGCATAAGGCAACCTGTCGCTGTCACATTGGCGCACCGACACAATATTTTATTGTCTCTCCGACAAAGTGTAATACTGTTCCTTCTAGACAGTCAGGAGGAACCTTCTGCTGCTCGTTCACCCTAAGGTTGTGGTCTTTCGCACGTTTTTCTCTCTAGTCCTTTTCCGTCCTCCTCGAAGTACTTTTCCACTATACAATACTCACTATGCTCGAGTGCATTCACTGAGGACGTTTTTGTTTCATTAATTAAAATCAATTTCCAACGTCCTGTGGAACATTGTTTGGAGAAATTGAAACCATATTGGCGTGATTTATGCGCCAGGACGACGACGACGACGACGACGACGACAACAAGGTGAGCTTATAATAGATGCACTCGAATGCATGCACTCGGTTGCGATAGCGAGGTAATTATTCATAATTGCTAGTAGTTGCGATGTGGAGGCAGTATGTGGGTAAGAGTATTGTGATTTTCTATTTTCTGATTCACTTCACTTGCATGAGATAACTTTTGGGTTAATGACTTGATTGCTTTGGTTTCTCCGTACATACATCAAAGACAAGAATGTTCGACCAGAACTCAAGATGAACTCTGAATGATAAGGAAAAGGGTAGGAGGATCAGGAATAAGATTGCTAGAGCATTCTCCACAATGTTGCCGTTAGAAATGTTAACCTTAACTGGCAAAACACTCACATAACTATCTCCCGTGATCTGATAAACAAGGATAAGCTGCTTTGTGCGATAAATAGCTTCAAACCATTCAAATCCGCAGGACCAGACGGCATTATTCCTTCCGAGCTGCAAAGGACTTCGAATATAAAGGATTATATAGAGACGATTCTAAAGAGCTGTCTTGATCTGGTCCACATTCTGGATTTATGGAGAGAGGTGAAAGTGGTATTCATACCCAAAGCGGGTAAATGCTTGCACTTTAATCCAAAATATCTCAGAACCATCAGTCTATCAAGGTTCCTTTCAAAAACACTAAAAAGACTGATAAGTATCCACACACGTACTAACATTGTCAAGAGACTACTGTCTACAGATCTACACGCGTATTGGAAGGGTTAATCTGTGGAACAGCTGGTACGTTCCATAGAATATTCCCTACACTACAAGGAGTACACTATGGTAGCATTCCTGGACATTGAAGGCGCTTTAAATAACGTCAATACATCTGCGATAACAGATTCCCTGATGGCCTTAGGGGTAGACGACTCACTTGGCGAACTGATTAACCTTATACTCACAAGTTATAATTCAAAACTGGGTGTTTCGTCAGCCAGAAGATCTGTCTGCAGAGGAACCCCACAAGGTGAAGTCCTGTCCTCCCTTCTATAGAACGTTGTGGTGAATGAGCTGCTTATATGCCTAAGAAGGGAGGGCTGCCGAGTGATCGTTTATGCGGATGACGTTGCTATTGGCGCGTCAGGTAAGCACCCTAATACCTTAAAATAACTCCTTTAAAATGCTCTCAACAAGCAAGTCGCTATGGTTTAGGAGTAAGCGTTCACAAAACTAATGAACTTGTCCTCATCACTAGGAAATACAAAATCCCTCATGTTGACCCTCCTTCTATTTAAGGGACAAGCTCAGCTTTCTCTGATTAAGCCAAGTGTCTAGGTCTAATACTAGACAGAAAGTTAAGCTGGAGACTGAACATTCAAGAAAGAGTTCGTAAAGCTACAGTGGCACTCTTCTCCTGCAAAAAAATCCATTGGCAACAAATGGGGCTTTCAACCTCATATCACTCATTTGGCTATATATAGCGGTAGTAAGACGTACGCTTTTATTTGACTGTATGGTGGACTGCATTAGATAAAGCCGCAAAATGTGATAAACTTAGCAAGGTCCAAAGATCAGCTTGTTTATGCATGAGAGCTTCGCACAACTCCATACGCCGCTCTTGATATTTTGTTACCTTACACCACTAGACATTTTCAGCAGACAAATAGCCGATTTAACAAAAACTTCCAAGCCCTCCATCCCCTGCAGAATATTCTGGAAAGAGGGAGCTGAATTGGAGGATGATGACATTCACTTTTACACAGATAGGTCAAAGACTGATGACGGAGTTGGTGGAGGTGTTTTCTCAAAAAGACTAAATCTTAGTCTCTCTTTCCGTCTTCCTAATCACTGTAATGTGTTCCTGGCTGAAATTATGGCGATTATTGAACTTCTGTCTCCGTTTAATCCTTATCCTTATATGTATTTGTTGTGTGTTTAAATTTTAATCAATTACTCGTAACATACCTGAAAAGAAAGAGAAAAATATCAAGTTAGTCGTTAAAGAGAGAACGTGTAAGAAATCGCATTCAAATTTATGCAATAAATTGAAGCTAAAAGTTTTCATATGAAATATGCTATGAAATTTAGGCTTTCTAGAGAGTTCTAAATTGATTTTGCAATTAATACCACATAACAAGTACGTTAATTTATAAATTACGACTTTAATTAAAATATAGCAATAGTTCACAAAAGTACACTGGTGATTACTTATCATTCACATATAACACTATTATTCACATAGGCACTAGCTCTATCTACTTTTCAAATTTTCAAGCAGTCTTGTAGAATTTCAAATAATAACTAACTTACCGCGATAAAACATGGAGTATTTATACCTAATCAACAGTTTCGAGAAGGTTCTATTCTTACATAATGAACCAGCGACGATGTATGGACAATCTACGTTGCATATTTTGAAGAAGCTTGAAAAAGGTTATGTAATTAAAGGCAATATCAAAAGAAATGCCCCAGAGCTGATTGAAGGCTAGGCACCGCCTTTGAGTACTGCGTTAACCTTTTCCAGATTGGAGATTCATTTGACGAAGACAGCACAAGTAACTTGTCTAAGAGTCCTACACCACACATTTAAATAATCTTAATCTACTATTTTGTTACCGCAAGAAACTTAATTCGATTGTCTAATGCCAATTTCACATTTAAACGACGTTTCACACAAATTTGCAAATTGCATTTGCCGCTAACAAAATGCATCCTTTAGGGCACAAGTATAATTTCCTGTATAGGAATTTCACAACAGAAAGCGCATTGTCAAAGGGACAATTATGGCTTTTGATGAAGCAAAAAGCAATGAGCTGCTCCCTCTGTACGCAATGATTACCTAAATTTCTGCTAAAATCGCCACAAAGAAAATAAAAACTACTTTTGCTTTTGCCACAGAAGTAGAGAGAGTATACAAAGCAAGGAGAAGAAATTTTACAATTGGGTCATTGTTTATTGTTCTGGGTTTGGGAAAATCATCGTCATCATCATCATCGTAGTCATCGCACTATTTTCATAGCACGAACGGGACAAAGTTGGGCGTAGTGCGGTCTGATACTTGCTGCATTGGCATCATTACCAACTCAGTTGGAAAACTTCCTGTCGGAGTTCTCATGTCCTTACCGTGCAACGCGTTCGTCGTCACTGTGTGCTGTATACGACTGTAGGACATCATCATGATTATTTCAAGAGTGGAAGAAGCAGTGAATCCTCTAAAGTAAACGATTAAATCGCAATGTATTGTGGATGAGGAGATTTTAAGGATCGTGAACTAAAAGACTGTATGCCTGCTGCTTGAGCGAATAGCGAAATTAAGAGAGTACGCGTCCTGTCGGGATGATGATTGCTGCTCGTGCAGCAGATAAGTGCGGCGGTGACGACAACGACGCTGACTAATTCAAAAAGGACCTTAATTAATTCACAAGAATACCAAATGGAGTACTCGTATTTATCCAGAAAATCACTGGCATGCAAAGCGACTGAAAACCGAACTTTGTTATACCTATATGCTGATGACTACCAGAGCGATGGTGGAGTAGCGGTAGTGCCCATTAACGTTCTTTTTATAAACAAACGCCGACAACGGCAACCATCAACCAAGCAATTAAAATAATTGAAGGCTATTTGCCTTCTAAAATAATAATTATTGTTATTATACTATTAGCGCAGTCATTTGATGATGGAAATGCAGGGAATGGAGATATCCGAGTATGCCACAATTACCAACCTACGTTAAATGATTCTAAATGGTCCGATCTCCAGCTGAAATGCGCAATGTAAGTAAGTAACACGGAAGACATCATGGACAATCAGAACTCTAAGCAACTGAAATTGGGACAAATTTCTAATTTAGTTATAGTGGGGCAACATGGAAAGTGAGCGCTTGAAAAAAGTTTTGCATTGGTATCAAAAATACTTTGTCATTTTGTCTAAAAAAGGTTAATAAATGAATGGTTATAGGATAATTATAGAATGTTTATAGCATGCATTTATGAAATTATGGTTATTGGGTGACAAAAGAATATTTTTATGATAATTATATGAAGATTTGAGAACGATTATAGTATCACTGTTTATATGATATTTTTAAAGGATGATTCGAAATGATTATAGAATGAATATTGGATGATTATAGAATGTTTTTCTATAGAATGATCCAGGTATAGTTATTGAATGATAATAGGATGATTTTTGGCTCGTTATCGGATAATTTTAGAATTATTATAGGCAGGTTACAGGACAATCATCATAAATTTTAGAATGATTGTCGGGTGTCGAATGGTTGATGGTTATATACAGGATGATTATAGATGGTTATCGGATAATTATAGGAATATTATAGGATGATTATTGTAGAATAATTATAGGCAGATTATAGGAAAATCATAGATTGTAGAATGATTGGCGGGTGCTTAAGGAATGGTTGACAATTAGATACAGGATAACTATAGATGATTATCGGATAATTATAGGAATATTATAAGATGATTATTGTAGAATTATTATAGGCAGATTATAGGACAATCATAGATTGTAGAATGATTGGCGGGTGCTTAAGGAATGGTTGACAATTAGATACAGGATAATTATAGATGATTATCGGATAATTATAGGAATATTATAAGATGATTATTGTAGAATTATTATAGGCAGATTATAGGACAATCATAGATTGTAGAATGATTGACGGTTGCTTTAAGAATGGTTGGTAGTTAGAAACAGGATGATTATAGATGGTTATCGGATAATTATAGGAATATTATAGGATGATTATTGTAGAATAATTATAGGTAGATTATAGGACAATCATAGATTGTAGAATGATTGACGGTTGCTTTAAGAATGGTTGGTAGTTAGAAACAGGATGATTATAGATGATTATTGGATAATTATAGGAATATTATAAGATGATTATTGTAGAATTATTATAGGTAGATTATAGGACAATCATAGATTGTAGAATGATTGTCGGGTGCTTTAAGAATTGTTGGTAGGTAGTTATCGTAGAATGATAGAGGAATGATCACTGGATGATTATAGGATAATCTTGGGAATTTTATAGGCAGATTATAGATTGATTGTCGGATGTTTAAAGCATTATTTTTATTAGATATAGAATGTTTATAGAAGATTATCAGAAAATTATAGGATATTTATAGAATAGTTATTGGATGATCTTATCCCATATTTTTGGATTATTCCAAGGGGATTAAAGGGAGGTTATAGAATGATTATCGGATGTTTATAGGATGAATATATGATAACTATAGCATGATTATAGCATACTAATAGAAAGTTTACACGATTAGGTACTATAGAATATTTATAGAATAATTATACGGCGATAACAGATAAATATATGAAGATTATAGGAAGAAAAAAAGATGAAGAACAAATAACTAACAGCAAAAAGGTGGAAATGTCGGAAAGTCGGACTCTATCTCTCTCTCTCTCTTTCCCTTTCCCTCTATATTCACAAGAAAAACATTGCAATACAAACAAAGATCACTTAAAGTTTGTCATGCGTTTATATTCATTGTTTCCGGAAATACATCTCCGAAATCAAAGAACCTAAAACATCGCGAAAGGTGATGAAAAGATATACTTGCAAAGATAGAGACTTCTCTGTTAAACCAGAACAATTTACTTTATATATAAAATTTGCTAAGAACAAAAATCAACTCAGTCTGCCTTGCAATAAATTTGTGATAAACTTGCAATCTATTTTGCTTCAATGTACCTCTCACTACGAGGAAGATAATTTTCCGCTTGCTCAAATAAGTTATAAAAAAATAATTAAAATTTCTTTGAATTATTCTGCCAGAAAAAGACATCCCGAACTTGTCCCTTAGCCACCGCACATGCATGCAGCCCATTTAGTTGGCAACTGTATAGAGGAACGAATCGACACAAATACACTGTAAGGACACGTACGTACGTTCGTACGTAGAACTGCTCTTAATTTGAAACCGCTATGAATATGCACAAAAACAATGGAGGAATATGCAAATGATTTCATTACGTCGTTACGGTCGTTACGTTAAAGTCGGAAATAGTTAACTCAACGCAATGAGAAGATATTGGCGCAATGATAATGTGCATATGATAATTATAAGGGTAATAAAAGTTTTTCGTGGAGAGTATATTAGTGGGTTAATTGGGAAAATCCTAAACTCCCATTACCAGTAATAATCATAAAGTTGTCTCATACCAAAAAAGAATCACTTTCACGATCCTGTATGCCGGAATACAATAAATGCGAAGTTCTCCTTAGTATGAAGTTGGGATTTAGTCTAAAGCAATAACTTGATAAAGTATCAAGTGCGAAAAGTTTCAATAAAACCGGGCTTTCAGAAGTGCATTCAAAATAAATCACAAGATTTGGCCAGCCATCCAGGCAGCCAGCCAACCAACCGGAACATTCCGGAACAGGTACTCTCTTATAAGTGATATCAAACTTTGTTTTTTTTTTGTCTCTTAATGTAATGTCCTTTTTCAGTTTGCAGAATTTTATTGGATTGAATTGTGTCACTATTATATTGCCTCATTTTCCTTTTGGAGTGGAATAGTTTTTCCTCTAAGATATTCGATCAGGATAAATAGAAAAACATTGAGGAGTCTTGGATTTTTCTTCTTTTTGCTCTTAGGTTCTACAACCTGAGTTCAGTTCTGGTTTCTAGCAAAAAAATCTCTTAACTGAACCAGATTGGAGCCGATGACTTTGAGTTTACTGGTCTATGACAAAGGATTGCAGTCGCCCCGTTGCAGTTTTATACTACAAAGGTTGATCCTGGATATCTGTTCACTGACTCCGTAGTAATGCAAGACTTTTCGCTATAATAAGATGACGAAGAGATTTTGTAATTACGGGAGATCTTATAAGAACCTCACCACTGTGTTGTATCAGCTAATTTCTCGTTAAGAAACCATGCATGCGTTAATAAACCATGAGTTTTCAAGTTTATGATGTAGAGGCGGTCATGGTAAGAAGGCAGAATAAGATGATTGTTCCAAGGTAGACAGACCTCAAAGTGCAAATCGGAGAAAACGACGTTGGACGCTTGGACAAAAACTTGATAAAAAGGGGACCACACTTGACTAGCGTACTCAAGGAGGGGACGGAAAAAAGTAGTGTGTGATCTGGTCACATAAGGGCTGGAAAATTCTTTGGACTACCGTTTAACAAAGCCAAGTGAGGAGAGTTGGCTTTAAGAATTATTTCAGAATAATAAGAATAAGAACGGAAAATTAGGCCCGAGACGCACAATATGTCGAGGTTATGAAAAGATTGTACGCGGGATATGGTTTGGCCGTGGAGAAGTTTATGTCGTGGAGGGGGCTTATTGCACTTGCATGATAAGGTAATAGATTGGAATTTGATGAGATTGTGCTTTAAGCAATTTTTAAGGCACCAGGTCGAAAAATTGTTTAGCGCTTGTTGAAAGAGACAGGAGTCTTGTGGAGAAGGAATGAATTTTTAAAATTTGGTATCGTCAGCGTAGAGAGAGAGAGAGAGAATGAAAGAGATTGGAGTGTTTGATGAACAAATCAAGATCATTTATAGTAAGAATGAAGAGCATGGGGCCTAAATGGCAGCCTTGTTGGACACCAAAAGTTGCGAAGAATGTGGACGATATGACCGACCTGAAGCGAATACTATAAATTTGGTTTTCAAGATAAGAAGATATCAATTCTAACAATATGGGTTCAAAGCTCAGGGCAGACAAATTAAAAAGGATTAATTGATGAGATATCTTATCGAAAGACTTACCAGTTGTAAGAACGCTGACTTCGATGCCACTCTTCTAAAGTTGAATGGGCGAAGGACACCAATTCAACGAGGTAAGTGGTAGTTGATCTATCTTTTAGAAAGCTGGTTGGTTGGGGAAAATAAGAGACTTGCAATGGAATGGTAATGGAATGCTTGTCAAGCTCCCTAAAAAAAGATTGCAAAGGTAATAGACAAAGAAGTACTTGAGCGGATTAAGGAACATCTGGAAGATACACTCGATGCCGAACAAACAGGTTTGCGCACTGGATCCTCCTGTGTAGACCACATAAACACCCTGCGGATCATTATTGAACAGTGCGTTGAATTCCGATCACCACTGCACCTGCTGTTCATCGATTTTGAGAAGGCGTTTGACAGTGTCAACAGACAGTTTATCTGGTTCGCCTTGCGCAGGAGAGGTATACCCGATAAACTAATAGCTGCTATTAAAGCAACCTATGATTGCTCTAAATGTCATATGCTGTATAAAGGAAAGCTGACAGAGGAATTCGAGATCCTAAGTGGGGTACGACAAGGTTGCATTCTATCGCCGATACTCTTTTTGTTGGTGAATAGCGATGTACTTCGCGCAGATTTATCTACTGGAAACGGAGGAATTCGTTGGACTCTTACATCTCAACTCAAACATATGGATTACGCTGACGACGTTCGTTTACTCTCACATAGAATTATGGAGCTGCACCAAATGACAACAAATGTGGAGAGGGAGGCAAATGTTGCGGGTTTGAAGATTAATACTGCCAAAACCAAAATCATCAACCTCGGCACTAACTCAGTTACTCATGTTAACATTGCTGGACAGCCGGTAGAGAGAGTAGAGAGTACGCTACGTACACCGCAGGGGGTGAAAATAGACCCCCACCGATACGATTTTTTTCACGGAATCACCCCTTTACGTATTTTCCACCTTAACGGATACACCCTATAGTTTTGAAAAGCCCTTTCAAATTTTGTTGTCGAAAATGATCAAAACGTGCCACATGAAATTTTAAAGTGCCACTGTGTCAATTGAAAAAAACGTGCCATAATGGCACTATTGTGCCACTTCGGCAACGCTGTTCCACAGTTGTTCGTTTGAATGTAATATGCATACGCGATACGTGCACGCACGCAAGCTCTGCAACTGCAGAGAACGTCAGTACCAAAATATTACTAGGATCCGCATCGCTACTACTCCGATCGACTTCTAGCCGAAGGGAATTTGGAAAAAAGGAAAATTATGACATATTATGAACGAACCGGTCATATGGCTGGTCGGGTTCAGTTTGGCTGTGTGTGCTTGCATTTTCCCCTTCCCGCCCCCTGCAAAGAACACGCTCCGCAACCCAACAAAATGGGTGAACGGAGAGAAACATCACAAAAACATGACAGGAGGTGTTTCGTTTCGCAACGTGACGTATGATTATTGCACTTCTTGTTGGTGGTTATTGCTTCATATATTATGTTGTTGTTGTTGCCCGTTTTGTTCTACTCCTGGATGAAACTTCTTGTATGTTGGATGCATGTAGATTGATCACGAAGGAACGAGAAAAAGGAATCACTATATTAGACCATTTGCATCCTTTTGGTTTTATTCAACTGGTTATAGACGGGTTTGCCCCTCACAGCAAAATCATCATTGCCGCCGCCACCAACTTGTTACTTTGGACATTTGTAAATGTTATCCCGTGGCGGTATTTTAAAATGAATCCTCTCGCTCGTTTATCATCGCTTTGATTAAAATGAGGCTACGAAATCGTGCTTGTAGCCGTCCATGAGATTTATCGATGGCAATAGATAATGACTGGACTTAACAAGATGGACGCTGCGATTTGCCAAAGTTGAAAAGTGGATGATGTCGGTTCCATTTTTTTTTATTATGTTTTGTCATTTGTGTAGGACACTTTCCCCACATAATGCACGGCCAATTTTGTGGTCTACATTTTGCTGAATGATGCGCGGTTTTTGTGGTCAATATGCCCACTATGATGATGGCATTTGAAATTTTGAATCCAACAGAGGACACACATTAATATGCCTATTTTGTTGTTGTCGTTGCTGTTTATGTCATTGGCTTTATTGACACCAATTTTGTGACAGCCTTTGCACAGTGTTGAATTCGATTCGATGGAATAAGTAATTTAAGTCCATCAGCGTGAATAAATAACTCAATTTAGGATTTTTGTTTGAATGCTTGAAGCCAATGATGATTTCTAACAGCAACAAAACGAAATTTGGGGAATTTAGAGGGCGATTCGGGATGATTAAAATAGCGGTCGATGGAGATGTGGTTGTGGCTGATTTACAATTTTACAATGAGTCCATATAAAAACTTTCACTAATTTAAGCGCTAGCTGAACTAATGGGATCAATATTTTGTGAAAAAAATATCTAACAGACGAAAGGATGAACGAACAAAACAAAATTAACCGTTTTTCCATTTATTGTGGGAAAAAAAAACGCTTATAGATACGTTGATCTCAGTTATAGGAACTTAAAGGTTTTGTATTTAAAATATCCCTTTCAGTTCGGCTTTCGAGAAAAGCACCCTACGCTACACCCTTTGATAAATCTTCACAGTGACGTCACTCGAGGACTGAATGTCAAAAGTAGTACAGTAGCCTGTTTGTTAGACATCGAAAAAGCTTTCGATAGCGTCTGGACAAACGGGCTTTTGTACAAACTTATTAGTTTTGGTTTCCCCAATTATATTGTAAAAATAATTAAAAATTTTCTTTTTAACGGGGTCTTTTTTGTACAGGTGTATGGCAGCCTATCGACAAGGAAAAGCCTTAAAGCCGGAGTTCCCCAAGGCTCCAAACTTGGACCAGTCCTATTTAGCATCTTTACGGCGTATCAACCCACCAATACAGCCGGAACAAGGACCATGCTTTTCGCGGATGACTCCATCACGTATGCCGTTTCCCGCTCTCCTGAGATAGCTGCCCGAAGAGTGGAGGAACACCTCCGAAATCTTTGGGAGTACTACCTGAAGTGGGGACTGAAGATCAACGCCAACAAAACGGAACTCATCTGCTTCCGAGTACCAGCAACCGAAACAAGGATAAGAAAAATCGCAAGCCGGTGCAGAGCCTTAAAAATTACCCTTCCGGATAGCACGACAATAAACACCAAGTCAGAGACTAAGTACCTGGGAATCAACTTTACTGAGAGGCTCAAGTTTAACTCTCACATCGACAAAACAATGAAAAAAGCGAACTACGCTCTTCATTTGGTGCACCCGCTACTTAAAAGACGAAACGGACTGTCTAACAACACCAGGCTGCTCATTTACAAGTAGCTCATCAGGCCAGTGATAACCTATGGCTATCCAATATGGTTCACCGTCTTACCAACAACGATAAAGAAGATCTCCCTTTTTGAAAGGAAGGTACTAAGGATCTGTACAGGACTCTGGAGGGTGCCAAACTATAAGTTTGTGTCGACTGCAAGACTTTACGAAGCAGCAATAACTCTGCTGCCAATAACCGACCACTTGTTCCAAATGGCGAGGAAATTCGTCGACGGATTGGAAACTCATCCAAGTCCTGAGATGCAAGGACTGAGAAGCGAAGAAATCGAGCCAAGTCACCGGTACATACACATCAGAGGATTCACAGATGCTAGATTCGACGACATCTTTAATAATCAAGACGTCTCCTTCTACGAGAAGGCCAGCAATCAACATTACAGAGACTGAAGATCGCCCTGTTTATACATCCTCTTATACTTTTTTTCATTTTTATTTTATTTTAAAATTAATTGTTTAAAATGAAATTGCTGTAAATATAAACATGTAGTAGATTAAGTTGTCAAAATTATTGTGTAGTAATAAGCAATACAAAAAAAAGACAATGTATATACGTCGGGCCCCTATTGTTGAGCCGACACTTACCTATTAATAATAGTTATAAGTTTAGTTTTAAGTCAAAATTGTATATTACTTAAATGTTTAATAAAATATCTTAATCTAAAATCTAAATATTTAAAATAACAACAGAATATTGGAAGAGTAAGTACCTTCACTTATAGAGACATGATCGCATCAATTAAAAAATTCTAAATTAAGAAAGCAGCTGGCCCCAACAACATTGCTCCTGAGCTTCTTAATTGTAATACTGATCTTAATACTTGAAAAGATATGGATCACAAAATCTGTGCCTAAACGTTGAACAGAAGGACTTATACTCACCATTCCAAGAAAACCCGATGTAAGCCCTAAGTGTAAAAACTGGCGAGGCATTAACATTCCATAACATAACATTTACCACATAACACAAGTTAACATTCCTTCATTACTGTGTGGAACCTACTCGCAACCATTATTCTAGAGCGCCTCTCGCCAATTTCCAAAACTATCAGGGAATAACAAGCCACAAGACACTTCGACGCACAGAATAATAACCGTAAAAAGCAAAAGAGTTCAACTTCACTTATGCTCCTACTTTCGAGCGCGCTTTAGATACCATCAGATACCACACTGCAAAACAAGGGCACCTCTAGGACTATAACTGAAATAAAAAAAAAACAGTACGCTGGGAATTTAAAAGTTCAAGAACTTCGGTTCAATGCTAAAGAAAAATTGGAAAAAGTAACGAATTTTTTCGTCAATTTGTGTGGGAGTTACCAGAGATCATTGACGGACAGACCCCGAAAAAGTGTCAAATTGTCGACGGTAACAAGCGAATTGAACAACTGATAACAATTTTAATAGGAAACAGGAAACTCTGTGAGGAATTAGAGCAAAAAAAAATCTCTTGGGCCACTTTGAAAGGCATATATACCTTAGCCATGTAACGAAGTTTTCTACAGCCGGGATAGGCTCAGTAGTTGTCCAGAATTCGTTACAGAATAAAAAAAGGATGTGTTATTTGGTTTTCCGTTTCGGAGCTGAGGTTCGTTGTTTCGACGTTGGAGCTGAGGTTCGTTGTTTCGGCATTGGAATGTAGGTTCGTTGTTTCAGTGGCCACAGTTTAGACACTCGAAGTCCTCCGCCAAGCTCAGCAATTCTTCTAGATTTCCTTTCGTTTTATGTACAGTTGATACTCTTGACAGCTGTTTCGGAAGATTCGTTCCAGTTTCTGCTCCTCTGAATACTGGGCATGGCGCATCAGGTTTTGTAAAGTGATCACAAAGTCCTTGAACCCCTCGCTCTGACGTTGTATTCGTTGGCGAATGTCGTCGTCAAGATGTTCGAAAAACCTCCGTGGAAGGAAGACTTTCAGAAAGTCGCTTCTGAATGATTCCCATTTCTACCAGGAGTTATTGTTATTTCGATACCATATGATGGCTTCGTCTTTCAGCAGTTCGGGCATGGTTCTCGGCAAGAAATCTTTGCACCGTTATCGCCGCCACAGAAGGTCCATTCTCACCACAGAAGAAACAAATCTCAACACAGAAGACCATCGCCGCTACTACGCTAGATTGCCAAAATGAAGACCAACGATTGCCACTCACATTAGAGACTCTACACACAATGAGCACTTCACCCATACCAGAAACGCAAGCAACCATAACGCTATCGGTTTCAATGGTACAATGGCCTTTCGTGACATTGTAATTCGTGCCGTCAAAAGATTCATTCCCACCCTGGTCCTGGTCTCGCCACTCAGCAACATGGCTTTAGAAAACATCGTAGCCTTCCTGTGAATGAGCAAATATACATACTACAACTGCCTTAACGGAGCCAACGACCCACATTGCGGGCGGTCTAAATCCCCGTCGTCTACACTGGCGCACTGCCGTCGTTGCACTAGATTCGTCCAAGGCTTTCGACACGGTTGACCACTCCATCCTCCTACAGGACTCCCCGACTCCATCAAAAGGTTCCTGTCGGCTTATATAAATGGCAGGAGCGCATATGTGGAATTCAGAAATGCCTGCTCAAAGCATCGGAAACTTAAGATGGGAGTCCCACATCTTATTTAATCTATTTGTCTCGGTCGATGCTTCCAACTCCCCCTACTGACGTTGAATTGATCACTTACGCCGACGATAACTCTGTTGCTGCCTCCGGTGCAGATGTAAGCGAGGTCACAAATATGATAAACTCCTACCTGACAAAGCTATCTGAATATTTTAAAAAAAGGAAACTCCACCTCGCCTTCCAAAAATCATCCGCTTCGCTGTTCACCTCTTGGACCAAAGAAGTCAGGCTATCACTTGACATTTATATTACCAACGAAACCATCCCGACAGTTAATAGCCCCAAAATTTTAGAAGTCATATTCGACAACCTCATTACCTTCTGTAGGCACGCAAAATATATTTGCAGTAAAGTGAGCAGTCGCAATAGGGTTCTAATAGCCCTAAGCCGGAACAGCATGGGATAAGGACAAAGAAGTCATTGTGACGACGTACAAAGCTATTAGCCGCTCAATTATTAACTAACTATGCTCCCATCTGGACGTCAAATCAAACTGGATAGCATTGGCTCGAAATCGGGACCGGTGGAGTGACTTTTTGCGGGAGGCCACGACCGGACCCTGGTTGTAGAGCCAAATATGATGATGGTGAAGGCCAAAAGCACCACAAATGCTAATTCAGCGATTCTCCATTTATGCGAAACCCTGCATAAAATTCGGTCAAAATTCTTAGACTTAGAGCACCACAAAATTAAGACTCAAGCCCTTGAGTTTTGTGACGAAATTGTGTTAAAGAGAAGATAATAATTAAGTGAAGGATATCGCATACTTCATCTCATTGTGAGTATCGAAGGTAGTGTCGAAGCAACGACGGAAAGAAATTCGTACTTTGGAATTTCTTAATCGACTTAGAGTTTTTTTTTACTATCAAGAGTCACGAAAGTTAATAAAAATAAACATTTTGACAGTCACTATACATTCATGCAGTTGCCATGGCCTGTGGAGTCCTGTCGCTGCCTGTGCCATGCAAACTGTATGTGTTTGTGCTGTATCTGTGTGCCAGTGTGTTAAACCTCTGCATGATATGTTATAACTTATGACAGCAAACACGATTGCTAACATTTTCATGGAAGCTGAACACTGCTTGTTAAGTACCACCGCATCAGTACAAGGACTGAACGAATGAATTGACTGCCTCCGACTACAACACGACTGGCTAGATTGCTTTTTATGGTTAACAAAAAAAAAGGACATTTATAAATATACGCGACTTGAAAAATATCTAAATACCAAATGCATTGAAAAGTTTTATGCACGACGGATGATGATGCGACAAGAGACGAACGACGACTTCATGCAGATTTCGAGGATGTGGAAATTCGTTGCATTCCAGACTTGGCATTCCCTGCTCTTATGATGGGGAATAATGGGAAAATTTCACTACAGAGATTTACAGATTAACGCATTTGTGTGTGTCGCCACCGAGTGTATGCGCGTTCACGATTATCCAAAGGCAGATACATGATTCTGTACAACGCGTCCTATGACTTATTTTAATTTTCACTGTCGCTGCATCATGTAATTCTTCATTTGTATGTATATTCTTTTGTACTTGGCTAAGTATTTTATGTAACAATTATTATCATGCATTTGCAACATTTTACCGACGACGGTTAAAAAAATGTATCGTTAGTAGTGCAGACGGATATTTTGATTAAAATTTTAAGAACTTTATGATTTTTTGCATGAAATTGCGCCATATGAATCGATTCAATGTCATCTGGTTTTGGAAATCCTCGAAATATTCAGATGAATTTCAAACCGAATACTTATCTTGAATGAACACCCAGATAACCTATCTAAGAAACCTACGAGCACCACCATCGATGATAAAACTGACAGTGGATCAGTCATACACTTCGCAAAAGGCGACAGTTCCAAGTAATTTTTAAAAGATTGCCTTTATATTTAAGTTTCTTATAGCTGATCATAAGCTTTCTTTCGGCGTTCACTTCAGACCGGAAATCGGTATTCATCCCACAAAGCAATCGTCAGGGAATGGAAAGATTTATTTCCCTGATCGGAGCTCAGAATTAGGGGCTCCACACAGAATGGTGAAAAGTGATCGGCTGCCGGGAGGAAGGTGATGGTGTACTCACTGCCATCTCCATCGACTCCGGTGGCCGAGATACAATAAAGTCCGCGGGCCACTCAATCAGATTACGATACGGTAAGGTATCGGTGAGTGGCCTGAGAAAGAAAGAGGGCACAAGGTCGGTGAAGGGGCAGTTAGACCCTCCTGCTTTTTCATCAGTGGACTCTCGGGGCAAGAGTGTGATGGAAGTCGTGAAAGGAGAAGAGGGAGCAAATGAGGTCCCTACTGACACTAAGGGAGTTGGAAGAGAGCCAACTACCAGATGAAGATGAATTATGAATGAATTATGCTGGAGTAGATGCAGCACCTTGTGATAGAGAAGGGGGAGGGGCAGTCACCCCCTTCCTTTCCCCAGCTAAGTAGAAAGTATGTCCAGCACAAAAATAGCCCAGGTGAACACTCATAAGGTTAAAGAGACAGCCGCAATTGAGGCTAGAATGTTTACCCGCCAACATCTATCCGAAGTCTGTCTAGCAGAGATGCAAAGGTGATATATGATGTGGGGCATCAGGCCCCACGGGCCTGCATCATCGTTACTAATAAAAATAACCATCTATCTCTTTCAGAATTTATAACCCGAGATCTGGTAGCAGTCCAGTGCCAGTGTAGTAAAGACGGCACAAACCGGGAAATAATAATCACATCGGCCTACTTTGACGGATACAGGGAAGAAATACCGCCCCAGATATACAAGAACTGGTCGACGATTGTTGAAGGCACAGTTAACCACTACTGCTTGGATGTGATGTCAATGCACAGAACGAAGAGTACGGGAGCACCGATACAAATAAGAGGGGTGAGTACCTTTTAGAGTTTTTGTTGAAGGAAAACCTAGATGTATATAATGTAGGCAGGGTACCAACTTTTGCAACCAGGGTTAGGGAAGAGGTACTCACTCGATATCACCTTCGGTACTCCGACAGTGAGTCCAGTACTCAATTTGTCGAGAGTCTCCTCTGAGCCATCTCTATCAGACCATAGGATAATCCAATTTGAATTGGGAGGGCTTGTAGAGGAGGCTTCGATTTGAAGAAATCCTAGAAGGATTCCAATTGGAAAGTTTTCAAAACGAATTTCAGATGCAACTTAGAACACGTTTCAGTTCAAAGAGTGGCCAAAAGTCCACAGAAGCTGGAATGTGTAGCAAGTGAGATGAATAGGACAATCTCTGATGCATATGAGTCAAGCCGATAAGCTCTCCCAAAGTGAGCATGGTGCAGCAAAGAGCTGTCAGCCCTTCGAAGGCCTGTAAGGAAATTTTTTAAAACCGCCAAGAGGAGGGGCATTTGGCAGCAATACAGAGAAGCTCTCACCACATATAATACAGAAGTATGTGGAATGCTCTGCCAAGCTCTGTCTTCCCACATCACTATGATCCACAGGCATTCAAAACACAAGCTCATAGACATCTCCTCTTTTCTCCCTCTCTTCCTTAACGCCCACGCTGTGCCAAGCATATAGCCGAGCATTATAAGGGTGCGAACCCCTTGAAGCGTGCGCGAATTATAAAAAAAAAAAAAAAGTGAAAAGAGCCAAACGCAGAAACTTCTGTAACTTTTGCGGGATAGTAACTTATACTACAGCGTCTGCCAGACTGTATAAAGCGATGGCAAAAGATAGTAAGAGTATTAAGACATCACTGATAGACTAGAACGGGAGGTTCACAGGAAATGAAGAGAAAAGAGTGTTCCTCTCCTGAGAACAAACATCCCAGGAAGCGCAGTGACCAGAAACGAGCCGGGCAATTAAGAATGACTGGAAGAAAGCCTCGGAGATCTACACTGAGCAAAGAATTCGATGGGCCCTGGTGTGGAAGGGGTAATCACCGTAGTCATGCAAGCTGGATTAAATAATCTCTTTCCACACCTCTTAAGAATATTCAGAAGCAGTATAGGACTCGGGTATATACCGATACCGACAAGCTGAGGAAGGGCAAAGGTGATATTCAAACCGAAAGTGAGGAAAAAAGATCCCACACATCCTAAGTCCTACAGACCAATTAGCCTAACTACGTTCGTTCTAAAGACTATCAAAAAGGTTATCGATAATTACATAAGGTCAGAAGCAATTAGAAGAGAGCCACTACACTCCAGGCAACATGTGTACAGAGCGGGCAGATCTACTGAGACCGCACTGTGGGAGCTGACGGGTCTCTTACGAGAAAGGAAATAGCGCTATGCGCTTTCTTAGATATCGAAGGAGCATTCGTCAACGCATCTTCTGAGGCGATTAGAATTGCTCTGGAGGGAAAGAAGGTAGATAGCACAATCACTGTGCTATCCTGATCCTGAGTACCAGAACAGCGGAAACCTTTATGGTGAGCACAACAAAAGGATACACAGAAAGAGGGGTACTGTCCCCACTTTTGTGGAGGCAGGAACTTATGCCCAAGGCTACGCGGATGATATAGTCATCGTGGCAAAAGGGAAGTTTGAGGAATTGCTCTGTAATTTAATCCAAAACAGATAAACCATCACGAACAGATGGTGCGTAGAAGTGAGACGTACGGTAAACCCAAACAAAACTATACTGGTACCCTCCACCAATGCAAGGAAGCTGGGGCAAATGCGTTCGGTTACCCGCGGTAGAGAAGAGATTACTATCAGGAAAGAGGTTAAATATCAGGGATTGATATTTGCTTTGGAATCAACACCAACAGGCAGTACTGCAAAAATAAAAAAGAGCACTTATGTTGTGCAGAAGGGTGGAAGGAAAATCTTGGCGAGTTAGTCCTAGGCTAATGCACTGGATGTACACCATGATAGCTATTCCAATGATTACGCTTAGAACAGTTGCATTGGCGGATAGAATCAAACTAAGCACGATGAGAAGGGAATTGGAACCATGAGCTGGGCCATGAGAACCTGCCCACGGCGGGTATGGAGGCAATTCTTGGGCTACTCAAACTACATATAGAGGAAGAGAGCAAATCCAAGGAAACCAAGTTACGTTTGAACAAGGTAGGCTTCTTCACGGACGTTAGGGCTAGGGAGTTAGTGAAATCACTAACCAAACAGGAGCCGTTAGCCAGCATGACCTGTGGTAACATGGTGCAAAAGCTTGAGAGCTTGGGAGCCATAAAGTGGTATACGAATGGGCCAAAGAAAAAAGAAGGCACGGGCATATTCCAGGCAGAAATACATGCCATTGAAAGATATGCTCACTTTTATCTTGAAAGAAACTACGTGAGGCAGGAGATACCCGATCATGACAGACAGCCAATCTGCGCTAAAAGCACTACTTGCATTTAACATCACATCAAGCCTGATGGAGGAGTGTAGGGCGAAGCTAAATAGACTTGGCGAAGTAAACAAGGTACGGTTGTACTGGGTGCTGGGACACGCTGGCATAGAAGATAATGAAGCAGCGGATAGGGTCGCTAACAAAGGGGAAGAAACTCCGCTTGTAGGGCGAGAACCATTCTGTGGCATAGGGTACCGCATACTGCGCGAAGAGAAAAGGTAAGGCAGCTGCTTCCGTACGATGGAAAAATCTCCCAGGCCTAAGACAAGCAAAGGAAATTATGGGAAAGTATGACCCAAAGAAGTCTCGCTCGATATTGGGACTTAGCAGAAGTAATGTAAGAATCATTACGGGTTTCTTAACAGGACATTGTGGTCTGAAGGGGCACCTAAATAAATTAAAACTAGAAGAGAATAGTAGCAACAGACTTTGTGGGGAAGCGGAGAAAACCCCGTGTCACCTTCTCAATGAATGCGGAGCTACGATCAGACAGGGGAGAAACCACATGGAAAGTCAAGCGATCTCAGAGTCTGCACGGCATTCACTAAACTCACAACATTTTTAAGTTCATAAGAGCCATTGGTACCGAAGGGGGCTATAGAATCGGGCATGCACTGTCTCCAAGCACTGGTTAGGGGAACCACAATATATCCATATGGGTGGTGCGTGCGCAGGTAGATACCCGTTTTTATTATCATCATCATCTTCATCATCAAGCTTTCTTACTGATCTTCGTGTCTATAAGGAAATGCATATATTCCTAATTTCCCAAGAAAAAGAAATCTGTTACTAAATACGAACTCTTAGATTGATAGAAATCGTAAAGTTGGTTAATCGGAAAAACAAGGTCTCTTTTAGAAAAAGAACAACATTTTTGAACTGATACTTCATAGGGGTGTTGAGAGTAAACTTTCGAGACTGGAACATGTCCTGATGAAGATGAAGAGCTAAAACTTCTAAGTAAAGGAGAAAGTGGCATTAATGGTGAGTGATGTCTCAAAACATTCGAATTTAATCGTCGTTAACAAAAGTCTAATAAACTATCTGTTTGTAATCTTCAAATATAATAACGCCTATAATAGCGTAGCCAAAGTAGAACTTTGTATAAACATACGAGAGTATTCGGAATTCAAAATAAGCTGACACGACTATGTAGGTTGACCATTACCAAAGATATAAGCCAAGTAAAGACATCCGGATGACTATCAAACCAACTCAACATCTATAACGTGCCCGCGTCCTATTCCAACTTGGGTGAGAGATATTGACATAATTGGTAGAAACCAAAGACCTGAACGAGACTCTTTTATTAAGAAAATTGCTTTTATCAAGCGAAGCCTACGATGGTTCCAAGTGTCACGTCATATACAAAAGTAAGCTGTCATAAAATCTCGAGAATGCGTGACATATGCATTCTGGACCTATATAAAAGAAAGCTATCAGAAAAGCTCGATATTTAGAGTGGAATCAAGCAAGGTTGTATGCTATCGCCAACATTGTTTTTATCGGCGATTCCCTTTGCCTTGCTATATCGGGGATAGCGAAGGAGGCTTTTTCCGACTTTAAACACCGATAGAATACTTTGCCGACGTGTTCTTATCCACTCTTAAGTATTATTATGGACCTAAACAAATGACTCACATCGTGGAGACAAAAAATAACACGAACTTAAAGTAATTCTCTGGCTCAAGCAGCCATATTGCTTTTGTAAAGAGAGTAGAATGTTTTCGAGCCTCCTCCTCGACATGTCGGGTTATAAAAATAAAAGAAGAGATAAAGTAATTCAATGGCTTAGCATTTGAAGGGCAATTATTAGACAGACAAGCCGCTGACTGACTGACTCAAAACATTCGAGTCATCGTTAATAAAAAATTTTGCACAATCTGCTGCATTCAGACTTCGTCGGCTTAATGGGTGAGTTTTTGTTTCTTACTTGTCGTCACAAGAATCATCGGCAGTTGCAGCCTCGTCATCGACACATCCTGAACATGTCGTCTGTCTGTCTGTTCTATTGTTTTGGTCCTTGGCTGTCTGATTATTATGCAGCAACCCATTATATCGACGACAATGAGAAAAAACTATGGAACAAAAGGGTTGTTGGGGCTGGGGGTGCATCCTGGCGCAAAACAAAAGGACATTTTGTATACTCCATAGAAAATTATACAATTTCGTTGTGTCGATTGTTGTTGTTGTTGTCGTTGTGGCGTTTTTCTTCGCTTCTATCACTTTTAGTTGTGTTGTTCATTGTTATTTCAGCTCCTGCTCCTCCTTCTCCCGCCACTGTTCAAGCTGATGATTATAATTTTGGATATATGTAGAATGCACATATTTTTTGTTGTTGCTGGTTTTTTTTTGTCGACACGGTGCCATTCCCGTTTATCCTTGCACCATGAAGCTCCATTTTATGCACAGTGTTTTTGCCGTTTGGTTGCCTCCAGTCAAATCTGCATTACAAGAAGACGAGAACTTAAAAGTTAGCTCTCTGTTGACTGGCTGGCTAACTGGCTGACATGATGCCTATACGATGTCGACTTCTGGCTGGGCTGACGTCACGAGACACAGGGACATATGCATGCATAAATTATTAAATCGTTTTTTTTTATGTTATTGTTGTTGTTATAGTCGCATAATGCACAACTAAATATAACGTAGATGAGTTGGTGTCGGAGAACGGGGATGAAAAAGTGTCAGCAATTATTTTCGTTTTACTCGTACTCCTTTGTTGTTCTCGCTGGCTCTGTGTTATTCCCATTTTTCCTGTCGCTTTTGATGATGGCTTACTGCACGCTGTTTTTATGGCCATACCTATACCGTTAAGGCAAAGGCCACGGTGAGTGAGATGACGGAAAAGTCAAAATGGTTTTGTATTTTTTTATGGTAATAGTAGTTGAGTGTGGATGATTTGCATTTTTTTTTACCTTCTCGGATTTTTTTTTGCATTTGATTTATGAATCATAAACAAAAGGTCGGAACTAAAATTTGTGACCACAAACATCTACATAAAAGCAAGAAGCAAGCGCCAACTATACTGACCAGCTGTAAGAGCACGAATCACGTATTGCTGGTATTTTCCCTATTATTGTGAGTTTAGGTTTCATATGAAAATTTAAGAAGCTTTTTAAAAATAATGCACACACTTAAGAGAGTGTTCAAAAAAAGCACTGCACTCTTTTATTGGATGACTTATTTGCAATGCAACAGAAATGAATTTGTTAGCCTCTGTTAACAGCTAAAGTGCTAAGCATTTGAAGTTTATGACTAGATTACAAGAACATTCAATGCTTAGCAAGGTTCTTTTAAATTAAGTGATTTTTTTTAAGCCACTAATATTCATGATTTTTATTAAAAACATTCCAGCAATTTTCTTTTTTTTTTATAACAGTTCTCCTCCAGATCTACCACCTATTTTATTTTTTACCTTTTAGGTGGCTAGTTATGCTTCAATAAAAGCATTTTTATAAAAAAAATAAAGATCCTCACAAAACCCCCTCAAGACCAGCCCACGACCCCTTCAAAGACCCCTAAGAACCACTCAATACCCCTCTCAAAACCCCCTCAAGATACTGCACAAGATTCCCTTAAGAACCCCTCAAAATCCTCCTAAGACCCCACTCAAGACCCTCTCAAACCCCCTCAAGTCCCTTAAGCCCCCTTATAACCCCCGCAAAACACTCTTAAGACTCTACTCAAGACACTCCAAAAATCCCCTCAAGATCCCCTCAAGACCACCTAAACACCCCCTCAAGACCCCACTAAAGATCATTACAAAACTCCTTCGTGTCTCCCCTCAAGACTATCTTAAGACTTCCTCATGTGCACCTCAAGACCCCGTTAAGATCACGTTAATATCCCCATCAATACTCCCTCAAGAGTTATGTCCTATATCCATTTGTGGGTACTGGGCCTCTACTACGCCTACGCGCCATCGCGTGCGGTTCCTGGCAATGAGATTCAGCTCTCTCCAACTCTTCCCCAATTGCCGTGACTCCTCCTCAACTGTTCTGTGCCATGTATTTCTCGGACGACCCGTTCTTCTACCATCCTGAGATAACGGGTTCCATTGCATTGCGTAGTTTGCTATGGAACTGTCGCCTTTTCGGAGTGACCAATGACCAATGACCAATATGACCAATCCACTGCCACTTCCGTCGTTGGATGGTAGTGCCTAGAGGTTCCTGACCCGTTCTCTGGTAAATATGTTCGTTGAAGATACGGTTAGACCAGAAAACCCTTAAGATGTTCCGCAGCTATTAACGAACGTTTGTAATCTTTTTGTGATAGTAGCAGTCACCTTCCAAGTGGTACACCCGTACAACAACACAGAATCAATATTTGAACGAAACAGTCGCAGCTTGGTGTTTAAGCTGATCGCATTGCTTCGCCATATCATGAACATCCAAACATTCCAAACACTGATTTAACTTTGCACATTCGGTTGACAATGTCCTGTTCGGTTCCACCTTCGGTCGAGACAATACTCCCAATAAATTGGAAACTCTCTACTCTCTCTACCGGTTGTCCAGCCATGTTAACTTGATAATTTTGGTTTTGACAGTACTAATCTTTAAATCTGCAACATTTGCCTCCCTTTCCACACTTGTTGTCATTTGGTGTAGCTCCATAATCCTGTGTGAGAGTAAACAAACGTCGCCAGTGTAGTCCAGATGTTTGAGTTGAGAAGTAAGTGTCCAACGAATTCCTCCGTTTCCAGTAGATAAATCTGCGCGAAACACATTGCTAATAACCAACCAAAAAAGTATCGGCGTTAGAATGCAACCTAGTCGTACCTCACTTTCTCGAATTCCTCTGACAGCTTTCCTCTATGCAGCACATGACATTTAGAGCCATCATAGGTTGCTTTAATAATAGCTATTAGTTTATCGGGTATACCTCTCCTACGCAAGGCCAGCCAGATAAAACTTCTGTTAACACTGTCAAACGCCTTCTCAAAATCGATGAACAGCAGGTACAGTGGTGACTGTTCAATAATGATCCGCAGGGTGTTGATGTGGTCGACATCAAGATCCCATCAAGACTCCACTCATAAACCTCTCAAAATCCCCTTAAGAAACCCTCAAGACCACCTCAAGACCACCTAAACACCTCACTAAAGATCATCATAAAGATTACCGAAGCGTTAGATATCGTTAAACACATCATTTTCCTTAAAAACATACATTCTTCTGGGTTTCGTAGATCTGTACACAGTTGGATTGTGTCTTAAAGTAACACCAGGGTGTTAGGTAAAGGTGTTCCTCAGGGATGTGCCCTTAGTCCAATTTTTTTCCTTGTTTAAAAACCCCCCATTCAACATACCATACCTAGTCAGAAGCACAAGCTTAAGTAAACAAAAAGAACAACAGCTTAGTACCATCTACAGCAAGCATTGCATGGGTTATTAGATTAAGGATTGACTTTTCTTGTGGTTGCTGTTTGGTTTTTTATGTACAGCGAGCTTGTTAAAAAAGTCAGAAGCATCAAAGAACAGTACTCTCGAGAATCAGATGATCGAGTATAAATTTTACTGCGGTGCCGCACTTGTCACTTCGAACTTAATTAGTGAACTCGAATCAACTGTAGAGCTCCAGTGTAAAGTTAATTCAGTGTAATTCAAAGTGTAAATACAAGTTTTTATCGAAAATCAATAACTAGTGATTGTTTTAATCTGCAAATCGATATCGATAGCTCGTATTTCGTATTTTCGCGTATAATGTGTAGCCCGTGTAGTAAGCTCTAGTGATGCGTTGGTGTGTTAGTGCGTTAACTACTGATCCGGAGGTTTGATGTTCGATTCCAACTAAAACACCAAATTTTTTTTTCACGCGAATGTATGACAAACTTCCGAGAGTAATAACTGCTCCATTTCAATTGTGTGCACAAATAATATAAGATGCACAGAACGAATGGTCCCAAGAAGCTGGGCTACCCTGGACTACAATGGTCTGCTGCCGCCCCAAATTTACAAATATATACTAATTGCACTCATCCATGCACGTACGCACGCAAGCACCATTGTGATTCTTAAACTGTGATAAAATATCATTAGTATAATAACTCAGTGATTCTCAAACATTTATCAGAGACATAAAACATAATGGCAGCAACTCTTTCAATTATTCTAAAACTTTGCATTCAGCTAACCTTAAACTTTTCTTCAGTGATTCTCAAATTTTTCTTTCAGTGATTATGGAACTTTTTTCCATTGATTCTCAAACTTATAAGTAAAAATTGAGAAATATTTTTATTGTTTGATAATTGAGATAAAATAAAATTATGTCTTGAGTGTATCTTGCGATAAAATTGAGTTTACTTTTACTCTCATTTATGTTAAGCCCCAAGTTAAGTCCTATGATGAGTTTTCTACCCCTTGAAATTATTCCTATGGTATCAAAAATATCTCAAATCTTTAACTTTTACTACACCAACCAAAAACACATCTAGTCGCACTTTAAAACAAACTTTTCTAAATCATTTATATATGAGAGCGCATTGTTGTTTTCAAAGAAAGAAAATTAAATTAAAATGCACAGTTGAGTTGAGCTCTAAAAGTCAAGTGCACTACAAAAGAAGAATTCACCTTTGAAACCCAATATTTTCACTGCGAATATAATAAAATGTTTTCAGCTTTTGAGTACTTTTGCCGGTCACTGCTTTACCTAATACTCATGTTAGTGAAACGAGTCTACCGAAGAACGCTGGAGCGAAAAATCAAATTTACTACTAGCACCAATTGCCACTTTTGATCGTGTCTGTGCCCGTGTCCGAGTCTGCTAATAACGTGCATGTGCCACACATATAAAATTGCCGCCGGAGCTCAGGTTATTCTACGATGAGCGTCAAGTTTCACAATTAAGCACCACACTCAGCAGGTGTCCTGAAAGCATTTAGTGCCACTCAATTGTTTTTAATCTACACACACACTGATATACAGACTTTAAGTCGATAAAGATACTCGCTGTACACCAAGTGTATTTTATGGTATCGCAAATAAAAAAAACAAGAAAAGCGAAAAATAGAAAGAGCATAGAACATTATTTCGCTATCAACGAACACAGCAAAGGACGCGTGTAACAAAGATAATGTATCTTTAAATATGATAAACTGCAACGTAGACAAATGATAAATAGCTGTTTGTTCGCTTCTCCTTGGACCGGTTGCCTGTACATCGTACACAGGGTGCAGTACTCGTCGTTTGCCAAAACCTTCACCTAACGTCCTCAAACTCTAATGGGAATCCCAATGCACGAAACTTCATTTTTTGCGTCAGAGCAAACAAAAAATTAAAGAGCTGTTTTTGTTGTCTACAAACGACAACATAAACGTTGCTACAAGTTTCCAATTTTTGTTTTGGATAACAGAAGATTGTAACAGCCATCTTTATTCAGTTCAGTATTTCACTGTGTAACGATCTACAAGCCCGGATTAATTACTGAAAAATTGGTACACAAATTATGTGAATTCATGGAAGGTAGAAGTAGAACGTGTTTGAATATTGAAGTATGTTCTCACTTTTATCGTAAACAGGAAACAAAATTCCACATGCATATTACCAACCATTAGAGGGTAAATTAAAGTTTTTAAAGGTTGTTACTTAAAAAAATTAAAAACCTTACATTTTCACATCAGATAGACAGTCATATAAGTCAGCTAGCGAGTGTTCAAGTGGGTCACCTGCAATTACTTAACCCAATAACTTAACTTACTTAACGTTCTGCACTGTTCCTGAAACTGTGTCTAGGGAAGATTCATAAATTTGGAATATGTATTGGCGCATTGGTGCGGCGCATTATAGAAGTACGCCATCAAACGAACCACAAGGGTCCTGTGGACCAGAAGACGCCTTTACGGCAGAGCTTGGGGTCGTAAGCCAAAAATGATATTCTGGATGTATAGTATGATGGTGAGACGTACGTATGGCGTCTTCGTTTGGTGGCCAAAAGTATTTAAAAGAACTAATGCAAATAAGCTTCAAAAGCTACAAAGATTTGTCTGTCTCGGTATTACGGGTGCCAGGCGCACATGCCCAACCGCACCATTAGAAGCTGTCGTTGGACATTCTCCCTAGCAAATCTTCATAAGGAAGACGGCCGCTAGATGCGCAATTAACCTGCAGCTAGAAAATACAAAAACAAACCAGGTGACTTTGTGGAACACCAGAAAATTCTTGACTCAATTCCCGAAAGAGATAATGTTTTGCACTATCGTGGTAAGTGAGCAGTGTATCGGCAGGTAAGAAATATTGGACAGTGCAATCTGGTCTAATGGTATTCCAGCACTGGACGCTAAAGTCATGGTCTGCTACTCAGATGGTTCAAAGATGGAATCTGGAATCGGTGCTATTGTTTTCGGACCTAGCACCAAAGTCTCGATACCAATGGGTATGAGTCCTTCTTGCCATTGAGGTCTTCGCTAGGATTAACCGTAGTAAGGGTATTATCGACGCTATGATTTATATTTTCAGACAGTCAGACAGCACTGAAATCTTTATCGTCCAACATAATGGACTATAAATCAAATAAATGCTGCCACGATGCACTACAATCCCTAGCAAGGCATAACAAAAAAAATTATAAAAGTATGGTCCAATACACAATTATATTTTTGATACCAATACCAGATTTATGTCACTTATATGCAAGTTTCTTACTGTGTTGGAATTCACCCAGCAATGGTTTTCAGCGCCAAGGAATAGTTATATAATCAGGCACTCGTAAGAGATTCAAAACTCGAGTGCTTCTTTACGAGGGTTCAAAGAATACTAAATAAGGTACAAGTAATGCTGGGTCGTCGATATCAAGCAATCATAATAGGCAATGAGACCGGGATGAATTGGCCACCGTCTTTGGTATCCTGAACCCTCTTGTTGTGTCAGTTACCCAACTTATACGGTTAAAAAAGAGGTCATGTATTCCCCTTAAAGGGAACTCCAGGACTATTAAAGAAACCAATTAAGTTATTTTTTTCCAACTTACTTAGGAAAAAATACCTTCTTTCATCTGGGTTAGGTTAGATTATGTTTTAGTGGCTGCTTTGTTTCATACAGATCGGTGAAGGTCCGTAATGATACCACAGGATATTACTTCTTTCCCACCTCTAAAGAACACATTAAGGGCTTTTTATGAAGTTGTTTTCCAGATGCAAGAGGTGGTCCATTATGTATTTATCCAGTTGCTTATGCCTGTTGATAGATAATGTCAGACAAGAGCAGAGATGAGAAATGAATCTTTTCTGCGTACACGTCCTTGATGCTGCTGCAGAAGTCATCAGATTTTAGGCCCAGCCATCTTGCATGTTCTTCAAAAAGGCACCGTTCTTATTTTTCGTCTTTGCAGAGAAATTAACGTACTAGAATGCCCCAACTCAAGTTTTGTTCAAACTTGTCATGCTATGCCTAATGTGAAGGTGTTCGTTCAGCTTTCATTTGCTACAAGTTCCGCCTTTTTCAAGCGCTAGTTAATTGGCCTCCTTACTACTACGCCATCTGTTTATAGAGTTTATATAGCGGGCTCCGAAAAGGGGATGGACTAGCCTACGTCCTCTTTAACATTGCGTTGGAGAAAGTGCTAGAGACAGAGTAGATATTTTCAAGTAGTGCAAGTACTATTTAGGGTCAATTGAAGCAATTGTTACAGCAAGGAACCAGAATTACGCCCTAAGTAGCTTTAAACCAACACCTACTTTAGTCTTTCAAATATCCACAATTCCGGGAATTTAACTAAAGCATCTAAACTGCTGGGGTATAATACAATGGTCATGTCAGTAGAGTAACAGTACAGTAAGTACTGTACTGACATATTATTGAGTGGAGTGCTTAGCAAAAAAGGCTCTGACCTCTTAGACGCATTACAAAGAATTGTTGCAAGTAAGCAAGAACAATTCCGGACACTCTATGGTGTTTTTTTTACAATGTACACGAGTCACGAGTTTTTTAGTTTCTTTGCTGCGGGATCCATTCATGGATAAAGGTTGGGGGTTTTATTTACGCTTAGACGACGGAAGACAGCTATGGCTTTTTGAAGCGTTAAATTTTACATGTTATGCTGTCATGTCTTAATTTAATGTGCTTCACATAAGTTGTTGTTCAAGTTTCACTTGGGAACAACGTATGTTGCGTGCAGAAAGCGCAAACCGCTAAGAGTGCTATCGTCAGCAAAAGAATGAATTGGATCAGAAGTACCGGATAAGAGATCAATAATGAAAATAAAAAAGAGTTTCGGAAACAAAACAGAGCCTTGGGGAACACCGACGTTTATGCGTTGAACACTGGATTTGAAACCGTATACGTAATCCGTATTCCGTAATACGGCCTAAATTGAACGGACAGAAAGGTAGTTACTAGTCCAGTCAAGTAGGGTCTTATCAATTCCATAGATATTTATTTTCGACGAAAGAGCTCGATGCCAGACTCTGTCAAATGCCTTGGAAATATCGAGCGCAACAATTTTAATTTCGCCAAATTTGCCAATAGACTGGTTCCACTTTTCGGTGAGATCAGAAGACCTGTAGAACGTTGCCTTCGCAAACCGTACTGCTGGTCGCTAAGGATTTCATGTGATTCAAGGTATTGCATGGTCTGTCGCGCCGAATATTATTATTAAGGTATTGCATAGAATTACGATTGACCAGCGTTTCCAAGACTTTAGAAAGTAAGGATGTTATAGCAATGGTTCGGTACGAGGAAAGAGATGACGTTTAGCCGTTTTTACGAAGCGGCTGGGCAAAGGATGTTTTCCAATTCCTTGGGAAGAGTCCTTAAGAAAAAAAGGAATGGAAAAGCCTGCGCAGTGGCAATGCCAACCTTGAAGAACACCTCTTCGCCCAGAAGATTTATAAATGTTGTGATCATTTAATACTCTAGCCACTTGACGAGTACGAAAGTAAATCTGTCCCATAGATGATTCGACTCTTGAAAGTACAGGCGGCGACAATGCGCTCTCTGGTAGCATGGCTCTAGCTGCGAAATGTAAAGCAAGCAGATTGGCCTTGCCTATAGAGCTGACAGTTGGAATGTCATTTTGAATGAGCGTTGAAATTGAAGACGAGGCGCCCGCAATGACAATTTCAGAATGTGGATCAAGCGATAATATTCTAGTAATAGAGTCTGACAGTGCATCTAACTCATTACAAGTTGAGACACTGTCTAAATTAGGGATTATCTGAATAAAGCAACAGTTAATGATATGCTTACGCAATTTGACTTTAAGCTAAATGACTTTAAATTCCGCGTTGGAACAATTGTTGAACTGTGCTTCAGTTTGATAAGCTACATCAATACGTACTAGATGGCGAGACCGCTGTGGGGAAGAAATACTGGCAGCAAGTTGTAACTAGGTCAACTGAATTCCCAAACATCGGAATTAGCATTAACCTGGGTTTCTGTTAGTGCCAGAATAGCAGGTTTGTGGTCTGCTAAATGGACGCACGTGGCTGAGAGGTTCTATCTAAGCGCAGGATTGTTGCACACACACAGAGACAATCGAACCAAACCGTGATGTGAAGGAACAATGACAGCACTCAAAGAGTTGTGATCAGTGTTGAGATCTATGATCATTACCGCTGTATGGATATCATGAAGAGAATGAGGCTCGGTAGGATCCGATGAGTATAACCCTAACTCGCATTTTAGCGGAAAGGCTCCTGCTCGGAAATTCCTTTGTGTTAGGATTTATGTTACACGACAGCGATTAATGTTTAAAATATGCACAACTGTAGAGAGAATTTGTGGAAGGCCATGACCGGGCCCGTGCTGATGTGCCTAATATGATGAAGAAACAGTTCCATAAACCGCACAAAATTTGTTTGAATGAAGTCAAATCTACTTACGACAACTTGCCAAACTTAACTTATCATAAATGTTATCAAGTATGTAAAGAATGACAACTCATTTTTAAATTGAGCTTTACCGTATCTTCTATCTTAGAAAAAGGAACACCATTTAAATAAAATTCAACCACAATATAAAAACACACATTTAAGAGGAGTACGCCAGCTTTTAAATATGATCGCTAGTTAATAGTTTCAAGTGAACAATAAAAAAACAACAACAAAAACAAACTTACACGAGAGTAAACAACCAAATAGAGCTCGAAAAAAGTCCTTTGATCTCATTGCATCCCACTGCATTGCATCCCACTGGACTGGTGTAAAGCTTTCGCATTTTCATGCTGATAACAAAATTACAAAACTTAAAAAAATACCGCCCGATTGGCAAAAGCCAAAACAATCCAAAAAGACAGGAATTTACAAAAACTCTCACAAAAAAAAACACGTAATGCATATGAACAACAGACAAACAACCAAAGGACCAGGAACAACAGCAAAAACATTTCCTCTGCAATTAACAGCGCGCATATTTAGCAAGAAGGTCCTTGTGTGCGGCATTTTAGTTGGTAAAAAATTACGACGCAAGGTATTCAATGACCAACAGTTTCATGGGACATACTGCAAAAAAAAAAAAAATTCCAACCAACTCGTGCCTCCTGCTTTATGCAAAATATAAAATATATGGTAAGCTGGTTTTTTCCTTTCCGGGCATTTGTTGTTTATGTTAATGGAAATCCACTGCATATGTACGAGAACTGCGTAACTTTTAGAATGGATTCAAAAAACTGAATAAAGTTAGAAAATTACCAACACATGTTGGGGCAAAAATACGTTTTTTAAAGCCCAATCTGAATTCAGCTCCTTATGTTCAATTGTAAATTAAAGAAAGAAATGATAAATCAGAAGGGGAAAGCAAATGGAATAAACAGATACAGATATACATAGATATATTCTTCAGTAATAAGAGATGATTTCTATCATGACTCTATTTCGTAATTTCGTAAGGTCTATGGTAGCTGAAGCAACGTGTGAAGTTTTCCAAACCTATCAGTCTTGCCGTCCTTTGTATAGTAAGTGAAAGAGGTATTTAGAATATTTATTTAAAAGTATTAGAATCCTAAAAAGATGTACAATACGTCGTAGACTTCTTTCTTTTTGTTTAAGGATAAGAGTACTCAACAACAATTTTTGTATTTGTATTGCGTACCCGAGAACCAAGATGATTCATCACTTGTAAGCCAAAATTTTGAGGGGTACTTCGAAATCTGCATAATCAATAAATGCAAAAGATAACTAAGCTGAATTTGGGCGGCTCATCCGAAAATTATCTACTGGCGTTGAATCATTTGAGAGTGACGATTAAAGGTCGCAGTAAAGTGAATACCAGCCAATTGTAAATTAAAGAAAGAAATGATAAATCAGAAGGGGAAAGCAAATGGAATAAACAGATACAGATATACATAGATAGATTCTTCAGTAATAAGAGATGATTTCTATCATGACTCTATTTCGTAATTTCGTAAGGTCTATGGTAGCTGAAGCAACGTGTGAAGTTTTCCAAACCTATCAGTCTTGCCGTCCTTTGTATAGTAAGTGAAAGAGGTATTTAGAATATTTATTTAAAAGTATTAGAATCCTAAAAAGATGTACAATACGTCGTAGACTTCTTTCTTTTTGTTTAAGGATAAGAGTACTCAACAACAATTTTTGTATTTGTATTGCGTACCCGAGAACCAAGATGATTCATCACTTGTAAGCCAAAATTTTGAGGGGTACTTCGAAATCTGCATAATCAATAAATGCAAAAGATAACTAAGCTGAATTTGGGCGGCTCATCCGAAAATTATCTACTGGCGTTGAATCATTTGAGAGTGACGATTAAAGGTCGCAGTAAAGTGAATACCAGCCAATTGTAAATTAAAGAAAGAAATGATAAATCAGAAGGGGAAAGCAAATGGAATAAACAGATACAGATATACATAGATAGATTCTTCAGTAATAAGAGATGATTTCTATCATGACTCTATTTCGTAATTTCGTAAGGTCTATGGTAGCTGAAGCAACGTGTGAAGTTTTCCAAACCTATCAGTCTTGCCGTCCTTTGTATAGTAAGTGAAAGAGGTATTTAGAATATTTATTTAAAAGTATTAGAATCCTAAAAAGATGTACAATACGTCGTAGACTTCTTTCTTTTTGTTTAAGGATAAGAGTACTCAACAACAATTTTTGTATTTGTATTGCGTACCCGAGAACCAAGATGATTCATCACTTGTAAGCCAAAATTTTGAGGGGTACTTCGAAATCTGCATAATCAATAAATGCAAAAGATAACTAAGCTGAATTTGGGCGGCTCATCCGAAAATTATCTACTGGCGTTGAATCATTTGAGAGTGACGATTAAAGGTCGCAGTAAAGTGAATACCAGCCAATTGTAAATTAAAGAAAGAAATGATAAATCAGAAGGGGAAAGCAAATGGAATAAACAGATACAGATATACATAGATAGATTCTTCAGTAATAAGAGATGATTTCTATCATGACTCTATTTCGTAATTTCGTAAGGTCTATGGTAGCTGAAGCAACGTGTGAAGTTTTCCAAACCTATCAGTCTTGCCGTCCTTTGTATAGTAAGTGAAAGAGGTATTTAGAATATTTATTTAAAAGTATTAGAATCCTAAAAAGATGTACAATACGTCGTAGACTTCTTTCTTTTTGTTTAAGGATAAGAGTACTCAACAACAATTTTTGTATTTGTATTGCGTACCCGAGAACCAAGATGATTCATCACTTGTAAGCCAAAATTTTGAGGGGTACTTCGAAATCTGCATAATCAATAAATGCAAAAGATAACTAAGCTGAATTTGGGCGGCTCATCCGAAAATTATCTACTGGCGTTGAATCATTTGAGAGTGACGATTAAAGGTCGCAGTAAAGTGAATACCAGCCATTGTTCGAGTACACCATCTATCTAATCAATAACCGTAATACCTAAGGTCATCAGTAATGACGTAAAAAATTGCACAATAAAGCGTAGAATTAAGTGTGCTCTTGAAGATTGCTAGGAATTTAGCAGCAAGTACTTTGACAAAACTCAAATATCAAGGGGTGATACATAAGTAGAACGAAAGTCAAAGTAGAAGTAAGGAAGGTTAACACTACTTTCTGGGATGCAGCAAAATAGGCCAAAATACAAAGGGAAGTTGGAGTCACCGGAGCTTCGACCAGGTAGGTTAAAGACACAAAATCTTCATCCATTGAGAAAGTTAGGAGTAGACCCCCCTAAACAAAGATAGGTACAGTCACCGGAACACCGATGAGATATCGAACATTCGCAAACCAAATCTGGGTAAATGGAGTTCATAGAGTCCCGTCTGTCCAATACGGGTGATGGACTACCACTTAAATATTGCAGATGGTTCAACTATTTGGTTCGATTGTTCTGATGGTACCCAACTTCAGGATCATTAAATGTGAGTTGAATGTCGAGTACGTTATTTAGGTCCGTAAGGCTCATTTCTGCCAAGGAGACCCAAGAATCACGTTTGGTTGCTTAAAATGAAGGTGGACCAAAAAAAAGTCCTTTAATATACGAAGACACTCAACAGTGAACAAAATCAACATAATCAAGGTTGAGGAGCATGTTATAAAATGTCCTTCGAGATGATGACAAATGAGGAGTGCATAGGGGTACTCAAAATCACTGGACATAAGGTCAGGATTGTCATTGGATTTACTTTAAGTTTTCCGGGTATCTTCTGAGGATGATCAATGTCAAGAATACTACATTCTATATTAACCGTAAGACTTTTTCTTAAGAGTTTTTTTTTCTGAGTACCCCAATCTGGAATCAGTAACTGCATTAAGTGCATTAAGGCGCTACGACCCACGAGTTAAAACGGTGAAAAGGCAGAAGGGACCTCGTTTTTTCACTGAAACACCGTTGTCGGAAATAGTGGTAGAACCATAGAACAGTAACAAAATTCTGAGCGCACAGTTATTCCTAGGCTTAGGGGGCTAGTGAGTGCATGGCCGTGAGCTAGTGAACATTTATTTGAAAATCTGAGAGTACTTTCGCCAGCAAAAGAATCTTAAGAGTAGACAAGAGCACTTTATATAAATAAGAAAAATCATCGAAGACAAAACAGAACCTTGAGGTACACCAGAAATTCTTCGGTTAATTTGTGTATTGAATATGAGGAATGATTACATCAATACAATAGGCAAACATTTTCGAAAAAGATGGATAATAAACTCCATTAACTCCATTAGAAATATGAAAGGGTAACAGCTTTCCTGGGCGCCGTGGTTTAGTGGATAAGAGCATGGCTTCTGAGCAGGAGGTTCGTGGTTCGACTCCTAGTAACACCAAAAGTATTTTTCACGGTGTCCCACCTCTCGCAAAAGTCTGACAAACGTCCGAGAGTAATAACTTTTCACGAATAGCTTCTCAATTCGCCGGCCTTAAATCTGGGTCCCTTTCATTTGTGTCCAAAAATATACATGCTCAACACAAATGGTTGCGAGAAGCTAGGCCTTGAACCGCAATGGCAGAAAGCTTTCCTTCACCAAAGTTAAGAATAGTCGGATTCAACTTAACGGTGAAAAGTATGTTTTCCACGAAAACACGAGTTGTCGGCTTGCAGCTTGCAGTTTGCGTATGTTGATAGACAACTTTCACAACCCGAACGAATGTACCGAGGTGCCATCGTTGACTCGGACCACTATCTTGTTGGTATGGTGCTCCAAACGCGGATTGCATCCGCAAATCAGGGGTTTTAGTCAACATGGCCGCCCTTCGCAACGAAGAGACCAGAAATAACTACGTTCAAGCGATAGAACTCGTTGCTAAGTGGCCAGCTAGCTGAGGAATTGGAGACTCCAACAATGACTGATGACTGCCACCAAGCATAGACGAAGTTAGCAGAGCGATAAATTGGCCCAAAATAAATAATAAGGCCCCGAATTCAGATGGTATCCCTGCGGAGCTGATCAGGCGACCCTGACATAGCTCAAGCAATTCATGAACTAATAGTGGTATGGGAGGAAGAAGCGATGACATCGGCTCAAAATCGGGACCGGTGCAAAATTTTTTTGCGAGAGGGCCGGACCCCGGTTGTAGAGCCAAATTTGATGATGAAGTACTCATGATTTCTTTTGTTATGTTTTTTTTTTGAGACTTCTTCGATTGGCATCAGCTTCTAGATTGTGGGTCATACGATGAACGTCCTTTATCCGATGTGAAAGTAATTGAAGATAAGCTGTCATTTTACATCCAATTCAATGGTTACCATCCGTCAATGCTGAATGGGAATACATCGCTGATGAGCATCCAAAACACTAGTAGTGCCAATATGCACACCTGACGTACTCCTTCGCTTCGGTTCTAAAACTCAGGTGGTTGTTCTCTCCATCTCACCGAACGTTACCATCTAAACTATTCACTAGATGATGTTTGGAGTTCCGGCAACCAATATGGTCCTTGGTGGTACTATAGACAGTCCTATTTGCTGCTTCTCCAGCTTTTGAGGCGAGTGAGTCAATGATCTGACGTTTGTCATGTCGTACACTATGGTACTTTTGCATGACTGATGAATGTTAAGAAGAAGTTTCTTTTAGTGTTTAGCTGAGAGCTGTCATATGTTATGCTATACAAATGTGAGGCTTTGAAAACTAAGCAACAGTCGTATTTTCATATATCTTTTCGATCAGTTTTCCAAAATTTCTGGATAGCCCACTACAGTTTGTAGAAAAGTGCACTTCTGTCAACTGTGTCGAAAGCCACCTTGAGGTCTACAAAATCATATGAATAGAGGTTGAAAATATTTAAAACTTCATTTACTTTCTGATGTTAAAATCTTAAACTGTATCACTGTTTTTGTTCAATTCGCTTCTCAACCTGAAGAAGGTTGAAAAATGGCACCGCAATACTTTATCTCGTCTGCTTCCTTACCGATACACTGCCACAGAATTTCAAAAGTTCAATAATTATTATCACCACTTAGTAGTGATGAATTCCTCCACCAACAACAAGAACAACAACAAAATAACGTTCCATAAATACCACAAAAACACACAAACACAACACAAGCAATTTACATTCATTAAAAGTTTTTGCGAGAAAGTTTTCCCTTGCCACAGCCAGCTTTGCAGACAATAACAAAAACTAGCAACTGGCAACCTGGAAAAGTACACAAAAAGCGATGCATTATCCTTACGCATAATATTTGCGTTCGCTCGTTCCGAACTGTGCAGTGCAGTGCAGTGACTAATGGTGTGAAATTGCCAGCGCGGCAGAAAAACTTTCACATTTTACAAATATGCCATTTTCCACGCAATTAAATTTTGCACCAAAATCGAAGAGAACAAAATTGCTGGGCACGTTGCAAGCGACTCGACGAGGAATCGTTGTAGGTGAAGACAGAAGGTCCTTGCTAATCGAAGAGGCAGCGGCATCATGTTTTTGGTTGTGCTTGTTTTGTTTTGCATGCGGAAAAGACAAAGTCCAGGACGATAAAGTTTTTCTACTGTTTGGTATTTCTCTCTTTCTCAGTGCAAGGATAAAAGCTATCATTTGCGAAGATGAAGAAGAAAATTCATTAATCTCACTTTAAACCAATAACCGTCTATGCGGTAGAGGGAGCAGCAATTATTGGAGCAAACTCTTGGAGCTTAGCAAATGCTGATCTTTGTTACAGCAGAAGAATAAGAAGAAGGTGCACCAGAAGAAGGAGAAGCTGCACCAAAAGAAGTAGAAACTGTACCAGACGAAGAAATGGGACAACTTTTCCCATTGATATGATGTATGGGAGTGAAAAACATGAAACCATTTACCATCATGTTGTATGTTGTACGGGGTATAAATTTAACCATTTTACTGCAAGGATCTACTTCTATCGTCCCCCATAAAAGTATAATATTATTATCACAAAATCGTAAAGTCATATTAATAATAAAATTACAATGCAGGCCACTGCAGCAGCCGATCCGCCGCCACAGTATGTCTTGATAAAAACTTCCTCGGCTTATTGCTGTGTTGGCCATATTCTGGCGCAGTGGCCATATTCTGGCTTTTATTCTACTTTTGCAGGTTTGCAGGTTTTGCTGGCTGGCATCTCGTCTCGACGACCACTGAAACGACCAGCGAACAGCTAACCTTTCGTGTATTCGTGTCACAAAAAGCGGTGAACATTGTGTGAAACTTATTCGTTCGGTTGGTGACAGAAACAACAAGCGTTGGAGGAGGATGTGGTGGAGAAGGTGCTGGAGAAGGATGTACTGTTTTAGATCTGTGCGACTTTGGTACGGAATGGTTTCTTGTTTTAAAGCAAATGAACATTTATTTTTCTATGACTGAATGTAATGCTGCTACAGTGGGCCAAACCACGAAACACCTGGAAACTTGTAATCGAAATAATCGGAAAATCCAAAATCTCCTTTGACCAGCAGGTCCTTAAGAATATAAACAATAAAACCGATCGATAAAGTCATCACTGGATCAAAAAAAAATAATCGACAGATGCGGGAACGCTACTTCAAAGTTCAAATCATGTGAATAGCAACTAGCAAGCTCAATATACCTATACTGCATACCATAAGGTTAATGAAATTCTCAATATAATAGCTGAGTTAAATGCGAGTAAGGCACTGGGCATCGATGAAATAAGGACATTTTATTGAAAAGCAAATGTATGACTTTTTGGACCTATAATAATAATAATAATATTCGGCGTGACAGACCGTAGCGGTCCAAGGCCTAGTTTCTCGAAACCATTTGTGTTGAGCATGTATATTTTTGCACACGAATGGAGGGAACCTACACTTTAATGCCGTATCCAAACGACGAATTGAGAAGCTTTCCGTGACAAGTTATTACTCTCGGATGTTTGTCAGACATCCGCGAGAGGTAGAACACCGTGAAAAATACTTTTTTTGGTGTTACAGGGATTCGAACCACCTACCTCCAGCTCAGAAGCCATGCTGCTATTCTCTGAGCCACGGCGTCCAAACAATACTCAAAAAAAAATAATTAATAGTAGTTTGGAACAATGTGTTATACCAAACACGCTCAAAACGGCTATTGCACGTTCGATTTACAAGAGAGGAGCAAAAAGTAGCATTGAAAACTACAAGCCAATATCAATTTTTGCCTGCTGTCGAAAAATTTCTTGAGTAAATTGTTGTGAAAAGACTTAACGAATTTGTTTGAAGGTATATTGGAGCCAATCAAGTTACTTATCAAAAAAAATTAAAGCACAAGCAAGCTCTTAGGCGAATTTACAAATACGGTGAACGTGAACCATAACAAAAATCATCTCGTCTTGGTTGTATTCATCGACTTCACTAAAGCTTTTGACATCCGCGATCATCATAGAGGCCACTAGAGGAATAACTAGGAGTTACGGGATCCTTAGCTAACTGGTTACTAGATTACCTCACTGACAGTCGGATCCAAGTTAAAATTTCTTGAAAGTTTAGTGAACCGAAGTGCATTGAATACGGCGAACCGCAGTGGTCAAAATTGCGCCCTTTACTATTTATTATATACACGAATAAGCTGCTGCAAGTCTTTACAGAAAGCATTCTCTTCGCTTATGCCGATGATTCAGCCATTGGTAGTAAGTCATCTATCGCTGGTTACAGCGAAGCATATAATGCAAGCCGAATTTAAAAAGGCTGTAAGATGGTGTCACAACAATGGGCTTGTCATAACTTCGATGTGGAATCAATTGGTAGACTCCGTGTTTCCGGAGTCTATTTAATCTACAGGGTGTCAAGATTGACGTCAATAAGTTCCTGAAGATCCGTATTGTACAATAAAGGATCCAATAATTTTTTTGTCTTCAAGGTTTTTTGTAATTTTCCCTGAATGGAACATGAATTTATTAAAGGATTTCATGATCTTTTATTGCTTTTTCAATGAATCACAGAGAATTATGAGAAAAGAATTTGAAACCGGCTACAAACGCGAGGAACGTCATATATTCTACATTTCATTTCTTTGATTTTTTAATTGTTTTTAATTTTAAAGGGCATAGCCCACCTTATTGCAGTGGCGCAAGTCATTTAGGGAATTCTCCCTTTGCAATAAGTTTATGTTTAAAAAAAAAATAAGTTAGCAGAGCGACAAATTGGCTAACAAATAAAAAGCGGTTAACACACGCCTTCGTCGCAAGGGAACTGATTAAATCTTGAAGACCCGCACTACACCAAGCAATTCATTAACTAATATTACAAGTCTATGAGTATGTTAGAAGATTAGATAAGAGACATCCTGTGCCTCAAACATAAGAAGGGAGATATCACAACGTACAGAAATTAATGTGGTATAACATTGTAATTATAGCAAGACATAGTGCGGTGGTAACGACCACGCCCAGAAATTCCAACACTGGTGTCTCAACTGAAATATGTGTATTCCATTAGCTATCTCGGGTCAAGTGCAGCAGCCGATAACAGCATAGAACCAAAAATACGCGTACGGTTGCTTAAAGGCAGCAAAGCCTACTGTAGTCTCTCAATACTCTTACAGTCCAGAACCAAATTCAAAACCATAACACACCAGTACTTACATATGGGCCAGTAAGCACTTAATCGCATTCTTACGGAGAGTTGTTGACCCTGTATGCGGGGAAGGACGATTTCGAAGACTCTATAATGATGAGATTTACGAGCTTTACTGCGATGTTGACAACGTGAAGGGAATTACGCTCGGTAGGCTCCAGTGGGCAGGACACCTAAATAGAGTTTATGCAACACGACAGCGAGGGCCGCCTAGTCTGCGCTGGAAAGTATGCGTAGACCATAACGCCCAGAGTATAGGGATGCCAAACTGGAAGACATCGGCTTGAAATCTGTACCGGTGGATATTTTTTTTGCGAAAGGTCAGGACCGCGACCGGTTGTAGATAAAATTTGATGATGGTAAAAATAAGAATAGTATTTATTTAAGATATTACTCGTATAAAAAAATACTCCAAATGTCCTCCAGTACCCCAGTTTTCATGGTGATATGCCGGCAATTTCACGAGGTCATCTTAAGTCTCGGGCTTTTTTATATAGACCGTGGACTTCTTACCACTCAAAAAAGCCGTAAAATCACACGTATAAAGCGGCCAATCGACTGACCATTTTCTAGAGATGACACGGTATCGTTCGATTACAATTACTCGATTGTTTGTCCGGATTTGTGGGATGTGGAGCATTATGTTTGAAAACATACGTTCTCCAAGTTAACCTTTCACAAATTGTCCGCAAAAATAGTCAGTCAACATGGTCCGGTGAAGATATCATTTGTTTGTGACTATGTTGCCAGCATTACTGAATAAGAAGTAAGGGCCAGCCCTTCAGTTTAAAACACGCACCAAACAGTAAAATTTTCTTGATGTAAGCGCATAGTATAACAACAAGGGAATAGTAAATAGGTTCGGGCTACTGACTTGCACAAAAACTACAATTCTGCTTTTTAACGAATCCGTTGAGTCAGAAATGGGCTTCATCATGGGCTACGGTAAAGTTGTCGCTACCGATTGCGAACTTTGATAAAAAAAAGTTGGACAACTCGGAAACGTTGCGCTGAAGCGTATAACTTTCCATGATTAAATGCAGGCATTCTTCGTAATTCTTAATTAACTCAAGTGGGTTTGAACTGTTTGTGGAGAATAAACCCAAATCTACGATCGATGACATAAAAGTCGTCCACGAGAAGGGAAAAATGGACAATGATCCAATGAAATGAAATGCTTTGAGGTTGTCACGAACATTAAGTAGTAATCACCCAAACAAAGTATTTAGCTCGCTAGGTTCCATGAAATTTTGTAAGACTACAAAAATAGCGACAGTTATGGTATGATATGAATTGTCTGGAAGTTGCAAGTCTCCTCCTGTTAAGGAATGCAACGAAAATTGACTGTCCAAAAAAGTTATTTACTTTACCAGGGCCAAAAATTGTCGCTGCTATACTCTTGGAACCTGGCCCAAAGGTACCTGCCAATTACTGAATCTTGCTTCAAAAAGTGGGAACTAAAAGAAACAGAAATACAAATGCATTTGTTAGCACTACAATTTTCTAACACTCCCAAAAATCAGTGGAATTCGGCCAGCACTTTATTCCCCGAATCGACTTGGCATTTCTGGTTGTCTTAAGAGTATACAAGAGAAAGCAAGGATTAAGGGGATAGTCTTAGATTCAAATACAAGGAGGAATGATTATTGGGATGGTCCTTGATTTAAATTATGAGATAATAGTTGCAGCCAAAGCCACAATTGAAACTCTTTAATAGAAGAAGTGTTTTGAAAAGTACACCGTTTAAAAAAATCCTTGTAATTAATAAAAACAAATTTCAAATTTCATTTCAAAAAAGTTTTTTTTTTGTTTCGTTTGTTGTTTAACCAACTGTGCGAACTTTGCTTAGTTCATTCGTTTAATGTCCCATAAATATTTCATAAAAATTCACTTTGTGTCACTGTAGAGAAGCTTCCTTGAATTTTAGGAGAAAAGAACCCATCCTCGAATTGAATTGCTTTCAGTTTTTCTGCAGCATTAAATCCATGAAACTATATGTACACTCACATACTGCTGGTGAAAAATTCCTTTGGAAACTCGGAAATGGATGTAATATTTTCTGACAAGACGGTGTTAACTGTGAGTACAATTGTGTGTGTATTTCACATTAAGAAAAAGGACTTTTAAAGTTGAAAAAAAATTGTTTCGTCAAAAAAAAAAAAAAAAGAAACGAGAAGCAAATCGAAAAATGAATATCTCCTAGTATATCCGAGTACCTACTCGTATCATCTAAATCTGTAGGATTAGAATTCATTGAATGAACTACATTTTAGGGAGAAGGCGGATGAGACTAGCTGGTGGTGGTGGTGGTAGTGGTGATAGTGGCGAACAGGATGTCATATTTTATACGCCTGCAGAGTCATGCGACATTTGGTAATATCCAAGAACTTAGATTCGTCCTTTTGAGATGATCTTCGCTGTCGTCTTTATCATATCTTCTCATCCTATGTTATGTAATATTATTTCGTGTTTCCTTTTTATTTCATTTCTTTTACTGGTGCTCTGCAGGGAATATGAATTTCGTCGCAGTTACAGTAAATCACACTTTACGAGCTTCAAGGGGTACACAGTACACGACACAAAATTGGCACACACTTGGACGTATCATTTAGAAAATAAATATATTTATATATATATATATACTCGCATATATATATATATATATATACTTGAAGGAGAAGAGATTTAATTTACAAACAGTTTAGAAGTTGCATTTTTAAATCTAAATCACTAAGCCCGTTTTTATCTACCAAAGTGACTGAATGTGATTTTATGATAAGAAATTGAGAAGGGATTCATTTCTCTAAGGACACTTTTCAACAACTGGAAATTGTATAGGTGTTTTATTTTTTTATTTTTATGCTCTGTCTCGAGGACATGGAGATCTTTTATACTCATTTCTAATAAAGTTTTCAACTTAAAATTTAATTCAGATAAAGATTTAGTATTATATCTCTATTACAAAGATACAATTTTCTATCTTGCCAATTCAGGTCCAAGTATGACTAAAAGGGGAAGATAAGATGGCTAAGCAACATGGTAAATTAAATGCTGGGGATGTGGAAATATAAAGAATTTCATATGAAAGCAGTACGGGATAAAGAAGGAATCTTTAAACATAACAGGACATCCAAAAATAGAGCTTGTCGGTAAAATCTTGAGTATCTGAAGCATAACGAGTGTTGGATTAAATTGGTGCATATGTGCTGCGATTGTTCCGCTCAAATGTTGAATCTGTGCTGTTGTATGGGTGCAGCACTTGGAAGGTGACCGCTACTATCAGAAAAAGATTACAAATGTTCGTTAATAGGTGCCTCCGGAACATCTTAAGGGTTTTCTGGCCTAACCGTATCTCTAACGAACATCTTTACCAGAGAACGGGTCAGGAACCAATGGGCACAACCATCCAACGACGGAAGTGGCAGTGGATTGGTCATACACTCCGAAAACGCCATAGCAAACTACGCATTGCAATGGAACCCGTTATCTCAGGATGGTAGAAGAATGGGTCGTCCGAGAAGTACATGGCGCAGAACAGTTGAGGAGGAGTCACGGTAATTGGGGTTGAAAGAGCTGAAGTTCATTGCCAGAAACCGCACGCGATGGCGCGTAGGCGTAGTAGAGGCCCTAGGACCCACAAGGGGATATAAGACATAAGAAGAAGAATATGTGCTTTAAGCAGCTTTTATTGGAGTAGCGCTAAAACAGTGACAAGCATGAAACATTCTTAGGATGTTCCAACGAATCGAAGACCAATTTTTGTAATCGTGTAGTTCTGTATTTTTCCGATAAATGCACCGTGCTTCTGGGTACATCGTGCAGCTACTGGATACGGACTTAAAATGAATGTACGTTTTTATAAATAGAAGCCTGATCAGAGGATTGATTGAAAGATGTAAGCGTCGTTTTACGAAAGCTATGTATTTTTAATAATGTCTAATGTGATAACTTCATATACTAAGATACTTTCCAGATTAGATTAGCACATATACAGAGAATTGCAAATGTTTCGTTTTCCTGAATCATTGTTGGAGGTATGCTTTCCATTAACGAGAGGAACTGTGTGATAGTGCGTATCCGCTGTGAATGTTTTACCACACGGTCTTCTTGTGACATGAATATGATTTGGGTTTTTGAGACGTCAATCAATACCCAGCCACATATTTTTTTATTGTATTGTAGTGGAAATACCCGGCGTTTACCGGCTGCCCCATCCAATTGACACCCCGGCCACTGACCTACCACCCACTGACCACCCACCACAAATTGACTACCTCAGCCACCAAGAAAACTATACAATCGACACTTATATCGGAATCGTGAGTTATGGTCGTGAGTTCATATAAAAATCCTATGGATAACAGCGCTTTCAGTTTTTCCCGAATTTTCCTATTGTTTGGGCAAATTTTCCAGTTTTTCTTTACCTTACTCAGACTATAACGAACATTTTAAAATAAAATTGATCAGTCTAGCCGTTCTCAAGTGATGCGGTAACAAACGAACAGCATTTAATTTTTATTTTTATAGATGTATGAACATAGATGGTAGTTCTATCTTAATTTTTGCACCAGATTGGAAAAAGCCAACCGACACCCCCGAATAGAACTGGGTCTACATTTGCAGCGCAATTTTAGGTTGTAAAATGTGTTTTTGTTATGTTTGTGTCTCTTGGAATTTAATGCGATCTTGTATTGGAAAATGTGGGTTTGTTGTGTTTGTGTCTTTTGGAATGTAATGCGATCTTGTATCGGAAAATGTGGGTTTGTTGTGTTTGTGTCTTTTGGAATTTAATGCGATCTTGTATCGGAAAATGTGGGTTTGTTGTGTTTGTGTCTTTTGAAATTTAATGCGATCTTGTATCGGAAAATGTGGGTTTGTTGTGTTTGTGTCTTTTGGAATTTAATGCGATCTTGTATCGGAAAATGTGGGTTTGTTGTGTTTGTGTCTTTTGAAATTTAATGCGATCTTGTATCGGAAAATGTGGGTTTGTTGTGTTTGTGTCTTTTGGAATTTAATGCGATCTTGTATTGGAAAATGTGTTTTTGTTATGTTTGTGTCTCTTGGAATTTAATGCGATCTTGTATTGGAAAATGTGGGTTTGTTGTGTTTGTGTCTTTTGGAATGTAATGCGATCTTGTATCGGAAAATGTGGGTTTGTTGTGTTTGTGTCTTTTGGAATTTAATGCGATCTTGTATCGGAAAATGTGGGTTTGTTGTGTTTGTGTCTTTTGAAATTTAATGCGATCTTGTATCGGAAAATGTGGGTTTGTTGTGTTTGTGTCTTTTGGAATTTAATGCGATCTTGTATCGGAAAATGTGGGTTTGTTGTGTTTGTGTCTTTTGAAATTTAATGCGATCTTGTATCGGAAAATGTGGGTTTGTTGTGTTTGTGTCTTTTGGAATTTAATGCGATCTTGTATCGGAAAATGTGGGTTTGTTGTGTTTGTGTCTTTTGAAGAACATGTCGATCCCGTCAATCTTATTGTGATTTCGATTTGCACGCTCATGGCAATCTGCGACACACATTTATTATTTAAAAAAAAAAAACAAACACAGTGTTACTCAAATTCCCATGAGCGTGTAAATCAAAATAACTATACCCACTCATTTACCACTACTTTTAACATGAACTCTCACGATCTCATTTTCCATTTCCGAAGAAAATAGTGCTGCTGGTCGTGAGTTACGGTCACAATATTACTTCTTGAAAGACTGCTTCAAAGATAAAAGCGGGAGCCCGCATTTTAATAGTAGTACCAAATTTAATAGCTGGTAAAAAGATTTTATGTTTTCTTAAAGCGGTGTACCACAAGGTTCACTCTTTGGCCCAACACTATTCTCGTTATATGTAAACAAACTACTTAAAGTAATACAGCATTTCTCAATTTATATGTATGCCAATAATTTTAGTTGGGTTCATAATTAAACATAACTAGTGGCTCCTACAAGAGAAGATAGCATTGGGGATTGTTCTGTCGTCTTGTCAAGATCAGTATTTAAGGTGCTTAATATATTTGGATATTTTAGCTCCACTTTCGAAGAAAAAGGATTCGAAAAAGTGCTATTTATAAACGAATTAGCAGCATCAGAGAAATGATTGTGTATGCAAACAAGAAATAGCTTCGAATACAAAATACAAGGCTCTATTTTGTATTCGAAGCTATACAATACTGTACAATAGAGCGAGTATTTGGGGTAAATTTCAGACTAGAAACCATTCAAACAAACCTCAATTGAAAGGCATGAACGACAACTGTAATCCAATGAACTGCATCGGCAACTCAGTTTAGGTAAGCAAACACCAAAAACATCGGTATATTGATTGCGATAGTCCTAATTCTGAATTTACCTTCTTCTTCTTCTGCTACAAGTAACGCTATTTTATACTCTACTGTATATAAAGAAGATCTTGCGTAAACTCTTTCAAGATAAGCTACAGGTCTAGACTATTATTAAATCCAGATATACCTCAGTAATTTAACGTAACTCTCTTACTCTGGAAATACTACCAACTACCAGAGTGGAGTAAAGTTATAATCGTTACAATGTCAAAGAAAATTAATTCATATATTATGGTATATAGAGTAAAAGCTATAGCTTTTCTGTCAAGTTCTAGAAAATGTATTTTTAAAGTCCTCAGCGGTGTACCACAAGGTTCAATCCCTAGTCCAACACTTTTCTCATAATATGTGAACGAACTATCGCCTAAAGTAATAAATAATAATAATATTCGGCGCGACAGACCATTGCGGTCCAAGGCCTAACTTCTCAAAGTAATAAAGCATTGCTTAATTCATATATATCCGTAAAACTATAAACTTTTCATGAGTTGTCCTATGAGTTAGGTGTAAGTTGTAATTGAAAGGTATATCAAATGCTAGATTGTAACTGAAAAATTCACCGAAAAAACACAGGCAGTGTGTTTTTAATACATCAACATTTCCATTAAGATAGAAAGGATATAATCATCAGCATGCGTTCATCCCTTGATAGCCTGATAATAAATCACTAATGTCACGCAAGTGTTGTCTGTGGTGGTAATAGAAATGGAAGGTTAGGACTAGACTTCCAAAATAGTACAGCCTATTATGAGGATGATAAATGAAAATCAAGTGAATTGCTTTATTCTTTCACATAGTGAAAGTAAGTAATTTTGATTATCAATTACATCAATGTGCAGCAGGCGGAGTTAACAAGGCATAAGAACAAAATTACGTCTGTTACAATTACATACGAGTACCTGCCAATTATTTAGTCAATTTGTTATGTATTTTGCATTTTATGAGTTAACTCAAATTCCATTAAGGGAATTTGGGTAATGTTACTTTAATATGTCACCCTATATTTTTACCACAAGTGCCAATTGTCATAATAACAGTTCACAGCGACACATGCGGAATTCATTTCATGGTGTGGTGTCTCTCAGACCACTGTTTATCATTGTAGGGTTAATTTATATCCTGGAAAAAAACTTTGTTTGGTATTGTTTTTTTTACTTTATCTATCTTCAAAACGCTTCTTCAAACCCCATACTACTACATAAATGAAGCATGCACCACAGTAGTTGTTATCTCTTACTTTGAATTTTGTTGCCGTTATGGACTGTCACTTTCCCGTATTACTCGTAGATACTTTGTTTACGTCGCAATTCTTTTTGAATTAATTAAATCGACGGCAAAAACTAATGTCAATCTGTCACAACAAATCACAAACACGAACACACAATCATGTATATGGAAAAAAGACAGAGCTCTGCATTGAAATGCATTGATAGAAATCTTACAACTGCGATAGCTTTGGATTCTGCATATTGCTAGTAACTGAAATGTGAGTATCACCATCCTTCTTCTCCTTATCCTACTCGTGTTTGTCGTAGTTGTATTACAGAAAACGGAAACCGGTAAATCATCGCGTTCGCCGTATATCAAAAAACCCGAACACGCCGTATATCAATATAGGATACGAGTGCAAAAACGGAAATCCTCTATACACCCCCACACATATGCAAATTACACTAATGTATTCGCTTGTTCGCTAGGTTTGCCAAAGATTCATTTCGGTTTTTTTTACCTTTTCCCTACTGCATTCATCCATGCGGTAGCATAGCTATGTGATGCATTTTAATAACTTATCATGCACCAGAAGTGTGTTGCTGTTTCGTACTCTCACGGATGTGTAACTTCTGTGGTATGTCTAAAACCTGTTGGGAATTAGTAACACACAATAGATAATTTGTATCGTTTACAGAACAACCTCAGTGAAAGGGACTTGGCGAATGCGACTTACTTTGAGTGTTGTGTGAAACGTGAAATAGAAATTCTGTGATATTTTTGGTAAATAAAATGGCGGGTGGATTTTCACAATTAATAAAATTAATAGCTTACAGTTGGAAGTGGTTAAAATTCAAGAACCAAATTAGCAAAAGTTCATTTGTCAATCGTTAATTAAGTTGAAAGCGGTCTAAGATCAAATAAAAAGACAATCAGAAGGCCATGCCGAATTTTATCCAAATCGGTCGAGAAATAGCTAAGTTTCCAAAATTCCAGACCTTAATGACCATATACCAGAATTTCCATAGGACAGGTCTTATGGTCGTATCTTAGCCCTACGTACCGAAATTCATAAAAATCGCTTGAGAAATGACTTAGTTACAAGAATTCAAAAATGCAACAGAAAATCGCAACACAAAATCGTAACACGAAATTATTTATGATACCGAACTAAATTTTCTTCTCACCGCCGATAAAATAGTTTCACTTACAAAAACAGTACGTGTAACTTTAACGGGTGTTTGAAGTGAAACTTATTTGGTGTTGTGGACAAAATGACAAAGGACCCCAAAAGACCATCAAAAGACCATAGAAAGACTCCAAAAACCCCAAAAAATCATAAAGGACCTCCTAAAGACCCCCCATAAAAAAGACCCCCAAAAGACCCGCAAAAGACCCTCAGAATACCCCAAAAGACCCACAGAAGACCCCCAAAATACCCCCAAAAGTCCCTCAAAAGAATCATGAGACCCCCAAAAAATCATTAGAGACCCACCATAAATCATTAAAGACCCCCAAAAGATCCTCAAAAGACCATCAAAGGACCCCAAAAAACCTTCAAAAGGCTTTCCAAAAGATTCCCAAAAGACCATCAAAGGACCCCAAAAACCTTCAAAAGGCTTTCCAAAAGATTCCCAAAAGACCCGCAAAGGAATCATGAGACACCCCAAAAAAACCATTAAAGACCCCCGAAATATTCTCAAAAGACCATCAAAGGACCCCAAAAAACCTTCAAAAGATATTCCAAAAGATCCCCAAAAGACCCCCAAAAGACCATCAAAAGACCACCAAAAGACTCTAAAAAGACCCTCAAAAGACCCTTAAAGAACCCTCGAAAGATCCCCAAAGGACCCCCAGAGGACCATTAAAAGAACATTAAGTTACTTACAAAAATTTCGTGTATCATAAAGCATTGCAATGAACGAAAAAGGGATGTTCAAGCAAACAATAAAAACAAACAAATGCTTTGTTTCTTTTGGTTTGCTATGACATTGCAATCGAAATCGAAATATAAGTAAAACACTTTGAGATTCATTGTGATTCTAAATCACAAAACAATCAAAAACAAATTTATTGAAAGTTGTACGGGACACGTCTGTCGGTTCATCATCATATTTGGCTCTACAACCGGTGTCCGGTCATGGCCTCCCGCAAAAAATCCACCGGTCCCGATTTCAAGCCGATGTCATCCAGTTTGGCATCCCTTAAGTCTGGGCGTCCTGGTTTACGCCATCCTTCCAGCGTAGGCTTGGCCGGCCTCGTTGTCGTGTTCCATATATCCTACCGCAAAGGACTTTCCGAGCAGGATCCTCTTCGCTCATGCGAGCTAGGTGTCCTGCCCACCGGAGCCTACCGAGCTTAATTTTCTTCACGATTTCGACATCGCGGTAACGCTCGTAGATCTCATCATTATAGAGTCTCCGGAATCGTTCTTCCTCACATAAGGGGCCAACAATTCTCCGTAAGACTTTTCTCTCGAACGCGGCTAAGAGGTCAGAATGCTTTTTGCTAAGCACCCAAGTCTCGGATCCATATGTAAGTACTGGTATGACCATTGTCTTATATACCAGCAGCTTAGATATTATGGTTAAATTCCTGAATTTGAAGAGTCTTGAAAGACTATAGTAGGCTTTGCTGGCTTTAAGCAACCGTGCGCGTATTTCTGGTTACATGCTGTTATCGGCTGCTACAGTTGACCCGAGATAGTTAAAGGATTGCACTACATCAAATTCGCGCTCCACTACTTGAATTGAGGGACCAATGTTGGATCTTCTACTCGTAGACGTGGCCACCATGAATTTTGTTTTGCTCTCATTTATGTGCAGCCCCAGATTTCGTGCCGCTTGCTCGATCTGGATGAAAGCTTCCTGTACAGCTCTTCGGTTTCTACCAACGATCGTCTGCGTAAGTCAGTATCTGAATGGATTTCTAGAGGTTTGTTCTCTTCGTCGTGACGTCAGAGTCTCGTATCACTTTCTCCAACGCCATGTTGAAGAGGACGCAGACCAATCGATCCCCTTGTCGGAGCCCGTTATAGATGTTGAATGGGCTTGATAGTGATCCGGATATTTTTACTTGGCTTATAACATTGGTCATGGTCAACCTACATAGTCTTGTCAGTTTATTTGGGATGCCGAATTCTCTCGTGGCTTGATAAAGTTCTACTCTGGCTATGCTATCATAGGCGGCTTTAAAGTCTATAAAAAGATGATGTAGTAAGTTTTGAAACTCTAGACATTTTTCCATCACTTTCCTAAGAATGTAAATCTGTTCAGTTGTTGATGTGCCTGGGATAAAGCCACACTGGTATGGACCAATGATGACTTTAGCGTATGGGGCTATCCTGTATTGAAGGATAGAAGAGAAAATCTTATACGCGGTACTCAACAACGTTATACCACGATAATTTAGGCAGGTTGTGATATCTTCTTTCTTATGTATGGGGCACAGGCTGCCTTTTCGCGTTTTAATTAGCTCCGCAGGGATACCATCATCGGTTCAGCTAGTTTAAAATAAAAGGCAGAACTGAGTAGCAAAAAAACAAATAAAAGCTTTCCTATGTTTATGTCCTTTCTATTTTGTTGAGGTTGACAGTGGTGATGACCAAAATACGGAACACACTGCCGATCGGCACTTAATCGGGTTTGACGCACTCTCAACAAGAATTCGTTCCAATACGCAACGGAACAATTCGTTGTTTTACACCAAAACCACAATTACACAAGAAACGACACATAATAAGAAGTAGTGAAAACTTGCAATTTATTAATGAAATAATTGCAGAATATTCCGTACAAGTGCATAAATGATTGCTGGTAGCCATAACATCCATTAAGGTAACTGCGGTGCCGTATTGTGCCTTATTCCACCAACTTACAATTCAAGTTGTCCTCTTTTTGAGATTGTGCAACCGCTTGGAAGCCATGTCTCTGGCTGGCTTTCCGCTCAACATTTTTGTAAGTCAAATTCTATTTAAGTTTTTCTCCAGTAATCCGAGCAGAAAAACGTATAACATAAAACGACTTGCTAATTTGCAGGATGGCAAAAGGATAACTTATGAAAATGCACCTGAAGGCTTGTAGACAAAAAACAACAACAACCAGGAAGATCCCAGAAGTCATCCTACCTAGTACTTACTTTTCTTACAGGAAGTTGTACTCTTTACCTCTTTACCAACTTTCCATTTTGCTCAATTATACTCGCCCATTAAGGGCAATTAAAAAAACTGCAGAACATGCGCCAAATAAAGAAGGTAAATAGTGAGGTTTTTTTTATAAAAAAAAATCCGTTTGATAATTTGTACATGTACATGTATGAATGTAAGAAGCATCAGTGCTGGTGGTAGTTGTTTGAAATTTGTTGCTTAATTTGAATTAAATTGTGGAGCAGTTGGCTGGTTGGTTCGAAATTCAGTAGAAAAGGCTCATGTACTCCTCTATAGCTATGGTGGTTGTACATCAACTACACACAGAAACTCACCAAACGTCCGTTCTTAATTAACTGAAATAATTCCGTTCCTTTCATTTCTGCGAAATACAAACGAGTATGTCGACGATCCTTAGCCACAACGAAAATTCCAGGCATCGCGCCTTTTACCAACGCACATCGACGGAAAAATGTAAATTATCTTTGGAATTTATGTGCGCCATTCGTGATATTCCAGAGTTTTCGCAAATTCCAATCTGTATGCCATATATTCAATCTGTTCTTGATTTAAACGTCGAAAATTGTGGCTGGTGTTTCGCACAAACACACAGACGCATACCCAAACAAAAATATACCACCATAAGGATTCACTATACCCTTACTGATTTGTCGAATTAACAGAAATCACTTTTTGCTGCGATTTTCCTACCCCCCACACCCTATACATCAAGCAGATTGCGCCGCCACCGTTAATTAACTATGGCATCGGCTTGATCCGCTTCTAACAAATTTATCCAGCCAATATCATTCATTAGAGTTGGACCGCGGCCACAGTTTAATCAAGTTTATTCCATTCCCAGCAAATTGGCATCGAGCGGGAAGGCATGCGCGTTTCACGAACGGTATTTAATGTTTCGAACTAATTGAATGCATTCGGCCAACCGGAATGCCATCACCTGAAATCATTTAAATCATTTGAAAATGGAATGGATTTGTGCGCGAACCTGTGTGTTTAACAGACAATGCGTATGGCATTCTATCCCAATTTATATGGCGTATAAAAAATCCTGCCAACACTCTTATCTTATTGTGTCGATTGGCGATATTATTTGGCGAACGCGAATTGCCACACGTTATTGATGGCCATTGATTCTGGGTTGGTTTTCTCTACGAACCAAAACTGCAATAATTAATTTCAATCCGAAAATTGAATTCTATTCGAGCTGAAATTGATAACACGCTCTTTGAATTAGGATATGTTTTGGAAAATGGTAATTTGACGGGTGCGAGAAATAATGTAAAGGGATTATTTTATTTAGGCGTGCACAATTGAATGCTGCGACATTGTTGTCGGCTCGGTATGTGTGACAGTTGTTGGTTTTTTCACATTAATGGTCTCTACTTTATAATTATATTATAAGTCACCAGCAGCAACAATAAAACAAAAGGATTTAAACGAACACACATATTCGGTTATCCATTTTAAAATCAATTCTAGCTTTTTAATGCAATATTGTATATATAACGAGGGTGGTTTTATAAGTCAGTGAGTTTTTGAATTTCCCGAACAGGAACGTTAAATGTAGTACTACTCCCGTCAACCGCCATCTATTAGTAGACTAGAGTCAAATTTTGAGAAAGCTGCCTCATTTAGTTTGTGTTTGACAGCCATTGAAAGCAGACAAACTCATGAATTTTAACTAAAATGGAAGAAAGTGAATTCGAGTGCTGAATTTCAAAGGAGTGTTTGGCAATGTCCAGGCGCGATCCGAACGAGTTTTTGCGCCGTTTAGTAACCGTGGACGAAACATGGATCCATCACAACACACCAGAGACCAAAGAACAATCAAAACAGTTGGTTTCTCCGGGTGAACGTGCACCAAAGAAGGTCAAGGTGGGTCTGTCGGCCAACAAGATCATGGCCACCGTTTTTTTGGGATACACGCGGTGTCATTAACATCGATTACCTAGAAACAGGCAAACGATCACCGGCGAATTTTACTTAAAGCTTTTGGAGAGATTCTATATTGTTTTGTAGCAAATATTTTGCGAAGAAAAAAGTGCTGTTCCATCAAGACAATGCATGGGTGAACACGTGGCAAAAATCCATATATTTGGCTGCGAACTGCTACCCAATTCAGCATATTGTCCGGATTTAGCCCCCCTTGCGACTATTTCCTGTTTCCAAACCTGAAGAAATGGCTGGATGGAAACCTGAAATAAACGGTGAGGGGCTTGAGAAAATCTATTATTTGTTGTGAGGAATAAAATTCTTGTTGCCGAATTTTTTCACACAAAACATGTAACACACTTTTTTCCCCAAATTCGAGTACACCCTGTATCAGTGCAGTGCGGCCAACAATAAGGTACGAAAATCAAAGACAGCCAAAATAACATCACGCCACCGGACTGGCCAATCACATCACTGCACGTGATTTAAAAATTTTGCAACGCAAAATAGTATAAAAGGGCGAGACCGCATGCAGTCGCCCTCTTAGTCGCTTCTTAGTAACCATTGCGCTGTCTGGATCACGACTCGGTAAGTGCTAATTAATCTAAATACAACATTTGCTTTGCATTAGCTGCTGACGGGTTTTCCATATTCGCTGCCGAATACTGCTCATCCGCTTCCGACGTCTTCCACTGCATCCGTCACAATTCTTGCAGTCGTACAACGTAACTTCGCTGTGTGGTTGCCCCGCAGGTTGTTACGCTGGTGCATCTCAGCATATCGCTGCTGATGTCGTCCACTGTATCAGTTACTATCCTCGCCGTCGCACGACCTTCTCAGGATTTACGCTCGTCTCAGGCTTACGCTCACGCATCGACTAGGGCGCACGCTCGTCTTAGGCTCACGCCCACGCATTGCTGAAGATTTACGCTCGTCTCAAGTTCACGCTCACACATCGCTCAGGATTCACGCTTGTCTCCGGCTTACGCTCCCGCATCGCCTAGAGTGCACGCTCGTCTCAAGCTCACGCCCCCGCATCGCTCAGGATTTACGCTCGTTTCAGGCTCCCGCACAATTCTCACGCAAAGACTCAAGCAAAGGGCGCACGAAGGCTCACACACGTCATCAGCGCACGGTTCAAGGATCACGTCGTTTAGAATCACGTCGCTCAGGCTAGCGCATCGTTAAATCAATACATTTAAAGAAATAAGGAAATTAAGGAAGAGTCACCAACTAGAAATTGTATTGTATTGGGAAAACGCTGGACTAAATGTATCCACCTTAAATGAGACCCAGTTGAGAAATAAAACGCTTTTTTGCCGAAAAATTTATCTTTTATTCAAAAAGTCTGTGTCACAAGTCCTCTCTTGTATTTAAACTAGGTGTGCCCACGGCTCCGCTCTAGGGGCCTACAGAATTGTTATTTAAATAAAGTAGAATTTTTACTTTATTATCACAGTTTTCCTTATATTTTTAGGCTTAGATATAAGTTAGTGAAAGGTTAACTGTCAAACGAGTTATCATACTGCGCTTACAGTTTGACATTTATTATCAATACACTCTGGCAAATTATCATGGATAGACGTACGCTTGAAAAATGCTACCAAATTATTCAAATTTACTTTGAAAATTAGTCGTCGATTCACGCAACTTATAGACAACTTCGTGATTTTTATTGCGCACATGATCGTCTATCTGATTAAGCCATCCGTCTACACGTGGATAGATTCCGTACCACATACTCTCTAAATGATGCAATAACTAGAAAACGAAGGAATCTGTGCACACAGAAGAGAATATTGCCGCTGTAAATGAAAGTCTGGTCGAAGATCAAAATTTATCGATTCGTCGTCGATCGCAGGAGTTGGAGATCTATCAATAAAAAGCGAAAAATTTTGCGCAAAGATTAAGAACTACCCGTATTAGATTCAGCTGGTACAGGAATTAAAGCCACGAGACCATCATATGCATTGTTCTTTCGCTTAGGCTCGAGCGCAGTTTGTAACTGACCCGTTGTTTTATCGCAAAATTGCGTTTAGCAATGAGGCTCAATTTTGGCTTAACGGATTAATATGCTGGAGTCATCATCGGACCTGCTTTCTTCAAAAATGAGGCCGGAGTTCACGTTACAGTCAATGGAGATAATTATCGCATCATGATCAAAGATTTTTTGTTTGAAAATATGAATGACATTGATCCGGACGAGATGTGGTTTCAACAGGTTGGTGCTATGTGCCATACTGTGACGGCAATCTATACAACTGTCTTTTTAACGTGAAATTTGAACTGCTTTAGGCATAGTCGACTTTTCGAATTGGTATTTCCATAGTAAAATAATAAGCTTTAGCGAATTCTCAGTTTACTTGCATTTTAGAGTAAATATTTAGTTTACGTATCGGTAAAGTATATACATATATGATTTGCGGATTTGTTTGATTATTTGATCGCGAATGTGGGTTCGCACCCTTATAATGCTCGGCTATATGCTTAGCACAGCGAGGACGTTAAGGAAAAGGAGGACAAAATAGGAGATGTCTATGAGCTTGTGTTTTGAATGGGTGTGGATGATAGTGATGTGTGGAAAGACAGAGCTTGGCAGATCAATTCATATACGTGTTGTATACGGCTGAAGAACGAATATCTGAACTAAGTGTACGTTCGAAAATGGACTTCAGGGTAATCTGATGAGCATTTAGAGCGCCACAAGTATTGCGGTTAAATTCAAGGGGAGGTGGTATGGCTATTTCTCTTGAGTACTGCTGGTGGAAGAGCGGATAAAACGGTGACAAGCAGGAAACGTTCCTGCGGTGCTCAAGCAAATCTCTTGACTTCACAATCTTTCGTCATTGATAAGCTTCAACGCTTACTTTTGTATTCTAAATAGCCGATGCAAGGTGGTCTTAGGCTTGCACTCAAGCTTGGGGCGAATAAACGCTTTTAAAATAGTAGCCAGATCAGAGGTAGTGAAATCTAAACATTGCGTAGCATTTTTAGCGACGCAAAATATGTGGTCATTCCAACGAAGCTCATCGTTTACGAACATACCGAGAATTGCGAGATAATTCCGCGATGTAAGTTCCATTCATGGATAATAGCAGTCAGTGGATTTAAGATTTGCTTGGACGACCGGAGACACCATTGGGATTTGGTAGCATTAAATTCTACTCCGTTGTTTTCTCTCCATTTTATTATGCTGTCCAGGTTAGAATTTAACGTGTTTAACATACGTAGTTTTTTTAGTTCCACATTAGAAAGGACGTTCCTCAAACTTAGATGATAAGCTGAGAGTATTGTCGTCGGCGAAAGAATGAATTGAATTAAAAGCAACGGACAAGAGATCATTATTAAAAATGGGAAAGAGTATCGGGGACAAAACAGAGCCCTGGAGAACGCCAGCAATTATGTTATGTATTTTAGACTTTAAATCGTCCAAGATAACTTGAAATGAGCGGTCCAAGAGATAGCTTCTAATCCAATGAAGCAGTTTTGCATCGACTCCATAAGCTCACATTTTTGCCAAAAGAGCTTAGATTTCACCAAATTGACGCAATGACCGGTTCCACTGTTCGGTGAGATGTACCATCAAATCACCAGGAGAACGTTGCCCATGAAAATAGTACTGCCGTTCATTAAGGATTTCGTTAGCTTCAAGATATTTCATGATCAGCGTTTATATGACCTTGGAAAGAATGTATGTAAGTGCTATGGGTCGTTGCGAAGAAGGAATGACGGCTCGACTTTTTTGGTATATACCGGACAAATGTTGTTTTACAACTTCCCGTGAAGAGTCGAGAAGAATAGGATAGATGGAAAAGCTTACGCAATGGCAATGCCTGCTTGAAAGAAAACCTCTTCAGAACTAATGGGGAAATACCATCTGGCCCAGCGGAGTGTTGAGATCGTTTAAAACTCTAGCAACTGCACGAGTTCGAATTTAATTCTATAGACGGAAGCAATGCACAATATGAAAGCGTGGAGATAGCTGCAAAATGCGCAAAAAACAGATTGAACCTGTCCTTATAGCTGACAAATGGAATGTTATTTTAAATGAGCTTTGGAATCGACGACGAGGCTGTATTTTTGATTCTTTGTATGAATGACCAAAAATTTCTACTACCTTTGGGACATTGTAGTATTTTTTACCTCAATTTTCAATCGTAGGCGAAGATCCAAGGTTCACATCCATTATCTTCGGATGTGGAATAAAACAGCACAGAAAACAATAGAGTCGAATTTAACGCTTCCAAAACACTATGTTGTCGTCTGTCGTTGAAACGAAATAATAACCTCCAGCCATTATCAACGAATAGCACTTGCATCGAGGAAACTGCAAAACTAGCAACTAGCAACTTTTGTTATGTACGTCAACGAGAAACTCCTTTGGAATGACAAGATATATAACGTTGCCAAAAATGCTGCGAACGCGGTGCAAGAAATATTACACTTTTTCTGATCTGGCCTCTTTCCTCTTTCAACGCTTTCATTCGCCATAAACTTGAGTATAACTGCCATGTCTAGTACGTTGCACCTGAGATCGATTTGTATCTGCTCGACAGAATACAGAACCGTGCGATAAAACTTACAGGCGACATAAAAATCACAAGAACAACGGCTAGCGCAGATCGCAGAAATGTTGCCTGCTTGGCAACGTTTCCAGTCAGTTGCATTCTGCTTCCCCATGATAACGATCGTAATACTCGTGGAGCTTTAAATACTCATTAGTTTACCCTTAAGCTCATCTTCGAACGTACTGTTAAGTTTAAAGATTCCTGATTTAGTACTTCAACACGAATGTGGAATGATTTTCCAAGCTATATATAGCCATACCCATTTAATCAGCAGGCATTCAAAATGATTGCAAATCGGAATCTCCACTCTCCATCATTGATATCCTAGTAGCTATGCTGTTCCTTGCATCATCGAGATTGTGAGGTTTCGGGAGGCAAGAACCGGAAACCGGTTCAAGAGCCAAATATGATGCTGATGATAACACAATGTTCCAAATTAATGCAAAACATTTCCCTAAACATCACACTTCCAACTAATTTAAAAAGAAAATTTCCACATAGTCCTTGCAAGCGATAGAATCAAAAATTTCTTCCTGCTACAGAACAATAAAAAAAGGGGGAAACAAGTTAGGGAAGGCAAAATAGTCGCACCCTTCAATATATGCCGTTAAAATTCCCGTAATTAAATTTGAATTAAACGAAAAATAGATAATTGTTGTTGTGTTAGTTTGTTATAACAAAGGCGGCGAAAAGTTGCTACTTTGCGTTTTGCGAATTTGAAAAATCCAATTACTCGTACATAGAGTTGCAACACCAACACCTACACAAATGATGCCTAATGGCATAGATTAGATTCTCCACCGTCGACAGGCGAAAGTGTTGCACGTAAATGTATCCAATGTTTGTAGCATTAAGCCGCCTCTGAGGGACGGATAAATCGGAACTTTCCGCGGCAGACACTAAGTGAACGGACGAAAAACTCCTAAAACATCCGCTGCTAATAAGCCCCCACTCTTGTGGTAATAGTTATGTGGGTGTGCTCCTCCATAACACTGTCTGCCAAGGTGGCAGTTTATCATCTTAGGTCGCGTTTGTTTCGCGAACACCGGCAGCTATTGCTGTTGTTGAAATGTTGTTCGGATTTTCCCTTTTTAGAGGCCTTGTTCGGTAATTGTAATCAGTTTGGCGAACATTTAGAATTTCGTATAATTTTCGGACACACAATATGAGGAACTTATTTTGTGAACCATAAATTAGGCTTTATCCTGGCTAAATTGCAGGTGCGATAGCGCGACCGGTTGGCGGTGGCTGATGTACAACAAATTGCTGTTTTCGGTCTAATATTTTCACAGCATGTTGTTATCCTGCGCTAAATTGTGTGTTTCGACAATTTAGTATCCACCACAAAAGGATAACACAAATAACATTACTTTAGCCGAGTAACATGGCTTCCCATTGTGCGAAAATGGGGCCGGGAAATGTGAGTGCTAATTTTTTTGTTGCTTTTGTGGTACCTATTTGTGATAGCTTGTAGACAGTAATGAAAAAGGTGTGAAGTTTTTCTTTCAATTTAATAATCTCTTTGGTTTTGCAGCGTATCTATGGAAAACCAGAGCGATTTTTAGGCAAAGGATTAGTATATTTTTGGTTATAAGCTTGCATTGATAATAAAAGCCATCCCCATTTATATTTACAGCTCAGGGAAGGCTTTAGCTGAGTCGAAAGATTGTTTAACGCCACAGAATTTCAGTATCCCAAGAGACTAAAGGTCTTTGTACCTACCAAGTGCTGAGTAATTTTCATAGTCATTGATCGAACCTCCAAACATGCTTCTAGGCATGGTCCATCATATTGATTTAATATGAGCTTTACAATTCAGGCTACCATTAAATAAAACTTCAAGACATTTAAATGAGTCGACAAAATAGGTAATGAACATGCACTACTACTACTACTGTTCGGCGCGACAGACCGTTGCGGTCAAGTTTCCTAGTTGCCTAGTTTCTCACGACCATTTGTGTTGTGCATGTATATTTTTGGACACAATGGAAGGGATTTAAGACTCGATCCGAATGGCAAATTGAGAAGCTTTCCGTGACAAGTTATTGTTCTCGGAACGTTTGTCACCCATTCGCGAGAGTTGAGACACCGTGAAAAATACTTTTGGTGTTATACTGGGATTCGACCCACGAACCCCTGCTCAGTAGCCATGCGCTTTTCCACTGAGCCAAGGCGGTTTCTCGTGGAGAATATAAATAAAAATAATGAGACCGATGCATCTCAGAGCGCATCAACCTCGGATCCTGCTGTTGAGCAACCCCTACCCGTGAGGGTCAATCTGCAGCATGATTTGATGCATGGAATGATGCAGGACCTAAACACAGAATATAAAATATAGGGTTTCCTGTTGAGTGATATGAAATAAGGAGTATGCTTAATGGCGAAAGCCGGGTAGGCGCGGGGCTCAATCCCTAATCTCCACCGACCACGTGTGTTGAGCAACCCCTGGTATCCCGAGAAGCATGTGCGCTATCGACGGCCAACCTCAGTCTGGCCTTAACTGTACGGTCTGTTGTTGAGCCCCCGGTTTTCTTTAGAGATTTCGGAAGGCGTTGTCATAAGGGCTCCTTTTGGATCCCGCGAGGGTGTTGAAATCAATGATCAGTTGTTGATGCATGTAGTGTCATCTCGGAGAGATGCAGATGATCTTCTATTGGGAAGGTAGTAGATGGACTACTGATCCATCAACAACAGGACGGGTTTATTATGTTAAATTCGCTGGAAAGAAGACGTCTCAAAGACATGCTTTACGCATGGGCAAAGACAGAGAAAGTGCTCTTGTTTTAAGCAAAGATAGGCAGCTCTTTTATCTTGTGAAGCTTAGTTGTTGTCCGTTCAACTTTCGGCCACCAAATGATGGCCGCGTACAAGATAATAGGTCTCACCATCATTGTGCTCATCCAATGGACCATTTTAAGATTTAGACCCCAAGAGAATTCCAGTTTATCAAGGATAAGATATTTAACCTCACTGGAATAACCTAACTCGATGTACCAAAATCGACCAGTCTTCTTTTCATGAGAGGCACAAGAACGGTTTTGAAAGGATTGATGGATAGTCCTTTCTAAATGTGTAGTAAAGCACGTTGCAAGACACTAGTGATAGTCGTGCAGTGCCTACAACCAATAAAAATCGCCAAATCTTCCGTATAACTAATGGCGGTGTAGCCTGATCTGTGGGGACATCCCTAAACTGCAGTCACAGACACAGACACTCCCACCGAAGAGGAAATAATATATCGACTTTCAAGCATGACCCTTATCCAATGATTGGTCGAGTTTTCGATACCCCTGCTACTGATCGCCCTTGCAATAGAATGTTATCGAAAGCGCCCCCAACGTCGAGGAAGCCACACATTGCCCAACCTTTACCGAACAGGTCTGTAAAATTTGTTAAAATAAAATTTGAATAAAAAAAACTACGAATGGGAGCCCTCTGACAAACCTACGACAAAATATGGCGATTCTTGTTTTCTTTATATACTGAACTGGTGTGCAAAATTTCATGAGGCTACTACTAAAAGTTGTTCGCATGTGACCACTTGACCCAAAAGTCTAACCACTTCAAAAATATGACAGTTGTCTACTCATTATGGCAAAAAAAGCGCATACGCAAACTTTAAACGCAATCGGTTGAAGGGTTTGGAAGTCTATACGGACATACATGCATACATACAGAGTTTAAATTTCATGTATATATGTTTCAGTGTCTTAACTCAAATTCCTAATGTATTCATTTGTGTAACATCCATATGGAATATTAAAGAAATATTATTTGCGAATGTTGTGAGGCTAAAAAATATTATTTGCAAATATCGTCAGGTTACTTTTAAAGTTTTGCATACACAAAAAAAATAATGTAAGCTACGAATAGTAGCGGGCCCACGATAGAACCCTTTGGTACATCATTCTTCAATTGCTGAGAACTACTAAAAGTTTTATTTATTTTATACTTTTGTTCACCATCCTTATAAATAAACCAATTATAAATCGAAATATAAATTATTAAATATAATATATAAGTATACCATGTCAAATGCTTAAGTTATATCTTTTAATGTTTTATTCAATCTATATAAATAAAAATGAAATGTTGTTCGTTGGTAACCGCATCACTTGGTAACGGCTCGACCGATTTAGCTCATTTTTATTTTATATCGTTCGTTATAGTCAGAATAAGGTTTATACAGAAAATAAAAAAGTTGCCCATAAAAATTCTGGAAAAACTGAAAGTGCTGTTTTCCATCTTTTCCATCTGGAATGATCCACTTAACTGATTGACGCTTTCTCTCTGGACAATTGCAATCAAATGAAGTTTTATATTCTACCCCTTGTGGATCCTGCTTGTTTTTGGCAGTAAATGTGTTTTGTTAGATGGCTTTTATTATGGTGATACCATTGCCCAATGATCGGTAAACATCCCTGTAAGGGCAGTGTTAGCTAATTTCAACATTTACTGGTCAATATCGATGATTTTTTTAATCACGGCTGTGAAGGGTTATCATTACCGATAAGTGTTCCTGCTCCTGAAAACTCCTTAACGAATAAAATTCTTATATTACAATCCTACGCTTATAACTTAAACTTTTCTCACTCATAATTTTAATAATGTTTTCGAGTTCCATTTTTGTTAGTTACATATGTTGTCCATCACTCCATGCTATTGATTGCGTTGCAAGAATTAACTACAAATCCTTATTCAGCTGATATATCACCACTATTCAGTACCTAAATCAATGGCTGAATTCCGCTTAATTACTACTACCAGCGCAAACACACGAAAAGAAGTCGAATCGCTAAAGGAAACTTATTCGATCGTGCAGAGTAAGACACTTGCAACTGAAATTAAGAACTTTTTACTCACACACACTACCTTCAGTTACTTCAACTAACTTTAGCCTAAAGTCACGTCTTTGGAAAGTGCACGCACTACGAAAGTAATTTATGTTTATAGTACATACACATTGTTCTAATGATAGTCGTTGGTGTCTGGTCGTAAAGACGAAAAGCGATAAAACGGAGGGGAGCAGGGTGCTTTTGTAAATGGATTAACCACGATACCAACCATAAGCTCGTTAAGGAAACTTTTGATGCAAGGAAATTGTTGTACATTGGAAGATAAACTATGTCGAATGTTTCCAAATAAATTCTGTTCATGATTTTAACTCTTTCTTCCTGGATTTCTGCTGTATTTAAGGAAGTCTTTCAATTTTATAAACGCTATTGAGGGAATTTTAAATCCTGTTAAGATGTTTAGCTTAAACAACTTGACTTGCCACACAAATGCGGTATTGCGAGTATGTCAAGTAAGGGAACTTCGCATGTGGTATTACCAGTATGTCAAATAAGTGAGTTTCATATGTGGCTACATAGTACAGTGTCCATAAGCCAAGTAATTCTATAGTTTAACCAATCTCTTGCAAAATTAAATCTCCCGCGGTGTGGTGTGCCTTCTTTTGTGTTCGTCAGTTTGGTTCAAAATTGTATCACCCTTATAATCGCTGAACAGTGTGTACACAGTGCACCCTGCTGGGCGACTTCCCCGAATTAGGTCAAATTCCAACAAACCCCAACAATAGAGAACAATTGAATTCAATTTGCAATTTCACTTACCCTCGTAAACAGTTAGTGTGGCATCGGCTGACACAGCATCACCGACTCCATTCTCAGCGACACATTCGTATGGAGCATCATCACGTCCAGCACGAACTGGTTCAATTCGTAGTATTGAGACACCGCCAGCTGTTTCCAGAACTGTGTAACGGCTTTGGGTACCTGTAAATGGGGAAGGACGAGCGAGAATATTGAATAAGTGGAGTGTGAAAAAATATGGCCTAGCCATAGAAAAGTGAATGTGAATGTTCGAGTCGTCCGTCGAGTTTTGTGTCACTTACCGGAAACTTTTTTTGCATTTTTTCGCCAAACAATCGATGGCGGTGGATCGCCACGGGCTGCACAATAGAAACTTGCTACACCACCAACACGGACGCCTTGATTCTGTGGCTTCTTAATGATTTCCGGCGGATCTGTGAGAAGGAATAGAAGAAGCAAGCAAAAAAGGTTAAGGTAAGCTCGTTAGTTAGTAAGAGGGACGATTTTTCACACTGAAGCACGAAGTACTTTTCCCATCATTAGCATTGCAGGCGAAGAAAAAGGAAATACTTTGACTGCGGTGTTTGTTTGTATGCAGCAGAAGAGCGTCCGATCTGATGAAATTATTTAAATTGAGTTTGTCAAGTAAATGGAAAGTATGACCGGAATTTTATTTTTTCCATTGGTTGGTAGAGTTGTATGGTAACGCAAATTAAAGTTAAAAGGATAAGGTTCCCTTCTAGTAGTCTTTAAGTTTGAGTTTCCATTTGCTGCGTTCACCATCAAAGACTTATCAATCAATTGAAAATCTCCTCCTTGTTCGCATATATCACACAGCAAAACCGGAAATTAATTCATGTTCGATTTTCCACTCGTCAGAGAATGCGCTTTCCGCTATTCGTAGGACCGTAACAGTTATTTGGTTTAGATACAAAAAAAAAATAATAAAAAAATAAATCATAGAAGGTGCACTGCATTCAAGTCGACACCTGTCAACCAATGGGGTTTTTTCACATCAGATACAAAATATTCGTCACAACGCTGTAGGATTTTTTATTTTTTTAGTGCCTCTCACAATTTGGTATCTTGTTGTTGTGTTGGCAAAAAAACAAACTAACAAAAAACAACAAACAAACCGACGAAATGCACTGATATGTCATTGCTATGGCTAACTGGAAAATGCCGTGGGGTAAACCACAGAGCATCCTTCCAGTGTCAAATGGAAACAATGCAATAAAATGGCAAATAAAGCTGCCTCCGACTACTGCCATATCCACACATATATGCAAATACATACGACTACAATCGCACGCTGGTTGTGTTTTCGCCTCGCGGTGATTCACTATAAAGTTGCTTCGAGCTTTATACTCTCACGTATGTCATGTATGGAATCATGTGGCAAAGCATCAGAATTTTCGGAACATATGGATGGATGACACGGCAACCGGTGCAGTATGATATAAAAATTCAACTCTCAGCGTATGATTTAGGGATTTTTTTATAAAATTTTTGAGGTGAAAATGAGAAAAAAATTCCAAAATATGTGACGTTTACCCATGAGCTAAGGATGATTTTATAGGATAATTATGCGAAGATTATAGGATGATGTAGAATCATTATAGTAAAATATAGTAACATGAGGTGTTTCGCTTAGGATGATTTTATAGTATAATTATGGGAAGATTATAGGATGATATAGAATCATTATAGTAACATTATAAAAAGATTGGTGATTATAGGATGATTTAATTATCATCCTGGTTATTTTCTGATGGAGCAACTTGCAACCATATAGACCATTTGTTGAGAGACCGCCGCCTAGAATCAGATTCGAGTCAAGACGGCTGCCCTGAGAAAAAGTCCTGGAGCTGGGAGCCGAGCGTAGAAGAGCAATTGACACACACCTTAAATAAACTGTCAATAGTACTGCTGACTCCATCTTAGGCAGTAGTCGTAAAGATCGTCACGACTGGTTCGATGATGAATGCGACAGAAAGTCAGAATATTGCGTACCGAGAAGGGTAAAAATAGGACTCGCCCTTAATGAAGGGAGAAAAAGTCCTGGGGCTGGGATGCCGAGCGTAGAAGAGCAATTGACACACCTGAAATAAACTGTCAACCGACTCCATCTTAGGTCGTAGTCGTAAAGATCGGAACGACTGGCTCGACGATGAATGTAAGCTAGCGACTAAACGTGAGAATATTCCGTACCGAGGAAGGCAAAAATAGGACTTGCCCTTAATGAAGGGTGAAAAAGTCCTGGATCTGGGCACATGAGAAAAAATATAAAGAGTTCAGAAGAAATGAAAAAATAGTTTACCGGCGAAAAAAAAACAGCAGAAGGGAGAATGATCTTGTCCATAACAGATCGAGATAACGGCGCGAAATCTGAGGCTGTTCATAAATGAGAGCTAAACCAAGTACATGGTGGCCACACCTGTGAGAAGAAGATCCAGCATTGGTCCCTTAATTAAGATGGATAGAAAGTGCAGCGCGAATTTGAATTGGTGCAATCCCTCAACCATCTCGGGAGATTGGTAACAGCCGATAAAAGCATGGAACCAGAAATACGCACACGGGTCCTAAAGGCCAACAATAGTATCCATACTATACAAATACTATACAAATGTGAAGGTAACTCTGTCTGTCTGTTAGCTTTTCACGGCTAAACGGCTGGACCGATTTGACTCATTAAATAAAAATGTTCCTAATAGTCCGGGAATGATTATAGGAACCTGGAAATTTGGAAAATTTGGGAAAAACTTTGGGAAAACGGTGGAAAAACTGAAAAAATTCCGGTTTCCATGGGATTCATATGAACTTGCGATAATAGCTCACGATACAAACACGTTTATATATATACAGGGTCCGGAGGATATAGGCTACAATTTTGGGTAAGTGGGGGTCAGTTTGTTTGGGTTAGTAGGCTGGTGTGAAGGGCAGCCAGATAACGCCAGTTATTTTAGCTTTTGTTGGTTCTAAACGCTGTCTTGGAGGTGGAGGTCGGCGGGTCCTGTGTAACGTCGGGAAACTGATGGGTGCGGAAAATATATAACGATGAGATCTACGAGAGTTACCACGATTTCGACATTTAATAAAGCTAAGTGAATCGAAAAGAAGCGAAGAGAATCCTGTTCGGAAAGTTTTTTGCGGAAGAATTTATGGGACACGACATCGTGGCATGCTAATAGAATTATATGATACTATCTATCATTGATTGAATTCTGATTATATGTTAGTTATAGGAAAAATGTATGAAGACTATACAACGATTATAGAAAAATTTTAAGGATAATAACAAAGCTTCGCTTATATCAGGAGCAATTGAATTAAATCTTTCAAATCGTACTGTTGAAGGTTCTACGTTCATTCGATTTTCGGGTAACTTCTCCTTAATTCCAGTGCATAAAGCCTAGGGATTTATTATTAAAACTCATCCTTACGTAACAATTATTCTTGTTTACACAGATCGGACGCTCACATAATAATCAGCGTGAAGCTACAAACACTCGCAGGATACAAACAAAATCCAAATCTCGTAGACTGCACGGTTGTTTTTGAGACTTATATAACATGTGATCGTAGCTGCAAATTCACACACCGAAAAAACTTACGTGTTAAATATTGAATATACGGAAAATCCGAAAAATTCGCATCTGGAACACAGGAACCATATTGTAAAAAATGTTGTTTTATGTTTTTTTCAAAAATTTGTTATAAAATTATGTTAAGTTATTATTTGTGATTGTTTTTGTTTTTTTTTATTTTGTTGATTTTGTACAGTTTTTGACGTTGGCGTTATTTTCACAAAACATTAAGAGTTTTTAGTTTTTGGGTTATTTTCCGTTTCGCACAATTTTTTTTTAATTTTTTTTAATTAATTTGGTAAATAATTTGATGATTTTGAAATTGGGTAACAATAAAAAACGTAAAAATAAAAAATGGTACAACATTTTTAATTATAACATTCTACGGCTTGCTTGCTTGTGAAGATATGATTTTTTTTTGATTATGAGAAAGGAAACTTAAATTTGTATATCAATTCTAGAAGGGTAGCTACATGCACTCCTAATCTTAATTATTAAAACTTTATTAAGACATCTGTCACACAGTGCATTTATCGTCAATCTTATTCATTATTGGAAATTGCTATTCGATCCTCTAAAAAGCGTTTTAACGTTTTCTAGAGTGATATTGAAGCTTAAGACTTGGGAGTGAATGAAACGTAAAAATGTCCGACAAGACTGATACCTCCAGAACTTCTTGTACTAAAATCCTTTATAGCTGCGAACAACCATACTTGAGTGGTCCATTAACCTTTTATATAATCCACATAAACAGTCGACAAAAGGAAAGTTTTCCTAGAATTTTAATCTGGCACACAGTTTACATCACATAACGGAATAATGACATATAAACCACCGGCAAAACCATGACGAACGTGCCAATATACGAGAGTGCCTGTGCGCGCATAATTTGATCCTTTTCATAATGCACGAACTGGTGAAGTCAAACCATCTCAATAGCAGGAAATTCAAAACTTTATTCTAAACAAAATTTGAAATGAAAACGAAAAAAAAACCATGAAAAGGAGTTTCACCCAAAATCACAGATGGCAGCGTCCGGCTTTGCAGCAGGACGCAAGCCGGAAGAAGTTTTCGACAGCAAGTGCGAAACTTTTCTTCAAAGTGTGTTTCTGGAACGAATTATCAAACAGAATTCAGATGCACGAGTACACAAAAAAAGGGGGTTCTGCTGAAATGCAAAGTTTGGTGCATATCTAGGAGATGTAAGCAGCATCAAATTTGCGGTGTTAGTTATTGCGACATCATAAAGGATGTACTGAAGCAACAACGTGGGAGAAATGGATATGAGATATAGGAGAATGTCATGGATATTATTTAAAAACTAATATATGGTAATAGTATTCCTGATTGTAGAAAGAGACAGAAAAACCATTCAAATCTTCTTTTGTCTGAAATTTCTCAAAGTACGTAGTTATGGATACCTAAAAGTTAATGAAATCATCATATAATAGTACATTCGAAGACGGTTATGAAAAGTGGGAATTTAAAGTGAGCCTATGAGTTTTTTTAAAGCATTTATAAGTTCGAAGAACTCCTTTTGAAAGCGCATCAAATTGCTTCAGAAAGGAAGAAAGGTACGGACAATAATTTCATTATTGGTTTTTATGTAGCCATAGAGTCGAGTATTTAGCAAATTTTTGTGTTTTAAGGAGGGTCTTTTGTGATCCTGAAAAATTTAATATATAAGTAGATTTTATACGAAAGATCCACACGATATCTGTTAAAAGCTTTTGCCAATGTATGAGGTAATGCGCACGATTGAGCTCTCGATCAACAGAAAATAATATACGTAACAGCCATCTTCCTGAATGTTGAAGGCGTATTCGAGCCTTTTAGAAAACTCTCACCCAGTCAGGTGTATAGCACTTTCTTAAGCATGAGGGTGGCTTGGTAGCATAGATATTCATAATCATCTAGGCAGCTGTAATATTACCGAATTAGTCAAGAGAGACACACCCAAAGGAGGGGTTTTTTACGCCCGCCATTGTTGTGGCTAATAGTCACAAATAAGATCCAGAAAACACTCAAGCGATATAAGATGAAAGTACTCGCACATGCTGATAACGTGGCGATTTTTGTATCACGATAACACCTAATCGTGAATAGCAAAGTCATGGAAATGTTCCTGAGTAAAGTCAACTCTTGGGCAATAAGTTTTGGCCTAGAAGTCAAATGAGAAAAAACTGAAATGGTAATTACAGATGGTCCTATAGTTGTACACAGCTATTGTATGCGCAATACTAACATAAGGAGCGTTATTCCTTTGGACGGCCTATCGTCTGGAAAAAATACAATACCAACAAGCTCATCAGAATGCAAACTTCAAAAGGGAATGACAGCGTCAACCGACTTGTGGACTTCTTTCGATGTCAATCGTCTTGTTATTGGAGGCACTTTGTTTGAAATAAGTTGAGTTCCAACTGGTAGGTAGAAACATCTAACATCTAACCAGAAATGCGTTCAGTCAGCGCTTTTGAAATTAAAGGTTCGGAATAAACGCAATGTCATGTCAATACCAATTTATGTTACCTTACATTCGCCAAAGCACCAAAGTGCCTCGCATCTCTGATATTTCACAGTGTGCCAACCACTTAGGGTTCACTTCGCGGAAGGAACCAAAATTAACAGCAGTTCTGCTCAACAAAGCATAGAAGAAGCATAGCAGAGAGGTGTGAAAAACGTTTTTGTAACTGGATGTGAATGTTTTCTCGGTAAAAATCATATACAACATAGGGAATATCTATCTGCAGAAACCAGGGAACGCTGAGCGTTGAGCCCTTTAAGAGTGTATCGCACTTAAAGCGCAAATCGCGGTGGTCTCGGCAGTGGAGAAAGATAAGCAAGAACCCCATTACCGCATAAAGAGAACTTCAGCGTAAGACGTGATAAGCGCAGCCGAAACAACGCATTAGCATCACAAGCAACAACTAAGCTATCCGAAGCAACCAATAACTGAATTCACTTCACCACTCCCAACAGCACGCAGATCTAAACCACAGTCAAATCATTAAAGAAAAACCAAATGGTGGGACACATGATATGTTCGGTGAGATTTTTCATTGTACACTCTATCACAATGAGGGCTTTGAAAAAAGTAATTTTCTGGAAGAAAAGGGAAACTTAAAAGAGTACGGAGTAAGGCAACTGGAAAGGTATTTTCGTCCTTTCCGCGGTCTCCAAAACAATAACATAAATATAGTTGGGGCGGATTTAACCCTCGATGTTTAACAAGCATGTTTCCGCTCTGGGTCGTCCTGTATCGACCACATAAACACCTTGCGGATATAAAAATGCATTTAGCCATAGAATAATTATGTGGAATGAATTACCCTACCCGATTCTGTGTTTTCATATTTATATGATCTGCAGTAATTTAAGACACGTGTGTATAGACATCTCATCTTTTCCTATCCCTTATTTCTTAATACACGCTGTGATAATTATTACAAGGGTGCAAATCCCTTAAGCGTGTGTACATTATAAAAGAGTTGGTGCATTGCATTGTGTACGCGTGTTACAAATTATTCTTCTTTGGCGTGATTAAAAGATTCAAGGTTAATATCCATATGAATAGAATATGATAAGACGAGCAAAGGGAGATATTAAATCCGATCGATAGAATGTTATCGCATGACTCGATATATAGCATAGCAGAATGGTTAGTTCACTGTGCAATAAAATGTCACAACTGCATAATTAAGAATGCTCTATACTATAATATAAAATATAGAAATTAGACTTCTTTTATATAAATATATAACAGAGATCCTCAAAAGATTTCCAAAGACCTACCAAAAGACTTTCGTGAAGACCTCTCAAAAGACCCCCAAAATACCTCCTAAAAGCCCTCAAAAGACTCAAAAAAGACCCCCAAGAGAACATCAAAAGACTATCAAAAGACCACCCAAAAAACTCCAAAAAGACCTCCCAAAAGACCGCCAAAAAATTTCTAAAAGAACCCCAAATATCCCCGAAGCATCTACCAAAAGACCTCTCAAAATGCCCACAAAAATACCTCCTAAGACCCCCTTAAACACTCCAAATAGTCCTCTAAAGACACTACAAAATACTACCAAAAACACCCAAAGCATTCACAGAAGACCCTTAAAAGACTCCCAAAAGATCCCCAAAACACTCTCAAAAGACCCACCAAATACCACTAACAAAATACCACAAAAACATTCCCAACAAACCTCCCAAAACAATCCCAAAAGACCCCCAAGTACCCCAAAAAGACCACCAAGAAACCCCCAAATACCACAAAAAGACCACGAAAAAACTTAAAAAAAAAACAAAAAAACCTCCTAAAAGTCCCCAAAGTACCCTATAAACCCCAAAGTACCACCAAAATACCCTACTAAGACCCCTTAAACCACAAAAAGACCCTCAAAAGACTCCAAACTACAACCAAGATGTTTGAAAGGCATTTAGTGGTTTGTGTACTGGATATTTGGTTGATCAGAATATAGGTCTTTGCTTCACCTGTGGTTTATTGGCTTCGAGAAGGTTTTTGAAAGTGCTAACCTCGATTTCATTTTTTGTTCTATACTTGGCAGATTGCTATTATTAAGGCCAAATATGTATTAGAGTGCTAAGTGTCACGTCTTCTATAATGATAAGATGTCTGATGATTTTGAACTCTAAAGTTGTGTGCATCACATACTTCACTACTGATATTTCTGGTCGTCATTAGCTATGTTTTTTTTCTGCTCTAACGACTAACAACAGCTCTTTGGTAGGTTCAAGCCTTTAAAAACATTTGTTATGGAGAAGGCTCCTAATAAATTCAACAAAAGGTCTCCAAAATAACAGAAGAAAGGAAGGAATTTTTTTGTTGACCAACGTTTTGTTTTCTACCATATGCCTAGCTTTTTTATATAGACTCATAATTAAGGAAAGATATATAGTTAAGGTCTGTACAGCAACTGCTACTTGGAGGTCAGCGAAATATGCATTCTGTACACAAAACTAACAAATAGGTAGAAATATTTACAACAATAACGCCTGCACTACTAGGTTAGTAATCAGAACGAGACCTACATAGGTCCTATTTGTGATTATGAACGACGCAGACATAACTCTAATCTGACATATTTTCAATTTCGAACAACAAAGCGTGAAGGGTTAAACTATGACCGACAACACTTAGTGAATCAGATTCTATTTTTCAAAAGGGAATGCCTAGATGCATGACCAGTTTGTGGCGCTTGTCCAAAGAATATATTCCATTATATTTGCACACCACATTGGTTTATGAATGAAAAATTAATTGGGTATCCCAAAAGAAGGCTACTGAACCGTCGAACGTAACCCAAATTCAATGGTGCCAACCAAATCTGCACTGAACCAAAAAAATTGGATTTTTTTGCAACAAATACATATAAGCACTGTGGATACAACTATAAAATCAATAATATAAATATGAAAGGAATCGAAAGGTATGAACTCTGTGTAGAACGAGCTGAGAAGAACATCAACAAAAATGAGTGGAAATTCCTTTCTAACCCATTCCCTGTGTAATGTGGAAACACAGAAAGTTCCTCGCTCAATTTTCGTCGTTTTTCCCTGGATCTTAGTCCCAAAAAAACGCAATGAAATTTGTAAATCAAAAGTAATCTAAACGGATATTCACATTTTTGTCGTTGATTTCTTGGCAATTTGGAAGGTGGTAGTGTTGGTATAAAACAACAGCTGCACACTAAACAGGTTCCCCATTTAGATTTGAGTTTGTTCATGTTGACTGTGAAACGATGAACTCCAACTAAATCCAATGAATCCGCATTCGTCGAGATTGTGGCAGAGTTGTGAGTTTGGCATGCATTATAAGAAGGGAAAGGAAAGAAAGGAAAATCCCAAAAGTGTGGCAAAATCAATTCAAAAATGTTATTGCTCTTAATGAGTCCTGAAAAACAAAGTTCGGGAAGCTATGAATTGAAGAGAAAGAGTAGCTCCCTTGCTACCATCGATTTTTAGGGGTAATTTTCAGTTTAGCTCAATTCAATTCAATAGAAGAACGCGAAAGTGGTTAATTGGAATTTTCATTTTAAATCGCAATTTCATCGTATGGTCAAGGGGGAATGGAAAATGGAGGGCAATTCTCAATGCAGAAATTGAAAATCGTTTAATGCCCACTTATTCACCAAATTATTTTATTCCCATAAATTTAACTTAAAGTGGAACGAAAACAACCCTTGCGAAGGTTTGTGTGCTTTACTACCGCAAAGTTAAATTTGTATTTTACCCTGGGTCACTGATTTGGTTGGGGTAATTTATTTGACATTGAATTTTTTCTTTCGACAACATTTAAAGGCTGAAATAGCAAAAGGAAATTTAATTTTTGGATCTGCCCTGATGTTGCATCGTTTCGTTATTCCGATTTTCCGAGTAAATGAAATCCCATTACATTCATTCATGGAGAAAAAAATGTGTAAACTTTTTATTCAGTACGAAAGTCGGATACAACTTCGTCGTCCTGAATAAGTACATTGATTGTGTATAACAAGAGACTGTAATTACCTGTAGGAATGCGGAAAGAGCATACAATTTCACCTACGAGTTATTTTTCTTTTGAAGCCATTAATTATTATAATTTGTTTGGTTGTTCAGCACAGAACGGAAACATTTCGTATTTATTTGCCCGTCAGCGAATAATTATCGGCTTATTTTTCGAATACATATAAAGGAAACAATCGGAGGACATTTTCCCAAAAAAATTAAAACAGCATACAACAAAATTTTATTTTTTAATAAAAATGATACCTAAACAAATTGTATCTGAGAGCAAATCCCAACGAACGAAGCGTACGATTTTTCGAAATTTTATCAATATCAAAAGAATTAATCTAATTGGATTAAAATATAATACTGACGTAAATAATAAATACTAAATAGCAGTTTCAAAAAATATAATAACATCAGACGAGGTCTTTTTACAGGTAGCATGTCAAATCATTCACAGCGAATATAGAAGGCAAATGCTATGTGCATCACGTTGAAATTGTAAGTCAAAGAACAACAGGAGAAATTGAAGTTGAAATGGTTCGAATAGCAGATGCAATGCTTGAATTTCGAAGCCGATCAGCAGACATTAGAATAATGACATCTAATGGTGAACTAGCGCCAAAACTGCAATCAATTTCTAGGCTTTAAGCTAAATAGCGAAAATAGTGTTTTATGTGATTCATGCATAACGAACTCTATGACGTTTTCAACTTCCAACAACACGGACCCTGTAATACAACACCTTCAAGATAAGTATTCATCGGGAGCTCAATTCCGATAATGCGGTTGTTGATATTTGCTATAAAGAATTTGCACTGGAATATCTTACATTGCCCATGTGCGCACTTTTTAATGCTATACATTGATCCTGCATTCCCTTTTGAAAGACTGAAAGAAAAAAATGACAACAAAGGATTATCTTAACCGATTACTTCAATAGCAAGGCCATATTCATCATCATATTTGGCTCTACAACCGGTGTCCGGTCCTGGCCTCACGCAAATAATATCTCCACCGGTCCCGCTTACGAGCCGATGTCAGCATCCCTAAACTCTGGGCGCGTCAGGGTATGCGCCACCCTTCCACCGTAGGCTTGGTCGGCCTGGCTGTGGTGTTCCATAACTCCTACTGCAAAGGACTTTCTGAGCAGGATTCCTTCCTTTTTAAATTCTCTATACTAACTTCGCGTGCCAGTGGCTGGCTTGCTGGTGGGCAGAATCTTGTGATCAATTTTTAACACACTTCCTACAGCCCGATTTTATTGAAATTTTGCACACATGTATATTTCCGGTGACAGTACTTTCTATTATTATTTGAGTGTGTTCGAGCCGCGGGGTCGGGGGGCTCCCATACAATTTTTTCCCCCGGAATTCCGTGCGTTGTGCGTGTGCGCTGTGGGCAGCCCTGCTTGCTTTACGATTGGGGTTGTTTTATTGTTGGGTTGCAGTGCTTCGTACGTGTTTTTATATTTCAGAATTTATAGTGGAATTCAATATTTTTTTGGTTATTAGAGAATTTACAAGAACAATTGTAACTTTTATGGGTTGTTTTTTTTTATGTGATACCGTTTATAAGGTTCACACACCTTCGAAAATTCATTATATTTTTCAACATTTTCTTTAATAGACTATAAGTTGATACACGTAGTCTACGGATTTTGTAACTTGTTGATGTCTTCCAAATCTCGATCTCTTACACGCTTCAAAATATGTGCTTGTCTCAATAATGACCTGCTGATTAGGACCAAATTTTCGTTTAATTTCGGAAAAAGAAAATAATCACAAATGATAAATGATCTTGGTAGTTCGTATGTTTTATAATTACTTTTTTATAAGCTTATGATAGAAGGTAACTTTTTTTTTGCCAAATCTTCTTTGAAACTGTCCAATAAATTAGAATACGTTTCGCCAGTTGTTGTTCTTCCTTTTTTAAGATAATCGATGTGGATTATTATGCCTGCAGCTATAACCTTACCAGCTGTTGCAATGACATTTGCCTTCTTCGATGCCAATTCGCTATGAGAATTCCATTGTCTTGCCCGTTCCTTCATCTCTAGTGAGTAGTCATGGAGTCATGTTTTCTCCACAGTTATGAATCGACGAAGGAATTTTTTTGAATTACGTTTAAGATTCGCCAAACATGTCTTCGAAGTTATCACACGAGTGCGTTTGTTGTTAAATGAGTGCAAATGTGGAACGCATCACACGGATAGCTTTTATATGGACCAATTTTTGTATAAAATACTGCAGACGCTTTAATCATAGCTGCCTATTATATCAACTATCCCATGGACTTTTTCAATACGATATCACTCATGCTTGGACGACCTGGACGTTCTTCTTCATAAAGATGCTCGTACGACCGCGTTTACCTTTAGCCCTCCAATATTCTTTTATAGCTAGCGAAGGTAGAGAGTCCTCATAAAATTCGTTTGACTTCAAAATTTTCAAAAATTTAGAATTTAATATCTTTCATTTTGATTTTAATTTTTTCATTTTAATAATAACATGGAAGATCTTCACTTATCAAATACAAACTGAATGTAGGTAGTGGAAAAATAATTTGACAGTAGTTTTCTAAAGAATGATATTTACAAAAAATAACATTGAAATTAATTAGTGACGCCATCTCTTGACATGACAAGGTTCTTATCGCCCAGCGGTTATTTGTGGTAATTTTAACGTATAGACCAGCAAGATACGCTACTGAAACAATATTGGTCACTGACCTCCGAAATACACACTTGACTCTCAGATCCTTTTGCCATTACCATCATTCTCAAACCCTCCTCAGAAAACAAACAATAATTCCACTTTGTTATATCGATTCACATTTGGGATCGAGTGAATAGCTTTTAAGCTTCCTTTTCTAATAATCTCTCGTTCTTTATCTCAATCAACAAGCTAAGGGGAACTTTCAGCAAATAATAAAACATTCATATGAATTCAGTGTGAAGTACTTAATACGTCAATGGACAGGTACTCAGGTTTTTTCAAATTTGAACGGATTTGTTTGCGATTTATCATTAGTAAAGGAAACATCATTGCTAGGCAAATAATGCGATTATTCTCGAAATCTGAGCAATATTTTTTTATTACTTGATTTTTGCCATCAGCTTTATTGCCAACAAAATCTACTAGAAAATCAGGAAAAACAACAATCGAATTTTTCTCATCTTTTTCTTTACTGTGATACTCGAACGAACAGGAGCTTAAGTGCGCTGATACAATAACGCTTAAGTCGAAATACTTAAGATGAGATAGAAATAACAGCAACGAAAACAAGAACATTTCAAATTTGTTTGCCTCTGTGTCTTTGCTCCGTTAATATTTACACTTTTCTTATTCTTTGAGTGTTTTTAGAAAAGAACTCGAACAAACACAACAAAAGTTCACAAGTCATCACCATCGCGATACGAAGACAAGCATACTAGAAGATTTAATGATGATGTGATCCGCGATTGATAAAGAAGCTTATCATTGGTTTAATATAATGAGGAGAACAACACAAATCCTTGTTTATTGGTGAAAAATAAAAGATTGTTGCATGAGTATTTAAGGGATGTAAATTTAACCGACAACAGGGTGGGTGGCAAAGTTTATTCGTTGTTGAAAAAAGGAAACAAAAAAATGGAATCAACAATCGAATGAATGGAAGGATAAAGTAAGATTCAGGTTAAATAGGCAGTTAAACGGCTAGCTTTATATTGGAAAATATTCGTCGCGTATTTTACATCCAACAAAAAGTGTGTCCTGATATTTATGAATTTCAAATTTACCGAGAAGACAATTATTACAGGCAAAGTGATTGGAAGATCTTTAGTAAGCCGGTCCAGTTATTTCTTTTGAGCAGAACATACAGTCTATACAGCGATTGTAGGAACCGCACCGCACCCTGTGCACCACTGAAAGAACCTAAACGAATCCTAAAAGCCTGGAACGCGATCTAAGCTATTATCACTAAATCTCTAGAGGAGGTATTTAAACGAACAAAATAAAGTCTGTCTCTTTTTGCCATTTGACCAAATAGTAAATGGTTGATAGAGCTTGTTCTATATATATATATATATATATATATATATTCGAGGTAATCGCTCAACTTCTGCTGTTTATATATATACACGTATGTGTACAACAATTAAAGATTATAATCTATTGCCTTTCAAAGTAAAAAGCTTCCTCTAGTGGAATCTTCGTATGGTATATGAATTTCTTTCATTTGCATAGCTTTGTTCAGTGCGTTAGACTATGAACTCAAGAAAGAGTATCGGAGACAGAGCAGAGCCTTGAAGAATACTTTAATTTCAGACTTCATAATGTCCAAATGAACGCTCAGAATAATAATTTGTAATCCAAACAGATTACCATTCCATTCTATAAGTACGCTCTTTCTACAAAAGTATATAGATACTACGGATCTAAAGCCAGACCATACTGTAACGGAATTTTCCTAGTCGAGGTAGACCTCAGCATGGCTAGAGTTCAATATATTTGGTCGTTAAAATAAATTTTTATAATTCGATCTCTTCAAGTTTGTATTAAGTCATATCATAAGCTCTAAACAGTAGAAGTTGAGCGATTACCTCGAACGATGCATGAACCCGAGCAACGCGTGAATCTGGACAATGTTTTAGTATGGACTATGCGTAGGAGTACAATGCGTTAGATGAGTACTACGTAACTCGACAGATACGTAAATCTAGACGAGGCGTCAATCTGAGCGATCGTATATCTGGACGAGGCGTGTGAGTGAGCTATTCTACGATCAATACATGTCTATGTCGAAAGAAGCGTTGATCGTTGAATGTGTTTATTGAGCAAAGGTTATTTTGAAAAATGCTTAAAATTGAGGCAACAGCTCAGTACAACTTAACGTTACGGGGCGTTAATCAGACCGAGTGATTCTACGATCAACACGTGTATATGTCGAGCTAAGCGTTGATCGTAGAATCCGTTTTTATGCAAAGCTTATTTTGAACAATGCTTAGAATTGAGGCAACAGCCCAGTACATCGTGACTGGGTGATTTTCTTTCTGTTAGTACAGATTGAAGATCATTTTTAACCACCTTTCATGCCACCTAGAGAGCTGACATTTTGTGAGCAGCATTCAGTGTCATCTGCCATTTCTAAGATCTCGCGTGTGATATGCTTGTGATGCACGGAAATTGGGTTCACTATTGAAATAGGTCCACGTTTTTTTAACTACGTTCCACGCATCCTTGATTTGAAAATTTTTACGTAGCTTAGTCGTAGGGCGTTTCTAAGATCCCGCGTTTGACGCATATTGCAAGTCGTGTGTTGCGCGTGTTATGCGTGGAAAGTGACTTAATCTTTGAAATATGCACTATCTTCTTCTTATTTAAGGCTGTTTTTAGCCACCTTTCACACAACCTAGAGATCCCACTTGTGACACGTGTTCCGAGTATCATGTGGCGCGTCTAATACGTGGAATTTTGGTTAATCTTTGAAGTAGACCCCATTTGTTCGACCTTTTAACGACCTAGAGAGCTGAAATTTTGCAAGAAGGTCAGTGTCATCTGCCATTTCTAAGATCTCGCGTGTCACATGCGCCGTAAATCGAGTGAGGCGAGTGTAATGCGTGGAATTTGGGTTAATCTTTGAAGTAGACCCCATTTTTTGTCCTTTAAACGACCTAGAAAGCTGAAAATTCGTAGGCATCTCAGTGTCATTGGCCTGAGATCTGCGTGTGTCGGTGTATACATAATAGTTTGTACCCGAAAAACGATGTTTTACTTGTTTCATGTGAATTTGTTTTGTGTGGACAAAATTTAATCACGAATCGAATTTTGTTCCTAACACTACATTAACAAAAAGCTTGATTCAGCTTAAAATAAATAAAGATTTAAAGGTTTTCTCATCCATTTTCCCTTAAAAAAGCCATAAAATGTGTAATGTGCAACAAATTAAAAAAAAATTGCTAGATAAAAAAAATAATGTATATAATGAGTACCGCTATCAGGTCTTTTATAAAAACACTAATATAGTTTGTCAGTTTCTTTATTTTATTACTAACACTACATCATAAAGATATTTGGACAAAATAAATGATTTAAAAAAATATTTCAGCTTAACAGCTGTAGTTCAGAAAACATTGCTGGAATTTTTTTCTTTCTTTACGTTTCTAGTGTATTTGAACGGCGTTCTCATTTTCTGACAGCATATCTTCAATGCCATATTTCCAGATAACTTATAGCTATTGTTTGTGGGTTATTGATTAAATAATCTCTAATAGTTGAATACCTTTGCCATTGATTTTATGTACGAGTATCTCTTACTGTTTTTATAAGATAGCTTAGCTACATTATGTATAGATATGACAGCATGAAATATACAGCGTTCCTTTTTTCGCTTGTAGTCAATAATTCGTTTGTTTGCTATCTGTTATTCATAAAGGAATCATAGCACAAAAAGGAGTCGATCTCCAACGACAAGGCGATCTCACTCTGACTATATTACCGTGAAAAAAATACCCAACAAGTTCCTGTTTAGCATTTAAAATTAAAATCTAAGAGACAGTAATATCGCTGTATCAAAGAAATTGCTAGAGGCTTCCATACACGTAGCACAATTTTCACAATCGGACCAACAAACAGAAGCGGCAGTCAACATCAACAAAAGAAGGATATCGCGGAAGATTTCCTAAACGCCGGGTGAAGGATATCTTTCTATTAAATCCAATTTTATTTAGTCATCGAGCATGACGTCCATGTATTACATCTGGAGGACAATTGCGAAAGCAAAATCTCTTATCTATCTACGAGTATACTTAAAGTTTATCTTCGTAATAGCGATAAACAAGTTTGATGTGCATCTAATATCAATATTTAAGTACATCATCATAATATTTTAGGCTTCAAAACCGGGATCCGGTTCTCATATCCACAAAAATCGGCTTTTAAGCCGATATGACCCAGTTGTTGTTCGATGGAACTTTTTTCGACATCCTTTTTATGCATAAATCGAACTGATTTTGAGATCTTCATGCAAGCTTCCTGGCTAGATAGAGACTCAGATATAAAGTTATGGAGTTAAAAATTGTTCATTCTTAACACTCTCTTAATGCAATGTTTATTGGATGATAGGGAGGACTTTTTATGAATAAAATTGTTTGCATTACAAAAAAACACAACTCTCTATTTACCAATAAAAAGCCAATTAAACAATAGCCTTTAAGAAGATTGAAGATAATGAAAATACACTTTTATGCATGTAATTTACGTCGAAATTAGCCAAAGGGATGGGATACTCTTTTGGTCTTATTCTTCTTCCTTTTATCTTGTATGCATTTACTTATTTAATAATTTTCTTCAAAGTCAATTGAAAATTCAAAGAAATAACTTCAGAAAGGAAATGAAAGGAATGCGAGAAAGGGCTTTACACATACGTATACATACAAAAGTAAGGAATTTGCTTTTATTGTTCTTAATGAAACTAAAGGGAAGTAAAAGGGCTGCTGCGAATAATACAGAAATTACTATAGTTATTATTATTGTTATTACTGTGCAACGTGGAGATGCTCCTTCCTTCCACCAAAGAAAGGGAAGATTGGAGTATGCGAAAGATGTTTGAAACGATATGCTAATTAATACGATAAGGGATACCCTACTGCCGACTGTTCAAGAGTTAAGCTGCTTTCTGCTGGTCATGTTGGCATTGCAAACAACGGAAGGACGAAGGAAACGCACTCGCGCAGTGTTACTTTGAATTAAGTTATCTGTTGGGAATTAACAGTAAGTATTGTCTTTGTTTGTAAAGATTGTTTTTTTTTCGGAAAATAAGTTATGTAAAACCGTTTGAAAAATCTTTAATTCTATCAATCCTTTGTCTTTTCCGTTTGGTTTGAGTTTAGCATAACATTTACGAAATTAAAATATAACACACATTTTTACTCGATATTATTAAAACTGTCTTTTTGATTTCATCAGGGAAGTTATATAAGGCCACCATTGTTTCTTTCACAGTGAACAGGTCAGACGATAAAGCACTCAATGTACAAGAGAAGAATAAATTTTAATACTGAGTGGAAAACGATGAAAATAAATCGTAAATAAAGGACTCATATTGTTGAGTCTGACGATGGCGTTTTAAAAGAGTTGGACCACGTTAGATATACAAATACTCGTTTACTGCATCTACGAGAATAAAACTTTGTCACATGTCTATAACACATGGATATCCACAGATCAGTAAACTTTTGCAGAATTTTAATTTTTAACCATAACAACAACAAAAAAAAACTGGAGTACCGCAGGGATCCATTCTTGGACCAACACTCTTTATGTGTGAACGAACTACTCAAAGTAAAGTGTGGAATTATATAAACGGAACGGTTGATAAAATTAGCATTGTCAACCCACAAAGACTCACTAACATGAACCAACTGGTGTAAAAGTAACATAGCCTGTCTTAGACTACGGATATGCGAAATCTATAGCCATTCAAATACTACTCAAAAAAATATTTTGAAAAACTGTTAAATCATTTAAACTAAAAAAGAAGTATGGAAGCAAATCAATCCAGTTTTTGAAAAGTAATAGCAATGCAAATGTGCAATCTATTGTTGTACATAACGATGTAGAATATATAGCGATAAGCACCATTGTTAATATTTCCAATTATTTCTTTATAAATTTTCGTATAACTTCTGCTTCTACGGTTAACCATATTAACAATAATTGGAATCAGTTTCGTACCATCAACACTAATCTGAACTAATTTTTCTTGTCTCCAATTTCTGATACTGCAGTAGTTTCGATAATAGTAAGGGTGGTGGGTATGACAATATTCGAAATGTGATTGTGAAATGTAATGCTAGATATTTTTCCAACCTTTTGGCTGATATATTCAACGTAGTGTTTAAAACGAGGATTTGCCTGGATTGCTTGAAAATTGCAAAAGTCTTACCCATTTTAAAAGCTGTCAATCAGTTAATAACTATCGGCAAATCTCTATGTTGGCCGTATTTGATAAGCTATTGGAAAAATTAATTGCGAATTGTATGACCAAATTTTTATATGATAGTCTTTTTTTTTCTTGTCACCAGTATGGTTTTAGGCAGGCTTCAGGCACTGATACTGCATTAATAGAAATAACTAATTCAATAAATAGAACTTTTGATAATCAAGAATACACATGTAGTTTATTTTTTGACTTCCACAAAGCATCCGATTCTATAGATAACCGATTGCTTCTTGATATTGCTTTCGGGGACTATCATATAATCTTTTGAGTAGTTATCTTTATAACCGCAAGCAATTTGTGACAATGAATGGTGGTAATAGTAACATACTAGCCATTAACTGTGGTGTGCCACAAGGAAGTGTTCTTGGGCCTCTATTATTTTTGATCTTCATAAATTACCTCTGGCCGGTCAAATCATTATGTTTGGTGATGATACAGCAATTTTTTATAAATCTAAAGATTGCACGCAGACCATACTTGAAACGAAAAAAGAAATCCTTACATTAGTGGATCTTTTTTTTCTTTCAATAAAATATCAATGAATCGTAGTAAAACTAAATTTATAGTATTTCCTTCCCCATTTTTGCCACACTGTGACTTACCAATGTTTCCAATGATATTATTGAACGAGTCGATAAATATAAATATCTTGGAGTTACTCTTGATAAACATATATTCTATAGCAGTGTCGCTCTATATAAGTTAAAGAAATATACGTTTACTTTTGTAAAAAAAATATTTTTTCAGGCGTACTGCCTATTCTTTATTATAATTTTATGAGTAAGTTACAAGGTGAGAACTAAAACTAAAAGACATTTGGGTACTCCACATGCATTTATTAATTATAATTTGATAGGTCAGCAAAAGCATTGCACTCAATGCAAATGCAAAGTTAGAAGTTTCGTCGCATGCAATTCCAGGTATTTTGTCTGCAGGTGGATTGGACGGAAATTGTGTCGTGGGAACGATTTGCCAGTGCACTGTGGAAAGTTGATCTATTTCCTGTTAACTCTTCCCCTTCTAAATGCGATGGTCCTCAATCGCTTAAAAGTATGGAAGGTCGTTGAACCTGGTTTGGGGAATAGTAGGATCATCTGTTGCTGGTGTCCTTTGTGATTGCGGGAGAATTTGCACGTCCTTCATTTGTGGTTGCTGAATGATTAATTTGGTACTTTTTCTTCTAGTTAGGAGTTTCTGGATTGTTAGGATTGTAAGGATGATGCCCATAAAAACCATTGTCCCATAGCTGATGAATTCTTGTGAGTTGCGTTCTGATTGAAGTAGTTGAATTTGCTTCGTATTGTTGATATGCAATTCGCCCATCATCTCGAGAGATAGTAGTTTGTGGAATTCCTTTTGTTTAGGGATTTGTTGTAGGACTGCTGGGAGGATGGTATGCGTAGATACTTCTTGTGCAGTGAATATCCTGTTATTGACTGTGATATTGGTTTTTCCATACTTGATTAGGAAGGTTCCAGTAAGGTTCCGGTGTGTGGCTTCGGGTTCTAGAGTTCCGTTGAAATCATTCAGTAGTATTATACCTGGTGAAATTTCCTCGATCGTGGGGAGGTGTTGACTATTTATTGAGTTGCATGTTGCTATTTTACTTTTTAACAAATTGGGAATACATGTGGAGTTTTTAATGTTTACAATATTTTTTTTATTACAGATTGAAATATAATTAATAGATTTACATTCATTGATTATTCCGAATATGTCTTCGTTATTTTTTGCAATTTGCTTATAGTTAATTTCTGTAGCTATCCCGTTTCTTTTTACCGGTTTAAGTAAAATTTGTTCATAAACATTAAAGTCTGTTATCGGAATGTTGACAATATACAAAATGGAAACTGAATTAGTTATGATTTTAATTTCGGCAAAATTTAAGGCCTCTTCTATGGTAGAAAAGGGAATATTTTCTTTATTTAAAGTTTTGATGGCTAGGCTTATTTCTTCCTTTGAAAGGATTAATGAATTGACAATGCCTAATTTTGCCCAATGAATAGCTAAATTAATATTTTGTAATTCTTCCTTTACGATTTTAAACTTATATTGAAGTTGTGATATAATTTCTTTATTCATAAATTTGTTATCTTTTAGCATTGCTTCAATCTCGTTCGTAATTTTTGTTATATTGTTGATTCTCTCATTGTTTAAGCTATTGATTATAATTTGGTCATTAGAATTAACAAGTAAATTGTTCATTTTTCTTTTTATTGTCATGTAATCATCGTGGTCGGGATTACCGGCAATCCACTTCCACACAGAGCCTATGAAATTTAAAGATCTTTTCGTTTTTTGTGGTTTAAGATTACGGATTAAATTTTTTATTTGCTGGTATTCATGTGAGAGGTAGGGATATAGGGAATCGTTTTTCGTTTCGTTTAGTTCTAGAGTTGGATTAATGTTAGTCAGGAATTGCTCGTATTGGTCGATGTCAATTTCGTGGATCAGTTTTAGGTTCCCGTTTTGTATTTTTGCTTGCCCGATGTGTAGGGAAACAAATTGTGAATTCGAGAAATCCAAAATTTGAATTTCTCCTGTTGCAATAAAAAGTATATGTCTGAAAGTAGGAAAGGAGAGATGTATGGTTGTCAATCAGTTTCTAATATGGCTTTTGTGTACTGTTTTTCCTGATTCTGTTATTACGACTGTATTTTTATTTTCTTTTACTATTTCTTGTCTGTATCTAAACGTTAATTTCGAACCTAATCTTTTATTGTGCTTGACGAAAATGATATCTCCTGGGTTGTAAGTTTTGGGTGGTTTTCGTTTTTTATTATGATACTTAATGTCTTTTTGTTGTTTTTTGATGATTTTGTCTATATTTTGTTGGCGATTGTTTTCAAATTCTTCGGGGGTTATTCTAGGTGATCGGCCAAGAAAGAGTTCAACTGGTTTCTTACCAGTTGTTGAATGGACTGTAAAGTTATATTCGTTTGTTGCATTTTCAAGTAGCTCTTCAAAGGAGCGGGGAGTTTGTTCGGCTTTCATACATCGCATAATCTCGGAAAGAGTGGAATGGAACCGCTCAATCTGTCCATTTACCTCACTTTTGTATGGCGGGGTCTTATGAATGCGTATTCCTAGTTCGTCTTCAATCATGGATGTAATAGTCGCTGAATTAAGTGCTAGCTCGTTGTCGATAACTATGTTTTCAGGGATGCCGAATGAGAATAGCATTTCTCGAAGTGGTTGCCTAATATCTGTTACAGCTCTTGATTGGATTATTTTAGTTTTTGCAAACTTCGTAAGTTTACATAAGGCAGTCAGAACTAAAATTTTTTCTGTTGAAAAAATGTCAAAGTGTACTGTGTGACCAGGATAATTTGGGATAGGGGTTGGTCCAAGAATTGGTTTGTTGGGATGTATTTCATATTTATTCTCCTTACACGTTTGGCAATTTTTCACTAGTCTTTTAATCTTTGCTGCCATTTTTGGGAAGTAAAAATTTTCGAGTAGTTGCTTTCGGTTTTCATCGGGGTTACGATGCGCTCTGCGATGAATTTTTAAAATCTTTTCTTCTTGTTCATTTTCATCAGCAACATCTTCGACCATGGATTGTGTGAACCTAACTTTAAAACTTGCAAAGTGGAGTGGGTAAATATTTTGTATTTGACCCATAATTTCTTCCTTTGTTAATAGACCGTTTATGTTGCTGGGATTAAGGAATTTTTTTAATATGTTTATGATATCTGTATCGGTGTAATTTGGTTGAATAAAAATATGCCTATGGTAGGTTGGGAATGGAATAAGGAATTGATGGCTAGTTTCTTCTCCGATTTTAAGAATGAGTTGATTGCGGAAGGCGTTAATGGGGGTTTCAACTGTTGGAATTAAATTGTGCGAAGAACTATCATCGCTGTGTACTGTCGTTGTCATTGAATTTACCTCTGTCGTCTGTGGAAGTCGTGATAAAGCGTCTGCGACTATATTTGTTTTTCCCGGTTTGTACTTTAATTCATAATTGTACTCTTCGAGGATAGCTTTCCATCGCTTCATCTTGTGGTTAGTGTTTCTGTTGCTGAGGGCGTACGTTAGTGGTTGGTGAACCGTGTAGATTTTTACCTTTTTTGATCCGTATAGGAAATTCCTAAGCGAGTTGAGAGCCCAAATTATTGCAAGCATCTCTTTCTCGTTAGTGGCGTAATGTTCTTCTGTTGTGTTCAATGTCCTTGACAGAAACGTTATTGGTTTATTGTCCTGAGATAAGACAGCGCCTATGGCATAATTTAATGCGTCTGTCGTGAGTTCGAATTCTTGGTTAAAGTCTGGATAATTTAAAGTAACTTCTTGTGAGACTAATGATTCTTTAATTTTCTGAAAGGAGTTTATTGCGTCTGTGTCAAATTCGATGATTTTCTTTTTAGAGAGGTGCTTGGACACTCGTACGTCTTCCCCTCTTAAAAGGGATGTCAGGGGTTTCGCTATTTTCGCGTAATCTTTGATGAAGCGGCGATAATAGCCTGACATACCTAAAAATGAGCGTAAGTCTTTGAGAGTTTTGGGACTGGTAGTTCAACAATGGCCTGAACTTTCTTTGGATTGGTCTTAATCCCGTTTTTTCCTATGATAAATCCTAAGAACTCAATTTCTTCTTGGAAAAATTCACATTTGTCCAACTGGATTTTCATATTGGCCCGTTCTAATGTCTCGAACACAGCTTTAAGATTTTTCAGATGTTCAGTTTTAGTCTTGGCGAAGATGACAATATCGTCGATATACACATAGCAACGTTTCCCTATGTGCTCTCTTAGAATGTCATCAAGAGTTCTTTGGAAAATAGCTGGGGCATTCTTGAGGCCGAAAGGGAGACGTGTGAATTCAAACTTGCCATTATTTATTGAGAAGGCGGTTTTCTCAATGTCGGATTCTTTAAGAAGAATCTGATGAAATCCGCTCTTCAAGTCGATTATCGTAAACCAGCTATTGTCACCGAGGTTGGCGAGAACTTCGTTGATTTCCGGAATTGGGTATCTATCTGCGATAGTTACTGAATTTAATTTTCTGTAGTCTATCACGAGACGATATTTCTTCTCCATAGATGCGTCCATTTTTTTGGGGACGATCCAAACCGGTGAGTTATATGGTGACTTGGATGGTCTAATGATACCATCTTCGAGTAATTCATTGATTTGCTTGTCGACTTCTTCCTTTAGTGCTCTCGGGTATGGGTATGATTTGGAATAAATTGGTTCGGAACATGTGGTACGAATTTCTCCTTTAACTGTAGTTGTATAGGTCAATTTTTCGTCTGGGTCAGAGAAGAGATTAGAGTAATTGTTAATGGTTTTAATAAGGTTGGTTGAGTCTTCTTTGTTTAAATGGGAAGTTCTGATGTTTACGTTATTGACGGTTTCAGTAGCATGTTGTTTGAGTTGAATAAAAGTGTTCTCATGAATTCGCATGTAATTATCTTTTATGTGAATGACCGCACTCAAATTTTTAAGAGTATCGTTGCCTATTATACCGTCGAATGAAATAAGGCTAGGAAGTATAAAAAATTTTAAATGACCTATTTCGGTGCCAAAAAGAGGAATAAGGCTATGGTGGGTTATTTTGATATTTCCCCCAACGGAATTAGCGTAGAAACATTTTTCGTTAGGGAGAGGATTTCGTATATGACGTGGTTGGATATAATTTTTATTCGAGCCAGTATCGATTAAAAATTTATAGACTAGGCCACTCGCAACGTGCTCAAAATAAGGAAGCGAAGAGAGCTTTAATCTAAAAAATAGATATCGTCAAGTTGTTGTGGTTGGTCCATGTATTGTTCATCCGCTTGATCAGCATTGTAGTGTTCAAGAGTTTGGTCATGGTTTTGGTCTTCCTGACTTATTATGTCTTCGTATTGTTCTATTTCTTGTTCTTCAACGTTGGATTCTCCTGTGTGGTAGACTCGTTGCATTTTATAGGGTTGATGAACTTGTTGTGAATGATCTCGTTTCTGTGCAATTGGTTGGTTTCTGGGTCTGTTTACATAATTTACTTTCTGAGTTTTAACGGAATAATCTATATCCATAGGTTTGGGAGGAAGTTCACGTTGATTCGGTGGCAACCGGTGGTATTGTTGGAACGGTCTGTATTGATATTGTGGGTTTCTCTGGAAATGAGGTGGCTGAGGATGACGGGGATTATGTAACAATTGCGGAAAGAACTCTCGCCTAGGGGCTGGAACAGGAGTTGGATGTGGAAAATTGATTCTTCTATGAGGAACTGGAGGAGGTGTTTGCTGAAAAGTTTTGCGAATAGTAGACTGAGAGTTATTATCGTGTTGAGTCCTAAAATCAACGTTCTGGAGTTTTAGGCAAAGGTGCAGGGCTTGCGGCAAGTCCGCAGGTTCCCTTATGCTAAGTAATCTGGGGAGATCACCTTTCAACCCTCTAACAAATGTATCGAGTGCCTTATCTCGATAACATTGGGTCATATTGTTTAACGATTCTTGACTCATATCCATACAACCGAGTTTATTGAGGATAAGTGATAGATGGTGGTACACGGACTGATAAAATTCAGGTATCGTGTTGTTTCCCTGTACCAGGGTTGTCATCTGGTACTCGAGTGTTCCTATGTCTCTCTTGTCTGCATAATGCAGAGTCAAGCATTTAGAAATCTTATCCCAATTTAATGGGGTGTTATAGGATTCTAATGCTATATCTGCATGACCAGATATTTTGTTTCTGACGACAGACAAGATACCATAATACTTGGGGGTGCCCTTGAGGTGTTCGTATATCTTGAGAATCCTCTCGACACTTTTCTTCCAGGAATTAAATTCCTGAGGTTGACCCGAAAATTCTCGCAGACTCTTAACTACATCTGGGATTTTATCCATGTCGGACAAGTTCGCATCCCTAGTATTGATCGGTTGATCAATATCATTATTGATGTCTGAAGCTGGGTTCATTATTGAGTTAAATATCTGTCGTCCCTGAATTTGAAGTGTTTCTGTCACTAATCTTGTTATGAATCGGATCATGTCGTCGTTAACTTGGTTAGGAACTGGAGGAGGAGGAGGAGGTGCAGGATTAGCGTTTTCCTGTGGTATTATCAAACGAGGTGGCCTGACTAAATTATTTGGGTTTGCCATTTCGTTTTATTTGTAATAACCGAAACTTTATTGGAGCAATAATAAAACTAACTTCGATTGAAGCACTGATAATGAGACCGATGATTTATAAAAATATGGATGTTAATGATAACGAGACCAAAACTTGGTTGAATTTGTTGTATTTCAACAATATGAATGATATAAGTGTTATTAATAATAACTTTGATTTGGTTGATTTGTAAAAATATAAGTGTTATTAGTAATAAATTTGATTTGGTTGATTTTTAAAAAATATAAATGTTATTAATTATAACAAGACCAAATTGAATTAATTGACTTACAAAAGTATAGCTACTTGTATTTTCATAACGATATAGGGTGTTGGACCGTGATTGTTGGTTGGGGCGGCTGCTCTCTATCCTGAACTCCTTTTTGTCGTGATGATCCTGGACTACTCGGGGGCCTCTTTTCCCCTACACAAATACTGTTCAGTCTCGTGGCTTGATGTCCACTTTGTACAACTTTTGGCCTGGTGTCCAATTTGTCGTACTATTTTCGTACTATGTCGTATTTGCACTTTTCCTGTGGCTTGGTGTCCACTTTACGCACTAGCACTATATTTGTGGCTTGGTGTCCACTTCACGAATTAGCAATAATTTTGTGGCTTGGTGTCCACTTCACGAACTAGCACTAATTTTGTGGCTTGGTTTCCACTTCACGCACTAGCACTAATTTTTGTGGCTTGGTGTCCACTTTGTTAATTACTATCGATTCGCGTTTTGACTGAACGGTTAACTTCACGGTCCCTGCTCGGGCGCCAGTTAAAGAAATATACGTTTACTTTTGTAAAAAAAATATTTTTTCAGGCGTACTGCCTATTCTTTATTATAATTTTATGAGTAAGTTACAAGGTGAGAACTAAAACTAAAAGACATTTGGGTACTCCACATGCATTTATTAATTATAATTTGATAGGTCAGCAAAAGCATTGCACTCAATGCAAATGCAAAGTTAGAAGTTTCGTCGCATGCAATTCCAGGTATTTTGTCTGCAGGTGGATTGGACGGAAATTGTGTCGTGGGAACGATTTGCCAGTGCACTGTGGAAAGTTGATCTATTTCCTGTTAACTTATATTTTCGATTTAAGAAAGCTTAATGTTTCTATACTCTAATAACACATATTCATTAGGAAATCTTCTAAAGTTGTAGTTCTTTAAAAAATATTGAGCATGCGTAAAGTGTTTTGCAGTTCTATAACGCTTAGCATGGGAGTTAATGTTAACAAGGATTGCAAAAGTAGATATGTCGCTCTGTGAGTTTGCATTTTTGAACACAAAGTATTCCACATAAGTAACGCACATACCGAGAAATGCGAGTTTTTCGCTTTCCTCGGTTCAAGTACCATTAAGAGATAATGGCTGTGGGATTAAGTTTCACTTTGACTAAAGATACATCTTTGGATTTTTTAATTATAAAAAAGAGTGTCGCGCACAACACACAGCACTGTGGAACACCAGTATTTATGTGAAACCACCGACCAGAACAATTTGGAATGCTCGGTTCGCAAGAAAGTTACTAAACTAATGAAGCAGTTTTTCAAAAGGGCTCGATGACAAATTCTTCAAATTCTTTCAAAATGATAAATGGAGGAGTTCTTATGTTATATGAAATGTTCCATTAATGTTCAATCGCCAGCAGAAACGTTGGCGACGAAACATGTTTTTTCGTTCACTAGGAATCTCTTGTCCTGACAAAGACTTTATTTCAACTTTTAGAAGAATAGTATGGAATAGTAGATCGAAAAGCTTACGCAGTGGTAACGCCAGCATTAAAGAACACTTCTTCAGAACCAATGGAAAAAAACCATCTGGTCAAGCGGTTTTGTTTTGCTGAGATTATTTACAACTCCAGAAACTATACAAGTACTAAAGTGAATTTGCCCCATAGACTTTTCAATATTCAGGCAGAGATTCAGGCGGAGGTAGTCCGCACTCTGGAACCTGGGAGCTATATGCATAAAATGGAGCACGCCTTGTCTTTCAAATTGACAGTAGGAATGTCATTATAAATGATCACTGGTATTGATGACATGACTCTATTTAAAAAAAAATATTAACTACGTTTGGGAAAATATTTTTTTTACTAAATTTTTTGGTAATCGACGAATATGGCTCGCCAAAGGTGGTTAAGCAATAAATTTTTTGGCTCGTTAAAATTTTGTTCGGTTCTCCTTAACAGGATTTGTTGTATTATAACCGAAAACATACCTCTCTAATCCTAGAGGCTTCTTTACAGCTTAAATCGTACCACCATCCATTATTCTTTGGTTTGACAGACTTAGTGTTAGAGGAGATAAATTCGCTCATACCAATAAGAATGATCAGCGGTGGCATCTACCTCGTTATCACGGAATAATATCGATCAGTTAGTACTCTCAAAGAAATGGTTAAAGTGTCGGTGGTGCAGTGGATAGAACGATTGGCATTTACATGTGATATGCAGTTGTGATATTGACAAGCAGGATTGAGTTGTACAGTTGTTGAGATGTAGAGCCATCAATGCAGGCTTATCAGCACAAGATTTTAGTTTGTGAGTGTTCGGTTGTGAATTCAACTCCACACAACTCAAAACTTTCTTTCCTTCTTCTATCTTAATATTTCCAAGCCCACGCTGTGCCTAGGCATTATAAGGTTGCGCTAATTATAAAAAAGACCTTTTCCTTTCGCTTTCTCGTATTGCAATACTGTTCTGTTGGAAGTGTTTTTTCTAACAGCATGATAATGAAACAGTGCCTCAAACTTTTTATGAATTTTATAATCTTCTGAAACAAAACTGATGTTAGGATAGGCTCAACGTTTATAATCTCTAATGTAAGTCATGTTGACCATATCAAGGTACTCTGTAAAAGCGTTAATTTGTTTTATTATGTTACTGAATTGTAGGGTTGTTTTATACAAAACAATTTATGAAATTATGTAAACTCCCGAATTGGAACAAAGCTACTTATTAATGGGATACACAAAACCCGCTACGGTTGTGGAATTTTTGCAACTCTGCAATACGGCGATTAAAGTGAAAATGTCATGTCGAACGAAAGATCTTACACATTACAAACCTCTTAAGTGTAATTAAGGTAGTTAGGTAATTAGGTTATTAGGTAAATAATGGTAATGTACGGCAAAGAACGGCAAAGTATTGTGACATACAAAAGTTGTGTACGAGTATCAGTAACTGGAAAGCAGTCGCGTTCAATTGAATTTTAAAGTATCTAAGCTCTGAAAGCTGCCTGTTGATGTTAATTTTCCTTCCTTTTTAACGCAAGTTATTTTCCATAGTTTCTTTTAATGGCAGGCTATTTCCCAATGAGATCTCTGTCACAATAAATTCAGAAGAAATTTAATTTTCCGTATCAACTCACACGCAATATCTGAACGCTTTTTAGTTTACATATTTTCTCGTCGTATTTAAAATTTAAGTTTAAACCAAAAAGTTACACACATCAATCACATCACATACACGGACGACCCCGACTCGCTCGTCCCTATTTTGCATTCCATTCGATTCCATTCCAAAGATAACCAAAGTGAAACCGTGAATAGGAGGGACGATTTTGTCTGCATTCCATAAACTTCATTCGAAGAGGAGCTTCTTTTCATCGAAAAGACTTCAACCCTTCAAAGTAAATCAGACGCATACATGCAGGAAATGAAAATGAGAGCCGCAGGTGAATATAACTGGATGGCAGGATACTCAAATAAATTAAAAAAAACTTTTTTTTTTACAATAAATTGAATTCTAGTATCCATGCCGGTGTCGGTGGAAAGCGCAATTATGGGGAAAAGTCTAACCCTAACTTTACTATCTGTGGTATCGCTGTAAATTTTGGAAGGCAAAACGGAAAAACCGTTATAGGTACATATTAACGTATGTCTCCCCAGAGTTTTTGATTTATGTTTGTTGAAATTTTATGACCATAGAGATCATGGATATATGGAATGCGATTCACAGCGTAAATCTATGCCGGGTGTAAAACTCCATCGCCATTTGCATCGCCTCCACTTGGATGATGATGATAATCAATTTCCTTATATGAGGGCAGGGCAGACAGCCAACTGGATTGCTGTGTTGGTTGAATTGGTTGCTTTCGATGTGGTATGTGGTGTGAATTTTATATAAACATCTCTAGAAACAGAGAAAATATACGAATTATTTTTCGTACGTACAGGTACGTACTTACATACTCGTATATGTATATGGGAATGGGATAAAAGCACTATCGTCATCGTTATATTGAAAAGGGATTAAGAAGTTCGTGTGAAAGCGACAGCGATTAATAGCGCAAATTGCAGTCGGATATTGTCAATTTCCTTCATTTGGTAAGTTGTCAAGGAAGGAAAGAATGTATGCATTTGAATGAGTTTCGTAGATAATTTAAATAAAATAGGCATATTGCCTTTGCGAAATCAAAATCATATATAAACGAAACCTACAACGTCATCAGAAGAAGCAATAGAATGTCGAAGAATTTAAAGACGCCATAAGGTGTCAGACAAGGCAGTGTATTAAGTCCTGTTCTATTCATTTGTACGATGGACGACGCAATATGATAGTGATATGCTAGATAGAAATATGATTGAGATATAAAATACTTAATAATATATAAGAACCTGAAAGTATGGAAAGACATTCTGGCTTTACAAAACTTACAACTGACCGTCATAAAAACTAAAGTTACGGCAATCAGTAATGGAAAGAGGGAAATAAATATGGTGTGGATGTTGAAATCATCGCATAGTTGGAGGGATGCAAATATCTGTTATTAACAAAAGAGGTAGATTGCAGGGAGAATTCCAACCTACGATCAAATACGTTGATGCACCTTCCAGAATTACTTCACAAAGGAGTGAATTTTACCGTGAGGCATAAAAGCAGTTAAAAGCCATGAAAATGAAGTACCTGACAAGTAGTGAATAAGACAGACGAAAATAATATAAAAAGCTTAAATAAATTTAATGGACAGAATATAATAGAACAGAACAGAATAGAACAGAATATAACAGAACAGAACAGAATCTATATTCTATATTCTATAGAATAGAATAGAATAGAATATAATAGAATAGAATAGAATAGAATAGAATAGAATAGAATAGAATAGAATAGAATAGAATAGAATAGAATAGAATAGAATAGAATAGAATAGAATAGAATAGAATAGAACAGAATAGAATAGAATAGAATAGAATAGAATAGAATAGAATAGAATAGAACAGAATAGAATAGAATAGAATAGAATAGAATAGAATAGAATAGAATAGAATAGAATAGAATAGAACAGAATAGAATAGAATAGAATAGAATAGAATAGAACAGAATAGAATAGAATAGAATAGAATAGAATAGAATAGAATAGAATAGAATAGAATAGAATAGAAAAGAATAATGTGGTAACAACCGCTGACATTCCAACAGGACTCAGTATCAACACATAAAGCTTGTTTGACACAGCAATTTTTACAAAGTCACGTTTCATATTTCACTTCTTTGCAACAATGGCCTCCAAACTCACCAGACTTGAATCCAATAGACTTCTCGATATGGTGAATTTTAGAGCCCAAGGTGTCGACAAAGAGATGTGAACCTGTAAACGCATTAAAGACAGCTCTTCGTAGAGAATGGAGTAAAATAGCAACAGGTCACTTTCGTGCAAAGGCATTGTATGACTTTGTTAAGAGACTCAACGGTATCATTCGCGCCAAAGGTGGCTATATCGAGCAGTAACGTGGTTTTCATAAAATTTGAAATGTTTTTAACAATCTTTAAAAAAATGCATAAACGACAAAATTAGAGCCTTTTGATTTAGTAACACTTCGATCGCTGACCCCTGTATATGAAACTGAAGAAAGATGGAACTCGGCAAAGAACTCGGAGATTGAAACCGCTAGAGAGAGTTTTTAAGGAAGCGAAAGGCTGAAAGGAAAGACACCTACTGAGTAAAAGAAGATCGGTATGTATGTATGCGTGTAACTCCGATGAGACTGCTCTTTTAAATTCTCCATATTAACTTCACGTCGGCATTGTTCTTTTTTTAAAAAAAGTTTACCCGATTTTCTTCAAAATTTATACACATGTGTATCTCCGATGGACAACGCTTTTTATGGGCTCCCATATAATTTTTTTAAATTTTTTTTTTAAATTAATTAAAAGCATAAGCCGCTAAAAACGTAATGATGTCATCGACTAAAAATGTTTAAGATTTTCTACTTGTAAGAACTCCGAGAACTTAACTTATACCACCATAAGAAAAAATTACGCGGTATATCTGCCTTGATATAAGATCTTTTTCTCTTATCTTATCCTATCCTATTGGAGATCACATTACAAAGTAATAGAAAAAAATAGGATCAATGATCACGAAACAAACTGATGGAAACTGACGCTGAACAATCAATAGATCGATCATAAGTCAAATAGATTGAAACTACGCTAAACTATCATTGACTCGTAACTCAAATTGAATGAAACTTTGCTGAACTCACTCAGAAATGGAATTATGAACAGCTAAGGGAAGGGAATATATTTTTGGCTAAATGTCCGGCAGACTCCATTAATTATTATATCAAAATTCATCTCATCGGAGATAACAAAATGAAAGAACAAACGTATTTATCACACGTTCATTAGTTACACAGACGAATCACGAGCACATAACGTTCCTAAATTACGAATTGCTGATAAGATATTTCAAAGAACGACTGAATGAAAGAATTATCCTTCCTTTTTTGCGGTAACTCCTTCATTAACTCATTTCAATGATGACGGCTTAGGCATTAAATTTGAAAGACATAAGCCATAAACGACAAGAAGAAAGCCAACGTATATACTGTTAGTGTGGTACATAAAGCTCCGCATTCAGCGTGTAATCTGCAGGACAGAATAGTCTCACAACATAATACCAATCCTTCAATATCGTTGAATAATATCACGTTCGTTCCAAACATCTATGGCGGGCCAAGCATTGCTTTGGAAATTTCCTATTAGTTGTTCGGGTCGGCACCTTTTCTCTTCCATCATCCGGTAACCAAATGAACTCACAATTGACTGACACTGACGGTGATGCTCATTCAAATCACAAACACATCACTATGCATCATTGATTTATGATTCTAGCAAATGTTCTTTGTTCTTTTGTTCAAAATGATGGGTGAAAAAATTGTGATAAGACTTTTGGATGGAGGACAAAAAGAAAAAGGACTATTAGGCAAGTGTCAGAAACATGAAAAAAAGAATGAAGAATAGAATGGAATTGCAATGCATGCGCATTTGATTAAAATTTCATATTTTTCTTCTTTATCAAAGCGGGTTTAGACGTCCTTGCTGTTGCAAAAAGGACCAGCTGTACATAAAGTGGGAGTTCTGCGCAAATTTATAATATACTCTTCTCATACACCTTCTGTTTCCTTTTCTATCGCAAAACCAACCTACATCAAAATGGCAATATGTTAAAAAAAATTTTTCCTGAATTAGAATTAGAAATTAGAATTTCTAATCAAACAACAACTGCGGGAAACAAAATTTGCAACTGAGTCGGAGGTATCTGAATGAAGATAGCCTTATACGAGTAAGTATAGGGGACACCAAAGAAAAACAATGAAAGAAATATAAGATCACTTACTACAGAAACCATTTAAACAAAGAGGGTTAATAAAATATGGTAATAAGATAATTGCCCAATGGTGATGAATAAATTTGAAACCATACATCATCAATCCTCCTCAATACTAAAAACTTTAAATGTAAAATATGTGTTCTCAAAATAATGACAAACCTAAATGGTCGCTGTGTTTACAGGGCGTACACAAAATTTAAACAAACCCATTGGAGCTGATCAAATCTGAAGGGGCCGCACTAAAAGCAATTCATAAAGTAATAGTGCAAGTATGGTGGGAAGAGACGATGCCAAAAGACTGAAGAAAAGCCGTCCTGTCCCCTCACTCACTCACGCACCCACAGACATATATAAACCTAAAACAATGGAACGCTTTTTGGTGGATGTGAAAAAATATTATCACTGTAGGACAATTGACATTTAATAAAATAATAAAAACTATTTAATTCATATAACGGGTTGCTGCCACACTCGTACATGAAAGGAAGATATTAAATCGTGTAGAAATTATCGTGGTATATTGTGTTCCGCGTAAAAGATACGAGTATTTAGCTATACTCTACAAGACAGGACGGCCTTAATGCTAATGTGAAATTTTTGCCATACTCTCAGGCAGACGATAGAAAAGTATCTAGAGTTTCAAAACTCACTATTGCCTCTTTCGATTAGCTTAAACCATACCCGAAACCATAACCACAGGGAAACTGTCAAAGTGACAGGTGAATGCTTGGCAAATAGAATGCCAAGCTGAAATCAAATTTGACATAACAACAAACTGAGAAATTGGTCCGTTTGCTCTCTCTTCGCCATCTTGCTGAGTAAACGAAACAATACCCATACCCGATTGCCGACGGTTAGCAAAGTTACAATGTCGCTTACAAAACTTTGCAAATTAAACCATAACCCGGGTACAGTTTGCAAATAGAACGTCAAACCAGAATCACGAGAGAGTAATCTTAACTCCAGCAAGCAAATCGAAAGAGCTTTATTAGGCCTTAGCCAGAGTAGAACTTTTGTTATTCCCATGCTGGTAAGTTGTTAGTGCGTTGTTACCTGCTGAGGGGTAGGTTTGAAGTTTGAATCCCAGAAATAAACCAAAAAAGCTGGTTCATTATCCCGCACTATTTGCCTATGTCTGATAAATGTCTGAAGCCAGCCAGTGCTGGGCTTTTGCAAAGAAAATGAATAAGAGTTTCTTTCTCAATAATATCCATGCAACTCCTGCAAAAGTTATTTTGCGGTATTCCCAGTTTAGCATCGTTCCGACCAACTGGCCAATGACCTGTGATTATGACAACGACTCTGGAAATATCTTTCCGTGAACTGGAGATCAGATCGGTGGATTTGTTTTTATTACAGGAAAGCTACATCGCTCTCGACGTGGTGATATTGGTTAAGTAATTTCACCTTAACTGTGCTTTGGTGGTAAGGAAGGTGAGAACACGTTCTCTGGTGAAGCTTAGAAGGATATCAGACTCTTTCAGTGTAGTCTATGCGTCCAGTATGACGCCCTTCTTCCCAATTGCGTCTACTTTCTCATTTCCATCAATATCGCTGTCCTCTGGCAACCAAACTAGGGTTAAGTCTATGCTTTGGCTTATCAAAACAAGTTCAGCTTGGCACTGCCTGACGAATTTGGAAGTGTTGCTTGTCGCAATAATGGCTTTGCTTGCAAATTGGTTATCTACACATAAATCAATCCTACCCACTACTGCGGTACTATGGGATAGGGCCCTGCATTAGAGAGGCATGCAGGTAGGATTTCAACCTGGAAGATGCTAGCGGAGTCAGATAGCTTGTAGGACCGAAAGAGATTAAGCTTTTTTGATTTATTATTTTCTGATTTATTATGACTCTATATGACTCCACTAGAATCTTTCTGGCTGAGATCCTATCGGCATTCAAGACAAGCTTAGTTTTGTGAGGATTTACCCCCAAACAACATCGATCTGCCCAGCACGTTAGCTTGTTGAGAGAATTTTGCAGGAGTTCCTTCAAAGTGTTCGGTAGTGAGAAGAGTGCCACTGTGGCTTTACGAACTCTTTCTTGTATGTTAGGTTTCCAGCTTAGCTATCTGTCCAAAATAAGACCCAAATACTTGGCTCTATCAGAGGATGTTAAGCTTATACCTTTTATAGAAGGAGGGTTAATAATTGGGACTTAATATTATTTCCTGGTGAATAGGACAAGCTGAGTTTTGTGAGGATTTACCCCCAAACCACATCGATCTGCCCAGCAAGTTAGCTTGTTGAGAGAATTTTGCAGGAGTTCTTTTAGGTGTTCGGGTATTTTCCTGAGACGGCAATAGCAACGTCATCTGCATAAGCAATTTATCTGCAGACCTCACCTCTTAGGCATACCAGCAGATCATTCACCGCTCAGTTCCACCTTGTGGGATTCCTCTGCAGACAGATATTCTGGCAGACGATATGCCCGGTTTTGAATTAATAATCCTACTTGTGAGCAAAAGATTAATCAATTCGCCAAGCGAGTGGTCCACCCTCAAAGATGTGTTGACGTTGTTAAAAGAGCCTTCAGCGCTACGCAAACGTACTCTATCCAAAAATTAATATTACTACTACTTATCTATCTATCTATTCCACTGTATGTGATGCCACAGACAACAAGTGCCACCAAATAAGAATCTAATTAAACGCCAACCAGTCATTTATTCGTATTATTAGCGAATCGAGTGAAACATTGTAGATACGATTCAAAGGTTTCTTTCAGAGTTTCCATTGATAATTTTCCCACTATTTTATTGCACTTGTTGTTGTTTTCGTTCTTATATCTGCGGCATTACCAGAAAGGACGCACGGAAAAGTGCAAACTCCAGCAAATACTAAGAACCTGCAACAAATGCAACCAAAAAGTTTACACCATCACCTACAAAAAGTTTCTCTTTGGAATTAAGGTCGTTCTCTGTCTTTCCGTTTCTTCGTCTATTCAAAACATAAACTTTATACTTTGTGCATATAATACACAGTTTAAAGTTTCCATTTAGGAGAAGGTATAGAATAGAACAGATTGTTGCCCGGACAGTAAAAATGTTCATAGCTATTATCCTGCTCATCGAGACATTATTTAATGAATTTGATGAACCAATAAGCTTTTGCGTGTCCTCCTTATGATCACAGTCCTGATTGTTTCAATTGATACTTTGTTGTTAGACTAGAAAAAGCAGTAAAACGTGCAGGAAGCAATGAATCGAAATAACGAGCCATCAGGACGACGCTAACCAAACTCCTCGTAAAATCTGTCAACGACGGGAACATTAGCGCTTTCAAAAATTGAATATAAAAAACTTTTGAGCGCAATAAAATGACTTTCTTGCCGCATTCTCTCGTAAATTTGACACATGAGAAAACTATTCCATCTAATCGGGTCGCTGAATGTGCTCCCTCCAATACTAATTTCAGCAAACAATGAAATTCTGACTAAAATGTATTTGATGTTTTACGTCATCTGCAAATGACTGAGCGAACTATGCATTCGCTTCACTGTCGTAGTTTTAAGACATTCTGTCCCCTTGATATTGGGAATTGGAATTTCCATTTAGTTGTTGGAAATTATTATTTTTTCGCTTTTTACGCAATACATTTCTTTCTCCTGCTCTTATAAAAAATTGCAATGTCGTTCGTTTAAGTTTTTTCTTACTCCTTTCTTTTAACAATTTGATCAGCAGGAGATGTATCCTCCTTATTGCCATCTTAACAGTCATTCACCGCAGCAAATTTTACGCTTAAATAAAAAAAAGAAAAAGAAAAGTAAAGATGACGAAATGAAGGAACAGATTTCCCATTAATTTGAACTGAGTTGCAATTTTCCAACGAGCAAGGAATACAACAAACAGCGATGGAGCTGATGTGCTTCTTTGAAAAAACAATGTTCCAGATTTATGCGAAACAACGCTGCACTGACGATGGCAGGTAGAGAGATGATAAGGTTTTGATAAGTTGTACTTGGAGCGGCGTGTGCTGAATGAGTAGTACACCATTAAGTCGGCGGCTGTACTCGTTGCAAATGCAATTGAAGAAGAAAACCCTGCTCAAGAGGGTCTTTCTGATTTTAATCAAAATTATTTGAGATCTTTGACAATATTTGCGAAATTTCGCCTTATGAGCATAGTGCGCTAAGAGCAGCTCATATTGGAACGAACTAGAGAACAAGAGTACCTTCTCAAAAATCAGGAGACTTGCGTTTATTTACGACTATAGGTATATATTATGTATTTATTATTTATTTCCTGCAATAAAAGGGCACAACTTAACGAGCGATGCAATTAATTTTGAAGTGAGATCCTTCTGTTTTGGATTTAAATTCCTTTACTGATACCGATTTTGCTCTATAAACTATAATTGATCCATGAGGCATCCTTTTTTGGTACTACATATAGCATGTTATTTGTATAACGATGACGCAATCCTCGCAATTCTTGCAACGTTATAATTTTTGTATTTATTCACAAGGACTCATTATTACGATTTTCAGTTGTTTTCAAGAATTTTCTTGTCCTTCAGAACTTTTCAGTTTCGTCCATAAGATAGGATGCTAATGACTATCTGCAATTGAGAACATGCTTAAAATAATCCTTTCCCTACAAGTCTTTGATAAACTCTCTATACCACACATAACGGATGTTTTTTTTAACCCGATAAAACTTGAAATTTTAAAAAATAACATAAAACAGGTAACTTTAATCAAATTGTGTTATTCATTCGAAAGATCAATATATGATTTCGGGCATATAACCACCACGGCTGATCTTGTCGAAGCGCATTCTGGACGTCCTGTTTTAGACCACTTTTTAGAGCACTGCTGGCCGTACGTCACCAGTAACACAATCTTGGCCTTAAGGTGTCAATTTTTACCGGTTTATCAGCATAAACACGTGACTTTAGGTGGCCCTACAGGAAGTAATCGAGAGATGTCCAATCACACGTCCTGGAAGCCAATTGACAAGTCCATTTCCGAAATCAACTAATCACCAAAATTTGATTGCAATAAGTCTGTGGTTGCCATCGACGCATGGCACGTCTCGCCATCCTGTTAAAACCTCATCTCGTCTGGTTCAATGTCATCAATATCATTTATCATGGTGCGGTAACGATCTCCGTTGAATGTAGTGTGAACTCCGGCCTTATTTTTGAAGTAAAAAGGTCCAGCGTGTAAGCCGCACCAAATAATGCACTTTTCTGGATGAAATGGAGTCTGTAGAGCCTCTTGTTTTTCAGTTTCGTCCATAAGGTACTCGTAGGATACAATTTAATGACTAACTGCAATTGACAACATTAAATAAATAAAATAATCCTTTCTCTACTAGTCTTAAATAAACTCTCTATACCATACGTAGTGGGTGTTTCTTAATCACTTGGAGAATATGTGGTACGAAATTTATGTACAGCTTGACGGATTGCTTGTTCCGGTGGACGATTATGTGCGCTATAAAAATCACGAAGACGTATGTTGCGCGAATAGATGACTGAATTTCAAAGTAAATTTGGATAATTTGGTAGGGTTTTTAAGCGTAGTCTACCCATGATGATTTGCCAGAGCAAACTTATAATAATTGTCAAACAGAGGGCGCAGTATGACAGCTCGTTTGATAGCTAACCCTCCAGTAAGTTCTATCTAAGCCAATAAAGAACACCCCTTTATATGTATAACGTTAAAGTTTATTTCCATTTTTTTTTTAAAACGGCTGCACTTAAAAAGATTTAGGAAATCAATTTACGAACGATAACATTCAAGTGATCGATAATCGTAATACTAGAAATGCTAGCATATCGATCCGAGACTTGGCTGTTGAAAATAAAAAAAATCTTAGACACTTTCTTGGGGATTGTTGGCAGCGAAGAGAGAACAGTGAATCAACGAAATTTTGACGGTGGGATTTATGGGACACGATTGGGCAGGTCAAGCCTTCACTGGAAGGCATAGACTACTAACGACCCTATAGCGAAGGAGTACCATTTAAATGAAATGCCACAAATTCATCCAACTATGCAAGGATTCCACAATATTTCAAGCGTAACTTTACGCAATAAGCCTTGCAACCGAAAACTTGCTAGCAAAAAGGCTAGCAAAGACAAAAATAAATATAATGTCAGACAGTCAAGCCGTGCTAAAATCACTAAACAAGTATGAATTTCGATTTAAGGCAGTCATCGAGTGCCATAATGCCCTGAAAAATCTGGCAAAAATAACAAAGTCAAGCTTATTTGGGTACCAGGACACGAAGGACATGCATACTGGTAACTGGAAACTCCATTCATAGGACCGAGCCCACTGTACGGATTCAACAATGCAAACATAAATAGTTAAATAAAGAACTGGGCAATAGAGCATCTAAAACACTCAAAGAAATTCCTAAACTTTAACCACAAAAAGGCGATAGAGGTCATAAAACTGAAAAAAACCATAACTAAGAATCTTATGTTGAGCATTAACAGGACACTATATACTTGTAAGTATCATCTAAACAAAATAGGAGTCAGCAATGGTGAGACCTGTAGACACTGCAATGAAGAAGAGAGGAGTCAATGGAGTCCAGCCCTCATAAAGTTAAGGATAAACACTAGGGGTAAAATAACTATTAGGGTAGAAGATTACCAACAAATGCCAGCCAAAGCAATAATACAGTTTATCAAAAGACTAAAAGATTTCTAGGCTCAAAGAAAAGGGGGCACAATAGACCCATGTATAGGTTGCGGTGCAAGTGGCTTGTACACCCCCCCCCCACCCCCAATTATCATCGTATCGTATCGTATCGTACTATATAATATGGTAGCGAAGGAATTACCCAGATGAAGTCAACGGTAGTGTTACCAGTTCCATCAAGGATGAATGACTTGTTGAACACATTATTTGGGCTCCTTGGATTTAGTCTAAGCTTTCGACTATCGAAGCGGTGGCATATCCAACTTGTTTCGTCCAAATAGATACAAAAGCATTTTCGAGCTTGACTCACTAAGTTGTGTTTGCGGATATTCAAAATGCCACAGCAACTGAGCATCACTGTGAGTATAAATAACGTCGAACGCATGTAATCGGATGCCACAATGAGTATCCCGCAAAGTTTTGATAAATCCTATGTCACCAGTATTAGGTGCTTAGGACGAGATGCCATTAAGCTATCAGAGATGCTAGTGCTCATGTTCTAAGACCACAACAACGAAGACCCTAGTTTGATGTCGAATGCAAGGCAGACGCATGCAGCAAAATAAAAGCCATCACTAGGAGCTGTGTATAAAAAGAAAAAGAGAGCAACAAGCTTCTCCAAAAGAAATAGAAAATAAAGAGAGAAGCTACTCCAGATAAAAGGCTAGAAAGTGGTAAAAAGAACATGCAAAAGCCAAAAGACCCGAACAGAAAACTAACCTAAAAGCTCTCTATTGAACCACTTAGAAGACTCTGCATAAGACTCTTAGGTTAGTTGTGGTGGCTGCTATTGAACACATAGACCGTCCACTGTGATACCACAGGATTCTTAATCATTCCGTTTATTTTCTGTGGCGCTCAAGCAATGACTCTATAGAAGTAGGATTAGGATATCATTCGAGCGAACTAATTTTTTATACTAATACGTGACGAAAATATGGCGAAACTCATTCATGTTTGTGATTATTTATTTTATTAATCTCTAATACCTGAACACCACGATGTGCGAAGCTTATAGCTTAGCATTTATTGTCTTCCATTAAGCTGGCAGCCCTAACTTGAACTTGCTCTTGTTAATTAAAAGTGAATTTCACATTGAAATCCAAATGTTGCATTTCGTTTATCTTCTACAAGCAAGAACTTAATTGTACTACATAACTTAATATAAAGATTGGGCAATCTACTGGTTTGGTTTTAAATCATAGGCTATCATCATCATCATAAAGGGTGTTTTTTTGGGAGGTTTGTTTTTCCGATAGATGTCGTTTTATTTTATGACAGTTGTTTTGACAGCTCAAAGTGGCATTTCTACTCAGTATTGTTTGGCAAATCATTATGAATAGGTTAACTCCAGAACAACGTTTTCAAATCGTGGAAATTTATTTTCAAAATCAGTGTTCAATTAAAAATGTTTATAGAGCACTTCGTGAATTTTATGGTGCACATAATCGTCCGTCAGAGACCACCATAAAGAACGTAATTACCAAATTTCGGTCTACATTCACTCTTTTGGATGCCAAGCCACCGACAAGAATGAGAAGAGTTCGTACAGAAGAAAATATTGCTGTCGTTGAGGCCAGTGTCGAAGAAAACGACAATTTATCGATTCGTCGTCGTGCTCAGCAAATTGGACTTTGTCCATCGACTTTATGGAAAATTTTACGTAAAGATTTGGGTTTGGTGCCATACAAAATTCAATTGGTGCAAGAATTAAAGCCACACGACCATCGTTTGCGCCGTGAATTCAGTGATTGGTCGTTAAATCAATTGAACGAAGATCCATTTTTTTACCGTAAAATTCTCTTCAGTGATGAGGCGCATTTTTTGTTAAATGGATACGTCAACAAACAAAATTGTCGCATTTGGAGCAAAGATAATCCACACGCCGTTCAAGAATTACCAATGCATCCTGATAAATGTACTGTTTGGTGCGGTCTATGGGCTGGTGGGATCATCGGTCCATATTTCTTTAAAAATGAGGAAGGACGACGCGTTACCGTGAATGGAAATCGATACAGAACCATGTTAAATGAGTTTTTGTTGTCAAATCTTGAAGATATGGATATGGATGAAATGTGGTTTCAACAAGATGGTGCCACTTGCCATACAGCACGTGAAACAATCGACTTATTGAAAGAAACTTTCAACGACAACATTATTTCGAGAAATGGTCCGGTGAATTGGCCTCCGCGTTCGTGCGATTTGACGCCACTCGATTACTTTTTGTGTGGATACGTGAAGTCATTGGTTTATGTGGATAAACCTCAATCGATTGACGCTTTGGAAACCAATATTCAACGTGTCATTGCTGACATACGCCCTCAAATGCTTGAAAAAGTGCTGGAAAATTGGACCTCCAGAATGACATTTGTGAAAAATAGTCGTGGTAGCCATATGCCAGAAATTGTGTTTAAATGTTAAATGCCAAAAAATTATCTACCAAATAAAAAAAATTTTTGGTCATTTCATAATTTTATATGTGTTTTATTCAAAAAAAAAATCGGCAACCTCTTAAAAAAACACCCGTTATTTGGCTCATAGGCTATGGCTATGGCACTCAATGTGCAAATCTTTTAAGTACCATTACCCATTTACTACCCACTTCGAGGCTTTATACTTTTCTATTTCATAGGTTAATGCGCTACTCGTACTTAATATTTTGATGTTTATACTAAATATCTATTGCAAAACATAAAAATGAAAAATATTTAAAATGAAATCAAATATAACAGATCTTGAAATATAAATAAACAGATGTGAAATAAGAGATACGGCAGACCAAGACCGGACGCCGGTTGTAGAGCCAAATGTAATGATGAAACATGAGATATTTATACGTGAGTGAAATATCAAAATATGTACTGTGAAACATGTTTTTGGAATTGTCAAAATCATATATTAAATTGCTATTGTCATTCACTTTCCAAATAGAAAAATGGGTAACCGCAACAACTGTTGTCTAACCGAGAATAACTTCAATCAGTTACTTTACTGCTCTGAGCTGAGGGTTGACCTGAATATGAAATAGAAAACAGGACGATGGTAAGAAAGGAGGTAATAAGGGAAGAAAGAATTGGTAGATTCTACCGCTCATTCCAACGCAAAACACGCACACATACTCAAAACCGATTTGGATAATAACAAGTGACAAGTTTATTTTCATCTTCTTAAGTCGATGTCCATCAAAAGCATTTGTGCACCACCCTTGTGTAGCTTATAAGAAATCCTATATTACAAGGGTGAAACAGTTACGAATACACTCCCGATACTCTGGTGTATTGATAAGTGTTTTTAAATTTAGGGCAGCAGAGGTCACAAAGCGTTCCTTGAAATATGAACACCAGAAGTAAAATCATTATAGTTAGTCATTCGATAGATGAGTACAATGTACGAATGAACAAACTCACACATATGGTTCGGGTATGTTAACCCAAAAGAAAAGTTTATCCCTCTGGCTCTCATCATCATCAACGTCATCCTATTCATATGCCATACGAGGAAGTACCATAACTCGCCTATAACTACCAAGTCCTTATATTTTCGTCGTATATTTATGATGATTTTATGGGAAAAAGTTTTCACAACTCAAACAGGAGATGTGGGGATGTTTTTTTTTTATCCACAATCCGATCCTTAAGAAATCAGCCACAAGCCAGCAAGGAGAAGGCAATTTCCCATCAAATCATTATGTGTGCGAGTGTGCAATTTGAAAATGGTATCATAAATTATGATTTAGTTATTTCTTGTGATGATGTTGGAGGCTGGCCGTCGTGTGGTGTTAAAAGTTGAGTCGAGTTGAGTTGAGTTGACAGTCAGAAAGCTGAAGGAGGAGACACATCTGTTTTTTTGGGGATCACACTTTGCAGGATGATATCAAGTGAAATTCTATACTATATACACTCAGTCATTGGTTTGTCATTTGAGTCGTTTTATTATTGTGTAGTTAAGACGTTGAACGACATGTGGAAATCTAAGACGAAACCACAGAATTTTGGTAAAAGTTTTCCTATCATTATTATTATTGTTATTATTATTTTTATTGCCATTAGTAATTCTTCTAAAATCAAATGAAATAAAAGCGATAATGACAATGATTATTGCTGTTATTGGGTGTTAATGGCATTACAAAGTAAAGTGATTCTTTTCCTGGAAAATAGAACATTTTTTGCGAGTGAATGTGATAAAGAAAATCCTGATGTAATTTTAGCTTAGTGTGAGATTTTGAGTATCAATATTAGAGTTTTGTTTTGTGGTATTTAGTATCAAGTTTTGGTGGAATAGAAAGTGTCCACTCTTTGAGTAATTTACCATTTTAAGTAGACTTTATAAAGCTAAAGTGTAATGTGCGGTATGATATAAGACAATAATAGTTAAACATTCTGTGCAACGAACCGATCTTTAATTAATGCGTTTGCAATTTTCAAAGAATATACAAGATGTCCCCTAATTCGTGCACAGTAATTTGGGATATGATTTCTGGGTATATTCTAAGAAAAAAATCGTTTTATAGTAAGGGTCTATCTAAGTAAAAGAAGGTACAGAAGAAACGAGTTCTATGTGATCACAGATAGTCAGGCAGCCCTGCTATCAATAAAAGGTCCTGTCTTTTACTCTAAAACAACGTGGAGCTGTTTTTACCAGTTAGAAGAACTGGCCAAAAACAACAAAATCACACTAATGTGGTCTCCCGGACACTCAGGCATATCAGGAAACGAGACAGCAGACCTCTGCGCAAGAGAAGGCACAGAAGGAATTTTTACTGGTCCAGAACCCAGCATTGCCTATTCCAAATGCATTCTTAAATACAACATTAGTCATAGTCAGACAGTGCCATCAAACTGGACCGCCATACACTAAGAACACTAGTCTGGTATTTGACAGGACATGACCCATTGCATGACCATCTTTTGCAACGATTCTGCAACGAGGAAGAGGAAACGTCAGAGCACATACTCTTCGTATGCGTAGCCCCCACCCAGAAAAGAATTAAACATTTCCAGGCTCATACAGTTCCCTGGCCGAAGGAACTGAGCAATCACATAATGTGGTAAAACATCAGGGACGCACAATAGACCTCAAGGTCGTGCTTAAGGCTCTTTAGCCCCACCTAATATAATAATAAAAATAATAAAAAGGGTCTATCTCCAATGTTGACATCATTTATCGGGGATTGAAGAAAAAGCTTACTTTGGTGGATCCTGACCCATGTTAATGAAAATTGCTCTGTTAATACTAACGGTACAACCTTTATTTTTAGAAGAAATACTAGCCTTTATAACTGTGTTTAAATAAAGTTGATATCTTATTTGAGTCTTCAGATATCCAACTTCTATGCCTGTAACATATAGTCTGTAACTATAGCCTGACGAGTTTTTTTGGTTAATTCATCACAGCTATCACTTGTCTTAATGAAATATTTATTTTTTAATAATGACATAACCAGGACAACTTTCGGCGCTTCAAATGATCTTCTTGAGTTAAGGGTGTATAACAAGATCTTTACACAAAATTCGCCACAATGTAAAGTAAGAGAATCCCAATTCATGTGAACGGCGTGGAATCGACTGATTTGACTCACTTTGAACTGAAGCACTTACAGCTAAAATATTTGTGGTAAATCGGTGAGTTGTCTCACTGGCACGGAAACATTCAATAGTGAATAAAGTTAAATACACAGTGCGGTACACCAGCAGCCAACCGTACAGGTTATATTTAAGGGAAGAAAAATACAATAATATAACAAATGTTAGCTGTGCAGATGATCTAGTCTTAATGGTTCGTGGCAAATTTAAGAGCACAATAGCAAAACGCATGCAATTTGCTTTCGAACTAGTGAAAGAGTGGAGCAAAGAGGTCGACCTAAGTGCCAACTCTGACAAAATTGTCTGCATCTTATTCACGAAGAAGAAAAGAATAACGCTGCCTTCACTGCAGTTCCAAGGCAAACCCATTAAAATAGCGCGGGAAGCCAAATATCTAGGGGTCATGTCTGAACAAAACTCACATGGATCTTCCACATATCTTATATAACTAACAAAGCTTACTTCATCTGCCAGCGTATGTTCAGCAAAACGTGGGAAATAAACACCCAACTGAGTTTATGACTATATTCGTCGCGACTGACCGTTGTGGTCCAAGGCCTAACTTCTCGCGATCATTTGTGTTATGCATTTATATTTTTGCACACAAATGGAAGGGACCTTCATTTTAATGCCGTATCCGAACGGCGAATTAGGAAGCTTTGCGTGATAAGTTATTACTCTCATATGTTTTTCAGACATGGACCGTGAAAAATACTTTTGGTGTTTCCTGGGATTCGAACTACGAACCTCCTGCTCAGGAATACATGCACTTAACCACTGAGCCACGGTGCTATATCAACCGAGATCTATACGATCTAAGATAACCAGTCAGCACGCATAAAAAGGTCCAGTCTTTCATTCCAAACCAACGTTGAGCTGCTTCCGTCACTTGATAGAACTGACCCAAATCAACAAAATCACCCTTATGTAGTCTACCGGTCACTCAGGCATTTCAGGAATCGAGGCACCAGACATCTGCTCAAAAGGAGGCGCAGAAAAAACCTTTACTGGCCCCGAACCCATTATTGCCTACTCCAAAAGCCATCAACAGGGATGAGACAAAGCTTCTTAAATATTACGTCACTCAATAAGTCTCCGGTCTGACAAATATATGGCAACACCGTTGACAGACCCATATGATTCCTGGATAGCACCTACCTTCAAACGACACGTGTCAAAATTTTATGATATTTTAACAATTAGTTTACAGGTTATAGTTGTTTCAGTAACGCTACCTTTGTAATTTTCAAAACAATGGATATCAAAGAATTCCGTGTGTTGGTTATTGGGGAAAAATACTGTTTTGAAAGACCGTAAAGTGAAGTTACATGCGATAGCTGAGACCTTAAAGACCTAAACTTTTACACGAAGTCTGTTTTGAAGTGGGTTCCGCGTTTGTTCCACCAAGACAATGCCCCGTGACAGAAGTCGATGAATTGAATGAATTACGCTCCAGCGACTACTGGCTTTTTGCAAACATCAAAAAGTTACTCCAGGGAAAGTAATTTAGCTCAAATGAAGAAGTGATTGCCGAAACTATTTTGAGAGCAAAGCCAAAGTTCTACAAAAAGGCATCGAAATGTTGGAGGGGCGTTGGAATGAATCTGAATCACTATTAAAGGAGAGTATGTTAATAATAAAATCGGTTTTTTAAAAAAAAAAACTTGTTTTTCTTAGTTTGACCGGAGACTTATTGAATGACGAAACATCAACCAAATAGACAAAGCACATAAAATGAACCGCCATGAACTAAGAAGTCTGGTTTGGTACATGACGGGACATTCTATGGCCGCCTTTTGAAAAATCCCAATCGGACTGGTGCCGATTCTGTAACGACGTAAAAGAAACATCAGAACACTTACTTTTTAAATTCTCTATATTAACTTCGCGTGCACGTGGCTGGTTGGCTGGCTGGCTGACTGGCTGGCTGGTCAGATTTTCTGATCAATTTTTAGCCAACTTCCAATGGCCCGATTTTATTGAAATTTTGCACACACGTATATTTCCGGTGACAATACTTTCTATTAAAATTTGAGGCCCCTCGGACCTCGGGTTCGGGGGGCTCCCCTACAAATATTTTACAAAATTTACCCGATTTTCTTAAAATTTTGTACACATGTGTGTCTTCGATGGAAAACACTTTTTGTAAAAATTTGGAGCGATCGGCCCCTTGGGGACCCCAATATACAATTTTTTTTGTGAGCAGCGCTGTTCGCTGCCGCTGCGTCATTTGGTGTGTGTGTGTGTATCTCCGATTAGAGAATTTACAAGAAAAATTTTAATTTTTATGCGTTGTTTTTTTATATGTGAGCCCGAAGCCCGGAAAAGAATAAAACAACTTAAAGCTCCTACAATTCTTAGTCCGAATGCCAGATCAATCAAATGCTAGATATAATGGCATTAAGGAAGGGAATCTTCTATCTGAAACTGAGGCATCCAAGACAAAGTTATCGCGACACGCATTTACAGGAAATTCATCCTTAGGGAACCTGTAGATGACAAATATAGACTTTAAAGCCGCCTATGATAGCATAGCCAGAGTAGAACTTTATAATTATAAAGCCATGAGAGAATTCGACATCACAAATAAACTGACACGACTATGTAGGTTGACCATGACCAATGTTATAAGCCAATTAAAAATATCCCGATCATTGTCAAGCCAATTCAACATCTATAACGTGTTCCGACAAGGGGATGGACTGGTCTACGTCTTCTTTAACCTGGCGTTGCAGAAAGTGATCTGAGACTCTGGACATAACAGCGAGAGGTCCATTCAGATACTGGCTTACGCAGACGATATTGACAACGTTTATAGAAACCCAAGAGCTGTACATGAAGCTTTCGTCCGGATCGAGCAGCCGCGTTCGAGAGAAAAGTCTTAAGGATAATTGTTGGCCCCGTATGTGAGGAAGGACGATTCTGGAGACTCTGTACTAATTAGATCTACGAGCGTTACCGTGATGTTGATATCGTGAAGAGTATTAGGCTTGGTAGGCACCTAGCTCGCATGAGCGAAGAGGATCCTGCTCGGAAAGTCCTTTGCGGTAGGAATTATGGAACACGACAGCGAGGCCGGTCAAGCCTACACTGGAAGGATGGCCCAGAGTTTAGGGATGAAAAAGTGGATGACATCGGCTCAAAATCGGGACCGATGGAGAGACTTTTTGCGGGAGGCCAGGACCGAACCTCGGTTGTAGTGCCAAATATGATGATAATGATGATTCTTTTTATTTACTATTAGGTCAGCAATTTTTTGTTGTGATTTTTTTTTATCCTAGAAATATCCTCAAAGAACCATTAGTAGTTTAGTATGAGTAAGAAAAAAAGATTGCATACGGATTACTACAATCTCCTTGTTCACTTCTCTGTTAATCCTTTGAGGCACAATAATTTGCATCCCATAGAAATTCCATGTAATTAAAAATAATGACACATTGGAAAAGAAATTTGCTGGCATATTATCGCCGTTCCTTTGATTCCTTTTACTTTTAAGCGAAAATAAAAACAACATTTTACAAGGTTCATTACATACACGCGCATAGTATAGGGAACTAAGCGAAGAGCACAGCACAGTCAAAGGACGAACAAACTACACACTCACTCGCTATGACGGATACAACTGCGTTAAAGAATTTCCTCCATCTTCTCCTATTTTTCAAATTTTTCATCTTATGTCGCGTGTCAAATTGATCGAGCGGTGAAATCGTGAAGAAGGAAAACATAAAAACTCCTCCCCATCGGTTGAGTTTCTTTAGCAATTCCAGCTATGAGTAGACGGCACCATCGGTTGAGTTTCTTTAGCAATTCCAGCTATGAGTAGACGGCTCCTACTCATAGCTGGAATTGCTGAAGAAACTCAACCGAAAATAAAATTACAAATATACCTGAAGGAAGGTAGTAAGTGTGATAGGGGGGGCAAAAAATGGAAAACATATCAGATTACGAAAAAGTTCTCCGCCGGGGCGATATCATGAAATATTCATTCAAAACCCACTTGTATGTGGCACCCGGGTTTTTTTTCTCCCGCAACATTAACTCGCACTCTTCAGTTCGTCTTTGTGCAAACTCATGCTTGCCATATTACACTAATGCTCGTATACACTGATTGGATTGACAAGCGAGAACAAAAGTGACGACCAAGGGAATGTTAAAATGTCACATCAGTTACACTTGGTTAACTTTAAAAGAAATCGACTTGGTAGTTTTTACATACTACGCGTTGACCAAATGTCTATCACACCCTTTGATAGAAATAATAATGTAAGGGAGTGCTTTGTGTCAATTAAAATCAACTCCATTAAGCCATTATGCATACAAAAGTACTGCCACGCTCCTAAAATAATATGATGATGAACTAATTTTCTGAAAAGAAACTTTTTTGGAAAATCGGTGCGTTCGTCTCTTAACTACTATCAACCCTTAAGCTTAGAAGAGTGAACACATTTTTGTAATAGTCTGTGTCAAATTTTATTTAATACCACGCCTCTTTTCACACTTCTATGCACTTCTTCTGCGTAAAAGAATTGCGTTCTGCCTAATTTAAAGAGCACATAGTGCAATTTGTTAATGGAACACGCCTCCTACTTTAAGTCAAATAATGACAGTTAAGTTTTTTGCTTATGTAATGTCATAAATTACTGTTTAACGGTTTATATTTTGTGTATCTAAGTGCTATCTAAGCTGCCCAACTACCACGAGTAGCTCTGATAATAATTTCGATGAAGTAGTGGCACAATGATATTTCCTCCCTTTTTCTTTGTCTTTTGTTTCATGTAATGGCAGGACATGAAGTGTCTAATACCATTAGCCGACAAACAAATTTTTGCCGTTTTGGTGTTATCTAGAATCGTATGGCGGTGTCCTTTATGTCTCCCACATTCATTGACACTCTCATTTTCGTTCGTTTGTTGGTTCTAATGAGTAGTGATAACATAATTAACTAGATTAATAGTAAAACTTTTATAATCATATCAAATTAATTAATCAGAACATAGTACAATAATTAGTCTTTTTCAGAAAAAAGGTTCCTTTGTCTTCCTTCCAATGTGACGGGTCGCAAACAAAAAAATGATATTAAACAAAGAAAGAAATGGATCCTTTTTCGAAATGACTTTGCATGACTATGTATTAACAATAATCTGCTATTTGAGTTTGGTCTTTAAAGCTGGAAAAATTAACTAACTAATGGTTATGTTGCATGTGTTAGGAATTTACTTATCACAGACAAGGAGCTGACTCCAGTTGTAGAGTACGAAACGATGATGATAAACTGATCACCGAACACATACTGACACCTTATAGCTTCTGAAATGGGTTGTGAAAAATTGTCCTGGCAAACTATTCGATCTTAATCAAAATGTCGCACATGGAATTGATGCCTTCGGGACTTTACTGCTTAGCATGAATAACACTCAGGAATTTTTAATTACTCACATCATCGAAAACTCTCTGGCTATGACTTTTCAGAGAAGGAAATCTCAGTCATTAGCCTACAAAGTTCAATTAAAAGTCCTGCATAACCTACCGCACATAATGTATAAGCATCACCACAGCTGATTCAAATTACTCCTCCTGACACATCCTACCAATAGTACTCTCCTTTAGAATGTAATTTATCATCAAGAAGATATTTTCAGTTTTTTGTAGCTGCAATAGCTCATAGATTCAAATTAGAATTCAAAAAAAGAGATTCAGGTACTCTTAGTAAGGAAGATTTAAGGATTGATGTTTTCGACAAGCATCTTCCTTCGACTTAATTAATCACAGAAGCACAGCAAAAGCAACATTTCCACCACAATATCAAAGAATACTCACAAATGCGCTCGATGGCATTACTCATATTGTCATCTAATTGGGCATATTAATTTGATTAAAATTCGGAGGTGACCGACTACTGTGACGGTGACGGCTACATCAATTAGTCAGATTCATCTCTCATCTGTTGTTGCGGCAACTGGCCAATAAGCCGCACCATTATTGATACTAATTGTACACTGACCAAAATCCTGCTAATGAATAAATTAATTGGATTTTTCCAATTTAATTGATGGCAACAAAATTTTGAAAAGAGCAGCTTTTCCATTAATTTTCGTTCCAATTTTGTTGGTCAGCCATCGGTGTGTATTTATCTGTTTGACCGTTTTTGCCTTTGTCTTAGAACATAACAAGTCATAAAATTGGTTAGGTTATCAAATTTGTACAGTAGATTTGCATTCAAGAGTCCATTGTTCCAAAAGCTACACTTGGGTGCAAAAAATTTGCACATTGATCAATTCTCAACAAAAGTTCAAAAATATCAAAAAATACAAAGTTTGTTTAATTTTCTTGAATGCAGATTCAAAGTCTATTTCATCATGTATCCAGTGGTACCTTCTTTGTAGGTATACTATGCCAACAAAGTGATTTTTGGGGTTTAAATCAGAAGTACACGTTTTTTTGTTAATTTTTCAGAATGAAAATTAGTAGTAAAAATCGAATTAAAACGTGGAAATCAGCAAAAAGAAAACATTTTTATTAATAAGAAATATTCTCTCCTCTATCCCGAATAACAACTTTTATTCTGTTTCATTGATTTCACCAAAATTGGCACCAAATCTTGAGGTATTGCCTCCCTTCATCTGCGATCGCCTAGTGCAGCTCCTGGAGACTTGTTAGAGCAATATATCTGACTAGAACTGTTTTTTTCAGCTCGTTCCATAAATTGTCAATGGGATTGAGGTCCGGGCTTCGAGCTGGCCACTCAATAATAGGCACATCCACCTCTTAAAGTTACTGGTACACAATACCAGGAAGTTTTCACCAATAAACCCGGCAAAAGGTCCAACCTAGCCCTCGAGTACTTCCTCAATGTATCGTTGTCAATTCTCTTGATCGACGGCCAGTATTTGCTCCGAAGATGAACAGAAGATCTGTCTTCGCCTTGCCTCCCCAGAACATCAATGATCCACCGCCATATGAGACACGTTCTTCAATGCAACTTTGTACAAATTGCTCTCCTGATCTTCTTCTGTACACTCTTCCTCGCCCAATGTTGTCATATAAACACATCCTGCACTCGTCAGAGAATAGGACTGTTCTCGATTGTTCTTCTATCCAATCCAAATGGTCTCTATCGAACTGAAAGCGGGCTCGTCGGTGGGCTGGGGTCAATTTCGGCCCATTTGCTGGTCTGTGTGCAGTCAGATCAACTTCTCGAAGTCGTCTTCTAACTGTCCACCGACTTTACATACTTCTTGGAGCCGTTGCCCCAGTTAACTGCATTCAAACGACGGTTTCGCAGCTAAGTCGTCACAAGTAAGCGGTCAACATGCTTTGTTGTAGCACGAGGTCGGCCAGATCCTTGTCGCCGTCTGAAGCCACTAGTTTCTTGATATCTCTGCCACACTCGACGAACGGAGAATCGGCTCAAATTTAGTTGTCGAGCCAGTTTACTTTGGTTCTGTCCCACATCAGTAAGTGCAACCACACCTTTTGGTGTGGTATTCTTTTTCTGGTTTCGTAGGAAGACGTAATCGATAAAAGACCGTTCAGGCTAAGCGTTGATATGCGAATAATGACAATTCCGAACGAGCGATTTCGGAGTATGCTACAAAAACGCTTTTTAAATTAATTTAATATAAATTAATTGAGCGCACTGTATTTTACAGTGTGTGCATAATTTACAAAAACGCGTATTGTTGTTATTGATTTTAGAGGTTAATTCGAAACGCTACTGTATGCATTTTACAAAATCACTTTATTGGCAAGGTGTAAGTACAAACTGGATAGTGTCTTTTTACACACTTTAGTCCATTTTTCTTTTATTTATTAAAATTCACAAAAATTTCATCCTATTTCACTTTTTAGCTTTAAAATTTCGGTATTTGTGGTACAATGGGAGAAATAAACTTTGAATCTGCATTCACGAAAATTAAACAAACATTGGACTTTTTGACTTACACCCAAGTGTATTTCACTAAGATAGAAATTAATTCAATTTACATTCATAAATGAAAGGTGGGGTAATATGAAGTGTGGTAGTAGAAAGTGTTACTGAATACAAGTAGGTATTGTCGTTTTAAATGGAATTAAATTTAGTTGAGTTAATGATCGTTTGTTCTGTCTCAAAAGTGAGTGACGACAACCTGTCCTATACTCTGCTTCAGGCGTTTTCAACGCAAGTAATACGGTGGCGAAACATTTTGCAAGTTTGTCCATTTCACTAAAAAAAAAAAAAAAAAAAAAACTTCAGTCCCATATCAAATCTTTCTAGTTGTCGTCTTCACTATAGATATTGTTTTTGTGTTAAAGGTATTTGTTGCTGTTATGTAGATAGTGTCGTTTGGGTCGCACAATTTTGAACACAAATTTTTGTGTAACAGAACACATCCACATCTTCAGTGCTTAAGAAATAATTGTACTGAATAGAATGGGTGCAGTTACTGAGCCCTGCGGTAGACCGATGTTATTTTCATGTTATTTTGTTTAAATCCTAAGAGGGCACATTCTCAGGTGGATGGGGCTGATAGAAGAATGCCTACTAGCAACAGCCTGGTGGTCTATGGAAATCATATACATTTCGCAGACCAACAATCAGGTCACAAGAAATCAATCCAATAATAAGAATATTTGCCGCAAAAGACATCTTCTCGCAACCATCCGTGTTGTGCGTGTTATATTTTTGCACATAAATGGAAGGGAACTTAAATTTTAAAGTCATATTTGAAAGGCAACTAAAAACCCTTTCTTTTGACAGATTATACTCTTGGATAATTGCCAGATATTGGCAAGAGTCTCCGCGGCCATCAAAACGTTTTGGTGGTATTCTGGGATTCGAACATCGAACCTCACACTCAAAAAGGTGCTACAGACTAATCCTTGAACCACGGCACCCATTAACTAACGTTTCATTTCTTCTCCATTTGACAAAGCTATCCTTCGAGCAAAGAATAAGTGAACCACACTCCATAAAAATCCTACCGCAAAGGACTTCCCCACAAGGCTTATATTTGATAATCCGATTTGGGTTTCCCTAGCTCCGTAGACCTAGCACGAGTTCTTTAGATACGATCTGCATTGAACAGTCAGAAAGAGGGGTACTAACCCAATAGAGCAGGATTTTATTAACTCCATAAACATGCAATTTTGAAAAAAGAGCTTGATGTCAAGCTCTGCCAAATGCCTATCGAGTACACGTACTTTGTTTTCATCAAAATGGTCTTCGAAAACCGTACTGCTTGTCACTAATGTTTTTATAATTCAAAATACACTATCGGATGACTCTTCATCCTCGGAGCAGAACCTACTTTCTGTCTCTGAGCCCACATCACTTTTGTTAAGGTGACTTCGCACGCCAGAATGACCTGTTAGAAAGCTCACCAGCCCCCTAATACTATCCCTATTCAAATAAAGGATTTCCTTGTAGGAAAAGGGTCTGATTAATTGTTTGGATTCCCTAAGCCCCGTGAAACTTTCCTAGTGGGCCAGGCGAAGTTTGTGTTCCCTACAATTTATCAATGCTGTAGCGGTAGCCCATATAGCTATAGCTAGTTCATCTGCAGATTCGTTGCCTGAAATTCCCTGATGACCAGGGATCCACCCGAGTGTGACTTTGTTGTGTCTGGTGAGAGATTCAGTGCATCGTAACAGTTTTTGACTGATATCGAGTCAATCAAATTGGACGACAGTGCTCTAAATGCTGCCTGGCTATCGGAAAAGATGTATAATATATCGCCCTTCATTTCTTAACAAAGGTTAATTTTGGCGCAGATCTCAATTGCATGGAGTTCTGCCTGGAAAACCGAGGGGCTGTTCCCATTTGGTGTTGGGCCCAAAGACACCAGCTCCAACTCCAGTTTCCATCTTCGATTCATCTGTGTACCAGATCAGACCTCTAGCATCCAGTGTCGGAAAACCATTGCAACACACAAATTTCCTTCCGAAACAGTGCTACCTGAGCATAATGTCGGGAATAGTGCAGAGCATGTCTCTTTCAGGAATTGAGTCAAGAGTTTTCAGGTGACCCACATAGTCACCCGGTATATACCCGTATTCTAGTAGCAGCTTAATAGCGCATCTATCATCTAGTCTTCCTGATGAAGATTTGCAAGGGTGACAGCCCTATAACAGCTTCTAATGCAGTCGTAGGGCAAGTGCGCATAGCACCCGTTATACCTAGACAGGGAATTGTTTGTAGCTTCTGAAGCTTAGTTGCCGTTGTCCGTTCAAGAACTTTCGGCCACCAAACGCGTACGTGATAACATTTCTCACCATCATTGTATAGATCCAAACTTTAAATTCTTACTTCACTTCCCTCCCTAATTGCAAAGGATCGCGCGGGTGTTTTTTAGCCCGATAGAACTAGAAATTGTTAAAAGTAACACAAAAAAAATTTAGTTTTAATAGTTTTCTTTCAAAAGATCAATACTTACATCAACATTTGGAACAACATTTTGGGCTGCTATTCTTGACGTAGCGCATTCTGGACGTCAAATTTTGGACCACTTTTTCGAGCACTGTGTCACACGTATGTCACAGATAATACGAACAATGTTGGCCTAAAGGTCGTCAATTGTTGCTGGTTTATTAGCACAAAACAATTGACTTCATGTGGCCCCACCGAATATAATGGAGAGGTTTCAAATCGCACGATCTTGGAGGCCAACTGACAGGTCTATTTCTCGAAATCAACCTATCGCCAAATTTTGATTTCAATAAGTTGGAGTGTATATTATTACACAGCAGCGTTTGTTGGTAAAGTTCAGCTAAATGTTTAATATGATTTTTCTAACTAAGGAGAAAAATTCAAACAAAATGAATCACATTTGTATAATAAGTTGCCATCGCCGTATGGCACGTAGCGCTATCCTGCTAAACAGATATCTCGTTCGGATCAATTTCATCCATATTATACGAGTGTAGGCCAAAATGTTCAACGTAGTAGAAGGACAGAGGTACAATTCCTGCAACCGACAACGAATCGATATATTTGGATCTTCGACCACACTTTCTTTTACAGCGGCAATATTATCTGCAATGCGCACATTTCTTCCGCCTGTTGGAGTTATTGCATCATTTATAGATTGGTATTTGCATTTCGATGGATGGCTTGACCAGATGGACGATTATGACGCCATAAAAATCACGAAGTGTCCAAAAGTTGCGATAATTGATTTTCAAAGTAAATTTGGATAATTTGGTAGCGTTGTTCAAGCGTGAGTCTATTAATGATGATTTGTCAGAGGATACTGATACGTTTGACAGTTCAACCTTTACTAAGTTCTATCTAGACAAAAAGAAACACCCTTTATGTACGTGACTTTATCTGGTGACAAACGGTGATGATGACGCTATTATAGACAGTCATGTCCTTAGCCTCTCGCATCACAACGCATCCACGTCGCGTCACTGGAAACTCGGCCAAATCAAGTGAACGATTTTGGTATCCAATCCGATTTGTATTGATTCTTGAAACTAATACAAGCCTCGGATACATTTCGAATTTATCAACAATGACCTTTGGCGCACGGAAAAGGACACGTTTTGGAACTTGGAACATTCGCACATGGCAAAGGACAATAGAAGAGGAAGCAAGATCTCAGGGGACCGAGTGGCGTATCTTGAAATCCAGGCGATAAATCGAGTTCGTTGGCGGGCGTTTGCAGAAGCCCTATGCTCCCTCGCGGAGTAAAGGAAAGAAAGAAGTAAGTTGGACTGTCGATTAAATGTTGGAGCTTCTAAATGTTGATTAGATATGTAATTGATCCGAAAACTGTTTTTTCCTTCAAAAACTCAGGAAGTTCATCAGTAATTTCCTTCAAATGTATATGAAGATATAATCGAAAGATGTTTCCAGTGGTTCTAGTATCACTGATGTTTATAAAATCCTTCATCCTATCAACACCCTTAAGTTGAAGAGCAGAGGAGTCGAGCGAATGACAAAACAAATTTCATTTCCATAACAGATTTCTTCCTCTTTATCTATTCTCAAATTACTCAAATTACAGTCATAATGATCAGGTGGTGCGAATTATGCAAAATTCCATCCACATATTACATCGATGTCTGTCTGTTTCAGAAATACTTTTTTAATGATGTCTAGCACAGGTGTGTTTTATGAACGAACGTTATTTATGTGATTGTCACACACATGCAGCAGACTATGTGGCGGCGGCGGCGGCGGCGACGCCAAGTGTACTTATCTCCACGTGAAAAATTCACAAGTAACAAAGATGATAAGCATCAATCACAAACACTTCGTCGCGTCGCACAGAAAGTGAATTCATTTGTAGCACCAGAATATGAGAATATCGCATAAATATGATCAAAAAAGGAATAAGAATGGATTCCTTTTTTTCAGTGCATCGACAACTGATGGATGTACTCGTACGCGTCTGTTATCTGAAGTGTGTTGTTAGTCTCTCTGTGTCTTTTTAATAATAATAAATTCCTTTCAATATTGCGGACTAAAAAATATGATCGAAAATGCACATTTACAGGTAGGTACAAGAACAAGAAGTACACGCGAACCTTATACAAAATGTCCTGGGTTTTGCCACCAGCGATCAAGTCAATATTGTTTCTCCTCCTTTTGATTTGCATTTTCAATTCAAACAAAGATGTTGTGCGAAAAAATACACATAAGAAGTAAAAGGGTAAAAAGGCTAAGAACCTTCTGCTCCATCAACGCATTTTCTTCACCATCTTTATCGAAAAATGCAAATTATGCAAAATGAAAAAAATTTCTAGTCGCTCTTTATATTGTATTCTATGCAATGTACGGTAAGCAAACACAAAGCCAAGGGATATCTGCATTTTATTTTATTTGTGATTTAGAAATATGGAGGCAAATAAGTTTCTCCAATATATGATCAGATAGTTTGCACCTATATGGTCGACAAATGCAATAAATTTGTGTGCAGGGATAGTGGGCGATGAATGATATTACATTCACCCTATTTTCATTTCAATTGAGTTTTTGTCTTCAAATAACATTTATTTAGTTGGATGGCACCAAATAAAGTAGCATTATACCGAATTCTATCTTCAGCTTTACTTAATAACATCCATAGATGTTTACTTTTTGTTTCACTTAGTTTTTTGTGTTACGTTTCAGTAAGAACAAATGATTGAATAAATAAAAGAATTACGTTTTCAATTGGATAATGTGTATAAGAGTATCATTATGAAATTAATATAAAAATGAAATATGAAATTTGCAGAGATTTCATTGAGAAAACCAAGAGAAAAAATATTTAATAACCGTAATAACCGCTTTTATGTATATACTTCTATCTGAGTATATAAACCAAACCACTTCTATCTAAGTATATAAACGAAATTCAAAGGGAATATGTACTTTTTAACAAAACATTATAATGAAGTAAATACTACAAATAAAAAGTAGAGGACGAAGTGCAGAACCTAGTGGTAGTCGTAGTCAAAAATACGTTAAGACGTTTAAAGTATGGCGATTTTTGTCACAGGAAAAAAGAATATTCTTGACAATCAAACTTTTTTACCTAATGCCCAATGCAAAGTAAACTTCGTTGTATATTTAAGCGAGGTACATTTCATAGTAAGGTTAGAAAATTAAACAAATACAAGAGAAAAGTAGGGAACACGAATTTACACTATTCGTTCGTTCGCTCCTCTGAGATGACATTTAATCCCAAAGATTTATTGTTTTTAAGTCAATGTTTCGCTGAGTGTTGAGTGGTGGCCGCTCAGTAATGTTGCCTCTTATTCACTAGTTAGCCGGCCAGTTAGCAACTCATAAAAAGGCTTTTATAATGGGTTTAAGATGCCTATGAAATAGGCGATCTGACTTGGCAGTGTGAAACTGCGTGTATATCGCGCCTTACCGCGAACTCTTTTGAAGAACATCGCACCTAAAGCATTCTTCGCTCTTTGTACTGTTGTAGACAACGGACGAAAGGCTTTCCCCAGGCTACTTTCTTTCCCCGATTAACTGTTAAGTCATACCTTCTAGGCTCTTTAGATTCTTCCTTGCTGGCCCGTGCTCTATGCGGACTCTGAATACCTGGCTACTTTAGGTTTCAACTGGCCTTCCCATGGCATACCGTCTGTCATGGGTGATCTCATTTCCCGGATACACGTGGGTCATTATTGATGCAAGTTTTAATAATTATGAGATCGATGCATCTCTAAGCGCATCAAACTCGGGTCCTGCTGTTGAGCAACCCGCTGTATCTAGAGAAGCTGATAAGCTCTCGATGGGCTACCCCATGTTGGCCTAAACGGCTCTGTCTGCTGTTGAGCAACCGAGCACTACCCAGAGTTCAGATGGCATTGCCATACGGGTCACATCTGTAAGTCGCGAGAGCGTCAGAATTGAGGACGTGTAATCAGCCACTTCTAATTCTGACGCATCCATAATCGTTGATGCATCTAGCGTCATCTCGAAGAAATCCGGATGCTCTAGTAACACCTAGGTGGCTTCATTAATTTGAACTCGCTTGAGAGAAGGCAACCTAAACAAGCTTTACGGATGGACAATGATTGAGAAAGTGCTCTTGCTTTTGCCAAAGCCGCCTCTTTAACTTCAGCATCCATGGAGGACAAATGAGCTCCATAAGGGTGCTACAGGCGTACCTGTATCACGCAAAGGGCGCGTCCACATCCCTCAGCAAGCGGTTCGCCGAGGAATATATAACCCTTGGTCTCATCCAAGAGCCTCGGGTTATTAGCGGAAAGAAAAAAGGTCTACGGAATGGGACCAGAGAGTTGATCTGTGAATGCGGGGAGCCAGTGCCAATGGCCACGAACATCAACTTTATTCCTATTCTAGAATTCATAACGAAAGACCTGATGGCCCTGCTACTTGAACCGAGAGGGGAACACAGAACATCGTGTTTGCCAAGTGTACTTATCTCCACGTGAAAAATTCACAAGTAACAAAGATGATAAGCATCAATCACAAACACTTCGTCGCGTCGCACACAAAGTGAATTCATTTGTAGCACCAGAATATGAGAATATCGCATAAATATGATCAAAAAAGGAATAAGAATGGATTCCTTTTTTTCAGTGCATCGACAACTGATGGATGTACTCGTACGCGTCTGTTATCTGAAGTGTGTTGTTAGTCTCTCTGTGTCTTTTTAATAATAATAAATTCCTTTCAATATTGCGGACTAAAAAATATGATCGAAAATGCACATTTACAGGTAGGTACAAGAACAAGAAGTACACGCGAACCTTATACAAAATGTCCTGGGTTTTGCCACCAGCGATCAAGTCAATATTGTTTCTCCTCCTTTTGATTTGCATTTTCAATTCAAACAAAGATGTTGTGCGAAAAAATACACATAAGAAGTAAAAGGGTAAAAAGGCTAAGAACCTTCTGCTCCATCAACGCATTTTCTTCACCATCTTTATCGAAAAATGCAAATTATGCAAAATGAAAAAAATTTCTAGTCGCTCTTTATATTGTATTCTATGCAATGTACGGTAAGCAAACACAAAGCCAAGGGATATCTGCATTTTATTTTATTTGTGATTTAGAAATATGGAGGCAAATAAGTTTCTCCAATATATGATCAGATAGTTTGCACCTATATGGTCGACAAATGCAATAAATTTGTGTGCAGGGATAGTGGGCGATGAATGATATTACATTCACCCTATTTTCATTTCAATTGAGTTTTTGTCTTCAAATAACATTTATTTAGTTGGATGGCACCAAATAAAGTAGCATTATACCGAATTCTATCTTCAGCTTTACTTAATAACATCCATAGATGTTTACTTTTTGTTTCACTTAGTTTTTTGTGTTACGTTTCAGTAAGAACAAATGATTGAATAAATAAAAGAATTACGTTTTCAATTGGATAATGTGTATAAGAGTATCATTATGAAATTAATATAAAAATGAAATATGAAATTTGCAGAGATTTCATTGAGAAAACCAAGAGAAAAAATATTTAATAACCGTAATAACCGCTTTTATGTATATACTTCTATCTGAGTATATAAACCAAACCACTTCTATCTAAGTATATAAACGAAATTCAAAGGGAATATGTACTTTTTAACAAAACATTATAATGAAGTAAATACTACAAATAAAAAGTAGAGGACGAAGTGCAGAACCTAGTGGTAGTCGTAGTCAAAAATACGTTAAGACGTTTAAAGTATGGCGATTTTTGTCACAGGAAAAAAGAATATTCTTGACAATCAAACTTTTTTACCTAATGCCCAATGCAAAGTAAACTTCGTTGTATATTTAAGCGAGGTACATTTCATAGTAAGGTTAGAAAATTAAACAAATACAAGAGAAAAGTAGGGAACACGAATTTACACTATTCGTTCGTTCGCTCCTCTGAGATGACATTTAATCCCAAAGATTTATTGTTTTTAAGTCAATGTTTCGCTGAGTGTTGAGTGGTGGCCGCTCAGTAATGTTGCCTCTTATTCACTAGTTAGCCGGCCAGTTAGCAACTCATAAAAAGGCTTTTATAATGGGTTTAAGATGCCTATGAAATAGGCGATCTGACTTGGCAGTGTGAAACTGCGTGTATATCGCGCCTTACCGCGAACTCTTTTGAAGAACATCGCACCTAAAGCATTCTTCGCTCTTTGTACTGTTGTAGACAACGGACGAAAGGCTTTCCCCAGGCTACTTTCTTTCCCCGATTAACTGTTAAGTCATACCTTCTAGGCTCTTTAGATTCTTCCTTGCTGGCCCGTGCTCTATGCGGACTCTGAATACCTGGCTACTTTAGGTTTCAACTGGCCTTCCCATGGCATACCGTCTGTCATGGGTGATCTCATTTCCCGGATACACGTGGGTCATTATTGATGCAAGTTTTAATAATTATGAGATCGATGCATCTCTAAGCGCATCAAACTCGGGTCCTGCTGTTGAGCAACCCGCTGTATCTAGAGAAGCTGATAAGCTCTCGATGGGCTACCCCATGTTGGCCTAAACGGCTCTGTCTGCTGTTGAGCAACCGAGCACTACCCAGAGTTCAGATGGCATTGCCATACGGGTCACATCTGTAAGTCGCGAGAGCGTCAGAATTGAGGACGTGTAATCAGCCACTTCTAATTCTGACGCATCCATAATCGTTGATGCATCTAGCGTCATCTCGAAGAAATCCGGATGCTCTAGTAACACCTAGGTGGCTTCATTAATTTGAACTCGCTTGAGAGAAGGCAACCTAAACAAGCTTTACGGATGGACAATGATTGAGAAAGTGCTCTTGCTTTTGCCAAAGCCGCCTCTTTAACTTCAGCATCCATGGAGGACAAATGAGCTCCATAAGGGTGCTACAGGCGTACCTGTATCACGCAAAGGGCGCGTCCACATCCCTCAGCAAGCGGTTCGCCGAGGAATATATAACCCTTGGTCTCATCCAAGAGCCTCGGGTTATTAGCGGAAAGAAAAAAGGTCTACGGAATGGGACCAGAGAGTTGATCTGTGAATGCGGGGAGCCAGTGCCAATGGCCACGAACATCAACTTTATTCCTATTCTAGAATTCATAACGAAAGACCTGATGGCCCTGCTACTTGAACCGAGAGGGGAACACAGAACATCGTGTTTGCTTTAGCATATTTCACCGGCGACGATGAAATCATTCCGCCCTTGAAGGAGCTGATAGCTTGAACATCATAGAAATGTTTTCTGCTTGTTCTATCTATCTGTTTTATCGATTTTTCCACAAGCGGTATTCCAAAGAAATATCCAGATGCATCCCGTCCATTCTCGAATCCATCCGTAATACCCGTGCCTCAACTCGAGCCCATGGGTCCACCATTAAGCATAATTTCGGACGTACTAAACAATTCAGAGATTCCTTCTTTATACGAACAATAGTTATGTGGAATTAATTGCCTGATTATGTGTTTCCGTATTTGTATGATCTGCAGTCATTTAAGACACACGTGCATAGACATCTCATCTTTTCCTCCTTAATTTCCTAACGCCCACGCTGTGCAAAGCATTATAAGGGTGCAAATCCCTTTAGCGTGTGTACATTATACAAAAAGAGGCTGGTTAGAATTTTCTACCCCTATGCACTAAAGTCAGATTGCGTACAGGAAAGGCAAAAGCACAGAAGGTGCCCTTCATTATCTTGTAAAGGAGAAAGAAGGAAGTTCCAAGGAAGTGGCCCCGTGTGCCTTCCACGACATTGAGGGCGCTTTCGATAACACTGGCTACGACTCTATTGCAAAGGTAGTCAGTAGCAGGGGTATCGAAGGCTCGTCCAATCATTGGATAAGGACCATGCTTAAAAGTGAAGATATTATTTCCTCCTCGGGAGGAGTGTCTGTGTCTGTGACTGCAGTTAAGGGATGTGCTTTCTCCCCTTCTATGGTCACTAGTCATTAACAATCTTTTAGTCGATCTTCACAGATCAGGCTACATCGCCGTTGATAATGCGAACGTATTGGCGATTTTTTTTAGTGGTAAGCACTGAATGACTATCACTTAGTTAGGTGCAAGGTGCTTTGCTACACGTCTTAGAATGGTGCAGCAGAGAAAAAATTATAACAACTCAGCACCGAACTTGTTTCTTACTTTTTTTAGTTTATTTTATTCCGTAGTCGGGTTACATTATGGCTGAACATTGTGTCGACTATCGAGCTCTATACAGTGAGCGTACTTACCATAAGAAAATTCTTAAATTGTTAAGCCGTTTTCATTATGGTCGTCGCTCTGGATCAGTGTTTGCGATCCGCAATAATTTTTTTTAATGCCAGATTTTTAAGCTCGCGCCAACTTTACATTGAAGAGACCAGTCCGATCGTTCAGCATTTCCTATTTTGGAGGAAAGTTACCAGGGAGGTTAATCGCACTTCCACCAGTCAGATTAGATACGGCACGTGCACACATACTACATGCTATTCCCTCTATTCTGTTGATAGCTGACCGACTTTCTTTTCTTTTAGAAATTATTAAAATTATTCAATTCGGGTAGTAAAGCAATTATCAATATTTAATCATAATACGAACGTAATTTTAGGTTCTACAGTAGCTGCTAGTCACTAATATCAACAATTATACAATTTATTCGACTTTCCTTCTATAACCGTGGGAAATATTAATTAAAACAGTTAGTTGGTTTAATTACCGCTATTATAATTAAATTAACTACTACCTTTATAGATAGTTGACAGAGTAATTAAACGAAACTTGGTCCGTCTAGTCAGGCCAATCATTTCGAATTAGCTGATTAGGTTAGACTAAGAATTTTCCAAATGATATGAATAAAACAGGCCATTAGCAATTAAGAGGTTAATAGACAGTAAAGTGAAACATTATTTTTATGGTACATAATAAAAATTCCAATAAAAATTACTCGCCAATTATTTTATCGTAAATGGCAATGTAGAAATGAAATTAATTCTATGTTCAAGATATACCAAAATGGGTTAATTTTAGGACCAAGTTTTATATATATGTGAATTTTCGGCAATGTATATATTTAACATATAACACGCACTATCACTACAAGAAACTACTAGATCTCCAAATAAATGTTCACCACTTATCCTTCCTCTGCGTGATTACTTTGAAAAAAGCCAAACAGATTAAGGAAATTCCTATTTAAAACAAATAATGCCCAGTCGATGGATATGCTAACAACTGAACCCGAATGCCGAAATAACAAAAAGAGGGAACACATCTTTTCTATCTACAAACTGGCAAACCATTTCGAGCGGGATTTATAGATTTTTTGAATTTTCCAGTTGCCATCGAAATTATGATTTAGTGGGCTCTTGGGCTGAAGGGATGTTTTTTTTTTTGTTATAGTTACAATAGTGTGCATGCCTGTGTCGTGTGTGTGAGGAAATGTTCGCACTTTACAAGGCTACACAATCCTTCGTTACAATCCTAGTTACTACAGCAAAAACGGGAAAAACGGCAAACCGATGATCGAAAAAATCGATATATTTGTGCGAAGAACGATTTTGCAATAACAAAAATGGAAACCTTGGCCACCGAGGGCAGCACCACTGGCCGGGCTCCAGCAATGTGATGAATGTTCAGATTAATTTTAATTGAATTTGGCGTCGCTGGAGTGTCCGATATATCGAATATTTGTTTTCGCGTTCATTTCACGCAAGATTTCTCATGCAAAAATCTGAGCATAACTGAGTAGCTCCGACAGGAAAAGGGCTGATGCTAATGGTGATGCAGATCCATCGTTGTCCCGGTGATGATGATTTTATTGGGTATACTTCTGCCCGAAAACTGGATTGGGATAACATTTTTCACTTGACCATCCTTTTTAATGTACGGTTTGCTTCCTTTCTGATATACCTGCACATGCGACCAGGTGAGACAATATTTGTTCACATTTACACGTCTACTTTTTATGAGGTTTTTTTTATCTGTGCTCGTTTTAAATTGAAAATTTGAGATAAATTGCAGCCCTATAAAACAATAACTATTAAATCGAAATCTAACAGAGAAGGAATTTGGTAGGGATACGAATATTTTTAAGGATAATATGTGTGGTACCCTATCAGTGGTATTTTGGTCTAAAAATATAAAAGCCAGTTTTGTATAGTTTTTTTCTTTCATCTCGCTTTGTCTTTTTTAAAAAAGGCAGTTTAAATATTTTATTCACTCATAAAAACAGTCGAACTAAGAGAAATAAGCACAGGAAATTAATTCCTTATACAGTAAAACCTGTGAAGTTGGCCACCCTTATAAGTTGGTCACCTGTTACTGTTAGCTAGTTTTTGTCTGCACCAAACAATTTCTGCACTGCGATTGATCGGGAAACTACTGACTGCTCAAAACTTGGTTTGGGCCAGTAGCGCAACAATCAAGTTCGTGATGTAGTGCTTGCTCTACCTCCTCGTGGTGGTCCCCGGGCAACTATGTGTATAAATCCTAATACATGTAGGCTAAAACTGCAAGTGACAACGGTCTAGCGTTTCTAGTCTAGGTAACGTGGGCTAGCACCCTGCGGTACCGAAAAATACCCGCTACTGAAACTGAAACAACGCCTCGGATAAGTAATGATCGAATAATGAGGACTTTTGGCTATTGTACCCGGACTAAGATTGGTTTCTGGAATGTGAGGACGCTCCTTGACTCTGGGAGTGAAGGACCTCAAAATTCCAGATTTCTTCAACTGGAACGTGAGTTTCTTCGATACAATATGGACATACTGGGAGTGAGTGAAGTAAGATGGTTCGACGCGGAAGAGTACCAATCCCCAACGTGTAACACTGCGCTACTCTACTCTGGCAAACCCTCTGGCAGTCCCCGTGAATCTGGAGTGGGTCTGCTGCTAACGCCAACAGCACGTAGAGGCCTAATTTCCTGGCACCCGCATAGTGATAGGATCTTATCGGCCAGATTTCGGATTAGAGTACGGCGCGTCACGATCATACAGTGCTACGCCCCAACGAATCCCTCGACTGAGGATGAAAAGGGACAACTTCTACAGTCAATTAAACGCTGTATTCAACGCAACGCCGAACGGAGATATCGTCATCGTGATGGGGGACTTGAATGCCAAGGTTGTCAACGACAATGAAGGACTCAAGCATGTGATTGGGAAGCACGGCCTCGGCGAACGAAATGACAATGGTGAAAGATTTGTTGATTTCTGCAACACCAACAACCTTGTCATAGGAGGCACCATGTTTGAGCATAAGACTTGCCACAAGGTCAGCTTGGTGTCAACTGACAGGCAATCATCATCCAACCAAATCGACCATATGGCGATCAGCCGACGTTTTAGGAGCTGTCTGTTAGACGTCCGAAACAGACGAGGAGCCGACATGGGTATGGTACGTGATCATCACCTTATGGTAGCTACTGTCCAGTTACGTACTGCATCAGTTCATAGAATCCGCAATATCATCCGAATACCTAGGTATAACATCGACCGGCTAAAGATCCCCTCAGTACGTCAACAATTAATGGCGCATTTATCGCAAGGAGTGGAAGCAATCAGCAGCTCACTGCCGGCAACCATCCAAGAACATTGAAAAGCTGTGAAAAAAAGTTCACATCTGGAGCGGAAAGTATTGTTGGTAGAAGCCAGGCAAGGCACAGCACGTGGCTTATCGAAGATACCTGGAGGCGGATTGAAGAACGTAAGCTACTTAAAGCTCGTATTGTAGATATCCCAGCAGCAGCGAGGAGCGAGCTAGAGTCCATGTATCAAAGAAAAATGAGAGAATTGCAGCGTAGTGTAAGACGTGACAATCGTAACTATTTGAGGCAGATAACAACCTGGCCTCAGAAGCAGAGGAAGCAGCGAGCAGGTGCGATAGCAGAACCGTTTACAGAATCACCAAAGAGCTGACAGGTGGTCACCGCTCTAGCCAACATCCGGTGAAAGACCTAGATGGTGCCGTACTCGTTTCAGATGAGGATCAGCTCAAGCGATGGTCCTTAACCGTGTATTTGCTAACGATATGCACCTAAATCAAACGGAGCTGCCGGAAGTAACAATTTCCCGAATTCGCACCTCAACTCCCAGTAAAGACGAGATCGCTACCGCGATTATCGCACTAAAGAACAACAAGTCGGTAGGACTAGATGGTATACCCGCAGAGCTTCTGCGTGCAGCTCCAACGACATCAGCAGAGCTTTTATATCCTCTTGTAGAGAGAGCTTGGGAGGTAGAGAGATTCCCCGACGAGTGGAAGAAGGGAATGATTGTCAAGCTTCCTAAAAGAGGTAGTCTTATGGAGTGCGAAAACAGGAGAGGCATTTGCGTTCTCCCTGCAGTAGCAAAGTAGTACTTGAGCGTATTAAGGAACATCTGGAAGATACACTCGATGCCGAACAAGCAGGTTTCCGCACTGGATCCTCCTGTGTAGACCACATAAACACCCTGCGGATCATTATTGAACAGTGCGTTGAATTCCGGTCACCACTGCACCTACTGTTCATCGATTTTGAGAAGGCGTTTGACAGTGTCAACAGACAGTTTATATGGCACGCCTTGCGCAGGAGAGGTATACCCGATAAACTAATAGCTATTATTAAAGCAACCTATGATGGCTCTAAATGTCATGTGCTACGTAGAGGAAAGCTGTCGGAGGAATTCGAGATCCTAAGTGGGGTATGACAAGGTTGAATTCTATCGCCGATACTTTTTTTGTTGGTGATTAGCGATGTACTTCGCGCAGCTTTATCTTCTGGAAACGGAGGAATTCGTTGGACTCTTACGTATCAACTAAAACATCTGGATTACGCTGACGACGTTTGTTTACTCTCACACAGAATTATTGAGCTGCACCAAATGACAACAAATGTGGAGAGGGAGGCAAATGTTGCGGGTTTGAAGATTAATACTGCCAAAACCAAAATCATCAACCTCGCTGGACACCTTGTAGAGAAAGTAGAAAGTTTCCAATATCTTGGGAGTATTGTCTCGACCGAAGGTGGAACCGAACAGGACATTGTCAACCGAATCGGCAAAGCAAAATCGGAATGATGTCCATGATATGGCGAAGCAATGCGATCAGCTTAAACACCAAGCTGCGACTGTTCCGCTCAAATGTTCAATCTGTGCTGTTGTATGGGTGCAGCACTTGGAAGGTGACCGCTACTATCACAAAAAGATTACAAACGTTCGTAAATAGGTGCCTACGGAACATCCCAAGGGTTTTCTGGCCTAACCGTTTCTCTAACGAACATATTTACCAGAGAACGGGTCAGGAACCAATGGCACAACCCTCCAACGACGGAAGTCATGCACTCCGAAAAGGCGACAGTTCCATAGCAAACTACGCAATGCAATGGAATCCGTTATCTTAGGATGGTAGAAGAACGGGTTGTCCAAGAAATACATGGCGCAGAAGAGTTGAAGAGGAGGCACATCAATTGGGGAAGAGTTGGAGAGAGCTGAAGCTTATTGCCAGGAACCGCACGCGATGGCGCGTAGGCGTAGTAGAGGCCCTAGGACCCACAAGGGGATACAGGACATAAAGAAGAAAGAAGAAGATATATTGTCCACCTGCATATTTTGGAACCTGGCCAAAAATTTACACATTTGTCTCATGTATTATACAAAATAACTTGCGCAAGTTGGTCAAGATCAGTAGGCACTAGTATGTATACATAAAATCGTCAGTTTGTCTCATTTTTCTGGTTTTGCATGCAAATCGTACAGAGTTTTTCATTTACCGCTTTTTCTGGGCGTTCAGTGGAGCTGTCTTTGAGTAAGAAAGGCGAAATTTTGAAAGAAATTGAAAAAAGAACATCTCCAAGGACTTTTGCAGAAAAATTGGGAATTTCCAAATCAGCTGTTGGGAACATAAAGGCTTAAAAGAAAAAAATTTTAGACACACTACAGAGTAATGTTTCCAATGAGAGAAAACGAAAAGTAAGAGCAGCTCCTTTCGAGGATATTAAACTTGGGGTTCTGTAATTTTTTAAAAATTGCCGATCAAAAAATATTCCACACATCTCTTGCAAAATACTCCAACATTGTCATTAAGTTTCTAACTCCCAACCTCACATCGGACATTCAACCCTTAGACCAGGGTGTCATCCAGCATACAAAAACTAGATACCGATCCAAAATGCTCCTATCTATCTTATCAAAAATTGATGAGTGCGCATCAGGAACTGCATTTTCTAAGTCAGTAAATGTGTTGAACGTTTTAAGGTAGATAGTGGCTGCATGGAATGAAGTCGAAAAAGCAACAATTAGGACATGCTTTCATTGTGCTGGATTTCCGGTTGATGCAGACCTTGAAGGATCTTCCGAACATCTTCAGATATCCAAAACTTTTGCAAGTCTACCAGAGAAATATTCGTATTGATTTGGTATCGGCAGATCAGGTATCGGATAAGGGTTTGGTTGTTCACAAGATGCTGGCCGACTCACAAAGTGAGATAATTGAGTAGGTGCTACAAGAATTCCGGACTGCGGATACTATAGACCTAAGTGAAGAATCTGAAGAAAATGAAGAAGATGATGTGCACTACCAAACCATGATACCAGATGATACCATAAATAATCTTAATCAGCTAGTTGTGTACACCTCAATCAATCAGCCAAATCTCATATTACAAATTCTTTCATTAAAAACGAAAATTGAAGAACACAATGGCAAATCTAAGAGCTTGAAGCAAACAAGTATGTATATTTTGTAAGATAACTTTGTTTTGTTTTTAATGTTCTGGTATGCACCTATTTACATATTATCCTTTTTTTTTTAATGAGAAAGGCACAGATCAAGCAAATCCATAGACTTAAGCTATTTCTTGCTTGTTCATGTAGTTTCTATTGAAAAAAGGAAGCGTGACAATGATTAAGTTATACATTTGATCGTCAATTTTTATCGTACACCCACCATGCACACGTAGCATAACCCAGCATAGCAACAACCAACGCAAATAAGTTAAAATCCAGCATAGCACCACATGCAATGCAGAGTACGGAAGTGGCAAAATGTGGAATGGAAAATTTCCAAACGATCCACACAAACGAAGGAGAAACAACATCAACACGAGAGAGCTGAAAGAAGCTGTAAAGTTCATCAAGAGGCAATACTTACAAAAGGAGAAACGTAAGAAGAATTGGTCTTTTTTCTGCGAAATCAGTGACACGGTTCACATTGAAGGTATCGGCAACAACAGTAACACAATCGAACAAAACTAAAACTAGGTAACGAAGTCAACGACGGAGGAATTTTGTCGACGGTATACAGGACGGGACAACTAACGTTGGTCAGCGCTATAATCAGGTGAGCCCGATCCTCTCAGTGCGTTAGCTTAGAACCCATTTTTTTGGTACCAAGACTCTGGTTGGCCTAACAGGACTCCATCTCTAAAACCGGAAAACCTTGATATGGTTAGATTTCCCGGGTTAGGTGTAGATACCCTTCGACTTTAAGATTCTGGCGGACCTTTCAGGACTCCATCTTGAAGCTCGATCTTTTTATGGCCTAGTTTTCATTGAGTAGAGAGTGAGCAGTGAAAGACCTGCTGCTTTCGATTGATTTCAGATTAGAATCCCATCTCATGATTTCGAGACTCTGGCGGGACTCACAGGACTCCATCTCGAAATTCGGAAAACCTCGATAGGGTGAGATTTCCCGTGTAAGGTATAGAGACCCTTTCACTTCAGGACTCTGGCGGGCCTTTCAGGACTCCAACTTGAAGGTCAATCTCCTTTTGGGCCTAGTTTCCTAGAAAAACTTGGAATGCAGTGGAACTGACGGAAGAGTGGGTCATCCCGGGTGAACGTGGTTACGGTTAAAGAGGAATCTAGAGCGATATGAACTAGTTGGATGGAGTTTAATCACGTTTCATGACTCCGAATACCTTGGCGCGCATGCGAAGTTAACTCTATATCCCGTAACAGAGGTCACAGGTCATAAGTCGATAAATAAATGTACTTTGTTTCCATGTACCGAATTTAAAAGGGTTTTAGTTTCGTTAAGTACGAACATATAGCGTTTCCATGAACAAGTATAGTAGAGTAGAGTTAGAATGACCGAACTTAACCGCATTAGTTTCGTTGATTTTATTTGGTTATGTGAAACTCAACTTTAATAACCGGACAAAGAAACGCGGTAATTGTTCACTTAAATTCCCAGTATCGGATGTCTTGACTCGACTATCTACACCGAGTCTTTTTTTAAAACTTTTGGAAAACAATTTCCGCCTCTAATTTTTTGTTTCTTATCCTCCATAAGAGTTAAGTGTCCTTAGTAATTATTTTCTGTAATTCTTTTCTTAAAACACACAAGATTTTAATTAGTCCCAGCTAACAGGAGAGCAATCTTCATTTCAGTTCCCTCGTTCTTGAGCTAACAATATGGTATTATAATGATTCAAAAGTCCTGCGGTGTGAATGGAATTTAAATTAACCTTAACTTTCCAACAAAGTACATTCCATTTGCCTTGCCATTGGGTGTGTCTCTCCTGTTCAGTGGAAGAAAAGATCCGGAAATATTTACTCACGCACAAAAAAAAAACCCAATTTCCGTTTTTCTTCTATAATTTCCATTTCATAGATTGAAAGGTTATCAGGACAAATATTTGTTTAATAATTTAGCAGACAACCGCACGCCGCACCCAACACTTAGATATGATGGTAAATACCTTTAGAGAAGAATGTTTGAAAACAAAATAACAACAAAATCACAAATTAAATAGAATTTAATAATGAAATGATGTACAGAGATAAGTAAATTGAAGCAAACGTCGAAAAAAAAAAATCTGATCCACATGACGGCCCGCAAAGCAAATGTAGCAATATCCTTCTCCTCCTCCTACTGAAAAACCGAGTGAATCACATTTTGTGTACTCACGATGAGCTCGCTGGAAGACTCAACAAATATTATTTTTTACTTTTGCTCCACAGGAAGGAAGCCGCGTCAAGTGTGCGAGTGTCAAGTGAGCACTTGAACTTTTTTTGTGTTGACTGAAGGAGCGACCGCCAGCGCTAAGGACTGGTCATGAAGAAAGTAGAAAAAGTTTTTTAAAATTAGGGGAACAAATTAAAGTTTAGATACTTATTGTAATAACTTAAGTGGTATTTGGGGAAGAAAAAAGTGAAATCATCGTTATTATCTGTTATTTAATTAGATGAAATAAGGGAGCAACGATTCCATGCTAACTGAATAATTTTTACGAAATTTTTTAGAAAAAGTCTAATAATAAATTTCAAGCAGATAAGCTCTTCTGCCAAATTTCTTTAAAAGAGTTGGTAGTATGATGCAATATGCACCGGGTTGCACATACTGCTGAGACAGGTTATCGGATTACTGAACTCATAGGCGATTTTAAGTGATGGGAAGTACTTTCACGTTTGATGGCCAGCTAACTGAGGAATTGGAAGTTAGGAGATCGATAAATCACACACTGCGTGCTCGCCTTGTGGCAAAATCATCCACCAAATTACGCAGTGGCAGCGAACAGCGCTGCTCACAAAGCACACAGCTCAGACTTTGCCGTGATCTGATGCGATATAGCGATATTTAAAAATTGTATATTGGGGTCCCCAAGGGGCCGATCGCTCCAAAAAGTGTTTTCCATCGAAGACACACATGTGTACAAAATTTAAAGAAAATCGGGTAAATTTTGTGAAATATTTGTATGGGAGCCCCCCGAAACCGAGGTCCGAGGGGCCTCAAATTTTAATAGAAAGTATTGTCACCGGAAATATACATGTGTGCAAAATTTCAATAAAATCGGGCCATGGGAAGTGGGCTCACTCACTACATCATTTGTTGTTAGACTTCTAAGCCGCCCGTGCCAAGAGAAACATGAGAGGCTTCACAGGTGAAAGAAATAACATTATGAGATATTAGATTGAGTGCCACTGTTTGGGACCTTGTCACCCACTCTCTATTTAAAACTTTTCAAATTTCAACTGTGTTCCCTTTAGAAACCAAAATACATTTCCTGGTTGCAGTAGTAGAGTGAGTGCCGCTGTTTGGTACATTATCAACTACTGTCTACTCCTAACTTTTTACAATTCAACCGCCGACTATTAGTATCATAGTGATTGCCCTATTGCATTTTGCCCACTAGCATCAGCCAAACAAAGAACGTCAGTTATTGAAGCAGCCGATAACATTTTGAAACCAGATTGCTCCAACATGGTGACTTAAAGTTATCAAAGCATTCTTCAGTCTTTCCAGACACTTTAAATTCTGGAATTTAACGATAAAATATAAGCTGCTAATATATTAGATAATGGTCATACCAGTACATACATACGGATCCACGACTTGGGGGCATAGCAAAAAGGACTTTGGTCTCTAATATTCGTTTGAAAGAAAAGTCTTACGAAGTTTTGTAGTCCCGTATGTGATGACGATTACGAAGACCGGGAAGTGTGTTCAAGAATAATTCACTGGACACGACAGCGTGTCTGGCTAAGCTTATGCTAGAAGTATGGCATGAACAAGAACGTCCAGTGTTTGGAGATTTCAAGCTGGTTAACATTACCTTGAAGTAGGGACCGGTGCCAAGATTTTTTGCAGGAAGAGCCAGGTTCCCCCCACCAGGTTAGCCGCTATTGAAAATTACTTTAACTTCAGGATGATTTTATCCTAATCCAGGGTACTTTAGGAATAAATTGCAGAGAGGATTCATACAACATGAGACATTTCTGTATTTGGACGCATTGTGCCTTTTGTTTCACTCGTGCAACGTACCCGTAACTAAAAACTTTAATTTAAATTGACTTGACATTCGTTATTTTCGACTTCGAGTTTGAAGTCTTTTAAAGCATCTTTCGTACCTAAAGAGCTGAAATTTTATGAGCGTTTGGATTGGACATTTTTGTTTTTTCCTTGAGGTCCTTTTTAACCACCTTTTACACGACCTAGAGAGCTGAATTTCGCGAGTGTCTAAGTCCGAAAAATTATTTGTTAAATTCCGCGTGTGTCGCGTGTCGCGTTTCGTGTGTGGCACGTGTGATGGGTGGAATTTTTTTTTTCGACTACTTTGAGGTCCTTTTTAACCAAATGGGAGTGTCTAAGTCCCAAATAGCATTTTCTTATATTCTGCGTGTGACGCGTGTCGCGTTTCGTGTGTGGCACGTGTGATGAGTGGAATTTTTTTTTCGACTTCTTTGAGGTCCTTTTTAACCAAATGGGAGTGTCTAAGTCCCAAATAGCATTTTCTTATATTCTGCGTGTGACGCGTGTCGCATTTCGCATATGGCGTGAGTGTTGGGTGAAAGTGTGGCCATTTTCTCATTTTTTGAGGTTCTTTTTAACCACCTTTCACACGATCTACATGGCAGAAATTTTGTGAGCAGCTCAATGTCAAAGGCCAATTTTGATACCCCGCGTGTGTCGCACGACGCGTGTGGCCCGTATAATGCGTGGAAACAGGAAATTACTCTTAAATAGTTCCGACCTCAAAAACAGATATTTTTGGCGATTATTACCAAAAAGTAAAGGACAGTGTGGCGTGTGTCTATGTATATTAAAGTTTGTACCCGAAAAGCAAAGTTTTTTTTATATTTACTTTTACTCGTATATATACCATGTTTCTAGGAAGGCCACTGACAAAAGAATCCGGCTTGCCTTGTTGCTCAATAGAGTTCTATATGATATTTGGAGATTCTGTCGTAGCATGCCTGAAAATAACCTGGTAGGCAAGGGGCATTTAGATAAATGGATATACTGGTGACTTGTGTTGTGTAGCCTAAATTAACCCCTATACGCTATATGTAGGGATTTTCTTTTTTATTACTTTTAAGTATTTTAATTAGTTTTAAGTAGATAAGGTTTTTTTACCTTATAAGATAAAGCGAAAAAAAATGTAACCCAATTTTTGTTCTTCATAATTTTTATATATTATGTTGTAGAACTAAATAATAAAATAAAAGTTAGATCTAATTAAGCAAAAGAAAAATGATTGAAAGTACAGTATAAGTCCACATAGCTTAATTAAGTGGTTGAAACATATATAGAAGGTAGGCTTTCAAAGAGTCCAAATATTTTTCAACTCAAGATCTTCATTTTATTTCTTTAATAAGGAAGATGAATTCAAGAGAACAAGAAAAAAAAGAATGGAGTTTCTCAAAAAAGAATTTCGTTTTACAAAAAAGTCTTTAACAAGAAATCTCCTCAAATTCAATAGATTTCGGTCAAAGTAAACGAAAAAAAAAACTCCTCAAGGCAGATAACAAAACTGTGTCACATTGAAATATTACAAAACCCCGATAAGAATTAATGATTCAGCTCCTGGAAACAGGCAAAACCACAGATTCGAATAAACTATCACCATTACCATCACCGTAGCCACCGCAATCACCATACCATAACCAGCACCACTGGAATGGTCATTTATTTATTTCGCTTCAAATCCGAAAATCAAATCGAATTGCCTCGAACGGCAACGGTGGTTAGAGAATTTACAGATTCACATATTCCTAGGAAAACAATCTCACCGCCGTGACGGGTGAGAAAAATATTGCTGGATACAGGACACATCACAATACCAAGGCAAAGTGTGAAGAAACTAAAGGACACATGGACGGATGGAAACAAAATTGGGTTGTAACTTAGCGACAAAGCACAATTTCATGTTCGTTTGTTTTGTTTGCTGTCTGCTGAATTTTTACAACAGTCCTTTTGTTATGGAATCTTTTACGGGTGATTGTGTTTTCCATTTTTTTTTCACCCTTTATTACCCTATCTTTCCCCTTTTGGTTCGTTCGTTATCTTCTTTTGTAATTTTAAGTGAAATCGATGTGTGAATTTTGGGTGCATTTACGATTCGATTCCAAACCGAAGATGATTGGTATTCTGCATGGTTAGCTTTGGCTAGAGCTGCCAGTAAAATACGGAGTACACACGTACAGGACGCTTTTTGGCTTTTCCATACCCGTTTAATCTATTTCCGTTTGTTGTCAAATGAAATTTCGTCTTCCTTTTCCGTCGCCATGCGGATTTTACCCCAGCTGAGAAAAAGCATCGCATCAGGAAAGAAGCAAACCACTCGTAGCAAAGTGGAAACGGAGGTTTCACGTCACTTTTTGACAATTTATTGCGATAAATTGAATTATTCTTATGCGCACCACAGACACCCGTAGCCGGAGTTATATCGCTTTGCTGTGCATAAATTTTCTTGGCTTGGTTTTTACTTTTCGCTGCGAAGTTATTTGGTATTTGAGCGAAGTTTCGCCAGAATAATCCATCCCTTCAGATGACAGATTAATGTGTTTACCTCAAATTGGCTGTCGTACGTTTTACCAAGGAAATTATCTCAGCATCGGTATCATAGTTATAGTCACAGTCACAGCATGAACCAGGAACAGAATAAAGACCTTTTAATAGAATCATCTAAAGGGGTAACAGAATGCCTTTTAATTGACGTCAACCTACACGCCCATATATTGTAACCCTTTGAAATCATTTCACCACAATCATATATTGAAATTGAAATTGTAATCTGCCACCAAAAAGCAATGCGAAGCAACAACTTTTCTAATTATTATCCCTTACCATCAGTGCACAGAGCATTCCTATCTTAATTTCCTGTTGCGGAAACAAAAACTGAAAACCTTTTGAAGGCAATAATTGAAATTGTTGCTGCACACATACGCGCACTCCAACCCCTCCTAGACACATACACACACATATGTCGCATTCCAAATATTTAATTACCATGTAAATCTTATTTACGCACTTCTTTCAGTATGGTGATGATAATGATGATGATAATGATGACGATGATGATGCCACCACGACGATGTGTGATTGTTTCATTTGATGGCGAAAGCGGAGCAGGAGCGGGTGGGTCCTCCAAAGCATTTCATTTTGATAATTACTTTCTATCGCCCAAAGGAAAGGAATTTATTCCAGAGAAATCTCTATTGTGTATTTGTTTATTCACATGTAATGTATGTGTGCGTCTGTATGTCGCCAGCAAACAGACATTTGAATTTTAATTGCAAACATTATTACTTAGCGGTAAGCAAGCAGGAGGAGGAGACCGTGTGGAATTCCTCCTTTCTGGCAAAATGTTCTCGCTGTGGTTTTGGGAGGTTCTTGTTCGCGTTCGAACAAATATGTTGTCGCTGCAGCAATGTGATATGGAAATGTAATTAGATACGCTTGACAAAATGGAAAATTAAAAAAAATACATTTTGCCGCAATGAGTGTTTTTCTTGGTTTGCTTATATGAACAATAAACACATGCGAGCAAATAAATCGAGCACCCATTGTTGGAAGTAAATATTTTCCCTTCTGTATGCTTGGAGCGGAAAAACATATACCACCTAAGAGATCATTAAATTGTCTTTAAAGTAAGTAAAGTTACTATAAAGTGTAACGGTAAAGCTCCCACTTGCTTGAATTCAAAAGAAAAGAAGTAGATTTACCAACCATTGCACTGCATTTCAACGCTCGGTTAGGTTAGGTTGTAGTGGCTGCTTTGAAACTCTTCAAAACAGTCCATTGTTATACCACAGTTTCTTATTCCATTGCTACTTAAAAAAAAAGCATTTAAAATGTGATTTGTCAAGCAGTTTACTATTTTCGAGATATCAGCGGTAGTACAATGTGTACTAATGCCGGACAAGAGCAGATGAAATGATCTGCGGTCTCCTCCTTCTGCGAGCACTTAGAGCTTCTACAGTAGTCATTAAATTACAGACCCAGCCTTCTTGCATATACCCCAAAACGGCAGAACGCCTTTCGAAGCCTTTATTTAAGAGACGTGACAGGACGGAAGCGGTCAGCCATCAGCAGAATAGCGCGAATAAAACAAAATACTTTAGAATTGCTGGTGGCCGTAACTATCTCTGACTGGTGGAAGTGCGATCAAACCTCCACGCGGTGGCCGCCGTTAATTTTCCTCCAGAACAGGAAAAGCTAAATAATCGGCTCTCAAACCTCAAAGGGGTGGCCGTCAGTAATTTCCCTCCAACACAGGAAAAGCTAAATAATCGGGCCTCAAACCTCAAAGTAAGGTTGGCGCGAGGCCAATAACCTCGCCCGTATAAAACTTTATTACGGAAGTGAGATTATACCTCCATGTGGTGGCCGCCGGTAATTTTCCTCCAATACAGGAAAAGCTAAATTATCCGGCTAGTCCCATCAAATTAAGGTTGGCGGCAGGCCAATAACCTCGCCCGCAAGAAACTTTCTTACACCCATGCCGATTTAAGGGATGACGGCAACCGGTTGTATCTGTATGACGCGCAAGTCCTCGCCGAGCACATAATCGCACCAGTACCATCAGGAGGCACCACTGATGAACCGAAGAATTCGGTAACACCAGCGACATTTCTGATGTTACCAATGCTAGCGCTCCACCCTTGTTTGGGTAGTTAACCACAAGTCCAGAATTAAACTGGATCCTCAACCAAAAATTAGCCCTGACTCAGCAAACATCCAATGAGGTTAACCATATCTGTGGGCATAACCAAACTCCCGTAGTATTAACGCGATCTTGGTGAGATGTGGCACAAATGCCTCAGCACGTTCAGAATGAGTGCCTGGGCGAAGCAAAGCCAACCCTGGCAGCACATCGTCCGGAACCTCAAACCCAATCATTTGATACTAGGATTGCAAGCTAGGCCGCCCAGAATAGAAACTAGGCAACATCACGGTCCTGCAGTATGCGACTAGGCTGCTAAATACGAAGACAGTGCCCATTCTAGACATTCTATGTAGTAGCAAGCCTTGCCCTATTTATCTGCCGAGTTCACCAAGCATCAATCCCATCGATGGTGCTACCAAGTTCTTTGGTTCGTCAGTAGCCGTCCTGATGTAGCCGGTGCGATTATGTGCTCTCTGTGGAGTTGCATATCTCAACCGGTTGTCGTGAATCAAAGATTGGCAGGGATGTAAGATGGGTCCTGCTCTACCGAATGAGTTAATACTTTCACATCTGTCGTAAGATGGACGTTTAACTAATTCATGTCTGAAGAGGACCATGGGATAGAGCCTTCATAGCAGGTATCCACGTAAATCCAAACACACTTCATCCCACCCGTAAGTAAGTAAGAATAATAAGAATAGCTTGAACAAATACGAAATAGATTGAGCGAGTCTCTTGCCTATTTTGGATAAATAACGCATCAAAGTAGGTACCGAAAGATGGGTACTTGATCCGGGCAATGTCTGTAAAAAGTGCAAAGGGTGGCACACAATGGCACGCAGTTATTCAAGGCATCAAAACATCTGTGCACAATATCATGCAAATTTACTGCGAGAGTACTGGGGTTCAGGAGGATACGTGACCAAAATGGCTTTAGAGAACGTGTATGAAGCATCAAAGAACTATGACGGTTAAAGAAAGCAGATGGTTAAAAGAGAAAGGTTCGACCAAATGTTAATGAGGTAAATACGCTGATTATTATCTTCTCTTCTCGAAAGTAATTTAAAATTGCGTCCTCAGCAAATTATACCGCAATGATGTGGAATTGAAGGCACATTTTTCGGTCATCATATCAATGGAATATAAACGCGCCAGGAATGACTTTCAAATATGAAACCATCTGCTTCGCGTTTAACCCTCACTTTGTATTTATTTCGACCCTGCAAATAGGATGGCTTTTTAGACGAAAGTCCGTTCTGGATCATCTCGCATTCATAGGACAATAAGGACAACTTAAGAAGCTTATTATGGCTGTCACGGATTTTGTGCTGGGAATACTGATTAGTTGGTGGCGGAGGAGGACCACAACTGGGGACTACTAAAAAGAGGAAAAATAAATATAATTTAAAAAATGAAGTCAGTGTTTAGTAATTTTTTACTCTCTTTCCCTCAATCCATCTACATAAACGCTGGATTGCCTTATTATTACAAAACAATCTAATTAGTTCTGGTTTTCTTCTCCTAAGGATATCATTTTAAAGTGGGATAAATTGCGTAAAAGCGCAAAGGGAATGTGAAATGATTTTACCCATTCCTTGTCAGCTGCAGACGACTCGTCGCCATCTCGAGTATACATCCATGGGTGATGACTAATTAAATTTCTTAACAAAATGTAGGTATTAAGAAGAAAAAAACTCTTTAAGGATATCTCATTTATTTATTTCTTCATCAGCACTCTGCAGATTGCTTATACTACATGTGTCCACTATCATCAAAGCTTTCTCGAGGGAGTGCAGAAGCGTTCAGTTTTCTTGTGAAAACTCTCAAGATTAATTACAAGTCAAGAGGAAGATATTGTAAGTGTCCGTGTGATATATCAGATGAAATGTTGTAAAGAAGGATAAAAAAACCTCAAGGGACGTTTGGGCTCAATTAAATGGAAAAGAGTGTAAACCGATTTGATATTTTTAAATTTTGCACAATTTTGCTGAACCTGTTCTTAGTCAGCGATAACAACAACGTTCTTCTCTACGACCAACTCTCAGCACCCGCTTTCTCCAAGCATGATCTCATTTACCTTACCTTCGATTTCGATTTAGTAACTGTAGTTAATGCATTTAACTACAGAGACACTTTAAGCGAATTAATTATTCTTTATTAGAAGAACATGTAAGGACAATCGATTGGAACATTCTTTACTGCTTACCATCCCCAAATGATCAGGTGGAATTTCTCGATTCGAATATTAATAATCTTTTTAATTTACATGTTCCTATAAGAACCAAAACTGCTTCTTTCGATAATACACCATGGTTCTCTAACCGAATTCGTCAACTAATAAAACCGCGTGACAGAGCATATAACAGCTGGAAGCGTTTTCGGTTAGAGGACTAACGAACTACATACTGTCATCTCCGCAACAAAATAGTAAGGGAGATTAGAGCCGCTAAATCAAGGTTCTACTCTAGGCGACTCAATGCAACTATGGTTGGGAAGCTTTTGTGGAAAAATCTGCGTAATGTAGGAATAGGTAAAGTTAAGAGACAGCATTTTGAAGGACATGATCTTAATCATCTCTACCGAACATTTGTTTCTTCACAGACTTCGGCTTCATCTATCCCACAGAACTTGTCTCATCTAAGTGATGTAGGTAGCATCATCTATACTATAACCTGCCCTAGTTTTTCCTTTATGACATTGAACACCACTGATGTAGTAGAAAGTGTTCTATCCATTAAGTCAAATTGGGTCGGTGTTGATGAGATACACCCATCTTTCCTAAAAATCATCTTACCTATTATCTTGCCCTATATTCCGTACATAAAACAGTGGTAACAACAGGTGTTTTTCCTGCTAAATGGAAACAAAAGTATTGCCCGTCTCTAAGACACCTAAAGGTGATGAGTTTAGACCTATATCCATTTTTCCCTTTTTGTCCAAAATTTTCGAAAGGATTATACAAAAGCAAATAAATTGACACCTCTTCATCCATAACATCTTAACGCCTAAGCAATCTGGATTTCGGCCGAAACATAGTTGCATAACAGCCATCATAGGCATATCAGATTACATACGGCATGTTCTACATAAATGAGGGAAATGTTTCGTTCTTAGTTGTACTGGATTTTGCTAAAACATTTGACACGGTAGACCATTCAATTTTATGCCATAAGCTTTCTCGACTTTATAACTTTGAACCTAGCGCTGTGAAATTGATTTCATCATACCTGACTGGTAGATTACAGACAGTGGAAAATAATACTATTCTGTCATACTTTCTTCCTTTAGCCAGAGGGGTTCCTCAAGGATCTATCTTAGTACCATTACTATTTTCTCTGTTTGTAAATGAAGTTCCATCCATGGTTATGCACAGCTCACTTCATATGTACGCTGATGATGCTCAGCTCGTTCTGAGTTGCCCGGCCCGTTGGGCTTAATCGAGCATGCTGTGAATTGTATAAATGGTGATCTTTTAAACATAGCGCTGTGGTCTAATAGTAACGGTCTAATGCTAAATGCAAAAAAATCTCAAAGCATTGTCATCTCTAAGCAGCTATAATGGACCTTTCATATTTCCCGTCTATCACATTGAACAACACCCCTATAGAGTATGTCGAAAAGTTTAAAAACCTTGGTATGACCTTCAGTCGTTATTTAACATGGGACACTCACATTAACTTAGCTGCAGGAAAGACTTATGGAGTGCTTCGTACTTTATGGGCTACACGGTCTTTCACTCCTTTTCAAAAATCGAATCTTACTGGCAAAAACATTAGCAGTACCTGTCTTGACATATGGTTGTGAAATCTACTGCAATTGCTCCTACGCATCCAAAAGGAATCTTAATGTTGCCTTTAATGCCATAGTAAGATATGGCTTACGAAGATTCGACCATGTATCCAATTTTTCCTCGCGTCTATACGGCATGACGTTTGATAATTTCGTACACTAAGTCTCTTTTCGAATGTCTTGCTTTCTCATCAGCCTATACAGCTTTACGAAAAAATTAGATTAGCTTTCTCAAACAGATCGAATCAACTAATTCTACCCCGTTTCTCATCTATGACGTCCAAACATTCAAACATTATACATTCAGCTCGCTTATGGAACACTTTGCAACGCCACATTAGAAGTATTGTTAACACCAATAGACTTAAAATTGAATTGAATGAATTTTGTGAATAAGAAATGCGAAATAAATAATAATAATAATAATAATAATAATAATAATACAACAAAATTTTAAAGAAGAACTTGGTATTGGGTTCCATAAGGAAAATAGCAAACATTCTGCAACATCTAACCATTTAACGCCGCTTTACTATTTTTAAAATCAACGGAAAACAAATCTTGTCAAATTGTCCGTCTAAGAAGTTAATTTTTTAAACGATTTCGCATTTTTCAAATGACATCCTGCAAAAACAACTTCCACAGCATTACCCATAATTAAGTGAAGGACATGTCTCATCCATGTTAATGTGATTTGGTCTCATTTCAAGGGAAAACTGTCTTCTTTTCGTGTAAATATTATAGCACTTAAGCACCGTTCAGGTCGAATTCGTACTCATCATTATCGATTCCACGGACAATTTGCATTTTGAAAATAAATCGCCAAAAAATCAATCGATTGATGCGCGCACATCGCTATCCATTGAAGCGTATCCTTTCTGCTCTACATTTCTCTCGGCTTCAACATTTAAATATATCCCCAGATCCTTCCAACTGAAAGCGGATCCCTATACTTTTTTTCTACTGTCATTGTTTAAACAGAAAGTCACGAGGATAAAACAATAAACTTGAATGACATCCTTCGGCGCTGTGTGTGTGATGATACCATACAGAGGTCTGCCGATTTATTGCTATACTCGTGTGCACGTAGTGTAAACTAAAGAGGAAAGTGATTCCGAGGATCTCCTCCGCCTCCTCCGCTTCCTATGACAGTCATCATCACGTGGCATGTGGGTTCTGTGTGCGTGTGTGTGTTAGTTTTTGACTGTGAGTGATACTGGGTTAGGTTTATTCCTTTGTGTATTTGATTTAAATGGAAATCGTGTGGGTTTTATTACAGGTTGGGTTGTTGATAGTACATAAAAGCGGGTGTGGACGTTAGTTGTTAGAGATTTTTTAAAATCATCCAAAATTGATAAACGAATTGCTTACTACTCTTGAAACTAAATTGAGCTTATCAAACTAAGTCTTGAGCCAACAAATTAAAAAAAATAAGGAACCCTAAAGAGTTGTAACCACCTAGTTACAAAGGCTTACGAATAATTTACGAGTGAATGTTAAACGCTGCATCTTATTCCGGGATAAATGTTAATCACACTCTAGTCGATGTTACACTTTCCTTCTTTGATCAGTTAAGTTAACTTAGTCAGCTAACAAATGCCTAGATAACAGGTAAACCTTACATGACTCTGAATATTGGCCAAATGCTACCAATTTATTTGCGTAAATTCCAGCCTTTTACAAAGTACTTGATTTAGAATATTATTCTTTCCGAATAAAGGTAAGTTTCTCCACTCCCAGAATACATTGACTTTCTTAGAAGATCAATAAAGAGGTTCGAGGTTTGAGGTTCGAATCGCCGAAACAATAAAAGTATTTTTTATGGTCCCAACTAACACGAATGTTTGACATACGACCGAGAGAAATAACTTACCATTGAATGCTTCTCAACTCGCCTTTTACATACGATATGTTATTAAATTGTATGTCCCTTTGATTTGGGCGCAAAAAACTTAACTCGTAAAACGCGAATGGTCTCGAGAAACTAGGCCTTAGACCGCAACAGTCTGTCGCGCCATTTTATTTTTAAAAATGTTTATTTAACTTAACAGGACCCCTTTTTTTCTGTATTTTTAATTAAAATGTAGTGAGTGTCTAAATCAAAAATAAAATTTTTTATATTCCGCGTGTGTCGCGTTTCGCGTGTAGCGCGTGTGATGGGTTTAAATATTTTTTTCAACTTCTTTGAGACGTTTTTTAAACAACTTCCACACGAACTAGCGAGTTGAAAGATTGTGAGTGTCTAAGTCAAAAATCACATTCTTTATATTTCGCTTGTGCCGCGTTTCGCGTGTAGCGCTTGTGATGGGTTTAAATTTTTTCTCAACCTTCTTCCCTTCTTTTTAACCTTCACACTACCTAGAGAGCTGAGCTGTGAGTGTATACGTCTAAAATAGCATTTTTATATTCCGCGTGTGACGTGAGTCGCGTGTAATGGGTAGCAGTGTGGTCATTTTCTCGTTTTTTGAGGTACTTTTTAAAAACCTTTCGCACGACCTAGAGGGCTGAAATTTCGTGAGCAGCTCAATGCCATGGGCCAATTTTTATATTCCGCGTGTGACGCGTGTGGCGCGTGGAAAAAAGAAAATACCTTTAAATAGATATTTTGGCGATTATTACCAAATAATAAATGATCGAGTGGCGTGTATCGAAATACAAAGTTTTTTTTTACATTTACTTGTTAATATTGTTAAAATCGGAGGAGCCTTCCGGTTTAGAGCACTATGGCTATGGCTGATGTAAGATGGGCGTTTAAGGTCCCGTTCGCTATATAGCTATTTGCTATTTGACCTAATTGGAAATTGGAGCTTATTTTCAGCAGAAAAGCATTTACCATTTATGATTTTCAGTAACACGAGAGAGCGACTGCGTCTGTCGTGTTGTGTTTTTAGAGTGTTTTTTAATTCAGACGCCAAATTTTTCCCAAAAAATTAGGACAAAAAAATACAGATTAGGGCAAAATACACAGATTATGACAAAAAGATACAGACTAGGTCAAAAAGATACAGAAAAAGACAAAAATATAGAGATTAGAACAGCATTCTCGGCTATTAGTCAACGTAGCATGTTGACTGACTATTTTTGAGATAAATTAGAAGAGGTTGACTTGGATAATAGTGTGGTTTTTTAAAAAGACGGCGCCATATGCCAAACAGCTTGTCAAACAATCGAGTTATTTAAGTTCGGTGACCATAATTGACTAGTCTGGAATTTTTTCTGTTGGTCTACGTCACGTCTACGGTCAAAGCCATTATTACAGAGATTTTAGACTATCTAAGGACCAATATCGAACTCGAAATTGCCGGCATATCATCAGATTTATGCGAAAAAGTCATAAAAAATTAGGCTCAGCGGTTTCCTCGTGCAGTACCGTAGAAGACATTTGAATGATGTTGTAATTTATAATGTCATGGAAAATACTTTTTCACATGACCATAGACGAAAGTGAATGTTTCCTACGCTATAACCCTCGAAAGTAGGTATTATTCACACTAATGTGTTAACATAGAAAATACTTTTGTTGTTTACTGGATTCCCAGCGAACACACATTCCCACAGTAGTTTTGCATTGCGCATGAGCAATTTAGCAGAGAAATTGTTTTGGTCGTGTGAAAAATAGCGTACATTACACGCTGAAAAGTGCTTATCGTCCACTTTCCTCCCTCCTTATGTAATATATTACTATAACCCGAATTTATTTTTTGATAGCTTAGGTATAAGCTGTTTTATTAAAAAACAAAAACAAAGAGTAACGCTCTTAATGAAAAACCTTTTAGTAGTCAATTTTGCTCCATACAAATTAGCATTAGATTGTCTAATAGGCAGACGCAGACATTTGGTACTATATTTTGTTAACTTTCTTAATAATTGAATTATTTTATTTTAGTTTTTTTAAATTGTAGTAAAAATTTGTTGAAAATTTAATTTCTTAAAAGCTTTTCCTAAATCTTTGTAAAGACGGTTGCAAAAGATAAGAAAAAATCTGTTTTTCTAAGCACAAATGAACAAAACTGGTTTCGCTACACGGTATCCTGTGGTTACCCGTTGGCAAAGTAGAATGTTTTACTTTAGTGTTTTATGACATACAATGTTTATGAAACCAACACATCTCACCGGATGTGAAGACCACGAGACTCTCGTTGAAGAAACAAAGAAGTAAAAGTTTCCATATCTCTTAAGACCGGTCTTTAAGTTTTGAAAAGGGTTTTCCAATCAGTACAGCAAATAGTCGTACAATTGATTTTTCTTTTATTCTGGGAAGCTTTAAGAATTAATCGTCTTTAACGTACGCTTATGTTTAAAGTTACATTCCGTAAGAGCAAAGAAGTGAGTAAAGCGACGTAATTTGATAAACTGAGAGTGTTTTCTTTAGCAAAGGATTGTTCAGAATTAGAAGTAGCAGACAAAATAAAGTCGATGGAAATAAAAAAAAAATTTGGAAACAAGACACAGCCTTGTGGGACACCAGCAATTATGCGGTAAACTAACTTTTTTTTTATATACAGTTCTACAAATTCAGGGTAAAAACTTCGGGCATAAATAATATGCCTCTGCAAATTAAAAATATATTTCAGACAGAAACTAGATTATTAATCCTTTTTAAGCCTTAAATGAAATGCAAAACACTATCTCCAAAATAACCAACTCGCATATCTTCCTTTCTGCCACCAAAGCAATATAATGCCAAATTCTTTATCCGATTCCAGCCGATCAACGAGAGCTTTATTTAGTTGTCTGCTCACGCATAAAGTTGAAATTTATCAACATAAGGAATTCCCACAAACATATTCTTAACATACGATTACATATCTCAAGGAGTGAGTGTTTCAATCTAAAAAAAAGTATCACGTTGTTAGTCAGAAATTGTAGGGAAAAAGTCATATACAAATACATTTATAAATATGATTTATTAACCCCTGCACACATTAAATAAAATCGTCTTTCATTTTTCTTTTGGCTGACTGACTGACTGCCTGACTGACTGAACGCGAAGTAGTACTCGTAGAGTATCTTGAATTTTGACTTTATAAAATCCATGTGCTGCCACATATATAGGACACAGCTTAGCTGGTGTATCAAGACATCCGCCGGAATAAAAATAAATGTTCAAATGTCAAAACAGCAACAGCGATATGAGAATTCACCGAATTACCGGAATTCCAGGATTTTCGGTCCTCCGTTTGTGTACACATATCCTGGTGTATATGTTAGTGTGCTGTGCATGTTGATTTTATTTGCCTTCTGACAATCTCATTTCTTATTCGTGAAGGAAAGATTATATTCTTCGTTGATTATGGTTGCATAGTGGAACAATCTTTTGAGTCGACGGATAAAAATGTTTTTTTTTGTTGTTAGAAAAAACCTTTTTAAAACTTAAAAATTCATGTTGATTGTTTTTTCAATGACTGTAGTTTCTAGAAGGTCACGAAAGAAATAAATGTTTCTAAATTAAAACGCTACCATTGTTTGGAACGCAAGTATGAGAGAAGATGAGAGTGATGATAACAACATCTTGCGTAACAGACTGTTGTAGTCTTCTGACGAAAATACTCTGTATACCCAGTACACCCAGTTAATCCAGTACACCCAGTACACCCAGTGAGTATACTGAGTAGACTGAGTATACTGGGTGTACTGGGTGTACTAAGTATACTGAGTATACTGAGTAGACTGAGTGTACTGGGTGTACACAGTATATTATTTTAGGTTATGAAATGTCCCAAAATCCAAGTTCCACACAATATTCTCAATACAGCCTCTGGGTGTACTAAGTACACTGAGTAGACTGAGTATACTGGGTGTACACAGTATTTTGTTGTAGGTAATGGAATGTCCCAAAATCCAAGTTCCACACAATATCCTCAATACAGCCTCTGGATGTACTAAGTATACTGAGTAGACTGAGTATACTGGGTGTACACAGTATTTTGTTGTAGGTAATGGAATGTCCCAAAATTCAAGTTCCACACAATATCTTCAATACAACCTCTGGATGTACTAAGTATACTGAGTATACTGAGTATACTGAGTATACTGGGTGTACACAGTATTTTGTTGTAGGTAATGGAATGTCCAAAATCCAAGTTCCACACAATATCCTCAATAAAACCTCTGGGTGTACTAAGTATACTGAGTAGACTGAGTATATTGGGTGTACACAGTATTTTTTTGTAGGTAATGGAATGTCCCAAAATCCAAGTTACACACAATATCCTCAATACAGCTTATGAATGTACTAAGTATACTGAGTATACTGGGTGTACACAGTATTTTTTTGTAGGTAATGGAATGTCCCAAAATCCAAGTTACACACAATATCCTCAATACAGCTTATGAATGTACTAAGTATACTGAGTATACTGGGTGTACACAGTATTTTGTTGTAGGTAATGGAATGTCCCAAAATCCAAGTTCCACACAATATCCTCAATACAACCTCTCGGTGTACTAAGTATACTGAGTATACTGAGTATACTGGGTGTACACAGTATTTTGTTGTAGGTAATGGAATGTCCCAAAATCCAAGTTCCACACAATATCCTCAATACAACCTCTGGGTGTACTAAGTATACTGAGTAGACTGAGTATATTGGGTGTACACAGTATTTTGTTGTAGGTAATGGAATGTCCCAAAATCCAAGTTACACACAATATCCTCAATACAGCTTCTGAATGTACTAAGTATACTGAGTATACTGAGTATACTGGGTGTACACAGTATTTTGTTGTAGGTAATGGAATGTTCAAAATCCAAGTTCCACACAATATCCTCAATACAGCCTCTGGATGTACTAAGTATACTGAGTAGACTGAGTATACTGGGTGTACTGGGTGTACTAAGTATACTGAGTATACTGAGTGTACTGGGTGTACACAGTATATTATTTTAGGTTATGAAATGTCCCAAAATCCAAGTTCCACACAATATTCTCAATACAGCCTCTGGGTGTACTAAGTACACTGAGTAGACTGAGTATACTGGGTGTACACAGTATTTTGTTGTAGGTAATGGAATGTCCCAAAATCCAAGTTCCACACAATATCCTCAATACAGCCTCTGGATGTACTAAGTATACTGAGTAGACTGAGTATACTGGGTGTACACAGTATTTTGTTGTAGGTAATGGAATGTCCCAAAATCTAAGTTCCACATAATATCCTCAATGCAGCCTCTGGATGTACTAAGTATACTGAGTAGACTGAGTATACTGGGTGTACACAGTATTTTGTTGTAGGTAATGGAATGTCCCAAAATCTAAGTTCCACATAATATCCTCAATGCAGCCTCTGGATGTACTAAGTATACTGAGTAGACTGAGTATACTGGGTGTACACAGTATTTTGTTGTAGGTAATGGAATGTCCCAAAATTCAAGTTCCACACAATATCTTCAATACAACCTCTGGATATACTAAGTATACTGAGTATACTGAGTATACTGAGTATACTGGGTGTACACAGTATTTTGTTGTAGGTAATGGAATGTCCAAAATCCAAGTTCCACACAATATCCTCAATACAACCTCTGGGTGTACTAAGTATACTGAGTAGACTGAGTATACTGGGTGTACACAGTATTTTGTTGTAGGTAATGGAATGTCCCAAAATCTAAGTTCCACATAATATCCTCAATGCAGCCTCTGGATGTACTAAGTATACTGAGTAGACTGAGTATACTGGGTGTACACAGTATTTTGTTGTAGGTAATGGAATGTCCCAAAATCTAAGTTCCACATAATATCCTCAATGCAGCCTCTGGATGTACTAAGTATACTGAGTAGACTGAGTATACTGGGTGTACACAGTATTTTGTTGTAGGTAATGGAATGTCCCAAAATCTAAGTTCCACATAATATCCTCAATGCAGCCTCTGGATGTACTAAGTATACTGAGTAGACTGAGTATACTGGGTGTACACAGTATTTTGTTGTAGGTAATGGAATGTCCCAAAATCTAAGTTCCACATAATATCCTCAATGCAGCCTCTGGATGTACTAAGTATACTGAGTAGACTGAGTATACTGGGTGTACACAGTATTTTGTTGTAGGTAATGGAATGTCCCAAAATTCAAGTTCCACACAATATCTTCAATACAACCTCTGGATGTACTAAGTATACTGAGTATACTGAGTATACTGAGTATACTGGGTGTACACAGTATTTTGTTGTAGGTAATGGAATGTCCAAAATCCAAGTTCCACACAATATCCTCAATACAACCTCTGGGTGTACTAAGTATACTGAGTAGACTGAGTATATTGGGTGTACACAGTATTTTGTTGTAGGTAATGGAATGTCCCAAAATCCAAGTTACACACAATATCCTCAATACAGCTTCTGAATGTACTAAGTATACTGAGTATACTGAGTATACTGGGTGTACACAGTATTTTGTTGTAGGTAATGGAATGTCCCAAAATCTAAGTTCCACATAATATCCTCAATGCAGCCTCTGGATGTACTAAGTATACTGAGTAGACTGAGTATACTGGGTGTACACAGTATTTTGTTGTAGGTAATGGAATGTCCCAAAATCTAAGTTCCACATAATATCCTCAATGCAGCCTCTGGATGTACTAAGTATACTGAGTAGACTGAGTATACTGGGTGTACACAGTATTTTGTTGTAGGTAATGGAATGTCCCAAAATCTAAGTTCCACATAATATCCTCAATACAGCCTCTGGCTGTACTAAGTATACTAAGTAGACTGAGTATACTGGGTGTACACAGTATTTTGTTGTAGGTAATGGAATGTCCCAAAATCCAAGTTCCACACAATATCCTCAATACAGCCTCTTCATAAAGTGTTGTCTCGCTTGCCGCCATGAACTCGTTTCGTAAAGGCCACGCAGTAATCAAAAAATCGGTTTATTGCATAAATTTTTGCCTGCTAAAAATGGAATATGTCCCACATATTAACATGGAATATGTGTCGTGCCCTGTTTACCCATTTTATTCTTGTTGGGAATCAAATTTTCTTCGTATTTTCCATATGAACATCAAAGCAAACACACTCTCGAGAAGAACATTCGCAAGGAGAAGGAATGACGACACCTATCATGACCGGAGATCTTGTGCTCCGGAAGCCAGAAAAGAATAACTAAACCAAACCAAACCATCACAAGGGCTGATTGTCTGTATGTGTATATGTGTATCTTTTTTTCTTTCATTTTGGACAAACTACAAAACATAACCCTGAAAACAATTTGCATTTTGTTGTGTTTTAAATTAAATGTAAGGAGACACTACGCACACACATGACGTGTGAGTGGTGTTTGTCCCAAAAAAAAAAACAAGGATTTCAAATGTCAAAAAATAACAACAATCACGTCGGGTCGGTCGTTGAGAATTCATAATATGTTGTGTGTCGTGATACCTCAATTTAGGAGGAGAATGGAGAATCCTCTTGATTGCAAATGAAAATATTCCAATGCGACATTGGAGGGTGAGATGGATACGTTTTTTTCCGGATGACGATGTGCGATGATTTTCAATGAACAAGGAAGATTTGAAAATTAGGACGAATTGAATTTTTGTGTGTGACTTTTGTCGGTCGATCGGTCGGTTGGTTTTTTTATTTTTTTTTTTATTTTTGTGTACCTTTCAGGCGGGAGACATAGAAATGAATCTTGTGATGTGGTACACTTTTGTAAGGATTTTTATTTCAGTTGCCTATGTTGCTTGATTTTTAAGTTCTCTATATTAACTTTACGTGCACGTGGCTGGCGGACTGGCTGGCTGGTCAGATCTTCTGATCAATTTTTAACCCACTTCCCAAAGCCCGATTTAATTGAAATTTTGCACACATGTATATTTCCGGTGACAATACTTTCTATAAAAATTTGGGGCACCGCGGAATCTGCATTGCGATTGATCCGGAGACTACAGACTGCTCAAAAATAGGTTTGAGCCAGTAGCGCTCGTGATGCAGTGCTTGTTTTACCTCCTAGTGGTAGTCCACGGGCAACTATGTGTATAAATACTTATATATGAAGACTAAAATTGCAACGGTCAAGCGTTTCTAGTCTAGGTAACGTGGGTTAGCACCCTGCGGTACCGAAACGCCTCGGATAAGTAATAATCAAATAATGACGGCTATTGTACCCGGACTAAGATTGGTTTCTGGAATGTGAGGACGCTCCTTGACTCAGGGAGTGAAGTACCTCAAAATGTCAGATTTCTTCAACTGAAGCGTGAGTTTCTTCGATATAATTTGGACATACTAGGAGTGAGTAAAGTAAGATGATTCGACGCTGTGCTACTCTACTCCGGCAAACTCTTCGGTAGTCCCCGTGAATTTGGAGTGGGTCTGCTGCTAGCGCCAACAGCACAAAGAGGCCTAAATTCCTGGCACCAACATGGTGATAGGATCTTATCGGCCAGATTTCGGACTAGAAGTACGGCGCGTCACGATCATGCAGTGTTACGTTTCAACAAATCTCTCGACTGATGATGAAAAGGACAACGTCTACAATCAGCTAAGTGCTGTATTTAACGCAACGCCGAACGGAGATATTGTCATCGTGATGGGGGTCTTAAGGGCAACGACAATAAAGGATTCAGACATGTGATTAGAAAGCACGGCCTCGGCGAACGAAATTAAGGTTGTGAAAGATTTATTGGCACCAACCACCTTGTCATAGGATGCACCATGTTTGACCATAAGACCTGCCACAAAGTCAGCTGAGTGTCAACTGACAGGCAATCATCATCCAAACAAATCGACTATGTGGCGATGTGTCTTTTAGACGTCCGAAACAGACGACGAGCCGACATGGGTATGATACGGGGTCATCACCTTATGGTAGCTACTGTCCAGTTACGTACTGCATCGGTTCAAAGACTCTCCAATATCATCCGAATGCCTAGGTCCAATATCGACCGGTTAAAGATCCCCTCAGTACGTCAACAATTAAGGGCGCATTTATCGCAAGGAGTAGAAGCAATCAGCACCTCATTGCCGGCAACCATCCAAGAATATTGGAAAGCTGTGAAAAAAATTTTCACATCTGGAGCGGAAAGTATTGTTGGTAGAAGCCAGGCAAGGCACAGCACGTGACTTACCGAGGTTACCTGTGGAGGCGGATTGAAGCACGTAAGCTACTTAAAGGTCGTATTGTAGATACCCCAGCGGCAGCGAAGATCGAAGAAAAATGAGAGAAGTGCAGCGCAGTGTAAGACGTGACCAACGTTATTTAACAACCTAGCCTCAGAAGCAGAGGAAGCAGCAAGCAAGTGCGATAGCAGAACCGTTTACAGAATCACCAAAGAGCTGACAGGTGGTTACCAACATCTGGTGAAAGGCCTAGATGGTGCCGTACTCGTTTCAGATGAGAATTAGCTCAAGCGATGGAAGGAGCATTTTTCTACGGTCCATAACCGTGTATTCACCAACGATATACACCCAAATCAAACTGAGCTGCCGGAAGTAACAATTTCCATTTTTTCCATTTTGTCCATCGGAGATACACATGTGTATAACATTTTAGGGTCCCCACGACGCCGATACCCGGGGTCTCCAAAATTTTTACAAAAAGTGTGGTCCATCCATTTAAAGAAAATTGGGGTCATTTTTAAAATTTTTATAAGGGCACCCTCGGCTCTGAGGTCCGACGGACCCAAAATTTCAATAAAAGTGTTGTCTCTGGAAATACGCAATATGTGTGCAAAATTTCAATAAAATCGGGCTTTGGGAAGTGGCTTAAAAATTGATCGCAAAATTCCACGACAAACCAACCGACCGACCAACAAACTGACGTGCCACGGGCAAGCGAACTTTCATTTTTGTGTGTGTGTAAAAAGATTCATGTAATCGTCCTGTTCTTTCCTTTAATGTGTCGTTTACTAGGTTCCCAGAAAATTATACAGACATATGTACTTACCGCCACATGGTCTCACCTTTTGTTAAAGTTGAAGTTATTCTCATTGATCCCACAGAAGGACATTAACAGACTGACAATAGAGGAATTTAAATATTGCGCCCCGCATACACATACTCATTGAAGGGAATAAAATAAATTATTCCAAGCACAATGGTGGAATGAAAGAAACTATCCTTACACTTTGGAACAAAAATCACAAATTCAATAGAATCCGCTCTGCGCGCCAATAAATCCTTTCAATTGTTTAACCGACAATGCAGATCGTCATTATAGTGGATTCCAGTTCATTCAGAAAATACAAGCAAGTCCATACAGCACCACACAGTTCAACAAAAAAGCTAGGAGTAGATGAGAAACAACTATTTTCACACTAACAGCAGGATTATAATCGAATGACTTCGTACGGGCTACTGACACTTTAATAAATAGTGCGGAACTAAGCTTATTCCCGTAGCTTCTCTCCTTCTCATACATCTCTACCTTAAGGTTCCTTCAAAAGAAATAATCGAGTAACACCCACCCCACAAACAATTGTTTGCCTGTTAGGATGAAAATAAACAGAAAAGAGGAAACGTTGGTTTTTTTTTTCGTTCGTTGCCAAGTGCTAGGAACGATTGCTGGTAAAACAATAGATGGAATCCGCGCACTTAAAGTCTCTTTTGTGTGAAAATCCTAGCACCTCAACACGTAGGTATACCGCACACTGAAAATATGATATGTAACTTAAGTGACTCTGCGGTGATCCAATTATCCTTTTGTTTTTATTAACATATACATATTATAATTCTATGTCCTTTTATACTATTGAGAGATATCAAAAGGAGATTAATAAGAGCACTAAGAGAATTTAGATGATGCGATGAGACCAGAATCGGATCTCGGTTGTAGATGATGATGATAGGGCTATTGGACAAAAGTGGCACGATTTTCCAGAAAGTGCTGCCTTATTGATGCGATGATTGACCACCGTCCACTTTCGGTGGTGCATTCGTTAGAACCATTGGCTTCAACTCGGGGAACACCGGGTTCGATTTCCGCATGAATTTTTCTCACCGCACAGATCATCTAGATTACAAGATAGGTGACTGCAAATAGAAATGGTTAACGATAATAAGATCCCGCCGTATGATAGCGATCACAACACGATATTAATAGTACCTTCAGCGTTTTCTGACGACTCTATATATTTGCTCTCGCAATTTTGCCAGAAAATCCTAAATTTAGTTTTAGGAAGACCAATTGGAGCAGGTTAGAAAAACGGGCCACAAGAGAATGCAGAAAACCATTTTCTATTAAAAGGAATCTGGCAAAAGAGGAGTGTGATTTCTGCATCGAAAGACTAAATTCGGTGATTCTGTCGAGTCCCGAAAGTTAAATGCAAAAATGCTACGGGATGTTATTTGAAACGCGAAATTCGTAAGTTACAGACGTACAAATCTGGTCTGGTTCTGGTCACTCAGATCAACAGAATGTGACGACAGCTACCTGGTGCAGTAGACAACTAATGAAACTCAAGTCTCTCTTGAGGAAATCTAAATACTAGAACAACAATTGTGAAACAGTATTAACAATTATTGGAAACACCGAGCAGAAAACATTTTAAATTCTGACTCAAGGAACATGTTCCCGAAAATAAATCGACATCATAAGCCTCGTTATGTTCTTACCGTACAGGAGATTCTATTTGCTACAGGGTATCTCAATTCTCGGGCGGAAATTGATAACAGAACGACACCAATCGTCAACAATAACTTTGCTGTTGACGATGTTGTCAAGAAACTTAATCTTATTGGATGCACCAAGTAGTTTAAGTGAAGTTAAGTAGTAGTATGTTATTTAATATACAGGAATTTAGGATACAGGGACTCTAGCTCAATCCTCGCTGCTGCTAGGGTATCTACAATATGAGCTTTAAGTAGCTTACGTTCTTCAAAAGTCAGTAACACACTTAGACCAGTAATGGTCCCTTGTGATACCAAATAGGAGCCCATCCAAATAATTTTTCGGATATTGTAAAGGAGGAATTGCACGGATTTCGTAATATGTACAATTACTCGGAACTCTTTACCGCTTCTCAAATGACATAAAAGTGGCGGACGAAATAACGTAAGACCAAACAAACAACTACTTCTCGACGATGTGTGAACTTACGTGAATTTTCAGGAAACTGAACAACAAGCCATCGACAGGTATAGATCCCAATATCATCTTAAAACACCTTCCGGTCGATATCAAACGGAAATACTGGGTCATTTTTTATAACTTGCTCAATAATCCCTACTTCACGAGTAGGTTTTTCTAATAATGAAAAAAGTAAAGATCCTTCTGCTCCAATCGATCTCTTGCCTAATATCGGGAAAGTTTTGGAAGTGATTATTAGCAAGGACATTTTGAACTTGTGCGACGAAACAGAGATCATATTGCGGAACCAATTTAAGTTCAAACAAAACCATTCGACAGTTTACGCTCTGACCAAATTGATTTCAGATATCAGAAGGCATCTGAATGATAAGCGGAATACGGCTGCCTGTTTAGTGGATGTCAAAAAAGCCTTTTGCACGGTATGGCTTGACGCATTGATTTATAAGATACGGGTTTCAACTTTTAGTATTAAGTAAAAATGATTATATCAATCATATATGGGAAGAAACTTATTGTAACAGATAAAAAAACACGACAATTACGGTTTTCAATTACGATAATGGTGTTCCACAGGGCGCAGTAACGGCTCCACTTCTGTTTAATATATTGTTACGAAATTTACTCTTTCGAGTTCGTAAAGGATTTTGCAAATTAAACACAACACAACACAAGTTTATTAATTTGCTAATTAATGATAAGCAAAGAAATAACAACAGTTCACAATATTGTACTGAACAACTTTTCAATACACACAAAAACACTTAAATACTTTTAGTACTATTTACTTAGCTGGTACCTCTACCTTCTTGGCAGTACTTTTTCAACTTGACTAGTTGAAAATTAAACATTGAATGAATATCTCTGCGGTGAACGCCACTTTTTATACTCATTGAAAAGTTTCCAGAGACTTCCAATCCTATATACAGAAATATCTAGCAAAGACCAGAACATTCCTTATTTACAACTACACATACTCATATGTATTAAGTCATCTATTGTAAAACTTCTAAAACTAAATTCTATCATGTAGATTGTAGACACTTTGAACAGGTTTGACTACATTCTTGACAATACCAGTACATAATGATTTAAGCTTATAGTCGGTTAATCTTACAGCCTAAGAGTATGCAAGTGTAATTCTAATTCAGTGCCTGTTTTTGGACGATGATGTACATTGTGATTTTTCTTAGGATTCGTATTCAACTATCTGCGCTACTAACTACTTTTCGCAACAATATTTATTTCCGAAGTGTTGAAGGATATGCTGACGACATTATGCTATACGGCGTACAGGGCTCAAAACTCGAAAAAAATTTAAAGAAATTTGCAAAGCTAATTTGATGAATTTCGGGCATACTGCGAAAAGTGGAAGCTTAAGATTCATCATCATCATCATATTTGGCTCTACAACCGGTGTCCGGCCTTGGAATCCCACAAAAAATCTCTCCACCGGTCCAATTTCGAGCCGATGTTATCCAGTTGGGGATCCCTAAACTCGAGGCGTCCTGGTCTAGGCCATCCTTCCATCATAGGCTTAGCCGGCCTTTCTGTCGTGTTCCATAAATCCTACCACAAAAGACTTTCGAGCAGAATCCTCTTCGCTCTTGCGAGCTAGGTGTCCTGCCTAACAAGCTTAATTCTCTTCACAATGTCGACATCTCGGTAACGCTCGTAGATCTCATCATTATAGTCTCTGGAATATTCCTTCCTTACATACGGAGCCAGAAATCATCCGTAAGACTTTTCTCTCAAACGCAGCTAAGAGGTCAGAATGCTTTTTGCCAAGCACCCAAGTATCGGATACTGTGTTAGTACTGGTATGACCATTGTCTTATACACCAAAAGCTTGGATGTTATGGTTAAATTCCTGGATTTGAAGAGTCTTGACAGACTAAAGTAAGCTTTGTTGGCTTTGAGCAAACGTGCGCGCATTACTGGAAGCTAAAGATTAGCTATTCAAAATGCTAAGTTATACGCCTCTAAGACGTGGAAATAACGATCTTTGACGCAATTGGAAAAACTTGCAGGTAAGTGATGCAAATGGCTTTCAAATTCCAACAAAGAAGGTAGTGCGGCATTTTTGTACTACAATGAACACGTAAATACAGCTGTAAAAAAGAAAAGATCCGCTTTTATAGCGCTGAAGGAATTACTGTATTCACGCCATTTAATATGGAAGGATATGGTTCTTTGTTACCAGGCGTTCGTAGGACTAATTTTAACGTATGCTTTCAGCGTCCGTCCTCGAGAAGAAATGCCTTAAAGCGTATATGAGTATACTCATATTATACATATACCCATTCAAACTATAGCTATTATGTGCCGAATTAGAAACTCCTGAACGCCTGTGGAGTTTCAATAATCTATGTCATTTTAGATCTTACTAGGAACTATTTCACTCGGACAGCCTGCATTGCAAATGAAATTATTTCGGGAACAAATCCTCAGTATTATGAGAGAGCACTAGAGAGCGGATTTATACCACTTGAAGCATTCTTGCATATGTCGCACTCGTCGCACGTGGCAATGATCTACGATATTGCTACTGGGCAACAGGCTAACGCATCCAACACATTACAATGAATTTGGGTAATCGGGATGCTGACTAGAGATACTGCAACACCATATGTGAACGAGATCGTATTCAGAACAATAAAAACAGAAACTGGTCGCTAGACTGCTGTGCGGCCGACATTCAATCCTCAAGATATACATGTGATATACATTTTCCGTACATACTGGATGAAGTAATAAAGTATGAGAGCCTTCAATGTGGATTTATGAGAAGAATATTCTAGTTTGTGAGGGCTCGGGTGTGAATTCAACTAAAGCTTCCTTTCCTTCTTCTATCCCAATCCTATCAAAGCCCACGCTGTGCCTAGCGTGGGTGAAAATCCCTTGATGCGTGTGCCAATAATAAAAAATTTAAAAGATTTCAAATTCCATAAAATTTTGATTCTAAACAAAAAATTTTTTCAAACAAATATCAGGATTTGCTATCACAAAAAAAAAGGAAATTGATAGTTCGCCAGGGGTCACTAGATAGGAGTAGAAATATTACCTTATTACTGCACTTCATTCAAACTATACCTCTCTCTATATTTCTCTATAAGAGTCACCAAACCGTAGTAAAGCATATGTCGGCACTTGGCATAAGCTGCTGCTACTACTGATGGTGATGATGATGATGTTATCAACCGATACGCCCAACCAACCGACCAACATCCTTGACGACAATTCAACCTCGAAAATCACTCTTGCGTGAAATTAGAATTCCGGGAGCATTGACCGGTAGTAGTAGCCTATATGTACAGCATCGAAACGAGTGGACTAATCGGTTTAGGTACTTTAGATTCATATATAGCACACACACGATATCATGTGGGAGGACGGACGCACTGGCCGTCAATTCAATTGTATCTCGTAAATACCATAATCGATTTCATTTGGTCCGACAGGAAAAAGGTATAAAAAGGACGAAGCAAATTAATAAATATCCAAATGCTTCGATCCAGTGACGAAAATCAATATAAATGCGATACAAATTGACCAGTCAGCCTCGAGAAATACTCCACTGAGCCATAAGAAACTAATTTCTCCTTCTCACATATACATAACCGACAAGTGATCAAATATGGCAAGATATGGTTTCTGTTTCTAATAAATAATAAATAAAATATGTAGTAAAAATAATCCTTAATACAGCATATATAGCATAACAGTTAGAAGCGAACATAAGCACTCGCATACAAGCAACCGCACAATTAACCGAGAAACTACTTCCAAGCTGACTAAGATGCCAACTCCACAAGAGGGTACAACATAAAGTAGAATTGATTTAAGATCTGCAATTTTCTACCTTAAGAAGAGAGTTCATAGTCAGAAGACGAAGAATAAGAAAGAAAAAAAGCAGTACAGTAGAATAAAACTTATATTCCAGAATAAGTTAATGGAATATACAAGTATACAAGAGGTAGATTTAGGATCTACACACTTTCCAGATGGTTTATTGAATTTTTCATCCATTTCAGTCAGCCAGCTAGGAAGGAAATTTATTATTTTTTTCATACACAAGAAATATTAATGTGAGTACCTATATACATATATGGGTTGGTTAACCATATAAATATATGTACTCTCATATATATAAATTAAATGAAATGGACCATCTGCTCTTCATCCATTCGAAATGAGATGATTTTGTAATTTTCTTCATTTTTTTCCCACAGAAATAGTCCAGATAAAATTATTGATAAGCTGAGAAGACTCTCGAGACAAGAATATTTCTACGATATCAAAAAAAAATAAAAAATATATTCCAATCGAAAAGGATCAGAAAATATAATACGGTATTGAGATATTGCAGCTGATATGATAGGTATCACGTTGCTGACGCAGAGTTTTGCGAGTTAGCACGATATACAGATGAAGGAAACACAATTCACTGCTGGTTTAGATGAATGCAAGAGATAATCACAACTTGGCACTTGAAGACATTTGGCAGAGAAGGAAAGAAGGAAGGATATTCATTATCAACAAGAAAACATTTGTCCTAGGAGCTGAGACCTAGTATTTCTTCTCATCTTCTTCATCATCATCATATTTGGCTCTACAACCGGCCAGCTAGGTGTCCTGCCCACCGGAGCCTTCTGAGCTTAATTCTCTTCACGATGTCGACATCGCGGCAACGCTCGTAGATCTCATCATTATAGAGTCTCCGGAATCGTCCTTACTCACATACCAGGACAACAATTCTCCGTAAGACTTTTCTCTCGAACGCAGCTAAGAGGTCAGAATGCTTTTTGCTAAGCACCCAAGTCTCGGATCCATATGTAAGTACTGGTATGACCATTGTCTTATATACCAGCAGCTTGGATGTTATGGTTAAGTTCCTGGATTTGAAGAATCTTGACAGACTATAGTAGGCTTTGTTGGCTTTAAGCAACTGTGCGCGTGTTTCTAGTTCCATGCTGTTATTGGCTGCTACAGTTGACCCGATATAGGTAGTTAAAGGATTGCACTACTTCAAATTCGCGCTCCACTATTTGAATTGAGGGACCAATGTTGGATCTTCTACTCGCACCCGAGGCTACCGTGTACTCTTTCTGCTCTAATTTATGTGCACCCTCAGATTTCGTGTCACCTGCTCGATCTGGATTAAAGCTTCCTGTACAGCTCTTCGGTTTCTACCAACGATATCAATATCGTCTGCGTTAGCCAGTATCTGAATGGACTTGTAGAGGATTGTTCGTCTCGCCGTTACGTCAGAGTCTCGGATCACTTTCTTCACTGACGGAATTATTCCCCCGGCATGCCTAGTGAACTCTCTTCTCCATCGCCTGAGGTCTTAAGATATATTATTCTCGGCGTAGTCGCAATCTATGAGATTGTTATATTGCTCGGTAGTATGTTTACATTAATCACTCTTAGGATCGATCGGAGAAGTCACTGCGACTTCTGTCTAAGATGGATGGAAGACCCAGAATTGACTCTAGGACAAGATAATAGTAAGAGGAACAAATAAGGGGATATATTATTGAAAAGAAATCGTATATTTAAAATTTATCTTTATTGGAATATTTTTTGTTATTATATCTTTTTTTTCTTAGTTTTTCAACATAATCGACTCTTACTTCATTACTTTTTTTGCGGTGTAGTGCTGTCCTATATCAAAACACCAAACATTCCGGTATATGGCCTTAACCCAAACCAATATAAATAGTTTTTTTTAACATTTGTGATGATCACAACACTTTTCGTGTTTAGGTTTCGTTTGTTAACTTACTTATCTACTTATTTGATATGTAGAGTATTTCTCTTTTTTTTTATTTTCTACTTTTGAGAACAACCTGAATTCAAACAATTCGGGAATTAAATTGCTGGCCGAACTTCTGAGATCTGTGTGATCGCAAGAGAATGTCTGAGGTTTCTCAATGTCTTAAATTTTCATTGTCTGAAATATAGCGACGGAGTTTCCCAACCAAACTTAAAAAATTGCACAAACCGGAACAAGTTTCAGTTTTGTTGTCCGGTGGGTTTCCAATGAAAGAGCAGCTACTATTATCACACTAGTGACATATGATTACTTTTGTTGTTGATTTTTGGTATTTGCCCTAACAGGAGTACTTACTTGCAACTTCCGTTCCCTACACGATGAATAGCTGTTTTGTTTTGGTCTTACTTAGAAAAGGTTTTTCATTAAGAGCGTCCCATTTGGTTTTTAAAATAAAATAGATTGTGTTTGAGATACAACAAAAATTATTTCATATGAGGATACCATCGATTCTATTAATTGTTGAATACAGCATGAAATGACCACATCAAATGCTCGAGTGAATGCGCTGAATCATTCGCGATCGATGTTTGTTCTGAGGCCGTCTAAACTCTCTGGTTTATTAGCATAGACCGTGGAGTAAAATTACCATGAAAAAAGTCCAGAGGGGTCAAATTACAGAGTCGAGCCGGCAAATTGATTAATCTATTTCTGGAGATAACAATCTCCCTGAATTTGCACTTCTATAGTTCAATTGTTTGGCCAGCAGTGTGGCATGTAGCGCCGTTTTGTTAAACCAAATATGCTGCACATCAATCTCATCCAAATTAACCCCAAGATAGTCAGTCAACTTGGTCTGGTAGTCCATTGACTGTGACTGTGACTGTGTTTTCAGCATCATTGAAGTAGAAATATGGGCGAATATTTAATTAAAGTTAATTTTTGTGGGTCTAATGGCATTTCGCAAATGGCGGACTTGCCGATTTTTTAAATTCTCTATATTAACTTCACTTGCCCGTGGGTCGTCGGTCGTCGGTCGGTCGTCGGTCGGTCGTCGGTCGGTCGTCTGTCGTGGATTCTTGCGATCAATTTTTAACCCACTTCCCATGGCCCGATTTTATTGAAATTTTGCACACATGTGTATTTCCGGAGACAACACTTTCTATTAAATTTTGAGGCCCCTCGGGCTGCGGGGTCGGGGGGCTCCCAAACAAAAATTTTAAAAAATTTACCCGATTTTCTTCAAATTTTACACACATGTGTATACCCAATATACAATACTTTTTCGAAAATTTGGTAGTGATCGGGTCCCGGGTTCGGCCGCAAGGCCCTTATAAATTTTTTAAATATCTGTACTGGCATCAGATATTCGTCGCCCTTTATGGACTGTGTGCGGTGTGTGCTGCGCAGTCGGCTGCGCTGCATGGTTTTGGTGGTGGTGGAGAGAGAGAGAGAAATCTTAGCGCACGCACAAATGAACCCAGCAAATGAAACGAGACATACATGTTTTATGCTTACTTCAACTTACATTTTTATTTACTGAATTGTATTTTTATTGATGTCGTTTTTTTTGTTGTCGATATCAACTTACAGATAGAACAACAAGTTTTCACAATATTCTGTCATTAGGCGTTTTCATAAATTAGTTCGGAGCAGTCAAAGAGTTCTCAAGATAAATGTTCGTGTTTCTTATTTGCTCAGAGTATGAGCGTGCTCTAAGTGCTCAGAATAAAATGATCTGAGCTTTTTCAATTTTAACATCTGATGTCAAATGTTTGTTTCGATGATTTTCTTCTACAATAAAAAAAAATGGCCCAGGATCGAGGGGCTCCCATATCAATTTCTGCGATTAGAGAATTTAGATGAAAAATTTTAATTTTTATGGGTTGTTTTTTTTATACATTATTAGTACTCGCTTAAAGGGACTTCGTTCCTTATAATGCCACATAGGCACATGTTCGGATAGAAAAAGGAATTAAGGTGATGTAGTGGCTCCCAACCGAGCACTCACATTATAGAATATGTGTTCATAAGCCCCAATTGTTGGGTATACATATTTAACTCAACCCTACGAGTGAATACAGCTCAGTATACGGCAACCGTGGATCAGGTGTACGGCATCGTATTATGTGTTTTTGGATTTTGTAATTTGCAAACGTTGTTGAAGCGTGTAATTTTACATGATTGGAAGGCAAGAATAAACCGCAGCAGATCGGCTGATCTGTGATTAGGTGATCGTTTTTTTTTTTAAAGAATATTACAAAAATTAAAATCCTTTATTAATCAGCGTTTGGCAAAACTACTAAAGTGATTTCTATTTTAAAATGTTCGCCATTCAATAAAATTAATTCAAATTGGTAAATTCAGCTTTTATAGCATAAGAATTGACAGTATATTGATTCAATTTGCAACAATGTACATTGTTAAGGTTCAAATAAATAGCTGTCGTGAGTTATATGTTTATAAAGGGTTCGTATTCAGACGACGCCTTGATACTTGTGTCAGGAGAGTAGTTTTCCATGATCAGTGATGTGGTCATGGAAAGAGCTCTAGGAAAGGTTAGCTCCTGGGCTAATGATTGTGGCCTAGGGGTTAACTCTGGCAAAACTGAAGTGGTACTTTTCACCACTAAGTCCAAAATACCGAACTTTTGCCCGGCCACAGACTTACGCTTACCTCAGAACCAAAATATCTCGGCGTAATCCTAGATAGGAAACTCAGCTGGAAGTCGAATATAGAATATAGGGCTAAGAAAGCTTGCATTGCCCTATATGCTAGCAGTAAAACCATTGGCAAGAAATTGGTACTGCAGCCGTGAATGGCTGTACACAGCAGTGGTCCGTCCTATTCTTACCTATGGTACGCTGGTCTGGTGGCCGGTGATTAATAAAAAGTACAATGCCAGCAAGCTAGAATACAGAGAGCAGCAGCTGTTGGCATAATTGGAGCACTTCGGTCCTGTCCCACCGATGCTCTTAACACAATCGTACACTTACTACCACCCGATCTATTTATTAAATACGTTGCAGCGTTAGCGCGATCCGGCTCAGAGAATCTGGGTGGTTTGTTAACAAACCGTACGGCAACTGCAATATAGTGCAGAAGTTGATACCATCTTCAACCGACTACTGCACTCCTAAACTTCACTTCAATCCTAGCTTTACCGTAGAGTTTCCAACTCGAGAAAGTTGTAAGGATGGGAGAGTTGTGGAGCTCTTTGATGTAACTCTATTCACCGATGGATCCTACAAGCTACCTGAATCTGCTGGATATCTAAGTGATAAGAGAGGCATGCAGGGCTCTATATCACAATACCGCAATATCTGACAAGGTCGGCCTCGGCATATGTGTAGACAGCCTGACATCTGCTATTAAAGCCATTATTTTTCAAGCAACAATTCTAAGCTCGTCAGACAGTGACAGGCCGAACTGCCTTCTATAAGCCAATGCATAGACTTCACCCGTGGCACAGGGACATTGGCAGCAATACAAAATCAGACGTACTGGCAAAGAAGAGTGTCACACTGAACACGGACAGCGCTGAGACAGTCTGCTGTCCTTTGAGATTCGTTAGGGAGCGTATTCTTTCTTTCCTTCCTAACCACCAAAGCACAGCTAAGGTGGAGCAATTTGACCAATTGCACCACGTCGAGAGCGATGTGGCCTTCATGTAATAAAAATAAATCCACCGAGCTGATCTCCAGATCTCGGAAAGATATCTCCAGAGTAGTGACATAACCACGGGCCACTGTCGACAGCCACGCAGTCAAACTGGGAATCCCTCACAATACTTTTTGCAGGAGCTGCTTAGATGTAATTGTGAAAGAAACTCTAATTCATTTTCTTTGCAAGTGTCCGGCCCTTGTGGTTCTTCGTTTCCGCAAACTGAATATTCCCTTCTTTTCTGGCCTGAAAGAGCTTTCAGAGTACGGCATCACCGATATGATTTCGTATCACTGCTACAGGTAGTAGGTTGAGTGGGACGAACCCGCGCTTTCGCTAGCTTTCGCCATAAGGCATGCTTGTAACTATGCTCCCATCTAGCGTCGCCCTCTTACGAGAGTAAACCTTACAGCCCAACGATACATCCCCAGAACGAAACTGGGTCCGCACCATAGTTGTCCCAGCAGTCCAGACAGTTCTCCGAAGAGGTCCACCTTGTCTCTCAGACTCGGTTTACCCGTAGGTCAACCTGGTCAACTCCCGTGGTACCAATTCAACCTTGGATGAGGTTTGAAATCAATGGCGTCAGTTGTTTCCGGTTTGAGTGCCTAGGCGATTGCAGAGCAGACCCTGGCAGCACATCCATCCGTAAGTTATACCATCTCACCTGCCATCAGGATAGCAAGCTATCCCGAGTTTCCAAACGCGACCTTGGTCAGATCTGGCATCAAGAATCTCCCGGTTGCACAGCAGACCCTGGCAGCACATCCTTCCGGAACTTTAAACCCTATCATTTGCCACTAGGACAGCAAACCATCCTAGTACCACCCACATATGCTAGACTTGACTATTCAAATACGAAGAGATTGCCCAAATGTAAGGATCTCTAAGTACCAGTAGCCCTTTCTGAGTCGCTAAGTAAAGTACCCGTTGGTGGGTTGGGCGGGGTGTAAGTTGGCGGGTGGTCACTTGGATGGAGCAGCCGGGAAGCGTCTGGTATTTTCGCTAGTTGATAATAAAACCAATTGTTTCGTTATCAATATGTAAACAACGATTAAAATAAGAAGTTTTATTAGCTTTGAGGCTGTCACTACCAGAACCACAAAAAACCGCATACCGACTGACTCACTCAATCACCCAAGACAGCGCCTATGCCAACTCCCCGGAGTAAACTTTGTATTACATGTGCTTCTTATTTATTCACTTCATATAAAATTTAAGCACACACATACTGGTACACATGTTATGTAGTTAAAAATTTCATTTCATTTTTCAAAAATTAAACACAAAAACCATTTATCTTCGCGCCTATGAACTCACACGCCATCCATATGCTATCCTGACTGGCATCAGTCAGGGGTCGTCCTTTTTTGTATGCAAATTCCCTTTCATACCGTCGTCAGAGCACATAGCATGAATTCTCAAAATGCTCATTCAACAGAAGGATAATTGCAAATTTCACTTTTGTGAAGCGCGATGATTAATCATTTGTTGTGGGGTATGAGTGCGCCATATCTGACATGTTGTTGTGGGTGAATTTCCGTCTGTCGGCCACCATATGCGCCATTTTATTTGACCGCAGCGTAAATACGCGAGCATATGCGTACGCTTGGCACAATCATTCCTCCATTCATTCATTCAGTGTACAGTCAGTCAGTCAGTTAGTCCATCGATGATTCGTATCAAAAATGAATTATGAGCGATTTTGACAGATGGCGGCAGGCCACCGGGATAAACCATATAAATAATGCGATAATGCAGACCGGAAATTTAATTTCCCTTTATTACTTTATTATAACCTATACAACAACAACAACAACAACAACAACAGGAAAATATCAGCAAATACCCCAAAATAATTATTAGAATTTAAATTGATTATTGCAAAGTAATTGATTTCCAAACAGAAGTAGTCCTCTGTGTCCTGCGTCCCCCGGTATAAAAGTCAAACATTTTAATTGTTATTAAAATAACAATTAAATTTAGAATAAAAAACAAACTAATTAGCAAAGAGCACTTTGTATTCTCTCATCGTTCGTGAGCACTTCTTGATCAATTATTTGAATATTGGAAATGCAATTTTGTTCGCATGTGCAATTGATGATGATGTTGATTATGTGTTGGCACAACTATAGCACGCTCGTATTTGTGTTATGCATTAAAATTCAATTCAATTACCGAACCGACCAGATATAAATGCGGAGTGCCATGGGATTTGCTCAGCGATTGTCCCATTAAACCAATTACGAACTATTAATTTTAATAAATTATCCTTCTGCATCCATCATTTGTTTCTCTCATGCAAAATAGAATTAAAATAAAAAAATATTAAATTCATTTTGCTGTCGATTGTCAAACTTTATTTTTTTTGGTTACCAAGTGGGCGACTAATTTGTTATTTAAGAAATAACAGAGCGCGAACAATCAGTCATGTGAAACCTTTGTGTAGCTAAAGTTATAATGAACTACTGGACTACTGTATTATTGAAAGATTTAAATCTGCTGTTCGACGGGTCGTGTATGTTCAAGTTTACTCACCAACGGAACAAGCAACCTCTGAAGAAAAAGACTCGTTTTACTTGCGTCTAAATAATTCATTAGATCAACTACGGAAGAGTGACATCGCAAAAGTAGGCAGCGACAACAGTGATTGGGAACATGTCATGGGAAAGCATCGTCTTGGTTCTATTAATGAAAACGGAGAAAGGTTTGCTTGATCGATGTTCTGATCGCAACCTAATCATTGGAGGCACATTTTCTCCCCACAAAAATATCCACAAAGCCACCTGGACCTCTCCTGATCACATGTACAACAACCAGATTGATCACATCGCTATAAGCCGCAAGTGGCGATCACCTTTGCTGGACGTTAGAACCGGAAGAGCAGCCGCCGTTTACAGCGACCACCACCTTGTGGTTGGCAGTGTGCGGTTGAAGCTCGCGGTCCACTCAGTCACACAAAGTCAAATAACGAGAAAGCCAGCTGTAGCAGCACTGAAAGACCCAGATGTGAAACTGCAATATGTGTCCCGCTCTCTGAGATACAGCCCCAAACCCTAGAGTCTAAATGGGAGAAAACAATAAATGCGTATACGGAAGCAGCCTCATCCGTTTTAGGCTATCCCGACAAAACTAGAAAAGAACTGATATCAGATAGCACATGGAACACCATTCGTGAACGCCAATCCATCAAAGCAGCAGTTAAACGCGGCCTCGGATGCCGAGCAAAGCGCATTAGCGCGGAAGTATAGGGATCTGGACCGACAAGTTGGCCGTTCAGCTAGGAACGGCAATCGAGCATGGCTAAGCGACATCTCAACACAAGCACAGCTAGCCGCTGATAGCAGAAAATATAGCACAATCTACCAACTTGCTCGTAAGCTCGCCAACTAGAAACACCACATCAACAACCCTATTACGGCAATAGATGTCTCTTCGATCCTTATGGAGGAACAAGAATTAACCCGCTGGACAGAGCAATTTAAGAATGTTTTGAATTGTACTTCGACAGGCACCTCCATCAACCCACATATGCACCCTAATAGGCTACTTAACATCAGCGTCGCTACCCCTTTGTTGGATGGGATAAGGACAACAATTCGGTCACTGCATTCAGCTAAAGCAGCAGGCAACGCCAATAGCTACGGTGGTGGTGCTGACTCGGATGTGTGCTCTCGTGTAAACAAGGCGCGATACTCCTATAGTATGCTAAATAATATCTGGAACTCCTCGCAAATCTCCCGGAATCAAAAGTTAATGATCTTCAGATCTAACGTTCTCTTAGTACTCTTGTATGGCTGCGAGACGTGAAAAGTCACAGAGTCAATTGCGAAGCGCCTCCAAGTTTTCGTCAACAGGTGCTTAAGGAGGATACTGAGAATAAGACATTATCACCAATCAAGACTTGCGGAGAGTAACACAGCAGGAAGCAATCGCGCTCACCATCAGACGACGAAAATGGAGCTGGATTGGCCACACTTTGAGAAAGCCAGCGAACGATATTACGAAACTAGCGCTCGACTGGAATCCACAAGGAAGCCGTCGAGTTGGCCGTCTTAGCAAGACATGGAAAAGGACAATAGAAGAGGAAGCAAGATCCCAGGGGACCGAGTGGCGTCTCTTGAAACCTCAGGCGTTAAATCGAGTTCGTTGGCGGGCGTTTGTAGAAGCCTTATGCTCCCCCGCGGAGTAAAGGAAAGAAAGAACTGGACTACTGGCGGGAAAAAGCTCACCAAAGTTAGAGGTATCGGATTTTAAATTGAAATAAAACAACAAAAATTCTAATTGATTGGGCAATCTTTATTATTTTTGTTTACAACCATTTATGACATTTATTTTTTGAAGATAATCCCTTTCAAATGTGGGCCGCAACTGCGCCGTAATTCGGCCATCCGTAAACACCAATTTTAAATGTTTCGCTCGAGGACATCGGTCGGTATCTCGCGAATAACTTGAGTAATGTTGGCTTCCAATGCCTCAATCGTAGCTGGTTTATCCACAAAACATTTAGACTTAACATACCCCCACAAAAAAAAGTCCAAAGGTGTGATATCACACGATCTTGGTGGCCAATCCACCGGTCCGAAACGAGAAATCAATTGCTCACTGAAACGAGGACGCAATAAATCCATTGTGTCACGGGCTGTATGGGATGAAGCGCCGTCTTGTTGGAACCAAATGTCATGGAGATCACGGGCTTCAATTTCCGGCATCAAAAAGTCGTTTATCATGGCGCGATAGCGTTCGCCATTCACTGTTACATTGGCGCCAGCCTCGGCCGATGATTCCTCCAGCCCATAAGCTGCACCAAACAGTAGTTTTCAATGGATGTAATGGCAGTTCATGAATGATTTTAGGTTGCTCTTCAGCCCAAATACGGCAATTTTGCTTATTGACGAAGCCATTAAGCCAAAAATGGGCCTCATAGCTGACCAAAATTCGGGTCCCAAAATACGGATCTTCGGCGAGTTTTTCAAGAGCCATTGGAAGGTCGGTCGGCTTCAATTCTTGGACTAGCTGTACTTTATATGCTCTCAAACCAAGATCTCTGCGTAAAATCGCCCAAGTAGTGGCACAAGATAGGCCAAGCTGTTGAGAACGGCGCCGAATCGATTAATCCGGGTCTTCGGCATAACTCTTACTTACAGCCGCGATATTCTCTTCATTTCGGGCTGTACGTGGTCCAATCGGTCGAGTATCATCCAATAATGTTAAATTATTCTCAAAATCTGCAGATGGTATGCCGAATAGTGCGTTCGGTAGGAAGATTATGTACACCATAAGTTGGTCTGAGCACGCGATGAACATTTTTCACAGAGCGTCGATTTTCATAATACAATTATACGATTTGTAAACGTGGTGGAGGTGTTAGTCTTTCCATGATGAAATGTCAATGAATACTGAATAAAATTATGTATTTAGTTTGACAGTAGTCACACGTGACATGTCCAAAAATCCTATTGGAAAAAGTATCTCCAATCTGATCATCCTTTATAATTCTATCATCATTTCTTCTGAAAACTCTCTGGAAAGACTGATAGATGTTCATATAAGGGCAACAGTTGGTCAAAGTCCCAACATGCTTACTGCAAGGGGAAGTTTGTGGACACAGCCTTACACACCTTAGTAAGTACAATTAAGAAATCCACATACTCCCAGGAGTATACACTAGTAGCATTCTTGGACATCGGGGTGCGTTCAATAATGTTTAAACATAGGCAATCTGTAATGATGTAGCTTCAAAAAACCAGATTACGTAAGTACTTAAATCATCCCATAAAAGGACGATCCAATATATCACGCGCCTTTAAAGGACGAAGTGCAATTATCCAAATATGTACTTTTTATTGTAAATGGTTTAGCCGTCAGATTCTCATAATGTTAGCAATCGATTTCTTAACACATTTGAATGGAAAAATAATATATTTCCAAAGGATTTCAATAAAAGCCTCTTAAACTATAAATCGTCAACTAATTGTATCCTTACTAGTATCCAACCATCCACCACCAATCGGAAGGAAGTTTGCAATATGTATTTGTTTATCGCAACGCAATAGAAATACTTGTACCCTCGTGCTGAGCTGGTAGCAGCAACCGACAACACAAATCAACGATGATCCAAATTTTGAAATTTTGTAATTATTACTTTCAAAGTAGATACATTGCATATCCATCACATCCAGCACCATGGAAGTTGTAACATGAACTTTGCATTTCCTGTTTCAAATGGTAAAACAGAAAACATACTATGAGCACATATAACTTTCGCCTAGTCGGCTTTAATAGGGTCTAATCAGTCTGTCAAGGATATTCACTTCACAGTTACACCATGCGCCATAAATCCACTGTGTTGACTGAATCGCAATCCCATTGCATTATCCGATGATGATGACGGCTACGTCGGCAAGGATGGGGTAACAACATAAAAACAAACCAAATAAAAATTACATTTACACACAACATAAGTTCGCCGCCCACGCCCACGCCCACGCCCACCACTCATTTGGATCAGGGCTAAACCAAGTGCAGTGCTCGCATGCACTGCATATCATATTATCCTGTCATTTTGTGCAAATAAATTGCATACGTGAGTATTTACGGGATGAGATATTAAACGGAAGTTGAGCAGAAAAAGCAGAAGAAGAATTCCGTATAACCATCATACCGGCTGCGGGTTAACAAAGGTGCTGACTAGCTGACTAGCTGACTGCATGTCGTCGTCGCCCTGCTAAACAGCATGAGGCGCGGCAATTCACTTGAGTTAGTGCTGAACGAGGAGGAGTGCGACCGACTTGCAATTGAAACTGGAATTGATGATATAAGTGGTGTGTGGTGGCCTGCCTACCAACAATGATGATAAAAATGGGCGTGTGTTTGTAAATAAAATAAAAGAAACGAAAGAAAAAGAACAAGTAGGTACCCCATAGTTCTGCAGATATATTTCGCTTCGTCCTGCCAACACATCCACGGCCCCGTACCATTCCCAAGCATTCAACCTGCATTTATGTAGGTACACCCGTGCAGTTCAAATGCAATTAAACTCGGAAGGAACGAAAGCGGGAAACAAGTGGTAATTACATGAAGGCCTCACCGGAAATGACTGTCTACGCCGCGAATGTAAACACAAACATACTCGACCATACGAACGCTTGGTGTACTCGAATCCCGTTCGTCTAATTCGACGAGCTTCGCCAAATGCAATGTGAGCAGGAGATGGCACCAATACGAGAACGAGTACATCCATACAGAAATGCACATCGAATTAGAGAGCCTATTTTAGTACATACACCGTTCCGTGTGGTATTGCTAGCCATGGAAATATTCATATGGCAGATGATATCAGCCACACATCACATCACAGCAGAGTACAGCTCTAGTGAACCATAAATCTTTTCACAAATTTTACTTAAATGATGAGGATGCCGACGATACGATGATCGCTTGCTGTATTGGTAGAACTCAGTTTCTTTAGATGGAGTGGATAGATAGGGGCGAGTGATAATTTTAACCCTTCCGCGGACAGTTGATGTGTTGCAATGTCAAATGATTTCACTGAAAAACTGAAATTGATTGTAATGCGGCTCGAAGGACCATCATCACTAACAGTGGTAAACCCACCACCTTGGAGTCCTATTTGGATTCTTTTAGGATCTTTGTTTATTAAATTAACATTTTCTCAAGAAAGAATTATAGATAAAACCGAAAAAGATCTAACTGCGGAAGGAAATCGGGAGACACATCACCTTACTCTGATAAACAAAGTAGTAGGTGCTTTCAAAGTTGAAACGAAATCAAAAGATTGACATCACCATCATGGATCATCATCATATTTAGTTCTACAACCAGAGTCCGGTCCTAGCCTCCCGCAAAAAATATCTCCACCTGTGTCGATTTCGAACCGATGTCATCCAGCTTGGCATCACTAAAATCTTGACCTTGGCAGTCCTCACTGTCGTGTCCTATAAAGGATTGACGTCAGTCATTAATGAATTAGGGTATTAGTGAAGACAATTGGTAGACACCGACTAAAATATAATCTATATGATTATTACGAGTAGATGAAAAATGTAACATTTTGGTGGCCAGTTATCATCTTTATATATGACGAGTCTTGACTACAAGTATTTGCGGAAATGCTCCACAGTGGCAATGAACGCGATCATCGAACTACTTCCACTACATGCAGTGCTGGCAACCGAATCTAAGAAGCGTAAGCTACGTTTGAGCATCGTATGTAAAGGTAAGAAAAGAAATTGACCCATTTGCCAGGCATATTCTGTTAGTTCGTATCCCATATGTAATAACATGGTGCAAAAGCATGACTTTAAGAAAAACCTATTATGAACTCAGTCTGACGTTTGAAACTGAATACCCCAAAAAACCCGGGATGTAGGAGTGCAGGGCAAAATTGAACAGACTTGTCGAGAACCACAAAGTATGTCTGTACTGGGTTCCGGGACAAAAGTACAAAAGGAAAAAAAAAACAGCGAATGAGCTCGCAAAGCGAATAGAAAGTAGAATGGAAGCAAGAGCTGTAGCCTAAGATGGAGAGATCTTCCGAACCTACGGCAGACAAAGGAAATGTTGGGAACCTCAAACAATACTGGATCTAAACAGAAGAAATGTATGAATCTTTCCAGGTTTTCTAACAGGGTATTGCAGACTTAGAAGCTGCAGGATGTGTGGATCATCAGAGAAGACTCCGGGCATGTTTTCAACGAATGCCATCAGAGCCATTGCTACGAAGAGTTTGGTGAAAGGATCGAGCTTACACCTTCCATAAGGCACAAGCTTTTGGAAGAGTAATAAATCCAAAAGTGTCGCAGTGCGACAACATCCTACCACCAAATAAACAAATATAGAATCTTTTTTATGATATCGTTCTTCATTGTTGTGAAGTTCAAGATATTGGCGAGTAAATGATATCTAGCAGCAACATCTCACGAACCAAGTTAATATGCTCTTAAGAAATACCACTGCGCGATTTTGTTCTTATGGTTTTTCATAAAAAAAAAGGATCCACAATCACAAAATTTCTTCACAGTTCTACGGATGGCTCTCAGCTCTTAGGTGGACGGATTAATATTAATAAAGAGGTAATGTTGGTTTGTATGTAGGAGGTAATCTTCGAAACTACTGGACCAATTTCAAAAATTCTTTCACCAATATTTAGAATTGACTTTCATTGGTGAACATAGGCTATATATTATTCCTTTTTGGCTTTTGGTGGCGAACAGCTGTGTAACCAAATAGCTAAAGTCGACGAAAAAACGGTCGAACGAATGCGCTGACTGTGTGCTGCGCTCACGCCACGACATATAGCGGCATCATAATTACTGTGCGCTATGTGCTGCGCTTCTTTCTGTGCTCTGTTCTTTACGTACTATGGCTGCCCATATGAAAGACTAAGACTATATGCTTTGTGCTTATTTCTCTATGGTTATAAGCTATAGTACAACCCCCACCGAGCGAAGGTAAGAGGAAGGCATGGGTTCATGTGTGCGGATAGCTAAGCGCCCGGGAACATCTAATGTTAATATAAAACACGTTTTTTTAGAAAGATAGGACCGGACCGAACTGGTTGAAGATACAAACATGATCATAATTATACAGAACGTGCATTTTTTAAAAAAAAATTAATCCATACTAGTCCATAGTCCATACTGATATTATAAATGTGAAAGTAACTCTGTCTGTCTGTCTGTTACCTTTTCACGGCTAAACGGCTGGTCCGATCAGGCTCATTGTTTTTGTTCGTAACAGTCCGGGGATGGTAATAGCAACATAGAAAATTGGAAAATTCGGGAAAAACATGGAAAGGAAAAACTGAAAAAATTACGTTTTCCATAGGACCATAACTCACGATTCGAACACATTATAGGCAACAATTTTGGGTCAATGGCGGGTAGGTGGGAGTGGGGCTTTATGCTGTGCTGTGGTTGGAGCGGTCAGTTAGGTTGGCTCATTAGGGTGTGAGGGGCAGCCATAGAACCCCAGTTATTTTAGCTTTTACCTAGTGGGTCTTAACGGTTTCTTGATAGTGGGGGTCGGCGATTCCCGGGTAACGCCGGTGTTAACAACTAGTAATTTATATATGCGTTGTTGTACGTTTCGCTTGTTAAATGCGAACGAAACGTTTCAAAGTTTTGAAGACAAAAACAAAGGATTTTATTTAAGGTCCCATAATCCATGGTCAAATGGAAGATATAATTCTCCCTCCCAACAAAAAGCACAATAATATGGTGCATCTTAAAACAATGCCAGAAGTTGGAAAATTTCATTTGTTTTCATTTTGTTAACTTCCATTTATCGTATTAAGGGCGTGACACAAAAGGAATGTTTCGCAAGCATGGCACAACATTGAAATTGGTCAATTATGTATGCGTTAACATGAAGCATTTTCTAAAGAACTGGTAGTGTCCTGATTTTTACCAAAATGCCACAAGATGTCTTTATATATACATGAGCATACATAGGGTTAAAATCACATTCACAAAACATTCAACTTTTCTGCGGTGCAGACCACTTATAAGGTTTTATAAGGTTTTGGCTGCCATATAAGAGCAGAGAAAATCATATCCTTACATACGATTTTTAATGACTGTTGATTGTTTTGCACAGGAAGTTCCTGTGTACGCCGCTGCTGCCTCTGGAGCGGGCAATGCATAGAAATTACAAACGCACACAGTGAAAGAAGCAAACGAGCCAAAGGAAAGTGCAAGGTATTTTGTACATTTCCGTGCTGAATCCGCACAGGCAGTGCATTCTTCCCGTTTTATTACAGCCATCCCCAGGTACACACAATCACAACATCAAAAATGAAGAGAAATTTGAATTAACATAAAGAAGAAAGAACTTGAAGAAGAAGAAGAAGAAAATAAAATTAAATGAATAATTGCAGTGGTACAGCCGTATAACCACCACCACCACGGGCGTAACCACCATGGAACATGGAACTCCTCGCACGAAACTTTGCCTGTCAGTGGGCTTTGTTATTATTGCTTTTGTTAACCAAAAAAAAAAGGAAAATTTTGTACAAGTGTACAATTACTACTCTTACTTTTTTTCAGCTCTCGTTAAACTTCCTCCTTTTTTTTTAAAAAAAAAAAACAACCATTTTTGCCAAACAGCGGCTTTTTCTATCCTTTTTGTAGATTGCGCCCGCCGTTGGTGCGCTGCCCTCTCTTCACTATCTTCGCAACGCAGATATTAGAAAACTTTTTAAATATATTATATACAGTGCACTCGTTGTACGTTGTAAAAAACGAAAAATGACCTATTTCAAAACTCTATAAACTTTCAGTATTGTTAATTTTGTTATTCTGTGTGTTTGGCGAAACGAAAGTAGGTTCATCTATGAACTAAGTGGATTATCCTGGCCGCTGTGAGAATTAAGATGGAATATTTGCAATGGAATCGGATTGTAGATTTTTCTATATTTCTACACCAAAGAGGAAGAAAACTACTTTATTGCTTGTATTTCTTCAAGTTCTAGAAAGTTAATTTATGAGAACCTACACTGATTTGTATAAAAGGTAATTCGAATTCGTTCGTTTAAACTTTACATTTAATTGAACCGAAGTTTTTGCTTCTCAAAGTGGTCCAACTAACATCAAACCTTAAATTCTATTGAAAATATCATTATACTTTTTAAAATCCTTTAGTTTGGTAGACGGAAGTAACTAATATAACTCACAGCTGATACAAAAAAAAGTTGTAATAGGAAAAGTTCTCCCAATCTGACCAAATCGATGTGGTAGCAAGTGGCAACTATGAATGCTACACGATGTAGGTAAAGATCGGGTAATATGATGAAAGGAAAAGTTTGTCACAATTTGTTACCAATGATAGCTGCTTTTTTGGTCGGTTATTTGGCGGTCAGCAATCACCAGAATAGTGGGAATAAAACAGAATGCATCAGAATTGCAGGTGGCCGTAACTATCTATGACTGGTGGAAGTACGATAAAACCTCCGCGCGGTGGCCGCCGGTAATTTTCCTCCAATACAGGAAAAGCTGAATGAACGGGCTGGTCACTTTAAAGAAAGGAAAAGAATTATGTCGTTAGTACTGCTGACTCCATCGCAGTCAGTAGTCGTACAGATCGGAACGACTGGTTGGATGACGAATGTAAGCTAGGGACTGAACGTAAGAAACTTGCGTACGGAGCAATGCAACAATCTCATGGTAAGCTGGCACGCGAAGATGAATATAAAGAGCTCAGAAGATATGGAAAAAACAGTTCACCGGCTAAAGAACGCCCCTAGAACTAGAACAGAACATAGAGCGAGGATCGCACAAGGCGCAGAAGTTCTACCAAGAAGCCTGTGGTGTGACGTAATATACACCGCGTTTCACATACTGCAAAGACAAAGAGGGTAATCTGATCGCCGATCTCAAAGGCATCATAGAGCGATGGGAAGATAACTTTTATAAGTTGCTAAATGGCCAGCTAACTGAGGAGTTGGAGGCTCCATCACTGACCGAAGACCACACTATGCTGCCGCCACTAAACATAGTCGAAATTAGCCGAGCGATAAATCGGCTCAAAAATAATAAGGTCCGGAGTCAGATGGGATCCCAGCGAAACTGATTCAAGTAGGAGGCCTCACAATTCACCAAGCAATTAATGAACAAACAATGCATGTATGTGAACGATGCCAGAAGATTGACGAAGAGGCATCCTGTGCCACACACATAAAAAAGGAGATACCACAACATGCAGCAATTATCGTGGTATAACGTTGACAGAGTACCGCGTATAAGATTTTCTCCTCTATCCATTAAGACAGGACAGCCCCACAAACGCTAAGGTCATCATTGGTCCATATCAGTGTGGCTTCATCCCAGGCAAATCAACAACTGATCAGATTTACACCCTTAGGCAGGTGATGGAAAAATGTCTAGATTTTCAAAACTCACTACACCATCTTTTTATAGACTTTAAAGCCGCCTACGATAGCATAGCCAGAGTAGAACTTTATAAAGCCATGAGAGAATTCGGCATCCCAAAGAAACTGACACGACTATGTAGGTTGACCATGAGCAATATTATAAGCCAAGTAAAAATATCCGGATCTCTATCGACCCCATTCCACATCTATATCGGGCTCCGACAAGGGGATCGACTTGTCTATGTCCTCTTAAACCTGGCGTTGCAGAAAGTGATCCGAGACTCTGACGTAACGGCGAGAGGTCCATTCAGATACTGGGTTACGCAAACGATATTGACATCGTTGGTAGAAACCCAAGAGGTGTACATGAAGCTTTCATCCAGATCGAGCAGGCGGCAGAAAAAACTGGGGCTGCACATAAATGAGAGCAAAACAAATTACATGGTGGCCACGTCTGCGAGTAGAAGATCTAACATTGGTCACTCAATTGAAATAGTGGAGCATGAATTTGAAGTAGGGCAATCCTTTAACTATTTCGGGTCAACAGTAGCAGCCGATAACCGCATGGAACCAGAAATAAGTGCACGATTGCTTAAAGCCAACATAGCCTACTTTAGTCTGTCAAGACTCTTCCAATACAGGAATTAAACCAGAACAGCTACTGGTATATAAGACAATGATCATACCAGTACTTACATATGGATGCGAGACTTGAGTGCTTAGCAAACAGCATTCTGATCCCTTAGCCGCATTCGAGAGAAAAGTCTTACGAAGAATTGTTGGCGCCGTATGTGAGGAAGGACGATTCCGGAGACTCTATAATGATGAGATATACGAGCGTTACCGCGATGTCGATATCGTGAAGAAAATTAAACCCGGTAGGCTCCGGTGGGCAGGACACCAAATGTGTCCAAATATGATGATGATGATGATGATTTGAGTTAGAAATATTGAAGCGCGCAATGTGGTCTTATGTGAAGCGTTCTTAGAACCACTCAGTCTAGTCTGGTATTGTTCGAAGATGGAATCTGATGAAAGATCTGGTATCCTTGAATCGAATACGAAACTTTTGGCTTCTCTATGAAAGTATCTTAGTGCGTTCTATGCTAGAATTAACATCAAAAGGTGTATCAGCAGTCCCAGAATTAATTTATCTTCCATGATAGTCAAGCGATAGTTAAGCCTTGAAATCTTTCACTAAACATAAAACTTCGAATGGATTGTCCAGCTCTACAACCAAAACTGATTGTTTTCGGAACAACTCTGTCGATTTCACTAGAAGATCTTAAGAAATCAAAAGATGTCAGGGACTTATTGAGACACATTAAGAGACGTTAGGTCTCTTAAACAAGTAACGCATAAGCTGAGCCTCCTATGAGAATTCATCTCAATAACAGCTTAACCATTCTTCCGAGAGAGCATACGCCATTGCTTAAAAGGGTAATAGTCCACACTTTTCTGTGAATGTCCTGCTCTCGTGTGGCCTAAACAATGTGTACCCTCAAAGTACTGCATACACGGATCACTCGACAACAATTAATAATTTTCACTGGCTTACTGAAAGGAATGCATTCTATGTAATTAAGAAGCATAGCACGGGTAGGAAAAACAAATCTCTGTCCACATCAGAAGCTTTAAAGTATGACTTTAAAACGTTGGAAGATTGCTTCTGATTTAGCGGAGAACTACGCAATAAACTCGGCAAAACAGCAGTGACATCACTATGGTCAGCTGGTTGTCTATGTGGACTGGACCGCATTCTAACCTAAGCATTTGTAAATTTATTCTATTATTTGATTTTAGACTTTTAAATGGAAATTTAATCACGACTTGTCCCGTGTCAACCACAATTTCTCTTCAATTGAACAGGACGACAAAAATGAGGGGATATGAAAATGTGTCCAATTAGAAAAAATCATCTCGAATTGCCACATGGATGACCTCAATTTTCGCGATGAACGCTGTGGCATGCAAAATGCTTTCTGCTATGCCAAGAACAGGATTCCTGAACACAAATAATGCGAGCAATGAATCGCTTCAGAAGAATAGAATATAACTCCCAACAAATGTATGTATGTGGTTGTAACAGATGCACATTAAATTGCTGGAAATGTTTTTGTTGTCCCTGTTAAGCGAAAATGAGAAAGAGATGAGAATCAAAACTTCTATTCTCCAATTGAGATTTCTATATAATTTTCTGACAGATATTTCCACGTTGATTGTTCAACAGCAAGCTATTCCACAGTGCCGTCTGCGCTAAGCAAATCGTTATTATTCGTCTTAATTGCATACACTGAGAAAAATGTTGATATGCCTTTCGTTTTTCAAAATTTAAGAATCCTTTATTTCTATTCACTTAAAGAGTGATTTAAAAAAGAAAAAAGGCGAAAAATTTAACAGGGTTGACAGGGGGAGTAAATTCATGCTGTTAAAAGGCTCTAATAATCGGTTTTTTGCAAGTAGATCGTTTAAAAATTACACAATGAGGAAGAAGGTCTTAGATGCAGCGAGGTTTTTATTAATATTTGGTCATTCCGTCATTTTTAATTTCTTTTTTAGACATTTGTCAATTGTAATTTGTAAGCGTGCACTCACAATAGAAAAACTTAATATTTAAGACACGCAGGATTGTATGGATTTTTGTTCTTACAAAAAAAAATATATACAATCCTGTAAGTTTTTCCATTGTGAGATCACGGTAATTTGTAATATGTCATATATCATATGTCAGCTGTCACCTGTCATCTGTAATCTGTCATTTGTCATTTGTCATCTGTCAGCTGTCATCTGTCATTTGTCATTTGTCATCTGTCATCTAATATCTATCATATGTCATATGTCATTTGTCATCTGTCATATGTCATTTGTCATATAATCTATTTTAGTTAAGAATAATGTCATATGTAATTTTTATTTTCCCAACTGTCATCTTTCATCTGTCATAATTCTACTGTCATTTGTCATTTAATTAAAATTTCAGTTCACAGTAATGCCTAAATGATAATGAACAGCTCAAGCCACTTTTATACGATTTTTAGGTTTAAGAACTAAGAAAATAGCTTCGCAACTTTACATTTCCATTTGGTTTTTTAAATTCTATTTAATAACTTTACGTGCCCTTGGATCTATTTGTCTTTTTGTATGTCGTGAAATCTTGCGATCAATTTATAATCCACTTACCAAAGCCCGATTTTATTGAAACTTTGCACACATGTGTATTTCCGGTAATAACAGGTTGGGTTAGGCTTGGTTTTGTGGCTGCTATAGCACACTTAGAATGTTTACGGTCCGTTTGGGGTACCACAGGATCAAAGCCTTTCCCCTTTTACTACAAAGCCCATTTGGTGCATTTTATGGATTTTGGGATGTCTCTCACTATACAGTGCTCGACATCCGATAAGCTGTTCAATGTGTGATATCCCAAATGTTTCAGTTTTCTGCTGGCAAGAGCCGGACATGTACACAAGAAGTGGGATACTGTTTCTTCCTCTTCGGCGTCTTCTACAGAAGTTATTAAACTCACGGACCATTCTTCTAGCATGTAAACCAATGAGACAGTGCCCTGTTAAAAATACCTATAGTTATTTTCATATCCCTTCTTTGCAGGGATAACAGTGCTCTAGACAACGATCAAAGTCCAGTCTAGGCTAAACCTGTTTCGCTAAAGTACATGTGTGGGTATGCGCCCAGATTGCATTTGTCTTTGTCTTTCCGAAGCAAAAACTTAACCGCTGGTAATAGGAAGACCTTTCCGGTAGCAGTTGAAGCTTAGTGCCAGTTCGTCTGCCTTGCAGTTACCAACGATATCAGTGTGACCGGGGACCCAGACTAAGCGGATATTGAAGTACTCACTCATCTCCTTGAGATATGTGTGCCAGCTTTTCGCTACCCCGACGTCATTGTGAATTAATCCAGCGATTTAATTGCCACCTGACCGTCTACATAAATTACGATATTGGTTACCGAAACTATATTAGGTCTCAGCCAGGTCACGGCCACCTCAATCGCTGTCACCTCATCCTGATACACGCTGCAATGGTCCGGGAGTCGAACGGACGTTAGGTTTGGCACAATAGACTCCGGCGCCGATGCCGTTCCAGGCCTGTGCATTTTCTTGTTTATACCGTAACCCGTATTTTTGGAAAACGATTGTGCACACTCCTTTTTAAGGGTACTCCTTAAAAGCTGTTGACATCCGGCAATTACAAACGATTAGTGAAGATAGTTATAGCTGCCGTCATCGGCATTTAATTCTCCTTCTATCAAGAAGCGTGCTAACCCATGGCTTTTAATATCTGATATAACTCGCTTATGTGGTATGTCAATCCATAGTGTTCACATATTGCAATGGATGGACTTATATAGCGGAACATCATATAAAAGGAAAGGTCTAAAGGAAAGGCTACAATCAAATCCACACTTACACCACTTGAAACAGAAAAAAGCGTAATTATGAAAATTGCAAAGCATATGAGAAGATGTTCTCAGTGTCCTTTCCTTTCAAAATGTCCTTTTTTCGGCATAACATTTGACAACAGCGCGCAACAGTCGCCGAGCCCGTGTAAATACGAGCCACACATAATGGCAGAAGTTTCCGGGTTATATGACCAGTCCAAAGTGTTTCCGGGTTTTATCGTCATCCCGTACTCCGCACTACATACGTCATACATACGTATGAACGTATCTAGTATAGTCGTAACATAAATTAAACCAGAAAAAGGAAATACTCGTAAATAGAAAAATGAACAGACTCGCAGACGACGAGCAGAAGAACAGAAAAACTGCTATCCGTTACTGAAAACGACTGGTTATCTTTTTGACATAATAAGAATATGACAATCATAGTTTGTTCGTAGTGGTTTTGAAGGAATAAGAGAAGGAGTCTGTCGTGGGCTTTAATAAAAGATGACTTTTGGTATTAAAAAGTTGTGCCCACAAAATTATTTTAGTTTGCCTGGAATAAGTTTCCCTTATTTTTTTTTTTTGTGGCCGGCTAAAGTGAACCGACAAGGACTTTTGAACATCAGAAGTGAACACAACCAACCAACCAACCAACCAACATTTCTGTTTAGTTGAGAGTAAAATTGTGATGATTTCATTTTGCTGTTATCTTAGGCCTTGGCGACGTCAACTTTGAGCAGCGTCGTCGAAAAAGTAGGAAGTCGTTAGAAACCGATATACTAAGGATACGAATTGAATTTTGTCCTCTACTGTATTCTGTGTAGGAGAGAAGGCAGTGCAGCAAAAACTTTTATGTTGTGAAATCAACAGAAAATATTCCAAAGAATAACTGGGACTTGTGGTTTGCTAAACTATGCGAGTGCGGAGTGCGTTTGAGATGGCTTTTTATCTGCATGTCAGATGGTTTTTTGGTTGTTTTTCTGTGGAAATTTTACAGAATATTTCCGTTAACTTTGTCAAATAACTGCTGACCAAGTGATGAAGTGAGAATTGCAGTATCTAGACTTAAAACGATAAAAGCTGCTAGTCTATCGGTTATACCATAAAAGACATCCGAACTAAATCCTTAAAATTTGTGATAAATGCAATTAGAGCACTGTTTGTCCGATGAAGACAAATTGCCTGTAAGATCCCCGGGCACCACAGAAATGCGTGAATGTCTAAATCCATTCTTCATATACCGGCTTAGACCAAATAAGATCGGCTTTAATCTATGAAAGTCCAAAATCTATGTTATTCCATTATGCTCAGACAACAGCTCGCGATAACTTCTGTCTCTTCGCAGCTACTTTAGACCTTTCTTGTGAGTAGGTAACTGCTACTCTGCGGCAATAATTTACAAATCAATCCATCTGCGCACACCGTGTCAAAGACTTTCTCAATATCTACCAGACAGGCCACAATACACCTCCTGTCATTCAGGTGCCAATTGACATCTGAAATGAGTTTGGTAACTGCATGCACTGTGTACAAAGATATAAAGGCTCCTCTATAAATATTTAGATTAATGAATCCCACAACTTGAGAACACTCGTTTCCAATTAATGTCAAATGTATCGCCTACTTTTGCGCTTTATATAAATTGTGAAAAACTAAAAGTATCATCTACTCACAACGTCTTTCTAGGACTTGGGAAGGTAGGAAATATTGAGATAACAAAATCGATGGATTCATGCATAGTTGTGGCACCCCTGCGAAACTCGTTCGACTGTGGAGGATATGACGCAGCTCCGTCAAAGGATTTAAAAGAAAAATTCAAATATCAAATGGTCTGTCACATTACAGATTTATTTTTATTCACAGTAATTTGAGGAGTAGTAATCAATTTCATATTTTCATTGACACAAACACAGAAAGATAATCGCAATCCAACCCATCGGGTTCAGTCGACCATATAATGATAATGACTGACTGCTTGCCTGGTTACCTGCCAGGCACGAGCTCGTTTCCTAAATTACAGTAAAATGAACACAATGGATTTCTCCATCTTTCCTCAAATGTTCTCCATAACTTAAGGGAGTTCTTTGTTCTTTGGCTCTACACACACAATTTATGATAATGCCTAACATACACAGGTGCCGTCATGGCGATGAGCGGTCCCACCACTAGACACATAGCGGTCTAACACATTGGGTTAATTAATTTGCTAATTAAAGTCATTATAAATTAAATAAATGAACGCCATGCCCCAAAAGACCGAAAAATTGTGGTCATGTTGGGGCTTCTTTCTTCTGTTGAGAAATTCCCATACAAAAAGGAAAACGACGATAGAAATATGAGCAACGATAGATGGATTGAGATGGAATGTGTACTCGTATATGGATGGATGAGAACGTATGAAAAATTTATTGTTAAATGTTGAAATGATGCAAGGTAGGTACTGAAAAAAGCAGGTGGAAGATAGTTTGGGTGGGCTATCGGCTGGTTTCTTTTTTAAGCCTCACGTAGTCACAGAGAAGAGAATATTTAGCGATTTACTGTTGTTTTTGGAATTCATTCATTATTCCCCGAATATGAAGATAGCAACAGCGTATACTATTAACACAGAGCGATAATTTTAAAAAGAAAACTTCCGATAACCCACCTATATTTAGAATCTATCCTCGCGACTCGAGTAGATTATTTTCTAAATAGTTACTAAGCTTTATTAGCCCTATAACCGATGATACAAATTTAACATTCAACGACTTGGCAGTTCTTTTCTGAATACTCGTAAAAGTATCTTTACTCTTCCTTCAACATTAATGGTTTCAGCTTTGACAATTAGGCAATCAATAAATATTTAGAAAATTTATGCAACTAAAGAACCAGGGTCAATTATAGCACATCATTTACCAAAATCTGAATTTAAAAGCTTTTTAATTGGAGTACCACACACATCAACTACCGATCCTATACCTTTTAATATTATTCAACTTAATCGATTCACTTTGTAAAGCTTTATTGTGCGGTTCTGTATTCTGTCTTGAGGATACCAATGGTTTAAGGTGCACATAACAAAACTTGACAGTTGCACTCAAGCTTGGGGCGAAAGAACAAGACGTAATCTATGGAACATTTATGTTTGAAAAACTGAGAGTTTTCAATGTTCAAACGATCGAGGGGTTTGCAATCTTATAATGCTTAGCATAGCGTGGGCGTTCCGAAATTAAGGAGAGGAAAAGATGAGATATACATGCACGTGTGTCTTAAATGACTGCAGATCATCCAAATACAGAAACACAGAGTCGGGCAATTCACTCCACATAATTATTGTGCGGCTAAAGAAGGAGCCCATGAATTGGTTATTAGTTTTACATCCGAAGATAGGCCTAATGATAAACCAGTGACATACAGGAAAAATTTCCACGATGTTCAAGCGATTCGATTGTTGTCGCGACACTTACGTCACCAAAAAGTTTTATCGCGCGGTTAAGAATTTTGTTGATGATGATGATAAATGGGGTGTAGTAGCTTTGCTTGCCAAAGACATGGGAGATTCTCCCATTACTTACGGAAGCGGCTGCCTTACCTGTACTGCGTAGCTCTTCTCGCATTTTGCTGTACCCTGCACCACAGAACGGTTCTGGCCCTACTAGCGGTGTTTGTGCTCTTTTATTAGCGAGCCTATCCGCTGCTTCGTTGCCTTCTATGCCGGTGTGTCCCGGCACCCAATACAAACGCACTTTGTTGACTTCGGCAAGTCAATTTAGCTTCGCCTTGCATTCCTCCACAAGTTTAGATGTGATGTGAAATGCATCCAGGACTCTTAGCGCGGCTTGGCTTTCTGTCATGATAGATATTTCCTGCCTCATGTAGTTCCTTTCCAGTTTAAAGTGAGCACATTTTTCGATGGCGTGTACTTCTGCCTGGAATATACTCGGGTACTGCCCTATTGCTACAGAGTACTTGGTTCGTGGCCCATAGACTACAGCACCCGTACCTTCAGATTTCTTTGATCCATCTCTATACCACTTTATGGCACCCGAATTTATCTGGTATTCACTCTCAGATCTGAATTCCTTCTTGGTGCTCATTATTACTTCAAAATTCTTTTTGAATTCGAGCTTTTGCACAATGTTATCACACAGCATGCTTGGCTTGGCCGGTGATTCCACTAATGCTCTTGCCCTGTTGTCCGTGAAACAGCCTACCTAGCTTAAACGTAACTTGGTTTCCCTGGATTTGCTCTCTACCACTAGGGTTAGTGGGAGTAGCCCAAGGATCGCCTCCATGCCCGCTGAGGGGCAGAATTTTGCTAGTAAATGCAATATGATGATAGGAGCACCTGAACCTATTAGTTGACGCAATGTGGTCTTGGGAGCATCTGCCCAGACAATTCAAATTTAGGTAAATATAGTATAGTAAATATAGTAAATAGTAGCCAGGACTGAGGGATTGCAGTACATACCGCTTTAGGAAACTGAGGATAGCGACCTTTTCAGTTTCTTTGATGCAGGATCCATTCATGGATAATGGCTGGGGGTTTTTAATTACGCTTAGACGACAGAAGACAGCATTGGGTTTTGGAAGCGTTCAATTCCAATCTAAAGCAGAAAAGCTAAAAGTGTTATCATCAGCGAAAGAATGAATTGGATTAAAAGTAGTGGTTGGGAGACCATTAATGAAAATGAAAAAGATTGTCGGAGACAAAACAGAGCCTTGGAGAACACCGGCGTTTATGCGGTGAGCATTGGATTTGCAACCGTCCAATATGACTTGGATTGAACGGTCAGGTAGTAAGTTGGTAAGTAGGACGGTAGTTACTAGTCAACTCAAGCATGGCCTTATTATTTCCATAGGTATTCATTTTCGACAAGAAAACTTGATGCCAGACTCTGTCAAATGCCTTGCAACAACTTTGCTTTAGCCAAATTTGTGAATAAACTTGTTCCACTTTTCGGTGAGATAATACCATCAGATCACCTGTAGAACGTTCCTTCGAAAACCTGCTCGTCACTAGGGATTTCACGTGTTATAGTATAAGAATACTATTGATAAGCGTTTCCATGACTTTAGAAAGTATGGATGTTAGCGCAATTGGTCCGTACGAGGAATGAGATGATGTTTCGACTTTTTTAGGATCAGGCTGGATAAAGGCTGTTTACCAATTCGTTAAGAAGACTCCAGAGGAATAAGAGAAATGGAAAAGCTTGCGCAGTGGCAAAGCCAACGTTGAAGAACACCTCTTTAAAACTATCGCGGGAATTAGCAGATTTATGAGTGTTGAGATCATTAATACTCTTGCTTCTTATCGAGAAAGTAGATCAGTTCCGTAGAGTATGCGACTCTTGAAAGTACAGGCGGCGACAACGCGCTATCTGGTAGCGTAGTGGTAGCTGCGAAATGTGAACGAGTAGATTGGCCTAAATTTTGTTCGGTTTTCCATAGGGGGGTTTTATTTATATAACCGAAAGGATAAGTATAAGTAAGTATAGGATAAGACTTAAAAGCCAAGAAATTTGATGAAATTAAAAAGATGTCGATCACAAAACAGAACATATGGAAACACTATCGTTTATGCAGTGTTATTAAAACTTAAAACAACTTGAATTTTATATTTAAGTATATAATTTCCACGCGTCAAATGCAAATTTGGCGAAAACTGACCTTGGAGCGCACAACGGCGTTAATCTCCCTTAAAGACGTGAACTAAAAACGGTTGTGGGGGCATACTGACAGGACACTGCCTTCTGGTGAAACACACGGGATATTTGGGTATTGAATAAAATAACTTCTGCAGAAGCAGCATGCACGACAAGGAAGAGGAGACAATAGGACATCTTTTTGCCCCTGTGGGTCCTTAGCGTACAGAAGGCACAAATACTTAGGTATACTTTTGATGAATTACCTCACAGATCTCGAAAACGGCAAAGCTATGTCGCGCTTTCATTAGGAGATCAGAATGGGAAAGGTGTCAGATCCTGTGGTAATACAAAGGACCGCATCTGGTCTAAGTGAGCATTTACTGCCAGCTCAATCTAACATAACCTCGCAACAATTTCCGGTTCGTTGGATTATTTTCTTACTTTTCATCAAGTAATTTTAATCAACTGTAATGTAAAAAGCAAAACGAACTAATATTTTCTTAATTTAATAACTATGTTCGTTAAGGATTAAAATTTCCAAAAACAAATTGAATGATATTTTTGAATTCAGAATAATTCAGAATCGAATTGCCACAATTTAAGGAAAGGTACATACAAGAGGTATATTAGTAGAGATTTTAAATAAATAAAAAAAATTCCAAACGCTTCTTGCACTGCATGTAAATTTCAATTACCTACTTTCCCTTTCCGCATTTCTGGTTTGCCGTAAATCTTTTGCGTTTCATTCATTTAATTTACGCCGTGCGAAATTAAGCAATTCCCTAAAATTACAAAGTAACAGGAGATTTATATTCCCTTTTTGTCTGCGTAAATGTGTGATATCTGCAACATTATACCGCTTGCGGCTGCTATAAAATGTCTAAAGAACAATTTCATTCAAGACAGATTCAAGATGAATCTACGATCCATGGCAGTGTAATAATAATAATTGTTGGTTGAATTCTGTGAATCATTCGCTGACGTTGCTCTGTGTTTCCATTTTAAGGATTCCCCAGAGGATGTGTACTTATTTTTCGTCGCTTAACAAAAATACAAGGAAACGCAATAGATTGCGAAAAGAGATTCACGTTTTTTGTGGTACGCGTCTGATGTGCGCTTTGAAGAAAGAACTGTCACAGACAATTTTCCAATGTGTCTTGTTCCTGTTCTCATCCTTTTGGGTTTCTTCAATTTACATCGCACAAGAGGAAAATCGTTTCATTTTCATTTAACGCGAAGACAAACCGCCGACGACGACAAATCGAAAATTGTAGATACGACAGTTTTTTCCGTTTGTCCTTTATTGTTTCGCAAGAGATGAATATGGATGGAGATGGATTATCAGCCAAGAACAATTTGTGGTACAGTGTAGTGGTGGTTCACTTAATTCAAGCTTCCTATTGGAACTTAATTACTTTATACATTTGCATATGGTGTCTTGTCGATTTAATGTAACTGTAATTATTTTCTCAAAAGTGAAATTCTCGGCAAGTTAGCAAGCTGTTCTATAAAGTTGACTGGTAAACTGAATTTGGATTTAATGAGAAATTTGTTTGGAATTTAATGAAAGTTCTAACCAAATTGATAATAGATTTGGGAATAAAGTTTTCAATTTGTATAAAGGTGAGAAACAGGAGTGGATTAAGTGAAGCGTTGTGGAAGTAATAAAAAGTCTTGCAGTTCAGATGTTTCTCAGATGCTGAGGTGATACTGGATAGCATATCTCGGACTACTGGAACTTTAGCGTTCTATGTTCAATAGGAAAAGCATTAAAACTACCAGTGTGACTTTAACATTGAAAACTTATCTAGATTATGGAATAAGCATTATGTGATGATTATAGTACGATTATAGGATTATTATAGAATGATTACTGGATTAAGGTGATCATTAAAGAAAGAAGAAAAATGATTGTCAAGCTCCCTAAAAAAAAGTAGTCTTATGGAGAGCGAAAACTAGAGAGGCATTTGCGTTCTTCCAGCAGTCGCAGAGGTAATAGCCAAAGTAGTACTTGAACGAATTAAGGAACATCTGGAAGATACAGTCGATGCCGAACAAGCAGGTTTCCGCACTGGATCCCCCTGTGTAGACCACATCAACATCCTGCGGACCATTATTGAACAGTGCGTTGAATTCCGGTCACCACTGCATGTTCATCGATTTTGAGAAGGCGTTTGACAGTGTCAACAGACAGTTAATCTGGCTCGCCTTGCGCAGGAGAGGTATACCCAATAAACTAATAGCTATTATTAAAGCAACCTATTATGGCTCTAAATGTTATGTGCTGCATAGAGGAAAGCTGTCAGAGAAATTCGAGAGAATAAGTGGGGTACGACAAGGTTGCATTCTATCGCCGATACTTTTTTTGTTGGTGATTAGCGATGTACTTTGCGCAGCTTTATCTGCTGGAAACGGAGGAATTCGTTGGACTCTTACATCTCAACTCAAACATCTGGACTACGCTCACGACGTTTGTTTACTCTCACAAATGACAACAAATGTGGAAAGGGAGGCAAATGTTGCGGGTTTAAAGATTAATACTAGCAAAACCAAAATCATCAACCTCGGCATTTACTCAGTAACTCGAATTAACATTGCTGGACAACCGGTAGAGAGAGTAGAGAGTTTCCAATGTCTTGGGAGTATTGTCTCGACCATAGGTGGAACCGAACAGGACGTTGTCAACCGAATAGGCAAAGTGTTTGGAATGATGTCCATGATATGGCGAAGCAATGCGATCAGCTTAAACACCAAGCTGCGACTGTTCCGTTCAAATGTTGAATCTGTGCTGTTGTATGGGGGTACAGCACTTGAAAGGTGACCGCTACTATCACAAAAAGATTACAAACGTTCGTAAATAGGTGCCTACGGAACATCTTAAGGGTTTTCTGGCCTAACCGTTTCTCTAACGAACATATTTACCAGAGAACGGGTCAGGAACCAATAGGCACAACCCTCCAACGACGGAAGTGGCAGTGGATTGTTCATGCACTCCGAAATGGCGACAGTTCCATAGCAAACTACGCAATGCAATGGAATCCGTTATCTTAGGATGGTAGAAGAACGGGTCGTCCAAGAAATAAATGGCGCAGAACAGTTAAGGAGGAGTCGCGGCAATTGGGGAAGAGTTGGAGAGAGCTGAAGCTCATTGCCAGGAACCGCATGCGATGGCGCGTAGGCATAGTAAAGGCCCTGGGACCCACAAGGGGATATAGGACATAAGTAAGTAAAAAAGTATTACAGAAAGATTTAAGCCAGATTATATGATCAATACACGAGAATTATAGAAGAACCATAGGAAAGTTATATGAAAAGTATAAGGTTATTATGTTGAAACAGTGAAATTCAAAAACTTCGTAAAGTCTCACGGAAGTTTTTAAATAGAGCCTTAAAAACAAATACTAAAAGCGACTGGGAGACTTATAGAAGAAAACGGAAACCATTTAAGACCAAAATAAAGAAGCTAAGCTCGAGTTCTATAGAAATTTCTGCTCGGAAATAAATGAGCTGAAAGAAACAGCTCTGAAAAATCTTTCAGATAGACAACAGAGCTAAGCTCAACTCACTCAGGAAATCTGGTGAAACTTTCACTTACTCCATATAGAAGGTCAATGATATTTTACACCACACACACTTTCCAGAAAATTTCTTATTCAGCTCGTGAATGTTACTACACGAATTCCTGACATTGTGAATCATTCCGTCAAAACACTGGACTTGTTTCTTACCTCTCGTCCTTAGAAGTACACCGTTAAAGTATCAAAACGTGTAGGCTCATCAATACCGTTGTGTTGTATCAGCCAAATTCTCGTTTCTAGACCACTCAGTTTAAGAAAAAACTTGAAAAAGAACTGAATGACATTACAAGAAAGCCAATTGGGGCTTAATACATTCTATAGGAAATTTAACTGGTCTTCAATAGCGATGTGGATGCAACCGCTGATGCGATTATAAACATCATTCACATTGGTATAAGAGACTTTATACCTTTCAGGACCATGGAATAAGCTTTAAAATCCTTAAATTGAGCTACGAATTGCTCCCTCATCCACCCTATTCTCCAGATTTAGCCGCGAGTGACTATATCTTGTTTCCAAACCTGAAGAAATGGCTCGGCGGAAAGAGATTTGTCTCCAACGATGAAATCGTCTCACAAACAAATACCTATTTTGATGACCTCGCCAAAACTTAATTTTTGGATGGGATATAAAAATTTGAGAAACGATGGACAAAGTGTATAGAGCTCAAAGGACACTATGTTGAATAATAAAATGATTTTTTATCCAAAAACCTGTGTTTCAATCAAAAAGTCACGGACTTATTGACCCACCGTCGTATACCATTATATTAAGAGTTAAGTTTGCACTTTCAACTGTCCACACTAATCTTGGAAACTACTGGACCGAAGGTTTTCACCTTCGTACAGGGTTGTTTGCTCCGGAGGTTATAGGCTACAGTTTTGGGTCAGTTGGTATGGGGTCATTGTGGTATTTCAGTGGGTGCTGGTGCGATTGGTTAAGTAGTAGGGTGAGAGGGGCAGCCGGGTAACGCCTGCTATTTTAGCTAAATTTGAAAACTACTAGACCGATTTAGACCAGGTTTTCAAAATTGTTTATACCCGAAAGTTAAAGGCTACAGTTTTGGGTCGGTGGTGTATTGTGGGGACTCAGTAGTGGAGAAGGGGTCAGTTTGTGTGATGTCATTGGTGGGGGTCAGTTTGGTTGGGCCAGTAGGGTGAGAGGGGCTATCATTTAATTATAGTATATAGATAATTATAAGATTTTTATATGATCTTTATTATTTAGTATAAAGATCATTCCTTAATTATAAACTGTAATTAACATCTGTCACCCACGCAGGCACACACGCACGCACAATTGTGATTCTAAAACAGTTAAGAAATCTTATCAGTATACTAATGCAGTGATTTACAAACTTTTAACAGATAGATAAACCATTATGCTTGCCACTCTTTCAGCGAATCTCGAGCTTCCATAATGACTGCAACACTTTCAGTGATCCTCAAACGTTCACATAAAAATTGAGATCTATTTTTTTTGTAAGACAATGATTATAAGACAATTATTAGCACTTTTTACTATGAGTATATAGTAATTTCGTGTGGGCGCCGTGGCTTAGTGGATAGGAGCATGGACTGCTGAGCAGGGGGTTCATGGTTCGAATCCCAGTAACACCAAAGTATTTTTCACGGTGTCCCACCTCTCGCGACAATTTGACAAACGTCCGAGAGTAATAACTTGTCACTGAAAACTTATCAATTCGCCGTTCGGATCCGACTTTAAATTGTAGGTAGGTAGACATGCTCAACACAAATTGTTGCGAGAAGTCAGGCATTGGACCGACATTATTATTATTATTATATAGTAATTTCGGTGTACAAACTGTAATGATGACGCGATTATAGACAGTTATGTCCTAAGCCTCTCGCATCACAACTCCTATCATATGCGTCCATGTCGCGTCACCGGAAACTCGGCCAAATCAAGTGAACGATTTCGGTACCCAATCCGATTTGTATTAGCTTGGGTCGGGGCTAAATAAGAATGTGGACTAGCCTTGGTCGGCGGCGCTTCATGTCGACCTAGGCTCCGGTTGACCAATCACCACTCAACTGAATTAATTGATTCTTGAAACAAATACAAACCACGGATACATATCGAATTTATCAACAATGACCTTTGGCCCACGGAAAAGAACACGTTTTGGAACTTGGAACATTCGCACGCACGGTCAAGCCAACAACGCTTGCACAACTAACAAAAGAATTTCGTAAATATCATCTAGAGATTCTAGGTCTTAGTTTGGTGAGATGGCCTGTAGTAGGGAAAAAACGAACATCTACCGGCGAGTTTCTAATTTTTTCGGGTAAGCCTGCAGGAGAACACCATGCGAATGGAATGGGATTTGTACTCTCTAAAGCCGCGAAAAGATCGTTACAGGACTGGCAAGCAATATCCGATAGAATTATTATTGCTGTTCAGCAGGTCGGCAGGCAGGAACATGTCATGGTGTCCTTAGCACAATCGCTAGGTGACATGGAGCGAAGATTAAATTCACTAGAATTCCACGCTAACAAAGTGGGTTTAAAAATTAACGTCTCAAAAACAAAACTACTTCGCATTAACGCTAGTGGAACATGTGATCTTTCGATTGACGGACACCAGATAGAGGAAGTCGATACGTTTTGTTATTTGGGCAGCTGGATGTCAAAAAATTGTGGTGCTGACTCGGATGTGTGTTCTCGTGTAAACAAGGCGCGACACTCCTATAGTATGCTAAATAATATCTGGAACTCCTCGCAAATCTCCCGGAATCAAAAGTTAATGATCTTCAGATCTTACGTTCTCTCAGTACTCTTGTATGGCTGCGAAACGTGGAAAGTCACATAGTCAATTGAGACGCGCCTCCAAGTTTTCGTCAACAGGTGCTTAAGGAGGATACTGAGAATAAGATGGCCGGACATTATCACCAATCAAGACTTGCGCAGAGTAACGCAGCAGGAAGCAATCGCGACTACTATCAGATGACGGAAATGGAGCTGGATTGGTCACACTTTGAGAAAGGCAGCGGACGATATTACGAAACAAGCGCTCGACTAGAATCCACAAGGAAGCCGTCGAGTTGGCCGTCCTAGCAAGACATGGAAAAGGGGAATAGAAGAGGAAGCAAGATCCCAGGGGACCGAATGGCGTCTCTTGAAACCTCAGGCGATAAATCGAGTTCGTTGGCGGGCGTTTGTAGAAGCCCTATGCTCCCGCCGCGGAGTAAAGGAAAGAAAGAAGATATAGTAATTTCAGGTCTCTTACTTTGTAGTCTTATATTTTTATGAACGTCGGATTGCAATTAATTCTAAAACTTTTGGCATTTTCTCTTTTTCTGAAAATGTCAAACATTTTAGAATAAATAGTAAAAATTATAAACACCCTGGAATTTCACAAGCAAAACTATACAAGCTCTAATTTAAAGGAAAAACATAAATTTATTTTCGGACAAAAAACAAATATCTACCAATGTAATTTATATATAGCAATAGATTTATTCTTAAAGCTCGCACACAGTCATTTTGAAGTCAAATTTAATCCTTGAGAATTTTTGCCCTTAATGTTGTTGTTACCGATTTTCCTCAGTTGGATATTTCTCTGCATTAACATAAAAGATCGAATAAAATTATTTAATGCATTTCGTCACGAACTTTAACAATTAGCACGCCCACAATACATGAATATTCATATACATATAATGCGTTATGGCCAACAAAACCGTAGCATAACGACCTACGATAAGAAAATCGACAAAGCCAAAGGGGCAACGACAAATTGCGTGCGTACGTCCGCAATTTTGCGATTTCTTTGTGTTTTTTTGGTGTTGCTGGTATTTTCAAATTGATTTTCTGACATTTCCCAGCGTTACATCACTATTTTCCCAGCACACAATATTGAGGTAATTTCACACCAGCCAGCCAGCCAACCAACGCCAAAGATGAATGCGAGGAAAATTGAATAATAAATCCAAACCGAAACGTGAAACGTGCGTATATATTGAACTGAACTTTCTCGGCGTGCGTCGGGAATAGAAAAAAGTCAGGTGCTAAGGTGCTGCCAGGCTACAAATAGAGGATCCCCTTAATCTAATAGAAAATTCACAATCGCGGCACATCAGGTGAAAAATGTTTATCTCAATCTGAGTTGAACGAAATCGAATTGAATTGTATATATTTATCTGTGAAAGTGATGAATTCACAAGAGAGACACAAAAAAGGACGAAATGATACACATCGTATTCCTGCTGATGCATTTTCAATTATGCACATGTTCACCTTCTGGATAGACAATGACAGATACTTTCAAGTGGTTCACATCTTGAGGGGAAGAGGAGAACTTTTTCTGATTAATATTTCGCCTTCCTAATGGATTAACGATTTACAAAGCAGATGCCGAGATATAAGAAAAATGAATACGAGCTTTACAATTTGGAAATTAAGGGTGCGCTGACGTGACTTTAACTCAGAAAGAACGCACTTACTTCGGCAACTAAATTGCACACGAAACGAACGGTCAATTATCTTTTTTCTCAGTCAATTAGTTTCTTACTACTACTTACTACTTGGATCCTGTAATGTTAAGTACTAAGCGAAAAAAACGCCAACCAAGCTAAACTTTAAGAGAAAGTTGGTTCGTGGGATAAAAGGGGTGTGGGGAAACTTCATCCGCTGTCTCTTAAAAAAAAAAAAAAAAAACCCACAAAGCACATGTGAGCTGGCATTTTACTCGTGCATACTTTATCAACTTTTTTTGCTATTTGGTAAAAGTTATAAAGTTTACTTTTATCGCCAACTTATTGCCAAGTACTACACCAAATTTCCTTTCCACAACACTTCCTTTTCTCCGCTATGTATTACGATGGTAGGAAGATGCTGGGTTATGGGGAAATAAAATCATGAAATTAAACCAGACAACTGCTGCAACATGGTCCTCGTAGTAGCTGTTTTAAGTGTTGTTGTACTTTACAGATGTTGACTTTTATTGATCCTGGCAGGGATACATAAATTAACGAACATTAAGGTAGCTAAGAACAACAGCGTCTACCAATGGGAATAATTACGTTTATTAATGTAGCAGCTTTTATTTACACTTGGAGAAGCGTAATGATTCAAAGGTTTATATATGCGAGGTTAGGCATGTTTTTCGTCTGCCTGAACATAATGAGTTGGAGGACTGAGGTAACGTTGGATCGACTACATTAAGAAATACTTAGAGAATGTTGAATTTAGAATTGGTATAAAAAGCTAAATTTGAGACTGAAACCAAAAAGATACATACTTCTTCTGAAAAAATTGAATTTTTTTTAATTATATTTTAGAAAATAAAAAGGCATGTATTTTGTTGCTTCAGTCATTCATTTGCATAATTTTTCCAAGGTTAAGAATGCTACAAACATTTTTATTGCAAACCTTAACCAAATAATCAGAACGAGTATATAAGGCGAATATTGCTTTATACTGTCGTAAGAGCACCATCGGTAAAAAATGGGGTTCGAAACCAAAGCTGATAAATGGCTTTACACAGAGGTAGAATACTACTGTACGGGGTAAGCTTATGGTGGCCAGCTATGGATAAAATTACGTATAACAATATAATGGATTTGGTACAAATAACGGCCTATATGCCTATAAGCGGGGCGCTGAGAGTAACACCAAATCACGCTTTAGAAGTTATGCTCCACCTTATTCCAGTAGATATATTTGGCAAACAGAAAGCGACAGATACGGCTACGCGACTGATAGCTTTCAATACAGTGGAAAGGTCTCCAAAAGGGACACTTCACCATAATCAAAGCGCTAAAGCAAGAACCAGCTAAACCAAAGTCACCAGTATTATGCCCTCCAGAGAAGACTGGAAGATTCGATCCGTAACTGCTAAAGAAACAGTACAGTTTTTCACGAAAGGCTCTTAGGTAGAAAGTTAGCATCTCTGCCCGACTCCCTGCAGACTGTAGCGTATTACAGTCTGAGATTATAGCGATTGAAGCATAATGTATTAACTTCAAAGAAGATTGCCATTTATATGGATAGTCATAAGTCTCACTGGCATCTAACCTGGCGTTAAGCTGTCCCTACGAAATCAACGGTATGAGTGAGCAGTTCAATATAAGGATAATTTGGTCACGGGCCAATTGGATGTGGAAGAATACTGCATGGCGTACGTATAAGCTAGACGTGGTACGACTCTCGAGCTGCTACCGGAAATAGCAGAGGTGGCGAATCCTATTCCGACACTGAAACTTGAGCTCCGGAAAGAGGCAGAAACAGCAACAAATGTAAGGTGAGAAAACAACAATACTTGTAATCAAGACAGGTTTGGCCAAAGCTGGACTTAAAGTGCCCTACTGCGCTAATCCCACTGCAAAGACGTCAAGTAAAAATGGTTTTAGGGATATTGACAGGACACTGCCTTCTAGGGAAACACGCGATAAGGATGGGTGACGAATATAATAACTTCTGCAGAAGCTGCATAAAAGATGAGGACGAGGAGACAATAGAACATCTTCTTTGTTGCTGTGCGGCACTAATGTAATGCATAGAACGCGCAAACACTTAGATAAGCAGTTAATAAATAACCTCTTAGATCTAGAAAACGTTAAGATGCGAGACATTTTCGATTCATCAGGACCCATGAATGGATCCTTTGAAAAAGAGAAAGATATAAGATACTGTGGTAAGACAATTAGCTGCCATCACAGCCTAACCTAACCTAATCAAGTAATCTTCTGGTCAGTTTCTCATCCACACAAAATTTTTTGTTGAACTGGCAGTGCAACAAAGAGTAAATATATAAAATACAAGGGTCGTCGGAAGAAAGAAAGAAGAAGGGTCGTCTGATAAGTCAGTGACTTTTTGAATAAAATGTATTTTTTTCGGCAAAAAAGCGTTTTATTTCTCAAAATAGTCTCCTAAAGCTTGATACATTCAGTCTAGCGTTTTTCCAATTTTTTTAAGGCCCCCAAAATAGGCTTTTGTTTCAGTGATGACCTAGCAAAAGTAGCCGCAGGAGGCTACATTTGGAAAATATCCTAGATGGGGTAGCAGTTCGTAGTCCAATTAATGGATTTTTGCCATGGTACCTACACACGGCCTTCAAATCAATATCGAAGCTGTCCAAAAGTTGTGAATAATATTTACTCTTCTAAATGACAACACGTGCGTGAAAAACTGCGGCTATGACCTTGTGGGCCGACAGACCCGCCATGGCCTTCTTTGGTGCACGTTCACCCGGATTGTTGTGATGGATTCATGCCCACGTCCACGTTAAAATTCACGAGGTTGTCTCCTTTAATGGCTGTCAAACACAAACTAAATGACACAGCTTGCTATTAATTGATGGAAGTTGACGAGAACTGTGTTGCATTTAAAGTTACTGTGCGGGAAATTCAAAAAGCCACTGACTTATCAAACTGCCCTCGGCCGACAAAACATATACATCGAGGGAGTAAAGTAAGTCTTTCATACCAATTTAATTTTGTAAAGCTTCTTTAGAAGTGTTTAGATTAAACCTTCAAGGCTACGCTGTAAAGAAATGCTTGTAACGATGGAAATATAACACATGAAACGCATAAACAGAAGCCTTGACACGTTGAGACTAAACTGTGTCTCCTTAGACGGGAATACAGAATAGAGAAGAGACTGAAATACGCTGCCTCTGCTAACAATAGAAACAAAGTAATGATCTACTGTAAAGAAACGATTGTAACGATGGAAATGTAACACATGAAACATATAAACAGAAGCCTTGACACGTTGAGACTAAACAGTGACTCTTTAGACGGGAGCACAGAAAAGAGAAGATACTGAAATACGTTGCCTCTGCTGACAATTGAAACAAAGTAATGATCTACTGTTAAGAAACATTTGTAACGATGGAAATGTAACACATGAAACGCATAAACAAAAGCCTTGACACGTTGAGACTAAACTGCGTTTCTTTAGACGGGAAGACAGAATAGAGAAGAGACTAAAAAACGTTGCCTTTGTTGACAATTGAAACAAAGTAATGATCTACTGTAAAGAAACGATTGTAACGATGGAAATGTAACACATGAAACGCATAAACGGAAGTCTTAGTTGACACGTTGAGACTAAACTTAGTCTTTCTAGATGAGAAGAGAAAAAAGATTGGATAAATTATAAGAAAGCTAAGAGGATAACCTCACACAAATATCTCCAGACAAATATGTAAATTGAATAATGGAATAAGAATAAAGAGAGTAATGTTTATTTTTTAATTAATTTAGACGCCAAAGAAGTTTTACTTCCCTGAAGTACACTGGGATCCAAGCGCGCTTCGGTTTTTGGTAATACAATTACCCAACCACAACTGATACTGCAGTGCAGAGGTCTTTGCATCAAGCCGGTTAAAATAGATAAGCTATACCATTTCCTCACTAAAAATTTAAATGTGTCTTGTAGTATTCAAATTTCACGAGAGTTTTCGATCCCCGGAATGGCTCAGACATCGAACATCGGGCATTAAACTCAAGGACAATTTGCCAAGGCAGCTCATCTCTCAAGTCTGGAGATATCTCCAACACAAGAGGCTTATTTAAAAACTATTAAACTGCTAAAGGATACCTTAATCAATGGAAAGATTTCCTTATAGGAATATTACTTAACTAGTCTCTTACACTAAACTAAGCCATACGACCCGTAACACAGATCTCCACCTTTTTATATGCATGGCATCTTCACTTTTGTTAACGCCCTCGCTGAGCAATAGTACAGTATTGTAAGGGTGCAAATACCATGAGCGTATGTAAAAGAAAACAAGATGAAAAGGAGCTGAATCACCTTAAGCCCTAACAAATTATATTCTGACTGACGAAACTAAAAATCGTTCCTAGAACCAAAAAACCACCCAATGCATCTGCAATATTGTGATACCAAAAAGATCTTGTTAGGTTTGGACAGGGATTGAGTTTGGACAGAAGAGAATTTCAGTCTAAGATAATTTAGGACTAGATTCCACTCAAGTTTCCGTCTTCCTTTTATTAGAATCAGACCTAACTAGACAAACCTGTCGCGATGCAATATTTATACCTCAAATAAACTACGAAGCCAAAGTTCTTTGATGATACAAGAAACAGATCAAAGTTTGTTCCGGGATAGATGACCAGCAAGATCCCTTGAACTTAGCTTTTGCTTCAGGTGCAGTTTTATTGAAGATATTGCTGATGTCTTTATTAAGAAGATATTTGGTAGCGAAAGCCAGACGATGGCTTCCATGGATTTCGTATTGTAGCTAGGAATTCTAAGACTTCTTTGAAGTTTATCCAGCTTCATTCTTTCTTAGATCTCTGAGTCTGATCTAATGATATTTTTTACTTACATTGAGAATTACGTATGATATATTTTGTGAGTTAAAAAAATACATAAGCAAATTTCCTTTTATCTCTTTTATTTAAGCAAAGGAAGTCGTAAAATGTTTAATTTCCTTTTGCGGGCTTAAAAGGTTCCAAAAAGATACATAAACAGGGATTTCTTGACCCACAAAATTCTGATTCGCTATCTTTAAAGGGCGATAGGCAACAAAGGCATCAACAAACGAAACCACACACAATAACACAAAAGTAAAAGGCAACCAAAGCGCACAAATCCGTGTACAAAGGCCGATCGAAAGCTTAAGGGTTGAGGGTTTTTTTTTAAATAAAAAAAAAAACGTTTCACTTAACCCGGTTTCATATGTACGACGTTGTTGATTTTGCTGTAGGTGGTCTTCCATTGAACCACTTCTTTGAATTTCATTAGAAAAGGGAAGAAAGGATTTGTCAAGCGTCGACCGCCGACCACTCGATGACAGAACCGTTTGATGGAAGGAAGAATCTAATTCATCAGGTGTACGAAAGTATTTAGACGGGTCGATCACTCCGAAGTGAAAAATGTAAAATGAGGACAGCGAGCACTGTGGCATAGCTATAGCATAGCACACCCCCACCACACATCACACACAGGTAGTACCAACATGTCTGTTTGCTTTCTGATGGTGATGTATGAATTCCATTCAGAAAGGATTAAAAACTGAATACAGAATCACCGCCCTTTGTGAGCGATGGTTAGTCGGTTGGTTGGTTGGTTTTATTATACTTCGGTCTTCGTCGGTCCAAATCCTTTTTAGATTTTTTCTATACTCTCTCGTCGAGGTGGCTATGTCGTTCCTGTTCACTGTTAAATAAAAAGGACAAAGGACAATCAATTTAATCTGCTCAATTTAGAAAGAAGCAGAAGAGGAAAAACAGGGTTGAGAAACCCTGGATTTGATGTTGTTGCTGTTGTTGTTGTTAGAGATGGTTACATGCGGTCTGCACTGTCACATTTTTCATTATCCTTGAAACAATATTGTGATTACGATGGCGACTGTCTTCGTTTGTTATTCTTTTGAAGAAGCTGCAATTTTCACTCCCTTGCTGCTGATGTTGTGTGCGCGTCGCTCGTTTGTTTCTAGCACACATCCACAGATACACAAAGGTAATGTTTTTCTTTTTTAACTAAAGTCAGGGAAAACCTTACCATTGCATGTACTAGAAACAGTGACTGAGGATAGACGACTGTCAGACAAATGTCCCGCGCTGAAGTAGACAAGGAATAGAAAAGGATCGAGGACTAAAATTTCATTTGAATTTTGGACAGTCAAGCAGTATGTCACTCTGTTGCTTGACATTATGTTATTCTGGTGCCATCAAAGTGGAGAAATCGATGAATTTCCCTGTCATTTGTTGGAGTACTGCGGAGAATCGGACTTGGCAAATTGTCGATTAGGATTATTGCATTTTGGCGCTGAATTACTTGTACAATTTCTATAAAAAGATAATACGGGAAATACTGCCATCATAGAAAGGAGCAGTCAGTTTATGGTAAACTTGAAATTTGCTTATTAAAGTTTTTTAGATACTTTTTTCAAAAACTAAGCTTATCTATCCACGTGGTATCACAAGGAACCAGTAATGGTCTAGGTGTGTCGGCTTTTAGACAGACAGCCACTTATTTAAGAATATTTTTTAACCTTTAAAGAGAGACCACAGACCGGAATATCGGTTCGAATTTAAAGCAGACGATGCAATTGTAAAACAAGTTATAAAGACTGACTTTATATCTTAAATTACCCGAAATACCTCGCCTTACCCCGCTGCCACCATGCAACTAACCTCCCACACAACTTACCACACACCCACTGACTCCCCTCGCCACAATGACTTATAAATTTAATCCATAACCTCCGGGCCAAAAAACCATGTACAATGCTGAATGAAAATCTTATTAAAATTGGTCCTGTAGTTTTCAAAATTAGCTGAAATAACGGGCCTAGCCAGGCTATAATCGCCCCGATCATCCCCACCCAACGGACCACTCTCACCACTCACCCCCACTAAACTGATCACCCACCAACTAAATCCACACCCACTGACCACTCTCACTGAACCCCACCTCTGGCCACAAAAGTGAAGCCAATAACCTACCCTGTAGAATGATGGAAACCTGATCGAAATCGGTCCAGCAGTTTTCAAGATTCAATTGGAAGGAATTTATTGAAGCCAGTAAGGTATTGTTCCGGTGCATTTTCGGACAATGAAAAGTATGACATAATGGACTTATACAGAAGCAAGCTTTTATGAGGTCCTTACAAATTATCTTCTCAATTGGTACACGAAATCTATACAACTGTGCCGCAATGCTGTATACTGTGTTCAGTATTATTCATGATCTTTACAACAGACGGATCTTTCCAACATCCAACATGATGAAAAAGTGTAAACATTTAAGGGTTACTTTACTGACTACATACTAAAGTCTATTGAAAGCTCCAAGAACCCTGAAAGGGCATTTGAAAAAGAACTGGTTGCCCAAGTTGAAAATTAAGGGCCAATTACGTGGTAATCAGCGAACATTATATTCATGGTTAGGTTAGGTAAGGTTAAGATAGTTGTCAGTGAAACCGACACACTAAGACCAGTAATGGTCCATTGTGATACCACACGGATCAAAAAAAATTCCTTCCACCTACTCGATGAACCAATTAGACCAGGAAGGAAAAAGGAACCAATATCAATGTTAATGGGATCATTAGTGCCGTTTTAGAAGAAAGCTCCCATATGGAGTTTACGTTTTTGGGAGAGTTCTGGACAAGTACAGAGAAGATGGACGATGGTCTCCTGCTCCTCCTCATCCAAGGAGCTTCTGCAGAAGTCATTCCAGAAAACTTCATGTCTTCATGCCTGCCTATGAGACAGTGTCCAGTGATGACACCAACAATAGCACCTATGTGCGAACTTTTTTGAGAGATCAAACACTTGGAGCGTTTCGGATCCAGCTTGGGCCAGATCTACTTTGCCGCTATAGACCATCTACAGTTAGCTTTTAACTTAAGCATCCCGCTTTAACAGGAGTTTGCATGTTTACATGGTATGCCTATGGAACCATATTTAGGTAAGAAGGATAGTGTAGTTCATTGCTTGGCGATTTCGTCAGCCATACAGTTACCCGGAATGTCTCTGTGCCCGGCACCCAACACAGGTGGATATTGAACTGCTCCGCCATCTCCACGAGAATTGATCGGCAGTTAAGGGCTAGAACTGAATTGTTGGAGACTGATTCCAGGGATTTCAGTGCAGCTTGGCTATCCGAGAATATACGGATATGACGTTTCTCTTCATCCAAGACAAGGCTTCACTGATCGCCATAATTTCAGCCTGTAAACAATACAGTTATTTGGAAGACGGAAAGAGAGGCTTTTTTGAGAAAACACCTCATCAGTTTTTGACCCGTCTGTGTAAAAATGAATGTGTTCATTTTCCAAGTAAGCGTCTTTGTCCTAGAATGATCTGGAGGGCAATGTGACCTGGAAGTTTCTGTTGAAATGGAGTTGCGAAATAGTGTAGTCTATTTTTTCTGGGATCCTGATTGATTAAATTCAGGATAGAGGAGTGACCAATTTCATTTTTAGTCCACTGGGAGATAGCATTAAGGCGAATAGCCAAACTGGCAGCTACTTGTCGAGTGGTGTAAGGTCGAACAGAATATCCAATGTGGCGGAGGGGGTTGTACTAAGTGCTCCGCTCATACATACATAGACTAGCTTATCTTTGGACTTTGTTAGTTTTCTTAATTTGTCAAGGTTTACTTTCTTATTTAAGGCACTTCACCATACCGTTTAGAAGAGTAGGTCTAACTACCACTGTATATGGATAATGGGTTATATTGGGTTGCTAACAATGGCTTTTTTGCATGAAAAGAGTGCCACTTTGGCTTTACGAAACTATATTCATAGCTGTGTTATGTCTTGGACGTCAATTAGCTACTGGGTACTAATTGCCAGCGAAAAATAAAAAAAAAATACCATCCTTCAGAGCTAAGGAAGCTTTGTCTGATGGCAAGCACACTTTAAAAGCCATATTGATGATGTTAAATTGTAATTGGCGGTACATACTTTTAGAAACAAGACCAAAAAATGCACCTTTGCGATAAGCCGGCTTCTTAGGCTTCGTCTCGTATATGTGCAAGACATGCGTGAAGTTGAAAACTTCGAAAATTCAAGTGGGGTTCCACAAGGTTACATATTGTTATCATTGTTGTTTAATGTGATAGTTAGCTTACGTGCACCAATTACAACAGAAACCTGTACAAAATAATGGACGATAATTTTCCTATTTAAGGAAATTCTATCCGGAAGAGAGCAAATAAACTCATTCGGATAGAATGGCTTAACATTTGAAAGTTAAAGTGAATAGAGTCGATCTGAGAATGAACATGACCAAGAAGAAAACCATCAACATTTAAGATCCCATCATTATTAGACAGAAAGTGGGAATAATCGAAATTTTTATTTTGCAAGCATTTTGTCTCAGCCGACGGTGGCGGAACCGAATTCGATGTATGCAATAGGACTGGAAAAGCTTATGTTACGTTGGGTTTTTTTGGTCGCAAAGTATTGATTAGGGTATTAGTGTTTCGAACCAATGTAGAATCAGCACTGATGTATGGTTGCAGAAATTCTAACTGGAAAGATGAACAAGATGTGGACATCTTTCCTAAACAGTTGTTTAGCCGAATATGAGAATGATGAGGATCATCTTTGCTAAACAGAGGTTTTGCTGAATATCACGAGCCCACTAATTTATAAGAGATCGGAGTAGAAACTTATAAACATCACAATTCAAACACTGAAGTAATAGTAGATCGGTGACATATTAAGGTAAATAGAATAGATATCCCACGTTGTGGCATCTAATTAACCAATCGGGCAGACAAGATTGTCGACCTAAGCACAATAAAGAGATCCCTTGAATTTAGCTGAGCATTAATAGCTGTATCTAATACTAACAAATAGTGAATGTTAATATAAGGAACAAACATAAAAAAGATTCATGAAATAAGCCCACAGGCATGGTTTAAAAAAAACAACAACTACGCTGAAACTGGACACTCAAAATAAAACCAGAATCCACCTACTTTATCCCGTCGGACATTCTGATATCCCCAATACGTTTCATTCATCCTTTCGATTTTTTGGCATTTTCCTCTCCCCGATTAATGAACAAAAATAGGGTATCGGCAAAACCACGCGACACAACACCGAAACGGGATCATACTGCATTTATTTTGTTTAACTGACAGAATTAATTAATCTTCGACAGCTTGGAATTTGGATTTGACACAATTTCTTTCCTTCGTTTACACGCTCCCATTTGTCGTCTTTGTGTGGGTTGGTTTCTTGCTTGTTCTCCTTTCGATGAACTTCAGTTTGGCGCTACATCATTTTTGTTTTCTCTGGATCGCAAGGGGTAAGAAGGGATATGGCAGGAAGCATTGGAAAACATAATTTTTCGTACTCTCAATTTTTCTGCCACTTTTCTTCTTTAATGTACAGCAACTGAACTGAACTGTATTTTAATTAAAAACAAACGTTGGCGTTTGAGGGTGACCGAAGCAGATTGCATACAACATTGCAACAAGGCTGGACAAGGAACAAAATGAAGTGTTTTCTTGCCGCCTCAACGAATAACGTGGTAAGCGAGTGAGTGAGTGAATTGATGTAGTCCTTGATGTAGTGTTTATATTGCAATTGGATGGAGAAATGGAGATGTGTCCGAAGAATTTGTTTGGGATTAATCAAAATTTATGAAAAGTATTAAGTGAAATATCCTTTAATCGTGATGTTCAATATTGGCGATATTTAGGACGGTCGGGTAGTCATTTTTTTCCAAATTATTCATATAGGGTAAAAAAAAGCCCATGATACTTAGGGTCATAAAGGATTAACTCCAACTCGATAAATGCAGTGATTGGAAGTTTACTCATAATTGGAACACACCACCACCGAGGCTTTTACTGGGGATTTGCGTAATATTAGCAAAATTAGCAACTGCAACAACTAGGACAAGAAAGTAGGTTAATGGTTAAATCGTTCTTGAGTTGACCACTAAAGAAGAATATTAGTGGCAAATTAAGATTTTAAAATAAAGAATTATCTTCGAACAGTCTGCAAAATGGTACGAGTACTTTTTATATGACGACTTTTATTGCTTACACAGTTATGTCATAAAAAACACCTTAGGGCACTGCGAAATATCTAATATTTATCTACAATCGAATATATTAACGTGCAGAGTGCCCTTCAAAGCGCCCAATTTAACATATCATCGAAGAAGTCAGACAGGGTTGTGCTTTCGACACTACTTTTTATGGTCTTTCTGGAGGTTTTGGATGGTGAAAAGTCATACGTAGGCATTCAATGGCAATATGATAGGGATTTATCTTCTGGTACACATACTTTCGTCGACAGATAGAAAACTAAGTAGCCGATACTGTGAGGAGCAAAATTCTTGTAGCCGAATTTTGTTAACACAAAACCAGAAACATACTTTTTTTCCTAAAGTCGGGTGCACCCTGTACCAACGCAGTGCAACCAACAAACGACAGCCAGAACAACATCACGCCACCTAACCGACCAATGGCAGTGAAACACATCATCTTCACGTTACGTCACGTCAAGGATCACTCTGTCAATGCTCTCGCCAAAGCTCACGTTAAGGATTACTTCGTCAAGGCTTTCGTCAAAGCTCACGTAAAGGATCACTTCATCAAGGCTCTCGTCAGGGCTCCGTCAAGGCACGTTAAGGCTCATGTCAAGGATTACTTCGTCAAGGCTCACTTTGTCAACGCTCGCTTAACCAAGGCTCACGTTCAGGGCTCACGCATCTACTACACTACAAACATGCATACATCAATACTATCCACATTTCCCTACTAATATTATAAATAATGTGAAAGTAACTCTCTCTGTCTATTACCTTTTCACGGCTAAACGGCTGGACCGACTTGACTAATTTTTTTGAAAGGTTGGTAATAGTCCGGGAAAGTTTATAGGGACCTGGATAATTGGAAAATTCGGGAATTCCATGGGATTTATGTATGAACTCACGAAAATAACTCACTATTCGAACACGTTTTTTATTGTCGATGGATCACTTCGTAAAGGCTCACGTCAAGGCTCACGTCAAGGATAACTCCGTCAAAGCTCTCGTCAAAGCCTCACGGCAAGGACCACTTCGTCAAGGCTCTCATCAAAGCTCTCATCAAGGATCACTTTGTCAAGACTCACGTCAGGGCTCGCCAAGGCTCACGTGTCAAGGATCACTTCGCCGGGGTTCACGTAGAGGCTCACGTCAAGGCTCACGCCAAGGATCACTTCGTCAATCCTCTCGTCAGGGCTGTCGTCAAAGCTCCCGTCAAAGCTCACGTTAAGGATCACTTCGTCAAGGCAGGTCAAGGCTCCCGTCAAGGATTACTCCGTCAATGCTCTCGTCAAAGCTCACGTAAAGGATCACTTCGTCAAGACTAACGTCAAGTCTAGGATGACTCCGTGAAGGCTCTTGTCAAAGCTCGCGTCAAGGCTAACGTCAAGGCTCAAGGCAAGGCTGAATTAAAGTCAAGAGTCATAAGCAGAAAGAAATTTTTTGTAACGACTAACGACCTTTTTTATTTTGAATCCTGGTCACCCTGAGCCGTTACAGTACCCAAATGCTTCAGACTTTTAGCTTAATATCAAAGATCGCCGCAATAAATGTTTCCCTTGATGAACTTATAGAGATCAAAACTACGTGTGAAGTCCTACTTCATAACTGCCAAACTCAGAGGATGTTGGAACAACAATTAGGAATATCGTTACGAAAAGTAGTTAGCAGCGCATACGAGTATAATAGAATTCAAATCGTAAAATAAAGCGCAATGTAAATACTGCATACTAAAAATAAGCACTTTTATGTAGCATACTTTTAGGCTGTGAGACTTTATATTATTTGAAATTTCAAATTTCCAAAAGTACGCATTTTAGACAGAAGAACTTAGAGCCAAACTCTGTCAAATGCCTTTGAAATATCAAGTGCTACAACTTTGCTTTCCCAGAACTTGTGAAAAGACTGGTTCCACTTTTCGGTGAGGTATGCCATCAGATCACCCGTAGAAAGTTGTCCACGGAAACCATATTGACGGTCATCATGTAGTTGCCATGATTCATGATATTTCATAAGCCGGTTAATCAGCGTTAACATGACCTTAGAAAGAAAGGACCTTAGTGCTATTGGTCGGTACGAAGAGAGATATGACAGTTCGCCTTTTTTTCTGTTACAAGCTGGACAAATGATGTTTTTCAACTTTTCGGAAAGAGTCCAAAAGAATTGGATAAGTCAAAAAGCTTACGCAATGGTAATCCCATCGATGAAGGACACCTCTTCAGAAGTAATGGGGGAATACCATCTGGTTCAGCGGATTTATGTATGCTGAGGTCACTTAAAACTCTGGCAACTTCACGAGTACGAATGTAAATCTGTCATTACGATGTAATATATGACACTCGGAAGTGCAGGTGGAAGCAATGCACAATATGAAAGCGTGGAGATAGCTGCACAAATTTGTGCAGCAAGTAGATTGGCATAAACCTTAGAGCTGACAGATGGAATATCGTTGTGAATGATCGTTGGTATTGACGAAGAGGCAGTATTTTCAATTATTTTGGCGAATAACCAAAAATTTTTACTGCTTTTGGGAATGAATGTAGTATTTTTTTTGCTTCAATCTTTGATCAGAGACGAATTTGGCTCGCCGAATTTTCTCATTGCAATTATTTCTAGCTCACTTCTATTTTTGTCGGTTTCCCGCTGTGGGGTTTACTTTATAAAACCGAAAGCTTATCTCCCTTTTCCTAAAGGCTTCTTTGCAGCTTAAATCATACCTTCGGTTTGACAGCTTTTATTCTGGAAGGAATACCAATGTGAACGATGTTTGTGATCGCATCAGCGGCGGCATCCACGTCGCTATTAAGGAAGAATAGCGACCAGTTTAATTGCCTAAAGAATGTATTAAGGCCGTCCTAATTGGCTTTCTAGTATTAAACTTAATGAAGGTAAAACTTACTGAAGGTTAAATTTAAGTAAACATTTGAATGAGTCGTCTTACCTTCATCATAATATTATAGTTGTTCAACCTGAGTGCTAGCTTCTCTTTCGAGCTGGTAGGGCGTCTTCGCCATTTTGAGTAGTAAATTCATTTAATTGCCGCTTCCATAAACCCCATACTGACAACTATTTCTTGCCATCACCCAAAAGTCCAACTCTGTGGCTACGCATCAGTTCACGCCAATCGTAAAGAACAATTTGCTAAATATCCCTCAACATTAAGCTTATACTTAAGGCTTATTTACAGCAGGCGCATCTATCCTATGTGATAACTGTGCGCTTTCATGGTGAGAATGAGGACAACAACCATGCGATTCCGCTGAGCCTATAATCTCAATTCAATCTATACAGTCTTTGCGAGGATTATTTTTCGAGTAAATTTTGTTGTTCGCCAATGTTCTGGTCCGTTTTGTTTTTGTGACAACAAACGACGAAACAACGCCCCAATGCTGTACAGTCGTCGTGGATGAGAAAAAGGATTTACACGATTTCGTTTGGTATTAACACAATTCTTGTTTGTTGGAACACGACACGAAAAATGTCAGACAAAACAAACTTTTGTGCTCGCTGCATGGACAGGCGATTTACTGTGTGTTAGGATTTTTTTGTGAATACACAAAAGTCCCTGCTCATCAGTAAGTAATTTTACTTCCGTGCAATAAAAATAAATAAATAAATGAGAAATCGGTATTTCCATCATCCTCTTATTTCGTGTCTTGAGTTAATGTTTGAACGAGCAATGTCTTTACCTCGGGCAAGCATCATATAGACATATTCTATGGAGTTAGTGGATGGAGATCATTAATAAATTATTTCTCAACTCTTCACCGCCCATGCGAATTTGAAATGTGCCCAAGTAATGTAAGTGAATTTTGTAAAGATACAAGAATCCTTTTTTCATCCTCTGGTTCTCAATTATTTTACTTATTTTTCTTTGCTTTGATGCCGAATATGAAAGCAATGTAAATATTAAGCTTAGCGGTTGAGTGGGAGGAATTTTGAGTTAATTATTTAAAGGTCTCTTTTAATTCAACTTAAGTACCTACTCGCATATGCTAAAAGATCAAAGAACACCCAAAGCGTTTTAGGGATTAATTCACTTTTCGTTTGCTTCATTGAAGTTTGGCGGCAAAGTTAAATGAGTTGGAATAAAGCAACGCTCATTCGCAATCGTAGTTGGCTGAAAGAATTTTTTATTTACTTATTTTTCTAACAAAAAACGGGATCAGAACTTTTTGTTTTTGAAGAAAATGTACTCCGAGCTTATACATAAAAGTAAATTATCAGTTTTCATGTAACATTGTTATATTATGGGACCATACTGCCTAACCATTTCCGCACTGGATCCTCCTGTATAGATCACATCAACACCCTGCGGATAATTATTGAACAGTGCGTTAAATTCCGGCCACCACTGCACCTGTTTCTCATCGATTTTGAGAAGGCGTTTGACAGTGTCAACAGACAGTTAATCTGGCTCGCCTTGCGAAGGAGTGGTATCTCCGATAAACTAATAGCTATTATTAAATCAACTTATGATGGCTCTAGAGAGTGCTGCATAGAGGAAAGCTGTCAGAGAAATTCGAGAGAATAAGTGGGGTACGACAAGGTTGCATTCTATCGCCGATACTTTTTTTGTTGGTGATTAGCGATGTACTTTGCGCAGCTTTATCTACTGGAAATGGAGGCATTCGTTGGACTCTTACATCTCAACTCAAACATCTGGACTACGCTGACGACGTTTGTTTACTCTCACACTGGATTACGGAGCTGCAACAAATGACAACAAATGTGGAGAGGGTGGCAAATGTTACGGGTTTGAAGATTAATGCTGCCAGAACCAAAATCATCAACCTCAGCACTCAACTCAGTAACTCAAGTTAACATTCCTGGACAGCCGGTAGAGAGAGTAGAGAGTTTCCAATATCTTGGGAGTATTGTCTCGACCGCAGGTGGAACCGAACCGGACATTGTCAATCAAATTGGCCAAGCAAAATCAGTGTTTGGAGTGATGTCCATGATATGGCGAAGCAATGCGATCAGCTTAAACACCAAGCTGCGACTTTTCCGTTCAAATGTTGAATCTGTGCTGTTGTATGGGGGTACAGCACTTGAAAGGTGAACGCTACTATCACAAAAAGATTACAAACGTTCGTAAATAGGTGCCTACGGAAGCTCTTAAGGATTTTCTGGCCTAAACGTATCTCTTACGAACATCTTTACCAGAGAACGGGTCAGGAACCAATAGGCACAACCATCCAACGACGGAAGTGGCAGTGGATTGGTCATACACTCCGAAAAGGCGACAGTTCCATAGCAAACTACGCAATGCAATTAAATCCGTTATTTCAGGATAGTAGAAGAACGGGTCGTCCGAGAAATAAATGGCGCAGAACAGTTGAGGAGGAGTCACGGCAATTGGAAAAGTGTTGAAGAGCTGAAACTCCAGGAACCGCACGCGATGGCGCGTAGGCGTAGTAGAGGCCCTAGGACCCACAAGGGGATATAGGACATAAGAGAGATTATAATTACGACACGACGTTGGCGCTTTGTGGAAGCACACAAGTGCATTTTTTTTTTTGGTTTGCTACATATTTGTAATAGTTTTCCAGAAATAAAACGGTGTATCGTTAGAGTAACTAAATTTAACAAATCATAAAACCCAACTATGAGCCTCTAACACATTTTCCTAATTTCATGTTAAACGTTCTGATTAAAACATATTCCACTAATATCATGTAACTTAATTACGACACGCACATTTTAGAAACATATTACAAGGCATAAAACATAAAAAAAGGGTAGGCTGTGTCGGATACACGGCCGCGGGATTTGAGCGTGACAACGTCTGCCTGGGACAAAAGAAAAGAAAATAAAGATCGTCTCTTCTTTGGGACCGATACACGAACGTACATCTCAAAATGGCACAGTTCCCAAAATTCTAGACCATAAGAACCATAAAAGAAAACAAAAATCGGCTGTCTTTGGGACGGATACACGAACGTACATCTCAAAATCTCAAAACGGTTCCCAAAATTCCAGACCACAATGACCATATTCCAGAATTTTCATAGAAACAAGTCGCATTTTCTTCCTACATTCCGAATTTCATATAAATCGTTTGAGAAATGGCTGTTAAAAGTGTCTCACTTAACAGTATTTCATAACAGTGTTCTCACTTAACAGTGTCTCACTTAACAGTGTCTCACTTAACAGTGTCTCACTCAACAGAGACACGCAATTTACATTTACAAAGTGTTGAAGCAAGTCCATCCAGATACTGGTATCTCATCAAAAGCCATGAGTATCATGACCAGTTTTATCAATGATATTTTTGAACGTATCGCTGCCGAAGCCTCCCGCTTGGCACACTACAACAAACGTTCGACAATCACAAGTCGGGAAATACAGACTGCTGTTCGTCTTTTACTTCCCGGAGAGTTGGCCAAGCATGCGGTCAGTGAAGGAACAAAAGCTGTTACTAAATATACCAGCTCTAAGTAAATATCGGCGTCATCTTATCTTTGTCTTTTTTAAGACACCACCATCACTTAACAATGTCTCACTTAACAGTGTCTCACTTAACAGTGTCTCATAACAGTGTCTCATAACAGCGTCTCACTTAACAGTATCTCATAACAGTGTCTCATAACAGTGTCTCACTTAACAGTGTCTCAATTAACAGTGTCTCATAACAGTGTCTCACTTAACAGTATTTCATAACAGTGTTCTCACTTAACAGTGTCTCACTTAACAGTGTCTCACTCAACAGAGACACGCAATTTACATTTACAAAGTGTTGAAGCAAGTCCATCCAGATACTGGTATCTCATCAAAAGCCATGAGTATCATGACCAGTTTTATCAATGATATTTTTGAACGTATCGCTGCCGAAGCCTCCCGCTTGGCACACTACAACAAACGTTCGACAATCACAAGTCGGGAAATACAGACTGCTGTTCGTCTTTTACTTCCCGGAGAGTTGGCCAAGCATGCGGTCAGTGAAGGAACAAAAGCTGTTACTAAATATACCAGCTCTAAGTAAATATCGGCGTCATCTTATCTTTGTCTTTTTTAAGACACCACCATCACTTAACAATGTCTCACTTAACAGTGTCTCACTTAACAGTGTCTCATAACAGTGTCTCATAACAGCGTCTCACTTAACAGTATCTCATAACAGTGTCTCATAACAGTGTCTCACTTAACAGTGTCTCAATTAACAGTGTCTCATAACAGTGTCTCACTTAACAGTGTCTCATAACAGTGTCTCACTTAACAGTGTCTAATAACAGTGTCTCACTTAACAGTATCTAATAACAGTGTCTCAGTTAACAGTGTCACACAAAAGTATCTCACTTAACAGTGTCTCATAACAGTGTCTCACTTAACATTTTACTTTTTGAACATGTACCCCCTTTTACCTTGTAGTGAGACGTTGTGACGGCAAAAATAAATAAATTTAAAAGCAAATTTACTATATGTTAATCTAAATTTTAACATGCTGCTTTTTAATCAAAAAAGGAGAATCAATAACAGCTTAAAACTATATTTGTGTGATGACTGTTGTAACTAACAAAATATCGACTATGCCGAACAGAAGTTTTGAAACTTTATCGACCAATGACCTCAGTTCATTACCATATAAGCTACAAAGGAGTTTTTAGAGGGTAATTGTAAGTGAAAAAGGACATAATTTACACTCCCATTGTGGAAATTCACATCAAATTAGGAAATGCATTTTGACCACTGCATGAAAGGGTCTTCAATCTAAAATGTACAACGTACTACACAGCCATCGTTCCTCATGCAAATGTGCTATACAAACTCGTAACAAAACAAACGTCAACCGCAATAAAACGGTGATGTGCAGCCATTATTTTTCACAATTATTATTCATCTCATTTGCCTGTTTAGCTGTCTGATGATGTGAGTGTCGATGTCGTCTGACTCACAACTAACTGAAATTTTAGTGAGTGCTAAAAAGCAATGGATGAATGCGGGTCATTCAGACCATTAACCACTTAACGAATTGCTGTGGCAACTACTAATTAAATTTGAGTGTGAATTTGATGTCCTGTGCATGCATGACGCGAGTCGCAAGCCACCGCATGTAATTATAATTATTATCATTATTTTACCTTTTGTTATGGTTATTAGTATAAGAGTATATGGTATACGAGTATATAAGTAAATTGCCCTTTTGACGGTTTATGTTTTTTAGGGTTCAACTAACGTACACTTTAAGCACTAAATTAAAAAGTTTTATTAGTTGATTGGTGAAAAGGTGCATACCTTTTTAAAAGATTTACTAGGAAAAACTCCTTGCCATCCTGGTATACATCCTCTGCACATAACCGCAATTGCCACTTAAACCGTACGACCTGACATTTTAGGCAACCCCCGTAACTAATACATCGGCAACTCAGTGTGCAATCAAATGCAATTATAAGTTGCGTGCCATTGGAGGCGATGATAATAAATGCATGCGGATTCAAGCTGAGCCGAGTCGAGCGAAATGTGAAATGGACCGCAAAGGCAGACAAGACAAGTTATCTCTTGCCAGCGCCACAAGAAGCTTCCGTCTCCACTGTAGACCTTCTGCTGTCATCATCACGTATGGCATATAATTAGTTTTGCCTAGAGGGAGGGACTGGGTGGATAACATCGCAATGACGAAGGGAAATTCCTTAAATTTCGAGGGTTTTTGGTTGGGATACTATTTGTGCATGACACCGACACGCTGACAGTGGCGACAACAGCACGTTTCGCCTCACAATCGATGTTTATTCCCGCATAAAATCGGCATTCGTTGCTGTTGGTTGTGCAATCTGCATGGGAGGACATCTTGTGCGACTATTGAATATTCCAGAGGAGAAAAGTCGGTCGGCTGTTATGCTAACAATTAATTCTGTTTGTCTGTGCGTATGTTCGTCATCGGTTCGTGTTGAAGCTTTTATACGCTTTCTGGCATTGTTCAGTTTTCAAATTGGCGATCAGTCGACTAAGAAGAGGTATAGGGATAACGTGAGATCCATTGCACGGGTAGGCAAGAGTGTGCATTTAAGGCTTTCGCTTAATTTTTTTTAGGGCAACCGAAGAAATTGGCAGCAACTACAAACTTTAAAGTTTTACTGAAATAAAAGTCAATAGAAATTTTATTGTTTGATTTTTGTTATTCCAGAAATTCACCACACTGGACACAACTCGACAACTTTAGTAGGCAAGTAGCTGTTAGCGCAGATATTCACTTCACTGCAATCTCCCAGTGGACCAGGAATCAAATCGGACACTCCTCTATTCTGAATTCGTTCAGAATTCCACTGGACAAGACAGAATACACGATTCTACAACTCCAATTCAACAAAAACTTCCAGGTCCTCTTCCCGTTACCTCTGGAAAGAACGAGTTCACCTGGAAGATGAATCTTTACACAGACAGGTCAAAATCTGATGATGGGGTTGGCGGATATGTGTCAAAAAGGCTGAATCTAAGTCTCTATTTCCGTCTTCCTAATCACTGTACTACTTTTCATGCAGAGCGTATGGCAATCAAATAAACTTTATTTTGGCTGAAGTCATATCCGGATCTTCTCGGATAACCAAGCTGCGTTTAAATCCCTGGAATCTGTATCTATTGTAGCCCATAAACCGCCGATCATCTCTCAAGAAGATGGTGGGGCAGTTCAGCATTCACCTGTGTGGGTGCCGGGGCATAGAGACATTCCAGGAAACTGTAAGGCTGATGAGCTCGCCAAGCATGGAAATACACTGCCCCTTTAAACTGAAAATGGTTTCTTAGGCAACCCTATCGATACAAATTTTACAACCCTTCAGAAACCCGTTCTCTAGTTCCAGCCCCTTTTGTTAGCAACGTTAACACTCGTTTCAGGTTTTAAAAACATAGATTTGCCTTAAAACCGTTTGCATGTAGAACCCAACACTTCAAATTCTCCTTTTATCGATGTAGAATCAATTGGTCGATTCCGTGTTTCCCGAATCTTTTAATCTACAGGCCTCAAAAATAGCCGTGAACAACACGCTTCGAGTGTTTGATCACTCAAAAAGATTGCACATTGGTGCTATAATAGAAGTCATCACTGGGCACTGCCTCATAGGCATACATTCAGCTAGGCTTGGCGTTTTCTCGAACGACTTCTGCAAAAGCTGCATGGAAGAAGAGGCGAAGGTGACCGTTCTCCACCTGCTCTTTGCGTGCCCAGCCCTATCCTAACAATGCAAGTTCCTCTTTTAGAATGACCTTAACGATCTAACTAACACTGGCATTAGTAGTATGTTCTGCTTCACACGAAACTCCAAACGGTTCAGCGAGTAGGCGGGAAAAATTCTCTCAATCCATGTGGTATCACAATGGACCAGTACTGGTATAAGTGTGTCGGCTTTTACACCGACAACCACTTTAACCTAACCTAACCTAACACGCCTTAAGTAAATGTCATTAGTACTGCTGACTCCATCTTAGGCAGTAGTCGTAGAGATCGGAACGACTGGTTCGATGAGGAATGTGAGAAGAATCTCGTCCGTGAACTAGAACAGTATAGATAGCGAGGACCACACCAGGCGTGGAAGTTCTACCAAAGAGTCCGCGGTATGACGCAATATACACCGCGTTGCACATACTACAAAGACAAAGAGAGTAATCTGATCACCGATCTTAAAGGCATCTAAGAGCGATGGGAAGAGCACTTTCATGAGTTGCTAAATGGCTAGTTAATCGAGGAATTGGAGGCTCCACCAATGACCGAAGACCATCCATGTCCATACGACCATGTAGGTTGACCATGACCAATGTTATAAGCCAAGTAAAAATATCCCGATAACTATCAAGCCCATTCAACATCTATAACGGGTTCCGACAAGGGGATGGACTGGCCTTCGGCCTCTTCAAGTTGGCGTTGGAGAAAGTGATCCGAGACTCTGATGTAAGGGCGGGAGGAACAATCCTCTATATGTCCATTCAGATACTGGCTTACGCAGACGACATTGACATCGTTGGTAGAAACCCAAGAGTTGTACAGGAAGCTTTCATCCAGATCGAGCAGGCGGCACGAAATATGGAGCTGCACATAAATGAGAGCAAAACAAAGTACAGAGTGGCCATGTCTGCGACTAGGAGATGCTAGATTGGTCCCACGATTAAAATAGTGGAGCGCGAATTTGAAGTAGTGCAATTCTTTCACTATCTCGAATCAACTGTAGCCGCCGATAACAGCATGCAACCAGAAATACGCGCAAGGCTGCTTAAAGCCAACAAAGCCTACTATAGTCTGTCAAGACTCTTCAAGTCCAGCAACTTAACCACAACATCCAAGTAGCTGGTATATATAAGACAATGGTTATACCAGTACCTACACACTAGCCTCCTAACCGCGTTCGAGAGAGAAGTCCTATGGAGAATTGTTGGCCCCGTATGCGAGGAAGGACGATTCCGGAGACTCTATAATAATGAGACCTACGAGCTTTACCGCGATGTCGATATCGTGAAAAGAATTAAGCTCGGTCACATTAGTAAGTATACGGAACCTGAATTTTTTTTATATGAACGTTTAAGTTTCCATTCAATTCTTTTACTTTGCTTTACTTTGTTTAACAAATTCTCTACCATTTCGCTAACGCTATTAACGCTATTTGGTGAACTTTGTTGTCTATTAATTGATTAAACAAAAAACTAGATTGTTCCATGATTATCCTTTTTGCTCTTCCAATATTATCACAATAAAGGCAACAGCTTTTATGAGTGAAAAAAGGATTCAATCAAAGAATGTTAATTTATGAAATATGTAATTCCGGCTGTATCCTTTTCGTTGTCACTTCTTTGGTCGTTGTCACTACATGTTCATTTTTTATGAAATGAGGAAGAGGAAGATAGTGTGAACAGAAATTGCTGTAACAACTCTTAACGCGCGCAACTTGGCAACGTTTCAGCGACAGCTGCTTCAGGTGACTATAGTTACCCTCCGGCTACACCAGTAAAGCAAAATAAAAATCAAATCCCAACCCCCTAACTATCTATTCTTGTCAACACTTTGTTTGTTTTGCAATTTCCATTCTTGGCTTTGTTCTATTGTTGTTCCATTATAGTTGAAGTTTTGCTGCGACATTCTATATAGCAGATCTAGCTCTAGTGAGAGGAAACTAAGGAGACAAAACCCAGAAAAAAAGATAAATACAAGAAAAACATTTTTTTTATGTGTGTGTGTTTGTGTGGGTTGCTCAGTATACTTGTTGTTCACAATTTAAACGAAGAAGCACCAACAGCAAAGAAAAAAAGGCCACAAGCAATAGAATGATACCACTTTGTTGTTCTCTTTTACATGTCAAGTTGTTGCCGGCTGCTTGTTGGGTGTTTGTTGTGGTTGACAATCTTGTTTGAGGTCCATTTTTTTTTTGTTTTTTTTTTTGTGAATTTGCTGTATCCAATTTTCTTTGAAGTCGAAGTTGAAAAGTTAGTTTCTTTTCTTTTGCAAAGTTTGAGTTCCATTTTTTGTTGTATCGTTTCCCAGGCTTGGCTTGCTGCATTAAAGTTAAAGTGCACACAAGAAACTACTTAATAATGGAGATTTATATGTGAGTTTTGGTCTTTTCTACACTCAGAGTAGAGGTCCTTTGATATTGTCGACAAACTGGAAACAGATCGATTGACTGACTAATTGACTTTCCATTTAAGTTATTAGGTTGTTGCGTTAAAGTTGTAAAGTTTCCCGAAATTAAAAGCCATAATAGGATTATGAAGTGAAACTTTTTTTCAAATTTGTTTAATTCCTATATAATTGGCAATGATTAATTAGTAGCTTTGTTTTTTCTTTGAATGCCAATTGCGATTGATGAGGAATTTCAATATATGAGAAAAAATCGATATTTTGCATAATGACTCTTTTTGACGAGAACTTCTGTTCAACCTTTATAATAAAACACTTTCTCAAAACTATCTACTTAACGAATTATGCCTTAAATAAGGCACTAAGATTAATTTGGGTGATTTTAATGCCAAAATTTGGAAGATAGAAATATTTTGTTGGAAGACACAGCCTGCACAACACAATTTTAGAAAACGGACTTAGATTGATTGACTTTAATGCGAAAAGGAAGGTCACCTTGTCAAGCGCTATGCTGTAACGAAGCTAATCATCATTATAAATATATTCTTATACGACAGTAGCATAATAGGTAAAAACGGCTGTACGGCGACCGAGCGTTACTCAGCACCGCCAGTTCAAATCCCAACCAACCTCATATAAAAAGGGAAAACCGGAACCGAACCATATTTTTTTAAGATATGTAAGCTAAGGTAGCACACAATAGTACCATACCATACATCAACGGGTTAATGTTGCAGTGCCTAAACAGGCAAAAATACATAGAAAGCAATCATTCCAAATATAAACGTATGCATTTTCCTTTTTTACAAAGTTAGTGATATGCTTCACAGATGGTTGTTCAAAATAAAGCACGATGCTGGACAAAAAATCCCAGTCAAAATTGTGCAACAACCAGGAACATTAAATCAGGAGTGGCGCAAGGATCGCGACTTAGAGCAATGCTTTTCCATATTTTCACATTAGATCAGTCGATAAAAATACGCAAAGAACAACAACCTTGCTATTCGCAGACGATTCTGTTACGTACAGCAGCAGCATAGCACCTCAATTAGCTGTGCAACGAGTCGAAACTCATATTCGGAGACTGCAAGAATATTACCTAAGGTGGGGAATCTAAATTAATGGCACGAAATCCGAATAAATCTGCTTTCGGTTACCCTCAACATCCCACAGCAAAAAAGCTCTAGCCACTATAGGAAGGAGCTTAAAATTTAAGCTGGATAACAGCACGGTCATCCACTCATCACGGACAGTTCGATACCTAGGATTAAATTTCAGCGATCTATTTAAGTTTAACAAGCATGCATTAAAGGTCCTTCAGAGAGCAAATTATACCTTCAGCCTATCTCATTCTCTAATGAGACGAAGCCAAGGTCTCAATAAAAAAAGAAAGCTTCTCATTTACAAGCAGATTATCCGCCCGGTAATATGCTATGGATTCCCCACTTGGTTCACAATATCTCCTACATACATGAAGAGACTGCAGCTATTCGAGAGTTCGCGTTGGTAATACGGGAGTTGGCTATACCCACAGATAAGGCTGATATCTTTGGATGTTAGCTGAGTCTGGCCAACTTTTGGTTGCGGACCCAGTTTCGTTCTGGGCTTAACCTACGTAGTGGCTTGTGGTTTACAACCCAAAGAGCAAAAAGCGCTAGCATGGTAACATCATCCCGCAACGTTTAGACAAATCATATGCCACCAGTATTAAGTAACGAGGACCAGTGGCTACGCTGCGAACAGGTCATCACGGACGCCACTACTAATTTATTAGGTTTCGCCAAACCACCACAAAGAAACCCCTAGTTTGATGACGAATGCAGGCATGCAGAAAAGTAAAAGGCATAGTTAGCGACGCCACAAAAAAGGACGTGAGCTGAAAGGCGAAACGAACACCAGCTTTTCAAAAGAAAAATTTAGGAATAAAAAAAGTGCGCCATCGAAGACATTGAGATGGTACTCCAGAAATAATGCACGGAAGTTTGATCAAATCGTCAAGAAAGCATGCCAAAGTTACAAAACTCGAGCAAAAACCTGTTGAGATAAGGAAGGACACCTCGTGGTGGAATTACAGTCATTGCTGAGAACATGGAAAGACCACTTCTGTAGACTCTTAAACGGCGATGAAGATCGATATTTCGCTGTCAGACACCTTTTAACTTGGACGAAGGCAGCTGAAATTTCCATCAACCTAACCAATATAAAGTGAGAAGCACAGTATTCAAACTTAAGATTCTTTCCGGTCGAGCTTTTTAAAACTTTAGGATGTTGCTTTGTAGAGTTCATACACTACCTCTAAACAAAGAGAAAAGAGACTTTACACTCAAACTCTTCTGGGCTTACAAGAAGCAACGAATTCCCGATACTAGGCTGAATTTCCCATTTCAAGTCCGTTCAACCAAACACCATCTGGAGCTGTGACTCGTATACCAATATCTCAGCAGAGCCAGAATACTAACGTGGTAGAGTAATCCATTTATAGGTAAGTGTTGACATCTACACCACTATCAACACCTACCTTTACCAGCCTATGTTACATGTACCTACATACGTCTCAACATCGTGCGATAGGTGTACTGCTCATCCTTGGTATAAAACCATTTATACGAAATTTTGAACTACACCAATATTAACATTAACCTTTACCAGACTTGTCAGAAACAAATCTATGTATGCAGTTATGGTCCACGACGAAATCCCAATAAAAACAAATCTTATAGAAACTGTACAATTACAAGTCATTTAAAGTTATTAAAAGTAAATAACAAAGGCCTAAGATATTAGCCTTTAGTCATTCCAGAAAAATTGCAAATACAACGAGAACAACTTGGCCACTATGTCTACCAATTTTATTCCATTCAACAAGAAAATCAGAAATGTAATAAATAAGGAATACGGTTTTGGACCTTCCTATTAAATGATTTTACAAAATCCGCATCGACTATGAAAAATATCTTTTTTTCTTGATAAATCTTGATAAACGAAATTTTTGGGTCCGTCTCTACTTAAATTATAAACTCTAAGTTAAAAACTAAAACTACCTTAACTTATCTCAACCATACTTTGGTTTAAGCTCCTAGAATATGTAGCCGTCTTATGACTAGCAGCTCTTCTAAGAATTGAGAAAACTTATGTTTGCCTTCTTTCTTCTCCTCTTCTATATCACAAATCATTTAAGAACTTTGTGGAACAACATTGCAATTCTAAGCACTATTACATCTACACCATTACTATATATCCAGAAACGGCTCTTCCTGTTTCTTCTTCTCTTCCAAAAAATCATTTATGAACATTTTGGAACAACATTGGACTTCTAAAAACCATTACATCTACACCACATTACTATGTATCAAGAAACGGCTTTTGATGTTTTTACCAATTTTAGTTACACTTTCTTACAGCGCATTATTAATCACGCTAATCCTTCCTATCCTCGCCTCTCGATTCCTCCCTTAGAGGCAAAAAATGGCTCCACATTTCTCCATCGTGTAATGCCACAAAATTGAATCGACAAATCGTCTATTCCGAACATTAGTTATGATGTAATGGAGGAGTTTAGCATTTCTAGCCAGACACGCCTATTACAAGAAAATCGGACAGGTAAGTGTTTATGTACCTATGTCAGTTTTATATATTTTACGTAAATATTTACTTCACAAATTCTTTGCGGGCAAATTCCTAAGTGTATTAGCGTGTGGGACGCGTGACGAGTCAGTAGCTGGTTGTGCGGAAGGTAATTTCACTATAAACTTAACTCCTCATGTATGGTAATGTGCGCTTTTATGCGCGAACACGAAAATACAAAGCCATTATGGCACACGAAAACCTAAAATGTACGCAAGAAAAATCGGAAAAATTACACACGCAATGCTTAAGGTGATTCAGTGAGTGAAGTCCTGGAATAATCCTCTTGGCATCTCATGCCAATGTATTCCCATTTCAAATACATATCTAGTTGTTTACCCCACTTAGCCCTCACTCAATGTTTTTCCTTCTAATCCTTTTGATATTGGAATTGTGAGGTTTTGCTTTTAATGCATTTTAGCCAACAAACAGCGGAAGCAGCAGCCACCAGTCAGTCAGTAAATTCCCAAAGAAACTAAAAAAAACGCACTCGCTTGTTGTGCATTTTTTCGCTCGTCCTTTTCCTTTTCAAGACAACATTGACATCCTTTTTGCGAAATTGTATCATCTAGGACGTATTCAGAGTTTGGTGTACAAACAAAGTTTACTTTGGAAAATTGCATCTCGTCGGTTGTATGCGGATGAGTGCAGTAGCACTTGTTTGTGCACGTAGTTAGAATAGCGACTATCCCTGTTTGCAGACGTTTGCAAATCTTCTAAAGAAAAATGTAAATACTTCTATACATTTGTATGAGTAGGTATGCGGCTTACATGCTTACATCGATTAAGATGATGAAAGAGGAACAGCAGCATATTTTTGTTCCTCCAATGAAAAGTCCTTTCCTGGCAGTTTCGTCGAAGAGTGGGAGTTGTTGCTGCTAGGTATTAGTTTAAAGGATTTAACAAACATTCAATTGCTTAAGCAAATTTGAAATGTTAGTGAAAATTTTTTGAAAATCTGATGATGTTAGTAATTTGTTTGTAAATAAAGGGAGCAATTTAAAGAGGATAAGTAAAAGAATAAGAAAGAAATTGTGCTTGCCAAAGGAAACACATCTAAGCAAGGAGAAACGCATATTTTTCAGATGAACGCTAGAATTGTGCTGTGATAAGGAATTATGTCATAATCGATTCTCTTGTGGTCCGCTTCTGGTAATTAGGGAAAGACATATTTTTAAAGAAAACCAAATATCAAAACAATTATTTGACGGCATTCAGCTTACCTTTCCATAATCAGTGAAGTCATGGAAAGGGCCTTGGGTAAAGTCAACTCTTGGGTAACAAGATGTGACCTTGGAGTCAAACCTGGGAGGACTGACTTCCCCACTAAATCCAAAATTCAATCAATTTAATTCGATCCTTCCAAAACTCAATGGGAAAAGTCTCCGCCTTACCCCCAGCGCCAAATATCTCGGAGTAATCTTGTATAGGAAGCTTAGCTGGAAGGCTAACATAGAGAACAGAGGTAAGAAACGTGCATGGCCCTCTATGGCAGCAGCAAAACAATCGGCAAGAAATGGGATATTCAACCAAAGATGGCTTTCTGGCTCTACACAGCATTTCTACGAGCAAATCTTACCTATGTATCGCTGGCCTGGTGGCCAGTGATGAAGAAAAAATATAACGCCAGCAAAATCAGCAGATTACAGCGATCAGCAGCAGTAGGTATCACAGGAGCTCTACGGTCTTGTCCGAATGATACACTTAACACCATCTTGCACTTATTACGACCTGAAATATTTATTAAGTAGGTTACGACGTGCAGTGCAGTACGACTCAGAGAATCTGGGTGGTTTGTTAGTAAACCATACGGGCACTGTAATATACTGCAGACAGTACCTGAAGGCATCCCTAAATTTAGCTTCAACTCCTCGTTTAGCGTCGAGTTTCCTACCAGGGGAAACTGGAAGAATAGGGCAGCAACAAGGCAATTTGCGGCAACAATATAACCTGACGGATCCAATATGAAGGATCGAGTCGAGACAGGTATCTTCTCGGATGAGCTAAATCTGTCAAGGTCATACAAGCTACCCGATTCAGCTAGCATCTTTCAGGCAGAGATCCTAGCAATTGAGAGAGGCCTGCAGGGCACTAAGGCGCAGTAAGGCACAAATCGGAAGGCTTCGCATATGCGTTGATAGCCAATCTGTCATAAGGGCGACCACAAACTCGAGACTCGTACAACAGTGCCAAAAAGAATTGGCTTCAATCAGCTAATTTCTGGACATCACCATAGTATAGATGCCGGGGCACAGTAATATAGAGGGTAATAAGAGGGCGGACGAATTAGCTAAGATGGGCGTCGCTATGAACAGCGGTTCTATGGAGAGGGTTAGCCTTTCAATGGGCTCAGTCAAGGAACAAATTCTCTCCTTTTGTAATACTAAGACTAAGGTGGAGCATTGTGTCGAACTTCGCCATATCAAGATTGATGTGGCCGTCCCACAGCAAAAGGAAAATCACCGAGTTGTTGTCTAGAACCCGGAAGGATATTGCCAGAGTTGTGGCTATCAGCACGGCCCACTGGCCATTGGTCAGTCACTCTGCTAAGTTGGATATACCGCACAACAACTTCTGTATAAGTTGCAAAGATGAAAATGAAAAAAAAAAACTCACATACAGTTCCTCTGCAGTTGTCCAGCCCTAGCAGGCCGCCCACGACATCGCATTTTAGATTACAGGAGTTGATCTCGTATCTGAACGCTACAGGCTGAATTTAAGCCACTTAAATATTCATGCTCGAGATTTGTGGCATCAAAATGGCACACACTAGTGCTAATTGCGGATCTCACAAGAACAGCGGGGTCCACCACTCTACCTACCTACTTCTCTACAGCAATATGCCTATCCCGAAAACATACAGTATGGTATCCTTAAAATATACAATATAATTCTCAGCATATGACTTCTTGTATGATTGTGCATAGTGTAGGTGAGCTCACATACTCCTTTACTAGGATTTTTTCAAAGGAACCTTTTTGTTTTTAATTCTTTCTAGCCAAACTGGATGATATTGGCACGAAAAAGAAATGGGTGGAGAAATTTTTCCAGGAGATAACGATGATAATCCACAAAGTGGTTCATTAACTTACAAATACCGAAGCCGTTTACATTGGATTGGAAAATCATTGATTTGTGTTTCTTGGAACTCACTTAAGAGTGACAAAAGTTAAGCAAAATTTCATTATATCATGAAGTGAATAATTCAATCTCCATACCTCGGTAGAAGTATACCATCGATATTTCTAAGCATCAATAAAGATCTCAATTAATTAAAGTTGTAATTCGTGAATTTTAATTTGTTCTGATCTTATTTGCAAAATCCATTACGAACTCTCTATAAAGCCTAAATTTCGTAACAATATAAAGATGTAACAGAACCTATCTAAATAGCGTGTGGCATCAGACAATATGACAACTTAAGCCCAATGTCATAATGGACGCGAGGTCAAACCGGCAAAGGCTGGATACTAAATGTGTACATGTGATTTGAAAATCCTATCTTACGCAGATAAGACAGATGAACCCAAGACAATTAACAACGGCCAACTGCTGCTACATGAATTTGAAAATACAGCAATACACTAGAATATATGCAGATCTCGGTTGAAAATCCAGAAGCAGTTTCAAAGGAACCGAAACAAAGTAAGTTGGCAGTAAAGAAAAAGCAAATTTTGAACGAACAGGTCTTTTAATTCACCCTACCTAGAAGCCCACATAACTATCTGCTTGAGAAATCCTAAATGGCGAAATAAATTGATTAACCCCGAAAGCAAAATGGGAATAAGACGTCCAACAGACCCATTACAATATAATGGTAAGAAACATGGCTTGGTAAAAAAAAACAACAGAGTTCTGTCGAACTTACGATGTAGTTCAATGGTCGAAACCCTGAAGATGAATGCGGAAAGAGCACGTCTGCCGGATGCCCAAAAGCAGAGTGTAAAAAATGGCACAATGGAAAGACCACAGAAGAAAACCATTGGACTGAAGGAATTATCTCAGAGCTGAAAGGTAACCAGGTGGTAATCGAGTTATAGGGACGCTTCATTTCCGATCCTTTCCGATATTTCCGATTAACCAACTTCCTCAAGCCATACAATACCATAACTCTATCGTCTGTACTCTCACCGGTCTAAAGCGGTTGATGCGAATCCTTTTGGTCAAGTTTCTTCAGTTTCACTCTTTATGTCAATCTCATCTGCCATATGCGCTACACACAGTAGAAGACAGCAAAATCTAAAGCTCCTTCAATGTAACTAAAATTGCTAGCCTCTTTTCAGTCCCAAATACTTGATATTATAGAGCAACATCAATGTATTTTCAATTTTGTTAGACGTGCTGGTTTCTTTCTGATTGAAAGGATTTGTTTTGTAAAGTGAACCTAATAATGCATTTTGACAAAGCGTTTTATCGTCTGATTCTTTTGTAGTTTTTTTTGTAGCGATAATCAACTTTAAAACTAAACTCTTAATTCCAGGTGATTATCATTTTCTATAAGTTTTTCTTCTATGGAAGCCGTAGCTCAAGTCGTCAGTGCGTTGAACAACTCAGTGGAAAGTTCGAAGTTCGAATAACAGAAAAACATCAAAAAAGTATTTTCACAGTCCCACCTTTCACTAATGGATGATTATTACTTCCGAGTGTAATAACTGTCATTAAAGACTTCTCAATTCGCCTTACGGATATGGCTTTAAAATCTAGGTGCCTTGTTCCATTTTGTTTGTAAAAATATAACACGCACAACACGCGAAAAGTTGTGTCTTAGCCAAGAACGGTCTGTTGCGCCAAATATTATTATTATAAGTGTTTCTCCAACTTGTTTTGGCATTATGGGGTACTAGTTAGTTAACCCGAGATCCGCCGACAACCACCCCCAAGATACCGTTTAGACCCACCGAAAGCTAAAATAACAGGCGTTGTCTGGCTGGCCCTCGCACCCTACTGACTCAATCAATTCCGGAATTTTCTAAGTTTTTCCAGGTTCCTGTCATCTTCCCCGACTATTGCAAACATTTAAAGCAAGTAAATGCAAAAAAACTTCGTTTTTCTGGTACAAACTTTTATATATACATTTGGTAATAATCGCCAAAATATCTGTTTTTAAGGTCGGAGCTATTTCACGCGTCACAGGTGGAATATAAAAAATGCTATTACGGATGGTGGTCTATGTCTGGAAGGTGGTTAAAAATGACCTCAAAGAAGTCAAAGAAAATTTTTCATACCATCACACGCGACACGCGTCATACTCGGAATATCAAATATGCTATTTTGGACTTAGACACTCACAAAATTTCAGCTCTCTATGTCGTGTGGAAGTGGAGTGTGGAAAAACCATCACACACACTACAAGCGGTACGCCGGCACACGGCACGCGGCACTCGACACGCGTCATACTCGGAATAATAAAAATAGCATTTTGGACTAGGCCACTCACAAAATTTCAGCTCTCTAGGTTGTGAAGAAGTTGGTTGAAAAGGACCTCAAAAAGGTCGAAAAACTTTAACCAAAGAAAACAGAAAATTAATAGGAGAATTAGGTGCATTCTTACCAGTTTCGTGATACCGTTTCGTAACAAAGAATCTAGCAAAACGTTAAACTGAACTGAAGAAAAGAGACTTTCATTGAAAGGTTAAGTTAAGATACAGTTAGATTGCACTTTAACCTGATATCACAAAGGAAACGCAAACTTGTGATAACGTTTTCTTGTAACTTTCCCATTCACTTGATATCTTTTGACATGACACAAAATAATAACAAGTTAGTTCCAACTATTTAGAATAACTTGAACTGTTGTGGCAATCTGTTCTATCGTCAGACGTCATTTGGTTAAGCAATTTTCCCTCAAGCTCTATTACCCTCAGTCATCAATCCGATTTCGACATCAATTGAATAAGCGAAAACTTGCTCAGAATTTTCCTGTTTCGAACACTTTTGACAAAATACAACATCACGGATGTGGAAAGAATAAAAATACAGCAGCAGGTCATATTATCAAATATGAATCAGTCTGGCTCTTCACAAAGTCTTGTCAAAAAATAAAGTACTCTTCACATCTGCATGTGTTATTTATGCAAAGGAAAACAACCTTCGCAAACTGCAAGTCTGCTAAGAACTTCCACCAGCAAAAAAAAAAGAAACCTCTGATATGAAATCATTCGACGCAAAAGTTTCAAACGAAAACTTTTCGGAGAATTTATAATCCTCCGGTAAAACGCACGCAAAAAGAAAACTTCTGAACACCAAAATCTTCAGGGCACAACTTAATGTTAATGCGGCCGGCCAAAAACATGAAAACTTTCAAGTTTTCTTTAAAGGACCGGCTTTTTTTCTTTCTTTCCTTCTTTCTTCTCTAAAAAGATATCCTTATGGTCGTCGCATATTGCAAAGTTTTTCAAATGGAAGAGATCCGATTGAATCCTTTAACCAAACGGAAACGAATAATTTTTGTGAAACATCCGGTGTACGAGGCGGAAGTATCAACATCGTCGAAGACGATATCTTACAGGAATATTGACAAACGGTTGTCGTCGTCATCATCGCTGTCGTGTAGTTTGGCCTGCTTTTGAGTGGTTGGTTGGAATTTTTAAGAATTTTTATCCCCCACGATTTCACTTGTTTGCAAAAGTTTTCAAGGAATATGTGATGGCGGATTTCAATCAGCTATGGTCTCCAGGGGTTGAACAAGTTATGAGTTCTTAAGTAGCTGCACACAGGTGCTCACTCTTGCTGAGCTTACGTGAGAGCTGCTTCTTTCTTTTGCGGATTTTGCATTAATGTTTGACGAACGGATAGAGATGAGATGAGATGAGGTAGTTACGATTTTTTTGAGATAATTTTACAGTTGCAGTTTTCTCAAAGTATTGAGAGTTAAAAAATGCAAAACAAATCAAATCTATATGCAGAAGGTTCTGAAATGAGGTATTTTATAATAAAAATGTGTTTCTCAGTGCTGTACAGGGTGTGCAGAAAAAAAAACATTAAATTTATTTAATGCATTTTTTATTTCTCCTTCAACCAAGGCCTGTTTAACTTGCCTATGATTAGATCGTGCCTTCACCTTTCTTTCTGTTATGCTATACTAATACTCTATTTTAATATAGTTTTAGATTCTTCTTCTTCTCCTTTTCAAAAGTATTCTTATTAAGCTGCTTTTAATTTAAAGTTAAGTGAATTTGGTTTAACACAGGGTTCACTTAGGAAACCAAACTTTTTTTCTGGGTTAATGCCACTTTTTTTTAATACAATTTCAGATTCTTCTTTTCCTATCATATAAATATCCTCATTAAGAAATGCTTCCAATATAAAGTTAAGTAAATTTGGTTTAACACAGGGTACACTTAGGAAACCAATCTTTTTTCCAAGGTTAGTGCATTTTTTTAATACAGTTTCAGATTCTTTACTTCTTTCATATAAACATTATTCTTTTAGAAATGCTTCCAATCTAAAATATAAAGTTTAGTGGTTTAACACAGGGTTCATTTAGGAAACCAAACATATTTGCTGGGTGAGCGCCTTTTTAAATTCGTTGTTAAGCATACCAAGAAAAGTATATTTCAGTTTGTTTGGATTTTTTGAAAATGCCACAACGTACTCCTACGTCCCAGCAGCAAACAGATCCGTGGTTATTTTGCCTACCATGCACAGGGATGCATCTTTGTCAGGAGTTTTGAAGAACAAACCAGAGATAACTATGTTTTATAATAAAACCAAAGGCGGCGTGGACACGATGGACAAATTGTTATCTCAGTATACAAAACGTGCTATGGCTATAACGTTTTGGATACGGCCGCCCTTGCTGCGTTTATTATATATAGGGAAAACAACCCAGTCGGTTCCCAAAGCTCTGCAGTCCTCTGATATCGGAAAGATCCAAAAACTCTCATATTACTGGAAGATTTCATATTAGGACAGCAATAGAATGTATTATAGGAAAGTACAGGAGAGCCAATTTCTGGAAGTTTCGAAGACTTTGAAGCTGACAATATTTTGGAGCGGGACGGGAGTGCTATATGTGCAATTTCCTCAAACTAAGAAGAAATACGCGCCAAGCTTGCATTAGATGTAAGAAGCCCGTATGCGCAGAACACGGTGTTAGCCAAACAAAGTGTGAAAATTGTCATCTGAGCCCATCTACTTTAGGCCGTAACTTAACGAGTGATTTAATAATTTTGTTAATTTTTTGTTATTAATTACATAAAATAAAAAGTTTCAAACATAAGTTTACATTGTCTACCATTTTTCAGTAATTTAAGGCACTTAAGTAATTGTATTTAGCAATTCTTTACAAGAATAATAAAGCTAATCTTAAAAATACATACTGTTCACCCGGGTGACCAGTGGTAAACCGAAGAGAACAAAAAGACAAAATTAAAAATAGTATGAAGGGAGACTCAAAAAATATATTAATATATTAATATAATATTAATGCATTTTTAGATTGAATGATTACTGGCTAAGTTATAAAGTTTTAAAAATCGATTTGGTCACCCGGGTGGGTATTGGTAAACCGAAGCTTAAAGGTCATGAACGAGTTTTGAAGCACAGGATCGTTAAACTGATCCTACTCGTACTTTTACCTGCTACAGTCTTTATCTATAACTTTATCAAGACATGAGATTAGAGGAATTAAACAGTGAATTGAAGTGAAAATCGATTCTCTGTAAAATGACTTATAACAATAGAACTTTAAACACCCATTTGAAGTGGTAGTTACTTCAAAACTTTAAAACAGAATGATTTTTAATAAAACTAGAAATGGGAACTCTTCTGCGAGTGCTTAAAAAGACTTCTTATTGTAATTTATTAAAGTAGTCACAGCTTTAACAACACCTTCCATAGTATGCCATAAGTTATACCACACAATAGAAACTTCTCGCGTATAAAATAAATGACATAAAGCGGTGAAACAAAACTTTGCAATTGTTTTTGCAACAAAGTTCAACAACAGAATAAACTTCGTTCAGGCTTAAAAAAAAAGCCAACAATAGCTTTTCCAATTTCTGCAGCTCAAAGCCTCAACTTCTGTACCACAAGAACACATCGTCACATCTTAACGGCAAAAAAATAAATGCAAAACTTGTTGCTCTCAACAAGGATGTGCGAATTTATGAATTGATTCTTCAACCCCTTGGTTTTTTCTGGTTTATCGTTTGTTCCTTAAACCTTATGAAAAGTCCTACAAAAGTGCAGAGAATTTTTAGAAAAAATGCATGCTCGACCACCACCTCTGGCAATATTTTAAATAACCATAACCATCGGCGGTTATGTTTACTGTACCAAAGTTTTAATTATTGTTTATAACCTCCTTGAGGCAGTTGCTACACAGCATTGAAGGATCAAACTGGCATATCATAAAATTCTTGTTCGTTGTATTATTTTTGTCCCACGTGGATGATAATCTTGTAAAAAAAACAGCAAACTACTCAAACCGTTCTTCGTTTAAGTAGTGTTGGTGCAAAAAAGGGTACTTTTGATACAGAAACATTCACCGTAACGCAGTTTTAAAAGTCGTTTTGGGGATTCTGGTGGGTACTTAATGTGATGGAAAAGCAGAGAAAGCAAAGGAAGCTGAATGTCGTGCACGTTAACACACTTGGGAAGAACACAAAATTTACTGGTGGCACTCTGAGGTGTTGGGTTGTTGGTATGTGTGGCTTTTGAAAGGTTAAAAGTTTTTCATTTGTAGATTTTTTTCATTTTAGAAAATATTTCATACATATTACGCGCTACTTTCTTCATGCGGCGAGCAAAAAGGCCATCATAAACCATAAATATCAGAAAAAACACTAAACAACCAACAGAAGCTGTGTAAAAAGTGAGCACCACCTCTGCGGTAGCCTACGTAAAAATGTTACAAACCCACTTCATGAATGTGTCATTAGGGGAATCTACTCGCACTGTGCTGACCGAGTATATTTATGTGATTAGGGGCTCTTCGTCATACTAATTACCCCATTAAAAGAGTGTAGACGAGCACTAGTGTTAATTTATTGCAAGGTGTAATTGAGGCTTTAAATTTATACTTTGACCTAAACAGCAGCAAATGAAGAAATCTTTTGGGAATGTTTTTTTCAGCAAAGGAACGTTAGTTGAGGATGAGGATGAGGATGAAAACTACGGCGTCAAAATGACAACAGAGAGAGAAAGAGAGCTGAGCAATTATTTACAGAGTTCAATTAAGTACAGAGACAAAGCCAGAGAAACAGTGGGTGAGGGAGACATAGAAAGGAATTCAGAGAAGCAGACAGAGCGAGAAAGGGAAACAGACAGGGCGAGAGGGAGACAGAGAGATATAGGTGGAAAGAGAAACAAACAGAAAGACCGACATAGACAGACAGAGCGAGACAACGAGAAAGTGACTGAGAGATAGAGCTGAAAAATTCAGCACGTCTTTGAAAGTGATATGAAGTGCCTCAGTTGTGTGTAATTAGACCTGGGCTAGTTTCTATGTTAAGTTGGTTCTTATGACACTCACTCGAATCGTCGCAAGCAAATTTACTACCATTTTTCATTAAAAATACATCAAAAATCTCATTATAAGGAGTCTACAGCACTGCCGCATATTCTGCATTAATTATAAATTACCGTTTGACATTCAAAACGAAAATTTAAAGCTCGATAAATAATGCACTAAATTTTTTTCTTAGAAAAACTGAGCATTTTTTCAACTTTGAATCCTTTGTATTTTTAATATCCATATCTATCCATGGAGCATCTTCAATCTTCAACAAGAGAAGCAGCTGTAAAAGATGCCATTTATAAAGTATATAATACCGTTGAGGAAAAAGTAAACTCTCTTGGGTACACATGTCGCGCACTTTAAATGAAAGCAATAACTTTGCCACAAAGGAGATGTATGGTGAAGAACACAGGTAACACCCCAACAACGACGATGTCACCTTTAGCTTTATGGGAGCTCCACATCACCGCATACATCACATGATGAGAATTAAATAAGAAATATGGCGACGAAACGCTAATATGTGCCATACTGGAGGAGCATTGTGCATCCAGAACGCAGAAAGAGGATGAAAACGGTGTCATCTATCCATTGCTGTAAACAAACTATAACGCCCCGTCGGCAAGTGGCGGTGAAGGTGCACACAATTCCATTGTTTGTTTGGCTGATTGGTTGGCGGTGCGCGACTTCTTTGCACGCCAGTTGCCACAGTAACATCAACCACATTTGTCCGCGATGAAACATTTTTCGGCCATTAAGCACACAGCCCAGAGACCTTATCTGCATCAATATTTTTGAGCTGAGGCAACAACAACATTTCGAATTAATGAATATTTGAGGGGGTTGTTGTACATTGCGATATATTGTCTCCTGTGTGTCCCGCCAACCACCAGTCGCATATAAACGCAGCGACATATTTCCCATAATAATGTTACATTATTCGTATGGAAGGATGCGAGTCGTCCTCTGTTGACACGGTTGCGATTTTAAATTGCTTCACCAGGGACCAGCGGTACATTGTACATTTTTGCTTTCCCATATATAAATATCTACATGATGTCCATTCTATTGCCGAAAAGATTTGTCGACCGGTGGTTATATTGGGTACAAAATCACTCTTAACGTTTCGTTGTCGTTCATTGCTACCGGTTGGTTGTCTGTCCACCATAAGTGGATATTGATGGTGGTATTTTAATTGAAGTCCATTGGCATATACGCCAATACGGTCTTGTCATGGATGCTTGAGCTTCTGGCCTGTGTAAATTTTAAATGAAAATGATTGACTGCTCGACTGTGGTGCTATGACGACGATAACGTTGAGTAGCGCAATTCACATCGGCAGTACGAGACGATCACTAAAATAAAAGTTTACTTTTGCCAGCCGTAAGCTCATGTCCTTATAACTTAGCACTATACACCGTGCCCACTCAACTTCGGTTCATTTGAAATGGAGTTGCATTGCACTGAAATGAACAGCGCCACACACCAGGTATAAGCTTCATATATGTATGATGATGATTCTTCAAATATTTGAACAAATTCCCGACAACAATAAAATAAAAAGAGGGAAATAGGGAAAAATCAATTAATATTTCACAAATGCCGGTTGAATTTTTTATCCAGTATAAGGTAGTAGGGCGATCAGCCATCAGCAGAATTTCACGCACGTGCTGCCGGTATTTTACCTCAAAGAAGGAAAAGATAAATAATCGGGCTGTTCAGTTCAAAGTAAAAAAAAACTCTCATTACGGAACCCCAAATAAGCCTCGGAAACACTGATTCACCACAACGACCACAGCGACGAAAAACGCAAATCGATTTAAGATCAAATTATAATTAAGTGGAATAAAAACTTTTGAAGACACTTTTACGTTGAAATTTTTCTAAATAGAATTCCGAATCAGGTGTAGCTTTAAAGTCTGACAAACGTCCGAGAATAATAACTTGTCACGGAAAGCTTCTCAATTCGCCATTAGGAAACGGCATTAAATTGTAGGTCCCCTCCATTTGTGTCCCAAAAATATACATGCACAACACAAATGGTTGCCAAGGTAGAAACTCCCAATAGGGTTCAATCCATTATAAGAACCACCAAACATATCAATTTTCAAGACACACTGCAAGCAAACTAGACTGGTATTAGTACTCGATTGCCGATGTAGACTCCACGGCAAACGACCTTACCATAAACGCCTACCACACAAGCTGTCCTGCAGCCCGAGTTAAATGTACGAGAAATGATCCCTGGTGGAACCACGATCTCGAGGTTAAGAAAAGAGAAATTCGTAAACTGTCCAACAAGGCCAAACGAAACGAATATTTTGACGGCCTTTCGAACTTCCTTACCAAATACAACGCGGCAAACGTAATAGCTGGAGAGAATTTTGTGAAAGCATCGATAAACTCCCAACAGCATGATAATTTCACAAGGCTCTCTCCTTCGACACAACAAATCCACTCGGGTCAGTCAAGAAACCCAACAGAGAATTGACAACCACAAGATACGAAACTATTGACAGTCTAGTAAAAAACCTCTTTCCAGACTGCTTAATACGGGGGAAATGACGAAGAGAACGAGGATATAAACTCACATCCTTATATCATACCAATCGAGGCCTACAGGCGCTCAAAAAGCATATTCTCCATTGAAGGAGTCCGCTGTATAGTAAACTCATTCGGCCCATTTAAATCCCGTGGAGGAGACGGAGTCTACCCAATTCTGTTGCAACGCGGCCTCCATCAGATAGAAAATCTGCTCGTGAAACTCTACAAAGTCAGCTACAGCCTAGAATACGTGCCAAGGTGGTGGAGAGAAGTGCGAGTGACTTTCTTACCAAAGGTAGGTAAAAAATCTTCCGAAGATGCCAGGTCCTATAGACCAATCAGTCTATCTTCATTTTTACTTAAATCCATGGGGAAGTTATTAGGTCACTACATAAAATCGAATGTACTCCAAATTAACCCTCTAAACCCCAACCCAGCATGCATATCAGACTGGGAAATCAACAGAAACAGCACTGCACGAGCTGACAGACGAAATCGAAGGCACACTTCGGAACAAAGAAATGTCAATATGTGCCTTTATAGACATTCAAGGCGCTTTTGACAACACTAACTTCGAAGTGATTCAATCACAAGCCAGAAACAAGGGTGTAGAATCCTCAATCTTAGGATGGGTTATAAGCATGCTAAGAGGTAGGAGAATTCGGGCCTCGTTTAGCGACGAAGCCATCACAGTAGTGGCAACTAGAGGCTGCCCACATGGCGGAGTCGTGGCACATCCTTTATGGCTGCTGGAAATGGACCAGTTACTATCTAGGCTTAATAACAATCGTATCACCAACATTGGCTAGGCAAATTCGAGAGTACGATAGCAGAACGAATGCAGTTTGCTCTCAAACATAGTAAACGAATGGTGTAAAGAGGTGAATCTAAGCGTCAACCCAGACAAGATAGTGTGCACCATCTTCACAAAGAGAAGAACAATGAATCTTCTTACACTGAATTTCCAAGGCAAGGTCCTACAAATAATGCAGAAAGAGTTATGTTTGATCAAAAACTAACATGAAACTCCCATATGGCAAACATTATTAACAAAGCTAATAAAGCTTACTTTACATGCCAACGCATGTTTTATAAAACGTGGGGAGTAAACCCGCAAATGACTTCTCGATAACATTTGACATCGGCTCAAAATCGGAACTGGTGTAGAGACTTTTTGCGGGAGGCCAGGACCGGACCCCGGTTTTAGACCCAAAATGATGATGATAGATCCGTAGACACTCCTGGGCTTTGGCTTTGTGTGCCCGATCTTAGTGCTGCTGACAAAACCCAACTTTATACACTAAAGGGGATATTAGTTAAACCCGTCTTTTCTTTTTTTCTTATATTCCCAGTCTCGATCTCTTTCACACAGAAATGGAATGATGTGACACATTGATGAGAGACTCCACACCAAACCAGCATTGAAGTATGACGAAATTGCCGCGTTAAACCCCTGGAACGGTTTAATGTTTAAATTTCCATCTTCTGAAAACCTCTTCAATCTGTTAAAATGATATTTTCATCTTCTTTTTGGAAAGAGTCGTTTGCATATTTTAAGCAAAATCTTTTAATTAGGGTGCTAAGAGGTAACAAGTTGACCTACCAAAGACTTTCATTGCGAATTAACTTCGACAGGGATATCACAGATTAATTCAACTCTTGTGACATAGTTAACTACTTCCTGGTCGGATTTCGGCGTATTCTCGCACAGCTTTTTCAATTAAATCCATACGGGAGACGCACTGACGACTACTTCTTGCTCTGCCTTGTATTTCAAAAGATTCTGCAAAACAATTAGTAGCACGGTAAAACGGTAAAGATTTTCAAATTTTCCAAGTTGCTTTGACAATTCTAGCACTCTTATCGCACTTCTTCAGTAGTCTTGTCTTTTGACAACTTATAGCTGGACTTTACTAGTAAATAAGTCCTTTGCAAGTCCGTCTATTCCATTAAACCTTAAAAACTAGAAGACATTTTTTCCGAATCACTTTAGTATTTTTTTCAATTTTTTCCGAAATACTCATATTAGTTAGAGTTAGTTAGTTATTAGAAACTAATTAAACTCAAACTACAATGTATTACAAATTTATTTCGAATTCAAATTACATAGCAACTCTTCCAATATTTTGGTCATTCGGAAATTGTGTTATTATGGGATTTAAAAATTCGGATTGCATTCCCTTTTCAATTTAGATATATAGACAAAATAACAAAACACATCATATGTTGGAATTGTGAAAATTCCCTACAAGGATAGGATCACCATCGGAGCTTCATTGCAGCTCTAATGCAATATATCGACCCGGATGGGAAGATAAATATGCTTGACTCTTGCTCTTTGGAAATTTGTTTGACGTTGGTAGGTAGTTTAATTGTGTGATCGTATTCATGTACTAATATTCCTGACTTTGTCCCTCATTCACCTTTTGACCCAGTCGATTGCGTTTAAAGTATTTAGCCTTTTGAACCATGTCAATAGCAGAAATCGCTTTGGCCCCACATCAGAGATGTGTATGCAGCTGCTATTGGTATGTGCAGTACATGGTGCAGTACCATGGTTATCACGGCATCACTACTGCATGACAATGATAATGATTGCCCGACGCCACATTCAGGTAATTCTGGATATTGTCCGAGAGCACAACAAAACGTTGATATATTTATGATGGTCGAGAAGGATACGACGAACTCAGCATGGAATTGCTGCTGGTTGGTTGGTTGGCTGGCTGGTTGTTGGGCTTTACCACCCACCGTGTGACAGCAGCTTAATGTAAAATAGTAAAATGTTCAAAGTGCTTTTACCGGCAGCAATATCCTGTCATCCGCATTTGGCTAATAAGTGATGATAAATTAGGTTGACATATAACGTTTGGCATAGATGCAATTTCTATGTTTTGGGTATTTTTCGCTTTGTAGGTTTAAACTTTTTGAGGTACTGAACACCATTATAGAATAATTTAGTTCTATTTCTGTTCAGCAATATAATTATCAGTTATCTTTTAGTGAAAAAGAACATAATGTTCCACAACAACAACAACTATTTGCAACTAAATCAACAAAATAAATTTAATGAATTAAAACGAACCACAATCGAACGTATGTCAGTCAATTTAAGTGCACATTGCATGAGAAATCGTTGAACGACAACAGCATGTAGAAAGGGATAATGGCAAACAACAAGCCAACCTTACCACAGATCTCTCAATCGTTAACCACACACTTCATTCATTTAAGCAGCACTAAGTGCACCACTCAGTCAACTCAAGGAACAGGGTGAATGAGGCGACAGTCCTAGTTGGTTTTAAGTTCTCTTCCGTTCGTTGCGTTTCACGTCATACACAACAACTGAAAGTATACGAACATTTCGAGAACAACTTCCAAGTACTGGAAAATTCCGATGAGAAAATTTTTCTTGCCATACTACATGCATATCTATATGCATGTGTGTGAAAGGTGCAGCAACAGCAAATCAATGAACGATTGGAACGAATGACGTGTGCATCTCGTGCTTGTTGAGAGTAGGAACTTCCTACCTACTTTTTGTATAATATGCAGTTACTATTATAGAAGCAGGTACCACGGAGTAGGTATCGTATTTTAAACCCAAAGAATAGTTGAGTACAAACTGCGATAAAGTTGCAATCAGCATTAACCCCGCCAAATGTAAGTGAACTTTCAAAATCAGTTTAATAAGTCTGCAGTAGACATAGGAAAACTTTAAAACCATTTTGTTTTCAGTATCTTGTTGTAAGAATGTGGTAGAATGGGCAATAAAAACATTCAAACCCTTCAAGGCACCAAGATCAGATGGCATCTTTCCAGTACTTCTAAGTAAAGGTACGGCTAAAAATTAAGGCACTACTGGTAAAGATATTTCGAGCCAGCATAAAAAATATGAAAAGAAGTAAAAGTTGTATTCATACCAAAAGGGAGAAACAAACCACCTGGTCAACCAAAATCGTATCGACCAATCAGTCTAACATCATTCCCATTAAAAACAAAAAAAAAAGATCCTTACCTAAGAATGGGACCACTAAAAAGCGAACCAATACATGAACTGCAATTTTCATATCAAAAGGAAAAATCAATCATAAAGAGGCTGCATAAAGGGACAAACGAAATTGAAAAAGGATTAGAATCGAAAGAGATAACACTATGTGCCTTAATGGACTTAGAAGGGGCTTTCGATAATGCAAGCTATAAATCAATTGGAAGAGCACTTAATTAAATCGGCGCAAACCCAACCATACCAAAATGGATAAAAACCATTTTAGAACAAAGAAGAATCACAGCAAACTTAGGAAACATCAACTTAACATTACTATTGCGTAAGCTATTCCATCTATCTTATTCTTCTGGACTCTTCCCGAGAACTTGGAAAACAGCCTCTCTCCAGCCCATACCCAAACAAGACGAGCCGTCGTCTCCTTCTTCGTACCGACCCATATCACTTACTCATGAAATATCTTGAAACCAACGATCTCTTTAGTGACCTGCAGTACGGATTTCGTGGGCAACGTTCTACTGGTTCTTTTCTTCCGCTCAATTCAAGTTGTTTTGGACGGTTTCAAGTCTAAAATACATCAGATAAATGCTGGCGTTCCCCAGGGCTCTGTTCTGTCTCCGACGCTGTTTCTCATTTTTTTAATGATCTCTTGTCTATTACCTCTAAAACCATTCACTCTTTCGCTGATGACAGCACTCTCAGGTTCTCATATAACCTTGAGGAACGTCCAACCAAAAACTCATAAAGTCCATATTCGCTCAAATACTCCAAACAAGTCAAATAATTTCCTTTTCTCTCATGATGTTCTACTCTCATTAAGGACTGACGGTAGAACTGTTATGTATGTATTCCTATGTAAATTTCATTGATCGTCAGTTATCTTTGTGCGGTGATCATGCCCCTGGTTTTTTGCATACAGTCTAATGTGCAATACCGTGGAAACAAAACTGGGTTTTCATGATATCATGAATGCCACCCATGCAGAAATATTGTGAACGAAATTTGGTTGAATTCTTTCAGAAGTACAAAGTAACAAAAATAAATCTATTACTCCAGAGAACAATAGATCCATGCAGCTAAACTGAATGAGATTAGAACAAGTAAATGTAAAAAAACTTTGTTTTTCCTTTAAAAACTTATATGTATACATCGAAACACGCCACACAGTCCCTTATTATTTGGTAATAATCGCTAAAATATCTGTTTTTGAGGTCAAGGTATTTCAAAGTATTTTCATTTTACACGCTTTACATGCGCCACACGCGACACGCGTCAAACGCGGAATATCAAAATTGGCCCGACACGTTGAGCCACTCACAAAATTTACGCCCTATAGGTCGTGCGAAACGTAGTTAAAAAAGACCTCAAAAAACGAAATTTCAAACCATCATACGCGCCACACGCGAAACGGGACACGCGTCATACGTGGAATAAAAAAATGTTGTTTTAAACTTAGAAACTCAGAAAAATTTCAACTCTCTAGGTCATGTGGAAGGTGGTTAAAAAGGACCTCAAAGAAGTCGAAAAAAAGATTTTCAACCGATCACATGCGCGTCACGCGACACACGTCATACGCGGAATATAAAAAATGCTATTTTGGACTTGGACACTCACAAAGTTGCAGCTCTCTTGGTCGTGTGGAAGATAGTTAATAAGGACCTCAAATTAGTCGACAATACAGGAAAAAAAATTGTCAAAGTCAAGTAAAATAAAAGTTTTTAAAAAGGTTTAAAGTTGGTGCTTTGAGGGGCCCAGGGAGCGAGCCCGTCGGTTAATCCGCCACTGTCGTTAACGCCCACGCTGTGCCAAGCATATAGCCGAGCATTATAAGGGTGCGAAACCCCTTTTGCGTGAGCAAATTTTTAAAAAAAAATATGGGCACCGTGGCTGTTCTTGAAGTTTAATTTCTGGACGTTTAATTTTAGGCCACTTTTTCGAGCACTAATGGCCGTATGTCACAAATAACACGACATGTTGGTCTCCAGGGCGTCAGTTGTAGCTGGTTTAGCACAATAAACCAGTGACTTTACGTGGCTCCACAGGAAATAATCGAGTGGTATCAGATCGCCCGACCTTGGAGGTCAATTGACAGGTCCATTTCTCGAAATCAACTTATCGCCAAATTTTGATTTCAACAAGTCGATGGTTGTCGTAACCGCATGGAACGTAGCACTATACTTTTGAAACCACGTCCCGTCCGGATCAATGTCATTTATATTTAAAAAAAAAAATCCATTGATCATGCGGTGGCGAGATCCATTAACTGTAATGCGAACTCCGCCGGCATAATTTTTGAATGAATACATAGTCCATTGACCAGCGTATAAACCGCACCAAGCAGTGCATTTTTTGGATTTAATGGAGTCATTAGGGTCTCATGTGGACTCCTTATATGGCAATTTTGCTTATTAACGAACCCGTTAAGTCAAAAATGATCATCATCGAATATGTGCGCCAAAAAAATCACAAAGTTGTGTGAATCGACGAATGCTTTTCAAAGTAAATTTGGATAAATTGCAAGGGTTGTTCAAGCGTGAGTCTAAAGAGTGAGTTAATAAGTGTCAAACATTGGTAGCATGGCAGCTCGTTTGATAGTTAGTCCATTTTGTTGACCAGCTCTATCAAAAAAAGGTGCGTGTCAGCTCCGAAGAGCGACTGGAGTTTACTCCTTAAGAACCGTTTTTCATATATAACACACGCCACGCGCCGCAAGCCACGAGTCACACGCGTCACAAATTACATCATCGCAAGCTAACTAACCAATTATTTAAAAACAAGTCACTAGTTCTGACTAGTAGAAGCCGATATATTCCAGTTCCTATTTTCGTATGGCGTATGGCGTATGCCATATATTGATCTTTCGAATGAATACAAAAATTTCATTAAAATTAAATTTTTTGTGTTATTTTTTACAATTTCAAGTTCTATCGGGCTTAAAAAACATACGAGTAGCTGATACATTGCGTATTACGAAAAATGTGGAATGCGGATGATAATTTGTTTTTCATAATCTTAATAAACTTTGGATTATTTTAGAAGGCAACAAACTAACTCATTTTCCTTGCTAATGAAATTTGCTCAGGAAAATCTTCAACTTTTCTGATAGAAAGGTAAACTTAACCTCAAGTCAAGTCGATTGTCAATTAGAGTAATTCCCAAGTTAACTTGAATGCAACCGCTACTTTCGCTAATGAAAAATTCATAAAATTTTTCTATTTTTTCCGTTCGTCATTAAAAAGTTTACCAAACTAGAAGTTTAATAAGAACTTGTCTGGTACGTGGAGTTCCTAAAATACGTACTTTCAAGAATATACGAATACGATACCCGTTCTCACTTACGGAACGGGTATCTACTTTTGAAGTCAGGTAGTTTAAGTTTTACGGGCTCTGGGTGATGCAAAAAAAACCCCTTCCTCAACTTAAGATGTCGAAAGTTTTCGCTCGTTTCCTTTTTACAAACAGGAAACGGAAACGTACACACATACACAAAGTCTGTGGTAATAGAAATGAAAAAATTTGGATTAATGAATTTCTAACCAAATCGGGGTAAATTAATTTTCATTATACATAACATGGAAGCGTAGGAAGAACTATTCCGCATGGGAGGTTAAAAGGAATTTCAGTCGCTCGATGCAGTCATCATCGTCGTTGTCGTTGTCGTTGTCGCTCATTCAGGTGCATGATGATGATGATGATGGCGGGCGATGACGGGTACTCGTACCCGGATAAGTTTTGTTACTCACCAAAAAGTAATTGAAGTTTTTGCTGCGCGACGCGGCAGCATAAAGCCACGTCACTAGCTCACGCAAGTCCACTTGAATGTATGAAGTATAGTGGGAAAGAGCAGAAGAAATATCCTTCATTCGCGTACCTTAGATAGTGTGCATATCCAAGGGTTGAAAGATAGACGGGTGCTTAGATCACCCGCAATTTATTTTCATTTACATTTTTTTTTACGTTGAAGTTTCTGAATGTTTCAAGAAGATATACACACCGTGCACAGTGGATTCGACTGAAACAGATGTAATGTGAGGTGAAACTTTTCAACCTACACTCAACTTAAGAAGATACAGAGCTATCTTTTTCGAGTGTTAACTAAGCCGTTGGGTAAATTAGCATACCACTCATATGGAAGGAAAAACCAAAACCAACGTCATCACGAAAATGAAAATGAATTCTCATGTTGTAGTCTACAAAGTAATTTAAATTACAGTCGAGCCGAAAATTCAAATGAAAGTGCTGATGATGATGATCGTGAGGATGAAAGGTGAAAATTCCGTCTTTGCTACTACCGCAAGGACGAATATAATTGCCACTCTGGTGTTTTTCGTGGGTTTTCGGCGATGAATCAAGTAGTCGTAGTAGTATATTAGTAAATTTTAATTACGTGTTCCTTCCGCACTCACTTGTAACGGTTGCAAGGAAGAAAAGTTTAAATTAAAATTTAGCGTTGAGGTGCACGTCAGTCAGTGCTCGAGATATAAACTATAAGTGCTATGCACCAAAGAATAGATATTCTAAGACAATCAGTCAAAGGATAAGAAATATTCTGGGACAAAATTAATGAAAAAATTGAGGTATTTGTCGAATTTTGTAATAGTTCCTGCGTTGTGAAATCAACTTTTATGATATTTCTAACAAGTTATTTATTTAAATGAAGGAAAACTCATTATATAGAAAGGCAAGACAAGATAGCATAACTAGCACACACACACACACAAATTTTTGTACATTCAAGTACTGCTGTACAAGTGAAAACTTTCCAGCGAGATAATACGTCCTGAACTCTAGCATTTTCCCGGTGGAAACCTAAACTGTAAGAGGCAAACTAAAAGTAGTGAACGAAGAACATTACCGAAACATGAACTAGCACACCGAAACATGTCATCAAGGAAATTATGCAACCAACATACATCTAAATAAGCCCTTAATTTGTGCTAACGGCCAACTTATCCAGGATATACTTGTACCATCATACCATCAGGCAACTGCCGTCGCCACCACCCATCAGGAAATTGTCTGCTATACTCTCTCGTATGTCTGGCAAAACATTTATGATAATCCTAACCATTAGTGGTGGTGTTCTGCAGTAGTACAGCAACACACAACCACACTACCGTGGGAATAATGTGGTACCATTTTACCCAAATACGCTGCCAGTCAAAATATTCGGCAATGTTGCGTGAATAATGCTCTAAAAATAGAAAAAAAATGTTTCAATCCCCCAGTTAATGGACCTAGCTTATTAATCAAAAATTAGGGTTCTGAAGGAAAATTTCAAAAATTTCCAGTTTTGCGTCATCATCAACATATTTGGGTATATAACAATATCAAAACGAAATGGGAAATCTTTATCAAAAGCCTGAATTTGTATTTGCCCCAGAAGACTTAGCCAAACTACGAAAAACAACAAGGAGTCATTAAGGAACCTTTTGAAAAGATATGTTTGACAGCAGGAGGTACGATGATTTTATGGAATTTGAGTCTTTTCAGTTTTTGGAAGCTGAATTTTGATAAGCCAGTCGACTCGATAGTTCTTCATGCCTTTTTCGTTTGTTAGACGGACCTGTAATACAAACGAATCCCATGCGCTTAACTATCAAGTTGTTGGCCTACAAGAAAGACATTCACTATTTACTGAAGGACCGAATTGTTCAATAGAGGTTTCAAGAATTTTGAAGGCTCATTTACGTCATTGTTTGTAATATTTTCTTGGTCAAGGTTTGTTATAGTTTTCCCTGACCATGATCTATTGATTAGGGCATTTCGCGATAGCTTTCCCTATTCAATCCCTAATGAACCAGGGAGAATTCTGAGAAAATAAATTGAAACCGGCTACAATCGTGAAGAATGTAATATATTGTAAATTACATATTCCTTCGATTTTTTAATTTTTATAAAGGGCCGTGGCGCAATTCATTCAGGGAGAGTTCACCCTTGGCAATAAGTTTAATTATAAAAAAAATAACCAAGTTTCTGGCCTCCCTCTCTCCACCAGTTATGATTTCGAGTCAGTTTCTTCCAGCTTGGCACTGACTCTGCCAACTATTAAGCCGATCTTAAATGTGACTGATTTTTTCAGTTCAGCTTCAGTTGTAAACCCTTAGTCCAGTGAGTAAGTGTAAGCGATATAAAAAATATTGCACGGAATGGTTCAGAGGAGAAAGGTCAATAAAAAATTGCTGGCGCGACAGACCAGAAATGCGGTCGAAGGCCCAACTTCTCGCGACCATTCCACCCTTAAACTTTTTATGATCTGTCAATGTTAAAACGTCAGTCGAGATTTATATTTTTATCATGAGGAATTTGAAGCGCCGAAACGTATGTCATGTCCTTATTGATGAACCCTTCACTTTTATTGCTTCTGGGATTCGAACCTTAAACCTCTTACTCCGAATTTTAACGCACTAACCACTAGAACCACGACACCCAACCAAATCCTACATAGCTATGCTTAAGAAACTCAAAAAACAAAGAACTCTCAAGATCCTCCGCAGGCGAAAAACCCTAGAATCATCCGCACGCAAGATGTCTGGAGATCATCGGGAAACAAAACACCACAAGATCATGGTCACTGCTCAGACTGCTCATTCATATGCTTAAGATCCTTTTCAAGTAAGAAAATTAATGATTTCCAGCCAGAAAGAACTCTCAAGATCCCTCGAGACCAAGAAACGTCAGTATCATCCACATGCAAGAACCTTCTATATACTACATATAAGCAACTTGAAAAGTACTCAGAACATACCTACCTACGCCTAAGAACCTTCTAGATTCTGCAAAAGTAAAAACCATCAAGATCACCCGCTAGAAACAACTCCGATAGTAGAAGCCCTATAACCGTCCTCATGAACTCTGGGAATCACTTTCAAGAAAAACCCCAAAAGATCTAACAGAAGCTAATCTGGCGATAAAGTGTATACAATAGAATCATTCCCAATATAATCATCGGAGAATGGGTGTTTCGAAAAGGAATCAGCGATCGTGTCTAAATGACTTAACGATTGATCAGACCCTACATACGTACGCTTAAGAACCTTCAAGATTCTGCTCAAGTAAAAAGCCTCAAGATTACCCGCTAGAAACAACTCTCAAAATGCACTGCAAGCAAGAAGCACCAGAATTATCCACACGAAAGATCTCTGAAGAATCTCAGAAAGGAAAAACCATCAAGATCCTACGTCCAAGGTTGGTTGGCTTACCTAAACAAACCAAAGGACGATCGTTATCAGTAACTGTTTTAATATAAAAAAAATTCTTAGCGGAACTGACTCTATCTATATCTATACTAATATTATAAAGAGTTAATGTTGGTTTGTGTATAGGACCGTACTGGACCGATTTCAAAAATTCTTTCACCAATATTTAGAATGGACTTTCAGGGTGAACATAGGTCATATATTATATCGTTTAAAAAAAGGGCCTTTCTTGGCGACCAATTTTGTAACTAAATTACTAAAGTCAACGTAAAAACAGTTGAGCGAATTCGTTGACTGTGTAATGTGTGTTGCCCTGTGTTTTGTACGAACATTAAGCCATATAACGGCATCATAATAACTGTGTGCTATGTGCTGCGATGCTTTATGTGCTGCATTTTGTATGTACTACAATCTGTATATATAAAAAGGAAAGAATGTCAGTTAGTTTGTAATACGACACTAAGACTCGTAAGCTAGACAGCCGATATCCGATTGAGCTGAAACTTTCACAGAATATGCGTCTTAAAAAAATCTCGGTAAACCACATAGTGCGAATACGAACTGATAGGTGGAGCTTTGTTTAGGTTTAGGCAATAATAGTAGTAATGGCTAGGCGATTTTCAAGTGTGCGGGTGGCGGATCATATTTGGCTCTACAACCGCGGTCCGATCCTGGCCTACCGCAAAAAGTCTCTCCACCGGTCCCGATTTTGAGCCGATGTCATCCAGTTTTAAAACATCGTTACAACACGTCGTCTTAATAACAAACGGGAGCTTGAATCTAACAGATGATGTGTTGCAATGCCTCTGACTCTTCTAAGCTGAGAATGTAATCTGTCTCTGGATACAGAATCAGGGGTCGAATTTCCACACACATGACTGAATAATACGTGACTGAATAATGTTGATTTGGCATGATCGCTTACGTGAATGAGCACTACTCGTCACTCCATCATCCCAATGTAAATACTCGATCTCTAGTTAACGTATGGATTTCACTAACTCGTTAACTGATGTCGTAATTTGACGTCAGCTTATTGAACCAGGTCGATCGAAAAATTATCGGCTTGCTAATGTACTCCTTGTTCAATGCAAGACATTCACATTGATTCACATTTTGAAATAAGACAAAACAAACATGGTAACTGTGCTGAACCTTGAGTAACATCAACAGTGTTTGTGATGAACAGAGTGGAAGCAAAGAGAATTTGTATTAAAATGAAATGAAATACCACAGCTTGTATCCCTAGTTTTGTTCTATCACCCAATATTTTCATTGGGATAAGTACCTAAATCCATCATCCATACGCTCAAATGCACTCCTTTGTCCTAAACTGATTTTCTAAAGTAATATTAAAAATATCATTCAAATGAATTAACCACCCAAACTTCAGGATAGAGTAAATTTTAAATGAATTCCTCCTTCAACAAAATATCAAGAGACCATCAATATTACATTCGTCTCACGCACATGTAGCCTGCTATTTGAGTGAAATGAATCAAAAGACATACACATACACATATACACAAAGACAATATGTACAGAAAAGGTTTTAGGGCTGAATATGTAAATTCCATGCGGCAACACCGGAATCTACCCCAACACACAGCAACAGATTCTCAGTTGGGTATATATTGTGTGCAAAAATTGCTGAGTGTTTCAATCTTCATAACATTTATAAAGTGTCAAAGGTTGTGAGAAAATGCCACAGACAGAATAACAAAGCCAAGAAGAATTTCCCTACCCAAGGCATGACCTGAGGTGTGATACTGTTGCTGTTATACAAGTACTATAATAGATACATATATGTAACTTTGTATATGTAGGACACGGCACATACAACGTCAAGACATACTCTGTCGAACCTTGAATCTAATATTCGGAATTTTTCGAATGCCTTTCTCGTGCTGCATAATAATGTAGGTAGTATACACGTTCGTATTAGCCACCCCTCGAGGACATTTACAAAAATATTCCTCTGGCAAAACAACGCAGAAACATGCTAATTAAATCAAATGGACTTAGCTGCGCCGACGACAACCACCGTCAGTCACAGCGTCAAGGACTTTTCCACATCGTCGCAGCGTACCCTTCTTTTAGTGAGCACACCAAAGAAAATGTACAGCAACGGCTTTGAGTTTAGCTGCAAATTTGCTTACGAATCTAAAATACAAAAACTCATGGACAGGACATGCTATACGGGAGCGAGTATAGTTCGTTTGAACTCGAATTTGAATATTCTCTGCTGCTAAAACAGTTTCCCAGGAATTATAATGTTGCCACCTTGAAATGTGTGGTAGGAACGCCGCACCTATTGTGTATATACTGTGGAACTGGCGCATTAATATTCAATTAAAATTATGTCAAGTTTTCTAATTTAAATTAGAGAAGGTTTCTTTTACATATCCTTGCCTTTAGGTTGCATTTTAAATTAATTTTGTTCTTCTAGTTGTTTTTTGGACTTGAGGAGTTAAGTTCTTAACAAAGGAAGAGGATAAATTCCGCCCAAAACTGCCATCAAACTAACTTGCTTGTTTTCAAATTTTACAAAGGTTTTCGCCAAATTTTTCTGTTTGAAATAAAACGTAGGATTTAGAACTAAAAAAAATTTCTGTCAGTGAACTTTCATTTTTGCAAACAGGTGGTGCTCGGAGCTCAGTAGGTAATTGAGGAGTAGGAGTATAATTCGATCTACCCCTCTCCATCTTTTTCCTACAAAAGCGACATTGTACAAGACATTCTTTTAATGTGGCGCAAAAGTAAAGACGTTTATGAAAAGAGATCTTCAAGATCTTGGCATAATTCAGGTGAAAAAAAAAAGGGAGGGCGGAGGTGATGGAAATTTTTTTTAGATTTTCAAAACTCACTACACCATCTTTTTATGGACTTTAAAGCCGCCTATGATAGCATAGCCAGAGTAGAACTTTATAAGGCCATTAGAGAATTCGGCATTCCAAATAAACTGACACGATAGATTGACAATGACCAATATTATCAGCCAAGTAAAAATAGCCGGATCACTATCAAGCCCATTCAACATCTACAACGGGCTTCGACAAGGGACTGGACTAGCCTGTGTCCTCTTCAACCTGGCATTGGAGAGAGTGAGATCCGAGACTCCGATGTAACGGCGAGAGGAATAATCCTCTATAAGTCCATTTAAATACTGGCTTACGAAGACGATATTGAAATCGTTGGTAAAAGTCCAAGAGCTTTACAAGAAGTTTTCATCCAGGTCGATCGGGCGGCACAAAATCAGGGGCTGCACATAAATGGGAGCAAAACAAAATACGTGGTGGTCACATCTGCGAACAGAAGATTCAAAATTGGACCCTCAATTAAAATAGTGGAGCGCGAATTGGAGGTTGTGCAATCCTTTAACTATATAGGGTAAACTGTAGCAGCCGATACCAGAACTACGCGCACGGGTGCTCAAGACCAACAAAGCCTACTTTAGTCTGTCAATACTATAATCAGGAATGTAATCATAACATCCAAGCTGCTGGTGTGTAAGGCAAAGATGACACCAGTTGTTACATATAAATCCGGGACTTGGGTGCTTACCAAAAAGCATTCTGACCTCTAGCCGCGTTCGATTGAAAAGTATTATCGATAATTGTTGAGCCGCGTTCGAGAGAAAAGTCTTACGGAGAATGGTTGGCCCCGTATGTGAGGAAGGCCTATTTCGGAGACTCTATAATGTTTAGATATACGAGCATTACCGCGATGTCGAGATCGTAAAGAGAATTAAGGTTGTTAGGCTCCGGCTCAGTACACCTAGCTCGCATGAGCGAAGAGGATCATGCTCGGAAAGTCCTTTACGGTAGGATTTATGGAACACGACAGCGAGGCCAAACTGGATGAAATCGGCTCGAAATCGGGACCGGTGGAGAGATTTTTTGCGGGAGGCCAGAACCGGAACGCGGTTTTAGAGCCCAATATGATGATAACACGATTGGTTAGTTATTATTATTAAACTTAGGAACTCTCTAAAATAAGATGTGCAAGAAGGTTTCATCAATACAGTGCAGAAAAGTACACAGTTTTAGTCACATGTGTGATCTCATGTCTTTAATTAAGGTAGCGAAGCACTAAACTTTAAGTATCTGAAAAATAACGTTTCTGGAGACTTTATAATAATGAGATCTACAAGGGAAACCATGGTGTGAATCTAACCAAGTGAAAAATTTATTTCGAAAAGCAGGGCAATCATCTCACTCATGAGGATCCTGCTGCAAAGGTGAGACTTTATGAATACGACAATGGAACAAACAAAATGTTTTTTGCATATGCAAGATATCTCATAATTTCAGGAGGAAAAAACGGAACTATTGCAGCGTTCTTTTAAGGGAATCATGAAAAAACAACAAAACTGTGTCAAGTTTTCATTCATATGACATTTGGTCAAGTGACCAATGTTATCATGAATCATTAAAGAAGCTGCAAAGTACTAAGATTTTGGAGCTTCAAAATGATAGTATACTCGTAGTATTCCAATTAATTTTGTCACCAAAAAGTATGAGCTGTAACTGCTGTCTCAATTAAATGTAATTTTATTTTAAACACAATTTTTTTTATATACATACCCTTATTGCCATGGGAGAACTCCCTAAATAAACTCAATAAAGGACCTATAAAGTAGGATGAAGAAGGATTTATTTGGAGAATGACAATTACAATTAAAATAGGGATAATTTCGTCAAATTTAAGGTAGATCTGTTTCCCAAGATTTTTTACAATCTTACCACACCGAAAACTTCCCCGTGAAGACTGTGCAAAAAAAACCCTAAAAAATCGAAGGTACATTTACAGACCTTCCGAGATTTTCCCCCGATTTTTCACAACATTGCCCCACCGTGAATTTCACCTGAAGACTGATGTAACTGATGTGTGCTTTTGACTTTTTGAGTGCGATGTAGAATAGATCGCATTATCCTGTTATAACTATGGCACGCCTTTGCTTTTTTCACCAGAGACAATTATCATGGGAATATTTTACTTTACGAGATTTTCCATTAAATTTCATTTCACCATAAATCCAATGATAGTGATAGACATTGGAATGGTAGTAGGAAGTTGTATGCCAGCTAGAAAAAAAAACATTTTACAGAATCTTAGCGATGTTATGCTTGGGTGTGTGACTGTGTGTGTATTGAAATTATCTCCCTTCTTTATCTGTCTGACAGGCAGACAGACCTGCCAAAAGTTTGGCAAATCCCTAAAGTGTATTCCAGTGAGAAGCCAATGAGCTGTTCTTACTACCACCATTTGAGCTGGAAAATGGCTTTGTATATTGTATTTTTTTATCGCCCACTTCGCATCATTTTCATTCAGTAAATAAAAAGTTATAGTTTAATTGAGAAATTTAATTTTACGCTCTGGTTGATATAAAATTTTAATGAATTCGCTTCTGGTTGGCATTGGGTGGACCGTCAGCCTTACTTGTCCTTCCATTCCGATGTAATCTGTTCCATGTGATTTGGATTCGTTCTTTTTTTTTTCTTTCGTTCTCCAGCCTTACTATAATTCACTTTTTCTTTTTGATTATTCAAGTTTTAGTAAAGTATAAGAAGTAAAAATAACCGGTCGTTCGATCTGATTATTATTAAGAAATTCGTACTTAAGGTTTTTTGTGTTCTCTCCTCCTTTAAAAAAGAATGGAAAACTTCACAAACAAGAACCAACAAACAAGCAAGCGTAGTTTTCTATTTTCTCTACAGAACTGCAAGTAGATTTACAGAGTTTTTTCAACATTCAACGTAAATTATTAATTATCGGAGCTATTTAAAAGATGCAATTAGGTTAGCACTCACAGTGAGTAGTATTGGAGAAGGAGCACTTTATTTTTTTTTCTATTGACTCAGGAATATTTTTTTTAACTAATAGATTATTTTTTTTTTTATTTTATTTTACTTGTAAATCAATTCATCACGGGTCCCACGGCAACGGACAGAATAAAAGTTTGTGTTTGGCATGGCATGGCATTAAAAGAGAGAGGATAAAAGTGGAAGTAGAACTGGGGGAATTCTTTTGAAAAAAAATACAAATTTTTTGCAATTTTTTGTGCTTAATGAAAGGCTTCAAAAGGTTCATCTTCACCTACTTCAGTTGACTAAAGATGCTAAAGAAAACTTTAACAATTTCGAACTTAAATATCACAGTGAATAGTAACAGATCATCTGACAATGTTACATGTAGAATAGAAACTAAGTATATAGTAATAAGTTGACAGTAAAATTCTTACTAAAATAGGACTATAAGTGGTCCAATAGACAGAGTGCAGAACTATAAAAGTCTTAAAATGGTTTTCTAATTTAAAAAAAGCTTGGACCAGTTCAAAATATATTCATCAAGATAACTGAAGTACTTTAGCGTTTACATGCCCGTAGTTGCGTACACAGATGACGTGGTGATACCCGTATCAGGCCAGTAACTTTCCGTAATCAGTGCAGTTATGGAAAGTGCCCTGGGTAAATTCAGCTCCTTTACAACAAGCTGTGGCCTTGGAGTCATCCCTGGAAGACTGAAGTAGTACTGTTTACCACTAAAACCAAAATACTGGGCTTTATCCTCCTAAAACTCAATTGAAAGAGTCTCAGCCTTACCTCCAGAGCCAAATAGCTCGGAGCAATCTTGGATAGGAAGCTTAGCTGGAAGGCTAGCATAGAGAACAGGGCTGGTCCTCTATGCCAACAGTAAAACCATCGGCAGAAAATGGGGTCTTCAACCAAGGATGGTTCTCTGGTTGTACACAGTTACAGTGTACAGCCAATTCTTACCTATGGATCGCTGGTCTGGTGGCCAGCTGGTGGATGAAGAAGAAGTATGACGCCACTAAACTCAGCAAACTACAGCGATCAGCAGCAGTCGACGTCACAGGAGATCTACGGTCATGTCCGACACCATCTTGCACCTATTACCTCCTGACATATTTATCAAGTATGTTGCGACGTGTACTGCACGTGTACGACTCAGAGAATCTGAGTGGTTTGCTACAAGATCATACGGACACTGTAATATACTGCAGACACTACCTGAAGGTATAATACCACAATCTATTGACTACTGCATCCCTAAACTTAGCTTTAACTTCTTATTCAGCGTCGAGGTTCCTCCAAGGGGAAACTGAAAAGATGGGACAGTAACGATGCAATTTGACGCAAAAATATTCACTGACGGATCCAAGATGAAGGACGGAGCCAGTGCTGGTTTCTTCTCAGATGATCTAAATCTTTAAAGGTCATACGAGCTACAAGATTCAGATAGGCAAAGATCCTAGCAATTAGGGAGGCCTGCAGTGCACTAAGGCTCAGAAACGCACACATCGGAATGGTTGGTATATGTGTTGATTATCAATCCGCCATAGGTGCGACCACAATCAAACTCGAAACTCGTGCAACAGTGCCAAGAAGAATTGGCTTCGATCAGCAAATTCATGGATATCACCATATTATGGCTGATGGGTGGACGAATTGACTAAGTTGGGCTGTCCAATGGACTCAGTCAAGGAACAAATTCTCTCCTATTTTAATACTAATGCCTCTTTTGATTTGCAGGGTAGAATTAAACAAAACCAAAACCTCTTCCGTAGTTTAGATTCGTTCTATTTGCAAACTGTACCCGTGGTAAGATTTGATTTTGCGTTTTATTTGCAAAGTTTTGTAACCGACACTAAGCATAAGTCACAGCTCAGTAGTCTGTCGAACTACGCCATATCAACAATTGGTGTGGTCATCCTACAGCAAAAGGAAAACCACCTAGTTGTTATCTAGAAACCGGACGGCTACTGGCCAGTGGGCAGCAACTCTGCTAAGGTGGATATACCGCACAAAAACTTCTGTAGAAGTTGCAAAGATAAAACTGAAAAATAAACTCTCATACGCTTCCACTGCAGTTGTCCGGCCCTAGCATGGCCACGAACCATTTTTTCCCGACCTGAAAGAGCTCTCAGATTACAGGAATTGATCTCGTATCTGAACGCTACAGGCTGGATTTAAACCATTTAAGTATCCTTCGATATTTGTGGCATCAAAATGGCGCACACTATCGCTAATTGAGGACCTCGCAAGTAAAGCGGGGTCCACCACTCTTCCTACTCGTTTCTACCTATGATTAAGCCCCACAGGTAATGTATGGCTAAACTAGGACCGAATTACCGCACCAGTTATCGAGTGAGTATAACTGGCAGCCAATCTGCGATTAAAACCATTATTGCGACAAGCAAGAATTCCAAACTTGTCAGACAGTGCCAAGCCGAACTGGCTTTTCATAAGCCGAGGCATAGACATAATCCTAGTTTGTTTGCCCGGGCGCAGCGACATTGACGGCAATGAGAAAGCAGACGGAAGAAGGGCGTCACACTTGGCATGGCATAAAGCACAGCTAAGATGGATTAACTTGACCAATTGCTTGGATGTGAATGAGAAAGAAACTCTCATTCGTTGTCTTTGCACAAGTGTTTGGCCTTGACGGGCTCCCGACTCCCCTTCCCTTATTTTCCGATCTAAGGGCTTCGATGAATCACCGATCTGATACCGTATCTGAATGCCACAGGTTAGATATAATCCACCTAATTATCTTTTTTTCCATGAGATCTTCTGAGGACTGTGATGAATTTTATATAAACCAGTATTTTTTCTCAATTTTGGGTTTCCACCAGAGTACTTAAAAGTAGATAGAGTAGTATTATTGTGTATATAAGTATTGTTCGTGTGAATAATACGTAATCACCAGTGTAAATTTATGAACTCTTGCTGTTGTGAATAAGCAAAATTGTGTTTTCTTTACGAACCCTCCAGAAAGTCTAAACTTCGTAATAGTATGCATTTGCATTATTTGACATCTAAAGACAGTGACCAGTTTGTAATAAAAAAAAATGATTTTCATTTTGGAAATCATCATCATTGGACGATCATCATCATCATATTTAGCTTCACAAACCGGGACCAGTCTTGTCCTTTCGTGGACATTACTTTAAAGAGTCTAAAAAGATGATATCTTAAGACAGTGACCCGTTTGTAATAGAAAAACGATTTTCATTTTGGAAATCCAAAGATCTAGCTGTTGTCTCTTATTGTCTCTCTAGCACTTTTCTTATAATCTTGCTATATCGATATCTGTCTCTGTATTACTCTTTTCTAATTTCTCTCCACAAGGAAGCCATCGAGTTGGCCGTCCTAACAAGACATGAAAAACGACAATAGAAGAGGAAGCAAGATCCCAGGGGACAGAGTGGCGTCTCTTAAAACCTCAGGCGATAAATCGAGTTCGTTGGCGGTCGTTTGTAGAAGCCCTATGAAGAATTTCTCTCTCTTTTATTCCCATGCTAAAGACGAACTTGTATTCTGTGCTGTGCTTCTTCATTTCAGGCCAGCAACACATATTGAGCACAGCCTAACAGAGCCTAGTGTAGCCGAGGTTTTTAGAGCTCACACATTTTTTCAGCAAACCAGGAGACTCCGTCATTAAGTATAACATTGGATGCCATTAAAACCTCGGATACGCTATACTGCGCTGTGCTGCTCTCAATATGCGGCTAGCCTTATTCTGTGCTGTGCTTGCTCAGACAATAATTGCATCCTTTTTTTGGAATTCACAAATTAAGGTTGAATTCAAATTTAAATACCTGCACATGCATAAATAACCTAAAGAAATAACTTAAAGTATAAAAGTGATATGTTTTTTGTACTCACGGACTGCATCGATAACATCAGCCGTCCAGATAAGCAGTAGAAATGTGGTCGCTGCAACAAAACTGGCTGCTGGCAGTACTGCCATTTGCAGCCCCATTATTTATGAACGACAACAACAAAAACACCAAGAAATCGCCCCTGCTTTGATGGTTAGTAGTTAGCTGAATGCAATTCTTGCACACTTTTGGTCCTTCGCTTTCTTATAGGACTTGTCGCGCTTTTTTTTTCTATGCAATTTCTTTTAAAAGTAGTAGACTTTCTATGGAAATTTTATCCTTCTACTGGGTCTGTTTATATTTATACATGCATCTATCTGTGTTACTTTAAATGCAACTTTAACTTTTGTTACTTTTGTTTGATCATCAATTTTGGATTTTTTCTGACTTCTTTGCCTTTCGTGTTACAGACTTGACACGGCTGTCGTTTAGGGGTGCAATTTTTTGTAGCCCTTAATAAATTAGAATATTCGTATACGACACTCTATTCTGTGCGCGTAGTAGTAGTAGTAGTAAATGTCGTGACGGACGTCATAGCGTTGCGTAGTTAGTCAGTTGTGTCAGTCAAGAAGCATTTACAGAATAGCGGCGGTAGCAGGATAACAGGCGAAATCATTGCAATTTTTTTTTTTGTTTTATGTGTGCAGTAATATTTTTGTGTGTGTATGTGTGCGTTTCAATTTTAACGTTTCACCGTTCAGTCATTTGTCAGGGACATTTTTGCGAGCCGAAAATCATCGGATATTACGAGATGTGTGAATAGATGCGATGTCATCATCATCATTATATATGTATGGGTGAGCGGCGGCGTTGTGACAGTTCGCCGATCGATTTTTGTTTTGTAGTTTGTAGTAATTTTTGTTGTTGTAAAGTTTACACACACACATAGTGACGTCATATAACGAAGTCAGCCGCAATTGTCAGTGGAATTCCAATGAAATTACGATTAATTGATGGAGCAACATTGAGGTGGTGCGGGGGACGGACAGCCGGTTAGTCAACAGAAGCACACACGCACCGTCCGTCGGTCATCAGTGCAATAGTCGATTGACATAACGATGACATGCATGGCGTTTAAATGCATAGAGACCAATCACAAGCGCAAGCGATTTGCATTGTTTGACAGTTGTTATTGTTGTTGCAGTTGCAGTTGTTTGGTGGCGGTGTTGATTGTGGTGATGGTGAAAAGTGCGTTGTACCGCCAACGTCCAATAAGAGATTTCACCGCCAACGATGTCGATGTATTTTCATCATCATTCAGCAGAAATCATAAACGAAACCAAAACCAAAAGAGAAAAAAACGGGAGGAGGGAAAAAAAAGGATTTTCAGTTAATAAGTGGGGATTACCTGGTTGGTGTTTTTATTTGTATTAAGTTTTATTTATAGTAATAGAGAAAATATATATATATATATATATATATTTATTGATTTTTATCGCAATTAAAATTTATGCGATATTTTAACGGAAATTTTTTTTATTCCTGCTTCATAGCCAAGTGAACACGTGCGTTGGAATTTGCGACGATCATTTTATTTATTTAACTTTTATTTTGGAGATTTATTTTAATTCCGTTTTATTTTATTTATTATTATAGACACTTTTGTGAACACTCTATTGAATTTTTTAATTGATTTTCTTATTGATTATTAAAAAAATATCTCACTGCATCTCACTGACTTTTTTCCAATTAAAACTTTTCATATTCTCTGCGGAAATTGATAAATATTTCATTATTAATTACGTTATTGAACCAAATAAATCATCAAATTTGGCGGCTTTTTAAAGAAAAAAAATTTCCAGGCTTTGCGAACCACACAAGAACATTAATAACAATCGATAACAAATCATAGCAATGGCAGCAAGTTGCGGCGGCTATAGCTGCTTTCTCATCTGACAAGCGGCGCCTATGGGCACGCAATGAGTAAAGATGGGTCAACATAACCTGACTACCTGCCCTGAACAAGCTCAATTACTTCGGCAAGCTAACGCATACGGGGAGGACTTATGAGCACTATAACGGTGCTACAGGCGAACCTACATCACGCGAAGGGTGCGTCCGCTACCCTTAGTTATCTAAAAAAACATAGAGATATGGTTCTAAATTTAAATTCCACGGACTTTGTTTGTGGGGACACCTGAAGATCAAGGCTTAGGCAAACAAGCCAGAAACCCCTGAGAAACTCAAACTAAATATTCGTAGGTCATTATTGATTCAAGAAATAATAAATATGAGACCGATGCATCTCAAAGCGCATCAACCTTGGGTCCTGCAGTTGAGCAACCCGCTGTATCTAGAGAAGCAGTTAAAGTATCGACGGTCAACCTCATGTTGGCCTCAACTGCTCGGTCTGCTGTTGAGCAGCCGAACTCCACCCAGAGTTCAGACGGCGTAGCCATACGGGTCCTGAATGTGAAACTCGCAAGGGCGCCAGAACTGAGGACGTGAAATCACTTCCACTTCTGATTCTGATGCATCAACAATCGTTGAAGGCATTAGATAGGCTACTGACACAGCAACAACGAGGTAGATTCATTAAATTTATCTCAACCCTTCCACTTCAACATCCAGGGAGGACTTATGAGCACCATATGGGTGGTTCAGTCGAACCACCTGCATCACGCGAAGGATGCGTCTGCTACCCTTAGCAAACGGTTCACCAAGGATAATATAACCCTTGGTCTTATCCAAGAGTCTTAGGTTATAAGCGGACTTATTAGAGGAATCAGGCAAGTTAGTTGATTTTTAAAAGTTGCCATAGGCACTACGGCTGCCTGCTTGATCAGCACGAGAATTAACTTTTTCCCAATTCCAGAATTCTTAACAAAGGACCGGGTGACCTTGCAAGTGGAAGTTCCAACCGAAAGGGAAACTCATAATATCGTGTGTGCTTCAGCACACTTCCCGGCGACGACGACAACATTCCGCCAACTAAGGCCGAGGAGATAATGAATATGATGAGGCAGCGTACCAATTAAATGATGTGCTACCTACTTCCTATCATGACAGTTGTGTCCTTAAAAAAAAAAAAAATCGTTCCCTGGTGGGACGACCATCTGGCTAAGCTTAGGAATAAAGTTAGAAAAATCTTCAGCGCTGTTAAACACAAAAAGAGAGGGGACGAATACAGGTTCGCCCTTACGAACTATAATTCTGAGCTAAGACGATCCAAACGTGCCACATGGAGGCAAGGCCACGGAAAACATTGTTGAAATGCCAGTAGCGGCACGAATCCACAAGGCATTAGCTACGGATCAGACAAACTGTGTAGATTTATTGAAAAGGGCCTATGGAACCTACACTTCGGACCGTGAGAATTAACCTTAGTAAAGGAAAGCTCGTTTCATTTCGTTCATTAAAAAAAAAACTGCTACGATGCACTGCAATCTTTTGCCAAACACAACAGAGTGAAACTTGGTTGGGTCCCTAGTCATCAGGGAATTGCAGGCGACGAATCCGCACTTGAACTAGCTAGGGCTGGCACGGAGTCTGCGTTCATAGGACCTGAACCCTACTGTGGTGTCAACTGGGCACTAGGACAACACTAATAAATTGTGCCGCCAAAGCACAGATAAATTGTTGGGAAAACAATCTGAGATAACGTCCCTGGGCTGAGGCAATCCAAACAATTAATCAGACCCTTTTCTTATAGGGAAATCCTTAATCTAAATAGGGATAGCAATAGGAAGCTGGTGAACTTTCTAACAGGTCATTGTGGCTTGCAGTGTCACCGTAGCAAAATTTAGCATTTTCTCTGTGAACGCCCAACACTAATTTGGTTAAGGAGACGCATTTTTCATAAGGAAATATGCTCGACAGCCTCTGTGGCCTATTGACATAGACTGGACTTGACATAGCCCCAAAGAAAAACGGTCCTTAGACGTCAAAAACACGAATGAGGCGGTCAATGGAATGATCCTTTATAGGAAATAACATGATCATCCAACTTCGATTACAATAACTCGATTGTGTGGCCAGCTCTGTAGCATGTAGCGCCGTCTTGGTGAAATATGCTCGACAGTGGAGTTGAGAAACGCTGCCACTAATGATATAGTACTATCCTTCACTAGGGAGGTGGTATATCACTTAGAGTAAAGACACCCTAAGATACAATATATCTTTTGGGTCGCAGTGTCTGCCATATGGGCTAGGGTATTCTTTTAAAATAATGATGAAATGTAATTTTCGAGAGAAAAGTTGGCTTAAGATTGTATTTAAATGATTTGTAATTAGTATAAGGACACAAGTGGACGTGGTCGCTCTGGTGGTAAGTGCGTTGGACTTCTGAGCAAGAGGTTCGAGTTCGAATGCCAGAAAGAACAAAAGTATTTTTCACCATCCCACCTCATGCGAATGTCTGACAAACATCTGAGAGTAATAACTTGTCACGGAAAGCTTTCAATTTGCATTTTGGATATGGCATTAAACTGTAAGCTCATTCCATTTTTGTGTACATAAGCTAATTAAGCAAATGTTCCATAATCTTTCATTGTCAGTTTTTTCCTCTATGTGATTCAATTCCCAACGACGATTTTAAATTCGACTTCTTATAGAAATAAAGTCAAAAACACAGTCAATGTTGTGAATTAAAAACGAACATGGAGCGTAACACTTTAAAGAATATGATTAACAAGAAGTACGTCAGATAATTTTTCAATGTAATGCATAAAATTCCAAATTGTAAACATTGATTCTAATAATTATTTTAGGAACCATCAAGATTTTTTTATCCTTTCACAGATATCTTACTATAAGCACCGAACTATGCATTAAAAAGAAAAAGTAACCGCCGCAATTTTAATATTCACACGATGAGCGTGTGAAAGAAGTTACGAAAAAAAGAAGAAATCGGACATTTGTCAAATGGAGCGGAAGGGCATCAGGCAGCATAAAAGGACAGCTGGATATAGACAGTGAAATGTTTAAACGAAACGACATCACGATCCTAGATCCTCCTTACAGCACTCTGAGCATAACAATTACATCAAATTGATTAAGTAACACAATGAAGAAGTTGGCTGACTGGATGGATGGAAGGTTGTTTGGCTTGCACTTGGTTCGGCACCAGTCGAAGAACTTGCATTCGAAAGGCGAAAGAATAAAAGGGAAGCGCAAAGGAATATTTTTTTATTTCATCGTTGAACAGTCATTAATCCTTAAATGTACAATCAAGTTAATTGTAATCGATCTTTGTGTTTTTCTCTTTTTTTTAACCCTTCTTCATAGTATGGATGGAAATAAAAACATTATTGTGATCAGAAGAAAAGCAGAAAGTGGAAAGTCAGCAGAGGGAATTGCAATTTTTTTCTGAAGCATATTTGATTCGTGCAGATAACTCAGTTTGTTGTTACTTCACATGCAACTAACATTTATATGAATGGATAGATATGAAGCATCTTCCTCTCAATGGTCTAACAGCTTCGCATTAATAAATTGCGATAGTGCCTCTCATGTATATCCGGTACATTCATTAATCCTGCCACTTATAGTCGTACATTAATAATCTTTGCATTAGCTAGGAGAGGTTTAAGTGAGTATGAATTGTGCTTTGTGTACAATTCAATTATGCTGCAATAATTATTGCAGTGTTTGCTCCTCGATGTCGTTCATATTAACCGTCTGTTGCAACAACAGGTGATGAATTCCTGTTTTCCTTTCCTAGTGGTGCGTTAGGTAGCAACAGAAGGAACAAACATGGAATTCAAATGTGTTGGATGTCTCTTTTTGGTTGTTTACTTGTATGTGTGAATTTGCTTATAGTTTGTATGAATCTGTGATAAACTTGTTTCCCCAAATGGAATTTCGTTGTACGAGAATGTATCCGTGGCGCTAGATTTCGATCTTTCGATAGGATAGAGTTCTCGTCTTAAGTGCAGATGAGTTGGTTGATAATGCAAGAGATATGCAAAATATACAACTTTAATGGAAATTCTATACGAAAGCTTAAGTGTTTTGAAGGGAGGCTCATGATTGAGAACACCAACCAAAAGACATTCTTATTCCATTGCGATGGATTGTCAGCTACGGTGAACCGTCTCTATTTGATTTGATTTCCAAAGTAAATATCATATCTAACATAAAGAGCGCCATATTTAGTTTTTAATTTAAACACATTATTTATAATAAAAGTGATAATATTTATATTTCATTATAAAGTTCATATGTTGTCATTAGATATGGTACAAAATATCTAAGAAATGCGCACCGCGGTATTACCAAACTGTTACTCTTTTGATAAAATTTAATATTAGGTCGTTGCGTAATTGTGGATTGATAGTTGCAATAACACGTAAGATCTCTTCCCTAAATACAGGAATTGTTTGTGGCTTATTGGTATGCATATGCGACTTCAAAAAACCCCAAAGAAAGAAGTCACACGGTGGCAAGTCACCAGATCTAGATGACCAATTTTGATCCCCATTTTCCTGTATTCTTTTTAGCCGAAAACTAATGATTCTATAGTTCTATAGGTGGTTGGAGGGTGGTCAGTGGATGTGGATCAATTGGTTGGAGCAGCCGGGAAACACCGAGTATTTTACAATAAAAAACCAGAAAAGCCACTTTTCGATATTACGATATTGAAGGAGTGTTCAATTAATAAACATTAATTAACAGTTTGTTACATAAGAAGCATAGAAAGTAACGAACAAATACACTTATGAAATTTTTTGGCCTTGTGTTTATAAAGGGGCGCCCATTTGGTTTTTTTTTTAATCTCAAATACAACTTGTGCTTGATATATCAAAACTTAAAGTATTAAAATAAATAATGCACCTAAAATAGAACTAATTATCATAGAACATCACTTAATGGAAATGGCTTAACACAATTTTTCATGAATTTTTCGCATAAATCGCCCAATTTCGGATTCGATGTTGGTCCTGAAGTCTGTGGCCTATCGACATAGACTGGACTTGACATAGCCCCAAAGAAAACAGTCCTGAGGCGTCAAAAACCACAAATGAGGTGGTCAATGGACTGGTTCATTTTAGGAGATAACATGGTCATCCAACTTCGACTGCAATAACTCGATTGTTTGGCTAGCTGTGTAGCATAAAGCGCCGTCTTGTTGAAAATAATATACTCTAAAAGTCAAAATCTTTCAATTTATTCAACAATAGTCAGTTAACATGGTCCGGTTCGGTTCGTCCTTACAGTGTTTGCGTTCTTCAATGACTGTGTAGCTGTGTGTCTTGTTAACCATATATTTTTCAAGTCAACATCTTTCAATTTATTCAACAGTAGTCAGTTAACATAGTCCGGTAGCGTTCTTCATTGACTGTGGCTGCGTTGCAGCAATAGTATTGGCCTATTAACACTCCAGTATAAATACTGTACTTAGCGGTAAATGTTTGTGGGTCTAATGGCATTTCGTGAAAGACTTCGGGTTGGTGACTTGCCAAAATGCGACAATTTAGCTTATTACCAAAGCCGTTTAGCCAGAAATAAGCTTCTTCGCTGAGCCGTTCGGATTCAGTTCTTAGAACAAGCTTATGTTACACTGATGCAGACCTAATTACTTGAAAAAAGTTCATCACGAGCAGTTTCTTAAAGTCAACAAAGCCTACTATAGCCTGTCAAGACTCTTCAAATCCAGGAATTTAACCATAACATCCAAGCTGCTGGTGTATACCAGTATAGATCTGAGACTTGGGTGGTTAGCAAAAAAGCATTCTGACCTCTTAGCCGCGTTCGAGAGAAAGACTTACGAAGAATTGTTGGCCCCGTATGTGAGGAAGGACTCTATAATGATGAGATCTACGAGCGTTACCGCGATGTCGACATCGTGAAGAGAATTAAGCTCGGTAGGCATCGGTGGGCAGGACACCTAGCTCGCATGAGCTAAGAGGATCCTGCCCGGAAAGTCTTTTGCGGTAGGATTTATGGAACACGACAGCGAGGAAGCACGACGGCCAAGCCTACGCTGGAAGGATGGTGTAGAAAAGGATGCCCAGAGTTTAGGGATGCCAAACTGGATAACATTGGCTCGAAATCGGGGCCGTTGGAGAGAGGAGGCCAGACCCGGACGCCGGTTCTAGAGCCAAACATAATGATGATGATGATGCACGCTAAAAATCCATTCGAGTAGATTGATAAATGATAAGATAACGCAGGATATATAATATAGCACAATAATTGAGTTCACTGCGCAATCAAATGTCACAATTGGATAATTAAGAATGCTCTGTAATATAAAATATAGACATAGGTGTTAGACTTTTTTTATTTTTCTTAAAAAATAAAGAAAAAAAATACTCCCAAAAACCCCTCAAATACCACCAAAAGACCATTAAAACACTTCCAAAATACCTCCCAAGAGCCCACCTCAAGAGACCCGAAAAAGACTCATAAACGACCACCAAAACTCTCCCACCACTTAGTGGTATGCGTACTGGATATTGGGTTGATCAGCACTGCATAGCGTACAGTGAAAAAATTAAATAATCAAGTCGCACTTCCGTACCGCCCTCAATGTACTAAATGCTATACTACTATTATTTAAAAAAAAAAGTTATTTAAAACTGGCCTTATCGGAGGCTCAAATTACGAATTAAGTCACAAACATACTCGTATTTTGTGTAAAGTCCATGTCACTGCCGGCTAGTACCAGACCCCGATTGTAGAGCCAAATATGATGATAAAGTCCATGCCAAGACGGTTAATAGCCATTATTACCAATCAAGTACGAGGGTGGATCAATAAGTCCATGAAATTTTTTGTCAAGACTGGTCTTTCAAAAGAACGCACCAGAAATGGTCGACAAAATCCATGTTTTGATAATGGACATCGACGAGTGAAAGTGCGCGAGCTAGAAGAAATGTCTTGGAGGTAAGACATTTGGGTCGAATGAAGAGGTCATCGCTGAAACAAATGCTTATTTTGAGGGGCTCGAGAAATCGTATTATTTGGAGGGCATCAAAAAATTGGAGAAACGTTGAATGAAGTGTATCGAGCTAAAAGGAGACTATGTTGAAAAATAAAATGTTCTTATGCCGAAAAGAGTGTTTCTAGTTTAATTTTTCAGGGACTTATTGACCCACCTTCGTAGAGAGGAATACATTTTCGGTTAACTGTCTGAATCAGAATAGATAGCTATCAATATAAAGTCATATCAAAATAGTTCTTCGGAAAATCTCTATTTTAACGGAGCTACAAATGCTATAAACTTGATTACCTTAATCCAAAAAGCTTAAACCAAACAAAAATCTCAAACACAATACAAATACGAAATACAATGAACAGCGGAATAAAAAAAAATTCTTTTATTTTCACTAAAGTGTGATCATAGAAACAAACATACCACACACACACAGAGAAATCAATCATTGCCATTGAAGAAGAATATTCAATTGGTAAAATCGATTTTACTGACTGACAATGACAGTTATTGAAACAAAGAATTTAAAACAATTGCACACGCGACTACGCCAACCACAATCGCTGCATCCTGCCACACATAACAAAATCCAAGTACGTTGCATAGGGTGTGCGACCTTTGTAAAAAATAATAATTGAATTTTTCGCATGCATCCCAAGCACCGGGATCATCATCATCGTTATCAATGCAGTATTATGTGTGACGATAACAACAATGCGTCTGAGCACAATAGCCGTATTAACAATATACAAGCTCAGAATGTACGGTACGTACACACCACAACACTTGACCATCATCATCGGCCTCAACACCACCCCATTATTGACGGACACATCAATGTATATCCTTTGTCATGCGTTGTTATATGATTTCAGAAGAGTTTTTTTTTTTTTGAATCCAGTAAAAGTTGAAGTGGTCTGTTGGGCGGACTGACGTTAATCCTTGGTTTTTGTTTCTTATGCTTAACTGATATTAATGCATATACAAAAGTTTTATACTGGAATAGGTTAAGCTGTCAATTTTTCAACTAGAAATTGACGTGACATCACTTGTGTCGACTTTTCATATTTTTTGCCAGACTTAGTGTGTCCACAGGGACACACTTATGATGCAGTAATAATGTTATCGGAGGCACAAATCTGCAATTTGTTTGATAGCATGCAGACGATATTGACATTATTGACATAAACCTAGAAAACTGCACTAGAAGCTTGCATCCAGATCGAGTGAACGGGACGAAATCAGCAAATAAGAGCGTGAAACTAGAAATACTAGACTAGGTATTTAACCATATATCATACAAACTGTGGTTATACGAATACGAGTCTTTGGTGCTTAATAAAAAGGTCGAGACAAAAATCTTACGGAGATATGTTGGGGAACGACGATTCCGGAGATATAATGAAGAGTTGTTCGAGCGCTACCGTAATGTTGACATCGATAAGAGAACTTGAGAGCTGACATGAGCTCAGATAGTACTTTGTGGTAGAGTTTAGAGGTAGATAAGGACACCATAGCGAGACCTTATTGTGTCTCGCAACGCTGGGTGAATTTCGTTTACCAGGACATCCAAGGCTAAGTTTTGTCAAACTAACTGACAACGACTCAAAATCTGGACTGGTGGAGAGTTTTTTTAAAAACTTTTATTTCTTTTATTTTCGACTACTTGTTAACCACAGTCCACACGACCTAGAGAGCTGAAATTTTGTGAGTGTCTAAGTCCAAAATAGCTTTTTGATATTTCGCGTGTGGCGAGTGTAGTGTGTGTCACGTGTGATAGGTTGAAGTGCCGTTTTTTGAGGCCCTTTTTAACCACCATTCGCATGACCTAGAAGCCAAAATTTTTGGAGCACCTCAGTGTCAGGGGCTTTTATTGACACGCAAATTGCGTGTGACGCGTGTGATGCGTGGAAAAAAGAACATACTTTGTAATAGGCCCGACCTCAAAAACAGATATTTTGGCAATTATTGCCAAATAATAATGGACTGTCTGGCGTGTGTCGTTGTATACAAACAAGTTTTTACTCAAAATACAAAGTTTTTTTTTCATTCACTTGTTTTTTGTAATAGGCAAGGACCGGAACCCGGTCAAACCCCCTAATTGAACACCCTACAGAGCAGACAGAGCTTGGCAGAGCATTCCACATACGCAACTAAAGAACGAATCTCTGAACTTACCTTTACGTCCAAAGATGGGGTTGAGGATAAAATGATGAGTATTTAGACCGCCACGAGTATGGCGGTTAAATTCAAGGACACGTGGCATGCAACTTGAGCACCGCTGGTGGAAAAAGCGATAAAACAGTGATAAGCAGGATCTATTGATTTCGCAATGTTTTCGTCATCGATAAGATTTATCGCACTGCTTTGTATTCTATCTAGCTGATGCAAGTAAAAGGCGAAAAAAAGCCTTGATCAGAGAGTAAAATATTTCGTGCACCGAGTTGGAAAAGTTCGCAGAATTCTTGAATTCTTTAACGCACATACCAGGAATTGCGAGTTTTTAAGTTTCCTTGATGCAAGTGTCATTCATGGATAATAGTATTGGATTAAAGATTGGCTTATACGATAGGACACAACATTGCATTTAATTCTACTCGATTGTATACTCTCCATTTTATTATGCTGTCCAGGTCAAAATTTAACGTGCTTAACATACGTAGTTGTTTGAGTTCCACACGAGGTGTGGAGGGACGTTCATCAATCTTATATGAGCAGCTAAGAATACTATCGTCAGCTAAAGAGTGAATTGGATTAGAAGTAATCTCGACAAGAGATCATTAATAAAAATTAAAAATAGTGTGGGGGACAAAACAGAGCCCTGGGGAACGCCAGCATTTATGTGATGTATTTTCTACTTGAAACCGTCCAAAACACCTTGAATTAAGCGGTCCAAAAGATAGCTTTTACTCCAAAAAAAAAGCGGTTTGTCACCGACTCCATAAGCAAGCATTTTGAAGAAAAAGAGCTTGATGTCAAACTCTGTCAAATGCCTTGGAAATATCGAGTGCAACAGCTTAGCTTTCACCATATTATTTGAATAGACTGGTTCCACTTTTCGGTGAGATAAGCAATCAAGTCACCTGTAGACCGTTGCCTACGAAAACCGCACTGCTTACATACCTACGTCTGTTCAGCGTTTCTATGACCTTAGAAAGTATGGATGTAAGCGCAATGGGTCGGTACGAGGAAAGAGATGACGATTCGCCTTTGTTTAGGAACAGGCTGGAACAAGGCTGTTTTCCAATTCCATGGAACGACACCAGTAGAGTATGAGAAATGGAAAAGCCTGCGCAGTGGCAATGCCAACGTTGAAGAACACCTCTTTAAAACTTTACCAGAAATACCATCAGATTTATGAATGTTCAGATCATTTAATATTCTAGGTATTTGAAGAGTGCGAAAGCAGTTTTGTCCCAAAGAGGATTCGACTCTTGAAAGTACAGGTGGCGCAACGCGCAATCGCAATGGTAGCATTGAGCTAGCTGCGAGATGTGAAGCAAGCAGATTGGCCTTGTCTATTGAGCTGACAGTTGGAATGTCATTGTGAATGAGCAGTATCAGCCAAAATTCTTACTTCCTTTGGGACATTGAAGCAATCTTTGCCTCCCTCTCTGGTTTAAGTCGAATTTGACTTGTCTAAGGTAGGCATTGCAATCATTTCTGACTGGTCTTCATATTTTTTGCCAGACTTAGTGTGTCCACAGGGACACACTTATGATGCAGTAATAATGTTATCGGAGGCACAAATCTGCAATTTGTTTGATAGCATGCAGACGATATTGACATTATTGACATAAACCTAGAAAACTGCACTAGAAGCTTGCATCCAGATCGAGTGAACGGGACGAAATCAGCAAATAAGAGCGTGAAACTAGAAATACTAGACTAGGTATTTAACCATATATCATACAAACTGTGGTTATACGAATACGAGTCTTTGGTGCTTAATAAAAAGGTCGAGACAAAAATCTTACGGAGATATGTTGGGGAACGACGATTCCGGAGATATAATGAAGAGTTGTTCGAGCGCTACCGTAATGTTGACATCGATAAGAGAACTTGAGAGCTGACATGAGCTCAGATAGTACTTTGTGGTAGAGTTTAGAGGTAGATAAGGACACCATAGCGAGACCTTATTGTGTCTCGCAACGCTGGGTGAATTTCGTTTACCAGGACATCCAAGGCTAAGTTTTGTCAAACTAACTGACAACGACTCAAAATCTGGACTGGTGGAGAGTTTTTTTAAAAACTTTTATTTCTTTTATTTTCGACTACTTGTTAACCACAGTCCACACGACCTAGAGAGCTGAAATTTTGTGAGTGTCTAAGTCCAAAATAGCTTTTTGATATTTCGCGTGTGGCGAGTGTAGTGTGTGTCACGTGTGATAGGTTGAAGTGCCGTTTTTTGAGGCCCTTTTTAACCACCATTCGCATGACCTAGAAGCCAAAATTTTTGGAGCACCTCAGTGTCAGGGGCTTTTATTGACACGCAAATTGCGTGTGACGCGTGTGATGCGTGGAAAAAAGAACATACTTTGTAATAGGCCCGACCTCAAAAACAGATATTTTGGCAATTATTGCCAAATAATAATGGACTGTCTGGCGTGTGTCGTTGTATACAAACAAGTTTTTACTCAAAATACAAAGTTTTTTTTTTCATTCACTTGTTTTTTGTAATAGGCAAGGACCGGAACCCGGTCAAACCCCCTAATTGAACACCCTACAGAGCAGACAGAGCTTGGCAGAGCATTCCACATACGCAACTAAAGAACGAATCTCTGAACTTACCTTTACGTCCAAAGGTAGGCATTGCAATCATTTCTGACTGGTCTAAATTTGGTTTGGTTTTCCACAGTGGGGTTTTGTTTATATAACCAAAAGCATACCACCCAATTCCTAGAAGCCCCTTTGCAGTTTAAGTCATACAGAATTACAGAATTTTCCTTTGGTTTAATTTAATACACTTAGTCCTGGAAGGGATAAATTGTCTTATACCCTCCTGGATTATGTTTGTGATCGTATCAGAAATGGCATCAACACCACTTTTGGCATTATATGGCCAGTTAAGCTTAGTTCTTATTTTATCATCGTTCTGCCCAATTCTAGTCCTGATTTGGAGCTTCCGATATATGATCTTCCTATACTTTAAGGAAAAAATTGGTCAATGGTGCATTTTTTCTTATCTTAAAAAATACAAATCAACGTCATGTCATGTCATCAATCGATTAACAATGATGCACCAGAATAATCGTAGGGTATATCATCGTCAGCATTAAAGGGTAATACAGTTCAAGTTGTGTGGTATTACTGTTTATTGTCGGCGGAGGTTCCTGTCTTTGTTTCTACATTGGGCGGTTGAGTTTGAACGTAACTTTCTGTGTCTTGTCAAGCCGAAGACAAACTTGCAAAAGTAGAATTGAAAAACACAGACACGCCGACGGTACATTAGTAATAACCACTTAGCAATTCTAGTGATATTCATCTCACTAGCAGAGGGTAAAGAGATGGGGCTTTAATTTCACAACCAATGTAGTTTTGCAGAGCTTTGCGCTGCTGTTCGCACACGCTGCCTACTTATGCACTTGTAGTAAAGTTTTCCTGAAAACAGGAACAGCTTGTACTTGAAGACATTAATATGCTCATCGCTTGTCCTGGCGCTTGCCTGTAAAATAGACGGAGATGGAGAACGTACGAATAGAAAGTTTTCAAGTGAGTATGCTGATGGTTGCTTTGCTTTTGAATAGATGGCTAGATGGATGGATCCGAAGAAGAATGTTCTTCATTCCGAGTGTTTCAAGTAAAATAAATAAAATAAATAAAATAAATAATTACGAAATTGCATGGCGACCTGAGTGTATTCTTCTGTTAAGTGGAGGTGTTGTATTTCTTGTTTCCCGCTCCCTTTTTTATTTTTAATTTTCACACAACAATCTCTTGAATTGTTGTGAAGTTGAGTTTAATGTGTGAAATATGAAGAAGAAAAAGAAGAAGGAAAAACAGAAAAATAAGAAGAAGTAGAAGGCTTAGTAAGTGTCGAGGTAGTAGTAATTTTGAAAGTTCTACATAGGTTAAGAGACTCTTATGAATTTGCAAGTGCAATTGAGTTTTAATGTTTCTTTAATGGAAATTTGTTTTTTTTTTGGGTTTTTCGCTATTAAGTCCGCAACAATAAAGGACAATTTAAAGAGTTTTCTCTATCACATTTAATGACCATATATAGGGGAGCTTTCTCCAACCCGGTTTAGTGACAATACCCATTAAACGTAATCACAAAACATACAAACAAAAATATCTGAACCTGCCTATTACCCGCCGAGAAATGTGCGCTCGACACATTGAACTTCAAAGACAGAATTTCTCTGTTTGAATATATATTGTATGGCGGTCCTGCATTGGATATGCCTCCTATTCTCACTCTATTTACCAACAATCCCCCGCTTTTTGAATGGGAACAATGGTATATCGATAATAGTTGTTTGGCATATACCATTGATTTGGTAAACGGGTAAACTGGTCCATTGTTTAAATTGTTTAGCTTAACCCTAAAAGGGTTATGTGTGTGTGTGTGAGTGTATGTGTCGTGAATGGAATACCAAGAAAAAATACCATATGCTCGCATAAACAGATAAACAATCTCACACAATACGAGCGAACAATGATTGCAGTGGAACAGAGCAGTGGTGGTAAAGCGTGGAGGGTCTGCACACTACTTGTACTTCCAATAGAATCGAATGGAATTATAAAGATCTAAATCGAAGGAAAGGAATCGACCAGAAATTCATATACTATATATACATGTTTTTTTTCCCTCTTTGACTTTTAACGACAAGTTTTGCAGAAAAGATATCTTAAGGAAATAACGAACGAACTTTACAAAGAGTTTTGTAATGGGTTCGTGAGGAATCTCACTTGGAATATATTGAAAAGTAATCTTGTTTAATGGTAGTTTGAAGATATAAACAGATAAAGCTGATTTTGAAAACTTTAATCTATTTATGCTACTCAACACAAGGAGATAAAAGTAAAAGGTTAAGCGACATAGATCAGACATAGTTGGTGCGGAAGCGTAAAGCACCAATTAGGATATCAAAAAATTTATTATTAAATAATAATTTATTGTATTTAAATAATTATATAAATAAAAAATACCAATTAATATAGGTAAAGATACTAATAAAGTATAAAATAATAAATACATTCCAGCTTGTAAACGTTCAGGTTGATAACGAACGAACTTTACAAAGAGTTTTGTAATGGGTTCGTGAGGAATCTCACTTGGAATATATTGAAAAGTAATCTTGTTTAATGGTAGTTTGAAGATATAAACAGATAAAGCTGATTTTGAAAACTTTAATCTATTTATGCTACTCAACACAAGGAGATAAAAGTAAAAGGTTAAGGGACATAGATCAGACATAGTTGGTGCGGAAGCGTAAAGCACCAATTAGGATATCAACTACACGCTTAGTAGGCCGAAAATTTGACGAAACTTATTTACGGACTCAGATGACTTGTGAAAATTATCAAAGTGTGTAGAATAACCGTCGGAGGGTTTTAAATTACACGCCGAAAAAAACCTTATTACAATTGCTTCAATCACTAAAGATCACTAAAAAATGGAACAAGTTTCGGAATTTTTAATTTTAAAAAAGCTCTACGCTATAACAACTGAATGGCTCAAGTACAGAAGCGCAGTACATAGCCGATAAACATTTTGTTATTCGAAAAATCGAAAAATCGAAAAATCTCACTCGTACACTCTTTGAGCCGGTTTATCGCTCTGCTAACTTCGTCTATGCTTTGTGGCATATCTTCGGTCTTTGGTGGAGCGTCTAATTCCTCAGTTAACTGGCAATTTAGCAACTCATGCAAGTGCCATTCCCATCGCTCTAAGATGCCTTTAAGATCGGCAATCAGATTTCTTTGTCCTTGCAGTATGTGCAACGCGGTGTATATATTGCGTCATACCGCGGACTCTTTGGTAGAATTTCCCCGCCTGGTGCTGTCCTTGCTCTCTGTACTGTGCTTCTTACCAAAATGAAAATGCTTATCAATCTTCAAGTTATAAAATATATTGAACCATGAAACTCTTTAATGAATGCCAACCAATGCTCCACTGGTGATCTAATGACATAACACACCGAAAAGTAGGGATTACTACCTGAAGTGGGCACTGAAGATCAAGGCCAACAAAACGGAACTTGTTTGCTTCCGAGAACCAGCAAAAAAAAACAGGAAAAAAGTCAGAGACAAATAACCTGGAAATCAACTTTAGCGAAAGGTTCAAATTTAGCTCTCACATCGATAAAACTATGCTCTTCATTTGGTGCACCCGCTACTAAGAAGACGAAACGGAAAGGGCTTCTTAAAGTTGATGAAACAGAAATTTCCTCTGTACAAAGTTCCATCCAGGAATACGATAAAAGTACACATGGAAAAATGTACAACAAGGAAGCATATAGTTTTAAAAAAAACATCAGGCTGTTTATCTACAAGCAACTCATAAGGCCAGTGATAACCTATGGCTATCACATATGTTTCACCGTTTCACCAACAACGATGAAGAAGATCTACCTATTTTAAAGAAAGATGAAGGACTCTGGATGGTGCCAAACAGCTATAAGTTTGTGTCGACTACAAGGCTTTACGAAGCAGCCAATAACCGACCACTTGTTCCAAGTGGCGAGGAAATTCGTCGACGGATTGGAAACATATCCAAGTCCTTAGATGTAAGGACTGAGAATCGAGGAAATCGAGCCAAGTCATCGGTATATACACATCAGAGGATTCATGAATGCTATATTCGATGACATCTTTAACAATCAAGACGTCTCCTTCTACGAGAAGGCCAGCAACCAACACTACATACATATATGAAGAGGCTCGCCCAGTTTATACGCCGCTTTATATTTTCATTTTTATTTAAAATTATTGTTTATTATTGTAGTATCTCCGCAGGATCTTGTGCAGCTGCCTGCAATGCAGGAGAAATTGTCGCTAAAAATGATAAGAATAACGCAAGTGCAGAAATATTTACTACGTCAACTTAATTCCCTTAAAAATAAACATGTAGTAGATTAAGTAGTCAAAAAGATTGTTTAATAATAAGCTATACTAAAAAAAAGACGACATTGTAAATACTTCAGACCCTTATTGTTGAGCCGACACTTATTAATATTAGTTATACGTTTCGTTTTAAATCAAAATTGTATACTTCTTAAATGATTAATAAAATATCTTAATCTTAATCACACCGAAAAGTAGAGTCAATTGTTGCATTTGGAATTAACGAAACATTGAAAAGAGGTTGGAGCTCTTTTTGGGTGATCGATACAAAGATGCTTTATTAGAAGTTAGACACTGTGTTTTAAAATAATTTCGTTCAGGTTATTATCAAAGCTTTAATTTGTGAAATTTACAATAATAATAATGGTGTCCCCCAAGGTTCTGTCTTGTCTCCTGTACTTTTCATCAGAGATCTCTCGCTCTGGAATCACTTGGAAATGCATGAATATGTTAATTTCAATTAATCACATTGCAAACTCCCAAAGAGTAAGCACGAAGGGAAGATGTAAAAACTTTTTTATCTGCCCAATCATCAGTTAACACACAAATAACATGACAATCAAAACTTAGAAGAAACTAACTACTCACAGTTTAAAAACTAAAAAGAAAAAAGAAAAAACCAAAACCAACTTCCGTTTACTTTAACAAAGTACTTAACATGCACACACACGATGAGGTGGTAGTATGCGTGAGAAGTAAAAACCTTCACTATATGTACATACTTTCTACCACTACGAGAAAGTTTTCATCCATCATTACTCGAACTCGTACAACTTGAGATATTTGTCAATCAATTGAATTCCCAATTGCGAAAAATGGGGAAAACTCGAAAAAAAGATTTCGCTCCTATTCCCTGCCAAGAACAAGAAACTTAAAGGTGGAAATAAAAAAGTAGATGTCAAGATGCAAAGAAAAAACCGACACCATCCAAAAAGGATAGAACATTTAGTAGAGTTACTGAAGTTCCTCAGGTGAGTCCCGGTCCATGTCGTTATCGTTGTCATTGTCGTTGTCGGTAATCGTGGAATGTTCGGTTTTTTTTCTTTTTTGTCGAATCGAACGGTGCATTAGGCAAGGAATCAACCCATCGAAGATGAAGGTAGCTACGTACAATGCACACTTTCACATGATGTAGTAGTGGTGGGAAATGATGTACTAACAATGCATCAACTCTCGTTTCCCAAAATTCTTCTCCTATCATCAGGACATTTTTTTTCTCGTTTGTTTGTTTGATGATCGATCGAGATATAAAGTGCAAATGACACCAGGAGAGTCTGTGTGCAATGAAACTATTGATTTTGGGGAGTGACTGACGAACCGTGGGCTTTGACTATATAGTTATAACTGTTGGAACGAATTGCAGTAAATATTTCAACATTTTTGCTTTAAAAAACTTGCAATCCATTTTGTGTTTTCTAAATAAAATTTAAGTACGTTCAAGCCAGCAGGCAAAGGTTGACAAAAAGCACAGACAAACACATAAACAGACACGGACAAATCAACAGACAAACAGGACAACCTTTTCATCAATTATTTGGTTTTTTAGGGAATTTACAATAAGTTTTGAGAATCATTCAGTTGGAAGGAATATAGAAGCTTACCCTTTACAGACCCAGCTGCAAACTTTTGAGAAAAAGAGGGATAGCGCTAAAAGAGCGATAGTCAACAAGAAACTCCAAATTTTAAGAGTTCTTCTTACGAAATGTTTACAGCTCAGCTTATGTGTTGAAGCTGGTAAACCTCACAATCTAACGATATAGGCCTTATTGGCGGTTGAATCTAGAAAGCATTATTTTTACTTCACTTTTCTAATGCGACATACGCTGTTGTTAATTTGGTTGTAAATTCCAATCCGGAGTTTCATCAGTTCATTAACTTATGAATCTAAAACTTATTCTTTCACGATAGTCCGTAAATATTGAACCTAGCGCTTTTATGCTTAAATCCGATTTTTCGCTGCAGACAAGTCATCTTCGCAAAATTTCAAAAGATTTGCGCAGCTTGACTCTGGCATAGTTACAACTAACCGCGACTGACTTGACCACAAATAATGGATGGAATGAAATGAAAGGAAGTATCAAAAACATCACAGACTTATTTTATTTTAAAAGAATCATATTGTTACGAAAAGTAGTTTGTAACGCAGATAGTTGAATTCGAATCCTAAGATAAGTCGCAATGTACATACTGCATACTAAAAATAAGCACTTTTGAAAAGCATACTTTTAGGCTGTAAGATTTATTAGATTATGTATTTGAAATTGAAATGTAACCGCCTGTAAGTTTAAATCATGATGTACTGGTCAAAAATGTAGTCAAGCCGGTTTGTCCGGTTTGTGTGTAAGTACACAAACGAAGCAGGGTGATAGCGGAGGTCATTTCCAACCAAAATAGCCAAATGAAGTTTTATCGAATTGTTGATGGTTCTTGGAATGGTTATTTAGAATTCAACCAGTGCAGTTGCAAGTAGAATAGTATTGAAGTACAAGTATTGTTGTAATAAGTTTTTTGTGTACCAATGTACCAATGTACCAGAGAAATTTGTGAAATTTAGTTAATGTTACTGTCGTTGTGATCCAAGGCCTAGCTTCTCGCGACTATTCGTGTTGTGAGTGTTATATTTTATGCACACAAATGGTAGATAGCGTCTCCTAATTGCCGACGTTATATGTACGTGTTACACCCAATGCTTTTGTAGTGCTCTAGTGGTTAGTGCGTTGGCCTTTTAAGCAGGAGGTTTTAGGTCCGAATTCCAGAAATATCCAAAGAATTTTTCATTATCCCACCCATTGCGAATGTCTCACAAACGCTTCTCAAACTCTTCCTTGGACCGCAAATGTCTGTCGCGCCAAATATTATTATAATATAATTATTTAATCAGACACCGTCTTACTTAATAAATAGAGACCATTACAAATTAATCGCTACTTTCTGAAACTTTCTGAAACAGTCTACTGCCGCATTCACTGACTATCACATCTATTCTGTTGCGTCTTTCCTGTTGGGTTGGAACTTGAAAAAAAGCCCTTAACCGACATCAATAACAGTTCTCCTGGATTTATGGAACACGACAGCGAGGCGGCCAAGCCTACGCTGGAAGGTTGGCTTAGACCAGGACGTTCAGATGCAAATCTTGGTGACATCGGCTCAAAATCGAGGCCGGTGGAGTGACTTTTTGCGGGAGACCAGGACCGGACCACAGTTGTAGAGCCAAAAATGCCATTATCCATGAATGGCACTTGCATCGAGGAAACTGAAAATCTCGCAATTCTCGGTATGTGCGTTAACGACAAGCTTCGTTGGAATGACCACATATTTACCGTCGCTAAAAATGCTGCGAAATGTTTAGGTTTTCTCGCCCGGTGAAAGAAATATTTCACTCCCTCTGATCTGGCTACCATATACAAGGCTTTTATTCCCCAAAACTTGAGTACAATTGCCATATCTGGTCTGGTGCGCCTAAGACTACTTTGCATCAGCTAGATAGAATACAAAACCGCGCGATAAAACTTATCGGTGACGAAAATATAGCGAAATCAATAGACTCGCTTGAACACCGCAGGGACGTTTGTTGCTTGTCACTGATTTATCGGTTCTTCTACCAGCGGTGCTCAAGAGAAAAAGCCAGCTGCATGCCACCTCTCCTTGAATTCAACCGCAATACTCGTGGCGCTCTTAATGCTCATCAGTTTACCCTTAAGCCCATCTTCGGACGTACAGTTAAATTCAGGGATTCGTTCTTCAGCCGTACAACACGTATGTGGAATGCTCTGCCAAGCTCTGTCTTCCAACCTCGGTATGATCCACAGGCATTCAAAACACAAGCTCATAGACATCTCCTGTTTTCTCCTCCTCTTCCTTAACGCCCACGCTGTGCCAAGCATATAGCCGAACATTATAAGGGTGCGAACCCCTTGAAGCGTGCGCGAATTATAAAAAAAAATATGATGATGATGATACCAACCAAACATCAAACTGGCATTGTAGTGAAAAGGCAATTGGTCAACTATTTCGTTAGATCGGTAAGGTAGTTTAATAACACTGCATTGTCGACTGTATGATCTACCACGTTTTCCATTATCTATACTGCTGGGTTGTAAATAAACATTGATCCGACACAAACAAATGATGTCCTAACAATCAATTTTATTAACTTTTTGAGTGGAACTTGTAAAGAAGCCCTTAACCGACATCGACAATAGCTCTCATATAACAATTAGACATCAAACTGAAATTTTAATGAAAAGACAAGTGTTAAACTATTTCTTAATATCAGTAAGGTAGTTCAATAACACTGTATTGCCGACTACCACGTTTTCCATTATCTATACTTCTGGTTTGTAAATAAACATCGATCCGACATAAAGAAACGATGTCCTACCAATCGATTTTATTAACTCTCCTGTTGGGTTGGAACGTGTAAGAAGCACTTAACCGACATCGATATTAGTTCTCATATACCAATCAGACATCAAACCGACATTGTAGTTAAAATACAAGTGTTAAACTATTTCGTTGGATCGGTAAGATAGTTTAATAACACTGTAGTGCCTACTATATGAAACAATACGTTTTTCATTACCTATCCTGTAAATAAGCCGTGATCCGACATTAATAAATGCTATTCTACCAACCAAACCTCAAACTGACAATGCAAATGGTGTACTAATTATTACTTATTTAATTGGTAAAGTAGTTCAATTACACTGCATTGTCGACTGCATGAGTAATTCTCAATAATATGGTCGCTATGAGCTTAACAGAATATAAGTTTAGTTACCAGTCATACTAGTAGAGTTGAATGTGATCTAATTAGGCATTCCGAATACCTAGCCGTCTTGGGCTCCGGTTCCCATCTAACCCATTGCAAAACTGGTAGATATTTGAATGTGTCTCTGCCCACCGAACCCTATTATGTGCAGAATCGATTTCCATCACTAACAAGGCTGACAATTTCCAATTTTGAAACAAAATTATTACAATTGTAAAAAAAGATCATTTACAGAAGACACACATAGTTCCATCATTCCTGATTCCTAGTGCATATCTCATCCTGGTGTTTACTCTAAACTCTCATTGAAGGTAAACTATATTCCAATTCACTTATTTTCAATTTCTTGTCCTTGTGTTATTTCGTCATTGTCGTCGTCTTGTTTTCTGTTTTTCCCTTCCATAGCATCATTCTACGAAGATTTCGTTTTGTCTATCACTTTTCGTAAATCAATTTAAACTGAAATGAATCAGTTAACTGAAGTTGAGAAACGAAGAATTTCCTATATTTTCACAGGCATCGAATCGTATTCGCATCCTTTTTAGATTGAGTTTTCGGGATAAATCACTACATGTGCACAGAGACTATACAACATTCCTCCAGAGTTACCTCCTGTACAAATCGGGCTCTTTACTCACTTGTAAAGTTGGATCTCGACAAACCGTAGAAATGTCTCCGCACAGGTATATGTAGTTATATGTACATTGGGCAGAGTTTAAAGGTTTGTGTGTGTTTGTATATCTGAATAGAAAATATAGAGGATAAGTGAATAGTGAGCCTGAGCCTCGAACGTAGATCCAAATCTAATATGAACTGCATGAACTGCATGCAACTCGCACCACTTAGTCAGAAATGCATGAATAAAAGACGTTGAGCAAGAGATGGTCGGAGAAGATGGAGACGGGAATGAGAATAGAAAGGAAAACAAAAACAAACAAAAAAAGAGTGAGTGAATGTGTTGATGGGGAGGGGGGGGGGGGGGAGGAGGATAGAAGTTTTCGCATATTTACCCTTGCGGGCCAAGTAAACAAATTTTTGAATGAAAACTTTCTCATTTCAGAATTCTGCAAGCAAGAATCATTGCACAGTGAGACAAAGAACGATGCAGGCGGTACAATGTGGATGGCAAAAAAGGTTTGCTTATGCAATGTGGTAAAATGGTAAACCGATCCACAGACCATCCACCACCAGCAACGACATCATCATCAACAGGACACCAACTATACCAAAACAGCCTATGAGTCTGTTGGCTGATTCTTCTGTTTGGAGAAGTGGGAGTACCAACGACTCTATTCCCATTCACCGTGTCATTTCATCGTCGTCGTCGTCGTCGTCTCTAGAGAGCACACAAAACCCCCAATGAACTTTACTGCAGTGAGAAGGATTCGATTATGCAGCGCGCTGATGGCGCAAACGAACGTGCAGAGGAAAGATGGAAGGATGAAGCAATGTGATGATGCACTCTGGGGAATCGTTCAGAAGAAATGGTGGTTATCAGGCTGATGGCCGACAAACGGCTCTACCATTACCACGTTGCAAGAAAATCCATCTCCATAAAATAAGATTTTTATTTCACTTCGAATTTTAACGCGAAAAACCGCAAAAATACGCGGTACTCGGGGTATAACGTCGTACAAATACCGGTGAACTAACTTTTTATTCATCACTTGGCCTATAAGTACATATTTGTTAATTGGAAAAATTCTGCTATCTTAGTAAATTTTGCTGCTGCTGTTCTTCTCTCTCCCTTCTTTTTATTTTTCAGCATTAATTCACATAAAACGGACTTTTCATTATGTGAATTTTGTGTTTTTTTTTGCTGCTCCTATGGCTAAGCTATAAGCCAAAGCATTTCGTATTTCGATGGACGCAACACCTCTGTTTCTTGTTTTTTAATCCGCTATTAAAAAATTCCTTGCATTTGTGTGTTCACTGACTGAACTGATGGACTGACTGGCTTTTTTATGCTTTTAGCATTCACATTACACGTAAGTTGGGCAAAAACTTTTTTAGCCAGCAGTTTAATCGTCAGAAATTCATAATGGACGTAATGGATGTTAATGAAACATGAACAGCAGACTATATTCTGACGGAAAATATTCATTTTGGTTTTTCCAACTTTAATTGGAAATGTTGTTTTACTTGAAGGTAGTTTAAGAATTTAACACAAGGATATTATTTCCGTAGATTTACGGGAATTTGAGTGAAATTGTACACTAAATTTGGTTGTGGGTTATTGAAACGAAGATGTGAATGGCTATCATAAATATCGACCATAATGCAGCGAGTCCGCTTTTTTATCTTTACAACTGTAGGAGGTAATCTTCGAAAAAACTGGACCGATTTCAAAAATTCTTTCACCAATATTTAGAATGGACTTTCAGGGTGAACATAGGGATAATATATATCCCGTTTAAATAAAAGGACCTGTTGTGGCGACCAATTTTGTAACTAAATAACTAAAGTCGAGCGAATGCGTTGACTGTGTGCTTATGTGATGCACTGTTCGCTATGCAGCTTTCTGTGCTGTGTTTTGTATGAACATCATGCCATATAGCGGCATCATAATGACAATGTGCTATGTGCTGCGTGTTGTAGGAACTATCTATACTAATGTTATAAAGAGGTAGGAGGTCGGATACATATCGAATTTATCAACAATGAAATTTGAACCACGAAAAAGGACACTTTTTAAAACTTGGAACATTCGAACGATCGTCATGAACACAACGCTTGCACAATTAACAAAAGAATTTCTAGAGATTCTTGGTCTTAGTGAGTTGAACTGGAGTAGGGGAAAAACGGACATCTACCGGCGAGTTTCTAATTTTTTCGGGTAAGCCTGCAGGAGAACACCATGCGAATGGAGTGGGATTTCTACTCTCTAAAGCCGCGAGAAGATCGTTACAAGACTGGCAAGCAATAACCGATAGAATTATTATTGCAAGATTTAAATCTGCTGTTCGACAGGTCGTGTTTGTTCAAATTTACGCACCAACGGAACAAGCCACCTCTGAAGAAAAAGACACATTTTACTTGGTTGGTCTAAATAATTCATTACATCAACTACGGAAGAGTGACATCGTTATTTTGATGGGTGACCTTAACGCAAAAGTAGGCAGCGACAACAGTGATTGGGAACATGTCATGGCAAAGCATGGTTCTATGAATGACAACGGAGAAAGGTTTGCTGCTCTATGTTCTGATCGCAACCTAATCATTGGAAGCATAATTTTTCCCCACAAAAACATCCACAAAGCCACCTGGATCTCCTGATCCTGATCACATGTACATACAACAACCAGATTGATCACATCGCTATAAGCCGCAAGTGACGATCATCGTTGCTGGACGTTAGAACCCGAAGAGCAGCTGACGTGTATAGCGACCACCACCTTGTGGTTTGGAGTGTGCGATTGAAGCTCGCGGTCCGGTCAACCACACGAAGTCAAACAACGAGAAAGCCAGCTGTACCAGCGTTGAAAAACCCAGATGTGAAACTGCAATATGTATCCCGCATATAACAGTCACTCTCTGAGATACAGCTCCAAACCCTAGAGTCTAAATGGAAGAAAACAGTAAATGCGTATACGGAAGCCTCAACCATTTTAGGTTATCCCGACAAAACTAGAAAAGAATGGATATCAGAAAGCACATGGAACACCATTCGTGAACCCTAATCCATCAAAACAGAGTTAAATGCGGCCACGGGTGCCGAGCGAAGCGCATTAGCGCGGAAGTATAGGGATCTGAATCGGCAAGTTAGCTGTTCAGCTAGGAACGACAAACGAGCATGGTTAAGCAACATCGCCATACAAGCACAGGAAGCCGGTAATAGTAGACAAGACAGCACAGTCTACCAACTCGCTCGTAAGCTCGCCAACAAGAAACATCACATCAACTACCCTGTTAAGGCTCTTTGATCCTTATGGAGGAACAACAATTAACCCACTGGACAGAAAATTTTAAGAATGTTTTGAATTGTACTTCGCCAGGCACCTCCATCAACCCACATATGCACCCTAATAGGCTACTTAACATCAGCGTCGCTACTCCTTCGTTGAATGAGATAAGGACGACAATTCGTTCACTGCAATCAGGTAAAGCAGCAGGCAATGACAACATCTACGCAGAAAAGAAGGCTTAATAGTCAAACTTCCCAAGAAAGGCGATTTGAGCAATTGCGAAAACTGGAGAGGAATTACCCTGCTAAACACCATAAACAAAGTGATCTCCTCCTTTAATAGCTAGGCGCTTACGGAATGCTTTAGAGCCAATTTTGAGAAATGAACAAGCAGGATTTCGCCCAAACCGTTCTTGTACTGATCAAATTAACACCCTGCGTATAATCATTGAACAGTCAGTTAAGTATCGCTCTCCTCAGTATATGGTTTTTGTAGATTTTAAACGCGCTTTTGATAGCGTGGTCCGAAACATGATGTGGCAGATTCTGTTTAGCTATGGTATTCCAAAAAAAAACTCATCAACAACATCAAGGAGCTGTACCGCGACTCAACATTCATATCGGTCATCTTGGCTCACCTTTCAACATCTACTCGGGAGTCAAGCAAGGTTGCACCTTCTCACCATTCTTTTTCACAATTGTCATCGACTGTGTGATGAAAATTGTAACCGAACTCCATCGGGTTTACCATGGAATGTTTTTCACCGCTTAGAAGACCTGCGCTATGCTGATGATATATGTCTCCTATCACAATCGCTAGGTGACATGGAGCGAAAATTAAATTCACAAGAATTCCACGCTAACAACGAGGGTTTAAAAAATAACGTCTCAGAAACAAAACTACTTCGCGTTAACGCTAGTCGAACATGTAATCTCTCGATTGACGGACATCAAATAAAGGGAGTCGATAAGTTTTGTTATTTGGGCAGCTGGATGTCAAATGTGCTGACTCGGATGTGTGCTCTCGTGTAAACAACGCGCGATACTCCTATAGTATGCTTAATAATATCTGGAACTCCTCGCAAATCTCCTGGAATCTGAAGCTAAGGATCTTCAGATCTAACGTTCTCTCAGTACTCTTGTATGGCTGCTGAGGATACTGAGAATAAGATGCCTGGAAATAATCAGCAATCAAGACTTGTGGATAGTAACGCTGCAGGAAGCAATCGCGATCACCATCAGACGACGAAAATGGAGCTAGATGTACAGCATAGAATTGAGGAAATCCCAAAATAATCAAAATCAATTCGACATCGTTCTCAGTAAATGAAGATGTGTCCATCCACTTTATGGAAGATTTTATCTAAGGATCTTGGTTTACGTGCTTACAAAATTGAACTTGTGGAGGAATTAAAGCCACCCGACGATCGCACACGCCGCCAATTCGGCTAATGGGCTGAAGCACAAATTGATATTGATGTTGATTTTCCAAACAAAATTTTGTTCAGCGATGATGCTCACTTTTGGTTGAATGGGTAAGTAAATAAACAGAATTGTCGGATTTGGAGTGAAGATAATCAACAAGCCTTTGCCGAAACACCATCACATCCAGAGAAAATCACTGTTTGGCGCGCGGAATCATTGGTGCATTGGTCGCCTCGCCATGTAGGCGGCAGCCGAGGCGGCCTCATTGCCGAAATCATATTCACGCATTAATGGAACAAAATTGTCTACCCATTACTGATATTCAAAATGTTTTTTCTTTGTTGCCTTTTTAATTTAAAATTGTGAACCTCTAAAAAAACAACCTTTAATTAGTAAGAAAAAATATTATTATAATTATTAATATTACAAGCCAGGCAGTAAGACGTCACTCATCACTACTCCCATCAGTCAAATGAAGGTTTTTTTTTTAAAAAAAAAAAATGCACATTACAAAAATATTAAATTGGAGATTTGTTGTAGAATTACAACCGCGTAACTTAAAAAAAACTTAACACGATGAAAGTTTCGAGAATGTTGACTTTTTTACTGAACACCAATATGACAAATGTCTATATGTAGCTGATAACAACTGAAAGTATAGTACGTATTGAAAACTGATAAAATATCCTTATTTGAGCTCTTTATCGAATATAATTATTCTTTGCTAAACACAAAGGCATTTGGTGCGGTAAGGAAAGCTATAAGGAAAAACCACTTCAAATAATTTTTTGCAGTCATATTCATGTGTTCTTTGGACCAGAACGATACAAAAACTAAATAAACTGATGAGCCAAACAATATGATAGATTGGTTAGTTAGCCCTTATTTCAGAACAAATGGATCCGTACTATGGACGCCAGCCAATTAATGCAAATTGTAAGTCAAAGGACAGAACAAAGCTTAATCGGATGGCCTTTTTATTGCTATGTGCTATGGCTAACGAGCTTATCATATACGGGTATGAACAAATGAGTATATGCCTTATTTGGCATATCCTGCCAAGATATAAGACTTACTACACTCGCACGAAGGGTAATAATCTTTGTGATCATCCAAAAATGGCTTAGACATCTATTATAACGGCAAGGCACAAAACCAAAAGGTTGTCATTAATTCAAATTTTGAAAGAAGTTTCTCCTTTTATTGAATAATGTATTGAAAAATTTATTAATACATTCTCGTATTCTCAACTTTAATTTTTTTTTTAAATTTCATTACATTTCCGGAACTACTGGTGCCGGACTGGTGAAATTTTAATCCAATCAAAATACGATCGATACAAAATTTGCACAAAAGTCGAGGAAAGTTCCATAGTTTTGTATTTTAATTATTCAAAAGTGAATATTCTGCACAAATAGAGGAACAGCAGAGGAACAGCTTTGACCGCCAATTTGACCATAAAAATGGTAAAATAGCAACTGACTTTCTTAGAATGAAATAAAGTTCTGTTTATCTTTCAAAACTATTTTAAAAAAAAATATTCAAAAATCTGACCTGAAGGAACATAGAGAGGAGAATTTTAAAAATACCTTGGCACGAGGTGAAACAAAAAAGGTCCTTTAATAGCAACGCGGAAACTTTAAAAAGTAAATACTAAGACAATTCTTACTTCTTTTCATGAATCTGTCATACTTTCATTTACTGAGTTCTATAAATGATTCTGTCATACTTTCACTAACTGAGTTCTATATAATGAGTAAAAAGTTTACACATTTATGTTAAAAAATGGTTAAAAAGCGCCAAAAACTATGTTTTTAAATTCCATCGGCCTAGAAGTTGAAGTTTATGTCTCTTTGTTTTGTACGATTTTAGAGAAACTTTAACTAATGGAGGATAACAACTTTTCCAACTTTATGCACAACACAGTATATAGTATAGTATACCAGAATAACCTCCCCTACGTTAAACCCGCTTTTGAGTGAAATCGAATTCAAAATTCAAGCCACATCATAATTTCTGACCTGAATAAATAATTCAATCAGTCAGTCAGCCGTCACAGCCAAAAGCGATGCTTGAAAAATGAAGCGAGCATCCAGGACTGGAGTAGTCGCTTTAGGATTCCATATGAGGAGAACAATAAGTTTATTATGGCCATGTTATTATATTTTTGGGTTGGTTTGGCGGACGGAACGTGTGGCAAAGTTCACTAAAAACCGTAATAAAGCATCATCAGAGTGCAATAGAATTGATTGGGAATGAGATACGAATATTAACACGAAAAAAAGGATTATACGACTGTAGATATAGAGACTCATATATCCTGCTGCTATAGGGGAGATTAAAACCTGTGCTGTAGTTCGCAAAGCCAGGAATGTGGTAATAAAAAATTGCCCATCAAATGACTATGCCCGAAAGACTCGAACCGAACAACATGCGAGCAACTGAGAGCGATTTATTTGGTTGAATGTAAAATGATGGCATAAAGGACTTTGTCGTTTACCACGTTAACCACAAGCTAAGCACTAAGGGAGATTAAGCGACGTGATACCGCAAACGAAGAGGTTAGATGTGATATGTGATATCCTTTTTTGTTATTGTGTAGCATTACTTTTATTCATTTATTGCTGCTGCAAGGATTTTTATTTCGAATTCGAATTTTATTTTATTTTTTTCATAATTTTTTTTTTGACATAAAATATTGACATTCAATATATTTTAAATAATTTTTTTTCTTACTACACTTTTTGCACTAATCAATGCACTTTATTTACTTATTTATTTTATGTATTACTTTATGAATTTAATTTAGAAATAGATTATTTTTTTTTTATCCAAAGTGAAGAAATAATCCACAGACACGTTGTCATCGAAAGTGAAGGATGCACGACGAATACGCGCCCGGCCGTTTAGTAATTGAAACGTACGCGTGGGGTGTTGAATTTTTCGGGCCGATCAAGGATTCTATTAAATTCACGTTCTTCTAAATATCCCTACTAAATATTTGGATGTTTCTTTCGAATAGCGATTTTTCAATGAATTGCCAGTAGAGGACTGACTATAAATTAATCCTTGCATCCAAAAAACCAGCAAACCGACGTAGCTATAGGACCACCCGGAAAATCGACGTAACGAACGACATACGACGAGTGAGGGAAATCCAATTCGAATTCGCGCAGTTAATTTTTCTTTTTTCTCCAAAAAAAAGTAGCCGTGCCAGTGCCAGTCGTTAGTCCTTACATCCTGGCCAATCCCGTAAATGTACTAACTTGTCCTAAAAGCTGAAACTCATCTATGAGCTGGGAGAGTCGAGTCGTAGTCATTGTCGACGAAAATTCCTTTAGCCGTGTGCGCCGTGTACGTCGTCGTATAGGGTGACTTTTTTTTATATTGTTTTGTGTAAGTGTGTGCTCTGCTCGGTCATTGTCCGTCGTGGTGGGTTAGGCAGAGTGTGCAGTTATGAGAAAGGATAACTTTCAATGTTTTTTTATGTCATTGGTATGAGACACTGCGGAAGTAACAGAAGAGACAATTCTCTTTTACTTTCTCTTATAAATTTAACTCCCTGCTGTGGTGAATTTCAGAGTTTACAGAAAAAAGAAAAGAGGTAATGTTAATAGCTTCAGCTGAATAAAGATTCACCTGTAATATTCTTATAGAGCAAGGACGAAAGAGAAAATTTATCGGGGAAGCTTTTGTGCGCTCTCCCATATTTCTTATACTGTTTCGTTGGCGCTCTTAAGTTACAAACTTAAAAAAAAAAGTTCAATTATCTAGTAGTTAGTGCGTTGGACTTCTTCTGCGCAGGGGGTTCTAGGTTCGAACCCCAGAACTTTCCCTTCCCTTCCGAGCAGAACCTATATTCTGTCTCTGAGCCCACACCAATTTTATTAAGGTGATATCGCAAGGATTGACTGAGGAACGCTTTCCCAGTGGGCCGACGAAGTTTGTGCTGCCAACAAATAAACAGTGGCGGCAGCCCATTTGACACCACAGTAGGGTTCAAGTTCTATGAACGCAAATTCCGAGCCAGACCTAGCCAGTTCATCTGCAGATTCGTTGCCTGCAATTCCCTGATAACCAGGGACCCAACCGAGTTGTTTGACTTTGTTGTGTCTGGCAAGAGATTGCAGTGCATCGTAACAGTTGTTGACAGATATTGAGTCCATTGCTATCTGATAAGATATATATACTAGCACCTTTAATTCCTTTATGAAGGTTAATCCAGGCGCAGTTCCCAATGGCATGAAGTTTCGCCTGGACTCTAGTTTCCATCTGCTTTGCATTTGTGAACCAGACCAGACCTATAGCGTCCAGTGCCGAAACACCATTGTACCAGTCAACCCGGTCCAATATTTCTAACTCAAATTTCCTTTCGGAAAACGGAAAAGTCAAAACATGTCTCTTTCAGGAATTGGGTTAAGAATTTTTAGTTTGTACCCATATTCTTGTTGCAGCTTAAAAGCGCACCTAGCCGCCGTCTTCCTAATGAAGATTGGCAGGGGTGTAAGCCCTACAACAGCTTCTAGTGCTGTGCGCAGGTGCGTATGGCACCCGTTATACCTACACAGGCAGCTCTCTTTGTAGCTTTTGAATCTTATTTGCCGTTGTCCGTTCAAGAACTTTCGGCCACCAAACGATGGTCGCGTACGTGATAATAGGTCTCACCATTATTGTGTTCAACCAATGTACCATTTTAGGATTTAGATCCTAAGCTCTGCCGTAGAGGCGCCTACTGGCCCACAAAACCCTAGTGGCACTTTCGATGGCGAACTTGATATGAGAATTCCAGTTTCGCCTTTAACAAGAAAGACACCGAGATATTTAACCTCAGCGGAATAATCTAACATGGTGCCTTTGATGATGATAGGTCCAAAAATTCGTGAAAGGCACTAGAACGGTTTTGCAATGATGCATTGATGGATAGTCCCCTCTCTGCTACACCATTCCAAAACGTGTAGTAAAGCACTTTGCATGACGCTAGTGATAGTCGTGCAGTGCTTACCACTGATAAAAATCGTCCGCATAACCAATGGCGATGTAGCCTGATCTGTGAAGATCGACTAGATGGTTGTCAATGACTAGTGACTACAGAAGGGGAGAAAGCACTCCTCCTTGTGGACACCCCTTCAGTGCAGTCACAGGCACATTAGGCCACACAGGGCAACTTTCTTGGAACGTAAAGTTCATTCTATCTTTTTTACAAGATAATGAAGGGCACCTTCGGTGTTTTTCCTTTCCTGTACGCAAGCTGACTTGAGTGCAGAGGGATAGACAATTCTAACCGCCCTCTAATATGAACATCAGTAAGTCTCTCCATGCTTTTGAAGACAAATGATGTTAGACTTATAGGTCTGTATGATTAAGGCACCTCACTAGGCCTATTGGCTGGTTTGGGGATAAATATCACATTTACTTGTCTCCAGATAGTAGGAATGTACCCTCAATTGTAGCTGGCTCTAAATAAAGTAATCATACCCGGTAGGAGGAGATCGATTGCTTTCTGTAGAAGCTTTGGAAAGATACCATCACCGCCGGGAGCTTTGAAAAGTTTAAAAGAGCCTACTGCCCATTTAACCTTATCCGCACTGGAGATTTTACCGTATAAACTATTTACCTACTAGTAATACAGACCCTTTGGTCAGATGCGTTCGGGTACGTGTATGGTACACGAGTAGATGAACCTGGGAAATTAACCTGGAGTAGGGTTTTGTTTTCCTCGTAGTCAAAGAAATACTGGACTAATTACGTGATAGATTTGGCTAAAGTCCAGATTTTTGTGGCTATTTGAAAAGAGAGTAGCTCATCATCAGAATAAATATGATACTTAGATCCCCGATGTCGTTTATGAAACATGGAAATAATAGTGGAACTAGTATAGATCCTTGCGGGACACCTAAAGGAACAATTAGTTTCGATGAGCATTCATTATTGTTAATGGGATAATGCGACCAATTCAAAAGATATGATGATAATGGATAAGGAATTTTAAAAAGGAATTTTTCTTTAAGTTACTTGACTAACAAGCTGTTATTGACAGAGTCGAAAGCTTTGGAAAAGTCAAGAAAAACCATTAGCCCTCACAAGTCACTATCTAACAAGCATGTATATCGTCACAGACCTTTAGAAGAGCCTTAGTTACGTACGTTACGATAGAAAATGAAGAGTAAATTCCTTAAGCAAAGAGTAAAGCAAAAAGTACAGCAGATAGGTTTGGATGATAGTTGCATCGTCAAAGAAAGTCATTTTAAGATGAATAAAGTTACAAGAAACAGAGAGTTGTGCTGTGTGGAAATCTTGATAGGATAATAATTTTAAGAAGTTTATTAAGCAGGTATTGCTTTTCATTTTTCTATTCTTTTGTAACTAACATACATATTTTTTAAATACACTTAATTATAATATGAATTATTATACAAAAGAAGGACCACATTTTTTATTTTAAGAGATTTTAAGTTTCCCCACAAAAATTATTGCTGCTGCACACATCTTCAAAACATATCAGAAAAGAAGGAACTCATTTCCTGTACTTGAAAACAGCTCTTTTATTTGGTATTGTAATTTTCTTTATTAATTTTAAGGTAGTATTGAAAACAGCTCTTTATAAAATTAAATCGACCATTGAATGTTCTCTTCCCATGAAAAAAAACAAAAGAGACAGGCAAACCAACAGGTGATTCTTATGCAGGATACTAGGCAATTTAGGTGAAAAGCACCATAACACTGAGAGAGAATCGAAATTTATCCTGTATTTTGGCGCAGCGCATGTCCTTGCATTGAGAAGAGAGAATTTCTGCAAAAAGTTGAATATCTCTGCTGTACTGTTCCGGCCAGAGTGTTATTTCACCATCGCAGTCAAAGCTTTACTTCAAAAGTAACACTTTTGATGGAAACCCAAAAGGCGGCAAGAATTTCGACCTCCAGTTTCGTCTCGATAATCATCGAGATTAAGCGGAGCGCGCTACCTATCGTTTAATTGGTAGCTTGTACTAATCGGTTACGTGAAATTTTCCAACTCTGCGAGTGCAAATGGAACAAACGTAATTGGTGTAGAAATACGTGACCGATTTGTTCATAAGGGACATTCACGGGTATTATCGTCGGACGGGTAATTTTCTGTGAACAAAGTTTGAATATTGTGGAAATAATGTTGTACGAGTTTCATAGTTTTCCAAGTATGGGACTGGGTTAATTAAATGCGTCCACATGGAGTTGAAATTAAAATTAACTTGAAAATGAGAGAAAGTCCTTAAAAAATACAAATATTCATAAATTGCTGTTTAGAATTGTGTGTATATGTGTTAGAGTATAGAGGTCCAATTTACCTTATGACAAATATTTCATTTCAAACCTCATCGAAGCCAAAGTGTCCATTCGAAATCTTAATTGCACCAGACATTGCACAGGTTTTTGTTGCAATAATACACCATGCAGATATAATAACAACCAAAACAACAACAAGAACAACAATAATAATAATAATAACAGCCTACGTATGTACTTGATGGCTCAGTGCACTTGCAACCAACAACTAATGTTTCCCGTCAACTCAACTCGATTGCACGTATAGTGTAGTACCCAATGCAATGCATTGGAAATGAAAAGGACCTCGCCAACAACAAAAACAACCAACACCAGCAATGGCAACTAAAAAACGAGTTAAAACATCGTTAACCATCAGATATAACTCAACGAGGCGTTTGGTCAGCAGAGTTCACCCGATTGTGGCATTGTCGATGACCGACGACGTCACAGGAGCGCGCCTTGTCGGCCGGAAATAGCATAGCGCCACAGGACCAAACAACAGCTCAATGATGTGTAGATGTAGGAGAGCGGTGGAAGACTGGAGGTAAATATTATATTTGTTATCCTCGTTATGTTATGTTTTGTTGTTATTGTTATTGTCATTGTGTGTTGTTTTTTTTTATGCAATAAATTGCATAAATTTGTGCTCGTCGTGTGTTGTTGCATTTCCGATATGCTCGCTCGGAGTGTGCAGCGGAGCTCTGATGTTCCATTGCGTTGCGTTAAACGTTGTTGTTTACTCTTTGGCTGGATTTTCCGGAGGATGTGAAGGACAAACCGGATCGCATACTCACTCCTTTTATTTACGTGTATATCGGTCAGACACGGCTGATGCACAATTTAAATGGCAATTTTAATTATATTTTGCCACGATTGAGATGCGATGGCCATTTGGAGAGGGGACGTGCGACGGTCATATACATTTTGAATTTAAATACCTCAAGGTGGGTGTGAAGTGTCGACTTAGGAAATGGAAATGTGATTGTTGGCATTTGGTGGTGGTGCATTAGGATAGAATTACCTCAAAAATATGAATTCCCCCCCCCCAAATTATTTTATTTATAATGTAACTTAATAGGTATTTTACTGAGTTAACATTTTAATTCAATATAAATAAAATTAATTTGATGATTCTAAATAAGACAAACACAAAGAGTATCGAATCAACTTACAAATAACTTCATACAATTACTAAACTACAAAATACCTTGACAACAACAAATATTATAAATAATATCATCTAATGAACACTACGGTCGTCCTTCAGGAAGTTGTTGATGGCTATTTTGAAGGCCTGTAGATTATAAGATTCGGGAAACACGGAGTCGACCAATTGATTCCATATCGAAGTCACTCTCGGATAAAAGGAGGATTTAAAATGTTGAGTTCTACAGAAAAACGGTTTTAAGGCTAATCTATGTTTTTTTTAAAACATCTGCCGTAGTAAAATTTATAGAAAACAGTTAAAGCTCCTACAATCCATCTATGCTCCAAAGAATCAAGATGAAGTAATGCATGCATCGTTTATCAATCGGATAACTCTTTTCTAAATTCTTTCAAGACAATGCAAATGCATTTTTGGAGCCCCATCCCACACATATGAATTAAATTCTTAAATTGGTCTAACATATGTCTTATTTATACTTCAGAGGGGGTGAAGTAGAAGTTACAACGTCTTATGAAACCCAAACATTGGCTCGCTCTTTTTGAAATTTCATAAATATATTCCTTCCAGGAAAGTTCACTTGAAACTTTCAAACCTATAGTATATAACATAACGAGCGAGGAAAGTGGAGTTTACGAGTTATTACGATGAGCACTTTTCTGCGACTAAAACCGGGTTTTCTGCTAAACCGGTTACGCGCAATGCAAAGTTACTATGGGAATGTGTGTTCGCTGTGACTGCAGTAAATTACAAAAGTATTTTATATGTTAACCTACTCGTGTGTATAACTTTCGAGGCTAGATGATAGTGTATGAAACGACCTTTGTCTATGGTCGTGTGAAAACAACTTAAGTGAATCTGAACTGAATAATGGCACCATTTATTACTGATGGCACGTAATATTGAACGCTCTTCTGAGAAAAAAGACAAGTCTGGTTTTAATTTATTTGGGTTAAATTCCGCCCTATTAGATCTGCCCAAATCAAAGATGACTTGAATGTTCAACAGAATAGCCGAATTCATTAATTCACGTGAATCAATTAAGCGAGATTGCATTCTTTTGACTGACAAAACATCAGCAAATGAATGGTTACCACAGGTTGTAGAAGACAACAGGTCATTGATATATATTAAGAAGAGCGTAGGCGACAAGGATGACCCTTGTGGCACGCCAGCATTGATACCATGTGAAGCTGAAGATATACCATTTAATACAACTTTTATTTTAAGGTTCCATTAATAATCCTCAATTCATGCAATGAATGAGGTGTTTAGGTTGAGCGAAAAAATCTTATTCATAAGACAATCATGCCATACTCTATAAAAAGCCTTTGAAATATCCAGCGATACGACGCTTGATTCACCTAGATTTTCAATGCTTCGCTCCCAACAATGAGTCATGCACGTCATAAGTTCATCAGCGTATTTTGCGAAAACTATACTGCACATCGGATAAAAGAGCATTCGTATCCAGATAGGTTATTAATCTAAAATTACTGATAGATTCCATAACCTTCGAAAGAACCGACAACAAAGCAATAGGGCGGTAGTTAGTAGGTGCAAATTTATCACCTTTTTTCGGAACGGGTTGAATATAAGCTGTTTTCCAAATTGATGGTAAAACACCAGTCATTGAGAGAGGGCCTACATTGGGAAGAATTGGTGGACTTAGGTTAGATAATGGAAGAGAAGACGCACAAGCAAAGTGCAAAGCTAAGAGATTAGCTTTCTGAATACTAGTTTTATAAGGAATACCATTATGCAATAAAGAATGAACCATGAATGAATTTAACCATGGCCATTAAACCATTTAAACATAAGGCCGAATTTCAAAAGTGCGGCCAAAGAAGGAATCTCTGAATTGTTTAGTACGTCCGTAGACCCGTGGGCTCGAGTTGAGGCACAGGTATTATAAATGTGTTCAAGAATGGGCGGGATGCATCGGGATATTTCTTTTGAACTCCGCTTGTAGAAACAGTGACAAACAGGAAACACTTTACGATGTTCAAGCGATTCGATTGTTTTCGCAATATTTACGTCACCAATAAGTTTTTTCGTGCGTTTCTGAATTCTGTCAGGTAGATGCAATGTGGTCTTGAGAGCACCCGCTCAGACAATACAGTAAATACCTGTAAATAGTAGCCAGATCTGAAGGAGTGAAGTACATCTTGCACTGTTTTAGGAAAGCAAAACATTTTGCAGCATTATTGACAATGGCAAATATGTGGTCGTTCGACGCTTGGACGACAGAATTGATAAGAAGTGTTAAATTCAACTGTATTATGAGGTCCCCACCTTGTTATTCTGTAACATTGTTTGCTCAGGTGACGCTCACCGGTCAACCAGGTTCTATTCTCCTCTTTTCTTAATTCTTTTATTTTAGGTCCTGGCTGCTTATAACGGGTGTTTTTTTAAGAGGTTGCCGATTTTTTTTTTGAATAAAACACATAAAAATTTTTTATTTGGTAGATAATTTTTTGGCATTTAACATTTAAACACAATTTCTGGCATATGGCTACCACGACTATTTTTCACAAATGTCATTCTGGAGGTCCAATTTTTTAGCACTTTTTCAAGCATTTGAGGGCGTATGTCAGCAATGACACGTTGAATATTGGTTTCCAAAGCGTCAATCGATTGAGGTTTATCCACATAAACCAATGACTTCACGTATCCCCACAAAAAGTAATCGAGTGGCGTCAAATCGCACGAACGCGGAGGCCAATTCACCGGACCATTTCTCGAAATAATGTTGTCGTTGAAAGTTTCTTTCAATAAGTCGATTGTTTCACGTGCTGTATGGCAAGTGGCACCATCTTGTTGAAACCACATTTCATCCATATCCATATCTTCAAGATTTGACAACAAAAACTCATTTAACATGGTTCTGTATCGATTTCCATTCACGGTAACGCGTCGTCCTTCCTCATTTTTAAAGAAATATGGACCGATGATCCCACCAGCCCATAGACCGCACCAAACAGTACATTTATCAGGATGCATTGGTAATTCTTGAACGGCGTGTGGATTATCTTTGCTCCAAATGCGACAATTTTGTTTGTTGACGTATCCATTTAACAAAAAATGCGCCTCATCACTGAAGAGAATTTTACGGTAAAAAAATGGATCTTCGTTCAATTGATTTAACGACCAATCACTGAATTCACGGCGCAAACGATGGTCGTGTGGCTTTAATTCTTGCACCAATTGAATTTTGTATGGCACCAAACCCAAATCTTTACGTAAAATTTTCCATAAAGTCGATGGACAAAGTCCAATTTGCTGAGCACGACGACGAATCGATAAATTGTCATTTTCTTCGACACTGGCCTCAACGACAGCAATATTTTCTTCTGTACGAACTCTTCTCATTCTTGTCGGTGGCTTGGCATCCAAAAGAGTGAATGTAGACCGAAATTTGGTAATTACGTTCTTTATGGTGGTCTCTGACGGACGATTATGTGCACCATAAAATTCACGAAGTGCTCTATAAACATTTTTAATTGAACACTGATTTTGAAAATAAATTTCCACGATTTGAAAACGTTGTTCTGGAGTTAACCTATTCATAATGATTTGCCAAACAATACTGAGTAGAAATGCCACTTTGAGCTGTCAAAACAACTGTCATAAAATAAAACGACATCTATCGGAAAAACAAACCTCCTAAAAAAACACCCTTTATAATAGATAGAGATGGCTAGAGCTTACCATAGGATAATTTTTATATAATCTATTTAATCCACGTGATACTTATAATAATTTTTAACTAAGCTTAACTATGAGTGGGGGTGTTTCCGTATGCATGTACGGTGAAAGAACCAAGTGGGTTCGGTTGCACGCGGAGTGCAATATATTCATCAGAACAACGATACTCTTTGATTGGAGGGGCTGAGCGAGGGGAATTTGTTCGTAGAGAAGAACAAAACCGCTCGTGGCAGCTAGCAGAGTACCAAGCCAATGATGTCTATTAGGCTACCTGAATTGTTGTGTGTTCGGAGTGAACACTACGAGCAGTTAACTTCAGTTATTCAGAACAGAGGTTCGAGTAAAAGTATACTGAATAAAACGTTAATCATAACAGTTATATCACCAGAGTTACACATAAATAAAACCCAAACTGTTTTTATTGATTGCTCATAATGAACACTGGTGAGCCGAAGCCTATCTTTCGATTGTTTCTACTTGAGTACAGTTATCGTATCAGGAGAGTTTTCTTCAAGAGTAGTAGTTTCTTCCTGCCTATTTGGATTTTTCTCGTCCGTCTTACATTTACATGTCTTCATACACTAATTCGGTAGGAATTTTAATAGAGCTAATAACTTTCATATGAAACTTTAATTGAGCTTATGAGTTATATTGTAATTCCATATTATTGTTTTTATTGATAGCGAACGAGAAAAATCGAACGAATGAACGAATCAAGAACTAATGAACAAATGAACGAATGAACGAATGATGATCGAATGAATGAATGATGATCGAATGAATGAATGAACTATGTAAAAGGAAGTAAAAGTGATTGGAGCGGTTTTAAATCGACTCAAAGGATACGATGGCCTGATTTAGGTTCATCACTTTGCCTTTGAGATATTACTAGCGTCCGTGTTTTGGGAATAAGTTTTATTGATTACCCTGTCAAGGGTCAAACAAATAACTCGGATTACTATTGCAATACTATTCAGTTTAGCGAGGAAATAAAGAAAAAAACATCCTGAAATGGTAGTAGAAAAAGCCAATTTCATCAAGACAATGAACGCTCACACACGTCATACCTGAAATCCAAATTTATGGGTATGAATTACTCACTTAACATCTGATATCGCTTCGGTTGAGTTTTATCTGTCCACAACAAAAAAAAACATTAGGGAGATAAAGATTTTCAACCAATGAAGAGGTCGAAGCTGCAGTAAACATATTTTCTGAAAGTATTGAGGAAAAGTCCGGCAATGACCTTAGATACCAGATGACAGAAGTGCATTGAGCAAAGAGTTGATTATCATGATAACCCGAAGCATTTTGTAATGTTCCGTGTGATCTTTGTCGGTCAGACCGTGCAATTTTCAATCCAACTTCACATATTTAAGCGTTGAGCCCTTTCGCCATAAAAGTCTTTTGTTGGGTGAAATAATTTTAGCAAACCTGGTAAAAAAAGGTTCCAAAATGTTGCGCACAAGATTCGATATATCGAATGGTAAGCCAACCATTTAGTGCTCTTGTTAGTCACACCAATATTATTCCTTTTTTAATGAATTGATTTGCCGTAAAGAATTTTTAAATGGACATCTCCGCGTTAACGAACAGAAAACTGCAACTGCATTTGAATGCAAATTAAATTGCGAAGTGTTGTTCCTTTCTATTAATCGAGCGGTTATCATAAAACACAAATACCCCCCAAAATTGAAACTAACATTGAATTGTGAATCAATTGAAAATCAACTGTAGCCTACGTAAAATCTGAAAACCACATCTGCTCTGCATCCCCAAGTTAAGACTACAAAACCGTACTTTCAAAATGTTCATCTCTCAAGAATTCGCAAAATTTATAAACAGTTCTCAGCGATAGTGCTTTTCAAAGCTAAGATAAAATGAAAAGTCCCACTTTTCTGCCAGCAATTAGAAAGCATTTGGCTACTTATTCAATCCACCTAATTACAAATTCTCAGAAATCAGTTAATGATCCTTCTCAACTTTCTCTCCACCTCCGTTTCTTGAATCACTTAACTTATAAAACAGAGCAAAGCAAGTAATTAAAACGGCATTCCAAATATTCAAATGCCGGTATCCACTTTTCTTATCCATATATAGCGTAACTTTGCTTTTTCCAACCATCTTTGGAAAATGACATTTTAACCTGAAGATGTGACCAAACTCAAACTGCTAATTTGTATTCATGCATGACGTTGATGAACATCATCTGCAAATGGATGATGACCACAACGCACCGACCGCACTGTCAGAGAAAAGTTGCAAATTAAGTTAAACGCCTTCCTTCCACTAAGCAATGCGATTTACGATCATGCTCCTGGTGTTGTCTTCATTTGAATCATCTGAATGAATCTCTTCGACGAAACAACAACCAGAGGAAGAACATAAATTTTTCCCGCTATGACTTGTGGTAAAACGGAAAACATGGTGATGTGGATGCGGATGATGATGTTGGCAATTCCTTTCTAAAATGTGCTTTGATCCTTGACAGAACGAACGGAACAAGAATGATGGGTGAAGGGACACTATAAAGGACTGGGGACGAGTGTGAGTTTGAGACAGCCAGCGGCGCATTCAGACCAGCAGCATTTTGTAGTTTCAAAAGTAAATCTTGATTGATAAAAGTCCCTTCTTGGAAAGTTTTTCCTAACGAGAGGGTGGTGTTCGGGTGGTGCAACAACATGGGAAAGAATAAAACTTTCCGAACCAGAAACTAATGTGATGAGACAGATTTTGTGTTCGTTTGTCATCTCGTTCTTTCGAATCCCGCACTCGGTCGTCTTCGTCGTCGTCAGTGTCTTCTTCCATTATCCATTAAACACACGATAATACCCATTTGTAAACATATAATCAAGAGCTTTCATTTTGTGTCCTCAAGATACGGGCTTTACCATCTTACATACTGTGAACAGGATGCGTGCTTTGTACACACGAACTCAGGAGATTTAAGAAATGCTTAGAAAGACTATTTTACACAGCTTGTTGTATTTTACATTAAAAGAAGAGATTTGATACATTGGAACAAGGATTAATTGAACGTGCAAAATAAGGAGATTTTTTTTTGTTCAGAAGATACTCTAGGTAAAGAGAATGTTTAATTGTCTACCCAATATAGGATGATTATTTGCTAGTCTATTACGACCTTTATTGGGTAGGAAAATGAAAACTCCTCTTAAATCAATTGAAATCGAAGAAAATAAAAGTGGAAGTTGAGAGAATGTAATGGAAAGATTGTAATCAAAGTTTTGTATTGGAAGGATTGTATTGGAAGGATTGTATTGGAAGTAATGTATTGGAACTTTTATACCGGATGTATTTTATTGCAAGTTTTGTACTGGAAGTATTTTATTGGAAGTTTTATATAGGATTTTTTGTATTGAAAGTTGTGTGTTAGAAGTATTTCATTGGAAGTTTTGTATTAGAAGTTTTGTATTGGAAGTTTTGTATTGAAATTTTTGTATTTGAACTTTTGTATTAGAAGTTTTGCACTGGAAGTATTTTATTGGAAGTTTTGTATTGAATTTTTTGTATTGTAAGTTTTGTATTGGAAGTTTTGTATTAGAAGTATTGTATAGGAAGTTTTGTACTGGAAGTATGTTATTGGAAGTTTTGTACTGGAAGTCTTGTACTAGAAGTATTCTATTGGAACTTTTGTATTGGAAGTATTGCATTGGAAGTTTTGTATTAGAAGTATTTTATTAGAAGTTATGAACTGAAAGTATTTTATTGGAAGTTTTGTACTGGAAGTCTTGTACTAGAAGTATTCTATTGGAACTTTTGTATTGGTATAGTTTTTGTGTTAGAAGTATTGCATTGGAAGTTTTGTATTAGAAGCTTTTTATTGAAGTTTTGTACTGGAAGTATTTTATTTGAAGTTTCGTATTGGAAATTTTGTATTGAAAGTTTTTTTATTGGAACTTTTGTATTAGAAGTATTGAATTGGAACTTTTATATAAGAAGCATTATATCATTGGAGCATTTTCATGGTCTCACCTTTGGCGAAACCCTAACAAACGTCCAAGAGTAATAAATTTAATGAGAAAGCTTTTCGATACGTCTTTCGGATATGGCTTTTAATTGTAGCTTCCTTCGATTTTTGTGCAAAAATATAAACAACAACGGTCAGTTCTATCATATATTATTAATAATTGTATTGGAAATAGTTTATTGGAATTATTTAGCTGGAAGGATTTTATTGGAAGTATTTTATAAGAAATATTGTATTAGAAGTATTGTATTGGAACTTGTTCACGGTGATACCTCTCGCGAATGTCTCACAAACATACGAGTTATAATTGTCATTTTCCAAATATTATTATTTATTGTATTGGAAGTATTTTATAGAAACCTTTGCATTGGAAGTATTGTATTGAAAGTATTGTATTGGATGTTTTATATTTGAATAATAGAGGAATAAATTCAAAACTTTCTAAGAAGGAAAAATAAACAGAGTGCAGCAAAAAGGGAAGAGTTTGCTTTCTTCTCGCGATCTCTGAAATAATAGCAAAAATAAGGCTTGTGCGAATTAAGTATCATCTTGATTCAAACCGATGTCGAACAAGGTTTCCACGCGGAATCAAACTTCATGGAACATATAAAAACTTTGTGGACCAATTTGGAACAACGTATTGAGCACGAATCTCCGCTTCGCCTGCTCTTCTTAGATTTTGAAATGGTGTTTGAGCTGGAATTGCATCCGGTGTGCTTTGCACAGTAGAGGTATCCCCGGAAAAAAATTGATATTATTCATCTAACACAGTAACTGACGTTAATTTTACAATGTACCCACGCTCAAGGGATATGCACCCTTATAATGCTTAGCACAGCGTCGGCGTTAGGAAATTAAGGAGAGAAAAAGATGAGAAGTCTATGCACATGTATCTTAAATGACTAAAGATCATACACATGCGGAAATACAGAGTCCGGCATTTCATCCACAAAATTATTGAGCGGCTAAAAACGGAATCTTTGAATTAACTGATACGTTCGAAGATAGATCTAATGGTAGACCCGTAAGCTCGAAATATTGCGTATTGCTGTTAGGTTGGAGGACGGGCGGTATACATCTGGTTATTTCTTTTGAACACCGCTTGTGAAAAACGCGATAAGACAGTGACAAGCAGGAAACATTCCTACGATGTTCAAGCGATTCAATTGTTTTCGCGATATATACGTCACTAATAAGTTTTATCGCGCGGTTCTGAATACTGTCTAATAGATATAATGTGGTCATAGGGACAACTGCCCAGAAAATACAATTGTATTCCAATTTATGGCGAATAAATGCCTTCTTAATAGTAGCCAGGTCTGAGGGAGTGTTGTACATATTTCACGGTTTTGGGAAAGCAAAAAATTTCGCAGCATTATTTAACGAAGCTTATTGCTGTTTTCCAGTTTCCTTGAAGCAAGATCAATTAATGGATATAGGTCGGGAATTTAAACTACGATAAGACGACAGAAGACAACATTGGGTTTTGGAAGCGTTAAATTCTACTGTATTGTGTAGTCTCCACCTTGTTATGCTGTCGAGTATAGACATACGTTGTTGTTCAAGTTGCCCTTGCAATGAAAACGGGCGTGCAGAAAGCGTAAAGTAAATTTAAAAAGCTTAAGAGTGTAAGAGATCATTAGTTAAAAAGAGAGTATCGGCGACTAGACAGAGCCTTGTGGAACACCAGCGTTTCCATGACCTTAGAAAGATATCAAAAGACTTTGCAATACAATGCGAGGTTATACAAGACCGCGTACAGTCACCACTTTTGTTTTATGTGATAATAGATGATGTCTTAATAAGTGATGCCGTCCTAACAAAAGATACCCATGGAATACACTGGAAGATATTTAGAAGCTGAATCAAGTAGAGTAGTACTGAATGTCCTCAGTGGCGGCCAAAACAAAAACTCTTAGCATTTCAGATTCCACATTTTAAGTTAACACTGCTGTACAGCAGATCGTGAGAGTATACTATTTTCTTTATTTAGAAAAAATTGTCTTGGCTGTCCCGAACTTCATGTATGCAGCAGTGCTGGTAGTGCAAAATCTGCTTTAGGAATGTTGACACAATTTTGTCAGCATGAGAACTAAGTTTTGTTTGTTATGCTCCAATGTGGAATCTGTAAAGATGTACGGATAAAAAATAAAGAAAAGAAAGGAGAAAAAAAAAATGACGTGGAAGATGTCCTCCATAGCCACTAGGAAGCTTTTATTTTGTGTTCTTAATATACGGGCTTTACATCCTTCGTTAATAGATATCGTTGCATCAACTATCGAATCTTCTTTACTATAATAACAGGATAGGAACAAGAAATTGGACATCGTCAGAGCTTACGACGTGAGGAAATGTAATGTGATCCAGTTACCCAATCAAGCAAACAAGTAAGAATAATTTGAAAAATATGCCCTAAGCATATTTTGCGCAGAAGAGTTGATGAGCAGTTGAGGCAAATCGGGAATAAGTTGGTGAGAGCCGTAATCCTTTGCAGACAACAGGACATGATAGGATTGATGGATGTGGTAGACGACCTATACGCTAGGATTCGTAACAGGACCTAACGACAGCAATTAAAGAGGACAGATTAAACAACCGCGTGATCGATTCACTAAAATATCAAAGGAATGTGGCTTTTCAATGTTTTGTCGCTATTACTGCCCGTGAAAGTGAAAAACGGAGGTGGTCTAAATGTACCTATTTAACAATTCTAGCAGATTACATATGACGCTTTAAATGCTTATAAGTTTACCTTAAAGCTCATCTTTAGATGTGCTATGAAATTTAGAGATTATTTTTGGAGCCGTGTACAAGATTGCAAAATACTCTGTCAAATTCTGTTCATCCGAACAACGCAAGCAATTCAGATGCATTTCTTCATTCCTTAATTCCCTTATGGCTACACCGTGCAAATGGCTTTCGCATTTGCTGAAAATTTAGTTTTTAACTTTCTTTTATCGATGTCCATTTTGCATTTTACATTGGTATAACTTAATATAACTTAACTTTAATACACATTATGCCGATTTTCTCTAATGGGTAATGGGAAAAAAAACTGAAACAGGCATTGAAGCCTTACGCAGTTACTAAGGCTAGTACTAAAAATAAAGTCATAAATGACGTTTCTGCCTTTAGTATTAACAGAGCAATTCCCGTTAACATGGGTCAGGGTACACCAAAGTAGGCTTTTTCTTAAAACCTCGATAAATGATGTCAACATTGGTGATAGACTCTTACTGTAAAAAGATTTTTTTCTTAAAATACTCCCAATAATCATTTCCCAAATTATTGTGCAATAATTAGGGGACACCACGTATAGCTTTTTTAAGAAATATTGATTTGTTCATTCCGAATCAAAGTGAAAAAAAATCTATGACCCAAAAAATGGTTCGCAATTTTTCGGACTACTAAATTCCCAGCGAATTTCGAACATTAGATATTTTGAACACGACACATCATAATCCTTGAAAAAAACTAAACTGATGTAACTGACCATTGAGCATACATTTCAAACCATTCAGCCGTCCCTTGTTTAATTTAGTTCCGCCATTCTATAGTGCTTCCCAATCAAATTGCTTGTAACCCACCCTGAACAAACTTCGTACACTACAACACGTTACCCTTCCAGCCCGCTGCAGTAGCCAACCCAACTACATCGTGCACAATCATCGATAGGATATTAAATTAATAAGTTCATTTTCAACCCAATTCCAGATAAAAATATCGAGGCAAAAAATAAAACCTCAAAACTAAAAATGTCAGCAAGCCAAAATGACACACATTTATCGGTTTTGGAAATCGTGCCAATTTTTGCCCTGTGCAACGAAGGAAATATATTCACAATGTGGAAAGAAGGATCAGGCGGAGGAGGAATAGTTTTACTGGAAGGGAAGGTGAAATATACCATCAGATATAACCAAAATGGTATCCTGTTAAAAAAATTTCCGTGTCATACAGAGAAATGGAAAGAAACCATGCGCGATTTTTTGTTATATGCACTGTAGAAGTTATTATAATAGTTATTGTATTTGTAAAATTTATTACCTTTAATATTTAACGATTCGTTAAAAGTAAAAGCATGATTTATAGCAAACTGCATAAAAAAGTGTTGAACGTATGTGCTAGGATGGAAGGTGTACCGAACTGTGTCAATTAATTCATTAGTGACAGGGATGAAGTTCACTTTCGTCCTAATAAGAGTCAGTAATGGATAGCCATTTCATTTTCCGTCCATCTATGACAACAGCTACAAATATACTCAATACCCGAGGGGGTTCATTCTTTTCTTCCACCGTTTTGGGACGACCTACTCTTTTGCCAGTTTGGGTGGCAGTGGAATCCATTGCATGGTAAGAGATACCATTTTCTTCGCTTGATTGTAATGTCCAATGGTTCTTGATCTTTTCTTGAATAAAGCTCTTCGTTAGTTACGCGGCTAGGCTAGAATAATGTGTAGACATCCATTCAAAAAGCAGCCTGTGAATGGCAATGTTAGAAGTATTACAGACACAATACTGACTCATCCTTGGAACGGATCAGTCGAAGCTTGAATTTGTAGCTACGATCATCTCTACCAGGTTCGGGTAGACTGCATTTAAGGCTGACCGGTTAAGGACCGCTGCGTTATCTTTCTTTCATCTTTTAAGCTGCTCCTCATTTATTTTACCAAAGCCCACCAATTCTAGCGAATGTAGACACAGGAATGTCTAAAATGTATTTCCGCCCACGGGTTGTTTCCAAAATTCTATAAGAACTTGACCCTGCTAAAGAAGCTTGACCCGACGGTATTCCGTCATTGTTATTGAAAAGATGTCACCATACTCTGGCGAAACCGCTTAGCAAATTATTTCACCTCTCAATGAAGACTGGTGTTTTTCCCTCAATTTGTAAAATGGCTAATCTTCAACCCGTTCCGAAATTAAAGTGATAAATCTGCACCTACCAACTACCACCATATTGCTTTGTTGTCGTTTCTATCGAAGGTAATGGAATCTATCGTTAATTTTAAACTAATGAGCTATCTGCATTCGAATACTCTTTTATCCAATCTGCACTACGGATTTAGCAAAAATCGTTCATCAGGTGAACATGACGTGCATGAGTCATAGTTGGGAGCGAAGCATTGAAAATCTAGGTGAATCAAGCATTGAATTCCTGGATATTTCAAAGACTTTTGATCGATTATGGCATGATTGTCATATAAATACGATTCGTTCGTTTAGACACCTCTCTCATTGCATGGATTGAGGACTATTTATGGAACCGCAAAATAAAAGTTCTATTGAATAGTATATCTTTATGTGGCTGGCGTGACACAAGAGTCATCCTTGTTGCCTACGCTTTTCTTAATATATATTAACGGCCTATTGTGTTCTACAACCTGTAATATCCATTCATTTGCTGATGATACGAAGCTATCAGCTCCCATTGAGTTTGTGAGCCAAAAAGAATACAGTTTTCGCTTGATTGGTTATCGGGATTAAATTATGCGGCAATTCTGTCGAACATTCAAGTCAATCTTGATTGGGGCAGATCTAATAGGGTGAAATTTAATCCAAATAAATTCCTGGCTTGTCTTTTTTCTCAGAAGGCAGTTCAGCATTACGTGCCACCAGTTGGTGCCCCTATTGCGAGATCTGATTCGCTTAGGTTTGAAAGTTCCAAATAAACATTCTTGGAAGAAAAAAAGTGCAGAGGCTAATCTTTGTTTTAATTACAGGGGCCATGAGATCAATATGAAGCATCAAGAAGGAATTCAGATCTGAGACTGAGTACCAGATACATTCGGGTACCATAAAGTGGTATACGGATGGATCAAAGAAATCTGAAGACACGGTCATGAACCAAGACACGGGCCACGAACCAAGTACTCTATAGCAATGGGGCAGAACCCGAGTATATTCCAGCCAGAAGTACATCCCATCGAAAGATGTGTTCACTTTAATCTGGAAACGACCTACATGAGGCAGGAAATAGCTATTATGACAAACAACCAAGCCGCGCTAACCGCCCTGGATGCATTCCACATTCCATCTAAGCTGTGCCGGGACACACTGGCATAGAAGGCAACGAAGCAGCGGATAGGCTCGCTACTAAAGGAGCAGAAACTCCGCTAGTAGGGCCAGAACCATTCTGTGGTAAAGGGTATCGCATAATGAGGGAAGAGTTACGCAGTATAGGTAAGGCAGCCGCTTTCGTAAGATGGGAGAATCTTCCAGGTCTACAGGAAGTAAAGGAAATGCTTGGGAACTATGCCAAAGAGGTCTCGCATGATATTGGGACTAATTAGAAGAAATGTAAGAATCATTACGGGTTTTCTAACATGACATTGCACACTAAAAGGTCATCTAAAGGAAATAAAATTAGTACAGGATGGCAGCTGCAGACTCTGTGGGGAAGCGGTGAAGACCCCGTGGCATCTTCTCTACGAATGCTGAAGAACGATACGACAGAGAAGAGATCACATTGGAACTCTCGTAATCTCGGAGCCTGCGCGACATTCACTGTATCCGATCCATATTATTAAGTTCTTCAGAGGAAGTGCTTAAGAGATGGGTATGCACTGTCTGTAGCGCTGGTCAGGGGAAAGCACAATAGATCCGCATGGGTCGCGGTGCTACTACACCCCATTTATCATCATCATCATCATTGTACCCGAAAAACTATTTATTTTTTTTACATTTACCTGTATAATACCACACTGTACTTCTTTCCTTTTCCTACCTAATTGGAATTCTATCTCTCCACATTCGAAAATATGGAAGAGCAAGAATTCCAATACCTAGATCAACAAGTATTGGGATTCTAGATCTGTATACCTAGAGGTATTTAGTCTCCAGACCTAATTGCAACATGTTTTTCCCATAAATTTTGGCTTACTATAACGAATGCTGTCGGTGGTATACCTGGGTATATGAAGCGATTCAGAGCGGGTGTTTTGAACGGATGTTGTACGAAATCGTAAGCATGCTAGCATGATCTTGTTTTGATCCGATGTAAGCTCCACCATTTTTTAAATGTCTAAAAGACAATTCCAAAAGCACCAACTTAAAGCAAATTTTCGAAAAACAAAATACCTACACAGGACACAAACAAATTAGATTTTGTGTGTTTTTAAAGTTGCGCAATTACCGCTAAAAATTTGTTAAATGAAATGCAAGCAAATGTTTTTCTAATATTTACCAAAACTGCAAAATAGCGCCAAACAAAAACCTAACAAATTACGAGTATTATCAAAAAAACAAAAACAAACTTTACATGAAAATATAACCAATTCACTTATATCTGAATATCCTTATAGAAGGTATGTACATAGAGCACAGTATTATCAAAATTTAAATTCCAAATATAAAAACACATTAAAATAATAAAGCAACAACCAAGCAGAGGGGGAGGGAGGGAGGACAGAAAAAAAACAACAACTATCTAACATTTGTCCTTATACAAAACAACGAACGGAATGCTCTGTTGGATTTCGTGTAAAGGCTTCCAACATACATTTACATGAAATAATTATGCAGCTGATGACGATGATGAGCAACCGCTGGTGTGCGGTGGCGGAGGTGGTGGTAACCAAATAATATATATAATATGAAAATGACCGCCAAAATAATTGGCACTGCTGTATGCCATCGTGCGATTGCACTGCGAGAAAAAAATCATTAATAATCAAGTACATTTATTATTTTTTTTTTTCATTTCGCAAACAGTTTTGCTATTTGAACTAAATGTATTTTCTAAAATAAACTGCAGCGTTCAATATTTGGTTACGCAAAATTTGGTTTTCCGCACATATATGAGCCATTATTTTATGTCAATTGCTTCAAAAGGTAACAAGTCTATGAGTGCCTGGAATGAAATTGTTGACATAACAATTTTAGTGAATTTTCCTTCCACTTGTAATGAAAATGATAAGCTGGCAAATATTTGTAAAGCTGTTGTGAATATCATTTATTATAAATCCAATTCAATTCAATTCCAATGCTTTCATCTCAGTGGACTACAATACAACGCATTAACCACGCAAGTTGAGGGGTTGCTCGAAGAATTATACCTAATGGAGAATTTAGACTATAGCCGTGCGAGAAAAAATGAGCGGGCCGACTTTAGTTAATTTGAAGTTGTGGTTAGCCAGAAGAGATTGACACTACTCGAATCTTATATTTAGTTATTTTATAGTAACATGGGAAATGTTATCTATAACATTATGGTAACATTGAAAAATATACTACTTCTCTCGTCGGGCTAACTATAATTTCAATTTAACAGGACCTTTTGCTGACAGATGTGGCCACTAAGTACGTAATACGCAACCCAAGTTGTTGTACCGCTTGCTTGATATGAGAGAATGCTTCTTGAACAGCGGTTGGTTTTTTCCCAATGATATCAATATCATCTGCACAAGTCAGTATCTGGATGAATTTATAGAGAATTGTTCCTAACGCTGTTATAACATCAGCATCTCCGATCAAGCCAGCATTTAAGTACTGTACTTTAGACTTGAAACCGTCCAAAACAACTTGAAAGATAGCTGCCAATCCAGTGAAGCAGTTTATCAACGACTCCATAAGCACGCATTTTGGACAAAAGAGCTTGATGCCAAACTCTGTTAAATGCCTTAGAAATATTGAGTGCAACAGCTTTGCTTTCTCCAAATTGATGCAAAGACCGGTTCCACTATTCAGTGAGATATACCATCAGATCACCAGTAAAACATTGCCCACGAAATCCGTACTGTCGGTCACTAAGGATTTCGTTCGTTTCAGATATTTCATGAGGTGAAAATTGATCAGCGTTTCCATGACATTGGAAAGAATGGATGTAAGTGCTATGGGTCGTTACGAAGAAGGAGACGACGTTTCGCCTTTTTTGGCTATGAGCTGTACAAAAGCTGTTTTCGAACTTCTCGGGAAGAGCCCAGCAGAATAGGATAGATGGAAAAGCTAAAGCAATGGTTATGCCAGCTTGGAAGAACACCTCTTCAGAGCTAATGGGGAAATACCATCTGGCCCAAACTCTAGCAACTGCACGACTACGAATGAAGATCCGTCCCATAGAGTGTTCAATACACAGAGGTGCATCGAGTATTGGTAGAGTTGGGGATTGAGCCCACCACTTTCCTACCTTGCGGTTTTAAGCGTACTCCTATTTTACGACGACCCACACAGAGGCGCCGGCGGCAACAATGCACAATCTGGAAGCGTGGAGCTAGCTGCAAAATTTGCAACAAACATATGAGCGTTTGAACTGTTGACGACGAGGCTGTATTTTGGATTCTTTTCACGAATGACCAAAAATTTGTACTACCTTTGGGACATTGTAGTATTTTTTGCCTCAATTTTTGGTCATGTACGACTGAAGCCAAGATAACTGCTGCACATATAAACTCGGCACAGAATGCTTCTTTTACAGTCTTCTGGTACCGTTTCTTTCTCACATACTTGCACCATTAGTTCACGAATTGCTTGGTGTTGCGAGAGCCTTCCAGATTCGATGTGCCCGCAGATTTCGAGGCAATGTTGTCTCTGAGACGATTTATCTTTTACGTTTGGTTGCGGTAGCATAGTGTAGCTTTGTGACTTAATTTTCCATATCTTCTTTGTCTGCCTGCTTTCTATGCGATTGTTACATTGTTCCGTGCGTAACATTATTACGTTCAGTCGCTAGCTTACATTCATAATCAAAACAGTCGGTTCGATCTTTACGACTACTGGATAAGATGTAGGCAGCAGTACTTATGATAGAATTTTTAAGAGGTGTCCAATCCTCTTCTACGCTCTGCATCCCAGCCCCAGGACTTAATCTCCATTTATTCAGGGCGAGTTGTTTTGGGTCATTTCATTTCATTGCGAATAGTAGCGGATAGGAGAGGCAGTCTTTCAGTTTGGAGCATCGTACCAATATTATAGTGCTCCGAGTCGACGTTGCCACCTCGGTACGTATTATTAACAGTCTATTATTAGTCTATTTTCAATCTATTATTGGCGGTCTGTTAACATAAATCCCATCTGGATGGTATTGGGTCCATCAGAAGAAACCTTATTGTGGATATACTTACGCGCAAACCATATACTCGCAACGACCGAAATTCTTATTGCTGCCATCTCTATGAGTCGTTGTCCATTGATATTAGTGTTCCCGTGTAAACTAAGGGTGCCAATAAACTGCCTGACTAGTGGCTCGTGACGTAGTTTTGAGCTCATATCCCAAGGAATGATTTTTACATCATACTCAGAGCAGGCATGGAGTTCGCGTTCGACATGTTCGTCTTTTTCGTCGTCTGGAGGAACTTTTATAGGTGTTCTTAAATTAACGTAACGTTCGTCTATCTACTGCCTTTAAACTTTTTGCTGACTACAAAACCCGAGCACATGATGTCTTGCTAGAGAGCTTGAATATATGTCATATTTTTTCTTAAAAAAAATACATCACTCCCAGGCCTCCACATCTCCTGGATTACTGTTATGTTAGTTATTGGCTAGCTGTTGTGCTTGAGCTTGAGCACTATACATTCAATCTTCGTTCCGTGAGAAAATCCTTAAATCGATTAGCCGCTTTCGTTGCTGTCATCGTCGTTGTGGATTCAGAGTATTTCAGAGACTGATTGTTGTCCCGTAATAATAGTTTTTTACGGGCGAGTTTATTAGCTCCGCGCCAACATTACTTTGAAGAGACTACCCTGTTATTAAGTTCTATTCCATCCTATATTCACCCTGAAATCTTCCTATAATAACTCAATATACAACATATAAAAAATTGTGTTACCATAATATGATCATCCTATAATAATCTCAAAATCATCTGAAAATCATCTTAAAACTGTCCTATAATCATCCTATAATAAACCAAAAATCATCTTAAAACTATCCTATAATCATCCTATAATAAACCAAAAATCATCTGAAAATCATCTTAAAACTGTCCTATAATCATCCTATAATAAACCAAAAATCATCTGAATAACTTTCTTATAATCATCCTATAATAAACCAAAAATCATCTGAATAACTTTCCTATAATCATCCTATAACAACCAAAAATGATCTGAATAACTTTCCTATAATCTTCCTATAATAAACCAAAAATCATCTGATAATAATTTTAAAACTGCCCTATAATTATCCTATCATCATATTTGGCTCTACAACCGGGGTCCGGTCCTAGCCTCCCGCAAAAAGTCTCTCCACCGGTCCCGATTTCGAGCCGATGTCATCCAGTTTGGCATCCCTAAACTCTGGGCGTCCTGGTCTACGCCATCCTTCCAGCGTATGCTTGGCTATCATGTTCCATAAATCCTACCGTAAAGGACTTTCCGAGCAGGATCCTCTTCGCTCGTGCGAGCTACGTGTCCTGCCCACCGGAGCCTACCGAGCTTAATTTTTTTCACGATGTCGACATGGCGGTAACGCTCGTAGATCTCATCCGTAATACTTTTTTCTCGAACGTGGTATAATCATCCTATAATAGACCAAAAATCATCTGATAATCATCTTAAAGCTGTCCTATAATCATCTAATAATAAACCAAAATCATCTGAAAAAATTTACTATAATCATCCTATAATAAACTAAAAATCATCTGAAAATCATCTTAAAACTGTCCTATAATCATCCTATAATAAACCAAAAATCATCTGCAAATCATCTTAAAACTGTCCTATAATCATCCTATAATAAACCAAAAATCATCTGACAATCATCTCAAAACTGTCCTATAATCATCCTATAATAAACCAAAAATCATCTGCAAATCATCTTAAAACTGTCCTATAATCATCCTATAATAAACCAAAAATCATCTGACGATCACCCTGAAACTTTTTTAAAATCATCCTATATCCATTCTTATATAATCCTAAAATCGTTTTACAATTTTCCTTTATGATCCTACAAAAATTCTATTATCATCTTGTTATCACCTTATAAGCATCTCTTCTATAACCATCCTATAAAATAGTACAATCATTCTATAATAATGCTACAAATACTCTAGAATCATCATAAAAGCATCATTTAACCATCCTATAAGCATCCTTTTAATTGCGAGCCCGAAGTGCGAATCAAGGGAATTTTTTTTCAGCGTGCGTATGTTTGTCAGTTTGTCCACTCGTATATCTCGACTTCTACCAATCAAAATTTAATGGGACTTCTTTTAAAACAATTGTTGTGATCGTCTTGCGATGGCGTAATTTTCAGATTCATTTTTATTTAGTTTTAGGAAGAGAAGTATAAGAAAGGGCTTTTTCATGAATGATTTTAAGATAATTCCGTCTTCAGACTGAATTGCAACTCTCCATATGGCAAGATAAGAAGCTCTGCTTTACTATCTTATCCTATAATAATGCTATAATCAGCGAATACGCATTACGACCAAACTGTTCGGGAAAAAAAACGTAACGAAAAATTGCGATATATGTTTTAATGTAATTTAATAAAAAACTTTCAGTTAAAATTAAACTTAAACAAAACAAAAATGGTCGGTCAAAAGAAAATTTGGAACGCACTGCAAAATTTGGGTGCGCCGGAAACAATTGTGGATATCATTCGTAAACTCTATAAAGATGCGGCATGCAGTGTTCGCTTCAAAGGCAAACAAGGTGCCAATTTTTAAATCCCCAAAAGAGGACGTCAAGGTTGTGTATTATCACAACTGCTCTTTTTGGTCGTACTGGATAGTGTAATGATGCAAACAAACATCGAAGCAACGAATGGAATACAATGGCGTCCATTTCAAAAGCTGAATTATCTTGATTACGCTCATGACATCTGCCTTATGACACACACGATCACGGAAATGAAGTCAAAAATGGAAAGTTTGATCTCCAATGCAAGACGAGTCGATTTGAAAATCAGAATGAGCAAAACTAAAATGATGCGCATCGAAGCTGGTATCATGACTCCTCTGACGCTAAGCTTGGACGATCGAGTGATAACCATCGAGGACGTAGAAGAGTTTTGTTACCTTGGGAGTTATTATAACGAAGGATGACGGTTCGGAGACAGATATGTCGTCTCGCATAAATAAAGCCCGCCACGCATATCACCAACTTAACAAAGTGTGGCGCTCTCGTTTCATCTCGAGACGCACAAAAATTCACATCTTCAACTCAAGTGTGAAATCAGTCCTTCTCTATGGCGAGTCACAGATTCTGCAACAAAAAGACTCCACGTTTTCATCAATAAGTGTCTAAAAAGAGTGTGTTGCATATTCTGGCGCAACACGATATGGAACAACTACCTGCAACAACTAACATCTAGTCAAACAATTTCGATTGAGATACGGCGAAGAAAGTGGCGGTAGATTGGTCACACTCTGTGGAAACCGGATGATGACATTGCAAAAATGGCGTTTCAATTGAGCTTGAATTTCTTAGTTTTTCTTAATTGGACGGAAAATATGTTTCGAAAATTTGGGACCAAAAAAAATGACGGAAAGAAAACGAAAAAATATATGACAAGAACAGCGAACATTTTGAAGATTGGTAGACAAAGCAGATTCACTAAGAAATCATTTAATTTAACGAAAAATTGAGAAAAAACTATAAAGTTGGCTTTATCGTAACAATAATTACACATTGTCACTCGCCGCTAGTTTTCTTTTTGTTCTCTTTTTCCTCTGGGATTAACAATTGCAAATAATTCGCTCCGAGACCGGATGACAGACGAAAAACGCCAAATAATTATCAGTTCTCATCGGAAACGACATACTCTCCTATAAGAAGTTGCAGTAGGTATTGCGACGGCCGCCTCGCCTGTACGGACTTCGAATGACTTCACCTTGGATCGTAATCGTAAATGAAAACTGAAAACTAAATTAAGCTCAAAAATCCATTCGATTGCTACTATGTGAGCCTTTTTCGTAAGTGTAGTACAGAGCATGAACTAACACAAAAATCCACCCCCACACCCTGGGGACCTATAAACGTACTCATTCACCGACGGTAACAACCAGAGCTCTGCCAAACTCCCCAGGAAGCTAAATTACGAAAGATACGATGAGAAAACATTTGTGTGCACATTGTGCACAACAATGCTGCTACAGCTGCAGGACATATTCAAAAGTAAATAGTTATTCAAGGACCATATTAAATTACTTTGGCCATCCTTTCGCAGTTTCGCAGTAAGATCGTCGTATATGCATATACTTATATAGATATCACATCAGATACCATCGACTATACAGAGTAAAGGTCTAGCAGTAGAAGTCTTCAGTAGCTTCCTGTTGTACTGTATAAACTTTAGTCTGAGTCAGTATAAAATATGTACGAATGCATACAAGAAGGATTTGTGATCCATCCATCGAATCGTATCGCATCGTGTACGTACCGCTTTCGTGCTGTAAGTACTCTCATTAAGTATGACCAACCATGAAATGAAATGAATGAATACTTTTGCTTGCTTGCCCGCCTGCTGTTCCCTGACTGACTACTGACGACATCACAGTATGTCCTGCGAGCTCATTCTCTGACATATCTTGATTGCACTCGAAACGATTACGACGAGAAGGTGAAGGAAGCAACTGCAAATATAAATTTCACGTTTGTGAATGGGTTAATGTTCCTTTTCGACGAAAATTGTCATTTTGACCTGCTGGTGGAGGTACACGATAATTCGGTTCATCTTGATGTGATGATGATGATCATGTCGATATGCCACACTATGCAGAAAATTGTTTACCAAAATTTTTGGCTTTTTTCAGTTGGAACTCCCGAAATACATAGTATCTCTGGAATGCTGTGCGGTTGATGGGATGACTTCAATTGATTGGCAAAAGCTGCTTCAAGTTCTCATTCGTTTTTATTGCTTGGGAATCATCACAATACATCTTCAAGTTTAGTTGAGGGGGGAATATTTTCGATATGTTGTCACATTCCTGGTAAGCAATTGCTTTTGAATCAATAAACAATTTCATGAAAATCGATAACTAGACAAGTTGTAAAAAGTTCATAAAATGGTTGAAAATGAATACTGAATAGAATTCGAAAAACGGATTGATATTATTTATGCTAAGAGCATGAAATGAAGTTGTGGGTATAGACTGGACAAAGGATATCTTGAATACTCTAGAATCATAAAAGAAATGAAATAAGTTATCGCAATTATCGGGGAAATACCATTTGGCCCAGATGATATGTGTATTTTTTGAAGATCTTAAGTTTATCATTCTAATTAAATATTCAACACTTGGAAGTACAAGCGGGAAGAGCGCAGAATCTAGAAATGTGGAGCTTTTTTTAATTCTCTATATTAACTTGCCCTAAATGCAGGGAGAGTAAGTCCTGGGGATGAGATGTCGAAAGTAGAAGAGAAATGGACACGCCTTAATAATAATGTCACTAGTACTGCTGACTCCATCTTAGGCAGTAGTCGTACAGTTCGGAACCTGGTTTGATGGCGAATGTAAGCTAGCGAATGTAAGAATGTTGGACTGGGAGTCCACGAACGGACCCCGGCTATAGAGCCAAATGTGGTGATGATGATATTAATTTTGGCGCCGTGGCTCCAGTGGTTAGTACATTGAACTTCTGAGTATGGATATGGTTGGTGGAGTCTATTTTCACCCCTTGCGGTGTGCGTAAGGTCTAATTGCGAAGAAACGTACTGTTGACCCTTCATCACTTCACATCGTGTATGCTACGTTTGGTCTATTTTGAAACAAAATTAAATTTTTAAGAACAAACAATGTACATTTTTTTATTTACTAAAGCCATTACCCACATTGAGGTCGTCAAATTCAATTTTTATAAACAGTATTTTCAAACGTGATTATATTCGAAAGTAGCCTTTACGCACTCTAGCTACTTTATCATATAAAATACTTTTGTTATTTACTGCAGTCACAGCGAACACACATTCCCAGAGTGATTTTGCATTGCGCAAAACCGGTTTAGCAGAAAAACCGGTTTTGTTCGTGTGAAAAATAGCGTACATTACTCGCAGAAAAGTGCTTATCTCTACTTTCCTTGCTGGTTATGTAATATACTATAATTTTGGTGGGGCAATAGCCCCCATTTATTCGGCTTATTTCAAGCTAAAATTAAAAACTAACATCATTGAGAATCAAAACTAAGACTTAAAACTTAGAGCTTAAAGGGATTGGCGGAGGAGATCAAGTTTAAGGCAGGGAATGCTGCGGTTAAAATCGAAAACAGTAAGCTTTAAGTTAACCTTTTGCAGCATACCGGAGATTAGTTCGTTACAGCCGTACAAAGGGTGTCGGTAGATAGAAGAGAGGCGGGCATCGTAGATTACGAGGGTTATTGTTTAAGAAAATCGAGGTGTAATGCAATCGACGGAGCCTAGGAGGGACCACGCTTGACTGTCGTACTCCAGGAGGAGACGGACAAAAGTGATGTAGGAAGAGCTGGTCAAATAAGGGTTGGAGAATTTTTTGGGCCACCGTTTAACAAAGCCAAGCTTTAAGAATGATTTCATCAGTATGAGAACGAAAGTTTAGTTCCAAGTCGCATAATATGCCGAGGTCACGAAAAGATTGCACGAAATAAAGAAGTGTCCGAGCTTAGTATTAAAAAAAAACTTTATTCAAAAAACTCAACTCAAAAACTTAGAGCAATAATAGATGTGGTTGACTTGACGGTCAACGGAAAAAAGCACTCCTTAAACAATCTATGGTAACTTATATATATCGTGTCATTATGATAAGTCAGCACTTTGTGCTTTTGCTTTTGCACAAGACAAAGAACTGCCTAAGACCACCCAGCTATTCCTTATCTTGGTCACATGGTTATTCAACACGTTTCGTGGAGATAACTATTTTCGTCCGACAGAAACGTGTCATATCGGTCTTTTGTGGATGCTTCGTTTGGGGATGCTGAAGTATACATAACTTCCCCCTCGTTTATTTTAAAATTCTCCTGAATTTTGTTATCTATTTTAACTTTAATTGGTTTTGGATTTTTTCTACAAAACAATATGATTACTATTGAAATGAATATAATAATGATTAAACTCAAATTTATTCCATATGACACGTTTTTGTGGTACTGCAACTCCTCTATTTTATGTATATTAATTTCATTTTTTAATATGATATCATCTAATGTTATTTTATCGCTGAAATTTTTAAAATTTTGATTTATTGGATAGTAAAACCGTTCTTGGAACGTTTGCTTGATATTTGAAAAATAATGATCTAGCATTTTTATTTCACAATTATTAAAATGAATTAATGCGTTTCCTGTTATATTTAAATTTCGTTCATCACAATTTTGATTTATTTTTAATTGATTTGCATTTTTTATTACAATAGTTTCGTCATCTAGCGAAAGAATTTCTGTATTATTATTTCGTACAAGTTTACAGTTATGTTGGTAAGAACAATGTTTACTTAAGTCTAATTCGTTTAAATATTTTAGATTTTGGTATTGATATGTTAAATTATTATATTTGAATACAATTTCGTTAGGATAATCTATTTCTTTCTGATATTTATTTGGTATGGGTATAATCATTCTTAGCTGTATTTTTTCAATTTCTTTAGGAATCTTAATAGCAAATATTAACACATTGTCTTCAAATTTAGTTATGCCTAATTTTATATACTTTATTTTATTTATATCTATATTATATATTTTTATCTCTTCATCTGTAAGTATGTTTGGATGTAACATTCCATACCTGGCGGACGCTAAATTGTCTTGTATGTGTTCAATTTTTTCTTTTATTAATTGTACTTTAAAAACTTGGTCATAAAATAAGTTCTGGTTTATGGTTTTACTGGTTACGTTTTTTAACTGTCCTAAGATTATTGTTCTGTCTTTCTGTATTATATCTTTTAGTTGCTTAAATGATTTGCTAAAGTTATCATTTATTGAAATTTGTTGATTTACATTAGTAATAGCATTGTGATTGTTTATATCTATATTTCTGAGATGATTTTCAATGTCTACTCTATCCTCATTGTCCATTGTTCCAAAAAGCCATTTTGATGTACTTCCTACAAAATTGACTAATCCTCTTTTCTTTCTGTTATCTCTAGGTATAATAGTATTTACTTTATTCCTCAGATGTTTAAGTTCTGTTTTAAGTAAATCCTTGTGTAGCACATCAAGGTTTTCTATATTTGTTGAAATATCATTTAATACGTCTACTATTTCCATTGGTTTAATCAAATGAATTATTATATCTGTCTTAGTTACTATGTCTGCTTCGTTTATTTGTATTTCTGTAAAACCACTCTGTTCTTTTACTTCTTCGATACTCAGTAGTCCGTTAGTTGATGTTGTTAGGAGTAGTATTAATGTTATCATGAAAAGCTGAAAATTTTGGTTGTCTTTTAATATTAGTCGTGTGAATGTTATCTAATTTACCTCTCTTAAATCTAGGTTGATGCTTATGCCTAACTGCCTTATAATTTCGTATAAACCCTGTAGATCTGGTTTCTTCATAATCTTCACGCTTAGCGTTTACTTTGTCTAAATTAACTTCCTTAACTATTCGTAAATGGTGTCTAATCTTATCAAAGTCTATATTATGACGTTGTACGTCCTTCGGCATGGTTCTGATGGTTGAGTGGAATCGTTCATTATAGTTATTTATAGCTATTTGTGTTAACCTCTTAATTGATGTGTTTCGTTTAGTTAATCTGAGAATTCTACACTTCTCTAATATGGTGCTATGAAACCTTTCAATATCCGCGTTACCAGTATGGCTATTGGGTTTCGTGTAATGTATCTCTACACCTTTCTCTTGTAAAAATTCTTTTATTTGGATTGATCTAAATTCATTATCTGCAATAATTTTTGTTGGTTTTCCTATTTTAGTAAAGTGATTTTCCAATTCTTCTATTATTGTAACATGGTTTCTGTCTGGCAAATGATATGCAGAACCGAACTTTGAGAATTTATCTATTACTGTAAGAAAACTACACTTCATGATTACAAAAGTGTCTATGTGAATTATTTCATTCAAATCTGTTGCTGTTTCGGTATAATAGAATTTAGGTTTAATCGGTCGTCGGTCATATTTTGATTGTTGACAAATGTCGCATTGGTTGATAACAATTTGTATCAACTCTAATAGTTTTGGGAAATATATTTTAAATTTTATCTTGTTGTATGTTTCTTGTATACCTGAATGTAGACTTTCTCTTATATGGTACAAAGAGATTTGTTTGACTGCTTCGGTTTCCGTTTTAATATCCTGTGCTCTATATGAACATTTAATAAATTTAATTTGATTATCGTTTGAGAACATTTCTCGTAATTTTTCCTGCACTATATTATATTCATGATCTGGTAGTTCTGAATATATACCTGTAATTCCTTTCTTTAATAATCGCCTAAATATATCATCTAAATTGTTAAAATCGTAGTTTGCTATATGGATTATTCGTTTTCCATGGAGTATTTCTATTTCTTGGGTTTTGTTATTGGTTAAGATTATTTGTGTTTTATATTTGTTAACTATTTCCTCTTTAATGGGGATGTGATCTAACAATTCTTCTTCGGCGGAGTGAACTGTAGCCATTGTTATATCATCGCATTCTTCCATGTTGAATAACAATCCTAAATCTGAGTCCGAAGGATTTCTTGACTTCGTAGTGTCTGTCATATCTTGGTCTCGTTTTGAAACGTCTTCTTCGTTATGTTCTAGTCTACTTAGAAAATCCGCAACTCTATTTTCCTTTCCCTTTAAATATTCTATTTGGAATATATATTCTCCTAACTTTAAGAGCCACCTTTGGTGTCTCGGGGATATGTCTTTACCTTTGTATTTAGCATGTAGGTATTTTATTGGCTGGTGATCAGTGAATATTATAAACTTGTTACCGTAAAGATATGGTCGGAAGTAGTTTACCGCCCACATGATAGCCAGAAACTCTTTGTCTGTGGCTGCATAATTGCGCTCGTGATTGTTAAGAGTCCTTGATGCAAAACAAACTGGATGTCCTTCTTGTGAGAGAACCGCCCCGATGGCATAGTTTGATGCGTCTGTTGTCAAGTGAAATTGTTTGTCAAAATCGGGAAATCTTAGTATTGGATGACTGCTAATGAGAGTTTTTAGTTTTTCAAATGCTTCTATATAGGTTGGGTCATTCAGGTTAATTTTAGTGTTTTTCTTGAGATACTTTGTGATTGGTTGTGCTACTTTCGCGTAGTCTCGTATGAATTTTCTATAAAATCCTGTCAACCCTAAAAAGCTTTTTATTTGCTTCTGCGATTTAGGAACTTCTAATTTTTCAATTGTTTTTATCTTATTTGGGTTGGGTTTTAGTCCGTCTTTCGTAAGTATATGACCTAAAAATTCCGTCTCTTTTCTTAAAAAATTACATTTGTCTACCTGCATTTTTAAGCCTTTGGATTCTAGTACTTTAAAAATGTCTGAGATTGCTTTGATGTGTTCTTGAAGAGTGGTACTAAATATTAATATGTCGTCTAGGTATATAACACACGTCTTATTAATATAATCTCTAAAAATTTCATTCATTAGCCTTTGGAATGTCGCTGGGGCATTCTTGAGACCGAATGGCATTCTTATAAACTCATATAATCCATGTGGTGTAATAAAAGCTGTCTTTTTCCTATCCTCTTCTTTAATGTGAATTTGGTGATATCCTTTTGCCAAATCTATTGTTGTAAAGTAATGTGCTCGACCCAGCTTGTCTAATATAGAGTCTATGTTAGGCAGTGGGAACTTGTCATCGATAGTCACCTCATTAAGTTTCCGATAGTCGATAACTATACGGTACTTTTTGTCTCCGGAATTATCGTTTTTTTTTGGTATTACTATTAATGGACTACAATACTTGGAATGGCTTTTTCTTATGATGCCCTGTACTTCCATTTCTGCGATTTGTCTTCTGACTTCCTCCTCGTGCTTTGGTGGATACCTATATAGTTTTGAATTTATTTGTTGATCTGTAGTTGTCTTAATTTCGTGTTCTATTACCGAAGTGCTTGTAAGTCTGTCACCCTCTTTAAAAAATAATTTACTGAATCTTTTAATAATTTTATCTATGGCTGCGTATTCCTCTTTATTTAAATTGTCTAATTTTAAATGCATAATATTTTCGTTTACAGTTTCCAAAGTGTATATTTCATTAGTTGAGTATGGCTTATTTTGAAATCGAATTATTTGACCGTTGAGCTTTATTATCCCTTCCTCTAAATCTATTAATGTGTTTAGCTTATTAAGTAAATCCGTACCTATAATAAACTGATATTTTCTATTTGGTAACTGTTTAACTTTCCACTTAATAAGTGCTCCTACTGGTGCCTTGAGTTCATCTGGTGCAGGTGTTTGAGCTTCATATATGATGGAATCTTTTCCATTTATGGTGGAATAATATATAGGCTTAATTCTTACTATTTTAAAAGTATTTATTTTATCATCAATTATACTGAGAGACGAACCTGTGTCTATTAGAGCTAAGTATTTTTTTGTGTTTATGGTTATTTCTATTATGGGGAGTTCTTCCGAGGCTAGTTGATAAAAAACTCGGAAGTATTTCTTTCATAAGAATATTTGTCTGTTTCTAAAGTTTTGTTATTATGATTATAAGGTGACGTTCTTGATCTTTGCTCGGTCATATTCTGTTGTAGGCGATTTTGGCCCGAATATCTGCTGAGGTTTCCTGATCGGAGGTGTTGTCGGTGTACGTTATTTACCTCTCCTCTGCTCTCAATGTTATCTACTTCCATTGCTTCGGTTCTAGAGAAGTTCTGTCGAATCTGTGCCGAATCGTGTCCTTGAATCCTTGGTTGGTATGTTCGTCTTTGTTCCGAATTGTAACGAGCTTGTCCTTGGTAGTTTTGTCTGTATTGTCTAGAATTTATTCCCTGATCTTGTCGATATTGTCCTGAATGTCTAGTTTCTTGACCCTGGTAATTTCTGTAATAGTGTGTTGGTCGGTTTGTTTCATGCCGTTGATTTTTTTCTAACTGATGTGGCAAATTATTTTTATATTCATGTTTAGAACTATAACTGTGTTTATTATTATTTTTACTCTCTTTATTTGCATGCCTATATTTCTTAAATTCCTCTCTTATACAGGAATCTTCAAATCTTCTATTTCTCATAATGGCAACTATCGTTCCTAAGTCCGTCTGTTCGTATATTTTGTCTAAGAGTACGCCCTGTGTCATTTCTTTTATTGTATTTACTAATATGCTATCTACATTGTTTAGGTCTATACCTTTATCATCTTTATAATAAACGCTTAATTCATCGGATTTATATTTTAAATTTTGAATCTCCATAGCTAAATCACTTACATTATTTGCACGTATGTTGGTTATTCTTCGATATATGTCTGATGGCTCTACATCAGGTTTGTACCGCAATTTGAGTACGCTTTTTATAGATGTCCAATTGTCTGGTTGTGGTAAGTTGATGATGGTATTCTTGGCTTCTCCTTGGATCTTCTCGTAGTATATTGTCCGCACCATACATTTTAGTAATTCTTCATCGGTGACTCCTGATAAGTAGTACTCCACGTTGCTAATAAATGAATTGATGGTCACTTCGCTATGTCCGGTGAAGGTGGACATATGTTTCACTTCTCTTAATACTTTTTCAGTATTCTCACGAGTTACCTCCCTACGCTTCAGTATCTGGTAAGCTGATGACATTTGTTCCAGTTGCTGATTCTTCCGAAGAATTTCCGCTGTTAGTTCCTCTGTCGTCGACATTTTCAATCCTTGTCTATTGTTGTTGTAGAATTCGGTTTTGTCTTTTTTCATAAAGTTAATTTCTTTTTTTTTTTCACTGTCTCGTTGGATGTGTTTTGTTTCTTATTCTTCACACTACTTTATTATTCTAGCTGGATATATCCATAAGCTAGTTAGATGTAATGAGAAATTTTTTTTTTATTAAATTTGATTTCACAGGTACTAAGTAAATTTTAAATATGTACTTTTAATTTCACTGCGTTATTTTAACAAATTATATTCGAATCACTGGATAACCCGTTTTAGAGTTATCCTACCGACTGCGCCAAATAAAGAAGTGTCCGAGCTTAGTATTAAAAAAAAACTTTATTCAAAAAACTCAACTCAAAAACTTAGAGCAATAATAGATGTGGTTGACTTGACGGTCAACGGAAAAAAGCACTCCTTAAACAATCTATGGTAACTTATATATATCGTGTCATTATGATAAGTCAGCACTTTGTGCTTTTGCTTTTGCACAAGACAAAGAACTGCCTAAGACCACCCAGCTATTCCTTATCTTGGTCACATGGTTATTCAACACGTTTCGTGGAGATAACTATTTTCGTCCGACAGAAACGTGTCATATCGGTCTTTTGTGGATGCTTCGTTTGGGGATGCTGAAGTATACATAACTCACGCGGGTATGGGTTGACTGTGGAGATGGTAATGTCTGGGAGGGGGCTCGTTGCACTAACGTGATAGGGTACTAAGTTGGCATTTGAAGATATTGAGATCTAAGCAATTTTTTAGGCACCAGGTCGAAAACTGTCTAGGCCTTGTTGATAGGACGAACCTAAAGCGAACACTATAGAGGGTTTTCAAGATAAGAAGATATCCATATCCATTCCAAATAAGAGACTTGCAGTGGAAGCTTAAGGCTTCGTATAAAATACTTTAGAATAGTTTGGGTATATGAGAAAGTTTAGCAATAGGCCGATAATTAGTTACATCATTCTTTGTTTCTTTTTTGTTTATCGGGGTTATGAAAGAGGTCTTCCAAATCTGAGGAAATTCGTCTTGTGAGAGGGAATTCCAAAAGAGTTAAGAAAGGGAAAGGGAGGGCGGAGGAACATTTATTAATTAATATGGCGGGAAGGCCATCTGGGCCGGGTGAGAATTCATCGTTAAGTTGGCTCTATCAGAAAACGTTCAGCTTATACTTTTTATAAAAGGAGGGTTAATAAGTGGAACTTTATATTTCTTGGTAAATAGGACAAGCTCAGTTTTGTGAGGATTTACCCCGAAACCACAGCGATATGCCCAGCAAGTTAGCTTTTTGAGAGCATTTTGCAGGAGTTCCTTTAAGGTATTTGGGTATTTTCCTAAATTGGCGAAAAGTAACGTCATCCGCATAAGCGATTACTCTGCAGCCCTCACCTCTTAGGCATATCAGCAGTTCATTCACCGCTAAGTTCCATAGAAGGGGGACAGGACTACACATTGTGAGGTTCCTCTGCAGACAGATCTTCTGGCAGGCGACACGTCCAGCTTTGAATTAATGAGACTCTGACTTTATAACGTGGATATTGCCTTTCATCAAAAAAAGCAATTTATTTAAATATTGCGCGACTTACAGGAAAAGTAATAAGCAATAAGTAATAACATTAAGCATATGGCTGCAATAAGTAGGTTAGTAGGGAACTAAAGCTTTTTTTCGCCTTAAGCGTTGTCTAAAATTTGGTCTCTTAAGATCACAAAAACCACTCTGAAAAATATTACTGCATCACTATAATATTTAAATTAATTTTGCATATAACAATGCGGGAAGAAGGGGATATACTATTCTTCTCCTACATACGCAAATCTTTAAGGAAACACAGTACAAAGGAACGTTGGTTCTGCTAGAAAAAGAAACTTATCCATTTAAAATGAAACTTTTATCCTTTGGCAATATATAACCGTATTTGCCTTTCACTCGATTGATTTCTTTTTTTAGCTTTTTTTGCCATAGTACAGGGCCATCGTATTAAGTTACAATAAATGCAAGAATTTCTTGAAATATGACCAAACATTCGTCTACTAAATGCAAGAGGATGTCTTAAAAATATATCGAAATATTGGTGGAAGGAAAACTGAGAAGAGCAGGAATGTTATTGATTTTTGCATAAGGGATGTGCAAAGCAAAGCAATAAGCATTATTCATCCATTGAAACTGATTTGTTTACGAAAATACTATTAATAGTATCTTATAACAGAAATACGCACACACACAATAGATAACACACGATTCAAATATTTATTTTTAAATTTATATTTCGTGTGCATTTTAAATAAAAAATCTCCATCAGTCCTTGCCGTAGCAACAAAAGAATCAGGAATCCCTTGCGTTGTTTGTTGTTTGTCTTTTTAATCTTCCCTTCTGAGTACAAAATGTGGATGTTGTGGCGACGACTGTGCAATTTTTATATTTCTCCGACAGAAAATCGCATACAAATGCAGGCAAGATGGCAACAAATATGGCTTCCCGGCTATCGTGGTCTAATGTGCGCACCTTAACATACACACACACACACACATTTGCAGGAAACATCAACAAAGGGGACCTCAATTTGTGGATGATGTTGTAAAGCCATCTTAGCAACTACGCCAACGAAGGATTATGTCGTGGGAATAGAAATTATTGCTGAAAAGTTTGACAGGATTGAGTTGGGGAGTTAATCGCATGAACAGGCAGCCAACCAAACCTTCACAAGCAAACAAACGTCGTGCTACTCTCAAAATGGAGTCGATTTTTTCGAGTTAATAAATTTCCTACCGATGAAACAATAAAGGAAAGCGACTACTTTCTATTCTATATGTAAAATATGAAAATTGGAATTTTTTTCACCCTCTGCTACATTGGGGTGGATGCTTCTCGAATAAATGATAAAATCTTAACAGCGATATTCAGGTGGTTTGCCATGCCATGGATGAAGGGGAAGTAGAAGAAGTCGATAAAATGATGATGTGATGATTGTACCTTTGATAGATCGGTTCCTGGTGGGATGGGCACCGCCACGTGCATAATACACCGCGAGGAAATTTCAATATCAATAACATTAATTTTTCAGTACAAAGGCTGACGTCAAGTGATATGACGAGAATCCAGATTGTACAAGTATGCAAATTATCAGCACAGTCGCACACATGTTAAGTTCACATAAGTAAATATGCGAGGGCTTTGATATGTTAAGTGGCAGGCAGAAGTGGGTCCCTATGTTGGCACAGCTTTTTTTTTTTGGCTTTTGTGAAAAGTATTTCAAATATTTTATCAGAAACTAAAGAGCATTACTGCCATTAAAAAATATCGTCATATTGTTTGAAGGAATAATCGCATAAATTGAACATAAGATAGAAAACGAAACAAGAAAAATGTAAAAGAGCCTATCCGAAAACGCGGAAAATTCAAGTTTCATAAAACACTAAAAAAATGTATCTTAAAGGCTAACCTTTAAGGTTCTTCACATATACTCTCGAAAAAGATCTTTTTATAGTGTAAGTCTTTTAAGACTTTAGCTAAATTGGCTTGATTGGCTCTGATATTATTTGGGTACACAAATGACTCTATGCAGTGGGAATGTATGCCACCTAATGGGCTCCTTGTATCTTCTGATCGATAGTTAAACTCCTGAGCTGTATCTTCGCTGCCTCTTTGCCTGATGACTTTTTCCATAGATGTGGTCAGAAACTTTGATTTATCAGAAACATAAGAGAATAATTTTCCTTTCCTGATTTTTTATTTATGTAAGCAGAAAAGGACTTTTAATCTCAAAGAGGACTCTTACAATTGCAATTGAGGAACTATTTACAAAGTCCTATTAGTTCTTGAAACTTCTTTAGGCGCGTTGAGAGTATACTCGTACTATCAAGGCAGCGTCACTTTTTGGATTATCCCTTTTATTAAAGTTATATAATGATCACGTGAAGATTAAAGATTGCAGGATTATAGGATATTCATAGAATGGTCTTAGGATTACGATTGGGTTATTTATCGTGTGTTTATACAATGATTAGAAGACAACTGTATGGTTATAGGATATAAGGATGATTATGAGATACTTATGAAAATAGTTCGGAGTTATAGAATGACTACAGGACTCGTGAAACACAAGATCGCGTAAGATTAAGTGTGACGCATAACTGTTTTTTTTATATATAATGTACACACGCTTGTAATGCTTAGAACAGCTTAGGCGTTCGGTAATTAAGGACAGGAAAAGGTGAGATGTTTCTTGAATGACTGTAGTTCATACAAATGCGGAAACACATAGGGTCGGACAATTCCTTTCACATAATTATTGTACGGCTTTAGAAGGAATCTCTGAATTAGTTGGTACGTCCAAAGATAGGTCTAATGGTAGACCCGTGAGCTCGAGTATTTCGGTTGGGCGGGAGGATGAGCGGGATGCATCTGGATATTTCCTTTGAACACCGCTTATGGAAAAAACAATAAAACAGTGAAAAGCAGGAAAGATACCTATGATGTTCAAGCGGTTCGATTGTTTTCGCGATATTTACGTCACCAATAAGTTTTAGTTAGTTAGTTTAGTAGATGCAATGTGGTCTTATGAGCACGAGCCTAGACAATACAGTTGTATTCAAGTTTAGGGCGAAAATATTTCTTGTAAATATATTCTCCCTAAACTTAAATACAACTGCATTGTCCGGGCTGGTGCTCCCGTGGGCGCAGCCGTGCCTCAGTGGAAAACTGCATGCCAGCTGAGCAGGAGGTTCGTGGTTCGAATCCCAGTAATACCAAAAAGTATTTTTCACGGTATCCCACCTCTCGCGAATGTCTGACAAACTTCCGAGAGTAATAACTTGTCACGGAAAGCTTATCAATTCGCTTTTCGGATCTGGCCTTAAGTTGAAGGTCCCTTACATTTGTATACAAAAAATATGCATGCACAACACAAATGGTCGCGAGAAGCTAGGCCTTGGACCGCACCGGTCTGTCGCGCCGAATATTATTGTTATTATTATATGCCTCGTAAATAGTGGACAGGTCTGACTGAGGGAGTTAAGTACATCTTGCATCGTTTTAGGAAACCTAAAAATTTAGCAGCATTCTTGGCGATGGCGAATATGTGGTCATTTCAACGAAGCTTGTAGTTGATGAGTATTGCGAGTTTTTCAGTTTCTTTGACGCAGGATCCATTCGTGGACAAAGGTTGGAAGTTTGAGTTACGCTTAGACGACAGAAGACAGTTTTGGGAAGTGTTAAATTCTACTCTATTTTGTATTCCCCACCTTGTTGTGAAAAAAGCGCGATTTCATATGAAAATCTAAGTCGCCAGCAAAAGAATGAATTGGATTAGAAGTAGCGGAAAGGAGATCATTAATGAAAATGAGAAAGAGTGGCGGAGACAAAACAGACCATTGGGGAACACCGTTCAAGTTCTGGAACTCACATCCGAATTATTTTGTAAAAAAAAAAAAACAACCCATAAAAATTAAAATTTTTCATCTAAATTCTCTAATCGCAGAAATTGATATGGGAGCCCCTCGATCCTGGGCCATTTTTTTTTTATTGTAGAAGAAAATCATCGAAACAAACATTTGACATCAGATGTTAAAATTGAAAAAGCTCAGATCATTTTATTCTGAGCACGTAGAGCACGCTCATACTCTGAGCAAATAAGAAACACGAGCAGTAATCTTGAGAACTCTTTGACTGCTCTGAACTAATTTATGAAAACGCGAAATGACAGAACATTGTGAAAACTTGTTGTTCTATCTGTAAGTTGATATCGACAACAAAAAAACGACATCAATAAAAATACAATTCAGTAAATAAAAAATGTAAGTTGAATTAAGCATAAAACATTTATGTCTCGTTTCATTTGCTGGGTTCATTTGTGCGTGAGCTAAGATTTCTCTCTCTCTCTCTCTCCACCACCAAAACCATGCAGCGCAGCCGACTGCGCAGCACACACCGCACACAGTCCATAAAGGGCGACGAATATCTGATGCCAGTACAGATATTTAAAAAATGTATAAGGGCCTTGCGGCCGAACCCGGGACCCGATCACTACCAAATTTTCGAAAAAGTATTGTTTATTGGGTATACACATGTGTGTAAAATTTGAAGAAAATCGGGTAAATTTTTTAAAATTTTTGTTTGGGAGCCCCCCGACCCCGCAGCCCGAGGGGCCTCAAAATTTAATAGAAAGTGTTGTCTCCGGAAATACACATGTGTGCAAAATTTCAATAAAATCGGGCCATGGGAAGTGGGTTAAAAATTGATCGCAAGAATCCACGACAGACGACCGACGCCCGACGACCCACGGGCAAGTGAAGTTAATATAGAGAATTTAAAAACTAAGTTTTTTTACATTTACATGTGACCTAGGATATCTTTTCTCTGTCTGAATTAAGAAAGGTTAATTTTCCTGTCATCAACTTTAAACCTATTTTCAATTTTGAAACTCATCGCTTTAAATGGCTTATATATTTATGTCGATAAATATAAAACTCAGTCAGATTTATCCTGAAATGACACTCAAAGTGTAGCCGCCTTGGCATGTAGTCAAAAATGCCTCCATAATATCTGTAAATACATTTGTGTGGTCAAAAAAAATATGGTCAATAAGACTATCCGGTTTTAAAGTGTGTTGTAGTCTTACATTTCCATTTATTCCCACCTTTTGAATTAGCAAATGAAGTTAAAGCGCTGTATTCATCACAATTAGCTCTAAAAGCGTAGTCTTTACTGTGACTACCACAAAAAATGTCTCCACCTGTTCAGGTTTTGAAGCAATGTCATTGAGTTTGGCACCCACAAACTATAGTCGACGCTTTCTTTCCAGCAAGAGGCTAGAGCTCTGCTTTTTCGTTCTTATCTTCTTAATACTTAGGAGATCATATACGAGTATTGAAAATATATAAGAGTCTCCATATTAACTATAATTTCAAGCTGCACCAATTACAGCTTTATTAAGTTAATATGAAAATGAAATGAAAATGAAAATTGCCGGAAAATTCTAATGTTCAGGTAGAGAATAATACCACTACATAATTGATCAATAAAAGTGACGTACTAATACCCAATTTAGTGAGCACATTAAAAATATCCTCAACATTTTCCCATTAGCTGGTTTTCTAAGGACATCTCTAGTGCACCTTGGTAGTAAACCTCAAAATAAAAGACAAAACTTAAAAGACCTCAAATAACTGATCGTGTTACCCAGAAATGTCCAGAAATGGACAAGTCAATTGGCCACCTCGTTCGCCTCTGGATTTTATTCTTTGGGACTCTGTCGAGTCCACGGTCTATGCCAATTCTACACAAAGAAATAATGTATTACAAGCAATCATTGTCCTGGTGGGAATTGAAGATTTAGCGAAGGCGGAAATCCCTGCAATTTCACACCCAATACATTTGACTTTTCTGCCTTGGATGAGGTGGCTTTCTCTCTCAATGCGTATGAATCATAATAAAGTGGATAAAAAGGGAACCGATTAACATTTACAGTGAAACACATACGCACTATGTTCCCCCAAATATTCGAAAACCCTGTTTATAACTTTTGAAGCCGGTTAAGTCGCTGCGCTGCGAATTTAGTTGACTACTCTGCTAGTCCAACATTGATTTAGGCAGTTCCTTGCTGGAGGCATAGTCCTCTCGCATTTCAATCATTCTCGACGATGAACTTCTCCTACGATTTGTATGTGTCGTATGTGGAATGGAAGGCATTTCCGGTACATACTTTATGGTAGTCCCCGGACACAGAACAGGACTATACCATACCGCCAGTGCATATAATTACAGACAAGAAAACTTTTTTATTAGTTTCCTTTACAGCATTTTTATGTGGTTTCCTTTGTTGTTCGAGTTGTACAACTACGTTTCAAGCAGTTCCCTTCATTCTTTCTTTTTCTATGTTTTTCTCTCTATAACTCTCATCTTGTCGGTATAGATTGAAATCCCTTTTTCAAGGCGCCTCCACCAGGCGTTAGCTTTCAGTTGTTCACCTATAAGGTTTCCGTCTGCCTCAAACAACAATCCTTATAGTTTTGATTGCGTCTAAACGCAATAGTTCTCTCCGTATCCGTTCATTTTATTTTGTTGTTGGATTAGTTTACTTTCACAAAAATTATTTTGTGCAGTTCGTTGTTCGAGTTTTTCTCGAGTTGGAGGGTGCTGCCGCCCACTCCGTGTGTTGTGTTGTTCTCTGTGTTATGAGAGATGTTCAAATCAAACACAACAACTTGGCAAAAGAGAAAACATATAAATAATAGCAGAAAGTTTTTTAATTAAAATCATCATAATATAATGGTCGATGGTTGGTGTTGGTGGTGGTGATTCATGTCCATCATATTGTTGCTGTGGTTGTTATTGCATAGAAAATGTCCATCCACCATGGTTCTGGTACCAGTTTTAATTTTTTTTTTACTTTTTTTGTAGAGTATTCGATCCTTTTTAGCTGTTACACCTTCTAATTAGAGTTATGTCGCTATCGTCATCAAATTCTGTATTTACAAACGTGTCACTTGGCTATTTAATGATGAAGTAGTAATACCTATACATATATATAACATTTTCTCAATCTATTTCTCTTATAAAATAAGAAAAAATCATTTTTTTTTCTGTTCATAAATTTATACTTACGCAGATTTGAATCAGACGTAAAAACGACTTCGTTTGAATGGCTGGTTCTGGAATGAAAAAAGAATAAAAAAAAAGTTTTAAAAAAGGAACTTGAAAATTGTGGTTAAATAGCTTTGTCCGTAGACACAAGTGATATATATATATAAATAAATGGCATATATATAAATAGTGGGCAATCTACTGGTTTGTTTTAAAATCATAGGCTATGGCAACTTTTTTATGAACGATTGGGTTACAATTTTAATAGCGCATCAGTCTGATATTTCGCGGCACGAAACAATAAATCATGTTTTCGGTTGAGGAGCGTTTCGAAATATTAGAAACTTATTTTCAAAGTCAGCGTTGTGTAGACGAAACCGTGCGAATTTTGAAACAAATACGGGTCCTGAAACAGCGATAAGAGGAACCGCTGTTGTGAAATTGGTGAATAAAGTTAATAAGAAAGGCTTGCTATTGGATAACAGAAGTGGTTCTTGAGCTCGGAGAGGTCGCACGCCTAAGAATATTGTGGCTGTGGCCCATAGTGTGGGACGCTAATCACAGCAACTGGCCATAAGTCGCACCTGCGTGAACAAAATATTGCACAAAGACTTCGGATTATTCGTTTACAGGGTACAGATTGCTCAGGAGTTAAAAGCAAATTTTTTCTCTGCCTCTGACTTCGATTTTGGTCGAAAAATCAACTTTTCAGACGAAGTGCATTTCTATTTCGGGGGCAATGTAAACAAGCAGAACTGGCAAATTTGGAGTTCGGAACAGGCACAAGTAATCGTAAAGAAGCCAATGCATCCACCAAGAGCGACAGTTTTGTTTGGATTTTGGATTTTCTTCGAAAATTGTGCTGAAAACGCCGTTACCGTAAATGGCGACCATTACAGAGCCAGCTGACAAAATTTTTATGGCCTCAAATCGACGCCGCGAATGTGGGCGACCTTTGCTTTCAACAAGTTGGCGACACATGCCATACAAGCCGACTGAAAATCGATCTGTTGCGCACCAAATTTGGCCACCGAATAATCAGCCGTTTTGGAGTTGTAAATTGGCCTGCGCGGAGCTGCGCTTTGACGTCGATTGGCCTTTTTCTATAGGGTGCCGTTGAGGATAGATGTTATGTAGATATTTTCAGCTTTAAAACATAACATTGCGACTGTGATTCGCGATATAGGCGCTGAAATTATCGAAAAAGTTCTTGAAAACTGGACTCACAGGATGGCCTACTGTAAAGCCAGCAAAGCTTAAATCGGAGACTCCAAACTTCACAGCAACAAAAAAATAACCAAATAAATATTGAAGTATACTCATTTTATAGCGTTTTTAAAACAAACAAACTTTTAAATTGCCCACCCTTTATACATATATATACTCGTTTAAATGAACGAGCGTGTAAAAAACATTAATTTCAATAAAGTTTTAGAATTGAAACAAGTGCCGGAAGGCAGCCTCATTAGTATTATAACGTTTGTTCTTTATAAAATGACTTTCGATTTCCTATTAACTGATCGAAGCACCTAGAAATTTTTTTCGCTCGAAGCGACGAAGTTTATCTTCATCCGCCTTCGATAGAGTTTATGCTTCGGCGCCATACAGCAGTATTGGGATGATAAAGGTCTTCTTAGCAATAAAAAACAACATAAAAATTCAAATTTGTCATGTAAATTCTCCAATAACTAAAAGTATACTGAATTCCACTATAAATGTTGAAATATAAAAACACATCCGAAGCACTGCAACCCAAGCGCACAAAGGCGCACAGTCATTATAGTATGACATGATTTGATGCCGCATATGGAAAAAAAGTTTGTATGGGAGCCCCCCGATCCCGTGGCCCGATCATTGTCAAATTTTAATAGAATAGAATAGAAGTGTTGTCATAGGAAATACACATGAGTGCAAAGTTTGAATAAAATCGGGCTTTAGGAAGTGGGTTAAATATTGATAAAAAGATCTGACCAGCCAGCCAGCCACCCAGCCAGGCAACCACGGGCAACCGAAGTTAATATAGAGAATTTAAAAAGTAGTAGTAGATACAGCGATTGCTTAAAAGTGATTATTCGTTCGATTACTCCTCTTCTGTAATTATTGGATGTTATAGCAAAGCCTATGAAGACAAACTCCCTAGCAACCTCAAAGTGATAGCTGTCTATTTTGATGTTCTGACCAATACGTGGCTGTTGGGAAACCCTGCCTGTGATATCGATAAAGTCAGCATATGCCAGCAGTTGAGCAGAAATCAAGAAAATAGTGCCTTGAAGTTTTGCACAATTCTCTTCAATATGATGTTAAAGAAATCACATGACCGGTTTCGATGTCAAAAATCACCTAAATCATTTCTTAACATTGAAGGACTTGGACCGTATTTTTTCCACCTTGACGGTGCAGAGAGAATTCTCCATCTCCATCCCACACAGTCGAACGAGTTTGGTATGGATGTCGAAACTGGACACAGCAATTTATAGCTCATCTCTATAAATGCTGTCATATGCAGCCATGAAATCGTCAGAAAGAGGGTGAGTGGTGTGCTTCTTGGGTGTTCTACAGGTTCTTCCGCAGTATAAATATTTGTTCGATTGTGGACTTTCCTGACTTAAAACCGCTCTGATAAAAAGCTAATCAGATTGTTTATGAGTGGCTACAGGCTTTCTTTAAGTACGAAAGATTGGAACTTATAGCCGATCTTGCGGAGACCAAAATTTGGGGATTATTTTATTATAAAACAAGTCCAACAAGTTCCTTTTAAAAATTATGAAATACCTCCCAAAAAAAAATTCTGTTGGTCGGTATTTCATTTCAATAACTTTGTGATTTATTTCATAGGAATTTTTAAAAGAAAATAACTTCCAAAATAAATAAAAGAAATGCCAACCTTTTGGGATATATTTCATCACTATCTGTTCCCGGGCGCTCCTCCATCCGCACACATGAATCTCTGCCTTGCCCTTGCTACCATGGGAGGGGTGTACTATTGCCTAAACCTTTTCCACCTGCCAATAATATGCGTTAAAAAATTCAAAAAGTCTGTTTGCAAATGTGACTGATATTAACATTTTACATTTCTACACCCAGTAGGAGGGAGAAGGGTGAAGATGGTTTACTGTAGTCTACACTCTATAACCTTACTCCACCTGACAATAATATACATTGAACATTTCATAAAAATGTATTAGTAAATAGGAGTTTCTACAAATAACAACCTCCCAGTCTTTTAGCGCCGGTGCACTCCGATTAACCGTGATGCTCTTATACACATATTAACCAATATCTCAACTCAAGCGACACCTTCAGGCGGCAAAAAAATATAAGCTTATCGTGGCACTAATCGACCATATGTTGTGAATATCGCTAAGATAGGTTCAGTGGTTTAGACTTGATTAGGTTACATATATATATGAACAATGATATTTTAAAAAACATCTCGAACCAGTGCCACCTACTGATCGAACATATATGATGTGATATGGCTTCAATATATCTAGAGGTTTAGTCGTGATGAGGTAACAAAAATATACACCAACAGTTCAAACGCCAAAACACATTTTCAATAAATATCTCCACTCCATCGAATCAAAAAAACCTATCGAATCAAAAAAAAAAGAAGAACCAAGCGAACATATGGTGTGAATATGGCTTCCATACGTCCAGTTATTTAGGTGTGATGACATCTTTTAAGCGTGAGGACATCTTAACTCCAGCGCCACCAGCCAGGCTTAAAAAAATGATAAACTTATCGGAGCACCAAACGAACATATGTGTGTATGCTTCGATGAGTTCAGTGGTTAGTGAGAGTTTCAACTCAATCGGCCGTTTAGTTTTTGAGTTGTAGTTTCGTATTAACAGAGATTCATTTTTATATACTGGGTGTATCCGTTATGGTGACAAATACTTAAAGGGATGATTCCTTGGTTAATTTAGTGAACAAATTGTATGGGAGGGGGGTTCTATTTTCACCACTGTGGTGTACGTAGCGTTTTAATGCGAAGAGCCGTACTTTTGACCTTTTATTACTTCACACCCTGTAACTCTTGAAGGCTTTTAGCTACAAGATTATTGTTGATCTTTTTCGAAAGAAAATTAAACAAAATTAAGGTCAAGCAGTTTTTTAAATTCTTAAAACCATTACTGGTATGATCGTCGTCCAAGTAAAAAAAAATGTTCTTGAATTTTATTTTCAAACGCAATTATTTCGAATAATGCTTCAAACGGACTCACTCAGAAGGACCTAATTTTGAGAGTGGACACCGTTTTCATGTCTTATTTCATGGTGTCATCAATTCTTCTATAGTTGGCGCATTTTACTGAGTCTGTTTTCTTAATGATCGTGCATCGTGAACATATATGATGTGATATGGCTTCAATATATCTAGAGGTTTAGTCGTGATGAGGTAACAAAAATATACACCAACAGTTCAAACGCCAAAACACATTTTCAATAAATATCTCCACTCCAGCGCCACCTATCGAATCAAAAAAAAAAGAAGAACCAAGCGAACATATGGTGTGAATATGGCTTCCATACGTCCAGTTATTTAGGTGTGATGACATCTTTTAAGCGTGAGGACATCTTAACTCCAGCGCCACCAGCCAGGCTTAAAAAAATGATAAACTTATCGGAGCACCAAACGAACATATGTGTGTATGCTTCGATGAGTTCAGTGGTTAGTGAGAGTTTCAACTCAATCGGCCGTCTAGTTTTTGAGTTGTAGTTTCGTATTAACAGAGATTCATTTTTATATACTGGGTGTATCCGTTATGGTGACAAATACTTAAAGGGATGATTCCTTGGTTAATTTAGTGAACAAATTGTATGGGAGGGGGGTTCTATTTTCACCACTGTGGTGTACGTAGCGTTTTAATGCGAAGAGCCGTACTTTTGACCTTTTATTACTTCACACCCTGTAACTCTTGAAGGCTTTTAGCTACAAGATTATTGTTGATCTTTTTCGAAAGAAAATTAAACAAAATTAAGGTCAAGCAGTTTTTTAAATTCTTAAAACCATTACTGGTATGCTCGTCGTCCAAGTAAAAAAAAAATGTTCTTGAATTTTATTTTCAAACGCAATTATTTCGAAAAATGCTTCAAACGGACTCACTCCGAAGGACCTAATTTTGAGAGTGGACACCGTTTTCATGTCTTATTTCATGGTGTCATCAATTCTTCTATAGTTGGCGCATTTTACTGAGTCTGTTTTCTTAATGATCGTGCATTTCATTCATCAACAGGCATCCATTCATCTGAAAATATGCTTGACATAAGCTTTTGTATACCAAGTCATCACCGGCCGCACGGCCGTCTTAGCCAGTGCAGCTTTGTCATTCTTTTTGTTACACACTTGCAAATGTGAATGTGTGTAAAACAAATTTATTAAAAAAATATTAGTAATAATTAATTCAATTTAAAGTAATTTTTTACTCTGAAAGTCTGTGTTAAAAGTTGCCTTTTAACTTTTACTCAGTCTTTCCGAGTGAAAAACTACAAATCAGAAACTTTTTAGTGATACAAACACACACACACACACATATATATATATATATATATATATATATATATATATCAGTGCCAACAGCTGTAAAGCATTGCCTATGTTAATTTGTCGAAAATTGTCCGCAAACTGCGACAACAAACACAACACAATTGAAAGTTAAACAAAAACTACGCTTAACTATTTTAATTAAATAATAAAAGTGGCCAAAACTCTAGTGTATGTGGGTGTGTGTGTGTTCCACTGTTTGGGCATTCAGTACGATAACTAATCGCAATGAAACAAACTGCATGCATTAAAATTCACGCATACGCATGGTAGCACATTAGATATTCCCACGACCTGTTTAGGAACGAACAAAGTACATTATTTTGGGAGTACGAGTAGATACACATACAAAGTTGGTTAAAGTCTTCTACTAAATTTCGTTCATTTTCAGATGATGTTCCCGTGGCCACAAATTATGCAGAAATATGGCTACCGCGGTGAGCTGTACGGATAGGTGCATGCTCACGCATGCATTGCAAAAAGCGCAGATGCCTGTCTGTCTATCTGAATCTGGCTGTGCAGTATACGATGGCAAGCCAACGCTCTAATCCAAATGGTTCTATATGCCATTTTTAATGTCATCTATCTTTCAGAGAAGCTGTTAGTAACTACGGGAGTATAGCATCAAACTGCCGCACAACAGTGAACAGTGCCAAGCGGAGGTGCAAGGTATGGTCTCGTACTACTAGTGCCGCGCATTGTCAGTCATCAGCATCATCACGACGCAAGATCGTTTGTCCTGGTTTTTTTTTCTCCCAGCCATCCCTCGCGTTCAACTTAGTTGTTGTACGCGATGGTGACGCTCGACAGCAAAGCTATTAATGAAGTTTGCTGTTTGTTGCTGCTGGCCCGACGAACGCCTGCTAGTTTTCACGTCGCTTACTACATAGTATCAGTGTATCCACCAACAGCCATCTGCATTCATAACACTGCATCACAAAATGAACTTCATCCAATTTAGGACTTTTGGACGAGGACGACGATGAGCACCAACGAGCACGTCGCATGAGTTTCTGTTACTTCGGCCGGCTCGACTGATAGCACGCAATATACTCCAACCATAGACATAATTTGGAACAATTTTGCATAACTGCTGGGTGAATGCCATGTACATTGGTGTGATTACAAGAAAATGCAATGAAATTATCTATGTAATTGTTGGTGTTTGTATTTTTTCCACTGAAGTATAATAAAAGTTAATATAATCTCTTTTATAATAATATTATATTACCTTTAAAGTCGTATTTTGTCCTAAATATAAATAAATATATAAACAGCTGTAGTTCCAGCAAAGAAATTTCTAAGAGTACCTTTTCTTTACTGTATCCTTAATCGAAAAAATTCTTGTTTTTTAAAAAAAAAATGTAAAACTGATACGATAGGTGGACGTTGGTTAACAATTGAAAATACAATTCGACCGGAAACCTTTAAATCGATTACATGATGGCTGGCGACCTAACAATTTATTTCCATCACTTCCGCTTATCGACCGCCTGTGTAATACAAAACAACTCACCACCGACTACCACCTACGCCATATATAAAAACATTATTACGACCCGATCAATTTCATTGCATTTGCGATTAGATCCCGGGGGGTCGTCTAAATCGGTCGTCAGAACCTTTGTTGCAAAAATACGGAATTGCTCCATCATCGACTTCTTCATAGGTTGTCGTTCAGCCTCTTGACAACCGCATCTCTAACTAAAGCTACAAAATGAGATGAATGAATTTTGTTTGTCCATCGTATCGAAGCAAATGACGTCAGTTTCACTGCACCCTAAGGACTAATGGGAAAATAGGAAAAATCCCTCAAGTGCATAGTAGTTTGCCAGGATTTCGAAAGCATCGTCAGTTTGGTTCGATAGCCGGACTCCGACGAAAACGAAGTCACGTCAATTGTTTGACTACAATTGTGATGACTTCTTATTTGTACGTTTCATGCAAAACTTACTGGATCGTTTCTTTGTTGTGTTGAACTCCAATACGAATTTGCATGTTTTTTATTTTGAGAACTAAGAGTTATGTGGTTCTTTTATTGAATGTCAAGTAAGCAAGTGGTAAGTATACAAAATAAAGGATTAAACAACAATGATGGAAACTCGCTTAAGTATATGATAAATGTTTGTACGATTTCTTAAGTACAATGTAAGTAATTTAAAAAGAAACAAATAATGCACCACAATGCAGCACAAACCTTGATATATGCACAGTATTCGCATGTCTAGAAACTACCTTTCCAACCACTCAATCCAGGTCGTATTGGACGATTTCAAATCTAATGTGCACCGCATAAAAGCTGATATTCCACAAGGCTCTCATCTGTCTCTGACACTTTTTCTATGTCTATGAGCTTGTGTTTTGAATGCCTGGTGATTGTAGTGATAAGGAAAGACAGAGCATGGCAGAGCATTTCACGTACGTATTGTATGGCTGAGGAACGAATCGCTGAACTTAACTATACGTCCGAAGAAGGGCTTAAGGGAAAAATGATGTGCATTTAGAGTGCCACGAGTATTGCGGTTGAGGTCAAGGAAAGGTGGCATGCATCTGTGACAAGCCGGAAACGTTCTATTGATTTCGCAACATTTTCGTCAACGATAAGTTTTATTACACGGTTTTGTATTCTATCTAGCTGATGCAAGGTATTTTTAGGCGCACGAGACCAGATATGATAATTGAACTCAAGTTTAGAGCGAAAGAAAGCCTTGTAGATAGTATTCAGATCACAGGGAGTAAAATATTTCTTGTACCGGGTTAGAAAACCTACACATTTCGCTGCATTTTTGGCGACGGTGAATATGTAGTCATTCCAACGTCAACACATTTACCGGGAATTGCGAGTTTTTCACTCGATGCAAGTGCTATTCATGGATAATGCCATTGGGTTTCAGATTCTCTTGGACCACAGGAGACAGCATTGCGTTTTGGAAGCGTTAAATAATACTCGATTGTTTTCTCCCCATTTTATTATGCTGTCCAAGTGTCCAGGTCAGAATTAAACGTGCTTAACATATCTAGTGGTTTTAGTTCTACATGAGAAGTGGAGGGACGTTCCTCAAACTTATATGTGAAGCTGAGAGTACTGTCGTCAGCGTAAGAATGAATTGGATTAAAAGTAATTGATAAGAGATCGTTAAATAAAAATGAGAAAGAGTGTTGGGGACAAAACAGAGCCCTGGGGAACGCCAGCATTTAAGTGATGTACTTTAGACTTGAAACCGTCCAATACAACTTGAATTAAGCGGTCTAAAAGACAGCTTCTAATCCAGTGAAGCAGTTTATCATCAACTCCATAAGCAGGCATTTTCGACAAAAGAGCTTGATGCCAAATTCTGACAAATGCCTTAGAAATATCGAGTGCTACAGCTTTGCTTTCACCAAAATGAGTGCAAAGACCGGTTCCGCTGTTCGGAACACCATAAAACCACCAGTAGAACGTGGCACACGAAATCCGTACTGCCAGTCAGTAAGGATTTCGCTAGTTTCAAAATATTTCATGAGCTGTAAATTGATCAGCGTTTCCATTACCTTGGAAAGAATGGTTGTGAGTGCTATTGGTCGGTATGAAGAAGGATATGACGGCTCTAATGGGGAAATACCGGATTTGTGAGTGCTGCGATTGTTTAAAACTCTAGCAACTGCACGAATACGGATGTCAATCTGTCCCATTGAGTGTTCAATACTCGGAGTTGCAGGCGGCAACAATGCAAAATTTGAATGCGTGGAGCTAGCTGCAAAATGTGCAGCTCGCGTTACGCAAGTCATATTTGACCAAATTATTAAGTCCACAAAAATTACTACAATGTCCCAAAGGTAGTAAACATTGTTGGTCGTTCGTCAACAGAACAAGCGTCGTCATCTATTCCAGCTCTCATTAATAATGACATTCAGCTCTAGGGACAAGGCTAATCTGTTTGCTGTGCATCAAGATTGTGCTTTGCTTGCGCCTGTACCACCGAGTATTGAACACTCTATTTATGTTTTACCATTCTTTGTGAATTTAAGAACCAATTTTGAAGATTTACAAAATAAATGTTTAAGGTATTATTCAATACAAAGCAACGGAATGATTCTGGGCGTACTTTCGGGTTGTCTGTTCAGCTACAGCCTCATAACCTTCTATACCGATGTGTCCCAACAACCAGGATAGACATACTTTGTTATTCTCGCCTGTTCGTCTGTTCAGTTTTGCCTGCACTATTCCGCCAGTCTTGACATGTTATCAAATATATCCAGGGCTCTTCTTGTTACTTAGCTTTCCGCCATGGTGGCTGTTCTCTGCCTCGTGTTCTTCTTTCCAGTGAGCACATTTTTTAATGGCATCCTGGCATCCACCTCTAATTTTTTACTAATATTTGCTTTTCTATCCTGATCAGTACTAATGAGTTTCCATTGCGAAAGACAGATTATCAACATTTTTGAGATAATGTACACTCCATAAAGTTTTACCAATTTTGAAAATTTAAAATTTAACATAAGCGAAACATGTGTCATTCGTATGTGTGCGCAGGTGTCCTTTATGTAAATAATCCAACGATAATTCTTTTGCACTACTTATATCTTTGGCACTCAGCACTGTGAAATAAATCAAATTAATCAAGTCGAACCAGATGGTTGATGGCATGCATTTCAAAATGTTTACTATTTGCGTAAATAAGTGAAATTTTGTTATATAGCAGCAGTGTGTCGTCGGAGAGGGAAAGGAAACAAAATGAGGATGGATGAGGTACCGAGAATGGAAGTTGGTTCATGATAATGTCAGTAAAATTTATTCACTTTTGCATAATTTGAGTTCGTTCAACATATAGGGTGATTCTATGTTAAAGGATCAAAAAATTAAACTTTTAATAAATTATTATATCTTACGAATTGTATGTCAATCTATATATATAAAAATGAATGTCTGAATGGAATGACTCCTATAGAATCGTATACTATACATTTGATCATGTGATGATCTTTAGCAAAGTTGTTGTGCATGAGCCCGCGATGGTTTCTGCGTTGGTTCAACCCCGCTAGGTGGCGCTGGTATCGTTTTTTTTCTCGAAAATTCTTATTTATGGAACGATTTGGCTCAAATTCACACCATATAATATTTCAATAAAAAGAAAGTCGTTGACAAAATTTGAACCCGATAGGTGGCGCTGGGGTGGAAAATGTAGTTTTCAGGTATTGGGGTGTAAGTAGGCGTGGCGTCAGTGGGCGGCAGGTCAGTGAGCGCGGGTCAATGGGTGGGGCAGCCGGGAAACACGGGTGTAAGTGGGCGTGGCGTCAGTGGGCGGGTAGCAAAGCGTCCGGGAACAGCTAGTACAATATAAAAGTCATGTTAAGTGCCGTTATTTTTGTTGGATAGACCTAACTTTATTTAAAAAAAGTGCCACTTATAGATTTACATCATCTTTGGCGACTTTGGAGTCTTCGAGAACGAGAAAGAGAGATTATATTGTATCCTAATGAAAATGAATAAAATGCGATGATTAATTTTGACGATCCAAAATTAACGAATCAAAAAATACATTAAAAAAGTGACGATTCAGAATTGATTATTGAAAAGTAAAGTTTTATATGTGACGACCAGAAGTAATGATCTAAAAGCGACAATCGTAAAGTTATTACTCAAAAGATTATAATCCAAAATTACCGATCCAAAAGTTGCTACTCAAAAATAACGATCCAAAGCGGAGAACCAAAAGTAACTATGTATTTGAAAATTACCTTTCTAAAGTTTTATTCCAAAAATAATCATCCAAAAGTTAGTACTCAAAAAAATTATGATCCAAAAGTGACATTTCAAAATTTACGAACAAAAGTTACGATCAGAAAGTTACTCTTCAAAAATGACGATCTTAAATTACGATCCAAAGTGACATTTCAAAAAATACGAACAAAAGTGACGATCAGAAAGTTACTCTTCAAAAGTGACGATCTTAAATTGGGTTTCGTAAAGTGACGATCCAAAATTAATGTTTTAAAATGACGATGGAAAAATTACGATTAAAAAGCGACGATTTAAAATAGGAACAAAAGTAACGATTCAAAAAGGAAGTTCTGAAAGTTACTATTCAAAAATAACGATTCAAAAGCCGAGACCAAATGTTATCAAAAATTACCTTTCAAAAGTTATATTTTAAAGATGACTTTCCAAAAATTAGTATACCAAAACTGACGATCAGAAAAGGACGATCAAACATTACGATTTGAAAATGAAGATCTAAAAATTACCATCCGAAAATTACGATCTTAAATTGAGGATCGTTAAGTGACGAACCAAAAGTAACTGCTCTTAAATGACGATCCAAAAATTACGACCCAAAAGCGACAATTCAAAAATTACAAACAATAGCGGAAAACCAAAAATGAAGATCCGAAAGTTACTACTCAAAAATAACGATATTAAATGGAGGGTAGTAAACCAACGATCCAAAATTTACTGTTCCAAAAGTTAGTATTCCAAAACTAACGATCTAAAAATTACGATTCGAAAATGATGATCTAAAAGTGATGATCAAAAATTACGATCCAAAACCAATGGTTCAAAAATTACGAACAAAAGTGACGATTCCAAAATAATGACACAAAAGCGACGACTCAGAAATTACGAACATAAGTGATGATCCAAAAATAAAGATCTGTATGGTTTTATTCAAAAATGACAATCCAAAAGCAAAGAACCAAGAGTAACTATTCAAAAATTACCTTTCAAAAGTTATATTTTAAAAATGACGTTCTTAAAATTATAATTCCAAAAATGATGATCCAAAAGCGATTATTCAAAAAATTACGAACATAAGTGATGATCCAAAAATGACGATCAGAAGGTTACTATTTAAGAATGGCGATTAAAAAGCGGAGAACCATTAATATTCAAAAATTACCTTTTTAAAGTTATATTCTAAAGATAACGTTCCAAAAGTTAGTATTCCAAAAATTAGGATCCAAAAGCAAAGATTCAAAAATAACGATCCAAAAGCGGCAACTCAAAAATTACAAACGAAAGTGACGATCAAAAAATTAAGATCCGATAGTTAGTATTCAAAACTAATGACGATCCAAAAGCGACGATTCAAAAATTACGAACAAAAGTGACGATCCAAAAATGGCGATCAGAAAGTTACTATTAAAAAATTACGATCATAAATTGAGGATCGTAAAATTACGATCGAAAAATACCGATCCAAAAGCGAAAATTCAAAAATTACGAACAAAGCAGCGATCCGAAAATGAAGATCCGAAAGTTACTACTCAAAAATGACGATCCGAAAGCGAAGATTCAAGAATAACGATACAAAAGTGAACAATCAAATATAACGAACAAAATCGACGATCCAAAAATTACGACCCAAAAGCGGCAACTCAAAAATTACAAACAAAAGTGACGATCCAAAAATGAAGATCCGAAAGTTATTATTCAAAAATAATGACGATCCGAAAGCGCCGATTCAAAAATTACAAACAAAAGTGACGATCAAAAATGGCGAACAGAAAGTTACTATTCAAAAATTACGGTCTTACATTGAGGATCGTAAAATGACAATCGGAAAATAGCGATCCAAAAGCGAACATTCAAAAATAACGAACAAAATCGACAATCTAAAATTAACGACCCAAAAGCAGCAATTCAAAAATTAAGAACAAAAGTGACGTCCAAAAATGAAGATCTGAACGTTACTATTTAAAAAAAAACAATCCAATAATGACGATCCAAAAGCGACGATTCAAAAATAACGAACAAAGGTGACGTTCAAAAATTGCAGATCCGAAAGTTGCTATTCAAAATGACGATCTTAAATTGATGATCCGAACTGTTCCGAAACAATGAACAACAAATCAAGATCCATAAGTAAGTATTCAATAATAACGACCCAAAAATTAAGATTCAAAAGTTATGATGCAAAAGTGACGATTCAACAATTACGAGTAAATTTTGGACCTTGCTTGCTTGATCGAAGTAAATTAATTCCTCCGACGCCTGGTTAAAGAGGCCAGTCAATTCCCTTGTCGGAGACTGTTGAAGATTTGCTTAATTAATGATTAAAATAATGATAGTAAAGTTGTCTCAAAAAAGGTTCGTTCTGTTTAAACTTCCATCAGAGTCATCCTGTATGCGATTCACGCACATTACCCACACACGTTCAACATTGAATATATCAAATTCATATGTAAATTCAGTAAAATGTTTACATTTCATCATCGTCCTCATCATATTTGCATCTTCATCAAAGGGGACATTCATCCGTACATTCATTCAGGACCAAATACCAATCGAAAACTGATCGAATCGGATTCGATTTCAAATTTGTCGATGATTTCCCATAAACAAATTTTCAAAATGACTCGTGTTTCGAATTGCTGCTCTCTGCTGAGTGTGAAATGAAGATATAAATTTAAAAATGAATAAGAAGTATGGTTGGCCTTACTGTGGATGAAAAATGATTATGAAGGTTATTATGGGATATTCAAATTTTTTCCTTATTTATTGTTGAGTACGTGTCCCACGAGCTCCCAATGTACTATAATGCATCGATATGCTTTGCCTTGGCTGGGATATGCGTTGAAATTTCTGGATATCATTTCCTTTAAACTATGACAATGTACGGGACAGATAGCAAATGGCATCTGGCAGCTGGACAGACCATAAAAACATCGAATGTGGTGGAGGATGGGACAAATCTTTTATTTTGGTCCAACGAATAAGAAGAGGAGAATCGGGCAAACAAATCAAATGAACTGTACCCGGTCAACACAGATGTGCCAAATGTCCTTGTTTGTATTGGAAGTGCTGGATAAAAGAAACTGAACGACTGTAGCTAAAGTCTCTGTTTTATTCTGGGTCTACAGTGATTCAATCTCGTAATGTTGGCTGCTCGAGTAACCCAGATGGTTCAGAGCTGTTCTTACGACGTTGGTATGCCATATGAGAGGGAATATTCTGCTCACGATGGACACAACAGAATGGGACACTATTCTCCGTTGGTGCGCTGGCTGCTGTACTAATTGCCAACGTATCTATACGAGGATATTCCATCTGGAATGGATCTTACCAATTGTCGTAAAGAGCCACCAAAAATCCAATATATGAAATGGTATATATGGGCGAGGATATACAACCAGTTGCCAAGACCCAGCTGAATAATATGCTTACTTTGCACGATGGTCTTTGGACTAAACGGTCCTTTTGGGACACACTCGGTTGCGCTTCCTTGAATTGCTCGGATTGTAGGCAAATGGAGATGCGTGCAAACGACGTCGACGATGAGAATTCCCAAACCAATTACAACAGAATGCTGATTGCCAGTAATTTGAATTCATTGATGTTTAGTGCGTGTGTATAGGTATTTGTTATGCACATCAATGTATGTATGGTGATGGTAGAATGCCGCATATCGCCTAAGTACTTAAAGGATTTAGCAGCAATGCATTTTCTTCGCCGATTTAGCTTCCGAATTTACGCATTGAAAAGCATTGGTCGCATGGATAGGCTCACTATGGCTGCCTGGCTCTGGCCTTGTTTTCACCATTGTTTACGTCCTGTTAGTGTGATTGTCCTGTTAGCGGCCATGATGGCTAATGTGTTCGTTTCCGTTTGTTGGTGCCGATAGTAGCATTTTGTAATATCATTGTTCTTGCCGCTTTGCCTCATCCTCTCCTCTCTTCTCGTACGCCGTACGTATTTAGTGCATGCAAACTGTGCATTCATTAGTAATATTCCTACCAACAAAGTGACAGCATTAAAGGATTTCTCAAAGCCTACGACGCAGCGAGGCTTTTGGAAAAGTGTGCACATTTTACAATCTTCCAGAGATGAACGCAATGAGTTTTGCAAATTAGGACTGTTCTGAATTCAGCTTTTTGGGTATTGTCAAGAAATCGAAATAAATGAACGAAGAGGATTTCGGATAAGTGGATCTTGCTTAATCATCGCAGTGGTGGAAGTGAAGCCCTATACAAGCAATGTGTTTGGCTACAGAAAGAGATTCATACATATATCTTAAAGGGTACGCCTAAAGAAGAAGCTCTTCATATCATTTAGTGAAGGTGAATGAAAAGAGTTGATGCTTTAAATGGCCAGTCCTCTGCGTATTTCTGGCTATCGACAACGTTGCAGTGGAAATCATGAACTTCATCAACGTCATATGACGTGCATTAACGCCTGCATAGAGACAGATCGTCAGAGACCTCAGCAAGAGGTATCTTGGGGTATTTTAAGAAAGGATATTGAACTATAATTTTTTCAATTAGTGGGTTACGGAACGTGCTACTAATTAATTGATACACTGATTGTATACTATGCTGGGTAATCCTAAAATAGTATACGCAAATATTGCTTAGTGACATAAAGTACGGCAAGGATGCTTCAAAAAATTTCCTGTCTAGGAATCTCTGTTGATAGGCCCATCTCGTCTACAAATGTCGGAGGAAAAATTGTACGGCTTTCAACGTTACATATTTTCATAAGCAATAAAAATGTTTGCAGGTGAGCCACCAAACTGCCCCTGGACGCACGAGAGATCTTGTGAAAATACTTGATTCAATACCCTAATTACAGACCCGCTCTGCACTCTGCGATGCGTGAGCTTGGGCGATGCGTAGTCGATGGCGGTACGTGAGCTTGGACGATGGCTGATTGAGCAGTGTGCTGTCTGAGCGATGTGAGAACTGGATGATGCACTGACTGAGAGGTGTAAAGTTTGTGTGATGTGAGATCTGGGTGATACGCTGACTGACTGGTGCGCTATCTGAGCGATGAGAGAACTGGACTGAACTGATTCAATTTTTTAAAAATATGCTGCGTGTTTTTGTGCGGACAAAAATCGACCACATGTTCCTCACAATTTGCAATAAAATTAAGCCTCGAAAATTGTATAAGAGGCGCTTTAATAATTGACTGTTAAGGAAGTCAAGCGACCCTGATAGCGTTAACATCCTACTCAGTAGACGCAAGGCGGTGGACACCTGATGCCTTACAATTCCTTTCCCAAACACAACCAAGTAGGACTAGACTGAGTAACTGTTCACCAAGGGATTGCCAGGCAAATAAAAAGGATCTACCGAGATTTGGATCACAGTAACCGCATTTTCGTGTCCCCAGCATTTCTCACAGTTCCTGATTTCGAGTCAATTTCATTGATGCCTTCAGATAAACACACGGGAGACTATTTCAGTCCAAGAGACTAATTGATCCAAACTAAAACCAATTTTCAGCCGACGTTGCCGACATGGTATGTAACGGGACCATCGCCTTATGGTAGCTACTGTCCAGTTACGTACTGCATAAGTTCGAAAACTCCGCAATATCATCCGAATGCCTAGGTACAACATCGACCGGCTAAAGATCCCCTAAGTACCCCAACAATTAAGGGATCATTTATCGCAAGGAGTGGAAGCAATCAGCAGCTCACTGCCGTCAACCATCCAAGAACATTGGAAACCTTTTAAAAATGTTTCTACTTATAGCTATTATCAAAGATACATACGTGGAATGTAAATGTCACGTCCTACACAACGGTAAGGTGTCCGAGGAATTTGAATGCTGGAGTACGTCAGGAGTGCTTACTATAACCGCTGTTCTTTCTCGTGGTCATCAGCGATGTACTCCGTGCGGTTCTGACGGTAGGAAACAATAGAATCCGATGACAACCTACCTTAAACACCTGGACTACGCTGACGATGTTTGCCTGCTCTCACATCGGATAATGGACCTTCATATGATGGCCCAAAATCTAGAAACCGAAGCAAGCAGAGTGGGACTGATGATAAACACTGCCAAAACAAAACCCCTGAACGCTTCTAACACCCGCTCTCAACTCAAATTGCTGGACAGGTAGTCGAAAAAGTTGACAACTTTCTATACCTATGAAGTGTGGTATCGGCTGAAAGCGGTGGCACCGAACTAGATGTGTGCAGCAAAATCGGTAAAGCAAGGGCTGCCTTTGAAATGCTATCGACAGTTTGGAGAAGCAATGTTTTTAGCTTAAGAACTAAGCTTCGACTGTTCCGCTCCAACGTCGAATCAGTACTGTTGTATGGGTGCAGCCCTTGGAAGGTGGATACCACTTCCACGCGCAATCTGCAATCTTTCGTAAACAAATGCCTACGTATCATCTTGAGGATCTTCTGGCCCAATCGTATATCAAACAACGAACTTCATCGGAGAACGGGCCAAGACGTTATTGTGCCGAGGAGAAAGTGGTAGAGGATTGGACACACACTACGGCGCGATGACAACTCCATTGCGCAATATGGCATGCAGTGAACCCGCTGACCCAGCACTAGGAGGACGTGGCGCAGGACCGTCGAAGAGGAAGCAGATCCTTGGGAGTGAGTTGGAGGCAGCTCAAACGAATTGCAGAAAACTGAACAAGATGGCGCTTAGGTTTTGTTGATGCCCTATGTCCCTCGAGGGGTGAAATGATTTAGGAAGAAGAGTAAGAAGAATGTTACGGTCAATGGAGTTCGCTATCGTGCCATGTTGGTAGACTATTTTTAAACAGAATTGGATGGACTTGCTATTATTGATATGTGGTTCCAACAAGATGGTGCCACATGCCACACAGCTGATCACACAATAGATTTATTGAAGGGGAAGTTTTGGAATCGTGTAAGCTAGAGAAATGGTCAGCACGCTTATGCAACACCGTTGGATTTCTTTTTACGTTACGTTAAGTCGTTTTTTTATGCCAACAAGCCAACAACGTTAGAGGAGCTCAGAAACAATATCGAACGCGAAATTGCCATCGTTCCGGCAGATGTGTGGAAGAGTGGTGGAAAATTGGCTCCAAAGAATCGATCGCTGCAAACGTGCTAGCGGTGGTCATATTAACGAGATTGAATTCCATACTTAAATATAACATTTGAACTACATTTGGAATAAACTCCAGCCCGATATCTGAATTATTCTGTGTTTTATTTATATACAAAATTGTTATGTCCTTATTGAAAAACCTTTTATAAAAACTCTTAGCAAATGTGTGTTAACTTTTCCACTTAATAACTGGCGGTGTTGCTGGTACCCCTTTGCCATTTTTACATCATGTTTGCGAATCCCATGTGTAAATTAATTCCTTTTCACAAGCGCACGTGATAATAATGCTCGTCCTGTTTACTGATAAGAATTTTAAATGTTTTACACAGCACGCACTGCGTATGTTCAGTTCGCAGCATAAATTAATCCTCGCACAATGATAATGGATTGTAAAAACTTTGCAAAACGAATTGGCACTAAAATACATCTGCCATTTACGCACACAGATACACGCACAAATGATATGTGAACAGAAAAAATCTTTAAAATTGCTGCCTGTGCATAGCAATTTACTTGTCGTATATTATACGATGATATTACAAGTATCAACACATACTCGCACAAGTTTGGGGGTGGCATACCGATCACCCAACTTTATCGTTTGGCATATGTCCGTCCTTGGCATACTTTAGATGTATATGCGCGAACGATGCGTATTACAAGATACGACTACCAGAAGATCATCATACCCAAAAATACCCAAAAAGGATAAAGTTTTGTCAAGGATTACACACGCAAGATGAACGAAAAGAAATGGATGTATAATATCCTATAAGTAGATCCACCACGCAGCTTACTCGGTTGGTTTCGTAGATTTTTTTTCATGTCACGTGTTGGCTTCATTGCGGCACGTAGTTTAGTTATTCAAAAGATTTTTTTCCGTTTGTCTTTCCAGGGACGGGGTAAAATAAATATGAAATATAGTAACGAATGAACACCAGGATAAATATACGGTTAGATTGTGGTGAAAAAATCCCCGGGACACACCCACAACAACGACACACCACTTGTCACGAATTATATTTCCGCTCGTCGGTTGTTGAGCAATATTTTTGACGCTTGTCCTGATTTCTGCCTTCACCTTTTTCGTCAAGCTGCTCGTCACAATGGTTTTTGCCAATTTTTTTACCCTCTCTGTTTACGGAATAAATTGGTTAGCTGTCGTTTCTTGTCTGTTATTTCTGTTGTGCCGTGTGCATAACTTTAAAATTCCTCATTTCCCTTTCCTCATAACCAGGAAGCATCTATTCACGGTGTAAATCCCTGCGCTCGGCTTAACTTTCTTTGCTGGCAATTTGCAGCAAGTTTTGTGTGTTTGCTCTATGCATAGATATTATATAGTAACGTGCGCTTGTGTGCTTCTGAGTTACCTTTTGGATGTTTGTCGCGGTGGGATTTTTTCATTGTTGATAATATCCTTTATCATAGAATACCTGATGGCTACCGAGGTATTCTTCAGGGATAATGTATCTACGAATATGCTCTAGTTGCCGTTGTTGTTTTTTGTAACTTTCATAATTTTTTTCTAATGTATTCCAGATTATGTGCTCTTTTTTATTCCATATAACAGGAACGATTAAAGTTACGAAAAAAATGTAAACCATTGTCTTCTTGATAATGACATACAACGTCATGCAACGTGTAAGCACCAGCTTTACACAAATCAGTTGGTATTATAAACGATTAGACGAGGCATAAAATATTGAAATATTGAAATATTGAAATATTGAAATATTGAAATATTGAAATATTGAATTATTGCTATATCAATATATCAATATAATATATTATATATATATATATTATAATATATTATATATATATATATATAATATATATATAATATTGATATATTGATATATTGATATATTGATATATTGATATATTGATATATTGATATATTGATATATTGATATATTGATATATTGATATATTGATATATTGATATATTGATATATTGATATATTGATATATTGATATATTGATATATTGATATATTGATATATTGATATATTGATATATTGATATATTGATATATTGATATATTGATATATTGATATATTGATATATTGATATATTGATATATTGATATATTGAAATATTGTGAAATATTGAGCTTTATGATCTGCTACATGGGCATATGTGGCATAGCCATTCGATCTTAGCCCACGAATAATGCTAAAATCCACCCTCCATCCAATTCACACATTATAACAAAACACAAAAAGACGAAACAGCCGATGCCAAGCCGAGTGAAGAATGTTTTTTGAATCTCTGAATTGATTGGCTTGTTCGAAGATAGACCTAATGGGCTCGACTTGATGTATGGGTATTGTGGGTGGGCTGGCAGATGAGCGGGATGCATCTTTATATCTCCTTTGAACATCACTCATGGAAAAAGCGGTAAAACATTGTCAAAAAGAAAGCATTCCAACGATGTTCAAGCGATTCGCTTGTTATCGCGTTTTGGAAGCGTTGAATTATTCTCTACTGTGTAGTCCTCACATTGTTATGTCATTTTCCAAGTTCCACTTGCAGGGGCGTGTGAAAAGCGTGGAATCTTATGAGAAGCTAAGAGTGCTGTAGTCAGCAAAAGAATGAATTAGATTAAATGTAGCGAACAGGAGGTTATAAATGATATACGGTTGGAAAGTACAAACGGAGACCAATTTTATAAAATGCCAATGCCCAGCTTATTGTCGTGACGCAAGTCATTCAGGGAGTCCTCCCTTAGCAATAAGTCTCTATATAAAAAAAAACAAAAAAAAAGTGTCGGAGACAAAACAGAGCCTTGTGGAACACAGGCACTTATTGGGTGGACATTTGATTTGAAACCGCCCAATACGACCTGGATTCAACGCTCTTGAAAGAAAGTTACTGGTCCAATCAAGACTGCAGTTATATGGCTTTATCAATGCCATAGACAATAATTTTCGGCAAAAGAGCTTGATGCCAGACTCTGTCAAATGCCTTGGATATATCGAAAGAACTTTGTTTCACCAAATTTGTGAATAGACTGGTCCACTTTTCCGTGAGGTATGCCATCAAAACGCCTTCGAAAACCATACTGCATTGTAAAAGATTACGATTAATTAGCATTTCCGTAACCTAAGAAAATAGGGATGTTAGCGCTATGGGTCTATACGAGAAAAGAGGTAACAGTTCACTTTTGTCTTTTGGCCTTATCTATTGAGCTGATCGTTGAAAAGTCATTTTGAAAAAGCGTTGGAATTGATAACAAGGAAGTATTTTTAATTCGTCTCTCGATTGACCCAAAATTCTTACTTCCTTTGCTCCGATGCTTAGCATTAGAAAGGTGAGCGTGGGTACATTATACACTGTACCACGCTCTGTTAGATACATATTGCTGTTTCACTAGGTTCTGGTTGACTGGGGTTTACAGTTGACTGTGTTGATCGTGCACGGCGTCGATCGGAAACTGTGATGAGTTAACGGTTGGTGTAAACTGTTGTGATCCGTAACTACTGTGATCATTGACTGGGGTAATTTTTGCCTGGAAAGATCGGTGACGGCTTATATCCTTATCTACGATCATTGTTGACTGCGCTGATTGTGGAGTCTACGTCAATCATTTATTGCCTAAGTCAATGTCTGTGAGGATAGGTGGCTGTGGCGATTGTTGACTGATATGATCGTTGACGGCGTGGATTGTAAACTTTGGGGATTTTTTTCCAACGGCACACGCTCAAGGGGTTAAAACCCTTATGATGCTAGGCACAGCGTGGTCACTAAGGTATCAAGGAAAGAATTTGGAGAAATAGGAAAAATAGGATAGATACATATTTCTGTTTCACTGGATGGCTTCTTTTGTTTCGAATTCTTGCTTGGACTCACTGCGAGATTCAGTCGTATAGCTCCGACCACAAGATGAAATTTGCTATAGATGTTGACTGCCCTGCTGTTGCTGACATCCAGTGAAAAAGTTCACCTCCCTCTTGGTCTAAAATTATGTTTCATTATCCTAGTTTTCTACTTTATCCATTGGATAATATGTTTTCTCTATTGATGGCTATTGAGGCACTTCGTAATATCTACTGTAAACATAACCAACCCAACGAATTGGAACACAATATGCACGGTTTTGAGTTTTAGCCCAGTTGATATAAATAAATATATATTTTTGTAATTTCCATTCAATCCAATCGACATAAACGGAGTAAATATTTTTGAATATTACGTGAGTCAACGATGCAAATCCTTGCAACAACATCTACGAAGGCAACTACACAGAGATGGAGGCAAAAAAAATCTTTTAAAAGCACTCCTCGAAAGTCGAAACGAATCCCACGAGAACGAGTTAAGTACTCAGAGAATAATATTAAATACTTTCCAATAAAAAAAAATCCCTTCTTTACGAAATTTAATTCAAAGAGTTCCTCGTAAATATCTGTAAAATTGACATTTGAAGGACCGACCGACCAAACGCAGCTAAAGATTAACCAACAGAATAATCGTATTGTGTTCGTTAGCTATTCGGTGGAGCGCATTGCGAGCTAAAAGGCAGACTGACACTGGGGACTCGAGTGCTGGCGCAACCCTTCTCTAAAAAAAATTTGAAGAAAAGTTTAAAAAACGCTCCGTAAAATACGCATAAAATGACAGTGACAACATCAACCATCGTACATCGTAAGCAGTTTTTTTTTAAGCTTTCCTTCCTTCTGTTGCTTACAGTTGTAAATATTTTATTCGCTTGCGTCAAAATTGGCGCACCCGGAGTGGGGCTTTTATATTTGCCATTCTTTCGGATCATCATTATAAGGGTTCGAAGGTTGCGCTGTGATTTTCGACTTTATTATTCACGTCCAACTCGACACTGAAGATCATCTAATTAGATTTAATGATTTCCAGTTAAGAGGACTTTAAGAGAACAATTTTGTTTTTTGCTTTATTCAAATCCTGGTGTCGTTTTTTTTATTCGAATGAAAAAAGGAACATTTTAAAAATTATCTCGGGACAAGGAAAAACTGCTTATCTCAACAAAAAAAAAAGAAAGAAAGAAAAACCAACGAACGGTCCCCGGGTTAAAAGGTTTCTGATGCCATAAAATTATATCTTCTCATCGGGATTCAACTCACTTTCGATTGGGGGGTGAGGGTGGTTGATAGTATGGTTTCTCGGTAAGATGCTTCTATTATAACAATGGCCGTAAAAACACCTCAACCAACAGCAAACGGCAAAAGAAGTGCTTTCGTCACACAAACACACACAGACACAAACAAATCCCATCGAGTACTTTATTTGCTAATCCTTAAAAGCTCAATTAGGATTACTTTGATATTCGCTTAGGAGGTGTGGTGGCAACATAGACGAAGACGCTGTTGCTGGAGCATTAAAACATTTCGAACCGTTTCCAGTCATAATAAAAATGGAAGAATAACTAAAAGAGTATCCCATAAGTAGAGCATTGGCAGATGAGCAAGCACAACTGGATTGTTGAAATCCAATAACATTTTGTTCTTTATGTTTTATTTTCTTTTTGGTGATGGACGCGCCATGTGGAAACGCACTCAGTCGATAAAAAAAGACGAGTCCTGAATACGGTAGAAGCGTTTGAAAGTGAAATTAATGTTTTTTGGGGATTAATTATTCAGATTTATATAACATTCAAGAGTTAATTTCTACGGTGATTTTAAGAAGATAATCTCAGAAGCGTTTAGAAAAAGTTAGGCAATACCGGTTGTCTCACCAGAAACCTAACTGAAACAACTAAGCTGCTGCTAAGTTGGTGCTTAAATACGAATGCAAGAGTTCAGATCAAACTAAGTCGAGAGTCGAGAGAATTTGCGAGAAATTTGATTCCTCAAATGCAACCGTTCCCACGAATGAAATCCAAACACATGACTCGCATGAGCAGGATGCTACTTAAAAAATCATTTGTGACAGGAGTTATGTAATACAACAGACTGGAAGACCAAACCGTCGCTGAAAGAATGGGATGGGTCTTTAATGGTGAAGCTGTAGATCGTTGCGGTTTACGTCAGCTATGGTGATCGTTAGCTGCAGTGATCGTTGACGATTGACGTATAGTCGTATACTATGGAGATCACTGAATACGGTGATCATTGACTGGGGTAATTGTTTACTGTAGTGATCGTTCCCGGCGTTGTTCGGCAACTGTGGTGATCGTTGACGGTAGACGTAAATTGTGGTGATCGCTGACTACTGTGATCGTTTACTGAGGTTAACGTTGAGTGGGGCAATCGTGGAATGTGCTGATCGTTGCCGGCGTTCTTCGGCAACTGCGCTGATCGTTGACGGTTGACGTAAATTGTGGTGATCACTGACTACGGTGATTGTTGACTGGTATTATTGTTGACTGGGGTTTATCATTGACTAGGTTGATCGTGTACGACGTCGATCGGAAATTGTGGTGATCGTTTACAGTTAATGTAAACTGTGATGATCGTGCGCTAAGGTGATAGTTAACGGTTAGCGTAAACTGTAGTGATTCGTAACTACTGTGATCGTTGACTGTGGTGATCGTGTCCGGCAGTCTTCTGCATAATAGCTGACTACGGTGATCATTGACTGTGGTGATCGTTGCCGGCGTTGTTCGGCAACTGCGGTGATCGTTGATGGTCGACGTAAATTGTGGTGATCGCTGACTACGGTGATCGTTGACTGGGGTTATCGTTGAGGTGGAGTTGTTCGGCAACTGCGGTGATCGTTGGCGGTAGACGTAAATTGTGGTGAACTATGGAGATAACTGAATACGGTGATAAGTCACTGGGGTCAGGTTGGCTCTGTTGATCGTAGCCGGCGTTGTTCGGCAACTGCGGTGATCGTTGACGGTAGACGTAAATTGTGGTGATCGCTCACTACTGTGATCGTTGACTGGGGTTATCGTTGAGTGGGGTAATCGTTGAATGTAATGATCGTTGCCGCCGACGCTCGGCAACTGCGGTGATCGTTGACGGTTGACATAAATTGTGGTAATCGCTGACTACGGTGATCGTTGACTGGGGTTATCGTTGACTGGGGTAATCGTTGGCTGTGGTGATGATCGTTGCCGGCGTCGTTCGGCAACTGCGGCGATCGTTGACGGTTGACATAAATTGTGGTAATCGCTGAATACGGTGGTCGTTGACTGGGGTTATCGTTGACTGGGGTTTATAGTTGACTAGTTTGATCGTGTGCGGCGTCGATCGGAAACTGTGGTCAGTGGTTGCGAGGATAAGTGATTGTGGTGATCGTTGACTGATATGATCGTTGATAACGTGGATAGTCGACTTTGTTGATTTTTGATTGTAGTAAGATGGGTCTGCGATGATCGTTGATTGTTTACGTAGACTGTAATTGTTGTTAGCTACGGTGATCATTGACGATTTATGTAAACTCTGGCCATCACTAGCTTCGGTGATCTTTAGCGGAGTAGTTCGTCGACTGCGAGATTCTATGACAGAAAAAATCTCGTAGACTGTGATGATCATTAGCTGTGGTGATATTTGTCGGTTGAAGTAATCGTTTGCTATGCTGATAATTGACGATTGAAGAAAACTTTGGTGTCGCTGATAATGGTGTCGGTTGCCTGCGATGAAAACAAAATGTTCATCAGGATGGCTGGTAGAATATTGTCGGGCATAACTCAAGAACGGAGTCTGATTTCAAAAATTATTTCCCTTAACTAATTTTTAGAACTTGTACGTTAATGGGTTGTGTAACCTGCCATACATTTTTAACTATACCGCCTGACAGGAACCTCAGTCGTAAGATATTAATTTTTTGTGCACTTCTTACCGGTGATAATTTGAAACTTTTTTAAGGTCTGTAAATCAATGATTTCTGGTACCTCCCATATAAACAGACTGGAAATTTTTTAAAATTGTGAACCCTTCTTTTGTATCTATTTATTTTTTCGTTTCAGTTTTAAAGGAAATTTTGAAATTTTTTTAAATTCCCAGCGTACAACTTTTTTAAACCTATCTAAGGTATTTTTAGTAGTCGGAAGTCCTAGAGAGGTGAAGTTTTATGCGCAGCTCAGTCTCTTGGTCCATTTCTGAGCGCTCGATTATGAGACGTTTGGAGTGTGATAAATTAAGGTTTCTACTTTTTTCAGGTCATTTTTTAACCAACTTTCACACGTACTCAAAACCTGCGCAGCAATATTTCAATCAAAACACGATATGTGTCCATATTAAATGGAACAAAGCGTCTTAATGTTTTTTTGTTGTTGTCAAGATCAAGCTTATACGTATAATACAAGACTCCATCATTTACCAGTTGCCAAAAAATTTCAACCCTACATATCATAAGAAAAGGATAAAATTTGAAATCAAAATAAACAGTTTTCTTGATTTCAGATTGCTCATTGGACAGATGGTAGTTTTCTCGTTACCTGTACTCAACAGGATGACGAAGAGAAAGCCGGCAAAAGTCCAGCCAATATCAAGAGGTATATTTTCGATGACGAGAAGAAATGTGATGCAGGAGTTGGAACACTGTATAAGAGTATAGAAAATAATGAAATGGAATTGAATGCTTTTCACACGAATCCATGACTGTTTGGTTAGTTAGTTGCTTGCTTGGTTATTGTTGCAAGTGCTAAAAACCCTTTAAAATTGAGTGTCTAAGTACTGTGTTTAACTACTCTATGGCTCTACGAAATGGATCGGTTTTAGCACCCCCTGGCGGGTTTTGCAATAATGAAGATGTGTTGACAATGACAGGAAAAGCATTTTATGCCAAGCTACGTAAACCAACGTAAAAGCGTTACCGCTTTGTGTTTATTGTCCCTCTTACAAGTTTTATATTTTCTTTTCTTCTTATGGCTCGGTGTTGCTGTTGCAGATGCTGTTAACTTTTTTTTTTAAAAAAAAAAGGGAAAAACATCAAACCAAAATGGGAAAACTTCTAACCCAAACACACACACACGCGAGCATACACTGCTTGGTTTCTTTCTTTGAAACCACAAACATGTTATATGACTCAATTCAAGCGCCGGAAAACCGTTCAAAATTCAATTATGTGGTTGAGGTAATCCAGTTTACAAAAAAGAACCCCCGGGAAAGTTACAGCGTAAACTTAACCAAATAATTGCAAAAGAAAATAATAAAAAAATTACACCCCGTGACGAATTTAGGCTCCGTTTATTACCCAATGAAACCGAAACTGGATTTTACTTCCGCGGGAAGGATACCAAATCGTTAAACTGGCACAGAAATGAAATAAAAAGCAAGGATAATAAAATTGTATTTTATGCTTGTATTTGTTTTGTATTTCTTCATGCCTATCATAAGGCTCTGCATTTGTTTATGTAGGGATGTTGGCACGCTGTGTCATAGAACGGGGGAACAACGCTGACGTATTATGGAGATATGTATTAATAATTGTCGTGATAAGAGACTACACTAAATTTCCCTCGCTACTAAAAAAATACTAACATTCAGTTTAGTCAACATATCCACTTCATAATGTTCCCTTGCTAACAAGACCAACAAACGCCGAGAACATTGCAGGCTATCTTGTGCCGACTTCATTGCAAAATCGTTCAACTGGGACAGCGGCTCCAAGAAGTTCTTGAAGTCGAAGTCTGTCGGTGGACACGAGATGTCGAGATTAACGTGAACACCGCCAACTGAGGACATAATTTCACGGTCCTCTTCGGACGCGGATTAGTTATACGATAATCAACGTCGATCATAGACTGATGTGCCAGTATTAACTCAATGGTTAGAGCCGGACCTACCAAAATCCTTGCCGATCTTTGGTTCTCGACAACCGGTTGAGATATGCAACTCCACAGAGAACACATCATCCCACCGGTAACATCAGCTAGGGCTCTGATGTACCAAAGATTTTGGTAACACCAGGCCTTCCTCTACGTAGGTCAAGCCCCGAAAGAAATTGGGTCCTTAACCAAGACTCAGCTAACCTCCAAGGAGATCAACCTTATCTTGGGTGTAGCCAACTCCCGTAGTACCAACGCGACCTTGGTAAGGTCTGACATCAAGGGACTCAGTTCGTTCAGTATGAGTGCCTGGAAGTAGGCAAGCTACAGCCTTAGCAGCACATCGTCCGGAACTTCGAACCCAATCATTTGTCACTAGGATACCATGCTATCCTAGGCCGCGCAGGATAGAAACCCAGGCACATCACAGTCCTGTGAACGAATAGGCCACCATGCTAGACATTCTAAGTACAAGTAGCTTCAGGGTCGCAAAGTTCGAAGACATTGCCCATAAAGAGCATACTCTAAGTACCCGCGGCCCTTATTTAATATCCCGTGTTCGATTCCTGCACTATTCCAGATAATATTTTATGCTGCAGATGGATCAGTTGGTTGGGACAGTTATAAGACGACTTTGAGAAACTGATCTGACATCACACTGGCAAGCAAACGGGCCCAAATTGACCACAGCCCACCGACGAGCCCGCCTTCAGTTCGATCAACAGATTGACAGAAGAACAATGGAGAACATACCGGTTCTCTGACGAGTGCAGAATGTGTTTAGATGGCAACGATTGGCGAGGAAGAGTGAACAGAAGATCAGGAGAGCGATTTGTTCAATGTTACATTGAAGAACGTGTCTCATATGGCGTGGATCGTGCATGTTCTGGTAAGGCACTGGAGGCGAATACAGACCTTGTGTTCATCTCCGGAGCGAATACTAGCTGTCAATCAAGATGATTGCCTTCTCGACGGTACACTGAGGAAGAACTCGAGGACTACGTCGTACCTTTTGCCGAGTTTATTGGTAAAAAATTCCTGTTCATGCAGGATAATGCGAAACCGCATACGGCTGGTATTGTGTACCAGTACCTTCAAGAGGTGGATGTGCCTGTTATGGAGGGTCCAGCTCGAAGCCCGGACCTCAATCCCATTGAGCATTTAGGGGACGAGCTGAAAAAATGAGTTCGAGCCAGAGATATTGATCCAACGAGTCTCCAGGAGCTGCAATAGGCGATCGCAGAGGAGTGGCAGGCGATTTGGTGAAAACTTTAGTAAAATCAATGAAATATCGAATGGAAGCCGTCATTCGGGCTAGAGGAGAGAATATGGAAATAGAAAGTTTTTTTGTTGATTTCCAGTTTTAATTTGATTGTAACCACTAATTTTCATGCTGACAAAGGCTGACAAAAATCGTGTACTTCATATGTGGACACAAAAAAAAAAAAAAAAACTTTGTTGGCATGGTATAAGTACAAAAAAGGTACCACTGGATAGGTGTTGAAATAGACTTTGAATCTGCATTCAAGAAAATTCGTTGGTTTGTCTCAATGGCATAGTACCCAAAGGGTTGATAAATTTTATTTTAACGTAAGTTGTAAGGAAGGTTTTGGGTGCATTTTTCACTAACGAAAAGGGGGGAATGATAATTGATTAGCCATATTAAGTGTAATTCACGATAATCGCTTATCTACCATGCAGAAAAAATAATCCCCGTCAATAAAATTGCACTGCTATCATCATGATCCACGTGCCATGTTGTGCAATGTACGAGTATTTGGCGTAGTTTTCACTGCTTGTCTTATTTGAATTCATGAAACATGACTGACTCGAATTGAATAATTAATACTTGATACAAATAATAAACTATTTTTTGCTTGCTGTGAACATGCAACTTTAGAGAGTGAAAAGTGTAGGTATACGAGCATGCAGCCATCTGAAACTACTCGACGACGACGGCGACAAAACAACTTCCTCGCAATTCCCCAAAAATGTCTCCGAGTCTTTCCTACTAATACGTTATGCAAGATCCTTTGCTCTTATTTTTGTTCGGGGTTTATTTTTCGTACAATGTCCATATTATATTAGCCATGTCAGCGTGTACCTAGATAATTTGTTAGCCGAAGAAAAGCAGCACTTTCCTGAAAAAATGGCTATAGCTGAGGGAGGAGAAAAGAACTAAAAGTAAAATGAATGTAATGTGCTTCCTTTCTTCCTTGAATTGAATAGAGAATTCTACCTAATTTCCTAGTTTTTTTGTTGGCACTTTGTGTCTCAATTTCTCAATACACTACACCGGTCTTGGACAGGTTCAGCAATGCACCGGGAACAAGCCATTAGGTTATTCCGGTTCCGTTTGTTGTCGTCACTCGGTATAATGTACAGTGCACTAGCTCAATTAGGGATTTGGGGATGAATTCATTTGATGCGAATTTCAGTACGATATGATATCAGCTTATTGTTGAATTCATGACAATGAAAAAGTGCAACTGACGGCTGGGTCAAACCGATAGAAGGACAGTTTAGTGCTTTAAATGCACAAAAATCTATTAAGTTGTCTTTTCTCTGCAATGGAGAATCGGACTTCAAAAAAAAAACTTATGCCAACATTTCAACCCTCTAAAGCCGTTGCCAGAAAGCAAGAAAAGCTGCCTACAGGCAACAACCAACAATCAGCTTTCCAATGAGATATATTTCTCAAGACAGAACTTACCATAAAACTGCATATTTAGATAGAGAGATGGAGTATAAACAATTACAGGATAATTATAGGATATAGCCTGATTATTGAAGGATGTTGAAGGATAGTTATAGGATGATTAAAGAAGTATTATAGGATGCTCTTATAGTATAACTAAGGTTATAGGAGTATTATAGGATGCTCTTATAGCATATCTAAGATTATAGGAGTATTATAAGATGCTCTTATAGTATAACTAAGATTATAGGAGTATTATAGGATGTTCTTATAGCATAACTAAGATTATAGAAGTATTATAGGATGCTCTTATAAAGGGTCCGCCAAATAACTTTTTTTTTTGAAAATGCTATAAAAAAAACTACTGAATATTTTCTTTTTTTTTTGAAAGTACAATCCTTCCGGTTAACAATGGAAAATAACTTCATTCAAATGGCTGCCTCGGCTGGCCATGCAGTAGCCTACACGATCGGTCCAATTTTTAAGCACATTATCGATTGTGTGCAGCTGTATTTCACCAATGGCTTCACGAATATTGTCCTTTAAAGCGTCAATTGTCTCTGGCTTGTCGGCGTAACACTTATCTTTTAGGGCACCCCACAAATAATAGTCCAACGGTGTCTCTCTGCTCTGCGGCTGATAATGCGATCTTCAAAAACAGGGCGCAAAACATCGAGTGTAGCTTCGGCTGTGTGGCACGTAGCGCCGTCCTGTTGAAACCAAATGTTGCCAATATCCTCCTCTTCAATTTTTGTGAACAAATGAGCTTCATCCGAAAAGATGATTTTTTTGGCAAAATCGGCATTTTCTGTAAGTCGATCGCAGGCCCACTCAGCGAAGCGAAAACGCATTGGATGGTCAGTTGGCTTCAACTCCTGAACCAATTGGACTTTGTATGGCGTCATACCAAGGTCTTTATGCAAAATTCGTCTCAATGATGTCTCCGAAATGTTCAATTGTTGAGAACGACGGTGAATTGATGTAGATGGCGCTTCACGCACACTTTCTGCCACAGCATCAATATTCTCGGGTGTACGCACTGTTTTTGGCTTTTCACGCTTTGGTTTATCGATGAGAATGCCAGTTACTTTCACTTATTTTAACAAGATAACGAACATACGGAGCTGACGGTTCTTCTCTTCTTCCAAAATCCGTACGCAATTTTCGCACACATTCTGCAACATTACCATGATTTTCAAAGTAATGTCGCAATATTTCCCAGCGTTGTTGAAGCGTATACACAACCATATTCGTTCAGCGGAAGGATACAACTAATTATCTGTCAAATCAGACATGAGCTAAATGTTACCATTCACGAAATAAGCACTAGTTGAAAAAAAAAAACTTTAGATGGCGGACCCTTTAGTATAATTTAATTTAGTCTTGACAGACTATAGTAGGCTTTGTTGGCATTAAGCAACCATTCGCGTATTTCTGGTTCCATGCTGTTATCGACTGCTACAGTTAACCCGAGATAGTTAAAAGATTGCACAACTTCAAATTTGCGCTCCACTATTTTAATTGCGGGACCAATGTTGGATCTTCTAGTCGCAGACGTGGCCACCATGTACTTTGTTTTGCTCTCATTTATGTGCAGCCCCAGATTTCATGCCGCCTGCTCGATCTGTATGAAAGCTTCCTGCACTGTCCTTTGTTTTCTACCAACGATGTCAATATCGTCTGCGTAAGCCAGTATCTGAATGGACTTATAGAAGATTGTTCCTCTCGTCGTTACGTCAGAGTCTCGGATCACTTTCTCCAACGCCAGGTTGAAGAGGACATGCCAGTCCATCCCCTTGTCGGAGCCCGTTATAGATGTTGAACGGGCTTATAACATTGGTCATGGTCAACCTACATAGTCATGGCTTTATAAAGTTCTACTCTGGCTATGCTATCATAGGCGGCTTTAAAGTATATAAAAGATGGTGTTGTAAGTTTTGAAACTCTATTTCTTCAAGAATATAAAACCATACTTTTTAGATTTTAGACCTACATAGACCGCCAAGGAAGCTGCACTTATATTATATGCTTTAGGATCTATTTTCTTTGAAAACTAATGAATTCTGCGCTTTAAAATTTACTCTAATTTAAAAAATTATCCTGCTGTCAAAGACCGAGTTGATTATATTATTCCACTTATTTTTAAAAGCTTTTATCTAACTTGTTTTGTCCGTTTATTAATACTTTACTTCTCAACGCACACAAGTGTAACACATCACGACACTGTTATTAAATGCGCTAAATTCTTTTGGCCTTAACAGCAAAACGGTTACGTCATGCAAAGTGTCAACAATGTCAACATTTAAAAAATCGCTCCGTGATACTCACCCGAAATGCAATTTCAAAACAAATCGCAATGACCGCCTGATGCGATGCCTTTGCGAATAGCGCATTTATATGGAAAATGTAAATGTTATTTGAGGGAGAACAATTGTTGTGGATGGATGATGGGGTTCCCCTTTCTTGGTCCACCTCATGGCACTTAACATGTTGATAAATTTCCTATTGTTTTGGTGTATTGTTCTGGCGTTACTCGGACGTTTGGTCGGTCGATTGTCCACATCATCGTCACCAGTGGTTTGAATAATAAGTTGCCATTAATGTCATGTAAATTGTGTAATGTATAATTACATTGGAGCTGTAGGCTGGCTGGAATATTTAAAGTGGCTAACCAGCAGGATCACCCATCGTCATTAGGATATTAACCACGTTTTATGGGAGCAACAACTTGGTACACGATGGACACGACAGACGGTCGATACACATTGTATATAAATGGGAACATCATGCAACATGGAAATGTGCTATTTCCGTTCATTGTCTGTCTATGTCTGTTGACGATCAAACAGTTGGTAGGTTGGTAGGTTGGTTTGACCGGATTGCTAGCCACCCTTTTGAAGTTTATTTCATGTAAAAATCAAATTTATTATTGGGTTTTCTTCAAACGACAACGTCTGATTTAATTTGGCTGAAATAGGTAGAGGGTCAACATAAAAGGAACACTGCAGGGGATGGCGATCGATAAAGCCCAGATATAATAAGTATGAGACCGCCCCCCCGTGAACCCTTATTGACATAAGGTGTTTGTTCAGCTTTGTTATATGCGTTTCTGTTTACCTTGTCCTTAAGTAATAACTTTTTATTATGCCTTTTGTCTATTTAACCGTAATTGAAGTGTGTTTTCTTATGATTTACTCAAATAGCTTAATATTTTGAATAATTTCAAAATAAACACAAAATTGTGGTAGAGATACTTAACTGCATTTAAGAACAATAAAATACAAGGTTGAGATTAGTTATCCTGATGTCTGCTGGCTATTACTATAATAGCGATTTGTGTTGCCCGAAAACATACCTGAAAGGAAAATAAAAATAATTTGTTATTTAATTTCAATTTCTAAAGCAAATATACACGATAAAATGTAAATATAATTAACTCGCGTCTGTGCTTATCAATTAACTTCAACTACCAATATAAAAGTCTTTTTAAAGTACATGTGGTAGTTGGAGAGAAAATTGGGAGTGGGTTCGAGCAATATTACGAGTACATTTGCAGAATGAAAATCTAAGGCTGATATTTAATTAGAGGAATAGATAGTTCAAGGGTTAAAAATCCCTCTTCAATACTTTTGGACTGCCCGAGCATTTGAAAACAAGTCTCCGGGCAGCTACTACTCCAAAAGAGAACCATTCTTCCATCTCTTTGTGTGGACCAACAGCCCTACTTGTGAAGTCCCAATTATCCAATGTAAATGCTGATCGTCAGCTTATGAAGCCAGGATATAAATCATGACTGCAATCATGTTGGCAACAATTTTACTGGTGATATAATGGCATATTTCAGCAAAACTTTAAATCAGTCATAGAAAGAGTAATGATAATGGAACAAACGTGTGGTGGTCAGCTTTTTAAGAAGTTACATACAAGAAAGCTATGGAGAACATGTAAAATGCACATTAGTTGGGCGCTGAGGACGACACCTACGGATACCCTATTGATTATGGTTCACCTTCTACCGGTCGTCATCTTTGGTAGGCAAAGAGCTGCCAACACAACTACGTAACTATCTCCAGTAATTCAGCGGAAATGTCTCCTGACAGGACACTCAGCGATAATCAATTCGATAACATCTAAACTGGTGAATCTTGATTAAATCATACTCGTCTTATGCTTCAACAAAGGCTTTCGGACTACATGCCATTACAGAGAATTCTGGAAAGATGGTTCAATACCGCATACCGCGAAGCTTTGCAATCCTCACTGACGACTCAAAGCTTGATGGTGGGGTAGGGGATGGAGACTTCTGTGATGAACGGCGTGTGGAAACTTATGTCCGTCCGGTAGACAACATGTACTAAACTAACTTAGCGATCTAGAAGGTACTTACTTAGGTAAGGTTAGGTTGGGGTGACTGTCGGCAGGAAGCCGACCCAATTATATAGAGAATAGATGTGACCCCACATGGATGGAGAGGATTTCTCGTCCTACTCATAGAAACAGTTGGAGCTTCGAATGAAGCGAAGAAGACTTTTGATGTCAGTGCTTGACAAATCGTTAAGGGCGTTGCAAAAGAAGGCTCCCAAATGGAGAAGGTGAAGAATGGTCTCTTCCCTTTCATCGTCCATGCAGCTTCTGCAGAAGTCATTGGAAAATACACCAATCATTGCTGCATGCTTTCATATAAGACAGTGCCCAGTAATAACACCTATCGTAGCGCGCTTATGTGCACTCTATTTAGAGAGATCAAACACTTGGAGCGTTTCCGATCCAGCTTTGGTCAAATATGTTTTGTCGCTATACAACTTATAACATTTGTCCATCTAAGGTTGGTTTTGTCAGTAGCATCCTGCTTTAACAAGAATTTGCATGCAGCAATCGGTATGCCTAGGGCACCATTTTCAGGTAGAAGAGGCAACGTAGTACCATTTTTGGCGAGTTCTTCGGCCCTGCAGTTCCCCAGAATGTCCCTATGCCCCGGCACCCAATACTCCCCATTGCCATTTCCCTGAGAGATGGTTGGCAGTCTAGGGCTACAATAGAGTTCGTAGAGACTGATTCTAGGGATCTCAAAGTTTGCTTGACTATCCGAGAAGATGCGGATATCCTTAGTTGATATGACGTTTCTCTTCAGCCAAGACATGACTTTTTTAATCGCCACTATTTCTGCTTGTAAAACACTGCAGTGATTAGGAAGAAAAAGAGCCTTTTTGAGAAAACACCTCCGCCTACCCCATCATCAGTTTTTGACCCGTCAGTATAAAAACTGATTGATTCATCTTCCGAGATAGCACCTTCTTCCCAGAGTGATCTAGAGGGGATGGTGACCTGGAAGTTGTTGTTGACATGTAGTTGCGGAATGGTGTAGTCTATACCTCCTTGTGGAGCCCTGAATGTATCAGAATAGAGGAGTATCCGAATTTCTTATCCACTTGTAGGATGCGTTGTGACGAATAGCCGTGCTAGCAGCAATTGGTCTGCTGAAGATGTTAAGTGGTGTTCGGTTGAACAGTATATCTAGTGCAGCGGAGGGGGTGGTGCGATGAGCTCAGCTTATACCTAGACAAGCCGATCTTTGGACTTTGCTTAGTTTGTCGCGATTTATTGCTTTGTCGAAGGCAGTCCACCTGACCACCTGACTACCGTACAGAAGTGTAGGTCTTATTACCGAAATATAAAGCCATTGCGTGATATGGGGTGAAGACCCAATTTGTTACCGATGGTTTTTTTTACAGGAGAATAGTGCCACTGCCACTTAACGAACTCTTTCTTGTATAGGTTTCCAGATTAGCTTTCTGTCCAGAAGGTACTTACTTAGTTAAAGCAAAATGTAATATCTTCAACCGACATTGTAATCTTTCAGTCAGACGGCAATAATAAGTTTTCCTGACGTGGTATTAGGCTGGCACTATTTTCTCAATGATATGAGAGAGCATTTTAATTTTCAAATAGTCAGTCAGACATTCGGGAAACTGCGGGGCGAACGAACTGCCGAGGCAAGGTATGACTCTTCAACTCATAATGGAAAAGGTAAAGTAAGATAGTAAGTAAGACAAATTTGGCCAAAACTGACTGGGCTTGATGTGTTTACTGTATTGATTTCCCTATATAAAATAGAGTCGAGAGCAGTCGTTCGGAGAGCTACAGGACTTTGTCTTTATGGGTAACTTGCGAGAAGGTTGAGTTTTGAATTTAATGACGTGGACAAGGAGGAGACAGTGGTTCACTTTTTCTGCTCTTGTCTGGCATTAGTACAAACATTTGGGTAATTACAGAATGGACACACTCTTAGATTTAAAAAAAAAAATTAATTAAAATAGCTACATTGGTTTTCAAAAAGGAAAAGGAGTAAGTTTGTATTTAACTTACGAGGGCAGTTTGATAAGTCAGGGGTTTTTTGAACTTCCCGCGCCGTAACTTTAAATGCAACTCAACTCCCGTCAACTGCCATCTATTGATAGACTACTGTCAAATTTCGAGCGAACTGCGTCATTTAGTTTGTGTTTGACAGCCGTTGAAAGCAGACAATCTCGTGAATTTTAACGAAAATGGAAAAAAGTGAATTTCGTGTGCTAAAACATTTATTCTTTTAAGGATTATTTTTTGCGTAAAAAAACCATCACCGAAACCAAGGGACTCTGCACAATTGGTCGTACCAAGATAAGCCGAACATTCAGGCTGCTCAAAAAAGGTCGTCACGCCAGAAATAGTCGATAAAATCCATGGAAAGATATTGGACGATCGGAGAATGAAAGTGTGTGAGGTGGCTGAGGCTATAGGCATCTCAACTGAGCGGGTACATCACATTTTACATGAATATTTGGACATGAAAGAGCTATCCGCACGATGGGTTACGCGAATGCTCATATCAAGACAATCCACGGGTGCACGTAGTCACCATGGCAAAAATCTATAAATTGGGGTACGAACTCATCCTGCATATTCTCCATATGTAGCCCACCTGTTACTATTTCATGTTACCAAACCTAAAGAAATGACTGGGTGGTAAGGGATTTTGATTTAACGAAGAGATCATGACGGATACAAACTTCTATTTTGAGGGCCTTTAGAAAAACTATTATTTGGAAGGAATAAAAAAACTGTACGGGCTCTGAAGGAGAATTTTCAATGACGAGCAGTGCCATATTGACCCAGTCAAGAAAGTACGTAGTGACGTTTGAGATGGTGTCAAAATATATTTATATATATATATACCAGCTTCTCCCGGGCACGACCCGCACACATGAATCATCACCTTGCCATGACTACCACGGGAGTGGTGTACTATTGACTAAAACTTAAAAAAGCGCCACCTCGATCGTATTCACACTATGTGGTTTACCGAGATTTTGTTAAGACGCACATTCTGTGAAAGTTTCAGCTCAATCGGCTGTCTAGTTTTTTAGTTTTAGTGTCATATTACAAACCAACAGACATTCATTTATATTTATATATATATTTATATTTATATATATACATATCTATATATAAAGCAGCGCAGCAAACAGCACACAGTCAACGCATTCGCTCGACCGTTTTTTCGTCGACTTTAGTTATTCAGTTATTTAATATATAGGATAGCATAATATATAGCCTGTGTTCATCCTAAAAGTCCATTCTTAATATTAGTGAAAGAATTTTTGAAATCGGTCCAGTAGTTTCGAATATTACCACCTACGCACAAACTAACATTACCATAGAATTAGATAGAACGTACAAAACGCAGAACAGAAAGCAGCGCATCACATAGCACACAGTCATTATGATGCCACTATATGGCGTGATGTTCCTTCAAAACACATCACAGAAATCAGCGCAGCGAACAGTGTAGCAGACAGGACACAGTCAACGCATTCGCTCGAACGTTTTTAAGTCGACTTTAGTTACAAAATTGATCGCCACGAGAGGCCCTTTTATTTAAATGGGATAATATATAGCCTATGTTTACCTGAAAGTCAATTCTAAATACTAGTAAAATAATTTTTGAAATTCAACATTACCTCTTTATAACCTTAAGTATAGATAGTACGTACAAAGCGCAGCACATAAAGCAGCGCAGCATATAGTAGAACGTCATTATTATACCGCTATATGGCCTGATATTTGTAAGAAAACACAGCACAGAAAGCAGCGCAGCGAAAAGTACAGCACAAAACAGTCAACGCATTCGCTCGACCGTTTTTTCGTCGACTTTAGTTATTTATTAACAAAATTGGTCGCCACAAAAGGCACTTTTATTTAAACATAGCCTATTTTCAACCTGAAAGTCCATTCTAAATACTAGTGAAAGAATTTTTGAAATCGGTCCAGTATTTTCGAAGATTACCTCCTACATACACACCAACATTACCTCTTTATAATATTAGTATTGAAGAATGAATGGCAATCTACGCTCCGGTCCTCATACTCTTCTCTACTTGTGTTTTTACCTAACCAGCATAGTTTAAGAAAACCACTAGGAACTTAGGAAATCCTTGTGTTTACATTGTTTTCAACATACTAAAACATTCATTATGTAATGAGCCGCTTTCTTGAAACTATTAGCAATAATAAGGGTTGGTAATTATTTATATCCGTTAAACATTTCCAAGTAGTGTCACTGACACGTAGTATAAGGTGATGGATGTCAAACAAACCAACCAAAAACAAAAATCACAGACCTACTTTTGGTCGGATTGCCTTGCTTTATGCCGGCGACACCAGGTTCACACTTAAGCTACACCCGGGATTATATCGTCGACGAATAAGACGCTCGCGCCATGTAATTGGTTATAAAATATGCATATCCCTCCTCCTCAAGACTGCAATTTTCTATGACCAAACGAGCACTTTTCATGCTCTCATTATGCCGCTGTGTACCTGTTGTTAGTGCCGTCAAGCTCTCTAACCACATACTGAAACACACACACACACACCGTACCGCCATTGGCTGCGGCGTGTTGGGCTCCAATATGCAACTGTCATGACGGAAGAAGCTAATTTTGAAATCTGTATACCGATGGTTGTGAGGTGCTGTTAATGAATGGAAAGTCTGCGAGGAAACCATTTAAGAACACTATACACTGTAGTCTCATGTGCAAACCGAACACCCCTGTAAACCTAGGACATTAATAATAACACGTTCAGCCCGCATGACACCCGGTGCGACGTGCATCATTCTCACATCATTTTATGTGAAACGGTGAAACCTCCGCACTTTTAATTCAGCAGCGTGAACATTTTCACAGAAATTGCATCCAAAAATAGGCTACCTTCTGCGTTGTTGGAAAAATTTATTGTTTTTTTTTTTTAAAAAAATTTCGAACTTCAGTACCTACTGTCTGGGAATTTTATGTGCAACAAAAATTCAAAGCAACCCGTCTTGGATGAAATTAGAAAAACCTTTTAACTCGGCTGCAGCATAAGTTAATGCTTTAATTAAAAAATCCTTGTAGCCATTGTCCGATGTTTACACTTTTCCATTTATTTATTCATAACCAAGCTTCGTTTGAACTTAGCACGAACTAGAACCCTAATATTACTAAGTTGCTTTGGAGCTGCTATGTACATCATCTTCTACACTAATCTATTATGTACTTCTTCCTGAAAAGAATCTCAAATAGAATAACAAAGAGTACCTAGTAACCAGTTCGTCCTAGTGCATTAATCAAAATCACAAAGTTGTTCGCATTCTTTTAAGTAAATTAAGAAAAATCGGGAAGAACAGATTTACTTTACTCTGTCCTTTTAGTTTTCTCACTGCTTCCACACCACGCACGACTCGATTGTTAATAGATTAAGCTTAGTCAAGAGGAGACTAGTTACCCAAAGGAGAAGACGTAGATATACAAAAAAGGACTCCTCCAGCGCTTCCTTTGAATAAAGTTTATGATATACCCGTAGATTTCCGCTTGAGATTCAGGTTCGAATTTCGGGACTTGGAATTCTTCTGGTGTAGTTTACACAGGAAACTTTATTAAATATTGTTCAATGTGGGATTATATTACACTTTACAGTGGGTTATATTTTTACTCTACCTCCCTAGGTACTCATATATTAACACTAACACACGGCCCACTCTTTCATTGTTTATGTTAGCTTGGAACTTTTATTTAATTAGCGAATGCAATTTCGTATCTGCACGGTAGATACTCTTAGATAATGCAGTTTATGCGTAAAACATAAAATTCTTTTTATTATTCGTTTATGTTTTTCTTCTGCAGCAAGTGGCATTCTACACTTTGCAGAATATCCTTTAATTAGGTAATGCACAGAACTTTACATCCATTCTTTTTTTTTACATTGGAAAAATTGGAAAGAAAAGGATTCGTTTCTTGTTCTTGCTGCAAGGATTAAAAAAACAAACAAACAGGCCAGCAAACTTGTCGAAAACGATTATGTGGTGTCTTCCATCGTAGAGACTTTTCATTTGCACCGGCCGGCGCGGCGTTGTGTTCTTTTGTTGTGAATAGAGAAAGATGTGTCGTGCTGGAATATTGACAGACATCGTAGCAAAGTACAAAGTACATGGTGGCCACGTCTGTGAGTAGAAGATCTAACATTGGTCCCTCAATTCAATTAGTGGAACGCGAATTTGAAGTATTGCAAACCTTTAACTATCTCGGGTCAACTGTAGCAGCCGATAACAGCATGGAACCAAAAATACGCGCACGGTTGCTTAAAGTCAACAAAGCGTACTATAGTCTGTCAAGACTCTTCAAATCCAGGAACTTAACCATAACATCCAAGCTGCTGGTATATAAGACAATGGTCATATGGATCCGAGACTTGGGTGCTTAGCAAAAAGCTTTCTGACCTCTTAGTTGCTTCGAGAGAAAAGTCTTACGGAGAATTGTTGGCCCTGTATGTGAGGAAGGACGATTCCGGAGACTCTGTAATGATGAGATCTACGAGCGTTACCGCGATGTCGATATTGTGAAGAAATTAAGCTCGTTAGGCTCCGGTGGGCAGGACACCTAGCTCGCATGAGCGAAGAGGATCCTTCTCGGAAAGTTCTTTGCGGTAGGATTTATGGAACACGACAGCGAAGCCGGCCAAGCCTACGCTGGAAGGATGGCGTAGACCAGGACGCCCAGAGTTTAGGGATGCCAAACTGGATGACATCGGCTCGAAATCGACACCGATGGAGAGACTTTTTTCGGGAGGCCAGGACCGGACCCCGGTTGTAGAGCTAAATATGATGATATGGAAGAGGAAAGGGGTTCGTACAGATCCGCGATCGTTGTGATGAATCAGGAATCCCTGACACCTCTGGCGAAGACTAAAGGCGTGATAAGATTTTGATGGGATCAAATCACCCTTCGAGTCTATACTCGTAAGAAGACGCAAGTAAACTGCGCTCTCCACCCATTCTCAGACCCGGAACTCCAAGTTCCCGACACTGGAGCATCAGTCACTTTTCCCTCTATGGATAACGATACTCCCAAATCCTCGGTACCTCTTCACTGTCGTCCGCCTCCATAGCCGACCCTCTGTCAGATGTGGAGACGGAGGACAATCTTTTCAGGGATTCGCCAAATGAGGACGAACTTCTCTGCTAGCCTTCAGAAAGGGAAGATCTGTCTTAGACTGGATCATAAATACTTTAAGTGTTTGATCTCTCTTAACAGACTGCACATTGGTGACACAATACGTGTCATTACTGGGCATTGTCTCATAGACAAGCATGCAGCAAGGCTCCAATGACTTCCGCAGAAGCTGCATGGACGAGGAGGAAGAAGAGACCATGCTTCACCTTCTCTGCATATGCGCAGGTTTTTTTCTAAAAGCCTTGACCTAAATGATTTGTCAAATACTTACATTAAAAGTCTTCTATGCTTCATTCGAAGCTCCAACTGGTTTAACGAGTAGGGCGAAAAATCTTCTCGATCCATGTGGTATCACAATGGACCATCAGTGGTCTAAGTGGGTCGGTATCCTGCCGACAGCCACCTTACCATCATCATCATATTTGGCTCAACAACCGGGGTCCGGTCCTGGCCTCCCGCTTACCTTCCCACACCATACCAAAAATGTAGAGGTGTTAGATCCGGTACACTAGATATGGCCACATTTTAGTGTGGTAAGAAGCGGATAGCCGTTCGGGTAGTATGTGCAAACCAATGAAATGATGGCCGATTACAGATTTATACTAAAACGAGTTTGCGAAAATCCCTCCGATAAAGAATGCTCATGATACTTATTTGTGGGGGTATGAGTCTTGATTGGGATTATTGGACCGATAGGTGGTGATTGAGGAGAAGGCGTGGAAAGAGAGTGTGTTAGGTAAGAAGGCATGAATTGGTATTTTGTGGGGGAATAAGTGTAAATACGGGGTGATAGGGGAACGACGAGAGTGATGGGTGGTTCACGACGCCACGGGCAAAGCCGGGCACTTGAGTGAGTAATGTATATTTGCTGTCAGCCGAGAGCTAGGTGTTGTTCACACAGCACCTATCCGATGTTAACAGCTCATCATTATAGAGTCTTCCTCACATAAGGGTCCAATATTACTTCGTAACTCTTTCCTCTCGAACTCGGCTTAAATGTCAGAGTGCTTTTTGCTAACCACCCAAATATCAGATCCATATGTTGGTATTGGTATTACCATTATCTTATACACCAGCAGGTAAGATCTTATGGTTAAATTCCTGGATTTGAAGAGGATTTGTTCACTAGCTTTAGTGGAATAGCTAAAAATAACCAAAGGTCTTTTTTTTAGTTCCATACTATTAACATCAGCTATAAATAGCGAGGAACTATTCAAGCTCTATTGTTAAGGGACCATTGTTGGATCTACTGCTCGCAGTCAAGGCCACCACGTACTTTGTTATGCTCTCATTTATGTTCAGCTCCAGAGTTTGTGCCACGTGCTCGAATGGAATGGAATGCACGCGGTGTCATTCACATCGATTACCTTGAAAAGGGTAAAACGATCACCGACGAATATTATTCGGTGAAGAAAAAAATGCTATACTATCAAGAAATTGCTGGGAGGTAAGAAATTTGGGTCTAACGAAACAAACGCCTATTTAGAAGGAATAAGAAATTGGAAAATCCTGGACTAAATATATCCAGCTTAAAGGAGACTATGTTAAGAAATAAAACGCTTTTTTATCAAAATAATATCTTTTATGAAAAAAGTCACTGACTTATCACACTGCCCTCGTAGTAGTGGCTTAAAACGTTGGTCAGGGTTAACCAACATAGACGTGTCTAGACATTTTTTCGTCTTATCTCACCCTTAAGCAAAAATAAGGTCAGTTATTTCTTTGCCTGATATGAAGCTACACTGGTATTGGCCAATAGTGACTTTAACGTACGGGGCTGTTCTGTGTTGTAGGATAGAAAAAAACTGATACGCGGTACTCAACAACGCTATACCACGATAACATTAGCACGTTGTGATATCTCCTTTCTTATGTGTGGGCGACAGGATGCCTCTTCTCCAGTCTTCTGGTATTATTCCTTTATTCTATTCTTGCACCATTATACATGATACCTGTAAATATGGATATCACCGACGGCTTGGTAAAATTGGTATAATGAGGATCTTCTAGATTTAATCAGATCCTCTGAGATGCCATGGCCTTATTTTTTAGCCGATTTATCGCCCCTTTAATTGTAGCAAAGTGTACTCATCGGTCATTGGTAGATTCTCCAATGCCTCATGCCTTAAGTTGGCCATTTGGCAACTCATAAAAGTGCTCTTCCCATCGCTTCAAGACTTCTTTGAGGTCAGCGATCAGATTACCCTCTTTGTCTCTGCAGTATCTACAACGCGGTGTATATTGCGTCATACAGTGAACTGTTTGGTATAACTTCAGAGCCTGGTGCGGTCGTTTGCATGGAAATATGAAAGAACAATTTCTCATCGTAGCCTTTTTGGACCGTTCACAAGTGAAGCCATCAACTTTTCATATTCACTAGATGAGCATTTTTGAAACCGCAAACGAGTCTTAAAAGAATCAATTGTAATTAAATTTTTTACATTTTGAGGACAGAATATTAGACAAAAAACAAATCCAATTTTACTGACCCATTTATTACTTGTCGCTGCTTCATAAATGGAACATTTCTATTGAAACACAACGGCATACTCTACGAATACGATATACTTGTACACTATTCCTTTTCAGAACAAAGAACAAGTTGACTGACTCTCGTCAACTGACCATCATTTACGAATTTTAACGCAAATATTCATTATATATAAAAATAACCAAAAAAATTTATCACTTCCATCATCCACTTTGAACAATTCCTCTTTATTGCATTCGATAAAATAATGAAATTTACTACCCACACACACACACTTGAAAGTAGCGAGCACAGCATGTTATTGCCAATAAATTTAAGAACCCCAATGATCTTGTTGGATATCAATTGGTGCTTTTTTTGTTGCCAAATCCACTGAGTTGATTTACTTTTGATATAAAAAATCAACCGATTGTTTTATGAAATCATAAAATTTAATTTAAATTCGAAAGGACCGAGCGACAAAGTGCCACATATAAGTTTCTGACACACACAGAAATTCATATACATATACGAAAGCCTCTGATCACTCACAAGGGTTTGTTTCAGTGGCTCTCTTCCACTTTCGATTACGAGTATAGAATTTTTATTTTTTTTTCGTTAAATCAATTTATTGAACAAAAGTGAAATTTTGTTTTTTATTTCTTAGGGATGACATGGTCACGGAGCACAATGGCACCACGAATAGCTTGTACTCAGTTGAAAGCAAAGGAAACAACAAAAAATAAACTCAAATTTATGAACCCTAAAATTACAAAAAATACCAGATTATATTACCACAGATCACTTTGCTAGGGGGATAAATCTTTGCCTTTGATGAAGCAGAAGGAGGAGGGGAAAAGACTTTGTTCAACAATCCAAATCCAATAGAACACAAAATGAATAATATGGTCACCTTGTTACGCATCTTACCCAGTTACTTAATAGAAGTTCGCTGTAGAAAAGGCTTAAGATGATGATATGCAAAGGGTGGACTCACAAACCAAAGGAGTTTTGGCAACTGACGAAGCACACAAGAGTGTTTCAGATAAGCGGATTAATTTATTTGGTGAAAACAAGCAAATTATGCAGATAAGCTTTGAACATCAGTTGATGGTTTAAAATTATAGAAAAACATAACTTTATTTATATTTAGGATATACAAAAAACTCATCTTTCATCTCATATGGGCTGATTGAATGGCTCTTCTTGTGATATTCGTAAATTTCTTTTTAGATGGATGCATTGCTGCACAGTCGATTTTATTTCTTCATCATTGTTGTGTTTTGCGTTTGGCCCAAATGATAAGATTGACTTTTTAAACAGGTAATTTAATTATATACTTCATTTGGCACTCGATTCTTTCATGGTAGAATACTATTTGTCTTTGAATAGGAATCTCTTCTCTATCAGGTGATGCTGATAATCGAATTCCCAAGAAAATGATATGTTTGGCAGGAATTGACTTAGGCCATAAGTTACCTTTAATCCGGGTACTTTGGCCAAATATTAAATTTCACAACTTTTTGTAATATTCATTGACTTTGTTCCAACTTCGTCCGAATTTCATCACCTGTCTTTTGATGAATTGGCTGCTGGCCTGTCACAGTGAGATCCCAGTGGGGTTGTGCTGATGCGGTTACAGAGTTTTTTCCAGCCGGGGTTGTCCTCAGCGTAAATAGAGTGCATATTAGCTCGTTACATTAAATTTATATTTCTGGGCACGTCAGGCCCCTGTGCAATTACACAAAATATATGCTTACGTTGCTTAGTTCCATTTTGTCTACCTGGGCCTGACTAGCCGGATGAACCGTCATTTTCTTTGTGTATTTTACATAGACCTGGATAAAAAAAAGCCTGAGAGTATTCTATTAATCAGATAAAACATACGTTTTTTTGTGTGATGTATATAGATCTAACCGGATAAACAGCCGTTTTCCGTATATAAATTCGAATGAAAAAGCCTAAAACTATGCAACTAACTGGATAAACCGTCGTTTTCATTTGTGTATTGTATATATATCCGGATAAAAAAGCCTAAAACTATGCTACTAGCCGGATAAGTCAACGTCTTAATGTATTTTATATTGATCCGGATAAAAAAGACTGATAGCATGTTTTAAAACGAATAAATCGTCGTTTTCTTTGTGTACTGTATATAGATCTAGATAATAAAAAAAACAACCCATAAAAATTAAAATTTTTCTTGTAAATTCTCTAATCGGGGATACACACACACACACACACACACACACACACACACTGCGTGCTCGTTTTGTGGCAAAATCATCCACCAAATGTCGCAGCGGCAGCGAACAGCGCTGCTCACAAAGCACAGAGCTCATACTTTGCCGTGATCTGATGCGATATAGCGATATTTAAAAATTGTATATTGGGGTCCCCAAGGGGCCGATCGCTCCAAATTTTTACAAAAAGTGTTTTCCATCGAAGACACACATGTGTACAAAATTTAAAGAAAATCGGGTAAATTTTGTAAAATATTTGTATGGGAGCCCCCCGACCCCGCGGCCCGATGGGCCACAAATTTTAATAGAAAGTGTTGTCATTGGAGATATACATGTGTGCCAAAATCGGGCTGTAGGAAGTGGGTTAAAAATTGATCACAAGATTTGGCCAGCCAGCCAGCCAGCCAGCCAGCCAGCCACGGGCAAGTGAAGTTAATATAGAGAATTTAAAAAGGCTAGAACTATGCTGATAACCGGATAAATCGTAGTTTTCTTTATGTATAGTACATAGATCAGGATAAAAAGATAAACCTCTTCCACCAACCCAATAAACCGTCGATTTGTTTGTGTATATTGTATATAGATCCAGATAAAAAAACGTAAAAGTATGCTACGAACCGGATAAACCGACGTCTTCTATGTGTATTTTAGACCTGGATAAAAAAGTCTGATAGCATGCTACTAACCGGATAAACCGTCGTTTTCTTTGTGCATTGAATATAAATCTGGATGAACAAACCTACAACTATGGTAGTAACCAAATAAGCCACCGATTTCATTATGCATTGTATATGTATCCGAATAAAAAAGCCTAAAACTATGTTACTAACCGGATAAACCGTCGAATTGTTTTTGTATTGCATATAGATCCGGATAAAAATGTATAAAACTATGTAACTAATCAGATAAAACGTGGTTTGTTGCTATTGGCCACTTCAATGGTTTAATTTTTACTTGTTGCTGTTGGCTATGCTGTGTTGTTACTAGCTGCAGTCGAGTTTTACAAATAAAAAAAAATAGACTGTTATTTTAATTAACATTATACCATTTTTTTTGCCCTTAAATTGCTAATTTTAAAATAAGCTGGGCCTTTGTTTTTACCTCCAAAAAGTTAAGTATTATTATGCCAATCCTGGCGGATCAGTCTTATTCGATTGGTTGCCGTAAACCCAGGAAATAACGTGTTCGCCTATAACACCTTGACCTAAAATAGTATCAGGCACTTAATAGAGGTTGTGACACATTCTCGACTTTTTGATATCATGTCAATTTTTCTGAAGTTTTTAACTTTTAATTGAGTTTAGACTGTAGTGACTCCTTTAGCCATAATTTTACGGCCGAAGGAGTCAATCACTACCGCAGTTAATTGTTCATCGGTTTTCAGTACCTGCTCCCAGTGCGATTCCATGTGGGTGTAATTTCTCTTGTGCTTGGTGTTTGCATTCCTTAAATATATCTTCTTTTGATCGATTTTGGTTTTTTTGGTTATTTTTTTGTATAAAAAATCTTCGACTTCTATGAGGGTCGATGTTGGAGGCTACTGTCCAAAAGATCGCCTCTTCTATGACGTTTTCGTACTCTTCTCATGCGGTAGACATTAGTTGGCATATAATTATGTTTCAATTGGAGACTCTCCTACAAATGTTCACTCAATGCTCACTTAAAAATTAAGAAATAACAGGTACAACAAAAAGTAACATTTTTTACAAAAGTAAATTCAATTGATGTCGATACGTTAACTTGTAACGAATGTACCCTAAGAAGAAATTATGTTTCTCACTTATTACGTTATCACATTATACGAATATAGGCAACTATCCGGACTGGTAAGGATGGGTTTCGATTATTTCATAGGAACAAATTCAAGAAGCAAAAGAATAAAATATGTCCGATACACACAGGATACACAAAGGCAAAATATTACACAAAATTATACCAACATCTTGGGGGCGTATCGAAACGGGTGGGACAGTCGATTTTGATTGTAATATTCCCTGCGATACTAATCCGGAAATGGAAAGATACACCATTCCCTTACTCGAGTGTATACCTTGATATCTACTTGATTTTTCGCTTTAATGATTGGAACGATAATAGGAATTGAACTTTATCTTTGGTGAGGATACTTATTGTCCTTAATAGTAAAGTATGAAAAAAAAGGACAACGATAATTGTTATACTTTGCACATACATAAGGATAATTGTATTCGATAAGATTCATTGGGGGAAAGTACGGTGTGTTTACATCTCGTAATGGGATGATAAAGGAAATCGAGTAAAGCTGCCAAGGTGTCTGGCCTGCGTTTAATTTTTTTGAGCAAGAAAACTGTTTGCTTTTGTCTCCTTTCAACGGGATTTTATTTGGAGAAAATTCGTTATCGGTTTACCAATTTATTTGGTCCTAAAATAGTGGCTGACCACCATCAGCAGGTTAGAGGGAATAATATGGAGAATTTATGCAAATGTCGTACTTTTCTGACTGGTGGAAGTTCGATCAAACTTCCACGTTGTGGCCGACAATAATTTTCCACAAAGAAAGGAAAGGCTGGATGATCGGAATAGTCTCTTCAATATAAGGTTTGTGAATGGCTAATATGTGCGCCCGTGAAAAACGATTATTACGGAACTCTAAATTAGCCTGGGAAACACTGATTCACGAAGACCATCAAATCAACAAAATTGGATAAATGATTTAAGAAATTTCTCATGGAACGTACGCTCACTGTATAGAGCTCGAGCTGCATAGCAGTTTGTCTATATCCTGATCATTAAATCGTACTCGCTAAATTTATAGACTTTAAGGACGACCATAAAAGTAGAACTTTGAAGTAGTGCAGTCCTTTAGCAGATCGGTAGCAGCTGTAGCAGCCGATAACAGCATGAGCCAAGAAAATACGCGCACGGTTGCTTAGAGCCAACAAAGCCTACTTCAGTCGGTCACCAGGAGTTCATCGATAACATATAAGCTGCTGATGTAAAAGACAATGGTCATAGCTTGCGAAAGGATCCGTAACTTCGTTGCTTAAAAAACATTCTGATCTCTTAGCCGTGTTCGAGAGAAAAATCTTTCCGAAAGTTGTTGGCTAACTGGTGGGTAGTTTCGTATGAGAAACGACCACTCCGGAGACTCTATATTATAATGAGATATACGGCTGTTACCGCGATGTCGACATTGTGGAGAGAACTAAGCTCTGGTGGCCAGAACACCTACCTGGCATGACCGAAGAAGAAAATTCTGCTCGACTAGATCTTTGCGGTAGCATTTATAGGACACGACATCAAAGTAGGCCAAGGCAACGCTAGAAGAATGGCGAAGACCTGGACGCCCAGAAAGATGCCACACTAGGTGACATAGCTTGGAAATCAGGACCGATGAAGTGATTTTTCGCGGGATGCTAGGAATTCAGATCGCGGTTATAGAGCCAAATATGTTGATTTTTCCTTAAAAAAGTATTTTGTGAATCGAGAATAATTTAGAAAAGAAACCATGAGGAAACTATGATAAAATCGAATTTATTTTTTCCCAAAGCTGATATAATTTACCAGACTTCCTTGGGGTTAATAAAGGGCGACACGGACTCTAAAAGTTTAAGATCCGAAAAGACAGGTAGAAATTTAGACTCACACTAATTTACTAAATCCAAGAGAGTACAGCAACACAAACCCACAAATCTAAGACAAGGTTAAGAGCAACAACCGATGAACAGATGAATTAATGAAATTAATAGAAATAAAGAAAAGATCCTAAATGAGATCCCTTAGGAACTTCAATAGAAAGATATATGAAATAGGCATTGTTCAATTGTTTTTTAAAGTAACGTACCATCTAATATTTCCATTTCCAATTATTATCAAAATAAATAGAAACAACGAATAGGTCCTAAATAGGCATTGTTCAATTGTTTTTTAAAGTAACGCGACAGCTAATATTTCCATTCCCAATTACTATCAAAATAAATAAAAATAAAGAATTGGCCCTAAATGTGACCCCTTAGGAACTTCAATAGAAAGATATATTAAATGAGCAATGTTCAATTGGTTTTTAAAGTAACGTACCAGCTAATATTTCTATTTCCAATTATTATCAAAATAAATAAAAATAAAGAATTGGCCCTAAATGTGACCCATTAGGAACTTCAAGAGAAAGATACATTAAATGGACATTGTTCAATTGTTTTTTAAAGTAACGTACCAGCTAATATTTCCATTCCCAATTATTATCAAAACAAATAAAAAAAGAAAATGTGACCCTTAGGAACTTCAAGAGAAAGATACATTTAATGGGCATTGTTCAATTGTGGTTTAAAGAAACGTACCAGCTAATATTTCCATTTGCAATAATTATCAAAATGAATAAAAATAAAGAATTGGCCATTAATGTGACCCCTTAGGAACTTCAAGAGAAAGATACATTAAATGGACATTGTTCAATTGTTTTTTAAAGTAACTTACCAGCTAATATTTCAATTTCAAAATATTATCAAAATAAATAGAAATAAAGAATAGGTCCTTAATTTGACCCCTTAGGAACTTCAAGAGAAAGATACATTAAATGGGCATTGTTCAATTGTTGTTTAAAGTAACGTACCAGCAACACGATGGTAGCTATTAGTTGACCATTTTTTATATCTTTCAGTCCTTCGTATGATGTGAGAGGGTTTCAAATGTCTACTTACCACTTTCCACCAATTTAAATATTATTGAAGTTCCTTTGGGGAAATCCCTGTTACAAAATCAAAATTAAATCCCAGAAATTCCCATTAAAGCAGGCAGGCTCAAGTATGAAAAATCTGATTCCGAAAGTGAACGTCGGGGGCAGACACGAAACAAAGTGTAAATGTATCTACATCATCATCAATCTGCTGAGCTGACCTATCGTGCTACAGTTCCCGCTAAATCTGTCTTCATTTTGACAAAATGATTAATGAGCGCACTTTAAGTTTAATGTTGCTCAACCAACCAGCCCGGCAGCAGACCTCCCCTTATTGCCTTATTCATCCCTTGTCCGGCGTACAAAGGAATTCATTTTACAATGAAATCTTTAAATTTCTCACACTTTAAACGCTTTTACACGCAGCGGTGTTTACGCGCGCAATCCGACACCTCCACTTAAAAATAAAACTGCAAGGATACCCACTAAACGAACAATCACAGAACCACAGAAAAAGCCCCTGGAATACTTGTTAAATAAACTCGACGAATCAAAGCCAGTCATGACAGAGAGGCGAACACACTGCTGCTTACCCAAAGCAAACAATTTATTTCGTTGTGCACTCCTCGAGAACGTGTTGTTTGGTAATCGCGTTTAAGAAGCCGCATTGAAGTACAGTGGATTCGTTTGGCATTTTAGCGGTCGAAATCCAATCGCAAACGTAAAGAGGTTTTTAATACGAACATAAATGATATTATGTAGGACATTTTTTAAGGCTTTTCGAGTTGATTTGCCTTAGTGATAAACAGACACAAAAAGTTCCATTGTGTGACACGTGCGGACGTATTTCTTGTATACCTATTTTATGTCCATTTAAACCACCAGACTCCAGTTCTATTATGTATGCCAGACAGGAGAAAAATATCAAACATGAGAGCGGACGAACGCGAACCCACTTCGCGGACTCACTCCTTATGTGTACATTACACACTCTACTCATATCTATTCCCTTTTTGTATTCAGCTCTGCTCCTGACCTGCCAACTGCAGCACTACCTCCCTATACTTGCGTTACACAACTACCTGACCGTCTTAAAGCACCTTGTGATAAATGAAGTGACTAAATCGTTATTCGAAAAAAAATATCCACAGAAAAAAAAACTGAAACACAACAGCAGTATCTCAAAGGGAAGTAGGATTGTAAGAGTGTTATGTTTATCCTTTGGTCCTCTCGAAAAAGAAAATCCATTTCGCTACCTCCAACACCATCATCGCCATTCTCATCATAGTAAATCTTGTACTTCAATCTGTCCTAAGGTGTTGTTCGGGCTGTTTGAATGCAAACAAAGCGTAACGATGGCCTGCGAAAAAATCCCCGGATTTGGATTCACCTGCTTCACCAACGAGGGCAAACACGATATCTTCAAAAACACACACAAGAAAACAGTGTTGCTGCGATCAAAGAGAACTTCAAGGAGATTATGCAATGGAATCCGATTTTTGTAAATCCTTTATAGTAAAAAAATGAAAAAAATGTAGTCCTCATTTTGGATGTCCTTTCAAAATTTCCGATCAAATTTCTCCAATTCGTTCAATTTGGTTATTCATTCTATCATCCAAGGAGGCGGTGGATAAAATTACAAATGAACTGGTTATGCAGCTACGGAGAAACATTTTGCGGTTGTAATAATAAGAGTGGGGTTGGAGGTTTTAAGAAAAAATTATCATGATATTTGGCTTTATAGCCGGGGTCTTGCTCTGGACTTTTTCAAAAAATCTATCCACCAGTCCCAATTTCGAGACGATGTCATTTAAGAAAAAATCTTCTATATACATAAAAATGAAATGCTGTTCTTTGCTAACCGCATCACTTGAGAACGGCTGGAGCGATTTGGCTCATTTTTATTTTAAAATATTCGTCATAGTCCGAGTAAGGTATATACGAAAAGAAAAATTAGAATAGTTACCTGAAAAGCTGGAAAATTTGGGAAAAACTGAAAGTGCTGTTTTCCATAGGATTTTTGTATGAACTCTCGACCATAACTCACGATTCCAACACGTATATATTTTTTTCCGATATAAAGTAGGTAGATAAGGTGAAGTAGTCTATCCTTAGTACGAATGTTTGTTTGTACTTTTCGGTAATGTCTACCGTGCAGATCCGATTTAAAGCTCTTGCAAGATATTCCTAATTGAAAGTATGGGTGAATTTTTTATGCGTCGCGAAAGAGATTTACTATCCAATTGCTTCCAATTTAAATACTTCAGGATCATATTAAAAGACAGAATATCGTCATAACCTTAATAGTACGTCTGAAGATATGCGTCATAGACATTCCTTCGAAGTTTGTCTTTAAGAATTATAAGTTTTTCGATTTCGTCCATGCAAATGCGATTCATGGATAATGGCTTGAGGGTTCAGTTACGCTTTGACAACAGGAAACAGCATTGGCCTTTGGAAGGGTTAATATACATTATTATTTGAGTTCTATGCTTGCGAAGAGGAGGGATGTTCCCAAAAATTATATAAGAGGGAATGTAACGGATTAAAAGTAAGCAAGAGATCGTTAAGAGAAAGAGTGTAGGGGACAAAAGCGAGCCCTGTGGAATGCCAACATTGATGTGGTGAATAAACGACTTTAAACCGTCCAAAAAAAGTTGCACGAAGCCGTTGGAAATATAGTTACAAATACAATGAAGCAGGTTTTTAACGACCCCATTTTCGACAGAAGATCTTGTTGCCGAACTCTGTCAAATGCCATAGAAACGTCGAGTGTAACAACATTGCGTTAGCCAAATTGATGAAGAGACTTGTTCGCTGTTCGGTGAGATATGCAATCAAATCACCAGCAGAATGTTGCTCACGAAATCCGTGCTTCCGATCACTAACGATTTTTCGTTATTCAGGGTATTGCATAAGCAGACGATTAATCAGCATTTTTATGACCTTGTTAGCACATGTTAGCGCTATAGATCGGTACGACGAACACAATAATTACAGTTCGCTTGGCAAAGGCATTCCAACTTCTCAGAAAGAGTTCAGAAGTATAGGAGAGATGAAGAAGCCTACGCGATGGTATTGTTTATGCGAGCGTTGAAGATTTCCTCTTTTAGTGGATTTTTATGGATATACAAGCAGATTTATTAATGCTGAGATAATTTAAAGATCTAGCTTCTGTACCAATACGAAAGTAGATCCGTACCAAAGGGAAATCGGCTTTCAGGCGGAGGAAAGCCTGTCGTTGCTAATCGCTATACTTTAGTTTAGCCAAAAGTTGACTCGTTGTTGAGTTTAATTCACTCATAGCGTTTTTACATCGTGCTTCAATTGGTTCGAACTTTGAATCTCAGAAAAATAGCACAAAACTACGAAATAGGGTTTGTACGATTTTCTTGATCCCGGGATTCATTACACCATAATAATTTTGCATTTTTTTGCAATTTTATTTTTTTTATATCATATAATATTCCAATACATTTTAATTTTATTTTTATTTTACCTACTTATTCATTAAAAAAATAATAAGAAAACAAACCCTTATAAATATACAATACTAACTGAAAAACCCAGTGCTGCCTGGATACCACCACCACACACAGTAATCCCCCCCCCCATTCCCAACTGACCACCAAGACCCTTCAAGACCCACCTTGAGGTACCTACTATTAAGCAAATGCACGGTTTCGTGCCAATCTCATACAAACAATACCTAGCCACCCACCACGTCAACACCCTCAACATGATTAACACACTAACCCCCTACAAACATCCACCCCAACCATTCCCACCACAACCCAAAGTTTCAGCTATATCGGATAAACGGTCTTTGAGTTAAGCGTGAACAGACATACATACGTCTCTAAAATTTTCGGGAGTACTGAATATAAATATTTGTAAATTTCCGCCAAACTGGAGGACATCGGCTCGAAATCGGCAACGATGGAGCCAATTTTTACAGGAGGCTAGAACCAGACCCCGGTTGTAGGTAGAGCCAAATATGAAGATGAAACTTTTTGTAAAATGTATGTCTGGCTTTTTTATCTTTTGTGATGAACTGCTGTTTGTTTCCCTTATTTTGACAATTTGCCGGAGTTTGAGTAAAGCTTTGCTGCATTCAATTTCCTCTCTAAGTCATCTTCCTCTATGGTCATTATATTGAATATACATGTGCGCTTGTTCAATATAATGTCTCGTCAAAACAATCATAGAGTCCCGAAATCCCGAACTTGAGTCATGTCAATCCCGGCATTGGTTTTCGGGATTTCTATTAAGGGATCCCGGGATTTTGGAATTCTGGGATTGCAAACCCTACCAAGAATTGCTGTCCATAATAAGTATATCACATAAGTAACCATTTTGCCACCACTGTGACCGTCATAATCATGCATACCATCTCACATGAAATAGAGAGAAGAATTTACAATAAGACACTATTTTGGCCCACCACTGTGATCTCACATGAAAAAGAGAGAAGAATTTACAGACACCATTTTTCTCTTTCATTACAATACGGAGTATTCCAAACAAACTCATCACAAGCAATAACCACTCCCGCTACACCAGAAAAACAACCACCATATGGTTTAACAAAAAAAGCGAAAGACATCACGAGCGATAAGATGCCGACTCTGCACAGATTTGGGAGACCAGAATAATAGAGAATGATATGGGTACTAAAATAAAATAAACTCACATGCAACACCAGCAGTGACGAAGCTTTTGATCGTCTGAGATATTGATGAGAATACAAGAGATGAAAATATAGGTCAACTCGTAAATCCAATGCAAGAGGAAAAGAAACAGCTGATGGGGTTAATTAACCCTAGACCATCGGAAAAGGAAGAACAACAAAAACACGCCCAGCTGGGCCGAACAAAACCTTGTTACAAACTGTCATGGAAAGCTTCTCAATTCACTTTCGGTTATGGCTTTAAATTGTACGTGCTTTCAATTTGTGTGCAAAAATACAATATGCACAACACGGATGGTCGTTAAAAGCTTGGAAGTCGACCACAATTATCTGTCGATCTAAAATATTGCTATTATACGATTAGTATAACCCTTTATACTGGATTTATTGTAGTCAACTTTGTAGGGAACTTCAATTAATATTTACCTATACAACACTGTAGCTCTGACTGTTCTAAGAACCACGCAGTAATCTCACACGATTTCCGTGTTGCGCAGTGATTTCTAAATTGCTCCCATCGGCGTTACATCTGCATCGTATATCGTTGAGGGGTAATACAGAAGCAAAATGTTTTGCCATATGTACCTCCTCTGTTTTTTTTTTATCTTACCCAGTACAGGAACAGCATCAGACCAGCAGCACGGAATCGTTTTTAAAGATAATTTTATGCTCATCCTTTCTCTCGTTCACAGTTTACACTTTCTATCCTGAACGAGACTGATGTACAGGCTTTATAGTAAGTGTGTGACTAAGGGTCTTATTTTTAAATCAAAAAACTAAAATGGTGGCAATAATGTTGATGTGTCGCTTGTGTTTTGAACCACGTGCACGCATGACAATCAACAAGCCAAAGGCTAGCAACATAAAGGCAAATAACGCCATAGGCAAATTAGGTGATAAAACATAGAAAAAGATATAGGTAGTTCACATGTTATGTTTCAATATGGGCGAGATTCAATTAACGTATACGCACTATCATACCTGAGGCTGTTGTTAGTGTATTGTCGGTTTTGTGCTTGAAAATATTTACACTGGCACCTGACCCAGGTGGGAATGAATTGTTTTGTTTTGTTATTATTGAGCAAGAAATTACTTCAGGTTATTCACTGTACATAGCTAACAAGGAAAGCTACCCTACGGCGTGAAAAACCAATTCACTCTACGCTTATCCGTTTACATTTTCATAATCTAACGTTAAATGAGCGTTAAAACCAGAATAGTTTTCAATTGACTGTAGAAGTCATCAGCTTCTTCTTTGGCTCTACAAATGGGTAGGGGTCGGTCCTGGCATTCCACAAAAAATCTTTCTTTTAATTCTGATAAAGTGCCCATCGACACTTTAAATACTCAATGCTCACCCTCAAGCTCATATTGTAGGATGTTGTAAGCATCCTACCTAACCTAACTTAAATATAGACCAGAGAAAGTTCAATACTTTTAACTCCGTTTTCAGAATTCCAAACTTTTTTTGATGACGGCAAATATTTGGTCATTCCAACTGATCTTGTCGTTTTTGCACACCAAACTAGAATTATGAGCTGTCTGTTCCCTCAATTCAAGTTGCAACAGAAAATAGTGATAATGAGTTTAGATTTCGCTCGGACGAACGAAGACTGCATTGAGTGTAAAATGGCTACGTTACGTTATTAATTAATAGTCTACCCATTTTGTTATGCTGGCAGAAATTGATGTTCGACAGTTCTCCTTTAAGAGCAGGATATACTATGAACTTTAGTTCTGTCGACAGTAAAATAATGTATAGGGTTAGAACTAACAAACAAGAAAACGTTAAGGAAAATAATAAAAAGTTTTGGACGCAAAACAGAACCTTGGGGTATACCAGCATACCACAGACAGACTCAACGGTGGCGTCGCTAGTTGCAGTTAGGATGTATAACTTAAATAAAGCTCCTAAATAAAGACCGATCCACTGATAACGACCCCGCAAAATGTTTAAGAACAACGATTTTTGGAATTAATGGAATGGTCGCACACTAATAAAAAATATGAAAAACAATCCATAAAAATTAAAATTTTTCGTGTAAATTCTATAATCGGGAACACACAATGTCCGATGTTTCAATAAAATCGAGTTACTTTTTTAACAAAAAATTATATATTATATATATATAGGCCCTGTTACCGGATCACTTCAAAACTTGTACAGAAAGTTTTGCATAAAAGATACACATGGTGTACAAAATTTCAAGAAAAATTTTTAAAAAAATAATTTATATGGGAGCTCATCGGCCCTGGGACCTCTTCCAAATTTTAACAAGAAGTGTTGTCTATCGGATTAAACATTATCATCATATTTGGCTCTAAAACCGGTGTCCGGTCCTGGCCTCCCGCAAAAAGTTTCTCCACCGGTTCCGATTTCGAGCCGATGTCATCCAGTTTGGCATCCCTAAACTCTGGGCGTCCTCGTCTACGCCATCCTTCCAGCGTAGGCTACCGCAAAGGACTTTCCGAGCAGGATCCTCTTTTCTCATGCGAGCTCGGTGTACTTCCAACCGGAGCCTACCAAACTTAATTCTCTTCACGATGTCGACATGGCGGTAATGCTCATAGATCTCATCATTCTAGAGTCTCCGGAATCGTCCTTCCTCGCATAAGGGGCCAACAATTATCCGTAAGACTTTTCTCTCGAACGCGGCTAAGAGGTCAGAATGCTTTTTGCTAAGCACCCAAGTCCCCGATCCATATGTAAGTCCTGGTATGACCATTGTCTTATATACCAGCAACTTGGATTTTATGGTTAAGTTCCTGGATGTCAAGAGTCTTGACAGACTATAGTAAGCTTTGTTGGCTTTAAGCAACCGTGTGCGAATTTCTCGTTCCACGCTGTTTTCGGCTGCTACAGTTGACCCGAGATAGTTAAAGGATTGCACTACTTCAAATTCGCCCTCCACTATTTGAATTGAGGGACCAATGTTGGATCTTCTACTCGCAGACGTGGCCACCATGTACTTTGTTTTGCTCTCATTTATGTGCAGCCCCAGATTTCGTGCCGCCTGCTCTATCTGGATGTAAGCTTCCTGTACAGCTCTTCGGTTTCTACCAACGATGTCAATATTGTATGCGTAAGCCAGTATCTGAATGGACTTATAGAAGATTGTTCCTCTCGCCGTTACGTCAGAGTCTCGGATCATTTTGTCCAACGCCAGGTTGAAGAGGACGCAGACCAGTCCATCCCCTTGTCGGAGCCCGTTATAGATTTTGAATGGGCTTCATTGTGATCCGGATATTTTTACTTGGCTTTCTAGACATTTTTCCATCACCTGCCTAAGGGTGTAAATCAAATCAGTTGTTGATTTGCCTGCGATTAAGCTACACTGGTATTGACTAATGATGACTTTAGCGTATGGGGCTATCCTGCCTTGAAGGATAGAGGATATACGCGGTACTCAACAACGTTATACCACGATAATTAATGCAGGTTGTAATATCTCCTTTCTTATGTATGGGGAACAGGATTCCTCTTCGCCAGTCTTCTGGCATAGCGTCTTCCTCCCATACTTGCACTATTATTTCATGAATTACTTGGTGTAATGTGGGGCCTTCCATTTTTATCAGTTCCGCTGCGATCCTATCTGATCCCGGGGCCTTATTATTTTTAAGGCGATTTATCACTCTGCTAAATTCGTCTATGCTTGGTGGCGGCAGCATGGTCTTCGGTCATTGGTGGAGCTTCCAATTCCTCAGTAAGATGGCCATTTAGCAACTCATGAAATCCCATCGTTCTAAGATGCCTTTGAGATCGGCGATAGGGATTACCCTCTTTATCTTTGCAGTATGTGAAACGCGGTGTATATTACGTCATACCGCGGACTCTTCGGTAAAACTTCCGCGCCTGGTGCGGTCCTCGCTCTCTGTAATGTTTTAGTTCACGGATGAGATTCTTCTCACTAGCTGCTTTATTTCGCCGGTGAACTGTTTTTTCATATCTTCTGAGCAGCTCTTTATATTCATCTTCGCGTGCCCGCGTTTTATGAGATTGTTGCATTGCTCTCTACGCAACACTCTTTTAATATAGTTACTATAGAGAATTTAAAAATACAATCGATCAATGAGTTTAAAGTTGAGTTGAGTACGGAAAATTGCATTTGCGATGATTGGAAAATGCGTTGGTACAAGTGTAATTCACTGAATTTAGCCTTTTTTAATGGACATTAGTATATCAATAAAGATTTTTTAACAAGAATTAAAATTCGGCATATTTTTTGACCAAACCTAGCACATTACCATCATACCAGCACCAGGGTTTCAAAAAAGGAAAAATCACTTTTTATTAAGACAGGATCCAATGGTATAATGTGTTTGTCTAACTCATAAGAGCAAGCCAAAGAGACCCAGAACTCACCACGTTATGTTTTAGAATCTACATCTAGAAAAAGCGTGGACTCAAACTAAATCCTAAAAAGCATTCTCTTACAGCAACATCATTCTATCCAGAAGGAACAAACAATTTACGTAATCTCATGATATAAAGGAAAAGGCAAAAAAAATCTAACTTTTTTCAAAAAAAACATCACCACTTTATCATACATACAATATGGCCTAAACGAAAATGCAAAACATTACTCGCATTGTACAGAGCAAAAAAAATATACCTTTACTGACTCTCTGCATAGATCGCGATGCGCTCAGTCGACGAAAAGTCAAAAAAAAAAAAAAGGTCATATGTAACGGAAGGGAATTAAACGAAATGAATATCACAAAAAGCAGCAGGAACAGCAGCAGCGGCACAGCACAACTCAAAACACAGGAGTAAAAGTGTAGATAGCCTACTGTGTACTGTATATGCACACAGGCATAATGCCGCATCCGCGTTATCCTGGTGCTGGTCCCGCAAACAACGTTTGATGCAAATTTCCCAAACGTTTCTTTTATCGAACGTTTTTCAAACGGAAATGCACAAAAACGTTCTACAACAGGCGACGAAACGACGACACGTCGTCATAGAAGGATGACGGTCGCTGTACCGCAAAACGCGTAGAGCACAACAGAAGACAAGGCAGGACTCTCGGCGGCGCAAACTAAAGGACTCACTGCTGCATTGACAAAGAAACGAACTGAATAATACGAGCTCTCGAGCAGGAAGAAAGCAACAACAACAAAAAAATTACTGCTACCGCAGTTGTTGGCGTTCATTCGAATATCATCAACTCAAAGGGGATCCATCTACATAATGCACACGGTCGGCCGTCGGCGTCGCCCGGCCACACCGAAGAGCACTTCTTCTAATGCGGAAAAGAAAATTATGCACAGCAGCGGCGCAGAATCTACAAGGAATACAAAATGTCGGCGTTTCAAAGAATGGACGGATGGTGTTGCCAGAGGTATTGTATTTTTTCCCTGTGTTTATAGAAATGAAAATTTATTAAATTACTCGATTAGAAAGCTGTAGCAAAAGTTTGCTTTAATCAAAATTTTGCGGACAACCCTTGTAGATTTTATTATATGTACTAGCTGATCCCGGGCGGTTCGCTACACCCACACATGAACCTCTGCCTTTCTGTTACCCCCACGGGTTGGGCGTGTATTCTAGCCCATAACCAAAGATAATAAATAGCCAATTTTGATCAGGACCCCAAGTATCTGGCATATCCTTTCGACAACTTCAAAAAAAAAAAACCGACTAACAGGGCAACTCTGGCCATCATAACTGCAAACACACATGTCCGTGTATAACGTTTTTGTGGCTTGATGTCGCTTTTTATACACTAACAAGAAAAAAATTAAAAAAACCAAACAGATTTACGATATCTCTATCAGGTCAACGGAAAATGTTCAACGGTGTCAATTTTACACATTCTCTTGGCATAATTACATTCAACACCTTGCTGGATATAACGAATGATTCTTAGCTATAACAATGCTGAGTGGGAAATGCTCACTTTACTTTCACAGTATTCAGATGACATGCTCACTGGTAATAAATTGCGTTGAACCGAACGAATGCAAATATAACCTAAGGTCAACATAATTCATTTAAACAGCTCTGGGAATTGACTTACCTGGAGAAAGAGCACCTTTTTTTCCTTTTGTACAGATGTGGTACTGGCATGCATTCACCTTCACAAATTATTATGCAAATGCATACATATAGCGTAGAACTGAATTTTGTTGTTGGATTTGAATTTATTGTTTGATCTGAAATGAGAAATGAAATTGGCAATTAAATGGAATGAAGAAATTACTTTAAGTTTAGAGTTAGATACTGTTTTTATTGCTATCTGATTTGGTAAATGAATTATAGATGATATGAATATGAAGAGAAAAGGTAAATCTCCAGTAAATTGGTGAGTTTTAAACATTTTGAGCCACGCAAAATATAATTCTATCTCGGGGGGTCAGCAGAACCGTTCACAGAGAGCTAATAAGGGACCAAAGCTATACCATCGTTATGATATTGTTACGAAAATGTTAAAAGAAATCATTTATCGCACTGTAAACACTCGTATATAGGAATAAACAGTTTATTGAATTGTATTAGAACTAAGAAATTAAAAAAAACATTGCATATTTTTAGGCTCAGTAATATTGTTGGGAACTTGTATATAAAATGAAGTGAAGGGTTTTATATAAGATTACATTAGTATGTTCTAGTACGTTCTAGGTGGTTCGAAAAGAATACAGAATTAGAACTTTCTTATTCTTATTATTCTGGACAGAAAGCTAAGCTGGAAACTTAATATACAAGAAAGAGTTCGTAAAGACACACCCTTCTCATGTAAAAACGTCATCGATAACAAATGGGGACTTAAACCCATATCACTCATTGGCTTTATATTTCGGTAATTTGACCTAAACTTCTGTATGGTGTTGTGGTCTGGCTTTTAAAAAGCAATAAATCGCGACAGACTAAGCAAAGTCCAAAGATAGGCTTGGTCTATGTATGGGCGGAGCTTTTCGCAGCACCCCCTCCGCTGCACTAGAAATACTGTTCAACCTAAGACCACTTGACATCTTCAGCAGACAAGCTGATGTTACCGGGGCTATTCGCCTCAATGCAACCTTCCAGTGGTTAATAAAAAATTTCGGATCCTTCTCTGTTCTGAATTTATTCAGGGATCCACCAGAAGGTATACATTTCTGCAACTACATTTCAACAACAACATTCAGGTCACCATCCCCTCCTGAAGCAGCTTTGAGATCCTTAGAATCAGTCTCTACGAACTCTATTCTAGCCCAAGACTGACAATCATCTATCAGGAGATGACGGAGCAGTTCAACATTCACCTACTAGTATACTGGGTGGCTGGCATAGGGACATTCGGGGGAACTTCAGGGCTGATGAACTCACCAAAAATGGTACTATGCTGCCACCTGAAAATGGTTAGATACGATAGATGTCATTACTGGGCACTGTCTTATATGAAAGCCTGCAGCAAGGCTTGGTGTATTTTCCAATGACTTCTAAAGAAACTGCAAGGAAGAGGAGGAGGAAGAAACCATTCTTCACCTTCTCTGCTAATGCACAGCTCCTTCTCTAAAGCGTAAGCTCCATTTATGAGCCTTCTTTTATAACGACCTTAACGATAAAGCAAGGTGGTATCCTAGTGACAAATGATGGGGTTCGAGGTGCCGGATGATGATTTGCCAGTGATGGTTTTTTCCTTTGCAAAAGGTCAGACCTCACCAAGGTCGCGTTGGAACAGTGGGAGTTTTCCGTGCGCACAGACCACGTTTTGACAGTAAGGTTGACCGGTCTGAGAACAACTGTGGTTGAGGACCCAGCTCGTTTTGGGGATGCAACGCTGGGCTTACGGTTTACTCTCGAAGAGAGGACTGCTAAATGGGAATAGTATAAGAGTTTGCTTAATGGCGAAAGCTGGGTAAGCTGGGTTCGTCGCACTCTATGAATGATGACTAACGAGAAGGCGTATGGCGTGAAGTCAAACAGCTGGCGTTAGACAGACGGCGCTGGAAGGAGGTCGTTTCCGCTCTATACTCCTCTTAGGAGCAATATATATTTATTGGAATAAAAATGCTACGAATTGTTTAGGTTTTTTAACCCGATGCAAGAAATATTTCACTCCCTCTGATCTGGCTAATATCTACAAGGCTTTTATGCACCCTAAACTTGCCATATCTGGTCTGGTGCGCCTAAAACTACTTTGCATCAGCTAGATAGAATACAAAACCGTGATATTAAAGTTATTCGTGGCGAAAACATTGCGAAATCAATAGATTCGCTTGAACACTGCAAGAACGTTTCCAGCTTGTCACTGTTTTATCGATTCTTCCACCAGCGGTGCTCAAGAGAAATACCCAGCTACATGCCACTTCTCCTTAAATTCAACCGCAATATTCGTGGCGCTCTAAATACTCAACAGTTTACTCTCAAGCCTATCTTCGGACGCAAAGTTAGGTTCAGGGATTCATTCTTCAGCCGTATACAACACGTATGTGGAATGCTCTGCCAAGCTCTTTCTTTCCACATCAATACGATTAACAGGCATTCAAAACACAAGCTAGTAGACATATCATTTTTACTCCTCCTTTTATAGCCGAGCATTATAAGGGAGCATACCTCTTTACACGTGCGCGAATTATAAAAAAAAGTCCGCTTTGCAGTTATTAGAAAGCCAAGAATGTTCCACATTGATGGTTTTTCCAATTGCAGAACAAATCTTCATGAATATCATACGAAGCATCCTAAGAATGTTCTGTACCACCAGCTGTATATACAACTCGTTTCTCTAACAAAAAAGAAGTCAGGTCATCTAAAGACACAATTTCATGACAGTGGTGTATAGTAAATTGTTGACAAATTTCCTTAAGACATCACCATTCCACTGCAAACCACACTATGCATTGAAATGCAAACCCAAGACGGTATAATAGTAGGTCGACTTATGTCATAGAATATAATTATAGATATTTTAATTACATTCCCCTTCATTATTTTGCCAGGACCTTTGCTTCCGGTAACATAAACACACACACACAGATACACACATACACAAACACAGACAAGAAACAAAAGAAAGATGAACAAATGCAATTACTTCATAATTTTCTTGCCAGAAGAATGTTTGTTTGATTTTTGAACTCCGCCTCTATTGTTTTGTGCACATCTTGTGTGTGGCTGTGATGTTTAATTGATCTATTGATCTATGATTGAAACCAACCACAAATACATTGCTCACAATAGCGAGCGCACTGAATGCTTCTGGCCTGTTGTTCAACGCAAGCCACACATCCCTTTTGACGTTGTACTCGAACATTTGGAAACGATCTCACCGAGTAATATGACACACGAGGCATATTAATTCCTTAGGGAAACTATTGATTTGTGTACATAAAACAAACGTAGTAATTACGAAGACAAACAGAGCATAACTGCGTTAGGACAAGTAGTGCTAAGGGTGCCATTATGCCGCCAACGACAATGGTTGATTCCCTACTTCAAAAGACATACCAGAACTGTTTCTTTCCCTTGAAGGGGTGAGTTGTATGTACTCACATTACATTACTTACATTGCATTGTTTGTACCTCTACCGCTATGTATGTGTGTGTTCATTAATTATCTTTTTATTCATTTATGACAGTTGAATAAGTCTTTCAAACAATGTGCCTGTCTGCACCTGTTACTCAAGGAGCAGAATAATTGCTCCAACAGAAAAGTCAATTATATTGTAAACAACATAAAAATCTATAACAACAACATGAATAACGATGGAAAGCATACGAAATGGTATTTATTATCAAAATAATGTGTGTTTCTCGAGCATGTAATATAATAATGTACGGTTTTTCACGCAGTTGTAAAGGAGGTCGTAAATGGATGTTTGGACAACTCATATTTTGGTAATTACGTGTCCAACAGCATTTTTTTTTTTAAAAGTTGGGTTAATACATTAATCAATTAGCTTGTCAAATTTCTGAAGTTTTCGAAAAGATGTAAAACGTAAGACAGATAAAACCTAATTCGAGCTACATATGGCATTATTGATCCTCTATTTCATTCCCGACAGTTTATTGGATTGGTTTCCCTATTACGATAAAGGAGGTGATCTGACAGGTTTGTCCGTTTAGGAATGATGATGACTCTATTTAAAAACCTTTCGTTCATATAGGTCTCTTAATAGGTTAGACTTAGAGAACCTAAGCAGCGGGAAAATGTTTCAATTAGAGGTTTGTATACTGGTACCCAATAATTATTTACTCAGGTATTAATACAGTCTTCAAATAATTTCACAGTTGCTTAGAGCCTTAAAAGTGGCTTGGTGAGGCCAACTTGAAATGATGAAAAACATTGTTTTATAAGGCTGAAAATAGGGTCTTCTGGTCAGCTTCATTTTTCATTCGGTATAGCAAGCCAATATTTGTTGAATTATCAACGTCAACGTCAGATACGTCAGATGTAACAAATATTAACTCGAAAGACAAAAAAAAAAACAGGAGAAAAAATAACAGGTCTTAAGTGACTACCTTTTGGTACACTGGAGAATCCGAAAAGACATACTGGACTTGTTACGAGATGAGAAAATTTGGGGGTCGAATTACCGCATCAGCTGACGAACAAGCAAATACCAGAAAATTTCAAAGTTTACCAAGGTTAGGTAGTCGGTCGAAAGGTCGCCACACTTAGAACAAAAATGGTCCATTGTGATACAACGTGTATCTAGAAAATGTTTCTCACCTACGCAAGCGCAAGGTACTACTGATGTCCGTATATTTTAGTTCATAGGGGTCGCTGTCAAGAAAGCTCTCAAAGATGAAGTTTACATTTTTGCAGAGGGCTGGGTACGTACAGAGAAGATGGAAAATTGTATCCTACTTCTCCTTGCCCATGCAGCTTCTTTAGAATCGTTCGAGAAGACGCCAAGCCTTATTCTTGCCTATGAGACAGTGTCCCGTGATAACACCTATAAGCACCGATGTACGCTTTTTGAAAACACTTCGAGCGTTTCGGATCCAGCTTAGGCGAGGGCCAGAGAAGTTGTTCCGTTTGACCACCTTAGGTTAGTTTTTTCGTTAGCATCCCTCTTTAACATGAGTTTGCATGTAGCGATTGGCATGCCTAGAGGACCATTTTCAGGAAGTAGTTCCGTGTTTGGCGATATCGTCAGCTGCACCTAGCATAGGTGAATGTTGAACTGCTACGCCATCTCCATAAGTGAGTGATGATTGGCAATTTTGGGCTAGAATAAAGTTCGTAGAAGCATATTCCAGACAGCGCCGCTTGGCTATTCCAGATACCATTAGCGGTTATAAGATTTCTCTTCACCCAAGGCAAGACTCCACTAATCGCAATCATTTCAGCCTAGATAACACTACAGTGACGAGGAAGACAGAAATAGAGACTAATATTTAGCCACTTTAGGAAAACACCTCCGCCAACTCTGTCATCATCTTGTGACCCGTTTGGTAAACATTTATGTTATCATCTTCCCATTGAGCTCTTTCTTCCCAGAATGATCTCGAGGGGATGGCGACTTGGAAGTTTTTGTTTAATTGGAGTTGCGGAATGGTGTAGACTATGTTGCCTGGTGGAATCCTAACTAAAGTCAGGATAGAAGAGTGACCGATTTCCGGTCCACTGGGAGATTGCACTGCCTTACTGAAAATTGTGCCACTAGAAATAATCTACTACTTCTTCAATCGACTTATCTGATAAGTAAGTTTATGAGCCTGAGTCTGGGCTAGGTTTTCTCCGCTGCTGAATACTGTTCCCAATAGTGTCAGGCTCAAAAGTGCTCACACAAATAAAATAGATTCTAAATTCTTCAATGCGCATAATCTCAGGATCAATCAGTTCAACACCAACCCGATTTCTCCCTGTACTAAGCAATATGCAGCCTGCAAAGTTAAGACGGCAAAATGCTCTTCTACAAGAATATGAAAAAATCAATGCCAACAACCTTCTCCCCATTCATGAAGATATCGAGCTAGCGCCCTTTCCCGCCTTAAATCTCGACGCCCACCTCTTAAACTAGCTTAAGGACTAAAGAGTACGAACTTCGAGGCAATGGAGTACTGGAAGTACGAATGGGATTCCAGTTCTAGTAACGACTTGTTTCATATCTAAGACCCGACAACCATGCCCTGCTGGCCACGACCTCCCTATGAAAATTTGGGAAAGCCTGAACTGAGTGCGAACAAACAACGCAAGATGTGCCGCAACGCTCTATAAGTGGGCTGAAAAAGAGAGAGGTATAGAGAAAAAGAGATATATAAAGATAGAGAGAGATATAGAGAGAAAGATAGAGAGAGATATATAGAGATAGAGAGAAAGATAGAGATATTTATAGAGAGATAGAGAGAAAGATAGAGATATACAAAGAGATAGAGAGATATGTTGAGATATAGACTGAGAGGGAAAGATAGTTAGAAAGAGAGAGATAGAAAGATAGAGGGAAAGAGAGATAAAAAGAGTGACAGAAATAGAGATAGAGAGATAGAATTTGAAGAGAGAAAGATAGAGATATTCAAAGAGATAGAGAGAGATGTTGAGATATAGACTGAGAGGGAAAGATAGTTAGAAAGAGAGAGATAGAAAGATAGAGGGAAAGAGAGATAAAAAGAGTGACAGAAATAGAGATAGAGAGATAGAATTTGAAGATGGTGCAAGAAATACTATCAAATCTTGGTAAACAGATAAAAATACCGTTTTACTCAGAAATGTTGTTCAATTGCTAATTTCCTGAATACAGTATCGAAAGAACGATTATGTAGCAGAATCTAGCAAGCGGAATACTAATTTAATAAATTCCCCTTAATTTATCACTAAAATCTTAGAGAAAACCTTCTCACGACTGGCGATTAAATTACATTGTATCCCACAGGGGCGACTCCTGCATATCTGCATGTTTGTGTCACATAAATAATATGCCAACAAGGTACCTGAGTGCACATGAAAACCACTAACAATCTCCATAATTGACACAGATACCTAGTAGGTCGGCAAACATCTTTTTTAATAGCCAACCAGCAAGGTACATGGCACGTGGTTGATGACAGCGGCCGACTATAGATAAATATCGCCCGACATTGTTTGGTTGCTTCTCTTCCCTCAAATGATGACATAAAAGCGAAATAGCTAACTAATTATCCTTTGGAGAAAATTGATTTATTATGGATAAACAGGGATACAAGGATAAACAATTAAGTTATGCCTGCAGGTGAGCGAAGAAATGGCTTGTAGGATGGAAATGGCTATGCAGACATTAATATTTTTTGTAACACGAAATAACAAAATTGTTTAACCTTTGGGGAGGTTTAGTCGCTTAATGTCCTTTCAGATTATTATTTATGACCACAGGTCTAAGCAGCTTTATGCGGAAGTGTCCTGTGATATTTCTTTGGGTAGATATTATATCAACGGTAACCAAGCTCAAATTTATTATCACATTTTTTTGGAAGTGATGGAGTAAGCCAAGTGACCATTTCGACGAGCTGTGCGATCAATTACTTTGCGAAGTGATAGAGTTTCTCAAGTACCTACCAAATTACTGACTTTTTGGAATTCAAAATTACAAAATGACGTGGTCAGTCAATCAATACCATAATTTTGAGTCCTTTCTATTTCCTTTCGTGAATAATGCAGTAATATTTCAAAGAGATTTATTCAACCAGGAGCTAAATGGTTAAATCATCACTTCAACATCTTCAACTTATATATGTATATAATATTCATAAGTAGGCAGCACAACTTAGCTATGCGGTTTTATATATGTAAGTTATACCGGAAGTACTATATGTACTCGCATAAGCTCATTAAAGCATTCCTTATTCATTGTTTTCAGCTTTAATGGTAATCAAGTTTTAATGATAAAATCAGATTTCAATTCATGCAGGACTTCGATTAGAGAAATTATGAGATTGTATAACTGAATGCACATATGTGTTTGTATCTGTAATGCTTTTGTTGGTTTGTGTACGGTACTATACGATTATTTGAATGTTGTTTCAGCCAGGCAATTAATTTGTTCAACTATGCCATGCTACTGGTAATCATAATATATAACTTCTAATGTTTGTAGTTTTGGTGCCATAAAGGACTACTGCTACTGAAATTATTGCTTAAGTTCATTTTGATCTTCCTTCTTATATAACCACACTCAAAAAGCCATAACGCTCCGGCAATTATCTATTATTCGGTTATCGATTGCTATGGCAATTTTGCGGCTAAGTAAATTTTAACTCTGAATCGATAAAATAATTGGCAACAATAATTAAATGCTGAATAATAAATGGACGCATTATTCTTAAACATACCTACATTCTCGTATATATTATGTATTTCAATAATGCCTATTTACATTACCTATTAGTAAGTATTTCTATATAATGTCGCTTAGAGAGAATCAGTGGGGAATAACACTGAGTCGTTACGCTAAGAAAAATAAGAAAAGGGCAGCCTATTTGCACATAAGTAGGGTATTACAGACAACACCTACACGCGCCCTAGAGGTAATGCTGCACCTGACTCCTGTAGATATATATACGGCAAGCAGAGAGCAGCCAATACGGCCGCGCGACTGTCAGCAAGACGTCAAACGGGACGCTCGACGATCAATAACTCGTTAAAGGCAGAAGTGGCGAAGGTAGACTAAACATTGCTGGTGTTATGCTTCAACAAGGGTTTTCGGGGCACCTATCCCTCCAGAGAGCAATGGATGGCTTGCCACAAGTTACTCTTGCAGTAAAATTCTTAACGGACGGCTCGAAGCTTGACGTTAAAGTCAGCGCCGGAGTCTACTGTGACAACCTTAACGTAAACATTTCCGTCCGACGCCCGGATCATTGCAGCGTGTATCAGGCTGAGGTGGCCAATATTGTAATCAAATCGCTGGATTCATTATCGATGACGTCGTGGGTAGCGATAAGCTGCCACACATCTCTCAATGAGATTGGTGAGTACTTCAACATCCGCCAAGTCTGGGTTCCCGGTTACTCTGATATCGTTGGTAAGTGCAGACGAACTGCCTACAAATGGCGCAAAGCTTCAGCTACTACCGGAAAGGGCAGGCATAGGATGACCTTTATCAGCGGTTAAGCTGTTCCTTTGGAAAGAGGCAGAAGCATTAACAAACGCGAGGTAGGCGCACACCCACACATGTACTAAAGCGAAACAGTTTTGGCCAAAGCTGGACATGGATATGAAAATAACTTTAGGCATTTTAACAGGGCACTGTCTCCTGTGTATACATGCTAGGAGGATGGGCCGTGAGATTAATGAGTTCTGTAGAAGCTGCTATGACGCCGAAGAGGAAGAAACAATATCCAACTTCCTGTGTTCATGTCCGGCGCTTGCAAGCAGAAGACTGAACAGTTTATCGGATGTCGAGGACTGTAAGGTGGGAGACATCCTAAAATTCAGAAAGAGCACCAAATGAGCTTTGTAGCATAAGGGTGAAGGCTTTGATCCTGTGGTACCGCAATGGACCGTAAACGGTCTAAGTGTGAAATAGCAGCCACCAAACCTACACTAACCTAACCTACGCTAAGAAATAAGGCCATCTAACTCAATAGAAATAAATGGGGGGAAAATCGGATAAATCGGAAAAATCTGGACGTTCTGGTTTAACAAATGACGGAAAAAACCTGAACTAATAGACTCTTGGGCGGTCAGACATCAGCAGATTATGGGGAATAACACAAAATGCATCAGAGTTGTAGGTGACTGTAACTATCTCTGACTTGTGGAAGTGCGATCAAACAACCACGTGGTGGCCGCCAGTACAGGAAAAGATGAATGATCAACCTTCAAAGTAAGGTTGAACGCAAGGACAATAACATCGCCCGTTAAAAAAAGTTTACTACGGAATCCAAAATCAGCCTACACTGATGAACGATGACGACCACGGCAACGAAAACGGCTAAACGATTTAAGAATTTTCTCATGGAACGTATGCTCATTGTATGGAGATCGAGCTGCACAGCAGCTAGTCGATACCCTGCCCAAATATATATATTTGGGAATGGCAGCAATTCAGGAGATGCGGTGACAGGGAATGGTGTCTTTCAAAAAATAATTAGACATATATTACAATGCAAGGTATCATGTGCTTGGGGTTGGGTTTCTAGGCTGCAAAATAATGAAACCCACCGTTATCGGCTTTAAAGCAGTAAATGCACCCTTCGTGTGATGGCAGATTTAAAAACATAAACCTCATAAACGTTCATGCACCTACAGTGGATTCCCCAGATGATGAAAACGAAGAATTCTTTGAATCAGTCTAAGGGGAACTCCATGCCTGCCCTCAGTATGATGTAAAAATCATTCTGGTATAAAACACCAAGCAATTCATGCATTAATAGTGCGAGTATTGAAGGAAGACGCGATGCCTGACGACTGGCGAAGAGGCATACTGTGCCCATACGTTCCTCGTGGGAAGTCCAGCTGCATCTTAACATATATATAGTAAGGTGCGGGGCTCTACCACGGAAAATAAAGAAAGGGTCGTGGGTACTTAGAGCATTGTCGGGATGACCAATGTCTTCGTACTTTAGCGATCCAGAAAGGGCTACTGGTACTTAGAGAATATATTTTTTTTTGGGTGATCTCTTCGTACTTACTAACTCATTCTTAGACCGAAAAACTGGCATGATGTGGTGCCTAGAATAGTTTCTATTTTAGGCGGCCTAGAACTGCTTGGTGGTGCTTGCTTTAGAGTCCTAATGGTAAATTATATGTTTCGAGTTTCGCACGAATGTGCTGCTTTGCAACCGCCCAGGCACTCATCTCTGAAGGAACCGAGATCATTGATACTAGATCTCACCAAGATAGCCTTTGGTACCACGGGAGTTGTCTGTGCCTAATAGACAGGTTTGACCGTGAGGTTGACCGAGTCTATGGCTGCTGACCCTGTTCGTTCCGGGGATGTTCGTGGCGGCTGATGTTTACTCTCGAAAGAGTGTACGATACGATAGGGAGTTGGGGTATGTTCAAGACACTTGCACCACGACCTACAAGGGTCTATTGGGCCCCCTATTCTTTGAGCCTACAAATCTATTAGTTTCTTGGGTTTAATTTGTTTGTATTCGTTTCTGAATGTGATTTTGCCCATAGTTCTAAGCCCTGTTTGTATGAGGGCTGGGCAGTATGCTAGGAGGTATTCCTTTTTTTTCTCTTCTTCAATGCAGTATCTGTAGGTCTTCATTCATTACTGATTGCTATTTTGTGCAGATGGAAGTTGCAGTTGCTCCACACAAGATTCTTAAATCTATTAATTATTAATTCTTAATTATGTGGTTAAAGTTCAGCAATTTATTTGAGTTATTTAGCCTCTCTATTTTTTCCCAGTGATTATTTCTGCATTTCATTGCCAAATTTTTTAACTCACTCCTTCTGTCTGAGTTGTTAAAGCCATACAGAGTGCTTGGTCCTGCAAATGGAGTCTCAGCACTAAGAAGTACGGACCTTTTTTATAATTTGTGCACACGTTAAGGAGGAGGAGTTCGTTATAAATATCTCCTTTCGGAAAATTCCACTACGCAATGAAATGTCAAAAACTTGTTGTAATCCGTTTAAAGCTAAAATTAATATTCATAGCAAAGCGGACAGTAACACCCACTTGATCCGACAATCCATGATCACTTTAATCTCGTGCCCATATCAATAAAGGAAATGTCTTACGCCATCCTTCCTTCTCCCCCACCCACCATCACACCGTCCTAAACAAATTTCGACTCAAACTTCCATCGACAGCAAACGGCTTATTTCTGTGTTTTGCTAAAACAAAATAGCCCGTGGCTACTAATGCAAGCAAGAGTACTTATATTCTGATTTAACGATGCGGAACTAAATGGCTTTTCATATACTATGCATGTATAGGTAGCAGAAAAATTTACATTTTACACAAAATGTGTTTCTCAGCTTTTATCGCCTCACCTCAGAGAGTTATTCATTATTCAGAACATGTCTGCTAGGGTGATTTAGGATTATATCTCGGAACTAAGTATGAAGCAACAGCACAAAACTAAAGAAAATACCGCGTGCGATATGGAAAAATAATAAAATCATAAATTGGAGATGAGAGATATGGACACGGAGGAAATAAGTGGCTATACGTGAGAACTGTTTAGGGGAAGGGAAAGAGCAAAGGAAAGGGTGAGAAACAATTTTTAATTAAAATAAATCCCTTAAGTATAGAAGCTTCCACCTGTGCTCGCCTGAGTAACTATGCGTATTCTCGACGATAGAAGATAGTTTTCGAGGAGAGCGGGAGCAGTTCAAAAAAAGTTTGCCCTTTCAGTGCTTGGGCTACTTCTGACGACTGGACGAACTAACACAAGCGCATCCTCATCTTTGTTTAAGACTGACAGCGGCGATAATGTTACGTGATCATTTTAAACACAAGAGATTTGTAAAAACAATTCTCCATTCAATAGGAAGAAGGGAAGGCAGTCAAGTGCGGTCGGCAGAAAAGTTAAAGCGATCGAAAGCTGAGAAAAGTCGACGGTATATGGGGTGAACATAACAGCAATAAGTCAACCCAAAGGTACATTATACAAAAGGCATATATCCTGTATCTGGAAGTACCTGGAAACTTGCAAAAATAATTCTGTATAAAAAAAAAACAACACTTCTAGCCATGGCTACTTGTGACCAATTAGTATCTTATCTTGCATTTCAAACATTTTGAAGAAACTAATTGCAAGTCAGACCACTTCTTATATTGGTGCTCTTAGCATAGGTTTCGGTCTCAGCATAGTGGTTGTAAAACAACACTAAACGTGTAATGAATAACATAAAAAAAAACTCGTCTGACGTTCTTCTTACTATTATTTGTTTGCTTGATTTCTCCAATGGATCCAACACTTTAAGCCATGATATGCTTTTCAGCTTTTTTGGATTTGGACATATTTCTGTTAATCTATTCTAGGATATCTATCCATTATCCAGGAAATACTCATCCGTTACTCTTTATTCTAGACACAGGCAAGTTCGGTGCGGTGTACCACAAGGTTCCATTTTGAGACCGGTACTATTCTGTATTTATAATTACAAAAAATCTGTACATTGGGACTTCGGTTTAATACCAAAAGAAAAAAAAAATGGAAGAGAGTACCCATCATGACGTTCCAAATAAATGGACCACATATGAACCCCTGTGGGCAGCCACGGGTGACACTCATACGCACACTATCATTCACACCCACACAAAAAGTCTGTCTGTCACTGAAGTAACTCAGCCAGAGAAGTACTTCATGACAGCCAACTTCAATCAGTCGAGCAATCACACTGTCCCAACTTAAGTTGTCGAAAGCGCCCTTGAAATTGACGAAGATACCAAGGACATATTTGCTAGCACTTTCATTGACACGATCTTTCACATACAGCCATGCATCTTCCGTACATCTAAAGATGGAACATCTTCATATTCAAGCCGATTCATCGGACCGTACCGCAGCCGGGTCAGCCTCAGAAAAGAACTCTCCAAGAAGTGCTTTTACACTATCCATCGAAGTATGCTTTCTGTTGTTACCAACAAGTATGCCACACACATTATCATTCATACGCTTGCACCTACGGTAGACCTGACCCCAAGGATCGTTACTGTTGAGTTATACAAAGCTCCTCCAATCACCCTCCTTGGCCTTCAGAATCATACCTCGGTATTCACGCATACCACGCTGGTAAGCGCGCCTTAAGTTGGACTACATTCACATTTCCATTCGCTCGGCCTCTTTGGAAAGATCTCCGCAGACACCTTAGCCAATCACACTTTACACTCAGTTCACTCGTCCACCATTTGGCACGTTTAGAATTCAGCCTGCTCACCCTGCTAAATATGCCATCGTTGACGGTGACCCTCCACTTGTCAATCGCCAGAATCTGACGATCAACACTCAATTCTCTAAATTCATACAGAGGTAAGCTAGAAGCTTCTTATACCATTCGCTGAGCATACATATCCCAATTCACAACCCCAATGCGCCATCGTGTAGCACATTCACTTTCGTGACCAACAATAAGATTAAAAATAAGACTGTGGTCACTAAATCCACCTCCACTTACAATTCGCCAGCGAAATTCGAAGACCCTGGCCGGCTGATTGCAAAGTGTCACATAGATATCATTAACATGTCTGGGGCCATTCATCGTGTACTCGTTTGATGGCTCATTGAGCACCTGGCACGAGTTCACCACCAGAAATTCACTCAGCAACTCTCCCCTTACTACGTTTGGAAGACCGTATGTGCGGCCGGGCTTTGCGAACCAGATAAGGGAGGATGGATTAGCGTCCAAGCCAAGGACTACTGGCGTACTGCTAACCAATAGCCGTACCGGATCCATGTAGGTGAGATACGACACCAGAGGGTCGCCAAATTTGCAATAGCCACTCACCAGGTAAAGTTCTCCGAATTCATCTTTGACCCAAACACACGATACCATTTTATTGGAGAGTTCAGGAACGGCTAAACATTCCACATTTAGCATTCATTCTGGAATCAGGAAGCACACGCATATTGACTGGTAGACCCCTAATACTGCCATCAACAGCATAAAGCTCTTGAACCATCGCAAAACTCGCACCAAATTCACACATCCACGCACCAAAATCACAAATGACGGCATATGAAGCCTGAAAGTTTTTTTGCAATAATATCTGGCGTACACTCTGGTTGCAGTAAATGGGACACGCTGTGGATATCATAGGATGCTTAGCAGGCTGCCCGTTAAACGCGCAAATATCTGCAAAAAATCAGATTTCTCCTCAGAAATCAGTCAAAGCACTTTTCTTGCCAAGTGCTGATTGTTTGGGCTAAAAAGGCAAGAAATTGTGTGTGCCCACTTTCAGGCTAACATGCCTAACGGACATTTAATCATCCTAGTCCTACTCAATGGCGTTCAAGAATGTATGACTCTAAATCGAGGGAGGATGACGAAAAGTTCCTGGGTAGTTTCGGAAGCGTACATGGCTTTCCAAAATATCTTCAGCCGAGAATTATTGCAGATCCTGTTCACGTTCATGAGGATCGGCAAAATTTATTAGGTATGAAGACACTGGTGACTAGGTTTGGAAGTTCAGGAGGATGTAGAGCGAAATAAGACCAACAAATCGAGCCTTTCAAGTACGCAGACAAGTCGCAAAAAATACGAATGACCAACTCAAAGCAATTAGCTAAATACCGTGCAGAACTGGAAAAACATGTTTCTCTTAGATACAGTTTCCCTTCAAAATGTTGTATCATTTACGGATAAGAAATGTTTACAAAAAAATTTATTTTACGGTTAAAGGATTTGTTACTTTAAATTGCAAGAGCTATTATCCTGTTTAAAATAAAGTCTTCTTCCCCCAAAATTGTGTAAATCTGAGATATATTACAACAATGTGAATTCTCATAGTGATTCAGGAAAGAAAAGAAAGAAAAACTGCTCGAACATTAATGGAAACCCAACGATGATGAGCTAATCCTTTGAAAATGCATCAGCATTATCGACGAAGCGTGTTTTTTTTTGATCCTTCAGAGAAAACGGGCAAAAACAAATTCAATTAACTTCATTCCCTCTTAAGCTTTTAATAATCAACTTTAAGCAGCGGTACACTACTAGCGCAATCAAGGGAAGCGTACAAGAGCTCTTCAAATAGTAAGTAAAGCTTACAGAAAAAAAAGATATCCTGCTGGCAGAATAAAGTGAATGAAAAACAACATCCCCACCGAAGCTATTGAGAAAAAATAATTTATAATTTGAGAGAGAATCAAGTACTTTTCGTATTCTTATTGGGTGCTAATGGAAAATCCTTGGTGCATTTTTTCAACATCGTCATTATCATCGCCATCTCCTTCATCTTCATTATGTAATATTGATGCGGTGCGCACGGAAAACAATTAAAGTGTTATTCCTGCCCCTGCTGACAAAAAAAACAACTAACGCGTACTTTTCTTCTTTTAGAAACACAAACTTAGAACTTTCGCAGTCGCCTTAACTCCCCATCCAGAATGGGGAGTTTAATGAAATTAAAACTTTTTTAAAGTGGCAATTGTTGTCAAAGGGTTTTAAGTAGTTATGAAACTTGAGTGGGCGTAAAAGTGAACAAAAAAATGAATGGACCTTAAGGTGGTGAAATTTAAAATGTGCCACAGGGTTTTTGGCAGCGCTAGATACTGTTAGGAAATTAAACCATTTGATTCACTTTGATTTACATCCTTTACAAGATTCATTTTTTCTTTTCAAATTGCGGTTTTATTAATGACCTAAATGGGTTAAAAATTAAATACGAAAAAGAGTTAAATTTCACGGACTCTGCATACGAACTATTTTTTTAAGAAAGGGTGGTAAATGAGGCAACAAAAATGCAGATCCAACAGTCCTACAATTCACATCATTTGACTTCCCACCATTTGCCAACCACATATCATTTTTTTATTGCATTTCATTTCATTTCTAATTCATCTCATTTCTAATTCATTTCATTTCTTATTCATTTCTAATTCATTTCATTTCATTTCATTTCATTTCATTTCATTTCATTTCATTTCATTTCATTTCATTTCATTTCATTTCATTTCATTTCATTTCATTTCATTTCATTTCATTTCATTTCATTTCATTTCATTTCATTTCATTTCATTTCATTTCATTTCATTTCATTTCATTTCATTTCATTTCATTTCATTTCATTTCATTTCATTTCATTTCATTTCATTTCATTTCATTTCATTTCATTTCATTTCATTTCATTTCATTTCATTTCATTTCATTTCATTTCATTTCATTTCATTTCATTTCATTTCATTTCATTTCATTTCATTTCTAATTCATCTTATTTCTAATTCATTTCATTTTTTATTCATTTGTAATTCATTTCATTTCATTTCATTTCATTTTATTTCATTTCATTTCATTTCATTTCATTTCATTTCATTTCATTTCATTTCATTTCATTTCATTTCTAATTCATCTTATTTCTAATTCATTTCATTTTTTATTCATTTGTAATTCATTTCATTTCATTTCATTTCATTTCATTTCATTTCATTTCATTTCATTTCATTTCATTTCATTTCATTTCATTTCATTTTATTTCATTTCATTTCATTTCATTTCATTTCATTTCATTTCATTTCATTTCATTTCATTTCATTTCATTTCATTTCATTTCATTTCATTTCATTTCATTTCATTTCATTTCATTTCATTTCATTTCATTTCATTTCATTTCATTTCATTTCATTTCATTTCATTTCATTTCATTTCATTTCATTTCATTTCATTTCATTTCATTTCATTTCATTTCATTTCATTTCATTTCATTTCATTTCATTTCATTTCATTTCATTTCATTTCATTTCATTTCATTTCATTTCATTTCATTTCATTTCATTTCATTTCATTTCATTTCATTTCATTTCATTTCATTTCATTTCATTTCATTTCATTTCATTTCATTTCATTTCATTTCATTTCATTTCATTTCATTTCATTTCTATTTCTAATTCATTTCATTTTTTATTCATTTCTAATTCATTTCATTTCATTTCATTTCATTTCATTTTATTTTATTTTATTTCATTTCATTTCATTTCATTTCATTTCATTTCATTTCATTTCATTTCATTTCATTTCATTTCATTTCATTTCATTTCATTTCATTTCATTTCATTTCATTTCATTTCATTTCATTTCATTTCATTTCATTTCATTTCATTTCATTTCATTTCATTTCATTTCATTTCATTTCATTTCATTTCATTTCATTTCATTTCATTTCATTTCATTTCATTTCATTTCATTTCATTTCATTTCATTTCATTTCATTTCATTTCATTTCATTTCATTTCATTTCATTTCATTTCATTTCATTTCATTTCATTTCATTTCATTTCATTTCATTTCATTTCATTTCATTTCATTTCATTTCATTTCATTTCATTTCATTTCATTTCATTTCATTTCATTTCATTTCATTTCATTTCATTTCATTTCATTTCATTTCATTTCATTTCATTTCATTTCATTTCATTTCATTTCATTTCATTTCATTTCATTTCATTTCATTTCATTTCATTTCATTTCATTTCATTTCATTTCATTTCTAATTCATCTTATTTCTAATTCATTTCATTTTTTATTCATTTGTAATTCATTTCATTTCATTTCATTTTTAATTCATTTCATTTCTTATTCATTTCTAATTCATTTAATTTCATTTCATTTCTAATTCATTTCATTTCTTATTCATTTCTAATTCATTTCATCTCATTTAATTTAATTTCATTTCTAATTCATTTCATTTCTAATTCATTTAATTTCTAATTTATTTTATTTCTAATTTATTTCATTTCTAATTCATTTCATTTCTAATTAATTTCATTTCTAATTCATTTCATTTCTAATTCATTTCTTTTCTAATTCATTTCATTTCTGATTCATTCCATTTCTAATTCATTTTGTTTCTAATTCATTTCATTTCTAATTCATTTCTTTATTAATTCATTTCATTTCAAATTCATTTAATTTCTAATTCATTTTATTTCTAATTCATTTCATTTCTAATTCATTTCATTTCTAATTCATTTCATTACTAATTCATTTTGTTTCTAATTCATTTTACTTCTAATGCATTTCATTTCATTTCATTTCATTTCATTTCGTTTCATTTCATTTCATTTCATTCCATTTCATTTCATTTCATTTCTAATTCATTTAATTTCTAATTCAATTCATTTCTAATTTATTTTATTTCTAATTTATTTCATTTATAATTCATTTAATTTCTAATTCATTTCATTTCTTATTCATTTCTAATTCATTTCATATCTTATTCATTTCTAATTCATTTCATTTCTTATTCATTTCTAATTAATTTGTAAATCATTTCATGAAAATAACTTATTCATTTCATTTCATTTCATTTCATTTCATTTTTAATTCATTTCATTTCTTATTCATTTCTAATTCATTTCGTTTCTAATTCATTTCATTTCTTATTCATTTCTAATTCATTTCATTTCTAATTCATTTCATTTCTTATTCATTTCTAATTCATTTCATTTCTCATTCATTTAATTTCTAATTTATTTTATTTCTAATTTATTTCATTTCTAATTCATTTCATTTCTAATTAATTTCATTTCTAATCATTTCATTTCTAATTCATTTCATTTCTAATTCATTTCTTTTCTAATTCATTTAATTTCTGATTCATTCCATTTCTAATTCATTTTGTTTCTAATTTATTTCATTTCTAATTCATTTCTTTATTAATTCATTTCATTTCTAATTCATTTCATTTCTAATTCATTTCATTTCTAATTCATTTCATTTCTAATTCATTTTACTTCTAATTCATTTCATTTCATTTCATTTCATTTTTAATTCATTTCATTTCTTATTCATTTCTAATTCATTTAATTTCATTTAATTTCTAATTCATTTCATTTCTTATTCATTTCTAATTCATTTCATATCTTATTCATTTCTAATTCATTTCATTTCTTATTCATTTCTAATTAATTTGTAAATCATTTCATGAAAATATCTTATTCATTTCTAATTCATTTCATATCTTATTTATTTCTAATTCATTTCATTTCATTTCATTTCTAATTCATCTTATTTCTAATTCATTTCATTTCTTATTCATTTCTAATTCATTTCATTTCTAATTCATCTTATTTCTAATTCATTTCATTTCTTATTAATTTCTAATTCATTTCATTTCATTTCATTTCTAATTCATTTCATTTCTAATTCATTTTGTTTCTAATTCATTTCATTTCTAATTCATTTCTTTATTAATTCATTTCATTTCTAATTCATTTCATTTCTAATTCATTTTATTTCTAATTCATTTCATTTCTAGTTCATTTCATTTCTAATTCATTTCATTGCTAATTCATTTTGTTTCTAATTCATTTTACTTCTAATTCATTTCATTTCTAATTCATTTCATTTCTAATTCATTTCATTACTAATTCATTTCAATTCTAGTTCATTTCATTTCTAATTCATTTCATGTTTTCTCCTCATTTTATTATGCTGTCTAGGTCAGAATTTAACGTGATTAACATACGTAGTTGTTTGAGTTCCACATGAAAATTGGAGGGGCGTTGCTCAAACTTATATAAGAAGCTGGGAGTGCTGTCGTCAGCGAAAGAGTGGATTGGATTAGAAGTAATAGACAAGAGATCGTTAAAAAAATGAGAAAGAGCGTCGGAGGCAGAACAGAGCCCTGGGGAACGCCAGCATTTATCTGATGTATTTTAGACTTGAAACCTTCCAATACAAGTTGAATTCAGTGTCCTATGGGTTAGCCTTTGTCGAATAATTTGGTAATATTACAGCTGCATAGATTAACATGAATGAAGGTAATGCATTGCTTTACGAAGTCCTAAATACATAAGTGAGCTATGCTCCCAAGGTTGACATTATTTAAATCACTTTCCATTGGACGAAAGTATATATATATCATACAATATTGCTTGTTAATCGAGCGCTTCATCGTGCGCACTAAAGTATCAACGAAGGCCGTTTAAGTGGGCCTGCCTTTGAGGTATGCATGTAGAAATTTCAATACTTGTGTATCCTCGAATCGTTTCCTGATATGATAGTCTAGAATACGTTCAATAGTCTTAAGCAACAACGAAGATCTAGAAGCTTGCAAATCTTTGCAGATTCGTTGCATCTTCTAGATGATTTAGGGATGTACATGTACTCTTTTTTCGCTGCAGGGAACATAACGTAGTCGTAGAAAGCTTCCAAATCGTTACTAGCCAAGAAGTCGATAGATGTAGTGACTTCGGTAGCATAATGATTTGTATGCCATGCAGAGAAACTTCTTAAGGCTCAGAAAGTCTTATCCTTGGTGACGATATTATTGACTTTACACCGAGGAGGAGGAGGAGGAATATTAGGTCGGTTTCCAATTTAATGATCTTTGTATTTCTTCGGACAAAATCTGGCAAATTCTAGCTGAATTTTTGATAGTTTCTATAGATTGGTAGAAACCCATCTACCATCCATCTACCTTTTATTAAATAAATAAGTTTAGATAATATCATTTAGTGTTGGTATTCATCATCATTATATTTGAGATGACTATATAGCCAGGGTCCGGTTCTAGGCTTCCGCAAAAAAATCTCTCCACCGGTCCAAATTTCGAGACGATTTCATCCATTTTGGGTACTACAATGCTAAAAGCTGAATATGAGCTTAGAGCTACTATGCATCGAACCAACACAACTGACAATCGGAATGTGGCAAATCTGTTCTATCGCATCACATCAATCCAAACATTAATTAACTCTAAATGTAAAACTTTTACGTTTCTATTTTCTATTGCAATTCAATTCAACAAAGTAAATAGAACATTTAATTAATTGCCTGCTTGCACTGTGTGATCTGAGTGTGGTGCTCGAGCGGAAGTTTCTCGTATTCTCTATGGTATGTGGTGGAACTTCAACCGATGAAATTTTACCAGCAGAGTTCTCCATTTTTTAACGAGTATTTATACACCTACCTATAGTGGAGTGGACAGGCAGCCGGATTGCCTTAGTCATCATAATCATCAACAGAATCATCACCCCAAGGGAATGTTGCCAATAAAGAGAAAAATTCATATTTATTCGTTCGTAACAATCACCATCATCATCATGATCATCGTCGGCAGCAAAATTTCTCAATTGATGATGTTCTCTCCTTGGAACAAAAACTCCATCATGCATACAGACGAGACATCACACATCATCCATGTGGACAAACCACAACACAGTCATAATATTGTGGTGTAAACCGAAAGAAAATCAACACTCAGCTTCATCAACAACAAATTGAATGGCAATTTAAACAAAATGCACACCCACCCATCTCATCGTGCACAAGACGACAGACACTCCAATGGCCATTCGGACATCATGCGGAAACATTGGAAGCCGTTGTGTTGATCGTAGATGCAAATGGATGAGTTAGCTGGAAAATCATCAATCAATCAATCAGTCAACCGAGTGTTTCGGGCAATATTCTGAAGTGCAGTCTGTCTGTAAGGACGAATCTTCTCTTCCTGCTACGGTTAATTCAACCAAACCTACTCTACTCGGTGCCACATGCAACATGTTCTTGAGGACAGTTGGACGAATCGAAGAGCTCTACGGTATTCTGATGGAAAGAAATCATCGCCCATGAAATGTGGTAGAGGAGCTCATGTGGAGAACGACGAAAAGGTAAACAATTACCTTTACGGATGGTCGGGGATTCTTCTTGCTGGGTTAATAACTATTCCTGTATGTACGAGTACTGTTCTGGAAGAACGATAAACGATGACGATACCTGCAACACATGCAGACTTTTGTATGTTTCAGAGTAAGAGAAATTCTTCTTCAATTCACTTCAAACATGCAAGTGTGCCAAAGGACATTTTGTACAGATTGCTGTTTAATTTTTCTGTATTTACTAATTGTCGTTCGCTTTGTGGAACATTATTTTGTGTGGAAGAAAATACATGATGACATGATTTGCCAAATTTCATAAACAATTACACGGATTTCATTAATTAACAATTTCTCTACTCTGTCGGAAATCGTGTCGAATAAGGAAGCTCAGCTAAAATAAGTCTCTTCTAAGTAAGCATAGTGCTACATTGTAAGCGTCTGTAAATAAATATATCATGGAACCTGTCGGGAGGCCAAACCGGGTACTTCCGGTACAACCATACATTCTGTTAATTTTTTACTTGCCGATTTAATATCTCCGAACAATAAATTAGCATAAACCTAGATAGTATGGTAAGTAGCATTTTGTTGTCATATGTTAATGACTAACAACTAATTTCTTCAAAATGTTGCCTACGACAAAAAATTATTATAGATATTTTCTGGCTAAAAGTATCGAATTTTTAATATCTGCTCGAAACTTTACAGCGTCACTAATATATTGCTTAGGAAAACATCATACTATGTACGCAGCCATACAATCACTCTCTTTTGTCACTAAATCGTCCGACTGCTAACTTTCTATCTGATCTTTTAAGTTCACTGCTAACAAGGTAGGCTGGATATAACTTGCTTTGGTTTGTGCAGAATCATCGCTGACAACGGTTAGAGTCATCGCTCCCAAAATATCGAATCATCGCTGCCAACAGATCAATTCATCTGCCCCGAAGGATGAAACTATTGCTACCAACCAATAGAGTTATTCCTGATAACAGATCGAATCATCGTTGCTTACTAATCAAATCATCTTTTCTTATGGATCGACGCATCGGATGTTCGCTGCCAACGGATCAAGTCATCACTTTCAACGGATAGAGTCATCTGCCAACGGATCGAATCGTTCCTGGCAAACTGGCACATGCTTCTTCTAGATATTCTCCAAAGTCCACGGACTGGAATATATATCGGGGACTTGTCCTATCTAAAGTAGATATGCTTGTCACATCTATTAAGTCCACTGGGGACTTAGATTAAGCAGCATATCAACTTAATGTTGTGTTACTCTCTTCCTATCATAACAGCTGTGTCCCTAAAACCAGCCTGTGTAAACGAAAGGTTCCCTCGTGCAACAACCAGCTGGCTAAGCTTAGCAAGAAAGTTAGAAAACTCTTCAAATCTGCTAAATGCACGAATAGTTGGGACGAATATAGGTTCGCCCTTACAGAGTACAACTCTGAATTAAGGCGATCCAAATGTGCCACATGGAGGAAATGCTGTGAAAACATTGTTGAAATGCCAGTAGCGACACGAATAAGTTAAGGATCAGACAAACTGTGCAGGTTTATTAAAAAAGGCCTCACGTCGGACCGTGAGAACGCAATCAAAACCCTTCTCCAGGTTTATTTCCCAGGTTCGTCTACTCGTGCACCATACATGTACCCGAACGCATCTGACCAAAGAGTCTGTATTACTAGTAGGGTAAATAGTTTTTCCGTTTATCCAGTTAAATGGGCAGAATGCTGTTTTAAGCCTTTAAAAGCTCCCGGCAGTGCAGGGATCAGGTGGCTTCAAAGCCAACAGTCAGTATAGAGGAGATAGATACTATGGTAGATTCTGTACCAGTTGCCATGAATCGCTCCTTTGATGCTGCCTGCCCTCGGAAACCTCTCGCCTACGAAAGATTATCTCTATGACAAAAACCACTCCAAGTTATATAATAAAACCAGATGGTTCATGGACGTTCTCAAGTGAGGAATCGTTAGAACTGCTCATTGCGACTCACTTTTTTGACTCATCTCGGGTGTGTGACTCAGAAATGTGTAGGCAACATCTGGAAACTCACTCGGTTCAAACGAAAGGGATCGCGAACAAAACGCGAGTCCAGTGGGCGATAAGCGATTTCAAAACCTTTAAATGGGCTGGTCCAGATGGGATAATCCCTGGATAAATTCAATATAACTCGGGGTGGATACTCCCATGGTTAGAGGCAATTTTCAAAGGGTGCATACATACATGACATACATTTCTAGGGCTTGGAAGGAAGTCAAGGTAGTTTTTATACCGAAGGCGGAAAAAAGCTCACATGGCTACCCAAAAGTCCGGAGGACTATAACACTATCATCCTTTCTTCTGAAAACTCTGAAAAGACTAATACATGTTCATATAAGGTAAAACCTAGCAGTTGGGCAAAGTCCCAACATGCTGACTGTAAGGGGAAGCCTTACAGCCTCACACACAAGCCTTATACATAACTCTTGCATTAATGCCATCCGTAAAAAATGAGGAAACCAACAGTGTACCTCTTCGGTAGTAAGACCAATACTACTGTACGGGGTAAGCGTAAAAACCTCGTATAAAAGTATGTATGGAAGGTACAAATCTAGGCGGTAAAGTAGGAGCAGGAGTCTTCTGTGACAAGCTGAAAGTAAGCATCTCTGTCCGTCTACCTGATCGCTGCTGCGTATACCAGGCTGAGGTGATAGCAATTGAAGAGGTTATGAGTTGGCTGAAGCATAATGTACTTTCTTCAAAGAAGATTATCATTTATGTGAATAGTCAGGCGGCCATAAAATCGTTAGAGGCAGTCTCGCTAAAAATCTAAGGTGGTGTTGAGCTATCACTCCTCTCTTAACGAGATGAGTGAGCAGTTCATCATCATCATCATTTGGGTCCCGGGAATGGACGAGTTAGCTAGACGTGGTACGACTCTCCAGCTGCTACCGGAAAGGGTAGGGAGTCCTTTCGCGACACTTAAACTCGAGCTTCGGAAAACAATTCGGCAGAAACAATAACAGATGTATGGTGGGAAAACACCGACACTTGTATTATTTCAAGACAGGTCTGGCCGATGCTGCACTTGAAGCGCTCAACTGCGCTTATTTCCCTACAAAGGCGTGAACTAAGAACGGTTTTAGGGATAATGACAGGACACTGCCCTCTAAAGAAACACGCGAGAAGGATGGGTGCCGAGTATAATGACTTCTGCAGAATCTGCATGGACGAGGAGGAGGAGGAGACCATAGAACATCTTCTCTGCTCATGTCGGCACTAATGCACAGAAGGCACAAACCCTTAGGTAAGCGGTTAATGAATAACCTATCAGATCTCGAAAACGGCAAACTGCGAGATATACTTCGATTCATTAAAAGCTCTGAATAGATCTTCTGAAAAGGGGAAAGATATAAGGTCCTGTGATAATACGAAGGACCGCGAATGGTTTAAGTGATCATTAGCTGCCACCGCAACCTAACCTAATCTAACCTGATGTGTTGTATCATAATCATCACATGTGATGACTTCCTCAAAAAATCTCTTCAACCCCCCCAAACCCGAATCGATGGCATACAGTTTCGTATACGTTTATGATATTATTTTTTAATAATTTCCAAATCAAAACCAAATAAATACATTAACATTTAAAAGACTAATAAATAAAAAATAAATGAAATTTTCGGCAAATTGTGGCAAACATTTATCCCTTAATTTGGTTGAATGGAAAACTCCTGTTTTCATAAATTTGCCAAATTATTAATAACTACCGATTAGTCACATTCAATATGAACCCTTCTGCAATAGGCAGATACAGTCGCTTCTCTCTCCTAAGTATATTAATTCTGTAAATCCCATTTAATATCATTTGATTGCGTACACTATAACGCTCACATGTTGCCAATGTCAACTTCTTCGCATCATTCCATTCACTTTCAATATTTCATTCAAATCGCATTGAAAAATGTGGGAAAGGATTTCATATTCTTTGCTGTCTGCATCTCTGCTCGTTGAGTCTCACAAATCTTCTCTCTATCTTTATTAAAAGATATGAAACAGCTTAAGATCGCATTTTGCCATTTTGCACCATCTGCAACAGAGTTGCCGGCGTGTCCTTTGCCAATAGTAACGCCAACGCCAACGCCAACACCAACGCTCTCAACGCTCAACGATGCCGCAGCAATTCAACTCAAATCAATTCATTCGATGGTATAAGAGCGCCAAAGTATTATACAAGGTATACCCAACAAGATACATAATCTCGCAAAAAAGGATTCACAATCACACGAGAGAAAGGGATAAGTGAACACAAAAGGACAATCTTACGTTCGTTCGGTGGGGTTGCGTTTTTTTTTTTTTTTTTTTAAGGGGCAATAGTGCAGGAGGATTTAAAATGACAGACAAACAACCAGTGAATTTATCAAAAGGAAAACAATATCATTGCAGCATAATTTCCATACTTTGTCACATTCTTGGCGCTTCTGAATCTGGCACTCGGCTTAGCTTGGAATCCAACAGCAATTGAATCGCGCATGCTATGCTATGTTATGTTTTTCACAAAACAAAGTCACTTTAATGTGCACACAAAATTTTTCTCCTTAATGTGTACATAAAATTAATTTCAAGTCATTAGAGAATGTAGCCAAAGATTCCTAGCAATGCCACCTCACTATTTGTTTATGAGACTTTTAATAATTTCTGGGTATGATTTTCAATATAAGCTGTCATTTATTAACTGACATTTCCCGTTCTCTTATCTAAATTCGTAAGACTTTTGCTTCAAATTTTATGCTCTTTCGATTTGCAAGGTAGAGTTAAGATTTGTCTCTCGTGCTTTTGGTTTGACGTTTTATTTGCAAACTGTACCCGGAGTACGGTATGATTTTGCGTTTTATTTGCAAAGTTTTGTAACCGACACTGTAACTTTGCTAAGGTTTCGTTTTCTCAGCAAGGTGGCGAAGAGAGAGCTGGCAGACTTATTTCTCAGTTTGTTTTTGACATTTGAGTGACGGCGACAACTTAAGAACATTGTTTACCAAAAATTTAATTAAAAGGGGTATACAATAAATAAATATTTTAATATTGAATTCAAGGTTTCGGTTTGGTGTTCTATTTCGAAGCATTCACTACGAAAACCCTGTCACTTTGACAGCTTACCCGTGGCTATCGTTTCGGGTATGGTTATGTGCAAATCGAAAGAGGCATTAGCTACCTTTTTGCTGAAGTTTACATAACGATCACACTGTCGCCAACTACCAACTATAGGTACACTATACTGATGTACAATTTTCCACATGGAAAATTGTTTCGCGGCGTATGCTTTGTATCCTTATACTGTCACACTATTTTCTGACAAACACTTAATACATACAAGGATACAACAGCGATGACGACGACAACGACAACACACCGACACTAGTTCAAGTAAATCTTGGCAAAAAGGATTACTTGTTGGGATTAATAAAAGGATTACTGGTTGGAAAATGCCATCTGTGGCGTTTGCAGCCAGCCGGATGATGATGGAAGATCCCGAAGAGGGTAGGGGGAGGGTGTACCATCAGTTCGCACATATTATTACTTTGTTGTGCTGTAGGTACGTACCAAAGTACTCGTACAGTATTATATTCGTATACGTATATGACATATATGAGTATTGCATGGGGTATGGAGTGAATTGTTCGACCCGGTTTTGCTGCAGATAAATCATGCAGTATCATGTATCGCGCTGCTCCTGGCTTCAGTTATACCGATCGCTATTTTTTATTTCCTGAAAAACTGACTTAAATGGTCGCCTATCGTTGGTTGTTTGTCGTCTACCTGGCCTGAGAGGATGTTGATGGCATTATTTTTCACGAAATGAAAAAAATTAAGTTGGATAAAATGTTCAAGAAGGGATCGCTTTTATCCTAAATTATATTTTTTACAACTGTTACGTAGGCGACTTATTGTTGATATTACAGGGTGATCAAACGAGATACTGCATGTCTATTAACTACACAATGCAACTCTTGATATGGCAAAATTAGCACAGATTGCTATACCTTTCTTGCGACTTTCTTGTATTAGGGGAAAAAGAGCGGCAACCAGCGGACAACTTTTGACGTGACAACGTCTCACTACAAGGGGGTGCATGTTAAAAAAGTAAAATGTTACGTGAGACACTGGTAATTGAGACACTGTAAAATGTCACTATTTTGAGAACAAAGCCATTTCTCAAGCGATTCGTATGAAATTCGGTATCTAGGACTAAGATGCAACTATAAGCCTATGGAAACGCTGGGATCTGGCCAATAGAGACTGGAATTTTGTGGACCAAGCAATTTCTCAAGCGATTCATATGAAATTCGGTATGTAGAACTAAGAGGCGACTGGGATATGGCCAATAGAGACTAGAATATTGGGAACTTAGCCATTTCTCAAGCATTTGTGCAAAATTCGGTATGTAGGACTATTTTTGCCTTTAAATTTAATCGTAATATCGGCCACAACCTCAAAGAAGTTTCACTTCAACCGCGCGTAAAGCTTAAGTGCACTCATTTTTTAACAGCTCTTACTTCTCCTTCTACTACCGCCGCAGCTGCATTACTCTGTTTGGGCAGTGATATGGAATATCCAATATGCAATATGAACCTACTTCACACCTTTAAATTATTTATTTTTTAGTATGTGATGAGCTATGGTGCCAGTCATTTCTTTAATCATTTCTACATTACAAAGTGTTAATAAAATCATCCTTATTACATTACTAGATCTCAATAATATTAAATCAAGCTCATAGCATGAGCAGAACGAAACAAACATACGCAGTAGTAGTGATAGTATAGTCTCTGTTCGTTTTCTATCGGTGCTCTGCTCTACTCGTTCAGTCCATAAAATGATACAGATATTGGGAGATCTGGAAAAGGCTTAGTTAAATAAAAAATGGAGGTGTGGGGACAACACGACTTTCTTTTACGAACGATACCGGAATCTTCAGTAAATGTATATTACGTTGACATTGTTATGCTTAAAACCCGCGGCCGTGTATCCGACACAGCCTACCCTTTTTCTCTAGAGCCGATGTCCAACAATTTTGCCACTAAATGCCTAGTTATTTATATGCTTTTTCATGCCCATAAAACTCCTACTTCTACTTTTAACTCTGTCTTACAAGATTGTAGATTAGCCATCAATCTTTCTCATTTGTGTGTTACTTTTGCCTTAAAGCTATACATTAAGCTTTCCCCTTTCCAAATATAGGTTTAGGTTTAGAGTCGATGGCTGCTTTTACGCACTTAGATCCGTTACGGTATATTGTGGTACCACAAGAAGCCTTTCCTCTTTTATCGCTGCTTCTAATAAATCTTAGGATGTCTAGCACTTTACAGTTTTCGAAGTTCGATAAGTTGTTTAATGTGTTATATCGCAGAAGTTTTTGGCTTCTTCGCTTTAAAGAGCCGGACATGTGCACAAGAAGTGGAATACTGTTTCTTCCACATCGACATCATTACAGCTTCTGCAGAAGTCATTGAACTCAAGGACCATCCTTCACGCGTGTACTTCGATGAGACATTGCCCTGTTAAAATGCTTATAATCATTCATATATCTCTTCTTTGCAGGGAAATTAGCGATCTAAAGCGATTTAAGTCTAGCTTAGGCCAAACTTGATCTCATCAACATTGACATTGGTAGTCTCCTACGGTTTTTACGAAGCTCGAATTGGTTCATCGAGTAGGTGGCAGAAATTCTTCCTGAACCGTGTGGTATCACAATGGATCATTATTGGTCTAAGTGTGTCGGTTCCACTGACAGCTAACTAACTAACTGTACTCCTAAATAAACTCCATATGGGACATTTCCTCTAAAAGGACACTAATGATCTTATCAACATTGACATTAGTGCTCTCCTACGCTTCATATTTTTCTGATCTGTGTGATATCAAAATGGACCATTACTGGTCTAACTTTGTCGGTTTCACTGACTGACAGCCACCTTAACCAACCTAACCTAAAACCCAATGCTGTCTTCTGTCTTGCAAACGTAATTTAAACCCCCAACCTTAATCCATGAATGGATCTTGCATCAAAGCAACTGAAAAACTCGCATTACTAGGTATGTGCGTCATCAACAAGCTTATACAGAATGCTGCAAAATGTTTAGGTTTCCTAAAAGGGTGCAAGATGTAATGCACTTCTTCAGATCTGGCTACTATTTACAAGGCATATGTTCGCCCAAACCTTGAATACAACTGTATTGTCTGGGCAGGTTCCCCCAAGACCACATTAGTTCTACTAGACAGAATTCAGAACCGCGCGATAAAATTTATTAAGCCATTCTTGAACATTGTAGGAATGTGTCCTGCTTATCACTCTTTTATCGCTTTTTCCACAAGCGGTGTTTGAAAGAAATATCCAGATGCATCCAGCCCATTCTACCATAAGGCCTTTCTTTGGACGTACTAACCAATTGAGCGGTTTAGCTGCACAATAATTATTTGGAATAAATTGCCTCACTTTCCGCATTTGTATGATCTGCAGTCGTTTAAGACACGCAGGCATAGACATCGTATCTTGTCCTCTCCCTTATTTCCTATCGCTGGGTCGATATATTCCGCTGAGGATACTTCGTCTTCGTTACTAATTTGGAGACGGGTCAAAATATTCCTGAATTCGTCAATTACTGCAAATTAGGAAGTTTCTTATCCTTTAATGGTAAGGAGAGTGAATGATTCAATTCCATTTATAAGCTTCTTTGAAAATTTTTAATTTAAATTAAGACAGAACTTACGCATTCTAGCTGAATCTTTAGTAGTTTGTATAGATTGACAAACATAATTCTGACTTTTTTAATTGCTTTCTAGTAAATTTTAAAGCAGTTTTTTTAATGACTACCAGTGATAATGTCTTCTAATAAAATAAAAACATTAACTATAAGCTATGTATGACCATTAGCACAAAAAACCAACGATATATTTTCTTAACTGCTTCCCCACCCTGTATTACATCTATGTTATTAAAGAATCTTCAGAATTTTGCTAAATTAATGGTAGGGAACCTGCATAAGAAATTTTTTATTGGTCATCTATCTCTACTGAAGGATGAAATTGCAAAATGTAAAAATATGTACCCAAGAAGCATAACAAATTAACAGAATATGTGAATAATTTACCGTTAAGATATTACTTTCATATGTTGATCTCTGCCTTGAGCGAAATGAGAAATTTTTCACTGAAAGGATGAAAAAAAAAAACTATGGATAAATCCTCCTTATATTGAGTTACCAGAAAGGAACACAATTCATCTGGATGTGAACAGTCTCCTTTTTCAAAAATATAATGATACTCGTATATATAAATAAATATGAAAACATTGAGATAAAACCAGAAAGATACTTCTACACAGCTGCTATACTCGGTGTATGGATAAATGCTGCTCATGATTAATATTGGAATGAAGACGATGATGAAGATGGCGATGACGACAAAGACCATCGTCATTTTAGTAGTGCGTGTGGCGAATGGCTTTATACTTCTCCTGTTTCTTTAATTTACATCTACAAATGTATGAGTATATTTACTAAAATGGCTTTCCCCAGAGTTTATTTGCTTTCCGATTTGTGGTTTTTTTCTCAGGCAGTCTCGTCTCTTGTGATGCCAGTTAATATTGAATGGCTGCGTATATATTATTCAATAAATTTGTGATTTATAAGCTGAACTTTTGTCGAATAAGCGTAAGGCATTTATTTGGAAAAAAGTCCTATTATTGACGGGAAATCAATAGCGGTTTCTTTGCCATATTTTCTGTTCGGTTCTTTAGATTAGAAAGCCTTTAATTTAATAGAAATATTCATTCCTAGGCGATGCAAGTTGTTTATTTTATATGGAGGTCGCTTTCTCGCTGACAACAGGTCAAGATCTGGTTCTTATTGCTATGATTCTTGCTACTTTAATTTAGGATTTTTATTCATTTTAGTGATACCTGTAATATCGCCATATATACCATTTCATTAAATTAACAATTTGACGCGCGTCTTGTTGAAAACATTTCTTTTAATTTCAGATTAACTTCATTAAATAATTTATTTGCACAGAGTATTTTAAGGAGCTGTCATGTTAATAGTTTTAAGAAGTTTTTCAGAAGGACTACAGAGGAGCCTTTAACCTCAATCAATAGGGACAAAGTTCCCTCCGCATTGAACAAATTGAAAGATCAAAGGTTCTAAAATACCGCGTGTGTGGTTTTTAATAAGTAGGGCAATGTGAATTTAATGGCTTCCTTTGTATGTCTAAATGTATAATATTTGATAAGGTTTAAACATATATAGTCTAGCTACATAGAGAGAGAGCGAACAAATTAATTTGATAAAAATCAGATGAACTTTAAAATAAAAATCATTCTTTTATTCCCATTTTTTTATCCGTCTATATCCGTATAATTTTTTCATAATTATCCTGTTATTCTATTACAGTAATCATTTAATTTTCTATAACAATTCTATAAACTTGCTATAATCAGTGTATAATCTCCTTATTATTATCAAAAAATCATCGTTTTATCACGCTATGATCATTCTATTATCTTTTATAATCATCATTTAAATATCCCATAATCGCTCCATAATCAATCTACAATATTCTTATAAACACTCTATAATCGATCTATTATCTTCCTGTAATCTCACCATAATATTAATTTAATCTTCATTTAATTTTTCTATGATAATCTATGATCATTCTATAATCAATCTTCCTATAATCAATCGGTGATTAATCTATAAGCTTCCTATAATCTTCCCATAATCATCCTATATTCATCCTTTTATCATCTTATAATCATCCTATGAATATCACATAATCGATCTATAATCTTCCTATAATCATTCTATAATCAATCTATAATCTTCAACACTCTATAATGGATCTGTGATTGATCCTGTAATCTCCCCATAATAATCATTTAAAATTCCTTTAATTTTTCTATGATAATCTATTATCATTCTATAATCAATCCTTAATCTTCCCATAATCATTCTATATTCCTCATATTATTATCCTCTGATCCAATTCGATTTGTATTAGCTTGGGTCGGGGCTAAATAAGAAGGGGACTTGCCTTGGTCGGCGGTGCTTCATTTCGACCTATGTTGCGGTTGGCCAATCACCATTCAACTGAATTAATTGATTCTTGAAACTATAACAAGCCTCGGATACACATCGAATCAACGAATCATATCAACAATGATCTTTGGCCCACGGAAAAGGACACGTTTTGGAACTTGAAACATTCACACGCTCTTCAAGACAACAACGCTTGCACAATTAACAAAAGAATTTCGTAAATACCATCTAGAGATTCTTGGTCTTAGTGAGGTGAGATAGTTTGGAGAAGGGGAAAAACGAACATCCACCAGCGAGTTTCTATTTTTTTCGGGTAAGCCTGCAGGAGCACTATGCAAATGGAGTGGGATTTCTACTCACTAAAAAGATTTAAATCTGCTGTGCGACAGGTCGTGTTTGTTTAAGTTTACGCACCAACGGAAAAAGCGAACTCCGAAGAAAAAGCCACGTTTTACTTACGTCTAAATAATTCATTAGATCAACTACGCAAGAGTGACATCGTTATTTTGATAGGTGACCTTAACGCAAAAGTAGGCAGCGACAACAATGATTGGGAACATGTCATGAGAAACCACGGCCTCGGTTCTATGAATGACAAGGGTGAAAGGTTTGCTGATCTATGTTCTAATCGCAACCTAATCATTGGAGGCACAATTTTCCCCACAAAAACATCCACAAAGCCACTTGGACCTCTCCTGATCACATGTATAACAACCAGATTGATCACATCGCTATGAGCCGCAAGTGGCGATCATCGTTGCTGGACGTTAGAACTCGAAGAGCAGCCGACGTCTACAGCGACCACCATCTTGTGGTTGGCAGTGTGCGATTGAAGCTCTCGGTCCACTCAACCACACGAAGTCAACTAACGAATAAGCCAGCTGTAGCAACACTGAATGACCCAGATGTGAAACTGCAATATCTGTACTGCATACAGCAGTCACTCTCTGAGATACAGCCCTAAGCCCAAGATTTGAGAAAACAGTAAATGCGTATACGGAAGCAGCCTCAACCATTTTAGGTAATCCCGACAAAACTAGAAAATAATGGATATCAGATAGCACATGGAACACCATTCATGAACGCCAATCGCACAGTCTACCAACTCGCTCGTAAGCTCGCCAACAAGAAACACCACATCAACTACCCTGTTAAGGCAATAGACGGCTCTTTGAACCTTATGGAGGAACAACAATTAACCCGCTGGACAGAAAATTTTAAGAATGTTTTCAATTGTACTTCGCCAGGCACGTCCATCAACCCACATATGCACCCTAGTAGGCTACTTAACATCAGCGTCGCTACTCCTTCGTTGGATGACGATGCCCAAATCGTCCTTGTACTAATAAAATTAACACCCTGCGTATAATCATTAAATAGTCAGTTGATTATCACTCTTCTCAGTATATAGTTTTTGTAGATTTTAAACGCGCTTTTGATAGCGTGGGCCGAAACATGATGTGGCAGATTCTGTCTAGCTATGGTGTTCCGGAAAAAGTCATCAACATCATCAAGAAGCTTTACCGCGACTCAACACGCCGCGTCATTCATAACCAGCCAGCCAGACGATGTTACGAAACTAGCGCTCGACTGGAATACACAAGGAAGCCGCCGAGATTGCTGTCCTAACAAGAAAGGGAAAAGGACATTTGAAGTGGAAGCAAGATCCTAGAGGAAAGAGTGGCGTCTCTTGAAACCTCAGGCGATAAATAGAGTTTGTTGGCGGGCGTTTTTAGAATCCCTATACTTCCCTGCAGAATAAAGGAAAGAAAGAAGAAAGAAAAGAAGATTATCCTCTGATCTACTTATGAAAAAGTCGTATAAAAAACTACAACCTTCCTATAATCATCCTATATCTTTTCTATTATAATTTTATAGTCATCCTATAATTAGTATTTATAATCTACCTCTAATCTTCTCATCATCAATTTATAATCTCCCTATAAACTTCCCATAATCATATTCCATTCTTCCTGTTATCATCCTTTAGTCTTAATATTGCTATGATTTAATCCATAATTCCATAATCACCCTATAATATTCATATAACTATTTTATGATCATTCCAAGATCCAAAAGTGACGATTAAGGTATGAGGATTGAATAAGAGTGACGGTCACGGTGCAAATGCTGCGATTCAAAACATGACACAGCTTTGAAGATTTATTCTAAAGCAAATGAATAACTTCTTTGTTTAATTCTTTCAAAATAAATAAAAGAGTTGCGACGTGCTCCGATAACTATATTTTCATGTCCGGAAAGAAACCTAAACGTGAGACTAAAAAGCTATGTATTCCTTCAGTTTTCGCAAACTCAATCTTTAAATAAAATGGCTAGAAACGCAAGGCAAGTATAGTTGTGTGTAACTTGCTATAGCAGCTGCTATCGGTAGCGGAACTGATTTAGTCAGCTGAGTTTTTAGCATGTACGAAATCACATTTTAGTTTGAGTTACAGCCCCATAAAGTATTGGTCTCGGTTATTAATAATTTTAAAGTCTGTTTCTGAAATAATTTTTGCATCATGATATGAGTAAGCAATAAGCGAGCGTACTTCAAATTAAACGACACTCCAGCCCTTTCCTAGAAAAGCCATGTACGAACATTTCTCCCTCCTCAGGTTTCCAATTTAATGTGAGCCACTTTCATACTTACAGTATTTACGTTGTATAAATATTTCAAGTGGACCTGCATGCCAGCAATGATTTATGGAAATGTGACACCAATGACATCGACTCCGTTTTTTTCCTGGCAGCAATCAGCAACACTGAACAGATGTAAAAAACTAACTCTAAAAAAGAACAGCTAAAATTGTCAGCTGATGTCAGTTCAGTTGGATTGGAAGCAGATGATTCACGTGAGCGGCCAAGGCATATCCGTAAAGACGACCAGTCTGACGGCTGTCATGTTCTTTGGTGGGATAAGGGGTAGTACATTAAACCCATGTTTAACGCCAAGCTATTTGTTACCCACTCGTTGAGGACGCTGCCAAAAACTACGGCAAAAAGTATATTCCAAGATGAATATTGTGCTGTACTATGGATTGATGATGAGATGTGAAGTTTGTTCTAGCTGGCTGCTGAATTGCTGAATGAATCAGTGAGTGACTTACTTGTCGAGTCTGCTGGCGATAAAGAAGGCCGACGAGTAAGAACAATATAATGGCAGGAATTTTAATTGAAGGTGTCTTTTTCTTATTTATTTTCTTTTAGCATTTTTGTTGCCGCTTGTCGCCTGTCACCATTTCTTTGCTCTGCCTTTGCTCTTAGTCACACCATAAGAAGGACAACACTGTGCAGGCAGGCACTGATAAAAAATTCTTTGAAATACAAAATGATTCAAGGAAATTAACTTGAACGCGGACTTGCTTGCTCTCTTATATGTACATAATTTGGAAGATGAGATGACATTTTTCGAGATTGATTTGCCTATCTGCGAGAAGAGAAAAGAATTTTTTCATTAAAACATTCGTGTCAAATAAATAATTGATGCAATTACTTCTTCGTCCCATTTGTTTTAAATGAGCATGACATTTTTCTTACAGAATTTATGGTACGTATAGTGCTGAGGGTTTTTTATGGGGTTACAGAGGACATTGTACAATATGCGCTACTCCTTGTTATTTAATAGTAAAAAATTTATACACGATAGATGACTTTTTATATTCTAATAACTTATAGTATATACCGTTTAAACTTTTGATGAACTTTAATTTAAGGATAACAATTTGCACTTGGCTCGCAGGACAACTTTTTTACAAGTTGTTTGAAGGAATTCAATATATAAATACATAGTTTCCAAATGGCCAGACTAGATAATTTTTGAGTATCTAACACATATCAACGCCGAACACAAGGTTTGATATCTTCCGATCAGTTAAGTACAAATGTACTTTTCCATTCTCAGTTTCGTTGCACTAAGAAACTTGACCAATTTTGCATTACATATTTCTTTATTATCCCGAAAACAAACCTACCTTTCTTAAGATTGAATAGTTCAAGATGTATCCTAATCAGATCACAACATAATAGGAAGAAGATTAAACATTTAAGCCTGGAATTAATTCAATGCAGCACAAATTTCGAAGTAGTGCAATCCTAGAGACAATTGAATCAACCGATAACAGCCTACACCCAGAAAATGAAAAGCCTGTCAAGTACTTTTAACATTCAGGAACTTATGTGTATCAACCAAGTTGCTGGTGGATATAAAAATAGTACTCACAGCTGGGGACACTGAGGTAATCTATTCAAGTGCATTGTGATTGACCCAAGACTTCTAATTTGGAATTAGGAAACTTTAACGGATTACAATAGGAAAGTAGAATATAAGAACCATTTCCAAAACATCTAGACTAAGCCAAGTATCTAACGAAATGACATGGTACGATATCTTAAGCGTAACCGAGGTATGGCTGACAACCAATTTCTATAGTTCGTCCACCCTAACTACAGAATCAATGTTGTAGGGTTACTTCTATCACCAGAAGCTAAAAGTGCGATTTTCGATAATAATGCGCTATCTATGATCGTAGCGTGGGCGCCGTAGCTCAGTGGATAAGAGCATGGCTTTTGGCATGAGGTGGTTCGTGGTTCAAATCGCAGCAAGTATTTTGCGCGGTGTCTCACCTCTCGCGAAGGTCTGACAAACGTCCGAGAGTAATAACTTGTCATGGAAAGCTTCTCAATTCGCGGTTCGGATCCGGCATTAAATTGCAGTTCCCTTCCATTTGTGAGCAAAAAATATACATGCACAGCCTTGAACCGCAATGGTCTGTTGCGCCAAATATTATTATTATATTCGTATCATATCCGCTCGAACAAAAATTCCACAAGAACACTGTGATTAAAAGCTTCGCCTTCGACCAAAAACAACAATAAAGCAACTAAGGACACTTCCATAACCAACTGGAAGCGGCACTATATTCAACTCTGATAATATCAACGTTCTCATAGGCGACTTCAACGCCAAGTTAGGAACTAACAATCTAAACCTACTATTACATTTTAATATTGGACGGATCGATTATTTTTATTATATCATTCGGATCGATTCTTAAAATCAATTTTTTTGAAGAAATGTAAATGTAAAAAATCCCTAATTTAAATAAGCATCCAGGTATAATATTCAGTTGCATGCAGGAAACACTGAGATTTTTCTTCATCCAATTGCCGAAGAGCCTTGTACTTACTTTGTAGGGATCCTTGAAAATGACACCTAAAGAGTTAAATGCAGCTGATAGTGGAACAGTTGTCGAGCGTAACAAAAGGAAACACAACATTTTTATTGTTTTTATAATATTTTATTTTTATTTTTATTAAATTTTATTAATTTATTAAAATTATTTTTTTTTGTACTTTTGCGTACATACAATGGTTATGGATATATAAATGGTATATTCATATTTTTATGAATTCAAAAAATCAGTTATTGTATTTTTTGATGTAATGGCCTATTCCTCATCATCACTTTCCACTTTACCACCAGCATTCTGCATCGTCTGGTTAACAACATTGCTCAATTTTGGCGAAGCTTTCCGTATGGCCTCCAATTTCCTGCGAAAATTATGGATGCACTGTGCTGCAGACCTGTAACTGGCAATTTCGATATTGCAAATGCCAATCTGGAGACACAACTCCTGAACGTACGGTTCTACGATGCGAAGCGTTGCATCGATGGAATCATCCAAATACTCCAACTTTGTTTTAACCTCGTCAATGCACTCCATCAAGCTGGTATCCCAATTGTCGACTAGACTTTCGACCAAATCGACCAAATCGACTTCTTGTTGGTTTATCTGGGCGGGAGAATTTGCCATGTTCACGGCAACAAACGATAATACGATGGAAGAAACTCAAATGATCCACTAATGCCTCTCAAGACATTTGGCCAGTTTATATACGGGAAATATTAAAGCTTTTGCAATCATTTCATTTACGCAGACGTCACAGCCTTATAAGGCCAATGTGAGAACATTCTTGTAAATGCGCTCGCGATCCGTATAGTCACAGAAACAGATGTATTCGCGAAAAAATATCGAACAATCGATACACAAACAGTTGGTCACATTAACAGACAAAGCTTCGGTTGGATATCAATTACTGGAATGATGAACGAAACCAAAAACCCCTGTCAGCAGCTGTTTCTGTTACTACAAGTGAGTTATAAAAAACTGAATGTAAACGGTGGTATGATAAACATTCCGCAATTAAAACTGAAAACTTTTGATATAAGACGATTCGCCTATAAGGGCAAAAAAAGGAAACTTTTTCTATCATTTGTGGGAGGAGTTATATTGGAATGATTTCGTTTTTATTCTTACTCGGTCATCTGTTTGTGGCAAAACGACTTATTGTCTTACAAATATATTCCTTAGAGTACCAGAAAAAAAGTAGTATTGAGCATTCACGAAGAATATACTCGGATGACTCATCATCTTCTGAGCAGAAGCTACATTCTGTCTCTAAGCGCACACTAATGTTGTTAATGTGATACCGCAAGCCACAATGACCTATGAGAAAACTCACCAGCTTCCTAATGCTATCCCTATTAAGATTAAGGATTTCCTAGGGCCTGATTATGTGTTTGGATATCTAATCCCCGGGATGATTTCCCAGTGGGCCAGACGAATACCGTGGGACATTTCACCATTGGTATCGAGACTCTGGAATTGGGTCGAAAGACACCAGCTTCATATTACATCTTCGATCCATCTAAGAACAAGACCAGACCATACATACATACAGTGCAGGAACACCATTGCACCAGTTTATAATAATATTCGGTGCGAGACACCGTTGCGGTCCAAGGCCTAGCTTCTCGCGACCATTAGTGTTTTGCATACATATTTTTGCACACAAATGGAAAGGACCTACAATTTAATGCCGTATCCGAACGGCGAATTGAGAAGCTTTCCATGACAAGTTATTACTCTCGGACGTTTGTCAGACATTCACGAGAGTTGAGACACCGTCAAAAATACTGTTTTTGTTACTTGGATTCGACCCAAGAACCTCCTGCTCAGAAACCATGCTCTTATCCACTGAGCGCCAGAATACCCGGTCCAATGTTTCTACTTCAAATAAACTGCTATAACAGTAATCCCACAAGTCCCTGGTGGTGCTTTCTATGGCTAACTTAATATAAGAATTTGCGTTTAGCCGCTTATCAAGGATGACGACGAGATATTTAACCTAACTGGAACAACCTATCGTGGTGCTTTTGATGATGATAGGTCCCAAATTGACAAGTCTTCTTTTCGTGAATGGAACTAGAACGGTTCTGCAAGGATTGATGGATGGATAGTCCTTCTTCTACTGCGTATAGTAAAGCACAAACATATAGTAAAGCACCTTGCAGGTCACTAGAGATAGTCGTGAAGTGCTTACCACAAAAGGGATGACAGTACCCCCCCTGTGAGCATCCTCTTGTAGTGTTGACCATAATGGTTTTATTACCGAATAAAGTGACTGCTGTTCTGGTGCCCAGCACCTCGCAAACCATATAGTTATTGTGCTGTCTACATTTTTTCTCTCCAGAGCATTTCTTATAGCCCAATGGGAAGCGCTATCAAATGCTCCTTCGATATCAAGGAAGGCGCATAGCGCGATTTCCTTCGTGACAAGGGACCCCCTATACTTCCCGTCAACTCCGACAGTGTGCTCACCATAGATCTGCCCGCTATGTATGCATGCTGACTCTAGTGTAGTGATTCTCTTTCTAGTACTTTCGACCTTATAAAATTGTCGATAACCTTTTCGATAGTCTTTAGAACGAACGAAGTTAGGCTAATTGGTCTGAAGCACTGGTGGGATAGTGTAGGTGTAGGATAGGTGGGAACTTTCTTCCACACTTTAGGTATGAATACCACCCTTGCCGTCCTCCAGCTTGTCGGTATATACTCGAGTGCTAGGCTAATTCTAAATAGTCTTAAGAGGTGTGCAATGAGGTTGTCTAATTCAGTTTGCATGACTGTAGGGATTACCCCGTCCACACCTGCCGATTTATAGGGCCGGAATATTGTGACTGCCCATTGGATTCTTTGCTCCGTGCAGATTTCCGAGGCATTTTTCTAGTCCTCTCTACTTGCCCTGATGTGGTTCAACTCCATCTCGGGTTTATACTGGTCACTGTGCTGCCTAAAAAGAGTGTTTTCAAGAGAAGGAGGGCTCTCTGCTCCTCGTTTTCTGTAAACTTCCCGCACTGGTTCATTAGTGATGTCTTGATACTCTTAACATATTTTGCCATCGCTTTAACCAATCTGGCAGATGCTGTAGTATTGGTTACTTCCGGAAACTTCTTTGTTTGGCTCTACTTACTTCAGTATTTTATGCTGTGAGAGCTTCTTTGTATTGCTGCCAAATGCCCCTCCTCTTAGCGGTTTCAAAGAGTTTCCTCACAGTCTTTCCAAGGGCTGACAGCTTTTCGCTCTACCATGGAGCTTCATTGCTCACTTTAGGAGAGCTCACCAGCCAACTCGACTCGTACGCATCGGAGATTGCCCTAATAATTTCTCTTTCCGCACATTCCAGCTCATGTGGGCATTTGGCCACTCTTTGAACTGAAATGTGTTCCAAGTTGTATTACAAATTGGTTTTGAAAGCTTCCCAATTTGTCCTTCTATTTAATGCTCTACTAGCCCTTCCAATCCAAAGTAGGTTCACTGTGACTACAGACTCCCTAATTGTGAATTAGGAAACTTTAACGGATTGCGATGGAAAAGTAGAATACAAGAACTTTTTCCAAAACATCTAGACTAAGCCAAGTACTAGTCGGTCTAAGCGACGTAGTAATGACAACCAATCTTGATACTCAATACACCCAGTACACCCACCACCCTAACTCCAGAATTAATGTTGTAGGGATACTTCTATCACAAAAACTTAAAAGTGCGATTTTCAAAATTAATGCTGTCTATGATCGTATCATATCCGCTCGACTTAGCTCAAAATTCCACAAGAACACTGCGATCAAAAGCTACGCTCTCGACCGAAAAGAACAATGAAGCAACCAAAGACATCTTTCATAACAAACTGGAAGCGGCACTATATTCAACTCTGATGATATCAACGTTCTCATAGGCGACTTCAACGCCAAGTTAGGAACTATCAGTCGAATCCTACTATTACATTTTAATATTGGACGGATCGATTCTTAAAAGAAGAAGAAATGTAAATGTAAGAAATCCATAATTTAAATAAACATCGAGGTATAATATTCAGTTGCAGGAAGCACTGAGATTTTTCTTCATCCAATTGCCGAAGAGCCTTGTACTTACTTTGTAGGGATCCTTGAAAATTACACCTAAAGAGTTAAATGCAGCTGATAGTGGAACAATTGCCGAGCGTTTCAAAAGGAAACACAACATTTTTATTGTTTTTATAATATTTTATTTTTATTTTTATTAAATTTTATTAATTTATTAAAATTATTTTTTTTTGTACTTTTGCGTACATACAATGGTTATGGATATATAAATGGTATATTCATATTTTTATGAATTCAAAAAATCAGTTATTGTATTCTTTGATGTAATGGCCTATTCCTCACCATCACTTTCCACTTTGCCACCAGAATTTTGCATCGTCTGGTTAACAACGTTGCTCCATTTTGGCGAAGCTTTCCTGATGGCCTCCAATTTCCTGCGACAATTATGGATGCACTGTGCTGCAGACCTGTAATTGGCAATTTCGATATTGCAAATGCCAATCTGGAGACACAAATCCTGAACGTACGGTTCTACGATGCGAATCGTTGCATCGATGGAATCCTCCAAATACTCCATCTTAGTTTTAACCTCGTCAATGCACTCCATCAAGCTGGCATCGCAATTGTCGACTATTTTTTCGACCAAATCGACTTCTTGTTGGTTCACTTCGGCTGGAGCATTTGCCATATTAACGGTAACAAACGATAATACGATGGAAGAAACTCAAATGATCAACTAATGCTTCTCAAGACATTTGGCCAGCTTATGCAGGGGAAATATCAGAGCTTTTGCAATAATTTCATTTACGCAGACGTCACAGCCTTATAAGGCCAATGTGAGAACATTCTTGTAAAAGTGCTCGCGCTCCGTATAGTCACAGAAACAGATGTATTCGCGAAAAATTATCCATCAATCGATACACAAACAGTTGGTCACATTCTCTGCCTTTCCTCTGCCTTTACTCTAAGTCACATCATAATTAATACAATATTGTGCAGGTTCAAGGGAATTGACTTGAACGCGGACTTTCTCTCTTATACCTAAATCGGAAGATAAGCTCGAGATTGATTTTCCTATATGCGAAAAGTGAAAATAATTTTTTCATGATAACAGTTGTGCCAAATAAATAATAGGTGCAATCCGTCCATTTCTTTTAAATGAACTTGGCTTTTTTCTTACAAAATGCATGGTACATATAGTTCTGAGATGTTTTAAGACAGTTACAGAAAACATTGAAAATATAAGCTACTCCTTGTTATTAAACAGGAGCAAAATTTGTCGAACACTTTATATGCGATAGAGTACTTTTTTATATTTTAATTACTCATAGTATATAGCCTTTAAACTATTAATGAATCTTAATTTTATAATAAAAATTTGCACTTGGCTCGCAGGACCAACTTTTTGTTTAATGCATTTACCAATAATAACAACTTATACATAGTTTTCAAATGGCTACACTAGAAAATTGTTGAGTACCTCACAATTATTTTAGCACACATATCAAAACCGAACAGAAGGTTTTTTATCTTCAGATCAGTTAGGTATATATGTACTTTTCCATGCTCAGTGTATTTAAACTAAGGAACTTCTTGACCAATTTTGTATTACATTTTTTTTTTTAATATGAATGAATTTTTAACAATTCCACCCTTTTTCAAACCGAACAGTTTAAGATGTACATTATTGACAGCACAACAAAATTAGCTATCGAGCAAACATTTAAACCTGTAATCAAATCAATTGAGCACAAATTCAAAGACGCGCAATCCTCGGGTCAATTCAAGTAACCGATAACAGAATACAGCCGGTAAATAACAAGCCTACCATATCAAGACTAAACCAAGAATTTTACGAAATCATATCGTAAAACAGCTGAGATCTAAACGAGGTAAGACTGGATACAAATTCCTATACTCCGGGTACCCTAACTGCAGAATCAATGTTATAGGATTACTTCTATTACAATTTTACAAATAATTTTCAAAAATACAACCATCTATGATCGTATCATCTCCGCTCGACTTAAAACAAAAATCCACAAGAACACTTTGAATCAAAGCTACGCTCATGACTGAAAATGACAATAAAGCAACTAAGGAAACGACCATCTATACCCAACTAAAAGCTGGATTGTGTTTAAATCCTGGTGCTCATATCAAAGTCCTCATAGGTGACTTCAACGTCAATTTAGGAAACAACCATTGAAATCTACTATCAGACGCAATATTGGGCAGATCAATTCTCTTTATTCGATCCGAATCGGTTCTACAGATCGATCTAATTTCAATAAACATCCAGGTAAAAAGAAAGCACTGAAATTTTTCTTCATCCTCCGTCTGTGTTAATCTTCCATACATATTGGAAAAGTATGTTGATTATTGGAGTGAAGTGCACCTAATATTTTAAAACGAAACAAGAAACTGTCTCATGGAAGAATACTAATTATGAAGCGGGTCTCCCGTTTTAGATGGTAACAACTGCTGAAGAGCCTTTTACATATTTTATAGAAATACACCTGAAAAAGTAAATGCAACTGATAGTGGAACAGTTTCCGGGCATAATAAAACGAAACACAACATTTTTATAATCTTTTATTTTAAGAAAAGGAAATCAAAATTTATTAAAATCATGTTTTTGTACTTTTGCGTACATACAAATATATAAAAGGTATTTTCATATTTTTATGAATTGAAATAATCGGTTATTATATTTTTTGTTGTACTGGCGCATTTACTTCAGCCTATTCCTCACCACCGCCTTCTTTCTTATCACCACCACCGCCAGCCATCCATTCGCGTATCTGCTCCTCGCCAAAATTCTGCACCGAATCGATTTTGTTCAAAAGCTGCACAACACATTCATTTCGAAGAAAATTTTCCTCAGCAATTTGTATCACCTGGTTAGCAACATTGTTCAATTTTGGCGAAGCCTTTATGGCCTCCAATTCATTGCGAATCTTATGGATGCACTGTGTTGCAGCCCTGTTACTGCCAATTTCGATCAAGCAAGTGTCAATCTGGAGATACAACTCCTTAACGAGCCGTTCTAAGCTGCCTATCGTTCCATCAATGGAATACAGCAAATTCTCGAACCTAGTTATAGCCCTGTCACTGCACTCCTTCAAATTGACATTGAACTCGTGGACTAGACTTTCGGCCAAATAGACTCCTTGTTGTTTCACCTCGGTGTAAGCATTGGCCATATTCTTGTCAACTACATCAACAGCCCATTGATTCCATTCGACTCGCAGTTGACTCTTCTCAATCTCCATGGTATATGTACATTTCATGGCTTCAACGAAGTAAGACATAAGATTTGATAACTTGTCCTGAAGCTCTAGCAAACTGTCATGGACATCGTTCAGCACTCGCTGAATAGAGTCATGAATATTAACGCGACTTGCTGTGAAGATCAACAACAAAAAATTCATTTTCACTAACACTGGACTGAACGGCAACAAACGATAATACGATGGAAGAAACTCAAATGATCCACTAATGCCTCTCAAGACATTTCGCCAGTTTATATACGGGAAATATCAGAGCTTTTACTGTGTTCATTGAGTACGTTAGAATGTATAGGTACTCCGTATAGTCACAGAAACAGATGTATTCGCGAAAAATTATCGATCAATCGATACACAAACAGTTGGTCACATTAACAGGCAAAGCTTCGGTTAGATATCAACTACTGGAATGATCCGAAAGAGAACCCCTGTCGAAAGCTGTTTCTGTTACTACAAGTGAGTTATAAAAAACGGAATGTAAACACGGTGGTATGATAAACATTCCGCAATTAAAACTGAAAAGTTTTGCGTTAAGACGTTTTGCCTATAAGGGCAAACAAAAGAAATTTTTCTCTTTTTTTAATGGAATGATTTCGTTTTTATTCTTACTCGGTTATCTGTTTGTGGCAAAACGACTTATTGTCTTACAAATATATTTCTTAGAGTACCAGAAAACAAGTAGTACTGAGCATTCACGGAGAATATACTCGAATGACTCATCATCTTCTGAGCAGAAACTACATTCTGTCTCCAAGCGCACACTAATTTTGCTAAGGTGACACTGCAAGCCACAATGACCTGTGAGAAAATTCACCAGCTTCCTAATGCTATCCTTATTAAGATTAAGGATTTCCTAGGACCTGATTAAGTCTTTGGATTTCTAAGCCCTGGGACGATTTTCCAGTGGGCCAGACGAAGTTTGTGTTCCCAACAATTTATCATTGCTTAGACGGCAGCCCAGTTGACACCACAATAGCGTTCAGCAGAATATTAATGCAGATTCCGATCCAAGCCCTAGCTAGTTCATCTGCAGATTCGTTGCCTGCAATTCCCTTATGACCAGTGACCCAGCCGAGTTTCACTCTGTTGTGTTTGGCAAGAGATTGCAATGCATCGTTGCAGTTTTTCACCGATTACGAGTCCATTTAGTTGGGAAACAGCAGAAATAAAATTCAAAAGAAATTAAAGTTAAACCCTTTCGAGTTAAACACAAAAGTTTTTATAACATTGAGTCGGGAATATAATTTTTTAAACAAATTTCTCTATGGTCTATGTCTATTGCATCGGTCATGACTTATGCAGGCTCTTCTTCGGATTCAATGCAAACTATTTGTGATTTCTTCGCCTCATTCTATAAAAAGAATTTCAATCATGGTATCGTTTATGATGGTGATGTTAGATATAATTTTATACAACCATTTTCTGATATAAATATTATCAAAATCTCTCAGATCTTTCTGATTTGGTGATTTTATAAAAAAAAAATTCGAGCCAAGCTTTAAAGCTGATGGTCAATTGATTTGCAAGTCTTTTTTCGAATACTGCTGCCAAAATTTAGTTTATGTTTTATCTCATATGTTCATTGAGTCACTGAGGAAGGGTCTTTTTATTTCTTGTTGGAAAACAAGTTCTATTGTACCCATTCATAATAATGAATCCAAAACGGTTGTTGAAAATAACAGACTTATTTGTAAATTGCTTAATATTCCCAAATTGTTTGAAGCAAAGATAACTTATTTTCCATCGTAAAAACGCACATAATTCAGGAACGAGATGTTTTTTTCCCGAAACGGTAAGTTGTATCGAATTTAGTCATGTTTTCGAACAACATTTACTCGGCGTTTCTTGAAAACTGTCAAGTCGATTGCGTCTATATTGATCTTGAAAAAGCTTTTGATTCTGTGAATCATAACCTGTTAATTTCAAAATCAAAAGCTATTGGTTTTCGATCCCCAATGCTGGATTGGATAAAATCTTATCTAAGTAATAGATGTAATTTTGTTTAGGTAAACGCTTTTCGTTCGAATTCATTCCAGGTTTTGTCAGGTGTACCACAAGGCAGTCATTTCGGTCCTCGTTTGTTTCTTTTATTTATGAATGACATAAATAGAAATCTAAGGTCATCAAAAAACCTCTTATTTGCTACTGATGTTAAATATTTTTTCAAAATGTCTAGCTTGGACGACCCTACATTGCTACTATTACATTATTATTAGATAAGATCTTGATACCTTTAGTGATAAGTGTAATACAAATCTCTTGCGTATTAACCATTTAAAATGCAAATCAATATCTTTTTATAGAGACCTGCTCAAGCATTCAAATACATATAGTCTTGGCACGATTTCCATTCCTAGGTTTGGTTGAACGTTGAAGTGGCCGTCAGTCAAAACCGACGCACTTAGACCATGAAGGTCCGTTGTGATACCACAAGGATCTAGGAAATTCCCATGCCTAGTCGTTAAACCACTTGGAGCTTCGTATGAAGCGCAAGAGACTATTAATGTCAATTTGGGTTAGATCATAGAGATCGTTGAAAAAGAACGCTCCCAGATGGAGCTTTCGCCTATTCGAGAGGGCTGGGCACGTACAGAGTAGATGGAGAGTGGTTTTCTCCTCCTCCTCATCCATGCAGCTTCTGCAGAAATCGTTGGAAAAGACTCCTAGGCTTTCTGCATGCTTGCCTATGAGACAGTGTCCAGTTATGACACCTATAATGGCACTAATAGACTGCACATTAGTGCAGAGATCAAACACTTGGAGCGTTTCGGATCTAGCTTGGGCCAGATCTGCTTCGTTGCTATGCAAGTTGTGCCGTTTGACCATCTAAAATTAGTTTTTATTATAGAATCCCGTTTAAGCATGAGTTTGCACGTAGCGATCGGCATGCCTAGTGAACCATATTCAGGCAATAGGGGTAGTGTGGTTCCATGTTTGGCGAGTTCATCAGCCATACAATTACTAGGAATGTCTCTATGCCCTGGCACCAGCACAGGTAAATGTTGAAATGCTCCGCCATATTCCGGGCTAGAATGGAATTTGCGGAGACTGATTCCATGGACTTTAGCGCAGCCTGGCTATCCGAGAAAATGTGGATATCCTTAACAGATATGACATTACTCTTCAGCCAAGACAAGGCTTCATTTATTGCCATGATTTCCGCTTGGAAAACACTACAGTGATCAGAAAGACGCAAAAAAAAAGAGAGACTTGGATTTTTAAAAGACACCTCCGCCAACCCCTTCATCATGTGTTTTCGACCCATCAGTGTAGAAGTGAATTTCTTCATTTTCCAAGTAGATCCCAAGAAGACCTGGACCTGCCGCGCTTGCTGGCAGTTGTCTGCCGAAGATGTCGAGTGGAGGAAGGTTGAACAGAATGTCCAGTGCAGCAGAGGGAGTTGTACGAAGCGCTCCGCTCACGCTGATCTTTGGACTCTGCTTAGTTTGTCGCGATTGATCGCTTTATCTAATGCAGTCCACCGAACAGCCACATCGTATAGCAGAATAGGTCTGACTACTACTGTGTACAGCCAATGAGTGATGTGCGGTTGAAGACCCCATTTACTTCCTATGGCATTTTTGCTTAAGAAGGGTGCCAATGGGTTTTTTTGGGGTTTACCCCTAGACCACAATGATCTGACCAGCTTATTAGCTTATTTAGAGCATTCTGCAGAAGTTCTTTCAAGGTGTGTGGGTGCTTTCCTGAAACGGCTGTGGCAATGTCGTCCGCATGGGCGATCACTCCGCAGCCCTCCCCCCTCATGCGTACCAACAGCTCATTCACCACCAGGTTCCAAAGAAGTGGCGATAGGACTCCTCCTTGCGGGGTGCCTCTGCTGACAAATCTATTGGCAGACGACAAACCAAGTCTTGAATTTTCTATTCCTAAAATGAGTCAAATTTGTGACTTAGGCATAATGATGGACTGTGTCTTAATTTTCAGTAAACACATTGAATATATTTCTGCAAAAGCGTGTGCGTCTTTGGCTTTTCTTAAGAGACACGCTGTTGAGTTTAAAGATACTTTAAAAAGTATATATATGGCAACAGTGCGCTCCATTTTAGAATATGGATGCGTTATTTGAAACTCAAGTATTAATTTATATTGTATTAGACTGGAGAGAATTCAAAAATCTTTTACAAGATATGGAATTAGGCACTGGGGTGATTGCTATCCTTCATATAAGGCTAGGTATTTATCGATCTACCTTCAAACACTTTCAGCTATAAAAGAGATTTGCTTGTTAACTATTGTTAGGGACGTATTTACAGACTCCATTGATTGGTATCTTAGACTAAATAAATGAATAAATAAATAAGAAACAAGTTAGTTAATTTTACATAATATTCAAAAATTAAAGCTATGTTCATGATTATTCTGTAAACTTCGGAAGTGGAAGCTCAGAATAACTGAGTTTTATCAAAATACCCCAGTGGTACTTTGAACAAGTTGCCTGCAAATTGGACTAAAAATCTTTATCAACCTTTAAGTATCTATCTGACAACTCTGTATAGCAGTTCAAACACAGTTTGAAATGATTACAAGGTTGCAGAAGAATAGTTCTAGGATTTTCACAACATATTGTTACGAAAAGTAGTTAGTAGCGCATATAATAGAATTAGAATCCTAAGATAAATCGCAATGCAAATACTGCATACTAAAAATAAGCAAATGCTACGAAAAGTAGTTGGTAGTGCAGAAGGTTTGAATCCTAGATAAATCGCAATGTACAAAAAATAAGTACTAAAAATTAGAACTATGAAAATACTGCATACTAAAAATAAGCACTTTTATGTAGCATACTATTAGGCTGTAAGACTTTAGATTATTTAAAATTTGAAATGTAACCGCCTGCAAGTTTGAAGTTTGAAGTGTACTGGTCAGACAAGTAGACAAACCGGTTTGTGCGGTTCGCCCGGTTTATGTAAAAGAACATAATAGAACATGTAGTCTATTTTAAGAAGCGGACTCATTACACATAAGTATCGTTAGTTGTAAATAAGGGAATAAGGCTACAATTTTCTGGTCTTTTCTCGATATTTCTGTCTATAATATTGGAAGTTTCTGGAAGGTTTAATTGAGTATAAATAGAGGCGTTAGGCCGACGTAAGATTATTAGTTAATTTGATTTTAACCAGTGAAGTTGAAAAAGTTCTTCTAAAGTATTACTGCTATCTCCTTAGAGAATTATTGTAAAGTACAAGTATTAAGTGTTTTTGTGTGCATTTAAAAGTAATCACCAATATAAATTGTGAACCTGTGTTCATTTTATTGTTTGTGAATTAAAGTTATTATTTGTAAATTAATGAAATTGTGTTGTAACAATATGATGCAAAGAAGGGATGCAGATTGGTCCGGTGACCTTTTAAATTAAAAACGAAATTAAAAAAACTCCCAAATTTCACCAACTTCCTGCTTAGTCGACTATTATACCCTTCTATAGCGCTTGTTGTTCTCATGTAACACAGATACAGCTGAACAAAGTTTCCTTAACGTATAGGCGTAGATATAAATTACCGTTAAACTCCGAAATCCAGTTGGTGTTACAGTTACAAACAATATTGAGCGTGTCGCACGTGTAATGCATGTAAAAGTGGAACTCGTTCATCTCGGCTTCTACCCGTCAGAATTTGATGGGACTTGTTTTAAAAAAATTAATTTTAATTGAAAACTGAAAAAGTTATGGTGAGCAGGTACATTTTGTGGGATAAGAATATAATGAAAAAAAATGGAAAAAGAATTCTTCTAACTGTTGCCCTTTTGCAGAGATTATAGGCAAAATGTCTTATAGCAAAAATTTGCAGTTATTTGCGGAATGTTCATCATACCGCCGTTTACATTTTTTTTTATAACTTATACTTGTAGTAACAGAAACAGCTGCTGACAAGGACTTTGTTCTCGTTCATCATTCCAGCAATTGATGATAACTTACCAAAACGCGTCGTCTGTTAATGTAAGCAACTGTTTGTATATCGATTGATCGATAATTTCTCGCGAATACATCTGTTTCAGCGACTATACGGAGCACCATTAGGTATATTGTAACATTATTCTTATCAGGCTGTGACGTCCGCTAATGCGAAAAACAATTTGTTTCGTAAATGCACAAAGCAAAAGCTCTGATATTTCCCCTGCATAAGCTGGCCAAATGTCTTGAGAAGCTTTAGTTGATCATTTAAGTTTCTTCCACCGCATTATCGTTTGTTGCCTTCCAGTCCAGTCGTATATACTTGTCGTGAAAATGAAATTCGTATTTTTGTTGTTGATCTTCACAGCAAGTCGCGTTAATGTTCATGCCACCCAAATATTTAAACAGTCATCAGAAACCATCGCAGGCAATGCAACACAAGAAGGTCGATCGGCAGTGAACAATTTCTATCCAGGAGCTGAGGAAGAAGCCAATCAGTTCATCAAACTAATAAATTCACTTCGAGATGTGATAACAAAACAATCCAACAGTCTTCAGCGAGTGCTGAGCGATGTCCATAACAGTTGGCAAGAGCTTCAGGACAAGCTCTCAATTCTTATGTCTAACTTCAATGAAGCCAGAAAATGTACATATACCATCGAAATTGAGAAGAGTCAACTGGGAGTCGTATGGAATCAATTTGCTGTTGATGTAGTTGACACAAATATGACCAATGCTCCCATTCAGGTGAAACAACAAGAATACAATTTGGCCGAAAGTCTAGTCGACGAGTTCAATGTCAATTTGAAGGAGTGCAGTGACAGGGTTATAACTACGTTCAAGAATTTGCAGGATTCCGTCGATGTAACTATTCGTAGCTTTGAACCGCTCGTTAAAGAGTTGTCCCTTCAAATTGGCACTTGCAAGATCGACCTTGGAAGTAACAGGGCTGCAGCAAGTTTTATCCATAAGATTCGCAGGAAGTTAGAAGCCATAAAGAAGACTTCACCAAAATTGAGCAATGTTGTTAACCAGGCGATGCAAATTGCTGAGGAGAATTTTCTTCAAAATGAATGTGTTGTGCAGCTTTTGATTAACATCGATTTGGAGCAGGAGTTTGTCCAGGAGCAGATACGCGAATGGATGGCTAGCGGTGGTGATGATGAGAAGGAAGACACTACTGGTGGCAAAGTGGAAAGTGATGGTGAGGAAGAGGCTGAAATTAGTGCGCCAGTACACCAAAAAATATAATAACCCATTATTTGAATTCATAAAAATATGAAAATACCAAATACAAATACAAATATATACCAAGTATTCTCAAAATAAAAAATTATAAAAACAATAAAATTTTGTTTTGTTTTTTTACGCCCGGAAACTGTTCCACTATCAGCAGCATTTAAATCTTTAGGTGTCATTTTCAAGGATCCCTACAAAGCAGGTAAAGGGCTCTTTGGAAATTGTTACCATCGAAAACCGTTCACATGCTTCACAATTATTAGTCTTCCATAAGACAGTTTCTCTTTTCTTTAAAAATATTTTGTGCAGGAGGCTGATGCCTCCTTTTCAAATCGGCGGAGGATGAAGAAAAATCTCAGTGCTTCCTGCAACTGAATGTTATACCTGGATGTTTATTTAAATTAGGGATAATTCATTTCTGCAAAAAAATTGATTTTAAGAATCGATTCGGGCCGAATAAAAAGAATTGATCTATCCAACATCGAATCCTACGAGTAATAGTAGGTTTCGATTGTTGCTCCTAACTTGGCGTTGAAGTCGCCTACGAGAATGTTGATGTCATCACCAGGAGTTGAGTATAGTGCCGCTTCCAGTTGGTTATGAAAGATGTCTTTCGTTGCTTCATTGTTCTTTTTGGTCGAGAGTTTAGCTTTTAATCGCAGTGTTCTTGTGGAGTTTTGAGTTAAGTCGAGCGGATATGATACGATAATAAATAGCATTAATTTTGAAATCGCACTTTTAAGTTTTTGGGATAAAAGTATCCCTACAACAGTGTTCTGGAGTTAGGGTGGTGGGTGTACTGGGTGTATTGAGTATCAAGATTGGTTTGCATTACTACGTCGCTTAGGCCGACTAGTACTTGGCTTAGTCTAGATGTTTTGGAAAGTTCTTATATTCTACTTTTCTATCGTAATCCGTTAGAGTTTTCCTAATTCACAATTAGAGAGTCTGTGGTCACAATGAACCTACTTTGCTTACTGATCGATCATTGCACTAGATGGATGTGATGCAAATGGTCACAACGAAGAGTGGTGGAGCACCGGTACTAACAAGAGGGGTGAGTACTTTTTAGAGTTTTTCGTGAAGGAAAACCTAGATATATATAATGTAGGCAGGGTACCGACTTTTACAAATAGGATAAGAAGTACGGAACTCCGACACTGAGTCGAGTACTCAATAGTTCGAGGGTCTCCTGCGAGACATCTATATCAGATCAAAGGATAAACCTATTTGAATTGGAAGGGCTTGTAGAGGAGAAAATAACTATTAGAAATCCTAGAAGGACAAATTGGGAAGCTTTCAAAACCAATTTGAGATAAAACTTGGAACACATTTCAGTTCAAAGAGTGGCCATATGCCCACACGGGCTGGAATGTGCGGCAAGAGAAATTAATAGGGCAATATCAGATGCGTATGAGTCGAGTTGCCCGGTGAGCTCTCCTAAAGTGAGCAATGAAGCTCCATGGTGGAGCTATCAGCCCTTGGAAAGCAGCTGAGGAAACTTTTCAAAACCGCTAGGAGGAGGGGCATTTAGCAGCAATACAGAGAAGCTCTCACAGCATAAAATACTGAAGTAAGAAGAGCCAAACGCAGAAGTTTCCGGAAGTAACCAATACTACAGCATCTGCCAGATTGGTTAAAGCGATGGCAAAAGATGTTAAGAGTATCAAGACATCACTGATGAACCAGTACGAGAAGTTCACAGAAAACGAGGAGTAGAGAGCCCTCCTTCTCTTGAAAACACACTTTCCACGTAGTATAGTGACCAGTATAAACCCGAGTTGGAGTTCAACCACATCAGGGCAAGTAGGGAGGACTGGAAGAGGGTCTCAGAAATCTGCAGGGAGCAAGGAATTCGATGGGAAGTAACAAGTTTCCGGCAGTTGTGGACGGCATAATCCCTGCAGTCATGCAAGCTAGATTAGATAACCTCATTCCACACTTCTTAAGACTATTTAGGAAAAGCCTAGCACTCGGGTATATACCGACAAGCTGGAGGACGGCAATGGTAGTATTCATACCTAAAGTTGAGAAGAGAGATCCCATCCATCCAACACCTACACTATTCTACCAGTCCTACAGACCAATAAGCCTAACTTCGTCCGTTCTAAAGACTATCGAAAAGGTTATCGACAATTTTATAAGGTCGAAAGTACTAGAAAGAGAATCACTACACTAGAGTCAGCATGCATGCAGAGCGGGCATATCTACGGAGACTGCACTGTGGTTTGCGAGATGCTGGGCACCAGAGCAGCGGTGACTATATTCGGTATTAAAACCATTATGGTCAACACTACAAGAGGATGCCCTTTTGTGGAGCATCCTTATAGATGAACTACTTCAGCGACTAGCTGGAACAGGAATTTATGCCCAAGGCTACGCAAACGATATAGTCATCGTAGCAAGGGGAAAATTCAAGGAAGTGCTCCGTAACATAATCCAAAACGGATTAAATATCACGAGTAGATAGTGCCAAGAAGTGGGACTCCGGGTAAACCCAAATAAGACCACGCCTTAAATGTCAATTAAGGCGATTTTGAAATTATTCGCTTAATAGCGTCAGTCATCCCTGCTCACTACTCATTGACAATCTTCTAGTCGATCTACACAGATCAGGGGTACTCTGGCGCCGTGGCTCAGTGGATAAGAGCATGGTTTCTGAGCAGGAGGTTCGTGGTTCGAATCCCAGTAACACCAACAATGTGTGACAAACGATACAAACAAATTCGATGATGAGCCTGTCCGGGTATATTCTCTGTGAATGCCCACAATGAGTCGTTTTGCCACAAAACATAATATTATTGTTTGGTTCACTTTTAAACGAAATTACATCAAACCTATCATTTTAATTTTTGCGTTTTGCCTTGTGACTGTAGAAGTGATTGCGATATGGCATCAAAACAGTCATGTTTTTCGCCAAAAAAAAACAAACACAAGTATTTCTGGTTGGTTGCTTAGGGTAAACAGATAACCGAGTAAGAATAAAAACGAAATCATTCGAATAAAACTCCTCCCACAAATAATAGAAAAAGTTTCCTTTTTGTGTAACTCACTTGTAGTAACAGAAACAGCTGCTGACAGGGAGGGGTTTTTGGTTTCGTTCATCATTCCAGTAATTGATATCCAACCGAAGCTTTGTCTCTTAATGTGACCAACTGTTTGTGTATCGATTGATCGATAATTTTTCGCGAATACATCTGTTTCTGTGACTATACGGAGTACCTATACATTCTTGATGAACAAAGGAAAAGCTCTGATATTTCCCGTATATAAACTGGCCAAATTTCATTGAGAAGCATTAGTGGATCATTTGAGTTACTTCCATCGTTTTATCGTTTGTTGCCGTCCAGTCCAGTCGTCTACTTGTCCTAAAAATGAAATTCATATTTTTGTTGCTGATCATCACAGCAAGTCACGTTAGTGTTCATGCCACCCCAATACTTGAGCAGTCATCAGAAAACGTCGCAGGCAATGCAACACAAGCAGGTCGATCGGCAGTGAACAATTTTTATCCAGGAGCTGAGGAAGAAGTCAATCAGTTCACCAAACTGATAAATTCACTGCAAGATGTAATTAAAAACCAATTCGACAGAAGAATTAATCGAGCCCTTCAGCGTGTGTTGAACGATGTCAATGACAGTGGGCAAGAGCTTCAAGACAAGTTTTCAAATCTTATGTCTAACTTCAATGAAGCGTCCAGAAAATGTGCATATACCATCGAGATAGAGAAGAGTCAACTGGGAGTCGTATGGAATCAATGGGCTCTTGATGTAGTTGACAAGAATATGGCCAATGCTTCCACTGAGGTGAAACAACAAGGAGTCGATTTGGCCGAAAGTCTAGTCGATGAGTTCAATGTCAACTTGAAGGAGTGCGCTGACGGGGTTATAACTAAGTTGGAGAATTTGCAGGATTCCATCGATGTAACGATTCGCAGCTTTGAACCGCTCGTTAAGGTGTTGTCCCTGCAGATAAGCACTTGCAAGATCGAAATTGGTAGTTACAGGGCTGCAGCACGGTGCATCAATAAGATTCCCAGGAAATTGGAGGCCATAAGGAAGGCATCGCCGAAATTGAGCAGTCTTGTTGAGCAGGCGATGAAAATTGCTGAGGAGAATTTTCTTCAAAATGAATGTGTTGTGAAGCTTTTGACCAACATCGATTCAGAGCAGAAGTTTGTCGAGGAGCAGATACGTGAATGGATGGCTGGCGGTGGTGGTGGTGGTGGTGATGAGAAGGAAGGCACTGCTGGTGATAAAGTGGCTGGTGGTGGTGGTGATGAGAATGAAGGCACAGCTGGTGATAAAGTGGAAAGTGGTGCTGAGGAATAGGCTGAAATAAATGCGCCAGTACACCAAAAAATATAATAACCGATTATTTGAATTCATAGAAATATGAAAATACCTTTTATATATTTGTATGTACGCAAAAGTACAAAAACATGATTTTAATCAATTTTGATTTCCTTTTCTTAAAATAAAAGATTATAAAAATGTTGTGTTTTGTGGTATTACACCTGGAAACTGTTCCACTATCAGCTGCATTTAAATCTTTAAGTGTCATATTTAAGAATCCCTACAAAGTAGGTAAAAGTCTCTTCGGCAATTGTTACCATCACAATTATTATTCTTCCATGAGACAGTTTCTTCTCTCATTTAAGAATATTAGGTGCATTTCACTCCAATAATCAGCATGCTTTTGCAATTTGTATGGAAGATTAACACAGGTGGAGAATGAAGAAAAATCTCAGTGCTTCCTGCAACTGGTCATTACGATTACGAGGGATTTTACATTTCTTAAAAAAAATTCAATTTTTAGAATCGATTCTGATCGAATAAAAAGAATTAATCTGCCCAATATTGAATCTAATAGTAGGTTTCGATTGTTGGTTATAAAGTAGTTGGCGTTGAAGTGGCTTTTGAGGACTTTGATATCAGCATCAAGAGGTGAACCCAGTGCAGCTTACAGTTGGGCATAGATGATCATGTCCTTAGTTGCTTTATAGTCCTTTTCGGTCACGAGCGTAGATTTGAATTGCAGTGTTCTTGTAGATTTTTGTGTTAAATCGAGATGAGATGATACGATCATAGATGGTTTTATTTTTGAAAACTACGGTTTTAAGTTTTTGTGATAGAAATAACCCTACAACATTGATTGTGGAGTTAGGGTGGCCGGAGTATAGGAATTGGTGTTCAGTCTAAGATGTTGTACGATATCATTTCATTACATGCTTGGTTTAGTGTTAATACGGTAAGCTTGTCATTTACTGGCGATTCTGTTATCGGTAACTTCATTTGACACAAGCATTGCACTACTTTGAATTTTATTGTGCTTTGTTGTGCTCTCATTAATGTAAACCTGTAATGTAGACCTATTCAGTCTTAAAAACGGTTAACAAATACGTGCATAATATTGAAATTACAAAATTGGCCATAAAGTTTCTTAGTTTAACGATACTGAGCATGGAAAAGTACATTTGTACTTAACTGATCTGAATATATCAAACCTTCTGTTCGCTATTGATATGTGTGCTAAAATAATTGCTATGTACTTAAAATTTATCATGTGTGGCCATTTGGAAACTATATATTGCAATGGTGCATTTTCGGCACACCCATGTGAAAAGTGTAGAAATTAATTTCACACTTCGTGAAAAAGCCTGGTGTAAATAATAAATAAAATAGCTTATATGCGTTTACATACACCAGCATTAACAATAGCAAGATTATCACCATATCTGGTTGTATTTCACGTTTGTGGAAGTGTTCACCCCCTCCCTTTTTTAATTCTCTATATGTATTAACTTCGCGTGCCCGTGGCTGGCGGACTGGCTGGCTGGTAAGATCTTGTGATCAATTTATAACCCACTTCCCAAAGCCCGATTTTATTGAAAATTTGCAAACATGCACATGCACACAAATACCTTCTATTAAAATTTCGGTAAATGATCGGTCCGCGGGGTCGGGGGACTCCCATACAAGCGGCATTAGATCATGTCATACTATGATGACTGTGTTCTGTGTGTGTGGTGCGCTGTGAGCAGCGCTGCTTGCTTTACGATTGGGGTTGTTTTGTTCTTGGATTGCAGTGCTTTGAAATATGTTTTTATTTTTCAGCATTTATAGTGGAATTCAGTATACTTTTGGTTATTAGAGAATTTACATGAATTTACATTAATTTTATGGGTGGCTTTTTTCTCTCTGCGAAATTAGTCCAAAAATTTCAAATTTAATTATTCCTATCAATCATGCGCACCGCGGCATTAAAGTTATCGGCCGTATAAAGAAAGTAGACGGAAAAGTCGCCACTTCCTAAACCCAAAAAAAAAATTGAAGAAAAGTACAGAAGCAATTACGAATTGACTCCAACGCATACAAAGGGAGATGCACAAAATACTATTCCTGTTTGTACCGTACCGTGATCATTCCACGTCGGTGTTGCAGATGTGATACAAATTCTTATGCAATAGTGGCATTATTTTCAGCTAACTGAGCTATTTCCAAAAATTATACCCCCACGGGAGATGTTCATTCTGATTCTCCCATATACTTAGCTTTACTCTGATTATTGGAAGACATAGAAACTTGTTTTTTGAAGTGCAACTTTTTTAAGGAGGGGGCTACAATTTTCAAGCGTTACACTGTTATTACTCTGTTGTTCACTTTTATTAATTATATACCTCATTTTCTGTAGTTCTATTTTATATGTATATAACTACAAATATAACTTAATATATAAAAATATATTACAACGGCCACAGCTCCCATGGAAATTCTGGGATCTGGCCAATAGGGTCTGGAATTTTGGGAACCAAGCCATTTCTCAAGCGATTCTTATGAAACTCGGAGTGTAGGACCAAGATGCGACTTAAAGATTTGTTCCTATGGAAGTTCTGGGATCTGACCATGGGGGTCTGGAATTTTGGGAACCAAGCCATTTCTCAAGCGATTCTTATGAAACTCGGAGTGTAGGACCAAGATGCGACTTAAAGATTTGTTCCTATGGAAGTTCTGGGATCTGACCAATAGGGTCTGGAATTTTGGGAACCAAGCCATTTCTCAAGCGATTCTTATGAAACTCGGAGTGTAGGACCAAGATGCGACTTAAAGATTTGTTCCCATGGAAGTTCTGGGATCTGACCAAATAGGGTCTGGAATTTTGGGAACCAATCCATTTCTACGCGGTTCGTATGAAATTGGGTATGTGGGATGTTATTTAATCATAATATTGGCGACAATATCAAAAAAGTTTCACTTCACCGCACTTCTGTGTATTAACTTCACTTGCCCGTGGCACGTCCCGTTGCCGGTCGGTCGGCAGTCGGTCGTTCGTCGGTTTGTCGTGGAATCTTGCGATCAATTTTTAATTCTGAGTGGCCCCGGGCCAGGGCCCCCAGGTCGTGAGGCCTCATAAAAAATTTTCAAAAAAATTAACCCGAATTTCTTCAAATTTTATACACATGTGTATCTCCGATGGACAACATTTTTTGTAAAGTTTTTGAAGTGATCGTGCCCTGAGACCCGTGTGGTGTCTATGTACATTTTTTAAAAATTAACCCGTTTTTATTCAAATTTTAAACACATACTTTTCTTCTATTAGAAAATTTAATTTTAATTTTTATTGGTTTTCTTTTTAATTTATTTTCTCTTAAATCGCCTTATAACATAATTGCTGTTGTCTGTTTGTTTGTCTGTATGGATATAATGCTTTTATGTCGCCTTATCCCGCCTTAACCACTATATGTATCGAAGCCATATTTACAACATATGATCGTTTGGTGCTCCGATAAGTTTAGGTTTTTTTGGACCCGTTAGGTGGCGCTGGAGTCAAGATATATACGAAAAATTGTGTTTATGGTTGGATTTGGTTCATATTCACACCATATGTTCGTTTGGTGGTCTGATAAGTTTAAGGCGCTGGAGTAGAGATATTTACGAAAATTGGGTTTTATGGTGGGATTTGGTTCATATTCACACCATGTTCGTTTGGTGCTCCAATGATACATTGTGAAATGGTTAGGTGGTAGAAAAACGTCCGTCATTTTTGACGGGTACTCACTAGTTATTATATATTTTGGAAACTTTACCTACATTACCGGAAGATATGAAAACTTATTTTTTTTCTCCTATTAATTAATTATATACTGCATTATATCTCAGTAAATATTGAAGCTTACTATGTTGTTTTTTTTTGCATTGCATTATTGCAACTTCAATTTTGCTGCAATTTTGTCATAATATGTATGGAGCCTTGATGTATCTTTTGTTTTATTTGCAATAGTAACGTCATCTTTTATATTACAAATGTAATGACGCTTAATAAAATTTTCTTGTAATGCATATCGAATTGATTGATTTATTGCGATATACAGGGTGATTGACACTAAGTGTTACCAAAACAAAACGCCACAGAATTTTTATTTTTAGATGAATTTTATTCAATCAAAGTGAAAAATGTTCACAAGCATTTAAGTTTTCGAATTGCAGTTTTCGATTTGGCCACCCTTAGGCGCGATTATGGCCTTCAAACGGTCGACAAAGCTGTTACATGCAGCACGAAAGTGGCTCTGCGGTATTTTGGCCCATTCCCGGCGAAGCGCTTGCTTGAGATGATCGACACTTCGGTATTTTTTTGTCCCAACCTTGCTCTTCAAAATACCCAAAACCGAGAAATCTAGCGGATTTGCATCCGGTGAATTTGATGGCCATTGGGCAGTGGAAATGAACCGCGGAACGTTGTTTCTCAGCCAATTTTGATTGACGCGCGCCTTATGACTCGGCGCCGAGACCTGTTGAAATTTCCAGGCTCTGCGCCCGAAATGTTTTTGTGTCCAAGGCTTAAACGCTCCCTCCAACATATGATCCCGATAAATTTGAGCATTTATCTTGATGCCACGGTCCAAAAAAATGAGTGGTGAACGGCTTTCGGCCGTTACGGCGGCCCAAACCACGGCGCTTGGTTTCGAGTTGCAATCCGTTGGTCCAAATTTTCAGTAGAACGGCCGGGCAAGTAAATCCGGTCGTTTTGATTGCTCGCATATTGCCCAATAACGAACGGTGACTCATCGGAGAAAAAAAAAATTCGGCAAATCGCCACTTTCGTGCAAGCGTAACAACTCCTTTGCTCTTTCCACTCTAACTTTTTTTTGAGCATCGGTGAGACCATGCGTTTTTTGGAATTTCAAGGCCTTTAGTCCAAGATGATCTTTCAATATGTGCTGCATCCGTTCGAGCGAAATGTTCGCCTCACGAGCTATTTTTCTGCCGCTACGGCGCGGATTCCGAGCCAATTTGGCCTTCACCTTCCGATTGATATCCGGCGATGTTGCAGTGCGTTTCGGTCCACCACCATAGCGTATTGCAATGCTGCCAGTATCGTTATAACGATTTATGGTGCGATACACAAACATTTTATTCACATGCAGATGTTTTAACTGGTTAACCATCTGCGGCTATGGTTTTCCAGCCAAATACAGAGCAATCACACTATTACGCTTGAATTCCATTGCGGATAACTTTTTTTCTGAATATTTCCCACTAAAATGCTTTGGTATGCTTCTACACAATGGAATGAACTGTCATTAGTGTAAATTTGAGCGCTCTGTCATCACTTTTGACATCACGTCATATTAAAGACGATTTCATTTTTTCATTTTTTTGAAACGCATACCGAAATCCAATCAATTTATGACAATATTTATTGAGGACGGATATATTTTTTTTTAAAACGCATCGAGACCCGATGCGCTTATTACAATATATATTGATGATATATTGATTTCCGTTGCAATGCGTGATGAAACTTAACACATTTTTTTAATACACTACAATTGATGGCTATTTGATTTCTTTGCAAGACGAATTAAGAAATTTTTTCAGGTTGTCGCAGAGCCATATTGTATTATTTATGGATGGTAGGTGCAGTGCAGAGTCACCCCAATTCTCGGCGAGATGGATAGCGCATACGCTAGGCGTGCACACCGGCCCTAAAAACTAACTGCTCCAAGATAAACCCAAGAATATTACCATTACAGTATTTATTTGTTATTGCAAGCCTAAAATTAAGATTCATCAAAGTATAAAGGCTTTATACTATGAATCATTAGAAAGAAAGAAAAGTCCTTTATCGTGTATAAAGTGTTTGAAGCTGGCTCCTGTTAAATAGCAAGGAGTAGCGTATATTGTGCAATGTCCTCTGTAACCCCATAAAAAACCCTCACCACTCTACCTACCAGGCATTCTGTAAGAAAAATGTCATGTTCATTTAAAAGAAATGTGTGGAACAAGTAAATGCATCTATTATTTATTTGGAACGAATTTATTTTAAAGAAAAAATTATTTTCTCTTCTCGCAGATTCCGAATTGTGTATAAGAGAGCCAGTCCGCATTCAAGTTAATTTCTCTGAATTTTTTTGTATTTCATTAACTTTTTTATCAGTGCCTGCCTGCACAGAATTGTATTGATTATGGTGTGACTTAGAGTAAGGGCATAGGAAAGACAGAGAATGTGACCAACTGTTTGTGTATCGATCGATAATTTTTCACGAATACATCTGTTTCTGTGACTAAACGGAGCGCGAGCGCTTTTAGAATGTTCTCACATTGCCCTTATACGGCTGCGTAAATGAAATGATTGCAAAAGCTCTGATATTTCTCGCATATAACTGGCCAAATGTCTTGAGAAGCTTTAGTAGATCATTTGAATTTCTCCATCGTATTATCGTTGGTTGCCGTCCAGTCCAGTCGTATACTTGTCGTGAAAATGAAATTCGTATTTTTGTTGTTGATCTTCACAGCAACTCGCGCTAGTGTTCACGCCACCCCAATACTTGAGCAGTCAATAGAAAACGTCACAGGCAATGCAACACAAGCAGGTCAATCGGCAGTGAACAACAATTTTTATCCAAAAGCTGAGGAAGAAGTCAATCAGTTCACCAAACTGATAAATTCACTCCGAGATGTAATAAAAAACCAATTCAACAGAAGAATTAATCGCGCTCTACAGCGAGTGCTGAACAATGTCCATGACAGTGGGCAAGATCTTCAGGACAAGTTCTCAAATCTTATGTCTAACTTTAATGAAGCCAGAAAATGTGCATTTACCATCGAGATTGAGAAGAGTCAACTGGAAGTTGTTTGGAATCAATGGGCTGTTGATGTAGTTGACAAGAATATGGCTAATGCTTCCACCGAGATGAAACAACAAGGAGTCGATTTGGCCGAAAGTCTAGTCGACGAGTTCAATGTCAATTTGAAGGAGTGTGCTGACAGGGTTATAACTAGGTTCGAGAATTTGGAGGACTCCATCGATGCAACGATTCGCAGCTTAGAACCGCTCGTTACGGAGTTGTATCTCCAGATTGGCACTTGCAAGATAGAAATTGGCAGTTACAGGGCTGCAGCACAATGCATTCATAAGATTCGCAGGAAATTGGAGGCCATACCGAAAACTTCGCCAAAATTGAGCAACGTCGTTAACCAGGCGATGCAAATAGCTGATGAGGATTTTCTTCAAAATGAATGTGTTGTGCAGCTTTTGACCAACATCGATTCGGAGCAGAAGTTTGTCGAGGAGCAGATACGCGAATGGATGGCTGTCGATGGTGGTGATGAGAAAGAAGGCGGTGGTGAGGAATAGGCTGAAGTAAATGCGCCAGTACAACAAAAAATATAATAACCGATTACTTGAATTCATAAATATTTTATATATTTCTATGTACGCAAAAGTACAAAAACATGATTTTAAAAAATTTTGATTTCCTTTTCTCAAAATAAGAAATAACAAAAAAAAATAAAAATGTTGTGTTTCGTTTTTTTTACTGTTCCACTATCAGTTGCATTTACATTTTCAGGTGTATTTCTATAAAATATGTAAAAGGCTCTTCAGCAGTTGTTATCATCTAAAACGGGTGAACCGCTTCATAATTAGTATTCTTCCATGAGACAGTTTCTTGTTTCGTTTTAAAATATTAGGTGCATTTCACTCCAATAATCAGCAAACTTTTCCAATATGTATGGAAGATTAACACAGACGGAGGATGAAGAAAAATTTCAGTGCTTCCTGCAACTGATAACATTATAGCCTAATGTTTATTGAAATTAGGGACCTTACGTTTCTTCAAAAAGATCGATTTTTAGAATCGATTTCGATCGAATAAAAAGAATTGATCTGCCCAATATTGAGTCTGATAGTAGATTTCAATGTTTGTTTCCTAAGTTGACGTTGAAGTCACCTATGAGGACTTTGATATGAGCACCAGGAGTTAAACACAGTCCAGCTTTATGGGTATAGATGGTCGTGTCCTTATTCGCTTTATTGGCCTTTTCGGTCGCGATCGTAGCTTTGATTTGCAGTGTTCTTGTGGATTTTTGTGTTAAGTCGACCGGAGATAATACGATCATAGATGGTTGTATTTTTGAAAATTATTTGTAAAATTGTAATAGAAGTAATCCTATAACATTGATTCTGCAGTTAGGGTACCTTGAGTATAGGAATTTGTATCCAGTCTTACCTCGCTTAGATCTCAGCTGTTTTACGATATGATTTCGTAAAATTCTTGGTTTAGTCTTGATACGGTAGGCATGTTATTTACCGGCTGTATTCTGTTATCGGTTACTTGAATTGACCCGAGAATTGCGCGTCTTTGAAAAAAAAACTGGTCAAGAAGTTTCTTTGTGCAAAGACACTGAGCATGGAAATATTGATATTGAGAAAGCTAATCTCTTAGCTTCTCGATTCGCTGGTGCGTCTACCCTTCCTTTAACTAACCAAAGCCCCCCAATTCTCGCGAATCTAGGGCCAGGTATGTCTAAAATCTATTTCCGGCAACGGGTTGTATCAAAGATCCCAAATAAAGCGACTGGCCCCGACGGTATTCCGCCATTTGTATTGAAAAGATGTCATCATATTTTGGCAAAACTGCTTAGCAAATTGTTTCATCTCTCAATAAAGACAGGTGTTTTTCCATCATTTTGGAAAATAGCAAATATTCAACCCGTTCCGAAAAAAGGTGATAAATCGGCACCTACGAACTACCGACCTATTGCTTTGTTGTCGGTTCTATCGAAGGTAATGTAATCTATTGTTAATTTCAGACTAATGAACTATCTGGATTCGAAAGTTCTTTTATCCGATGTGCAGTATGGATTTCGTAAAAATCGATCTTCAGGCGAACTAATGACGTGCATGACTCATTGTTTGGAGCGAAGCATTGAAAACCTAGGTGAATCAAGCGTTGTTTCCTTAGATATTGCTAAAGCTTTTGATAGAGTATGGCATGATTGTCTTGTTAATAAGATTCGTGCGCTGAATTTACACTCCTCTCTCATTACATGGATTGAGAATTATTTATGGAACCGTAAAATAAAAGTTGTATTAAATGGTATATCTTCAGATTCACATGGGATCAATGCTGGCGTGCCTCAAGGATCATCCTTGTCTCCCACGCTCTTCTTGATATATATCAACGACCTGTTGTCTTCTACAACCTGTGATATCCATTCATTTCCTGATGATACAACACTATCGGCCTCCATTGAGTTTGTCAATCAAAAAGAATGCAATTCTCGCTTGAATGGTTCGCGTGAATTAATGAATTTGACTATTCTGTCTAATATTCAAATCATTCTTGATTGGGGCATTTCTAACAGAGTAGAATATAACCCAAATAAATTCCAGTCTTGCCTTTTTTTTCAGAAGACAACTCAACATTATGTTCCTCCTGTTATTAATGGTACCTCTATTGCGAGATCTGATTCCCTTAAGTTGTTAGGTTTAAAAGTATCAAGTGATCTTTCCTGGAAAGAACATATTTATGAAATTTCAAAAAGAGCTAGCCAATGTTTAGGCTTCATAAGACGTTGTAACTTCTACTTCACTCCCTCTGAAGTATTAAGATTATATAAGTCTTATGTTAGACCAATTTTAGAATTTAATTCATATGTATGGGGTGGGGCTCCAAGATCTCATTTGGTTTATCTTGATGGAATTCAGAATAGAGTTATCCGTTTGATAAACGATGTAACCATTACTTCGTCTCTTGATACTTTGGAGCACAGACGAAATGTAGGAGCTTTATCTGTTTTCTACAAATTTTACTATGGTAGATGTGCTTTAGAAACCCATTCTCTAGTTCCAGGTCCTTTTGTCAGCAACGTTAACACTCATTTAAGGCCCAATCAACATAAATTTGCTTTAAAACTTTTTTCATGTAGAACCCAACACTTTAAATCCTCCCTTTTCCCCGAGAGTCTCTTCGATGTGGAATCAATTGGTCGATCCCGCGTTTTCCGATTCTTATAATTTGCAGGCCTTCAAATTAGCCGTTAACAACTTCCTGAAGGATGAAGATGAATGATGAAGCTGATCATGATGATCATGAAGATGATCATAAGCTGTTTATTGAATATAAAATATATATTAAACAATTGTCTATCAGTATTATTTACATTATCTTTAAAATTTGTATTATTTTCTTGGTCAAGGTTTTTTGTAGTTTTCATTGTCAAGGATGAAAGCATTTGGACTCGCGTAGTTTTAGTTTTTCGTGTTCGTTTTTTTCGTATTGCTTTTTCAATGAATCAGAGAGAATTCTGAGAAAATAAATTGAAACCGGCTACAAACGTGAGGAATGTGATATGCTGTAATTCTCATTCCTTCGAATTTTAATTTTTAATTTTAATAAAGGACATAGCCCAACTTATTGCCGTGACGCAAGTCATTCAGGGAGTCCTCCCTTTGCAATGAGTCTCTATATATATAAATAAAAAATGTATTTATTTGTTATTATTGGTAAATGCATTCAACAAAAAGTTGGTCCTGCGAGCCAAGTGAGTGCAAATTTTTATCTTTAAATTAAGATTCATTAAAAGTTTAAAGGCCTATGAGTAATTAGAATATAAAAAAGTACTCTATCGCATTTAAAGTGTTCGACAAATGTTGCTCCTGTTGAGTAACAAGGAGTAGCTTATATTTTCAATGTTTTCTGTAACTGTCTAAGAACATCTCAGAACTTTACGTACCATGCGTTTTGTAAGAAAAATGTCAAGTTCATTTAAAAGAAATGGACGAATTGCATCTATTATTTATTTGGCACGACTGTTATCATGAAAAAATTATTTTCACTTCTCGCAGATAGGAAAATCAATCTCGAAAAATGTGACCTTATCTTCCGGATTAGGTATAAGAGAGAAAGTCCGAGTCCAATTAAATTTCCTTGAATGATTTTGTATTTCATTGATTTTTTTATCAGTGCCTGCCTGCACAGTATTGTCTTTCTTATAATGTGACTAAGAGTTAAGGCAGAGGAAAGACCAACTGTTTGTGTATCATTTGATTGATAATTTTCCGCGAATACATCTGTTTCTGTGACTATACAGAACACCTTTACACATGTCTTAAAATTGTTGTGACGTCTGCGTAAATGAACAAACCAAAAGCTCTGATATTTCCCGTATATAAACTGGCCAAATGTCTTGAGAAGCATTAGTTGATCATTTGAGTTTCTTCCATCATACTATCGTTTGTTGCCGTGAATATGGCCAAGGTTAACCAACAAGAAGTCGATTTGGTAATTTTGAAGGAGTATTGTGACGAGATTATAACTAAGTTGGAGTCTTTGGAGGTTTCAATCAATGAAACGATTCGCATCATAGAACCGTACGTTCAGGAGTTGTCTCTCGAGATGGGCATTTGCAAGATCAAAATTGGCAGTTACAGGTCTGAAACACAGTGCATCCATAATTTACGCAGGAAATTGGAGGCCATAAGGAAAGATTCACCAAAATCTAGCAATGTTGTTAACCAGGCGAGGCAAAATGCTGGTCGCAAAGTGGAAAGTGATGGTGAGAAATAGACCATTACATCAAAAAATATAATAACCGATTATTTGAATTCATAAAAATATGAATATACCATTTATATATCCATAACCATTGTATGTAGGTACGCAAAAGTACAAAAAAACGATTTTAATAAATTTTGATATCCTTCTCTTAAAATAAAAAATTATAAAAACAATAAAATGGTTGTGTTTCCTTTTGTTACGCTCGACAACTGTTCCACTTTTAGCAGCTTTAAACTCTTGAGGTGTCATTTCCAAAGATCCTTACAAAATAGGTAAAAGGCTCTTCGGCAATTGTTACTATCTAGAACAGTTCACACGCTTCACAATTATTATTCTTGATGGAAAATCTCAGTGCTTCCTGCAACTCAATATTATACCTATATATTTATGTAAATTAGGGATTTTACATTTCTTCAAAAAAGAATAGATTCGGATCGAATAAAAAGAATTCTAATAGTAGGTTTAGATTGTAAGTTCCTAACTTGGCGTTGAAGTCCCCTATGGAAACGTTGACATCATCACAAGCAGTTAAATATATGGCCGCTTCCAGTTAGTTATGAAAGGTGTCCTTAGTTGCTACGCAGTGTTCTTGTGGAATTTTGAGTTAAGTCGAGCGGATATGATACGATCATAGATAGCATTAATTTCGAAAATCGCACTTTTCAGTTTTGGTGATAGAAGTACCCCTACAACATTGATTCTGGAGTTCGGGTGGTGGGTGTACTGGGTGTATTGAGTATAAAGATTGGTGGTCAGCATCAGCACTATGTCACTAAAGCCGACTAGTACTTGGCTTCGTCTAGATGTTTTGGAAAGAGTTCTTATATTCTACTTTCCTATCGTAATTCGTTAGAGTTTTTCTAATTCACAATTAGAGAGTCTGTAGTCACAATAATACTAATTTGCTTACTGGTCGATCATGGTCCTAAAAGAGGCATGCTCTGCACAATCCCCGTCATTTAGGGAGTCGGGTAAACTGTGGGCACCTTGGCTCACTAAATAACTGCATGGCTGCTGAGCCGGAGGTTCGTGCGGTTTAAATCCCAGTAACATCCCAGGTCCCTTCCATTTGTGTGAAAAATATACATGCGCAACACAGATGGAAACAAAAAGCTAGGTCTTGAACCGCAACGGTCTGTCTCGCCGAATATTGTTATAAACTGGTGCCATGTTGTTCCTACACTGGATGCTAGAGGTCTGGTCTGGTTCACAGATGTATCGAAGATGTAATCTGTAGTTGGAGGTGGTGTCTTTGGACCCAACCCCAAAGTCTAGATACCAATGGGAAGAAGTCCAACGGTTTTCCAGGCGGAAATCCATGCCATTGAGATCTGGTCCAGGATTAACTTTAGTAAAGGAATTAAGGGCCCTAGAATATATATCTTTTCAGATAGCCAACCGCCCTTAAAGCACTGTCGTCCAACTTAATGGACGCTTATCAGTCAAAAACTGCTATGATGCACTGCAACCTGCAACAGAGTGAAACTCGGTTGGGTCCCTGGTCATAAGGGAATTGCAGGCAGGAATAGGGCTGGCTCGGAATCTGCTTTAATAGGATCTGAACCGTATTGTGGTGTCAACTGGGCTGCCGCCTAAGCAATGATAAATTGTTGGGAACACAAACTTCGTCTGGCCTACTGGGAAATCATCCCGGGGCTTAGAAATCCAAACACTTAATCAGGTCCTAGGAAATCCTTAATCTTAATAGGGATATCTTTAGGAAGCTGGTGAATTTTCTCACAGGTCATTATGGCTTGCGGTATCACCTTAAGAAAATTAGTGTGCGCTTGGAATCAGAAGATGATGAGTCATCCGAGTATATTCTTCGTGAATGCTCAGTACTACTTGTTTTCTGGTACTCTTAGAAATATATTTGTAAGCCAATAAGTCGTTTTGTCACAAACAGATAACCGAGTAAGAATAAAAACGAAATCATTCAAAAAGAAAAACTTTTCATTATTTTTGCTTTTATAGGCAAAGTTTTCAGTTATGATTGCGGAATGTCTATCATACCACATTTCGTTTTTTATAACTTACTTGTAGTAACAGAATCTCTATTACATAAAAATAGATATGCTTTTAATGAAACTGTTTGTTAGGTTTACTCATTTATTTATCTATAAACTAGCGGTATCCGGTGTTTTCCGGCTGCTCCATTCAACTGACCACACGCCAACTGACCTCCCGCCCACTGACATATAAATAAAATAATATCAATAAACATCTTCAGTTGCAGGAAGCGCTGAGATTTTTTGCTTCCTCCGCTTGGGTAAATCTTGCACACAGATTGAAAATGAAACCTAAAGAGGTAAATGCAGCTGATAGTGGAACAGTTGTCGAGCGTAACAAAAGGAAACACAACATTTTTATTGTTTTTATTTTTTTTTATTTTGAGAAAAGGAAATCAAAATTTACTTTTGCGTACAATCATATATATAAAAGGTATATTCATATTTTTCAGAATTCAAACAATCGGTTATTTTATTTTGTGGTGTACTGGCCTATTCCTCATCATCATCACTTTCCACATTGCCTCCAGCATTAGGCATCGCCTGGTTAACCACATTATTCAATTTTGGCGGAGCTTTCCTTATGGCCTCTAGTTTCCTGCGAATATTATGGATGCACTGTGCTGCAGACATGTAACTGCCAATTTTGATTTTGCAAATTCCCAGATCCAAATACTCCAACTTAGTTATAACCTCGTCACAGCACTCCTTCAAATTGACATCGTACTCGTCGACTAGACTTTCGATCAAATCGACTAAAGCGACTTCTTTTTGGTTCACCTCGGCGGGAGCATTGGCCATATTCACGGCAACAAACGATACTACGATGGAAGTAACTCAAATGATCCACTAATGCTTCTCAAGACATTTGGCCAGTTTATATACGGGAAATATCAGAGCTTTTGATTTGTTCATTTAGAATGATAGAAATTTAGAATGAAATTATCGAACAATCGATACAAAAACAGTTGGTCACATTAACAGACAAAGCTTCGGTTAGATATCAATTACTGGAATGATGAACGAGAAACCCTGGCAAAAGCTGTTTCTGTTACTAAAAGTGATTTATAAAAAACGGAATGTCAACGATGGTATGATAAACATTCCGCAATCAAAACTGAAAAGTTTTGCTATTATATTTGTGGGAGGAGTTTTATTCGAATGATTTCGTTTTTATTCTTACTCGGTTATCTGTTTACCCTAAGCAACCAACCAAAAATACTTGAGTCTGTTTTTTCAGCAGAACCTTCATTTTGTTAAGGTGATACCTCAAGCCACAATGACCTGTTAGAAAACTCACCAGCTTCCTAATGCTATCCCTATTAAGATTAAGGATTTCCTATGGCCTGCTTAAGTGGTTCAGGTCCTATCAAAGCAGATTCCGAGCCAGCCCTAGCTAGTTCATCTGCAGATTCGTTGCCTGCAATTCCGTTATGACCAGGGACCCAACCGAGTTTCACTCTGTTGCAGATTGCAGTGCATCATAGCAGTTTTTGACTGATAAGCGTCCATTAAGTTGGACGACAGTGCTTTAAGGGCGGTCGGCTATCTGAAAAGATATATATTCTAGCGCCCTTAATTCCTTTACTAAAGTTAATCTTGGACCAGATCTCAATGGCTTGGAGGTCCGCTTGGAAAACCGTGCCACTGTTGATATCGAGACTTTGGTGTTGGTTCCAAAGACACCAGCTACAACTCCAGATTACATCTTCGATACATCTGTGAGCCATACCAGACCTCTAGCATCCACTGCAGGAACACCATTGCACCAACTTAATAATATTCGGCGCGACAGACCTTTGCGGTCCAAGGCATAGCTTATCGCGACTATTTGTGCTGTGCATGTATATTTTTCATACAAATGGAAGGGACCTACAATTTAATGCCGTATCCGAACGACGAATTGAGAAGCTTTTCGTGACAAGTTATTACTCTCGGACGTTTGTCAGACATTCACGAGGGGTGGGACATCGTGAAAAATACTGTTGTTGTGATTCGAACCAAGAACCTCCTGCTCAGAAACCATGCTCTTATCCACTGAGCCATGGCGCCAGAGTACACGGTCCAATATTTCTACCTCAAATAACCAGCTATAACAGCAATCCCAGACCATAATATCAGGGATTGTGCAGAAGATGTCTCTTTCAGGAATTGAGTCAAGAATTTTAGTCACCTGATTTGTACCCGTATTCTAGTTGCAACTTAGAAGCGCATCTAGCGGGGTGAAAACCCTACAACAGCTTCCAGTGCAATTGTAGGGCAGGTGTGCATGGCACCTGTTATTCCAAGACAGGCAATTCTTTGCCGCTTCTGAAGCTTAGTTGCCGTGGTACGTTCAAGAACTTTCGGCCAGGAAACGATGGTCGCGTACGTGCTCACCATCATTGTGTACATCTAGTGTATCATTTTTGAATTTAGACCCGAAGTTCTGCCGTAGAGACGTCTACTGGCCAACAAGACGCGCAAGGCCCTGGTTTCGCTTTCTGTGGCGGTATTAATATAAGTTTAGCTGTTTATCAAGGATGGCGCCGTGATATTTTACCTAACTGAACTAACCTAACATGGTGCTTTTGATGATGATAGGTCCCAAATTAACCAGTCTTCTTCTCGTGAATGCAACTAGAACGGTTCTGCAAGGATTGATGCATGGATAGTCCTTCTCTGCTGCACAATTTTAAAACGTATAGTAAAGCACCTTGCATGGCACTAAAGATAGTCGTGAAGTGTTAACTACTAAAAAATCGCCAAATCTTCCGCCTGATTTGTGTAGATCGACTAGAAGATTGTCAATGACTAGTGAGCAGGGATGACTGACGCTATTAACCGAATAATTTCAAAATCTCAGAGCACTTCCTCGAATTTTCCCCTTGCTACGATGACTATATCATCTGCGTAGCCTTGGGCATAAATTCCTGCTCCAGCTAGTCGCTGAAGTACTGAATGGATGAATACTGAATGAAGCTGAATGGGATCTTTCTTCCCCACTTTAGGTATGAAAACCACCCTTGCCGTCCTCCAGCTTGTCGGTATATATCCGAGTGCTAGGCTACTTCAAAATAGTAGTGTGGAATGAGGTTATCTAATTCAGCTTGCATGACTGCAGGGATTACCCCGTCCACACATGCCGATTTTAGGGCCGGAAGCTTGCGACTGCCAATCGGATTCTTTGCTCCGTGCAGATTTCCGAGACATTTTTCTAGGCCTCCCTTGCCCTGAGGTGGTTCAACTCCATCTCGGGCTTATACTGCTCACTGTTCTACCTCGAAAGGGTGTCTTCAAGAGAACGAGGGCTCTCTGCTCCTGGTTTTCTGTGAATTTCCTGTAGTGGTTCATCAGTGATGTCTTGATACTCTTAACATCTTTTGCCATCGCTTTAACCAATCTCGCAGAGTCTGTGTATTGGTTACTTCCTGAAACTTGTGCGTTTTGCTCTTCTTACTTCAGTATTGTATGCTGTGAGAGCTTTTCTGTATTGCTTCCAAATGCCCCTCCTCTAAGCGGTTTTGAAGAGTTTCCTCACCAGAATTCGACGGGCTGACAGCTTTTCGCTCCACCGTGGAGCTTCATTGCTCACTTTAGGAAAGCTAGCCATCTAGTAGTGGTTTGCTGTGCCTTTGGCAATGATCGAACAGTAAGCAAAGTAGGTTCATTGTGACTACAGACTTAATTGTCAATTAAGAAAACTCTAATGGACCATCCAGGCACAATATTTAGTTGCAGAAAGCACTGACATGTTTCTTCATCCTCCGGATTGAAATTCACCAAATATTTTTAAATGAAAAAAGAAACTGTATTATGCAAGAATACTAATTGTGAAGCGTGTTAACTGTTTTAGATGGTAACAACTGCCGAAGAGCCTTTTACTTAATTTGTAGGTATCCTTGAAAATGACACCTAAAAGTTAAATGCAGCTAATAGTGGAACAGTTGTCGAGCGTAACAAAAGGAAACACAACATTTTTATTGTTTTTATTATTTTTTATTTTGAGAAAAGGAAATCAAAATTAAATAAAATCTTTTTTTTTTGTACTTTTGCGTACATACATATATATAAATGGTATATTCATATTTTTATGAATTCAAATAATCGGTTATTGTATTTTTTGGTGTACTGGCGCATTTATTTTAGCCTATTCCTTACCACCGCTTTCCACTTTACCACCAGCAGTGCCTTATTTCTCATCACCACCATCGACAGCCATCCATTCGCGTATCTGCTCCTCGACAAACTTCTGCACCGAATCGATTTTGGTCAAAAGGTGCACAGCACATTCGTTTTGAAGAAAATTCTCCTCAGCAATTTGCATCGCCTGGTTAACAACATTGTTCAATTTTGGCGAAGCCTTCCTTATGGCCTCCAATTTTTTGCGAATCTTATGGATGCACTGTGTTGCAGCCCTGTTACTGTCAATTTCGATCAAGCAAGTGTCAATCTGGAGATACAACTCCTTAACGAGCCGTTCTAAGCTGCCTATCGTTCCATCAATGGAATACAGCAAATTCTCGAACCTAGTTATAATCCTGTCAGCACACTCCTTCAAATTGAAATTGAACTCGCCGACTAGACTTTCGACCAAATCGACTCCTTGTTGTTTCACTTCGGTGGAAGCATTGGCCATATTCTTGTCAACTACATCAATAGCCCATTGATTCCATACGACTCCCAGTTGACTCTTCTCTATCTCGATGGTATATACACATTTCATGGCTTCATCTAAGTTAGATATAAGATTTGAAAACTTGTCCTGAAACTCTTGCCAACTATCATCGACATCGTTCCGCACTCGCTGAAGAGCGCCACAAGTTCTTCTGTTGAGTTGTTTTTTTGTCACATCTCGGACTGAATTTGTCAATTTGGTGAACTGATTGACCTCTTCCTCAGCTCCTGGATAAAAATTGTTGTTCACTACCGATCGACCAGCTTGTCTTGCATTGACTGCGATGGTTTCTGATGACTGCTCAAGTGTTGGAGTGGCATGAACACTAACGCGACTTGCTGTAATGATCAACAACAAAAACACGAATTTCATTTTCAGGACAAGTATACGACTGGACTGGACGGCAAGAAACGATAATACGATGGAAGTAACTCAAATGATTCACTAATGCCTCTCAAGACATTTGGCCAGTTCATATACGGAAAATATTAGAGCTTTTGCAATTATTTCATTGCAGACGTCACAGCCTTATAAGGCCAATGTGAGAACATTCTAAATGCGCTCGCGCTCCGTATAGTCACAGAAACAGATGTATTCGCGAAAAATTATCGAACAATCGATACACAAACAGTTGGTCACATTAACAGACAAAGCTTCGGTTAGATATCAATTACTGGAATGATGAACGAAACCACAAACCCCTGTCACCAGCTGTTTCTGTTACTACAAGTGAGTTATAAAAAACGAAATGTAAACGGTGGTATGATAAACATTCCGCAATAAAAACTGAAAAGTTTTGCTATTATATTTGTGGGAGGAGTTTTATTCGAATGATTTCGTTTTTATTCTTACTCGGTTATCTGTTTACCCTAAGCAACCAACCAAAAATACTTGAGTCTGTTTTTTCAGCAGAACCTTCATTCTGTCTCTAAGCGCACACTAATTTTGTTAATGTGATACCGCAAGCCACAATGACCTGTGAGAAAATTCACCAGCTTCCTAATGATATCCCTATTAAGATTAAGGACTTCCTAGGACCTTATTATGTGTTTGGATTTCTAAGCCCAGCCCCAGTGGGCCAGACGAAGTTTGAGTTCCCAACAATTTATCATTGCTTTGGCGGCAGTTGACACCGCAATAGCGTTCAGCAGCATATTAAAGCAAATTCCGATCCAGCCCTAGCTAGTTCATCTGCATATTCGTCGCTTGCAATTCCCTTATGACCAGTGTGCCAGCCGAGTTTCACTCTGTTAAATATCAGCAGATTGCAGTTCATCATAGCAGTTTTTGACTGATAACCGTCCATTTAAGTTTTAAGTGCGATTGGCTATCTAAGAAGATATATATTCTAGCGCACTTTATTCCTTTACTAAAGTTAAACCTAGACCAGATCTCAATGGCATGGAGCTCCGCCTGGAAACCCGTGGGATTTTTTCCCATTGGTATCGAGACTTTGGTGTTGGTTCCAAAGACATCAGCTACAACTCCAGATTACATCTTCGATACATCTGTGAGCCTTACCAGACCTCTAGCATCAACTTAATAATATTCGGCGCGACAGACCTTTGCGGTCCAAGCCATAGCTTACCGCGACAATTTGTGCTGTGCATGTATATTTTTCACACAAATGGAAGGGACCTACAATTTAATGCCGTATCCGAACGGCGAATTGAGAAGATTTCCGTGACAAGTTATTACTCTCGGACGTTTGTCAGTGAAAAAAACAACGTGAAAAATACTCTTGTTGTGATTCGAACCAAGAACCTCCTGCTCAGAAAGCATGCTCTTATCCACTGAGCCATGGCGCCAGAGTACACGGTCCAATATTTCTACCTTAAATAACCTGCCGAAACAGTACTTCGTGAGTGTCGGGGATTGTGCAGAGCATGTCTCTTTCAGGAACTGAGTCAAGAATTTTAAGGTTCCCACATAGTCACCTGGCTTGTACCCGTATTCTAAAGGGTTATCCATTTCGCGGTTTCAAAATTATAGGGCTGGAATTCGACATCTGTCAAACTAAGTTGTTAAAACAATTGTTTTTTTCAGTTGAAAGTCTGACATTTACGAAAATGGATCGCTTAACTATCGCACAACGCTTGAAAATTGTAAAAACCTACTACAAAAATGGTGATTCTGCCACAGCCACATATCGTGCTTTAAGAGGAGATTATGGTTTACAACTACGCAAGCAATTGGCAAAATTGTGAAGAAATTAGAAGAGACTGGATCGGTTACAGATATTGTAAGGCCTGTGCATCATCGTTTCGCTCGTACCACTGAAAATATCGCTGCTGTAAGAGAAAGTGTTGCCGAAGACCCGAATGTGTCGATTCCTCGTCGTTCTCAGGAATTAGGACTGTCTTACGGCACATTATGGCGTATTTTGCATTTGGATCTACACCTACATCCATATAAAATCCAGCTCACACAACAACTGAAGCCAGCTGACCATTCACAACGTCGTAGATACGTCGAATGGGTGCTTGAACAACAGGCGGTGGACGGCGATTTTTCGAACAAAATATTCTTCAGCGACGAAGCACATTTCTCACTCGGTGGGTATGTTAACAAACAAAATTGTCGTATTTGGGGTTCTGAGAATCCTCAAGTAATTTAAGAGAGGCCATTACATCCACAAAAAGTCACTGCTTGGTGCGCTCTTTGGTCCAGAGGTGTGATTGGACCTTACTTCTTCGAAAACGACAATGGAACGACTTTCACCGTCAATTCGGAGGTTTATTGTCATATGCTAACCGACTTTTTTTTGCCTGCTATTGAAGAATACGACTTAGAAAATATGTGGTTTCAACAAGACGGTGCCACATGCCACACAACTCGAGCGAATATGGCTTTATTGCAAGAGACATTTCCTGGCCGCGTAATTTCTCGTCGTGGCGATATCAACTGGCCACCAAGATCATGCGATTTGACACCGCTTGACTTTTTTTTGTGGGGCTACGCGAAAGACCGTGTTTATGCCGATAAACCTTTAACTCTTGAGCACTTAAAAACTAATATTCGTCAAGTTATGGCTGAGATACCGCCCAATATGTGTCAAAAAGTGGTCAAAAATTAACTCAAAAGAATTGATGCTTGCAACAATTCGCGTGGTGGTTATTTAAATGATGTAGTGTTTCACACATAATGTCAACGTTCAAACTTTATAATAAAAAAGAAATATCATGATAAAAAATATTTTATATGTGTTTTATTAACGTTTACTTTTGAAACCGCAAAATGGATAACCCTTTACTTGCAACTTAGAAGCCCATCTAGTGGAGTCGAACAACAACAGATCCTAGATCTGTGTAGATCGACTAGAAGATTGTCAAAGACTAGCGAGCAGGTATTACTGATGCTATTAAGCGAATAACTTCAAAATCGCCTTAGTTGCGTTTAAAGCGTTTGGCCTTGTGACGGTAGACTTGTATACGAAACAGAGACTTGGGTGCTCATTATGAGTTTGACAGGATATAAATTTTGGCAATGCAAAGGGTTCTTCAATCAAGACGCCACATTTTTTTTGTCGATTAAGGTTTCTTGGCTATACGTGAAGTTAGCTGCGATTTGTTTGACGAATAATTTCGTCTGTGCTTGCGATTAGGTTATAGATAATTTCCCCTTCAAAAACGTTTGCAAATCATTCAATCATTTGTATTAAAGTTAGCGTTCTTTGTGGCAATTTAACGTTCGCTAACTCCAATTTTTGGTCCAGATTAACGAAGAATAGAAGATAATGGTAAAAAAATGTGATTTAATATATGTACTTTATACTGTGCCAACAAGTCAAAGAAATGTAGCCACGAGTGCAAGTAAGGCCCCACAACTCTGTCGATGTCGATCGCAGGAATTGGGCATTTTTGTGACCATTTTTTGCGAATTTCGGGCAAGAACTTGGGTCTCTTTATAATACCCAACTTGGGCAGGCCCCCAAAGTTGAAATGTTCGTTGAAAGTTTAATTGCAGCCGAAATTATGAAAGTAAAAAAAAGCGACATTATATAATTGCTGCGAAATAATTAATAACATAAACATTCAAGCTTCTTCTTTAATTTTTCAAAATGATAAAAATTATAAAATCACTTTGAACCAAGAAGCCATGTAACCCTTACCAGCCACGTAACTTCAGTGAAATCTACTTATCGTTCAACGGCTTTGATAATAAGTTGAATTGTCAGATTTGGGAATGACAGCTACCCGAGGTTATTCACGGAATCACATTACACCCACAAAAATTGACTCTTTGGCGCAGGAGGTGTCTTTACTCCATACTTCTTCTTCAGTGATGCTAGGAACGCAGACACCGTCAACTGAGATCGCTAATGTTCCAAGTTGATTGACTTTTTTGTATTGTACATTGGAAGAGGTTGACTTGAAGCAAATTCGTTTTGAACAAAACGACGTCATATACCACACAACTGACCAAGCAATCGAGTTAATTATTGAAGTCGAAGTTCGGTGAACGTGTAATTTCCAGAAATGGACCATTCAATTTGGTCTTTTTTCTATGGGCTATGTTAAGTCCATTGTCTATGCCAATGGGCCAGACATTCTAGATGATCTCGGGCACAGCGAATAAGAAAGTGACGTTATATCAGCCGATAGATGCCAAAAGTCATGAAGAATTTGGCTGATGTAATTCATTCGACAAGGGATTTCTGTGGAGGACATGACATTTAAGACACTAAGATAATCTAATCAATCACAGTCTCTCTAATTGTGAATTAGGAAAACTCTAACGGATTATGATAGAAAAGTAGAATATAAGAACTCTTACCAAAACATCTAGACTAAGCCAATTACGATCGAAATGATATCGTTCAACGTGCATATAGCGTGACGTAGTGCTGACAACCAATTTCTATACTCAATACACCCAGTACACCCACCACCCAAACTCCAGAATCAATGTTGTAGGGATACTTCTAACACAAAAACGTAAAAGTGCGATTTTCAAAATTAAGGCTATATATGATCGTTTAACTGAAAATTCCATAAGAACATTAAAAGCTACGCTCTCGACCGAAAAGAACAATGAAACAACCGAGGACACCTTCCATTACCAACTGGAAGCGGCACTATATTCAATTCTTGGTGATTATATCAACATTCTCGTAGGCGACTTCAACGCCAAGTTAGGAGCAACAATCGAAACCTACTATTACTCGTAGGATTCGATATTGGATAGATCAATTCTTTTTATTCGGCCCAAATCGATTCTTAAAATCAATTTTTTTGCAGAAATGAATTATCCCTAATTTAAATAAACATCCAGGTATAACATTCAGTTGCAGGAAGCACTGAGATTTTTCTTCATCCTCCGCCGATTTGAAAAGGGGGCATCAGCCTCCTGCACAAAATAATTTTAAAGAAAAGAGAAACTGTCTTATGGAAGACTAATAATTGTGAGGCATGTGAACGGTTTTCGATGGTAACAATTGTCGAAAAGCCTTTTACCTACTTTGTAGGGATCCTTGAAAATGACACCTAAATAGTTAAATTCAGCTGATAGTGGAACAGTTTTTGGGAGTAACAAAACGAAACACAACATTTTTATTGTTTTTATAATTTTTTATTTTGAGAAAAGGAAATCAGCATTTTTTAAAATACAAATATATAAAAGGTATTTTCATATTTTTTTGAATTCAAATAATCGGTTATTATATATTTTGGTGTACTGGACCTCACCACAATTTCCACTCAACGAGCAATTTGCATCGCCTTGTTAACAACATTGCTCCATTTTGGCGAAGCCTTCCTTATTAACTCCAAATTCCTGCGAATCTTATGGATGCACTCTGTTTCAACCCTGTAGCTGACAATCTCAAGCTTGCAAATGCCAATCTGGCGATACAACGCCTTAACGATCGGTTCAAAGCTGCGAATCTTTACATCGATTAAATCCTGCAACTTAGTTATTAGTCCGTCACCGCACTCCTTCAAATTGACATTCCCCTCGTCGACTAGACTTTCGGCCAAATCGACTCCTTGTTGTTTCACCTCGGCGGGAAATATCAGAGCTTTTCCTTTGTTCACTTACGATGTTAAAAGCTCCGTATATTCGCTAGCCGCAGAAACAGATGTATTCGCAGAAAATTGTCGACCGATCGATACACAAACAGTTGGTCACATTCTCTGTCCTCCCTCTGCCTTTACCAAAACCTTCTCTATAGAAAGCCCAACTCAATGCATACTAATGCTGTAAGCCAATCCAAAACGCGTCTGTGTTTTGGAATGTGAATACAGTGTACAAAAAATAAGTAGTCGCAAAGAGCGAGAAACGTAAGATGTGGTAGTGGGAAACAGAAAAATTTTATATGGATTTTGCTCTTTAGTTGATTACTAATGCAAATACGTTTTGGATAAAACTAAGCATGCATCTGTGTACGATCGGAACAGTCGGGCTTTCTATAGAGAAGGTTTTGGCCTTTACTCTTAGTCACACCATAAGAAAGACAATACTGTGCAGGCGGGCACTGATAAAAAATTCTTTGAAATACAAAACGATTCAAGGAAATTAATTTGACCGCAGACTTGCTCTCTATTACATAACTTGGAAAATGAGACATTTTTTTAAATTGATTTGCCTATCTGCGAGAAGAGAAAATAATTTTTTCATTACACTTTATACACGACAGAGGATTTTTTCTTATTCTAATGACTTATAGTATAAATTTATGATGAAACTTAATTTTAGGATAACAATTTGAACTTGGCTCGCAGGACCAACTTTTTTACAAGTTGTTTGAAGGAATTTAACAAATAAATACATAGTTTCCAAATGAAATCTAAGCAACTTCTTTACCAAATTTTTATTACAAATTCCTTTAATAAGCACGAATTTTTTAATAATTCACCCGAAAACAAACCTACATTTTTGAGGCTGAACAAACATTTGAACCTACATTTTTTTTTATATTTAAACTTATCGCCAAGAGAATACACCCTGAATGACTTGCGCCACGGCAATAATGTGGGTTTAGAGCTTTATTAAAATTAAGAAATAAATCGGAGTAATGTGATTTACAATAAATCACATTCCTCACGTTTGTAGCCGGTTTCAAATTATTTTCTCGGAACTCTCCCTGATTCATTGAAAAAAGCAATACGGAAAAACGATCACGAAACTAAAACGACGCGAGTCCAAATGCTTTAATGAATGGATCATGGTCACTACAAAAAACCTTGACCAAGAAAATATTACAAAAAAAAAATAACATACATTAGCCTTCAAAGTTCTTGGAACCACCATTGAAAAATTCGGTCTTGCAGGAACTAGCTGACTTCTTCCTTGAAGGCCAACCACTCGACAGTGAATTGTACCGGATTCGTTTGTAGTACCAGGCCTTACAAACGAAAAAGGCACGCAAAACTATCGAGACGATATGCTCCAACGCCAAACATTGCAAGGATGATCGAAAAAGCTAGACTCAAATGGAGCTCTTGAGTATTCTCTGCAGTTCCTCGTAGCTTGGCCAAGTTCTTTTGTTTGTGTTTCTTGTCGTCAAAAATTGCACCAAGCTTGAGGGGAAGAGTTGGTTTCAAATGAAGTTTCACAAAAAAGAGAAAAACTATTTTCAAAAGATACGATTCTTTGTGGTTTTTCGTAGTTAGTCCTCTGGGGCAAATACAATTCAGGCTTTGATGAAGAATTTCCGTTTTTTCGTTTTTATTTTTTGTGACTTAAATAACTAAAATAAAAATTTTGAATTTTTTAATTCAATGCAGCACAAATTCTATGTAGTGCAATCCTCGAGAAATTGGCAAGCCTACCGTATCCTGCCAAGTACTTTTAACAGTCAGAAACCTAACTGTATCAGTCAAGTTGCTGATGTATATGAATATAGTACTGAGTGCTTGGGACACTGAGATAATCTAATCAAGTTACTTGTGATTGACCCAATAACTATAAACTCTCTAACTGTGAATAAGGAAAACTCTTAACGGATTACGGTAGGAAAGTAGAATACTCGTATAAGCACTCTTTCCGAAACATCAAAACTTAAACAAGTATGTAACGAAATGATATTGTACAACATCTTAGGCCTAAACAAGGAAAGGCTGGACACCAATTCCTATACGCTCTACTTAACATAAAAATCCACAAGAACATTACAATTCAAAGCTACGCTTGCGACCGAAAAGGACAATAAAGCAACTAAGCACACGACCATCTATACCCAACTGATAGCTACAATGTGTTCAACTCCTGGTGCTGATATCAAACTCCTCATAGGTGACTTCAACGCCACCTTAGGAAACAACAAATCGAAACCTACTATTAGACTCAATATTGGGCAGATCAATTCTTTTTATATGATACGAATCAGTTCATCCTCCGCCTGTGTTAATCTTCCATACAAATTGGAAAAGTATGCTGATTATTGGAGTGAAATGCACCTAATATTTTTAAATGAAAAAATAAACTGTCTCATGGAAGAATAATAATTGTGATCCTTAAATATGCCACTTAAAGATTTAAAAGCAGCTGATAATGGAACAGTTTCCGGGTGTAATAAAACAAAAAACAACATTTTTATAATCTTTTATTATAAGAAAACGAAACCAAAATTTAATAAAATCTTTTTTTTTGTGTTTTTTTTTCATACTTTTATGAGCTCCAATAATCGGTTATTATATTTTTTGGTGTACTGGCGCATTTATTTCCGCCTACTCCTGACCACCACTTTCCACTTTATCACCAGCAGTGCCTTCCTTCTCATCACCACCACCAACAGCCACTTTATCACCAGCAGTGCCTTCCTTCTCATCACCACCACCAGCAGCCACTTTATCACCAGCAGTGCCTTTCTTCTCATCACCACCATTGCCAGCCATCCATTCGCGTATCTGCTCCTCGACAAACTTCTGCTCCGAACCGATGTTGATCAAAAGCTGCACAACACATTCATTTTGAAGAAAATTCTCCTCAGCAATTTGCATCGCCTGGTTAACAACATTGCTCAATTTTGGCGAAGCCTTCCTTATGGCCTCCAATTCTCTGTGAATCTTATGGATGCACCGTGCCACAGCCCTGTAACTGCCAATTTCGATCTTGCAAGTGCCAATCTGGAGAGACAACTCCTTAACGAGCGGTTCTAAGCTGCGAATCGTTGCATCGATGGAGTCCTCCAAATTCTCGAACCTAGTTATAACCCTGTCAGCGCACTCCTTCAATTTTACATTGAACTCATCGACTAGACTTTCAGCCAAATCGACTCCTTGTTGTTTCAACTCGGTGGAAGCATTAGCCATATTTTTGTTAACTACATCAACAGCCCATTGATTCCATACGGCTTCCAGTTGGCTCTTCTCAGTCCCGATGGTATATGCACATTTTCTGGCTTCAACGAAGTTAGACATAAGATTTGAGAATTTGTCCTGAAGCTCTTGCCCATTGTCATGGACATCGTTCAGCACACGCTGAAGAGCGCGAGTAATTCTTCTGTTGAATTGTTTTTTGGTCACATGTCGGAGTGAATTGGTCAATTGGGTGAACTGATTGACTTCTTCCTGAGCTCCTGGTGAGAAATGGTTCACTGCCGATTGACCTGCTTGTGTTGTATTGCCTGCGACGTTTTCTGATGACTGATCAAGTATTGGGATGGCATGAACACTAAAGCGACTTGCTGTCAAGATCAACAATAAAAATACGAATTTCATTTTCACGACAAGTATACGACTGGACTGGACGGCAACAAACGATAATACGACGGAAGAAACTCAAATGATCAACTAATGCTTCTCAAGACAATTGGCCAGTTTATATACGGGAAAGGTTAGAGCTTTTTCTTTGTGCATTTTCGCAACAAACAGTTTTCCGCATCAGGTGGACGTCACACGCTGATAAGAACAAAGGTAGAACATATGTAACGATGCTCGCTCCGTATAGCCACAGAAACAGCTGTATTTGCGGAAAATTATCGATCAATGGATACACAAACAGTTGGTGTTTCCTCTGCCTTAACTCTTAGTCACATCATAAGTAATACAAAACTGTGCAGGCAGGAATTGATTAAAAATTCAATGAAATACAAAATGACTCAAGCAAATAAATTTGAACGCAGACTTGCTCTCTTATGTATATTATTCGGAAGATGAGATGACATTTTTCGGGATTGATTTGCCGATCTGCGAAAAGTGAAAAGAATTACAGAAGGCATTGAACAGTTAACGCTACTCCTTGTTATTTAACGGGAGCAAAATTTGTCTCGAACACTTTATACACCATAAATGATTATTTTATATTCTGTATATACTCTTTAAACTTTTGATGAATCTTAATTTAAGGATAACAATTTGCACTTGGCTCGCAGGACCAACTTTTTTACAAGTTGTTTGAAGGAATTTACCAACTAAAGACATAGTTTCCAAATGGCTGCACTAGAAAATTATTTTCAATTATTTTAGCACACACATCAAAACGAACAGAAGGTTTGATATTTTTAGATTAGTTAAGCACAAATGTACTTTTCCATGCTCAGTGTCGTTGTACCAAGAAACCAATTTTATATTGCATATTTCTTTAGTATGCACGAATTTTTTAACCTTTTCTAAGACCGAACAATTCAAAGTGTACATTAATCAGAGCACAAGAAAATAAGCAAAATATCAAACATTTTAACCTGGGTTTAATTCAATGGAGCACAAATTCGAAGAATTGCAATCCGAGGGACAAGTGAAGCAACCGATAACATCTGAAAAGCTGGAATAGAAAGAGGGACGCCGACTTCACCTTTGAAATTGAGACCGCTGGAGATATTTTCTCTGAGAGGCAAGTGCTGGATGATCAGGATTACAGAGGGGATAATAATAAGTAGAAGAAGTCCTGTTGCATTTCTACAAGCTGAGTTCGGTCCTGGTTTTCTAGTTATGCGAAAGCTTTCCAAATTTAAAGTTTCCTGAATTGTGTCAATTTCATGATACCTTTGCCGTTAAAATGTCTTATGTAATAAACGCCGAACAGACCATTGGAAACCAAAGCTTAGCCTCACACTACCATTCATGTTGTGCGTGTTATAGTTTTGCACACAAATAAAAGACACCTACAATTTCAATCAATACGAATGCTTTAAACGATCCCAACATTCGTCATAACTATGTCACCGCCCTTAACCCAGACAGAGCTTCGTCATTGAACGGAATTCAGCATTCAAAAATTGATGAGATGTGGGGTGAAATAAAAAGAGTTTTTATGGAGGCTGGATATCCAAGCGGACAAGAGTTTGAGACTCTTGGATATCCCAAGACACCTGGGATAAAATCGAACTTCGCAACTCGTTGAAAATGCAAATAAATGCCGAAGCAGATGTTCAACGAAAGGCTGAATTGCGAAGCGAGTATCGCATTGTACACAAGATGGTCTATCGCTGTGTGAGACGTGACAGGAGGGTGAGGTTAGATGGACTCGCAGATAATGCGGAAAACTCTGCAGGAAGAGGAGATATCCGTGAACTGTACCAAATATCCAAAGATGTTATTGGAAAAAAAAGCAACACCTGTAATGGATGTGAATGGCATATTTTTGGTATCAATTGAGGATCAGCTACGCAGATGGAAAGATCATTTTTATGCCCTGCTAAATGAGGATTCCGTTGAGCAGAGTGCTGAAGTGCCCCAACTTAAAGAGATGCGCAGGTCCTATAGGGGTATCGACAGCGAACTCCATTCAGAATCGGAAATCCAAAATTCAATAAATCTCCTCAAAACCAACAAAGTAGCTGGACTTGATGGAATACCAGCTGAATTCTTGAAAGCCGTTACCACAACAACGGCTAGGATTCTACATCCGTTGATACAAATTATTTAGGAAAACGAAAGCTATCCCAAGGACTGGCAGGATGGAGCAATTGTTAGGTTGCCAAAGAAAGGTGACCTTAAGAATTGCAACAATTGGCGTGGTATCACCGTTTTGTCTGTTTTCCCAAAACTAATGGCAGCCATCATTCTCGGGTGGATAAAGGATAGAATCGAGTCTACACTCGAGAGGCATCAAGCTGGCTTCCGCAGTGGTCGATCATGTGTCGACCATATCAACACCCTACGTATCGTCCTTGAGCAGTCGATGGAATTTCAATCACCGCTTTACCTCATGTTCGTGGATTTTGAGAAGGCCTTTGATCGGATTAGCCGAAAATGTGTATGGAGATCGTTGCTTGGTAGAGGATTTCCCCCAAAAATTGTTGCCATTATTAGAGAATCCTACAACAACACAAGGTGTTTTGTTTTACACAATCCGACTCCTTCTTAGTGCAACAGGGTGTTAGACAGGGGGATGTTCTATCGCCAATCCTCTTCCTGCTGGCGATGGGCGACGTATTGACGGTACAGCGGAGCGGTAGAGACGGTACAATGGAGACCGTTTGAAAGGCTCAGTCATTTAGACTATGCCGATGACATATGCCTCCTGGCTAATAACTTCAGTGGGCTGAATGGGATGTGCCAAACACTGAAAGTGAAGGGAGAGTCGAGTGGTCTAAGAATAAACAGCAAAAAGACAAAAAAAATGCTCACAGGCCGCTCCACACAGCAGCGTATTATTATACAGGAGACGCCAGTGGAAGAAGTCGAGCAGTTAACTACCTTGGCATTATTGTTTCTGCAAATGCCGGTACCGATCTGGACGTTAAACGTAGAATTAATAAAGCTCGTGCTGCCTTTGGTAGTCTGACCCCAATTTGGAAATCCATTTAAATCTCCTTACGCCCTAAGTTGAGATTCTTCGAATCCAATGTCAAATCCGTGCTGTTATATGCCTGCAAAACCTGGAATGTCACATTTACTATTTCGAGGAAACTGCAAGCTTTTGTGAATCGCTGTCTACGCCACATCCTAAAGATTCGCTGGTCAAACAAAGAATTGTGGCACAGGACAAGTCAAGAGCAGCTGGACGTCGATATAAAAAAGCGGAAATGGCAATGGATTGGTCACACACTGAGGAAACCAAACGACGCAATTGCAAGGCAGTGCTTTGAATGGAAATCACAGGGTGCACGGCGGGTTGGAAGACCAAGAAACACATGGAAATCAACTGTCTAAGCAGAAGCAAAATCCCAGAGACAGACGTGGCCACAGCTAAAATACCGTGCTGCAGACCGTGAAGGATGGAGACGCTTTGTTGACGCCCTATGTCCCAACCGTGGTTACAGGACACGATGATGATGACAATTTAAAACCATAACCGAAAGGCGAATAGAGAAGCTTTCCATTACAGTTATTGCGCTCGAACAATTATCAGAACAGACAGACAGGTGGGACGACGGTGAAAAAGATTTTTGGTGTTTCTTTGGGATTCGAACATCGAACCGCCAACTCAGTAGTCCAACTACAAGAGCCACGGCGCCCACAAAATTTTATATCGTTTCTATGGTTATTGACCTGTTTTGTTTTTTCAAATATTGTTGCAAATATCCTTCTGCGCTTTTACACATCATAGATAAAGGATAACAAATCGCACTTGTTTTGCCACCGCATCTTTCGCTATTTTGGCCATCTCTATCCTGGTGGTGATGGTGAAAAGAATTTCCCAGAGACCACAGTTTGTTTTTATTTTATTTTAGCACAGTGCTTGTGCCACCACTGTTGCACTACAGGGTGTCTTTCGGCGGCGTTTGTGATGGTTATTTAATTTAAAAACCTCTATTAAGTTATATTGCTACTTCACCAGCAGCTCCACCCGGAAGACCAATAATAATAGACCATAATTGACGTACGATACGATGTCTGACAGTCAGGCGACGGACGGCACAAACAAAAGCATGAGCGGTATTCAAATTTGTTGTTGCTAAGTTGTTGTTGTAAATGAGAGGGTGGTTCCCCTGTTCATCGTAGATAAGTTGTAATTTTAATGACACGCACTCTCTATCTGTCTGCCTGTCTGTCCTGACCTTCCTCTCTACTCCGTTCACTCTATAATTTATTAAGGACATTTTATGAAAATGCTTTGTCGTCGTTTATTACACTTCAGTTTTTGTTATATCATGTTTCATATTAATATAAATGGCTCTTTTGGCAATTAGTTGTGCTCGAGATAAGATGATTTTAATGATATTTTTATTACAACATATTTTAGTGATAAGTAGTAGTTTGGGTTGTGTGAACGTCGTGAATGGTGCTCTTTCCATGAATAAGATTGTCGGTTGGTTTGTTATTTTCAAATTTTGAAAATCCCTCACAAAGATGGAGAAGGCAGGGAATTTCCATGATTAAGAATTGTGGTGTTCCACTTGGGTAGATTTTCGTGTTATTAAATTTTAAGGTAGAAACTTACTTCCGCTGTAGGTAATTTCAATGGACAAACGGATGAAAAGGAGAAAACTCGACAGAAACACAAAACAAAAAGATGAAATAGACAAAAAAAAAAAAAAAGAACCGAAAAGAAAGTCAGAAAACGGACATTTTTAAATTCAAAAACATTTCCTGTTCTCGACTGAAACGAACGGCCATAGGAGACGAAAATGCACCTCTGCGATGGCGGCACCAGAGCTAGATATAGACAGAATAAAAAGAATGGAAGAACAAATGCATTAAACTTAAAACTGAGCTAACACCGGCAAGCAGCAGCACCAGCAGGCAAAGCTTACGGCGACACAAACTGGAAAATAAAACAGAAATACTCTAAGGACATTCTCCATCATGTGCTTTTTTTTATTCCGTCATGCTCCTCCGCTTCTTGGCGTCATCCGTCTCTCTGTCTATCCATGCGTCCACCGTCGCGCAACTATTTCGTTGTTTTTCTTTTCTTTTCCTTGCTGCTGTGGGATATGATTTTCCAGAGCTAGAGCTACCTACTGTGGGGACCTTGACAATAATGTGTCCTGTTTCATCTTGATGTTTTTATGTGGCTACCGGACCAACATTCTATATAATATGTATCTATATTGAATATTCAGATGAGATGCAATGCGGCAGCATTAACTGTTGTGCTGTGTAAATGGTCGAATAGATAAAGTCAAGCGCAATTCTGCCTTGGCCAACTGAATGTATCATTCTTAATGTCTGATTGTAGAATTCCTTTTTTGAGAAATAAATAAGTGCCTACCCCCTCCCACACTACACATTATCACCAGCAACCTTCTTGCAAAATAGTTAACCATGATGAGTTGAATTAGCTATGAGGTTTCTCGCCCCTCTAAGACACGGAAATTGTATCTTCTTCTGTCTATTGCTGAGTCCAGAATTGTTGGTGTTTCTCAGCGGAGCGCAATTTAACGCAAATAAAATCCGTTATAAAACCTTAGACGCCATTGTAAAAACCTACAGACAACTGGTGAAAATGGCTTTCAAATTCCATCAAAGAAGGTAGTGCGGTATTTGGGTGTTTATTTGAAAAGAGGGTACAGCTGATTTTATGGCACTGAAAAAGTTATTCTACTCAAGCCATCTGAGATGGGAGACGAAGATTCTTTGCTACCAGGCGTTTATAAGACCAATTTAAACGTAAGCGTATGTCTAATATAAGTCCTTCATATATGGAAAAATTCCGCGTCCTCGAGATGAAAAAAAAATGCTTAAGAGCATGCATGAATATGTATAGAACGAACATTCCAATGACAGGTATTATGTATCAAATAAAAACCTACGTGTCAAGAATCGACAATGTCATTTAAGATCTTACTGGGAATCATTTTGCTTGGTCAGCCTCTCTTGCAAATGACTTAATTTCGGGAGCCTTTTACGATACGATGTGTACAAGCCACTTGCACCGCGACCTTCTTGAGTCTATTGTGCCCCCTATTCTTTGAGCCTAAAAATCTCTTAAGTCTTCTAATAAATTGTATTATTCCTTTGGCTGAGATTTGTTGGTAATTCTCTTCACTAATAGTTATTTTGCCCATAGCGTTTATCGTTAATTTTATAAGGGCTGCTAGGAGGTTCTTATCTCCTCGTCTTCATTGCAGTATTTGCAGGTCTCATCATTGCTGATTCCTATTTTGTGTAAATGATACTTACAAGCAAAGTGTACTGATAGTCCACTTCACATAAGATTCTTAGTTCTTGTTTTTTGAGTTTTATGACCTTTTTCGCCTTTTTGTGGTTAAAGTTAAGGAATTTCTTTGAGCGTTTTAGACCCTCTATATTTTCCCAGTAGTTATTTGTGCATTTCGTTGCCCAGTTTCTTATATCACTATTTTTATTTGCATTGTTGAATCCGTACATAGGGCTCGCTCGTATGAATGGAGTTTCAACTCCTTTATTTGCCATTAGGTCGGCCATCTCATTACCAGTATGCCCTTCGTGTCCTGGTACCCAAATAATCTTGACATTGTTATTTTTTGCCAGATTATTCAGTGCATTGTGGCAATCGATGACTGCATTTGATCGAAATTCATACTTGTTAAGTGCTTTTAGCACGGCTTGACTGTCAGACTTTATATTTATTTTTGTCTTTGTTAGCCGTCTTGCCAGCAAGTTTTCGGGAGCCTTTTAACCAAATCCTTCGTACTTCAAAAGAGCACTAGAGAGCGGATTTATACCACCTGAGGCATTTTTGTATCTAGACGTACTAGACTCACGCAATCTGTCCCTGATCTTATGCAAATCAGACCCTTATTTCATTAACCTTTTTTATTCTTTTCGCCTTATTTTTTATCAAACCAAATGGCCAAATAACATTCAAAGTACGAAAGCTGTTACTATATCAATGTCAAATTTGAAGTGCCGCAAGGTAACCAACTCGAGCCGTTGCCTTTTGCGTTTTTTTGATTACGGACTAGCGGCTTAATGATTTCTTCCGGAATTTATATTTATGAAATGAATTCAATATTGAAAAACGCTTTTTAAATTTTTTTTTTTAAAAACAAAGTCTCGGTTGACAGGGGATGCTACATTTTTTGCTGTCTGATTACATTACCATTAATCGGCATCCGGGTTTGACAGCTATCATCCATCCAAGTGCGTTTTCCACTTTCTCAATAAGTGCACAGGGCCGAGCTGCATAATTCACGGATATCAAAGATCCTCCGGTAATATCACTTCTAATTTCCTTGAAATTTTTCTTAATGACCGTTCCTTCATTTAAATAACGAGTTCTTCCAAAATATAATATATGACGTACGTTGCAGACAACTTAGACGTAACATTAGCATCAGTAAGAGACATTACAAAAAGTTTTTCAATAAGGACAGGGCCCAATCGGAGAAGTTTCGGCACTTCAAATTCTTGATAAGAGGCCTTAGTTGCGAGTTGGCCTTAAGTTAATTTCGTAGGCCAATTTTGACATTGACAGATCATAAAAAAAGTTAAAAGGTGCGTTTATATTAAAATACAAAATTGTTATGTCCATATTGAAAAACCAGTTACTAAGGAAACATGACATCAACTTGAGATTCCTTCCCATTTGTGGGCAAACAAATGACACGCACAGTACGAATAATCGCGAAATATTATTATTATAATAAAAAATTACCTTTTTTTTTGTTATAATATTTGAAATTTGATATTTATGAGAATTTATGTTTTTTGCACAAAAAAGCTCATCATAAAATTGTAAGAAAGCCGACCGAGCACAAATCATATCATCATTATTATTATCATTATTTTTATTTAAACAAGCACATGCCTTTTTTTGAAAATTAATCTTTTCTTTTACGGTAAACATGACGATTTAACATTCAAACTTACAAACCATTTGCATTTTTTAATCCGAATATTCACACAAAAGCCACAAAATGTGTTTTGCCATAGTATCAGCTGATGGTAGCGCTGGATAAACAAAAGAAGCCCACAAAAAAGGACATATAACCATGGAACCCGACTGCACTACTCGTATTTATCTCTCTGCAAATCTCCTCATCCTAGATTTAAGATTTCAAATTTGTGGTACCTTTGTGGTTACTATCGTCATACCTCTAACTATTTTATCATTAATGTAACCTCATCATTAGTGCAAAAAAGAAAAACAGGGAAACACATGAGCAGAACACACCATGTGTATAAAGTGTGTCATGCAGAACGAACTGGATAATCTGTTGTGAAGTGCACTGGGCACGTACATCTTCATGAAGGACAAATAATGTGGTGGAAATGTGACCTATTTTTTTGCATCAAAAAGACACAAAAAAAATGACATCTGTCCGACCACACCGCTGAGGAACCAACCATCTACCGCTTTAATTCTCAAAGTTGTTTCCATATTTTTTGCAGTAATCTTGAATTGTCCTCCTAGAGTAGATTTACTTTTTATTTATCAGTTGGGGGGAAATGAGAAGAATATTTACGCTTATGCTTTTACGAGAATGAGCAATTTTTGTGGCTTACAATATGTCGTCTTACGTTCAAAGGTGAACCTTTAAACCTCAAAACTAAAGGGAGGGTGGTTGCTTTTTGGACTTTTTTTTAACATCCCTACATTAGCCAGATGTTTGTCCAATTCGTAGGCGGACTAAAAATCTTAGATTATTCAGGGAAAGAGATTTGCTGGACCAAAAATATAAGTAACAGGGTTAGATAGATATTACTGACATTGATCGATAAATATTAAAGTATATTTTCGGTTACAGTTCAAGGGATTAAGGGTAAAAAACAACGCATAAAAGTTAAACTTTTTCGTGTAGCTCCAAAATTCAATTCCAACACTCGGCACTGAGGCCCAAATTTTAATAGAAAGTGTTGTCACCGGTAATACACATGTGTGCAATAAAATCGGGCTTTAAGAAGTGGGTTATAAATTGATCGCAAGATTCCACGACAGACAAACAGACAGATCCACGGGCTCGCGAAGTTAATATAGAGAATTTAAAAAACACTACTTAGGGCGAAAAAACCGGACGACAGCCTTTGTTTTTAAATTAATGAATAAAATGATTCTTCCTTTTCCTGATTTATATCATGTTAGTCTTACTCTGACTCAAATGTAAAACAGAACCCTATAACTTTTTCTTATCGCTTCACATCGTTAGGCAGCACTAAGGCATTCCGGTGCGATGTAGCTCATTTATAACTAACAACCAGCCTAGAAAACAATTTATCGAAATAACAATTAGCTTTCTAATGAGACACAAATTATTAATTTAATTCGTAGAGGATCGCACTCTACTAGTGTATGTTTTGCTCAATGGAGCTATTTAACGAAGTGTGGAGATGTGCTCACCATCACTTGAGGCACGGCTTATGGCACAGGATTTAGCAAAGTGTGAAACTGTAGTAGCACCATCACAATGAGCAAAGCCATAAGCGTGAATCTTGAATACTACGGCGAATTAAGAGAATGTTCACTTTTTTGCTCAATGAGCAGTTTTACAAAGTGTGGGGATTTGAGAGTACATATAACTTCAATTCGAGTTCTATTCCATATGACTTCGACTTTGATCTTAGCCATACGGCCGAGAAGCGATTACTCGAAATAACAATTAGCTTTCTAATGAGATTACACACCATTCTAAGCAACAAAATTGTGATCCTTTCCACGACGATTGGTTTTACGCACCGAAAGCACCCCAATACCTATCAAGACATTGGGCCAAAGATCGTCAACACAACAACAGGTTTTAGATTGGATCACTTCGATCCACTCCCAAACCTGGAGTTGCTATAACAATAACAACAAAATTGTGATTCCGATAGACCCAACAGGATAAGAAATTAGGTAAAAGAATCCAGTTCTACGACTGAATGACAATTCGATTGATAACTCTCTCCCCTATACTTGCTACAACTCTGTCATACAAAGATCCTATTCACAAGTAGACTGCTTTGTACTCATTTTCGATATAGTAGATACGTCTAATCAGCGTACCAGAATGTCTGTGCATCTTGTAGTTTTAATAGTAACTAGCTGACCCACTAGATGTTGTGCTGCCCAACTTTCAATCAATTTGTTTGTGATCGTTTTGTGAATTTGTGAATAGCTATTTGTAGGGCCTTTTGGGGTCTTTTTGGGTCTCTTGGGGGTCTTTTGGGGGTTTTTAAAGATTCTTTTGCTGGCCCTTTGGGGGTCTTTTGGACCGTTTGTTTTGCCTTGCACATTTCAAATTTCAATAAGGAATTACTTGTTGTGGTTGATCATATTTTAACACTGATAGCGCAGAAACACTTAGTTCCTATTATTTCTGGTAAAGATCGTTACGCTCCTAGTTGGCCATTGTTAATTAATTTAAGAATCCTTTCTTTAAGACACCTATACGCTTTTAAAGTCCTTAGAGAGTTATTCAAACAATGCGGAAATATACCTACGAGAAACTCAAGTATACAGGGTGTCCCCTAATTCATTAAGGATAACTTGGGTATATTCTAAGAAAAAAATCGTTCTACAGTAAGGATCTATATCCAATGTTGACATCATTTCTTGGGGATTAAAGAAAAAGCTTACTTTGGTGTACCCTGACCCATGTTAACGGAAATTGCTTTGTTAATACTAATGAAAGAAACTTCATTTAGGAATTTATTTTTAGAAGAAATACTAGCCTTTGCAACTGCGTTTAAATAAAGTTGATATCTTGTTTGAGCCTTCAGATATTCAATTTCTATGTCTGTTCCATTTTTCTTGTCCGTGCTAATTTTAAAAATACATTATAAACATCATGTTTTACTATTTTTCTCCTATGAAGGTAACAATAATAGATATAAAAATCAACAGCACATAGAAAAACACATAGATTTGTGTATATGTATCGCCAACTGACTCATTACTTTGGAAATAAGTTTTCAATATTTACTTTATGGAATTTCATTTCGTTGACACACTTATTTCAATCACACCAGAAGTTCTTTCAAAGCCCACATTTAATGCTTCCATCTGTTTTATACGATTCAGATGTGACATATTAACGAGTGTGTGCAAGCGTATTTCGAACTTCGTTTTTAGTGTATTTAGTTCATTGCTATGTATGTTATCATTTTGGCCATTAATCTGCAATAGTTTGTCACTCATTTGTTCATTGTTTTAAATTCTTATTACTTTTGTTAATAAACGTTTGTGCAACAAGCTTTCAATTACAAGACTTGCAAGAAAGAAATGCAACCATAGTCCTAATCAGAAGTAGTTTTGTCGGTCGTTAGCTTAGTATGAGTCCAAGAAACGAGGAACAACAAACTGGTATAATAAATAATAGAAAAAAACGTCTCTCACATATCGCTGCCCCAGTTCAAAACTGTTACATCTCAAAATCAGCCATTTCGAGAAAAACAGCCTTAAAGTTTTTTCTTTACTGTTTGTCTGTTATGAATGAAAAGTATCCATTATATTCATATTTAAATAGTCGACCTGCCAGGTAAGTTCATCTTTTAGAAAATTAAAAAACATTTAAATAGATTTTTTGTATGATACAACAAGTAATTTATTTCAATTGAGATGACTTTGAGTTGTTACAATATTGCTCTGTCTATTTCGGCTTTTGTATTTAGATGTTACTTTTATATTTAAATGTTATGGGAAAAAATAATATTGAGTATTCGTTTTTTGGACTATCAAAGTTAGACACTGTAATAAAACATTAAATTAAATTACAATGTATTTATTTTAAATAACTTGTTCGAAGCTACAAACATTATTTGAAACATGGAATTTGATAGTTTATTTAATTTTCCTTAAGTTCAGTTTTAAACAATCAATAAATTATTCGTCCTTTGTCCTTAATCCCTGAAAAAAAAACTGATGATAGGGTGAATGTATTAATCTTGACTTAAACAAGCTTAAAAGATAAGCTTTTTTTAGAAGTTCCAGGTGTAGCTCGATAAGCTGGCTTGATTTGATAGATTGTTCATCTGTCTGACGCAACGGGCTTAGGAAACAATTTTGAACTATTCAGTTTTGCTTTTCTAGGCCTACTGCTCAACTGGCGGTTGCTTCTCTAGGAGTCGATAGAATAAAATAATAACCTCTCGGTATAACTTCCACAGGGTGAAGTTTCCTTTTTAAATTCTCTATATTAACTTCACTTGCCCGTGGGTCGTCGGTCGGTCGTCGGTCGGTCGTCGGTCGGTCGTCGGTCGGTCGTCGGTCGGTCGTCTGTCGTGGATTCTTGCGATCAATTTTTAACCCACTTCCCATGGCCCGATTTTATTGAAATTTTGCACACATGTGTATTTCCGGAGACAACACTTTCTATTAAATTTTGAGGCCCCTCGGGCTGCGGGGTCGGGGGGCTCCCAAACAAAAATTTTAAAAAATTTACCCGATTTTCTTCAAATTTTACACACATGTGTATACCCAATAAACAATACTTTTTCGAAAATTTGGTAGTGATCGGGTCCCGGGTTCGGCCGCAAGGCCCTTATACATTTTTTAAATATTTATACTGGCATCAGATATTCGTCGCCCTTTATGGACTGTGTGCGGTGTATGCTGCGCAGTCGGCTGCGCTGCATGGTTTTGGTGGTGGAGAGAGAGAGAGAAATCTTAGCTCACGCACAAATGAACCCAGCAAATGAAACGAGACATAAATGTTTTATGCTTAATTCAACTTACATTTTTTTTATTTACTGAATTGTATTTTTATTTATGTCGTTTTTTTTGTTGTCGATATCAACTTACAGATAGAACAACAAGTTTTCACAATGTTCTGTCATTTGGCGTTTTCATAAATTAGTTCAGAGCAGTCAAAGAGTTCTCAAGATAAATGTTCGTGTTTCTTATTTGCTCAGAGTATGAGCGTGCTCTAAGTGCTCAGAATAAAATGATCTGAGCTTTTTCAATTTTAACATCTGATGTCAAATGTTTGTTTCGATGATTTTCTCCTACAATAAAAAAAATGGCCCAGGATCGAGGGGCTCCCATATCAATTTCTGCGATTAGAGAATTTAGATGAAAAATTTTAATTTTTATGGGTTGTTTTTTTTAGATCTCATCATCAAGGTTGAAAGACTTCATTTCTTTTTGGTTATAAGAGTTCTTAATTCTTTTTTCCAGAAAAACTACTTTCTATAGCTCCCCAATCAAAGACATCTGCTGTATCCATTTCTTTTACCCAAAATAGAGTTTTATCTTTGCTTGCTTCGGAAAATCCCACTTGGGAAAACCTGCAACAGGTAAAATTTAAATAAAAGCGTTTTTTTTGCTTTAAGTTCCAAAGGCTTTGAATACCTCGTCAGTCGGAGTGTCTGTGTCGGTGACTGCAGCTAAGGGCTGCCCACAAGGAGGCGTACTGTCGGCCCTTCTATGGTCACTGGTCATAGACCACCTTCTAGCCGATCTGCATAGATCGGGCTACATCGGCAACACAAGCCTTCAGCTGATGTTACCATGCCAGCGCTCTACCCGCATTTGGGTAGCAAACCACCAGCCATTTGTCACTAGGATACCGTGCTATCCTAGACCGCCCAGTATAGACACTATCCCAGGCACATTGCAGAAATGTCTACGAAGACAGTCCACTGCTAGACATTCTAAGTCCCAGCCCATCCAGGGTCGCAAAGTACGAATATATTGCCCATAAAGAGCATACTCTAAGTACTCGCGGCCCATATTAATCTGCCATGGTAAAACCCCCCAGGTGTCGTAAAGAGAATTTTTTTAGTAGCCCGTTTGGGTGTGCCCAACAATCAGATATTTATGTGTAATCGCTGCAACATTTAAGATTGCAAATACATTGTTAAGAGAACATGGTTTTTATTCTGCCCACTACAGTTATCCGAGTAAAAAATAACTTTCTTGCCACTCCCACTACATTTTTCTATTAAGAAGTCATAAATAAATGAAGCTATTTCTATTTGCACACCCTTCATTCCAAATGTAACAATAGCCCTGCTTAGGTGTCGCATCATAGATTGTAAAATTGAAAGTGTTCAATATTCTTTTGTAATGAAATGTTGAAATTGAAGATCAAAGCAAGCTACTAGTGTTTCAGAATCTGGTTTCCTACTGTAATCTTTGTCCAGTTTTTTTTCTTCACGAGATAATTCTTTTTGTTCCTTGTGAGCCTTCATTTCTTCTTCCATTTTTAATTTTTGTTCTTTAGAGCTGTTCTGAAAAGTTGCGCACACGGCACATTGGTCTTTCTTGAGTACAAAAAAGCCAATATTAAACTTAGTGTTAAAAGATTTATAACTTCTTCAGAAATTATTTCTTCTTCCATATTTAAAATTGGCTCATTGGTTTTATCATTATTTGTGGTTGATTTGTTCTGGGTAGTTGTAGGCCTACTACTTTTCATCCTGCTCACTATTGTCGGATAAAACCTTATTTAGATTTTCACATTACGAAATTGAAGAAGTCTCTATGTGCAAAAAAGACAACATCTTAAGTTAACTAACAAGACAAGAATGAACATTAATCAAATCTCAAAAATTGTTAGCCAAAAGCAGACTACGTGTTTCTTAATATAGGGTTTTTCAATAAGAGCACTTCATTTTTTTTTTTTGAATAAAACACAAACTGTTCGACTTTTGAACTAACTTTTTTTTTATTAACGAATTTGAACATATACATATGATACATTTAAGTATGAAACTCGATTTCTTTTGCATGACCACCGCGTGCACGTTTTACGAAGTGAGCCTCATCGCTGAAGATGATTTTTCGGTGAAAATCTGCATCATTTTCGATTTGCTCTTGAGCCCAATTTGCAATCGCTGTTCACATGTGTGGCGTTCCATGATGAAATGTATACTAATGAAGTTTCCAAATGACAAAAGAACAATAAAAAATATGGCGTCGTTCGCCGTCCCTATCGGAGAAAAGTTGAAGCGCACCTGTTGAAACACCCTATATTATACAATTTATGGTTAATCTAGGGTAGATTTTTAAAAAAAACACTTACCTGGGTATATGTTTTGTTTGTTACTCCTGCTTTAATAACTTTAAGCATCCGTTTTGCTCTTCCATCATTTAATTTATTAATTAACCTATCCAATTAAGTAAATAACACATAATCACAACAGGAATTATCTTAATATAATAGTAATAGCTGCCGCTGCCTTACCATAATACTTTAATAAATAATTATTGTCGTTACATTTTGTGATGTGTTGCCCTGAGTGAGTATTGCAAAATTTGCTCGAGCAAGACAGTAACATTTTGACATATTACTGTCTTGATCTTTAACATGTGTCTGTCAAACACAGAACCATAGTATAACATATATTAAAATAAATACAAAAACAAAATATCTTAGGTATGACAGTGCTGAATTACAAAGATCTTGGCTTCAGGACTAATACTACATACTTATCTCAAAAATCGACTTTTTTGAGATGTTACAGTTTTGAAGTGGGGCAGCGATATACACACGAACCCACATGAGCATCCTTTTTCAAGAATGAAAAAAAAACAAATAATTTTCTCACATTTTCTTATAATTTTTCTCTTAAAATGCTCGCTGCTACAGGTTTACAAGTGTAAGTCTCCGATTTTTAAACAATCAAGAAGAAAGGATTTTCCTCCACGTCCAACACCCACACACCGAAAGCATTAGACATGCAGATTGTGATCTGCTTCAGCGCAGCTAGTCCATAAATCATAAATATGCTAAACAGATCCACACAGAGAGTATACCGCTAAATTCTTAGCTTTTGCTTTTATGCTAATTAACTGCGCTGGTGAGGTTTGCAGGAGAACATTTCCAGAGACTGTACTCATCATGCCGCAGAGCGGAGGTACCAGCTACTGATGCAACGCAAAAGTATCTGGAATCTGGAAACTAAAATCTCACAAAATGAATGTTCTGTTGTGCGATCCTCCCCTCCACCTGTACTGCACCGATGATGCGGTAGGTACACTGTGTGTTTTTCATTACTTTGGGAGTAGTATCTGCGGCGGGACGTACCCGTAAGTTATGTGCGACAGCGTTTTGTGGTATGGTTTATTGTTTTTCATACTCGTAGGTTCACTTGTGATAACTGAAAAGTTTTCCAATTTTTCTTCGCATTTGCCAAGGAAGAGTCGTGTTCGAGTTACGCTGACTGGTTATGTGTAACTCAGCTGCATCGATTCATTTTAATTTGAAACTAGTTATGGAAAAACAAAGAAGGAACGCGTGTGCGATCTTTTAAAATCGTCGAACATTGTAAATCAAAAGAACTTCCTAATTGTTTCTTCCACGAAATCTACCTTCTCGATTTGTTGGGAGTTCAATTGGCTATTTGTTATTTCCATTAGTTGGGATGAGAATGCAATTTAAGGCCAATTTAGTTGATGCAAATAATTCACTTCTCCTTATTTTCCATTTGACAGGTAGAATACTTCCCAACCGATTAAAGGTATAGCCAAGAATAGCTACGGGCGCTGTAGCTCAGTGGTTAGTGCGTTGACTTCTGAGAAGGAGGTTCGGTGTTCGAATCCAGAAAACACCAAGTATTTTTTACGGTCCCACCTCTCTCAAATGTCTGTTAAACATCCGAGAGTAACAACTTGTCACAGAAAGCTTCTAAATTCGCCGATCAGATTCAGCATTAAATTGTAGGACCCCTTCCCTTTGTCTGTGAAAAGTGTGCATGCACAACACAAATGGTCGCGAGAAGCTAGGCCTTAGACCGCAACAGTCTGTCGCGCTAAAATATTATTATTATAAGAAGACCGAAAAATCAACCAGAGTTCGGAGAAGGTTTCCACATAAAACCATCTGGAACTGTCGACTATGGTACATTTACTCTGAACGAAAAACCCCACTAATCGCTTTAACCAATCGACAGTGATACCAATACCAACTGAAAGCTTCAATAAATACTGTTGAGTACTACCGACCCTGTTGCAACTATGAGCAGTAGAATGAACCTTTCGCCATTGGTGACGACGGGCGTCACACAAGAAAACAAATTGAACTGTTAACCAAACCTGGGATCGTCATAAAAAAATTCAGAAATTAGAGGGGTACAATATTTTGTTTCTGAATGGAGTGAGGGTAATTGCAATTGCGATGGATTTCACATACATTTTGTTCGGCTTCTATATTTTTAAGCAAACAATTAAACGACGGGTGACAATTTTAATAGAGGAAGATATAGAAAAGCATTTACTCCACAAATCGTTTTGAAAGTTAAAAAAATATGAGGTCCTATCACTACCAAATTTGTTCAAAAAGTGTTGTCCATCGGTGAAAGATGTGTATAAAATTTAAAGAAAATCGGGCAAATTTTTATAAAAATTGTTGTCCTTTGGTGCATTAAAAAACCACTCGGTCCTGAGGCACGAGGGGCTCCAAATTTGAAAATAAAGTATTGTCATCGGAGAAACACATGTGTGCATAGTTTTAATAAAGCTTTGGAAAGTTGGTTAAAAATTAATCGTAAGATTCCACGACAAACAAACAAGCAAAACAACAAAAAACAAACAAACAAACAAACAAACAAACAAACACAAACAAACAAACAAGCAAACAAACACAAACAAACAAACAAACAAACAAACAAACAAACAAACAAACAAACAAACAAACAAACAAACAAACAAACAAACAAACAAACAAACAAACAAACAAACAAACAAACAAACAAACAAACAAACAAACAAACAAACAAACAAACAAACAAACAAACAAACAAACAAACAAACAAACAAACAAACAAACAAACAAACAAACAAACAAATAAACAAACAAACAAACAAACAAACAAACAAACAAACAAACAAACAAACAAACAAACAAACAAACAAACAAACAAACAAACAAACAAACAAACAAACAAACAAACAAACAAACAAACAAACAAACAAACAAACAAACAAACAAACAAACAAACAAACAAACAAACAAACAAACAAACAAACAAACAAACAAACAAACAAACAAACAAACAAACAAACAAACAAACAAACAAACAAACAAACAAACAAACAAACAAACAAACAAAAAAAAAAAAAAAACAAACAAGACTATCATATTTGATTAAAGTCCAGTTTATTATATTCCTTATGGTAGGATTGAGACACCAGACTATATATTTACAATACTACTATGTATACTAGTCCTCTACTGCTTTTACTTCTCCTCTACCACGCAACTCCCTTGCTTATCCTCATTTACTCCTCTACTAGTCCCCTGTTATTCAATAACAAAATGTTCTGTAGTAAAGTATTTATTTTTTTTTTAATTTCATTAAAACAAAGAAAGAGCTAAAATTCCGGCAAAGAGAATATTTATATATCTTCAATACTTCTTTCCATCAACTATCATCTTCCAATTTAAACCATAACTGAACAACGTGATAAATATCCTTGTTCTATACACTTTTAAACGAGTTTGTATTTAGGTCAATACAGCAACAATTGCAAAAAATAAAAATAAAAATTCTAGTATCAGTCGAGTATAGCACTACAAAAAAAAATCTTACAGGTAATTACTAGGAATATGTTTGTAACTGTTATAATAAGAAATTTAAATCCAGAAACTAAACGAAACGTAACTAAAACAAATCTCCTCTGTAGGATTTATGGATTCTAGCATTCAGTTTAAACGCAAAACCCATTGTTTTTGCAGGAAATTTATATATTGTAAAGCAGCACAACATAAAAATATCTTCCTGTTAATTACTGGGAATATTTGAAATACTGTTATAATAAAAAATTAAATCCAAAAGAGGTTCTCAACTAAACTTAAACGATTCTTTTCCATGATATGTACTAAATGCGAAAGTTACCACGTGGTCATTTATTCGTCATCGTCGCTCATCGTCCGTGGTTGGTTCATATTCGAATTACACTTTTCGTTATTCTGGTCCTATTGTATTTCTCGCATCTTCGACAAAGCAAATTTCGAATTTAAAGCTGCTTAGCCAGTTCAGGAATCTTGTTTGAGATAACAATGCCCACCAGCGAAGGAGCTTTTTTTCGTACAATGGAGTTTTATATCAATTTTTAGTAGTTTGCGGAGCGCAACTTTAGTTCGAATCTAGTCTACAATAGGTTGTGGTGAATTTATTTGAATTCTTGTGATTCATTCAATTTTACCAAGTTTTTGTGTGTAGTTGATAAAAAGAACGGAGCTTTTATATGTCAAACTGAAACAGTTTGTTAAGTACTTGTAATATCAAAGAATGACAGCTTTAGTTTTCAAAGTGTAATGACGTATCCCAGAAGTACTTGAGAGCAGCTAACCATGATAAATGTTGTTTTCCATTTTGCACCGAAAACTGCTCGCGATAATGTCTTTCGTCTCCACGCATCTACTTCACCACAGTTGTTAAATTAGTAATTGTCACTAGGTGACGTTGTACAAATAATTTCTAAAAAGGGAAATAACTTTTTAAACTGAAAATCCCTTAAATTTCCCTCAATTCTTTTTAAATTCTCTATTAGCTCTTTCGATGAGCAGGTTATAGTTAAAATTACTCTATCGTCGTTTTGGTTTGGCGTGAAAACTATACCCGGGGTATGGTTTGATTTTGCGTTTTATTTGCAAGGTTTTGTAACCGAGACTGTAACTTTGTCGGTAATCGACGGGTATGTTTCGTTTACTCAGCAATATGGCGAATAGAGAGCAAGTAGACTAATTTCTCAGTTTGTTGTTCTTCTAAAATTTGTTTTCGGTTTGGCGATCTATTTGCAAAGCATTCACCACGAAAACCACAAAAACCCTGTCATTTCGGTAGCATACCCGCTGAATATGGTTTCGGGTATGGGTTTAGTTAATCGAAAGAGGCATATATTAACTTCGCGTGCCCGTGGCTGGCTGGCTGGCGGACTGGCACACTAAATCTTATGATGAATTTTTGAACCACTTTCTAAAGTCCGATTTTATTGAAACTTTGCACACTTGTGTATGTCCCATGACCCCTCCCTCGGGTCTCAGGGTCGGGGGGCTACCATACAAATATTATACAAAATTTACCCGATTTTTTTTTTCAATTTTTATACACATTCGTATCTCCGATGGACAACACCTTTTGTAAAAATTTGGAATTGATCGGGCCCTGAGGTCGAGGGGCACCCATACAAACTTTATAAAAAAAAAGGACCCGATTTTCTTCAAATTTTATACACATGTGAATCTCCGATTAGAGAATTTACAGGATGTTCTAAACCAGTAAGCCCCGAGTTTAGGAATGTTAAACTCGATGACACAGACACGAAATCAAGACCGGTGGATATATTTCTTGCAAATGGCCAGAAAAGAGTTTAATGTGTTATCTGTAGTTTCCAGTTTTACTGTTCAAAAACGATATTACTGGGCAAAGATTATAATCATATTTGGCGCGACAGACTGTTGCGGCCAAAGGCGTGTTGTGCGTGTTATATATTTGCATACGAATGGAAGCGACCTAGAGTTTAAAGCCGTATCCTCCTGCTCAGAAGTCTTAAGGCAAATGATGGGGTTCGAAGTTCCGGAAGGATGTGCTGCCAGGTTCTGCTTTGCAATTGCCCAGGCACTAATACCTAAATGAACGGGTGATCCTTGATGCTATATCTGACCAAGATCGCGTGTGGAAAACTCGGGATAGCTTGCTATACTGATGAAAGGTGGAATGGTTAGGTTCCGGATGCATGTGCTGCCAGGGTCTGCTTAGCAATCGCCCAGGCACGCATACCTAAAACTACCAACGCCATTGATGTCAGACCTCATCCAAGGTTGAATTGGTACCATGGGAGTTGTCTTGCCCAAACAGATAAGGTTGACCTTCGGCAAAACCGAGGAGGACTGCCTGACTGACTGGGACAACTATGGTGCGGACCCAGTTGCTTTCTGGGTATGTATCGTGGGGCTGTAAGGTTTACTCCTTTAAGGGAGTAACCTAGATGGGAGATAGTACTATGAGTATGCTTCATACCGCAAGGTATGTAAGCGCGGGGCTCGTTCCCAACCTACCTACATCGATGTCTCCTTCCTAATACCATAAATTCCACGCTGTGCCTCGTGAGCGCATATTTTTGAGAAAAAAAAGCATAGTCGACAACCACTACCGAGACAAAGTGAGTGTTCCATCATAACAATGTCTCTCCACGTAGAACATAGAATTCTTTCCTTTTTTCTACTGATTCAAAAGTATGATCTGGTCTTCAACCTCGATCCCTAGATATTATGAGATAACATTCCATTTTATAAATATATTGTAAAGTCAAAGATTTCAAACTCTTTTTAAGGAAATAACCGAGTTTTTCATGTCATGTCAAACAATTTGACTTTTTTAACAAAAAAAGAACCACTGAACCGACCAACTTGTACGCGAACAAAGTTGTATGATATCAACTCGATTTAAAGGAAAAAAAAGTAATCTAAGTTACTGAAATTGTAGACTGCTGCTAAAATAGTTTAATATAACAGTTACAATTGCGTATGTATATAGGTGCTTCAGGATTTATGTGCAAGGACTGCATGAACCAAACAATCAAATCAAAATCGCACAGTAGTTGCTATGCGATCTAAAACTTATCTCGAAGATTGCCACAAAGTTTTTGGAGAAAATATCCCAAATTGACATGTCAATTGAATTGTTCGTCTATGCAAGAAAATCGACAAAATACAAATCAAGTTTGTAGCAAAGTTAAAAAGTTCAAATGAAATTCCTTGAAAAACTCTTAGCCCACATGAAATATGAACGAAAATTGAGCTAAAAGAATTTTCAGGATAATACGAGCAGAAGGAGATGCATTCAATACAATACGCTACACAACTCATCTTCGGACAGGAAATTATTTCCCGCCCAGCTCGACTGGACTTATAAGAGCATATCTCTCCCGTCACTACTTCACCACTCTTTCGTGATTTTGAATCAATTTTTGGAAAAGGAAAATGTTGTCACACGTTCGGACGTTGACCGATTCATCATCGACTACGACAACACTATTGGAAGGATAAAGTTATTCTATGTAATATGTTACATATTTTATAAATAGAATCCATACCCATTTCTATGATGTATATGATGGATATTGAGATACTATATTGAACATTTTAATTTGTTGAATAAATTGGAATTTACCAATACGAGTATCACTGGAACACCAGCATTGGCAAAATGGATTCTTTACTCGAAGAGCTTGGCAGTTGATTGGATAATGGATTTCGGTGTTTGTTTAAACAATTGGTCGATCAATCCTTTAAGTTTTTACATTACATAACAATACTGTTTGTCCGAAAATGCAAATGAAAAAGAATCTACTATACATAAATAATTAGGTACATAATTCGAATTCCGTTGTGTATACAAACGATTTGCTGGCTTACAGTATATCGCTTTGTAAGATGTCCTTGGGAGATTCCTTTGGAAGATATCTTTTGGAGATGCCTCATTAAGTAGAAAAGGTGCTCGGAATTCACGAATTAACATTTCCTATTTCAATAGTTAACTGTTCTGTTAATTAATAAGTAATTTTCATTTTAAAGAATATGTCTGTCATATATTTTATCCGCTAGTATTAGTATATCGCGATAATTCGTAATCTTAAGTAAGGATAAGGAATTTTAGTGCATCGATAACGCATTCGAATTGTGTCAGTATTGGGGAAATAATTACTAGAAGCCAAATAGATAAGTTTTTTATTTCTTTGGAAAATTAAGTTAAGAAAAAGTTAACGAAAAAATCGACGATTTTATGACATTTGCACTCAAGTTTACGGCGAATAAACGCCTTTCTAAATAACTAAACAGTAGCCCTAGTCTGTGTTGGTGGATAATAGGCTTTTCATTAAGAGCGCCCCATTTTGTTATTTAAATAAAACAGCTTATGTTTGAGATAAAAAGTGTATCTACTTATTTCGGCGAAAAGTACTATCGATGCCAAAAATTATGGTATACAACCTAATTTTTATGTCTTTCAAAGAAACGCCTGCATGAGGGAATGCGGTGAACGCAACTTTGCATGACTTTTTCGCATAAATCAGGGCGATATGCTAGAAATTTTGCGTCCGATGTTGGTGGTCCTGCGGTCGCTTAAAGTCTCTGACTTATTGTATAAACGATAGACTTGATATAGCAACAAAGAAAAAAATCGAGAGGAGTCAAATCAAACGAATGATTCAGCCAATTGGTTAGGTAATTTCTCTAAATAACACGTTCACCAAACTTCAACTTCAATGAGTCGATTATTTGGCCAGCTGTGTGGCATGTGGCGCCGTTTTGTTCCAAATACTTCAAGTCAACCTCTTCTTTCTTCCAAAAATTGTGAGTCAACATGGTCATGGTAGGGATCTCAATTGACTGTAATTGTGTTGACAGCATCACTGTTGAGGAAGTAATTAGCCCATACTTGCTCTACACTGATGCTGTCAACACAATTACAGTCAATTGATATCGCTACCGGCTCCGACCCCTTCAGAATAACAAATAAATGTAAAGAAAAACATCGTTTTTCGGGTACAAACTTTTAACGCCACACATCATCATCATATTCGGCTCTTCAACCGATGTCCGGTCCTGGCCTACCGCAAAAAATCTCTCCACCGGTCCCGATTTCGAGTCGATGTCATCCAGTTTGGCATCCCGCAAAACTCTGGGCGTCCTGGTATACGCCATCCTTCCAGCGTAGGCTTGGCCAGCCTCGCTGTCGTCTCTCATAAATCCTACCGCAAAGGACTTTCCGAGCAGGATCATCTTCGCTGATGCGAGCTAAGTGTCCTGCCCACCGACATCGCGGTTCGCTCGTAGAGCTCATTATTATAGAGTCTCCGGAATCGTCCTTCCTTACATACGGGGCCAACAATTCTCCGTAAGAATTTTCTCTCGAACGCGGCTAAGAGGTCAGAATTATTTTTGCTAAGCACCCAAGTCTCGGATCCATATGTAAGTACTGGTATGAACATTCTCTTATATACCAGCAGCTTGGATGTTATGGTTAAGTTCCTGTATTTGAAGAGTCTTGACAGACTATAGTAGGCTTTGTTGGCTTTAAGCAACCGTGCGCGTATTTATGGTTCCATGCTGTTATCGGCTGCTATAGTTGACCCGAGATAGTTAAAGGATGGCTCTTCTTTAAATTCGCGCTCCACTATTTGAATTGAGGGACCAATCTTTGATTTTCTACTCGCAGACGTGGCCAATAAGTACTTTGTTTTGCTCTCATTTATGTGCAGCCCAAGTTTCGTGTCGACTGCTCGATCCGGATGAAAGCTTCCTGTGCATCTCTTTGGTTTCTACCAAACGAAAGCTTTCTGTACAGCTCTTCGGTTTCTACCAAACACTCTAGACAGTCGTTTGTTATTTGGTAATAATCGCCAAAACATCTGTTTTTGAGGTCGGAGCTTTTTCAAAAAATTTTATTTTTTCCACACTTCACACGCGCCACACGCTACTCGCAAGGACAAGACAAGGAAAGCTATTAAGCTTTCTCATAGGTCACTGTGGCTTTGCGATATCACCTTAGCAACATTAATTTGGGCTCAAACACGATGCAGGATGTTGAAACATTCGGGCACATCCTCTGTGACTGTCCAGATTGGATCTGGTTAGGGAGACATATTTTCCACAAGGCAATATGTTCGGCGGTAGATCTGCGAAATTCTGCCACTAAGTACATACTATCCTTCATTGGATTGTAGAATAGATATTTTTTAGGTCTCAGTATCAGCCAACTGGCCTAGGGTTTGTCCTTAAAAAAAATAGTGAAGGAAGATTTGTTATAATTCAATTAAAATTAAATAATTAATTGTTTAATATTTGAATAATATTTATCGCTTTTTACTCGCTCATAATGCTTCTATCTTCAATCTAATAGCCGGACACATCTTTATATATAAAAATCTCATGTCACGGTGTTTGTCCTCCCACTGCTCCGAAACGGCTCGACCGATTTTTATGATTTTTTTTTGTATATTTGGAATAGGTCGTAAAATATATTTCATACCGCTAGGTGAAAAAAAAAACGGCTGGACCGATTTGGCTAGTTTTTTGTTTCTAATGTTCGCCATAGTCCGAATGAGGTTTATGCGATAAAAAAAAACAGAAAAGTTGCCTGAAAAATTGTAAAATTCGGGAAAAACTGAAAGTACTGTTTTCTATTTTTGTATAAACTCGCGACCATAGCAGCTCACGATTCGAACGATGGTTATTCGTAATTATTTTTTTGTCCTTCAAATGACTACCCAAAACAAACCCAAAAGACCCCCTCAAAGGACCTCCAAAAGATTCCTAAAAGAACTCAAAAATACCCTCAAAAGCTCCCCAAAAGACCCTCAAAGGACCTCCAAAAACCTCCTAAAAGTCCCACAAAAGACCCCAAAATAAACCCAAAAGACCCCCTCAAAGGACCTCTAAAAGATCTCTAAAAGAACTAAAAAAAGACCCTCAAAAGCTCCCCAAAAGACCCTCAAAGGACCTCTAAAGACCCCAAAAAGTCCCTCTCCAAAATAAACCGGAAATACCCCCCAAATAAACCCAAAAGACCCCAAAAAGACCCTCGAAGGACCTCCAACACACCCACAAAAGACCCCCAAAAGTCATCAAAAGACCCCTAAAAGACCATCAAAGGACCCTCAAGGGACCTCCAAAAGACCCTCAAAGAACCTCCGAAAGACCCACAAAAGACCCTTAAAAGACTTCCCTATAGACCCTCAAAAGACCCCCCAGAGGACTCTCAAAAGACCATACCGAATTTCATACAAATCGGTAGAGAAATTAAGTAGTTCCCAAAATTAAAAATGTAAAACACTAATGTGACCAATTTAATATAAGAAAATAGGTTTGAGGTTTTTTTTTTCATTTTTACTTTGTTTTAACATTTCAAATAGCTTATCACAATTTCACAAAACGATCACAAACAAATTTATTGAAAGTGGTACAGGACAACGTCTGTCGGGTCAGCTAGTTATCTATAAATAGCAGTTGTATTATGGTGAGACAAAAATTCTCAGTTCTTATTGTGTGTGCGTTAGCGATAAGTTACGTTGGAATGTCTACATTATCGACTATCTATTTACAACGGTGCAAAACGAATCAAGCTACAATCTACAAAGCGTTCATTCGTCCTAATCTTAAGTACAAGTATTGTCTGATCAGGTACATTAAAAATAATCATGTATTTCCTATATAGAATACGGAGCCGTACTATAAAACTTATAGATGAATAAGTCAACAGATTTGTGAACAGGACTATAAGAGTAATGTGTCTCGTCTTTGTCGTTTCTGTAACATCATCAAACAGGCACCCCGAATAAATATCTCCAACGGTCTTAAAAGCCGATAGAATCCAATTCAGTTCTAGCCTATGTCTATTGATGATTCTTCCAGAGAAGGCTGCAAACACAATTAAGGCAGTCAATTCTAACTTTTTGAGTCATTTGATTTGAAAGGATAAGAAACTACAACTCAACTGTCTTAAGCTTAAGTGCCATCTACATCTACTGGTCAACCGAAATATTTATATATTTTTTTCAAAGCAAACTGCATTTATGAATCATCATAAATCAATAGCACACAACGTTTTAAGATATATGAAGCTTTTCAACGCCAAAATGTTGCTCCTGTCTAGTGCCTAAGTAATCTCCTTAAACCCGATTAAATTCTGTTGCAAAATAGTTCTTCTCGGCCGACAATAACACACCTACTCTTCTACACTCAAATATAAAAACGAAAAATCAAAAAAGTGTATCGATTTTGCCATACATATGCAAGGCACTGTATGAAAGCACATCACTTAACCATCCTTACTGTTCTGTGTTACTTAACTTAAGCAGCTTTATGCAACGAAAAGGGACAAAAAAAATCTTGGGGGAACCTTTAAGACTTCCCCTGCTAAAGAGAATAAAGAACAAGTTCTCCTTTGTACATATTTAATGCGATTATTAATCTATAATTTTCTACTCCATTTATTGCAATTCATCGTTTGCCTTTACCTGAAGCACTGATAGGCACCCTTTATAGTACCCTTTCTTGTGTAAATACATAAATGTATGCATAATTCAATGGAAATCGTTTCCGAATTCATAACCAAATAAACTGAATAATTTAACCTTTATTCACACAAATAGTTATACCTTACAGACACACGCACTTCCATAATTAGAGCAAATAGTTTCCTCTGCTATCAATCAGTAATGTTCATGTAACTATTCACCTAAACTTATGTAAATATCCTTTTTCGACAGCACAAGGGGTTGCCAGCTTATAATGCATACAACATATACACAAACATGTAGGTGTATAGCTGTTTGTTTGTGTTTTTCTATGGTAAAATAAGCCGATTATCGTTTTATGTTTGTCGGTGTTGTCTGTTAGACGACCAAAAGGACAGATACATTTTTGTTGTCATGTCATCAGCACCGGTATGGAATGGCCTGGCCTCTTCTTATTGCGTAACCTCACAGAATTTACCTTTGCTGATGGCAAATACTCGTATACCGACATTCGATGGCAGATTATAAGGAAACTTAATATCTTTTTGGATTGTGGCTTTTGGCAAAGGCAGCAACAAAAAAACCGATGAATGTGAAATATATAAAAAGATATAAATAACGAGCTATTGTTAGCCTTTATTTATATATAAGTAGATATGGCACTGTGAGTGACTATCCTGACGACACGATTTCTTGTATCAAAAGAAAGCAATGATTAGAGAATTCATATAAATAAAGGGTTACCAACCAAAGGACCAACGAGATAAAAATAGATAAGGCTCAATTTTAGATTTTACAAAACTAAGAGAAGAAAAAGGGGGAGATATTGCAAGAAAAAAGGCAAACTATGTGCCTAATAACATAATTGCCGTTATCTGTTTGTTTGTCTAGGTATACTCTATATGGATATAACGCTTTTATTTCGCCTCATCCCGCCTAAACCACTATATGTATAGACACCATATTTACACCATATGATCGATTGGTTCTCCGATAGGTTTATGTTTTTTTTGGGCCCGTTAGGTGACGCTGGAGTTGAGATATTTACGAAAATGTGTGTTTATGGCTGGATTTGGTTCATATTCACACCATATGTTTTTTTTGGTGCTCCGACAACTTTATGTTTTTTTGGACCTATTAGATGGCGCTGGAGTGTAGATATTTACAAAAATGTGTGTTTGTGATTGGATTTGGTTCATATTCATATTTTTTGGTGCTCCGAAAACTTTATTAGGTGGCGCTGGAGTTCAGATATTTACGAAAGTGTGTGTTTATGGCTGGATTTGGTTCATATTCACACCATATGTTTTTTTTTGGTGCTCCGACAACTTTATGTTTTTTTTACCTATTAGGTGTCGCTGGAGTTGAGATATATACGAAAATGTGTGTTTATGGCTGGATTTGGTTCATATTCACACCATATGTTTGATGCTCCGATAAGTTTCAGTTTTTTTGGACCCGTTAGGTGCCACTGGAGTTTATATTCACACCATATGTTAGTTTGGTGCTCCGATGCAAAATGGTGTAATGGTACAAAACAAGATTCCGTCATTTCTTCTAGATCTAGTTCTTCTAATATTCCCCCACAGTATCGCTTATTTTATTTGTTTTATTTATTTTATTTATTTTATTTATTTTATTTATTTTATTTATTTTATTTATTTTATTTATTTTATTTATTTTATTTATTTTATTTATTTTATTTATTTTATTTATTTTATTTATTTTATTTATTTTATTTATTTTATTTATTTTATTTATTTTATTTATTTTATTTATTTTATTTATTTTATTTATTTTATTTATTTTATTTATTTTATTTATTTTATTTCTTTTATTTATTTTATTTATTTTATTTATTTTATTTATTTTATTTATTTTATTTATTTTATTTATTTTATTTATTTTATTTATTTTATTTATTTTATTTATTTTATTTATTTTATTTATTTTATTTATTTTATTTATTTTATTTATTTTATTTATTTTATTTATTTTATTTATTTTATTTATTTTATTTATTTTATTTATTTTATTTATTTTATTTATTTTATTTATTTTATTTATTTTATTTATTTTATTTATTTTATTTATTTTATTTATTTTATTTATTTTATTTATTTTATTTATTTTATTTATTTTATTTATTTTATTTATTTTATTTATTTTATTTATTTTATTTATTTTATTTATTTTATTTATTTTATTTATTTTATTTATTTTATTTATTTTATTTATTTTATTTATTTTATTTATTTTATTTATTTTATTTATTTTATTTATTTTATTTATTTTATTTATTTTATTTATTTTATTTATTTTATTTATTTTATTTATTTTATTTATTTTATTTATTTTATTTATTTTATTTATTTTATTTATTTTATTTATTTTATTTATTTTATTTATTTTATTTATTTTATTTATTTTATTTATTTTATTTATTTTATTTATTTTATTTATTTTATTTATTTTATTTATTTTATTTTATTTATTTATTTTATTTATTTTATTTATTTTATTTATATAAAAAAAAAAATTATATTTTATTTATTTTATTTATTTTATTTATTTTATTTATTTTATTTATTTTATTTATTTTATTTATTTTATTTATTTTATTTATTTTATTTATTTTATTTATTTTATTTATTTTATTTATTTTATTTATTTTATTTATTTTATTTATTTTATTTATTTTATTTATTTTATTTATTTTATTTATTTTATTTATTTTATTTATTTTATTTATTTTATTTATTTTATTTATTTTATTTATTTTATTTATTTTATTTATTTTATTTATTTTATTTATTTTATTTATTTTATTTATTTTATTTATTTTATTTATTTATATTATTATTTATTTATTTATTTATTTATATACCACAGTACCGCATAGTTATACGCGGAAAACACTGCAGACTGAATTCATCGACGAAAAAAAAGAAAAAACGAACAATTGAAGGGCATACAGAATACAATTAGTTACATAAGGCAGAAAGTAGACCAATACCAAGTAGAGTGCATATTTCTAAAAGTACAGATATCATTATAATATTCAAGAAGAGAACGGAAAAGAAAATACTACTATTAATTTCAATGTGTATAGAACTAAATTTGGTACCAACTTAATTAATATGCTGGTCAAAATAAAGCCTGTTGTCAAATATTACTCCAAGATCCTTAAATTGCCCAACTCTTAAAATAATATGGTTATTTAAAGTATAAACCGCCAAATTAGGAAAGTTAATTCTATGAAAAGTAGTATTAGCACATTTAGAAACCATGTTCATTTTTCTAACACCAAGTAGGAAGATTTTTTTAAATTGACTTCAAAACACAATAATATATATTAGCGAAAAATTTAAAATCATCAGCATATATAAGAAATCAGAACAAAATTCTAAAATCCTCAGTAAAAAGAGAACAGGACTCATATGGGATCCTTCAGGTACTCCAGAAGCGACATTAATTTGCCTGGAATACAAACCTTCGATATGAACATTCTGTGAACGACCAAATAGGTAAGCTTTCAGTAAAAGTAAAAAGGAACCACCAAAATAACTTATCGCCCAAAATGATTTCATTTTTACAACAATAAGTTATGCAGGGTCCATTTGCAAATTATGATATTTTACAATTTAGGTACGAAAGCCTTGGGTCTGTTTGCGAGTTATGACATTTTACAATTTAGGTATTAATGCTTTGGGCGTTAAGATCGACCTTAAAAATGTCATAACGCCGGAATAACGACACATGGCCCACAAACGGAGTAAGAAATGGTTATCGTAACTCAAATAACTTATCGCTCAAAAAGACTTCATTTTTACAACAATAAGTTATGCAGGGTCTGTTTGCGAGTTATGACATTTTTCAATTTATGTATTTATGCCTTGTCCGTTAAGATAGACCTTAAAATGTCATAACGCCCGAATAACGACACATCGCCCAAAGAAATGGTAACAAAACCGAAATGAAATGACGACAACAAAAGTTTTGCAGGCTCTCTTTTGGTGTTATGGCATTTGGGTGTTAATGCCTTGCACGTTAAGACCTTACGCTGAAATTAGCACTGCAACCTACAAGTGCATACTATACTCAATCATCCGTCAAGCATTAAACATTGAATCAACAACGCGTCGAAGGAGCTCAACGGCCGCTGAGCGATGAACGAAACAACACTTGAAATATTTCCGCGCGCCCATCTGTCGTCAACGCATCTGCAGTATGTGAAGCCTGACTCCACCTCTACCTGCTGGAGGCATCGCCCAAGAACGATTATTAATTAGTTATAATTTCACGGTGTAACGTTACGTGTTCTACATAATCGTAATTATAATTATTCATCGTTATCGTCACACATCTCATATGATGCACACAATGCAGAGTCAGAGTGAAGAAGGAACCACATGTGGAAAAATTTCCCGCGTCCACATGATGGGGTTCTCCATAGGAATCGTATTCTATACGACATAAGTGCATACTCGTACATAGGAAATTTGTTTAACAACTGTAGTGTAGTTGGTGGATTGTGTGGGTTTCAATGCAGTGCTCCAAACTCAGCGGCATGGAAATTTACTTGGAATCTGTGCTATTATGTGGAGTCCTTAGCGTAACGGCATGCGTTTTATTAAACCTTGTTGATTATTTTACACTGCACTTCATGGAATGTCAATCCTTCAGATCGTCACAAGGAGAGAGAAGAGATCCAGAGAGGGAGGTAGATCGTGAAGGAAGGAAAGGAGTATGAGAAGTGGTACTTGAATAATGTGTTACACGTATCGGTGTGCACGTAGATACTGTTGTAGACACAACAAACTCTTTTGACAACGCTTTTGTCTGACGTTCGTGCGCACGCGTGTGCTTGACATTTTGCAACATGCAATGGCCACATTGACTTAATTACATTATTCGTAGAACAACTATAAAACGACAAAACGGACTGACGAAAGTTCTTTTTTTTAAAAAAAAAAAAAAAGGTGCTGATGGCGGTTCTTGCACCAGTCTCGCACTAAACGCTTTTAGGCATGATACGTTTGTTTTTCCACCCCCCCCCCTTAATTTCTACTAAGATATGAATCAAGAGCAGAGCCGAAGCATATGTGACACGCGCACGTACATGGCATGGCATGTATGTCAACAATTTGATCTACATATGTTTCGAATAAGTTTTGTGCTAATTACTCGAATGCCGAAGGAATTCTCTTGCATTCTTGAATTGCATTGCATTGCATTCTCCGCTTTGTAGAAATAGACGCTAGGAGCACACGGCGACGACAAGTACTACTGCAGTCGACGACAACAAGACTTTAATCCCTTTACTGGCTACCAGCCAGTTGGATAATTATGTCCGATTATTTCAAACATCAGTGAAGATTAATTCGCCAAAGGACAAAGAGACATTAAGCCAAAGCTATACTATGTGTGTCTCATGCAATATATTAAAGCCTCTAACAGATTCAATTCAACGGGATTAATTTGAATCAGCGGCTTTTGGTATTTCCTTGTTGAATTACTATTGAATTACATCGTAATCCATACTGCAGCGAACATAAGATCCTTAATAATGATTCAAAACATACTATGAATATAATAATAAAGAAAATTTTTAGAGATTACAATGAGCAACTGCTCTATTTTTAATTCTTTTCTCTTTTATTTAGATTATTAATATCCTCCTATCCTCTAGATCAGGGGTTCATAAACTTTTTTTCTCGCGACCCACTTTTTCAGTTGAAGCATTTTGGCGAGCCCACAGCCTTACACATCTTAGTAAGAACAATTGAGAAATCAATAAACTCCCAGGAGTATACACTTGTAGCATTCTTGGACATCGAGGGTGCGTTCCGTAAAGTTCAAACAGAGGCAATCTGTAAATGACTGTCAGACCTAGAGGTGGACTACCCTATAAGCAGACTAATTAATCGTATGGTTCTAGGCAGGATTATTAGTGCGGAGCTGGGGGTTCCATCTTAAAGAGGCAGGCACTTAGAGGAACACCGCAAGGAGGTGTATTATCCCCTCTTCTCTGGAATATAGTAATCAACGAATTACTGTTGAGACTGGAAGGAGAGGGGATAAAATTGGTAGCGTATGCTGATGATGTATCGTTAACTGTCTCAGGGAAATACCTCATAACGATTAAGGAGGTTATGCAAAATGCCCTCTTAATCGTTAAAGAATGGGCAAATTAAAGCGGTCTGGGCGTCAACCCGAATAAGACAGAGCTTATCCTTTGCACCAGGAAATAAATATAAATTCCAACAGTTGATCTGCCAACACTTAATGGTACCCCCTTAGTTTTTTCTGATAAAGCAATGTTTCTTGGGACAATCTTGGACAGGAAACTGGGCTGGAAACCTAATATAATAGAAGGAGTAAATACAGCGAATATTGCTTTATACTCATGCAAGAACGCCATAGTTAAAAAATGGGGGTTGAAATCAAAGCTGGTATACTGGCTCTACACTTCGGTAGTGAGACCAATACTACTGTACGGGGTAAGCGTATGGTTGACCAGCCAATGGCCAGCTATGGAAAAAACCATAGCCACTAGATATATTTTGTAAACAGAAAGCGGCAATTACAGCTACGCTACTGTTAGCTGTCAATCAGTGGAAAATCTTCAAAAGGGGCACTCCACCATCACTTAATCGCTAAAGCAAGAGCTGACGAAACTTGATTACATAACACCAGTGTTATGCTTTCAAAAGGGTTTTCGGACAACAATACCCTCCAGAGAAGACTGGAAGAGTGGATCCGTCTACCTGATCGCTGCAGCGATACGAGGCTGAGGTGAAAGCGATTGAAGAGGTTATGAGTTGGCTGTGGCATAATGTACTAGCTTCAAAGAAGATTATCATTTATGTGGACAGTCAGGCGGCCATAAAATCATTGGGGGCGGTCTCGCTGAAATCGAAGGTGGCGTTGAGCTATCACAGCAGTTCAATATAAGGATCATTTGGGTCCCGGGCCACACAGATGTTGAGGGAACTGCAGGGCGGAGATGTCGGGCGTAGAAGAGAAATGGACACTCCTTAAGAATACAGGCATTAGTACCACTGACTCCATCTTAGGCAGCAGTCGTAAGGATAGGAATAACTGGTTTGATGACGAATGCATAAGCTAGCGACTTAACGTAAGAATGTTGCGTACCGAGCTATGCAACAATCTCATTGAACGCGGGCACACGAAGATGAATATAAAGAGCTCAGAAGATATGAAAAAATAGTTCACTGGCGAAAGAAAGCAGCCTGGGAGAAGAATCTCGTCCGTGAACTAGAACAGTACAGAGAGCGAAGACCGCACCAGGCGCGGAAGTTCTACGAAAGAGTCCGCAGTATGACGCAACATACACCGCGTTGCACATACTCCAATGACAAAGAAGGTAATCTGATCGCCGATCTCAAAGGGACCTTAGAGCGATGGGAACAGCACTTTTATGAGTTGCTAAATCGACAGCTAACTGAGGAATTGGAGGGTCCATCAATGACCGAAGAGCACACCATGCTGCCGCCACCAAGTATAGACGAAGTTATCAGAGCGATAAATCGGCTCAAAAATAATAAGGTCCCCTTATCAGATGGTATCCCAGCGGAGCTGTTAGGGTTAGGAGAGTCCACAATACACCAAGCAATGCATGAACTAATAGTTCCTGTATGGGAGGAAGAAGCGATGCCAGAAGACTGGCGAAGAGGCATCCCCATACATACATGCATACAACATGCAGCAAATATCGTGGTATAACGTTGTTGAGTACCGCGTATACGATTTTGTCCTTTCTCTACAAGACAGGATAGCCCCATACGCTAAAGTCATCATTGGTCCATATCAGGGTGGCTTCAAACCGGGCAAATCAAAAGCTGATCAGATTAACAGATTTTAGGCAGGTGTTTGAAAAATGTCTAGAGTTTCAAAACTCACTACACCATCTTTTTATAGACTTTAAAGCCGCCTATGATAGCATAGCCAGAGTAGAACTTTATAAAGCCATGAGAGAATTCGGCATCCCAAATAAACTGACACGACTATTTAGGATGAACATGACCAACGTTATAAGCCAAGTAAAAATATCCGGATCACTATAACCGGCTCCCACAAGGGGATGCACTGTCCTCTTGAACCTGGCGTTGGAGAAAGTGATCCGAGACTATAAGTCCATTCAGAAACTGGCTTACGCAGACGACATCGACATCGTTGGTAGAAGCCAAAGGGCTGTATAGGAAGCTTTCATCCAGAACGAGCATGCGGCACGAAATCTGGGGCTGCATATAAATGAGAGAAAAACCAAAAAGGGGACCACGTCTGCGACTAGAGGACCAAACATTGGTCCCGCAATTAAAATAGTGAAGCAATCCGTTAACTATCTCGGGCGAACTGTAGCAGCCGATAACAGCATGGAACCAGAAATACGCGCACGGTTGCTTTAAGCCAACAAAGCCTACTATAGTCTGTCAAGACTATTCAAATCCAGAAACTTAGCCATAACCTCCAAGCTGCTGGTATATAAGAGAACAGTCATACCAGTACTTACATATGGATCCAAGAATTGGGTACTTAGCAAAAACCATTCTGACCTCTATACCGCGTTCGAGACGGAGAATTATCGGCCCCATATGTGAGGAAGGACGATTCCGGAGACTCTATAACGACGAGATCTACAAGCGTTACCGCGATGTCGACATCGTGAAGAGAATTAAGATCGGTAGGCTTCGTTGGGCAGGACACCTAGCACGCCCGGAAAGTCCTTTGCGGTATGATATATGGAACACGCTAGCGAGGCCGGCCAAGCCTACGCTGGAAGGATGATGTAGACCAGGACGCCCAGAGTTTAGGGATGCCAACCTGGGTGACATCGGCTCGAAATCGGGACCTGTGGAGCGATTTTTTGATGGAGGCCAGGACCGGACACCAGTTGTAGAGCCAAAACTGATGATGATGATGAGCATACGCTGTTGTTCTAGTTCCACATCCGAAGAGAAGGGACGTGAACCAGCCAACAAATAAGTGAAGCTAATGCCTCTTTACAGGGTACAGTTAGTGGTTTGACGTTGTATTTGTAAACTGTACCCGTATTTGCATTGTATTTGCAAAGTTTTGTAACCGGTTTCGTTTACGAGGCAAGATGGCGACTAATTTCTCAGTTTGTTTTTGACATTTCGGTTGGTTTTGGTTTAGCGTTTTATTTGCAACGCATTCACCACGAAAACTCTGTTACTTTGACAGCGTACCCGTGGATTTGGTTTCGTATACGTTTTAAGCAAATCGAAAGAGGCATAAGACTACTCTCGTCAGCGAAGAAATGTTTTATTTTTATAAGTTACAGACAGAAGATTGTTAATGAAAATAAGAAAGAGTGTCGGAGACAAAACACAGCCCTGAGGGACACCCGTATTGATGCGTTGAACACCAGACTTAAGACCGTCTAACACAACTTGGATTGAATGGTTTGAAAGATAGCTTCTAAAATCCATTGAAGTAGTGTTACATCGATTCGATAAGCACGCATTTTGGACAGACGAGTTTAGTGCCAAACTCTGTCAAATGTCTTTGAAATATGAAGTGCTACAGGCTTTCGCAGAAATGCTTTAACTTAAAAAGTGGGTCGCGAGAGAGAAAGTTAAAGAACACCTGCGTTAGTGGACTGTGTCATTACTCTTTTCGTCAATTTTCTACTTTTTTTAAGAACATATATTTCTTGACATTTTATTGTCAAATGTTATTTCCTTCTGCTCCAGACAGTTTAAAAGATGTACTCGTAAGTACCGGCTTAAATGGAAATTCTCACTGTAATGTTTAATGCCAAAATTTAAGTAAAATGTCAACTTTCATTTATGAACGCAGTTGTAAATATAAACCATCGCAAAACTGCACAGGCATAAATCTTTGAAATGTTAGGAAAAGCCTAAACTCTCTGTAGTCTACAGTCTATGCTGATGGTAATTAATCTTTTCTTTTCAATTAACTATACATTGGTTGAGCATAGTTATGTCTGTAGTTGTCCTTTTTTGAAATTATTCATAAATTCCGCCTCCGAAACGCTCCGAAAATGGAAGCAGAAGGACGACCACTACTATAGTTGTAATCTAACGTCATAACCATTCGCGCTGTATTGCCGCTTGCTTCTATATGATCTGGCCATCGTCCCGGGTGCCAAGTGCCTTTAACTTAAAATAGAGTTAATTTATTCCGCATTTAAAATGAGTTTCTATTTGGAAGGATCATTGGAAAACTGTGTGTCGAGCATTTCAATTTGAATGCATCCGTTCGTCGTATGAACGCAACAAGCAACTGGTCGTCTCGCGTAGTAATTTGTTGAATTATAACACCACCAGAGCACATTAAAAATGAGTGCTAATATCCTTTCATGGTAATGCACTTGCTTTTAAGGACTAAGGAAATTGTCATACACGGGCTCGCCTAATATCGGGAGGCGTAGCATTGCGGTAATAATTGCTGAGATAAATTCAAATGGGAAATGCTACTTATGCTTCTGTGCATCACAGAAACATTGTAGATTAGGAGAACTATAGCGACAAGGACTAAAACGTAAAGTGAACTTACATTTTTGGTTGCTTTTATTAACTGGGATGTGATATGCTGCAGGAATTGTTGAATTGGTGAATTTATTCTCTTGGAATTTTCAACCATTTGGAGCACAACTGCATAGAGTACCGTAAAGTTGGAATATAGGATTCTCGCTACTTATCTACTAATAAAATCCCAACCTTCTCTATGTGTATCCAAAGTGCATGGTTTCCTTTCATTTCGCTTAATTCAAATTCAATTCACTCAACTGACAGTCATTCACTCATCCACACACACACACACACACCACAAACCACGTACCTCTACATGAAATAATATTGTGTGTATCCTGTATGACGAGGACAACTTGTCAGTTATAAGAGCATAGTACCCTGCGTACGCAACAACAACAACAACAACAACAATAACAACCCATGGCCGTTTATGTGTGAGGACTTTTAAGTCGTTGCGTTCTTGTATTGTGCTGGGCTTGTATAGTGAGTCCTTCTTATAGAGGCACTAACACACAACCTCCTCTGGATACTGCACTACTTTATACAATGACCCCTGAACGGAGCAGAAGTGAAAATCCTTCTTCACGTTTGGTTTGTTAAGCGCGCGCTTAGCACATTCAATTTGTGTCTTCTCTGGCTTCCGAAGCATTGAGAGTGCTGCTGCATGTTGTGTCAAAGGATATATTTGTAAGAAGGACTCCGCTTGGAATATGCAACGCCGTGCTGATTCCGACACGCTGATGCTAAAACGGCTGAGTTTAACCAAAGATGACGGTGTACGATGTACGGCGGAAATGGGAAATGGAAGATGCGATCGCTCAGCCAGCCATTCACTATTAACTTCATTTGCATAATGATTCCGATTAATAAATCGCTGTTTTGTTATGTGTGGGTTTGGTGTTAAAAGGGATTAGATTTTCACAGAGAGTAGGGAGCGAGAAGAAAATTCAATCGATCGATTGTTGTTGATGGTTATCAACACAACCACAACTTAATATGACATTTTCTTTTGCATTTTTAAATCTGGAATATAGATTGTGTGTCATCTAGCGAGAAGATGTTATTAAAGTGGAGTTAACAGGAATTAACAGAGCTAATTTTGTGGAGCCTTAGTTCTGCTTTATTTTTTTATATTATTTTTTATTTGAATTAAAGCTACAAATTATGGTGCCAGAGTGGAAAAGCTATTTCAAAACTTTTCATGACGACGAATTGTAATTATTACTTGTTTGTTCATTTCTAAAGTTCGTTCGTTCTATTCTATAGTATTCTAATCTATTCTATTCTATTATTTTCTTTTCTATTCTATTCTACTCTATTCTTTTGCATTGCATTGTATTGTATTGTATTGCATCGTATTGTATTGTATTATATTGTTTTGTATTGTATTCTAATGTATTGTATTGTATTGTTTTGTAGTGTATTCTATTCTACTCTATTCTTTTGCATTGCATTGTATTGTATTGTATTGTATTGTTTTATATTGTATTGCATTTGTACTTGTATTTGTATTGTATTTGTATTTTATTGTATTGTATTGCACTGCATTGTATTGTATTGTATTGCATTTGTACTTGTAATTGTATTTTATTGCATTGTATTGTATTGTATTATATTGTATTGTATTGTATTGTTCTATATTGTATTGTATTGTATTGCATTGTATTGTGTTGTATTGTATTCTAATGTATTGTATTGTACTGTATTGTATTGTATTTGTATTTTATTGTATTGTATTGCACTGCATTGTATTGTATTGTATTGCATTTGTACTTGTAATTGTATTGTATTGCATTGTATTGTATTGTATTATATTGTATTGTATTGTATTGTATTGTATTATATTGTATTGTATTGTATTGCATTGTATTGTATTGCATTGTATTGTATTGCATTTTATTGTATTGCATTGTATTGTATTGCATTTTATTGTATTGCATTGTATTGTATTGTTTTGTATTGTATTGTATTATATTGTATTGTATTGTATTATATTGTATTGTATTGCATTGTATTGTGTTGTATTGTATTCTAATGTATTGTATTGTATTGTATTGTATTCTATTGTATTGTATTCTAATGTATTGTATTGTATTGTATTCTAATGTATTGTAATTTATTGCATTGTATTGTATTGTATTGTATTGTTTTGTATTGTATTGCATTGCATTGCATTGTATTGTATTGTATTGTATTATATTGTATTGTATTATATTGTATTACATATATTGTATTTGCATTGTATTTGTATTTTTATTTGTATTTGTATTTGTATTTGTATTGTATTGTATTGTACACATCAGCACAGACGATTAGCGCATGAGTGCGCCATTTTGATGCCACACTTTTCGAGGAGAACCTAATAATTTGAATGGTTTTTAAATCCCACCTGTAGCGATAAACAACGAGATCAGTTTGATAATCCAGTACTGCGAAAGCTATATCGAGTCGGCAAAGAATGGCTTGCTCAAATTATAGAATCTGGACCTTTCTATGGCCGGACAAAGAAAGTAGATAAGCGTTTCTTTCGCGTTCACCTCGTTGCAGCTCAACTGGAATACCCAGTTTACCAGCATGGCTGCCCACCGGCCAGTGACCCATATTAATAGTAACCATTCTGGCAATATCCTTATTTTTTCCCATATTATTATAAAACAGCCATAGAGCTCATGATATGGCATTTGGTCAGACCAGCTGACTCTTTGCATAGAGCCAGTGGTTATAGTGAAGCCCCGTGTTTATGCTAATTGGTCCGCTAACTTGTTACCTTCTATGTTAGTCTACCCTGACACCCATTTACATTTATTTACCTCGATAATATGTTGAAAAATATCCGAAAGTTTCTTAGAAAGTAAGCTTACCTGAAATGAAAAAAGAAATGGAATAAGAATTAGATATAAACTCTTAAAAATTTAATAAATATAGATATGAATAAATTTTTTTTTTAAATATTTTCTTTTAACGGGTTAGCGGTTCGTTAGATAAAATCCACTTTCCTAATACCATTGATAAGAAAAGTGGAACACTTTTACTCAAAGCTAACCGCATACTCATACGTGCATCTACAGAAACGCGACACAGCTTACCCCACTTTCTTGGGACAATATCCTTACTACAAAGCTTACCCACTTACTTGGGGTAAGCTGTGCTACGGCTTTCTCCGATTACGTGACACAGGTTACCCCACTTTCCTTGGGGCAATATCCTTACTACACAGCTTACCCCAAGGAAGTGGGTGTCACGGCTTTCATGGCTTTGTACCTGCAGTATGGCCTCCCATGGTCGACATATCCGATTGGAGTACTAAATAACAGCGAAATACCCTGCAGTTTCTCACCAAGACATTTCTAACAATTGAGGCCGCAGCGGAACAATTCTCCATATTGAGTCAATGGTAACGTAACCAGTTTCACTTAGGATAAACTTTTTCTTATTTGGGTTACTCGGACTTAGTCGGAACTTTAGACCATCTAATGACCGGAATACTCGACTCCTTTTATCCATTTAATAAAAAAAAAGCCTCTTTGGTAACACTGTCTACATGGCAACACTTTGATAACGGACTTGGACTCATTAATTTGCTACGGAAACGAATGTTACTACAGCAAGCATACGCTTTTCTCATCACAAGGTAATTTATTTGTTTCCGGATTGACACACCATCAACCAAATTGATCACCCGTGACATGCCTCCAGTATTCTAGATGTCTGCATCTTTATAGCATCCTACATTGACTCAGATCACTACCTAGTTCACACTGCACAGCAATAGAGAATAACTGTGAAAAAGTATCCAGAAGCAAGAATCTTCGTGTCCACAAGATAATTTATTTGTTTCCGGATAGACACACCATCAACCAAATTGATCACCCGTGACATGTCTCCAGTATTCTAGATGTCTGCATCTTTATAGCATCCTACATTGACTCAGATCACTACCTAGTTGACACTGCACAGCAATAGAGAATAACTGTGAAAAAGTATCCAGAAGCAAGAATCTTCGTGTCCACAAGGTAATTTATTTGTTACCGGATTGACACAACATCAACCAAATTGATCACCCGTGACATGCATCCAGTATTCTAGATGTCTGCACCTTTAAAGCTTCCTACATTGTCTCGGATCACTTCCTAGTTGACACTGCACAGCAATAGAGAATAAATGTGAAAAAGTATCCAGAAGCCAGAATCTTCGCGTATCTCCACGTATGGAACCACTAAACTGCGGCAACTAAAGAGGACTTAGTTTCTTAACATCGCCTATAAGATCTTCGGTACTGTCTGTATGCCTTAAGCCATCATCATCAACAACCTGATTGGTTTTAGGCTAGGAAACTCCACAGTCTACCGAATATTTCGTGGATACGATAAAAATAACTCTAACGAATTCTTACCTATTCCAATAACTAATTTTTCAATTTATCTCGGCTTCAATCCCTGACACTGGCACGAATATCTCAATATCCAAAGATCTGAGAAGCAACAACTTCAACGCATTGGAAGCCTAAACGAACGAGGGGAACTGATGTTCTGTGAATAATGTGGTTTCATTTAGAAGACCCTACATCCATTATTTCTTTTTTTCTTTATGTCCTATATCCCCTAGGCCCTCTTCTACGCCTACGCGTGCGGTTTCTGGCAATGAGCTTCAGCTCTCTTCAACTCTTCTCCAATTGCCGTGACTCCTCCTCAACTGTTCTGCGCCATCTGCGGGTATACCATCTAGTCCTACCGACTTGTTTTTCTTTAGTGCGTAGATCGCGGTAGTGATCTTTTCTTTACTGGTGCTAATCCTCATCTGAAACAAGTACGGCACCATCTAGGCCTTTCACCGAATGTTGACTAGAGCAGTGACCACCTGTCAGCTCTTTGGTGATTCTGTAAACGGTTCTGCTATCGCACCTGCTCGCTGCTTCCTCTGCTTCTGAGGCCACATCCATGCATGCTAGTTACTACCTTCTATGTTAATCTCAATTGACTTAGAACGAACGAACGATAGTATATCAACTTCTCTTACCCATTTACCAATTACAACTACAACATCAACTAATTTTTTTTTCGGTAATTATCAGTTTATTATCCCGCTGGAATATTGAATCCTGCGTCAAACCCTAAACAAATAACATCCGTTTATTGCTGTAAATAATTGCTTTATGCTTGTAATCTGTTCCCTAAAACCCGGCAGCCTATTCATTCGTATTTCGATTAATCCAATTGTAATCAACAATTAAGGATTAATCTCAATTGCATTTCAATAACAATGAACAGAAAAATTTACGTTTATTTGCTTAACATTATGTTCAAATGTTCACTGTAAAGCGGTAAGCCAAAAATAATTACATTTCCATGAAATAAAATCTGCATTTGCATGATAATGATAACATTCTCAGATTATTAGTTGCAGCCAAAGGTGTTGGTTGGTTGGTACGGTGAAAGTTATTGCCAAACAATTAACAACACAATTACGCATGGCTTACATGGCTAAATGCATTAACAATGTGGTAGTCGTCCACAGTAATAAACTGAAGCCGTCAGATTAACCTGCCAGCCAGCCAACAGCAAAAGCCTGAATAAACAAATGCAAATGGAAATGAAAATCGAAAATGATTGTTGGTTGCCTTTGTTTCGCATTTGGGACGGAAACACAACAGAATTACACAACTCGTGAAATGGATTTTTATTATGGCCAAAAAAATTGAAACTTCCGCACTCTGTATGAAAAAGAAAAATGAAATAACGTAGTCGAGGATACAGCTTCTCCTTCTTCCGTTCGATCTTCCTTGTCGTCCTCTTGCTTTTGTTGCTTGCACGCGCCTCCAGCTGGGATATTGTAAAAGTAGATATTCACGTGGATTATTGTGCAACAGAAACGTTACAAATGCAAGGAGAACAGAGGCAACCGCAAATTTTTTAATCATACCTACTATTGTATAGGATTCTCGACTCATCCACAACTTATTCGTATTCGGGAAATGGGAATAAAAAACCGAAATTTAAAAAAGTTGAACCTCATTTTTTATTTCCCGGAAAACTGTAGCAGAGTCTTGATTGATTTAAATAAAGAAAATGCAACCACCTGATCAGTTGGATTTCCAATAAAAGAAGGTCGAAAATTTTATTACTAAGGGTAGTTACTGACTCAACGATGCAGTTTAGTGGCTAATTGCTATAAGTGTTGCACAAGGGGTTATGAAGAAATCAAATAAAATTTTAAAAAATTTAATTATGGATCTTATAAGACTCATAAAATAAGATCCATAAATAAAATAAATAGGAAATTAGAAATAAGACGAAAATTTTGTTCAGGATGTTGATGGATGAAGTTTAGACCCCACAAAGCTGCTTCATATAAAAGGAAAATGTTTTGAATTGTACTTCGCCAGGCACGTCCATCAATCCACATATGCACCCTAATATGCTACTTAACATCAGCGTCGCTACTCCTTCGTTGGATGAGATAAGGACAACAATTCGTTCACAGCAATTAGGTAAAGCAGCAGGCAATGACAACATCTACGCAGAACTCCTTCAAGCCGACGTCGAGTTAGCTACGCGAACATTGCATGCGATATATCAAGGTATCTGGGAATCTGAAACCATTCCATCGTCGATTTGAGAAATTGCGAAAACTGGAGAGGAATTACCCTGCTAAACACAATAATAGGTAGGCGCTTACGAACTGTATTAAAGTCAATTTTGATAAATGAACAAGCAGGATTTCGCCCAAACCGTTCTTGTACTGATCAAATTAACACCCTGCGTATAATCATTGAACAGTCAGTTGAGTATCGCTCTTCTCTGTATATGGTTTTCGTAGATTTTAATCGCGCTTTTGATAGCGTGCGCCGAAACATGATGTGGCAGATTCTGTCTAGCTATGGTGTTCCGAAAAAACGTATCAACGTCAACAAGGAGCAGTACCGCGACTCAACATGCCGCGTTATTCATAACTGTCATCTTGGCCAGTTACTACTCAGGAGTCAAGCAAGGTTGCACCCTCGCACCATTGCTTTTCACAATTGTCATCGACTGGGTGATGAAAATAGTAACCCGTACTCCATCGGGTTTTCATGGAATGTTTTTCAGCGCCTAGAAAACCTGGACTATGCCGATGATATCCGTCTCCTATCACAATCGCTAGGTGACATGGAGCGAAAATTAAACTCAATAGAATTCCACACTAACAAAGTGGGTTTAAAAATTAACGGCTAAAAAACAAAACTACTTCGCGTTAACGCTAGTGATCTCTCTATTATCTACGGACACCAGATAGAGGAAGTCGATCAGTTTTGTTACTTGGGCAGCTGGATGGCAAAAAATGGTGGTGCTCATTCCGATGTGTGCTCTCGTCTAAACAAGGCGCGACACTCCTATAGTATTAGACGCCTCTACTGCAGTACTTGGGGTCTTAAACCGAAAATGATACATTAGATGTATACTATGATGGTGAGACCTTTTATCACGTACCATCGCCCATCATTTGGTATTTTCCATAAGGCAATATGTTCGTCGGCGGATATGCGAAGCTCTGCCACTAAGGACATACTATCCTTCATTAGGGATTTAGTAAGTGTCTTAGATAGTGACACCTTATGATACAATAGATCTTTTTAGGTCACAGTATTAAACACTTGGACTAGGGTTGTTTTATAAAAATCAAAAAAATAGCCGAGCATTATAGCTTTATAAGAACTCGCGACCATAACTCACGATTTAAACGATGGATTTGCGTAATTCTTTTTTCAAATTTGTTTATTAGTTGCTTTTTATTTTACACAAATAGTGTTGTGAAGTAATGTTTGTTGTATTTCTTGATTATTGGCTATAGAGAATGTAAAATGTTAATATCAGCTATTACGATGGTAAGACGAAGACGGTTTTTCGTGTGTGCGGGTAGTGAAGCGCTCGGGAACAGCTAGTATTCTACAATTAATATTATTATTACATATTATTATTTAGGTTTTTATTAAAAAAAAAACGTATAGCATATTATATGGTAGTTAACATAAATAAGTGACTTAGTAAATATACATTTACAACCATTAAATGTTTTAACTAACTAATTGAACTATAATTATGTATTATAAATTCTTTCTATAATTATCCTACAATCTTTCAACCGTCAGATCTGTAGATATAGATATAACAATCCTGTAATCATCTTATAAACATTGATTGATTTATTGATAATACAACCACACTATAACTATTCTATAAGAATCCTATGATCCTATAATTCTATAATTCTCCTTTAATCATGCTCCAAACTTTCTTTAATCATCCAATAAATATTTATTAGCTATCCTATAATCACCCTGCAATAATCCCATAAGCATTTTATATTTATATAATTACGCTATAACCATCCTATAATTAATTTTTATTAATCCTATAAAAGTCTCGTAATCATCCCATAACTATCGTAAGAAAAACGCGATGAGAAAAAAAAGTGCATGTAACCTTTACGCGCGGTGTAAGTGAAACTTCTTGATGTTGTGGGTCAAAAAAACCCTCAAGGACCCATAAGAGACCCCCAAAACTCATTAAAGAATCATAGAAAGACCCCTAAAAGACAAAAAAAGGCCCTAAAAAGACACCCGAGAGACCCCCAAAAGACTTCCCAAAAGACCACCGAAAGACCCTCAAAAGACTCTTCAAAAGGCAATCAAAAACCAATTCAAAAAACTTCCCAACATACCCGCAAAGAACAATGACCCCTAAAATACCTTCAAAAGATTCACAAAAGACCCACAAAAGACCCCCAAAAGACACCTGAAAGGCCATACCGAACACAATTATCCCAGAATTTCAATAGGAACAGGTCGTATAGTCGTATCTTAGTCCTACATACCGAATTTCATAGAAATGGCTTGAGAAATCTCTTCGTTCCCAAAACTCCAGACCCTAATTGTAGGGTGCGACGGCGGCGGCAGAGCTTAAATAAAAAGACACCACTGTAATGTTTAATATTAAAGAAATGTTTATTGTATTGAATATAATTAAATAGTTGGAGTTTAGTAATAAGTGTTAAAATGGCGGCTTGTGTTTTATCGCGTGTTTTGGTTTGGTATTACGGCTTGTGTCGCGGCTTGTTGGCAGAAGTATTTCTGCGATGTGTTCTGAACTGCACGACGTCTACTTTTCAACTCAATTCAACTTTCGTATTGCTGCGCTATACTGCTTGTCAGCATCAAGTACGATGTCGGTCACTATCAGTCGTCTTTCTCTAACACTCCTCCCCCCGTGAATCACCCAGGGATTCACCATCAACGGCAATGACGGCAAGTTTCGTGGCTGGGCGGCGGATATGTCCGGTTGCGGTTTTGACCTCTGCAAACCGCACTTGTCCATCTTTGGCAGGAAATACTCGAACTATTCGGCCTTTACGCATTTGACAACGAGACTGACCTGATTCGCAAATTATGACCAGATCGTTGACTTTCAGTGGGCGTACTTCATCGTGCCATTTTGGTCGTTTTAGCAGCTGTGGTAGGTATTCGACGGTCCATCTCTTCCATAGGCGATCTTTAAGATTTTGACATATTCTCCATTGTTTCCTGAGGCAGATTTTATCATCAACTGGATGAGGCGTCTGTGTAGAGTTTACGCAGCCTATCAAGAAATGGTTCGGCGTCAATGGTTCGTCGTCTTCCATGTTAAGTGGGATATCTGTGAGTGGACGAGAATTTGTGATGTTTTCGGCCTCGATAAATACACTTCGTAGGGTTTCTACCCTGGGTGTCTGGTCTGACAGTGTTCGTAGGAGTAGTCTTTTAATTATCCGAATTAGTCGCTCCCAGCAACCTCCTGAGCTAGGATTGGCGGGACAATTGAATACCCATTCGATATTACGGTTAGTGGCTTCCCTTTGTATATGGTCAACATCAAATAATTGACTGTCTTTCAATTCTCGTTGGGCTCCAATAAAGTTGGTACCATTGTCGCTTCTAATTCTGACCGGTGTACCTCTTCGATTGATGAAGTTGCGGAGACATACGATGAAGGCATCCGTGGATAGATTCTCTGCTAACTCCAAATGGGCGGCTCTCACTGTCAGGCAAGTAAATATTACTCCCCATCGCTTTTCTCGTCGTCTTCCAATAGCCACGTTAAAGGGGCCAAATAAGTCAACTCCCGTGTAGGTAAACGGACGCACGTATGGAGTGACGCGGTCAATTGGCAGCTGACCCATGAAGGGTGGCACTGGTTTGGATTTCTCGATCTTGCACTTCATACATCTTTTTTGTACGGCTTTAAGAAGAGACTTGGCACGTGGAATCCAAAACTTTTGGCGAGCTTCGTTGAGAACTACGGCTGAATTTTGATGGTAGAGTTTCTCGTGAAAGTGGCACATAATAAGCTCGGAAACTATGTGCTTCTGCGGCAACAAAATTGGACGTCTTGTTTGCAGTGGCAAATAAAGGGCTTCGTCGATGCGACCTCGAACCCGTAAAAGATCGTCGGGGTCCAGGTACGGCATCAATGAATGTATTGGGCTATTTTTTAAAATAGGTTTTGATGACTTCAGGGCGGCAATTTCCTTTTGATATTCATCTCCTTGAACCATACGGCATAAATGATTTTCTGCACTGATTATCTCGTCGACTGTCAGCAAACCATTCGTTATACGCAGCGTTGAAAGCTTTCCCAGGCAAAGGAATTTTCTGACCGCACGCCTTACGTATGCTATCGTTCGTATGAGCTTTAAATAAGAAGAGAAACGATTAAAAACGATAACTAAATTGTTACCTGTTTCACATTGGACGATTAGACAAGGCTTGACTTCTTCTTCTTCTGGTCCGTTTGACGGCAGTGGGATTATTGTGGCAGGCCAGTTATATTCAGGTAGTTGTAGAAATTCTGGGCCAGAAAGCCAGATGCTACTCGAATTAAGTTTCGGGGAACTTTTCGCGCGAGTGGCTACATCTGCGCTATTCTTATTTGTTGGCGTCCAACGCCATTGGGATGGTTCTGTTGACGTAAGAATTTCTCCAATGCGGTGACCCACAAATGCTTTATATTTTCGTTCAGCTGAATTGATCCAATATAAGAGGGTTCTTGAATCAGTCCAGAAAATGACCTGGGATATTTTGATATCGTGATTGCGAACTATTACTTTGCTGAGACGGGTCCCTAGGACTGCAGCTTGCAATTCCAATCTGGGAATAGACATAATACGTTGAGGTGCTCCACGAGTTTTACCAAAAACGAAAACAACGTCGACTCCTTTTGCGTGGCTGATTCGAAAGTAACCGGCAGCAGCAAAGGCAACTTGGCTGGCATCTACAAATATATGCAATTGAATTTCCTCGGATTTGTTCATGTGCGGCGAATAACAACGCTGGATTTTGAATGTGTTGATATTTTGGAGGAATTCTTTCCACCATAACTTCCATTTGTTACTTATATCTGCAGGCAGTGGATCATCCCAAGCTATGTTGTTTTTCCAAGTGTCCCGGACCATTAGTTTTAGGGACAGGAGGAATTCAGCGAGCAATCCGTATGGATCAAAGATTGCCATCACGATCCCTAGGAGCTCTCGTTTTGTAGGCGGACGAATTCCTTCTAAGACATCTGGAGGTATGTGGTGGAACTTTGTTTTGAATTCGAAACTATCGACGACAGTGTCCCAATGCATACCCAGCACCTTTTCTGAAGTAGCTTGGCGTTCCATATTCACGGTGGTGGCACCTCCTGTAGGGCTCTGGTTCATGTATGACTTTAGACGAGTTGAATTTGAAATGAACTGTCTTAAAACAAATCCGGCTTTCCTGTTGATCTTTACCACTTCGGTACAAATTCGTATGGCTTCTTCTACTTGACTAAAACTAGCCACATAATCGTCGACATAATGTTGATTAATTATGGCTGCTGCTGCTTCGGGGTATTGTTGTTGATGCTCCTGGGCATTGACATTCTTGATATATTCAGCACTGCATGGCGAACAAACGGCTCCAAAAATCATGGAAACCATGGCATAGTGATCAATTGGCTTATTTTTGTCTCCGTTCCTCCACAAGAACCGTTGGGCATGTTGGTCTTCTGGTTTAATGCGGATTTGCGAAAACATTTCTTCTATGTCGGCGGCAATGCCAATTGCACCTTCTCGGAATTTGAAAAGAATGTTTATTAAGGACTTGGCTTGTTCGGGTCCTTTAAGTAGTACAGAGTTAAGGCTTTTTCCATCTACTGAGGCTGCAGCGTCGAAAACTATCCTCAATTTATTTGGTTTGTGCGGGCTTTGCACGGCAAAATGTGGCAAGTACCATATCGGTTGGTTGTTGTTCATCAGTTCTTCTTGGGAGAGTTTTCTGGCGTATCCTTTTTCGATGTATTTAGACATATTATTTTTATAATTGGCGGCAAAATCGTTGTCTTGGCTCATCTTCTTCTCGATTCCGAACAGGCGTTTTTCGGACATCTTGAAGCTGTCAGGCAGGATGAGTCGAGGGCTCTTCCATAGAAGACCAGTTTCGTATCTTTTACCAATACGATGTGTTGTATCTTTTAGAATTTGGCGGGCTCGTTTATCTTCTTCGGACTCAATTAGTGTGGGCGTGGTATTGATACCAAAATTGTCGGCGGCGAAGTACTCAATCATCATGTTGTGCAATTCTGCATAGGGCTGTTGTTCTCGTATAAACAACACTAACGGCGTTGATGTTGAAGGGCTTTTGTTCGGTCCATATGCTATCCATCCCAGTTTGGTTTTGACGGCGATGGGACCTTTGTCACCAGACTGAACAGTAGTTGAAGACGCTCCAAGATGAGCGTTGTCTAGTCCGAGAAGGATAACTGGTTTGACCATTTTGAAGTTTTTCAGTGGCAGAAACTCCAAATGTTGAAACTGTGACTTGTCAAACGATTGAGACGGTAAATTAAGATTTCGGACTGTGCGACAATTTTTAATTGTAAAACTAGTTGTCTCACTTGCACCTCTTATTTCAAGGTTAACTGCTGATGATTGTTCTTTGGTTACCCTTTGTCCATACCACTGAAGAGTTAACGGCTTAGGCTGACCTCTAAGTCCCAGTTTAAAGGCTATGTCTTCCTCTATAATGGATATGGCGGAACCTTCGTCAAACATGGCGAAAACTTCGATTTTCCCATTTGGTCCAAATAGTGTAACCGGTACGATTTTAAAAAGTATACCACCTAGCGACGATGTCGTACGGCAACTTAATAACGGCTGGACGTTGCTCCTAGACAATGTTGTTGAAGCAACTGGTATTCTGGTGGCTGATGATTCATCATGTAGGCTGCTATGATGATAGCGTCGGCATCCATTAACGCTACACAGTTTCTTGGAACGGCAATTTCCTGTGCTATGACCTTTGCGTAGACATGAAAAACATAAACGCATACTTTTGACTTTATGCCAGCGATCTGGCGACTCATTAAATTCGTTGCAATTTGAAATGAAATGATTTCCACCACACTCGTAGCACTTAATAGTTTGTTGAACTTCTGACTGGGCTCGCGTATTTTCATTTATGTGCATTATGCGTCGTGGCTGTAGTGGCTGTTTTGATGTGCCACTACCTTTAAACGAAGTTGACGGCATAAGGCATACGATTCTTGCTAATTCGCATAACCACTTTGAAAAGTCGGCAATGTTGGCATACGGCTTAACGGTTGCCGAATGTTTTGCCCACTCGTACTGTTTGTCCAGAGGGAGTTTCGTAACCAGCTCATCCAAAATTGAAGAATTTGTGAGATTATGTTCACTGTTGGCCGATCTTAGGAACGCAACAACATTGCGTACTTGGGTTGAGAACGAAACGAGTTGATCCACTCGACTCTCTGCTATGGCTGGAAATTTTTGAATTTTACTGAGCTGGTGTCGGACAAGTAAATCCGCTCTTCCAAAACGGAAATTTAATTCGTCGATTGCGTCAGAAACATCTTGCGTATGAATTAACATTGAAGCGACAGCTTCCCTGGCCGGTCCTACTAAACATTTCTGCAATCGCATTAAGTTTTGACGATTTGTATATTTGAAATCATTGGTGGTGTCATTATAATTGGCAAGAAATAAGGGCCATTCTTCCACATTTCCCGAAAATACTGGTAGATCGTGCAACTTTATTGTTGTTGTTGCATCATTGGCGGCGGTGACTCCAGTTTGACTGTTAGACAGCAATGGTGAAACGTTTTGAGGAAACTGGACAACTGCTTCATTGGCGGCAGTGGCAACGGTGGTGTGCATTTGCAGTTTTTCGTTTAATTTTTCAATATCCTTTTGGCTGTCCGCCGTACTGTTTCGAAGTTCTTGTACGGATGTGCGAAGCTCGTTCAGGCTGTTCAAAATTGTTGTGATGGTTCCTTGGTCCATTGCTTCTTCCTCTATTGGTGATTCACTTTCTTCTGAAGAATCTTCTTGAGCCTCCGCGCTTCTTAGCATGTACCTTCCTTCTTGCATTAAATGGTCTCGCGTATGCTTTATAACTTAAACGTTTCGATTAGCATACAAGTTTAATACAAGTAGCTTCAGCGTAGCAACTGATATCGAACAAGCGTTTTTCAAAAACAAGACAAATTTATAGATCGAACGTTTCGATTGGCTCACGAGTTTAAAAGACGTATTTTGATTGGCTCGTAGCTTCAGCGTGGCGGCTGATATCGAACAAGCGTTCTTCAAAAACAAGACAAATTTATAGATCGAACGTTTCGATTGGCTCACGAGTTTAAAAGACGTATTTTGATTGGCTCGTAGCTTCAGCGTGGCGGCTGATATCGAACAAGCGTTCTTTAAATCACATTAAATTTATTATGTAATAAATTTCCATAACCTTGAATTTATATTTGCTTGGAAATATTATTTATGGCAAGCATTTCGAACATATATAGCAATTAACACCGATTTCCCAAAGTCACTGGCTGCGACAGTAAATGAATACTTGCTAGCTGAGAAAATGGCGGCTGGGTGCTCCGCTAGACGAGACTTCCAAGTGTTATTCACTGGCTGTGAAAACGTCGGAACTTGATATGTAAAGCACGATTTTATATTTTAAATGCAATTGTTCGAATTTCGTACAGATTTAACCAGCAAAATAATAACCAAGAACCGATTGAAAATGGCGACAAAACTAATCGTATTAACACTTTGAAATTACTAAAACGCACTTGGAGACGAATAAATCAGAACACATCGGCAATTCTGCCAAACTAATGTAGGGTGCGACGGCGGCGGCAGAGCTTAAATAAAAAGACACCACTGTAATGTTTAATATTAAAGAAATGTTTATTGTATTGAATATAATTAAATAGTTGGAGTTTAGTAATAAGTGTTAAAATGGCGGCTTGTGTTTTATCGCGTGTTTTGGTTTGGTATTACGGCTTGTGTCGCGGCTTGTTGGCAGAAGTATTTCTGCGATGTGTTCTGAACTGCACGACGTCTACTTTTCAACTCAATTCAACTTTCGTATTGCTGCGCTATACTGCTTGTCAGCATCAAGTACGATGTCGGTCACTATCAGTCGTCTTTCTCTAACACTAATGACCGTATCCCACAATAGGAACAAGTCTTATAGTCATATCTTAGTCCTACATACGAATTTCATAGAAATCGCTTAGTTACAAGAATTCAAAAATGAAAGACAAAATTATTTTCGATACCGTGCTAAATTTTCTCCTAATCGCCGATAAAGTAGTTTCGCTGACAAAAAAGTTTCATTAACGAAGTTTCACTTCAAAATGCCTTCTCGCAGATGTTACAAAACTTTAATAGCCAGTAACTTCTGCAATTACGGTTAACATACTCCTAGCATAAAAGTAATTTCATGACCATTGTCATTCCCTCTTCCAGAAATTCAATGATGTTTTACATTTAAGCTATTCATGCACAAAAATTGCGGACTTTTTCCATTACACAATAGCAATTGTCACCGGCATCTGTACGCGTCGTCCACTATAACATTTAATCCTCATACATTGCTCACTCCCCACTTCACGCGCTTTCCTTTTGTTGACAGTAGTAGTCATACGATAAATGATCAGCGACAAAAAATATGATTAATTTTTATTTTCGCCCAATTTATTTACATTTCAAAAGATACACGCACATGCATTCACCCACAACACAGACCTACCAGCTCCATGGAGAAAAATTAAACTCTAAAATGAAAACAAAAGCGGAAGGCAACATCACACATTTAATTGGGATCAATTTTCGCACACAATTTAAGCGCCTGACTTAATGCTCGGTTTGGTGCTGGCTGCTGTTCTGATCGTTGGTTGGTTAGTTGGTTGCCGCAATGCATTTGGCATTGGCATTTTGGCTGAAATAACTCCTGACGGACGGCGGCGGGCGGCGAATGTTGGAGGTGTTAATTTACTTAATACCTGGTTGACAAGACAGCGAGCGAAGCGCAGGGCACAATCGCACAAAAACACACTCACGGACAATATTATAAATTACAGCTCGTAAATTTTCAGCGGACACAGGTTTGCCTGTCATACAGTAGTGCACAAGTATATATATATATATATATATATATATATATATGAAGTATATTTTGTTACATGACAGTCGACGACAAGTTTTCTGAGGAAGAAAGGGCGAACACCATTGAACGAACGGGGAAAAAGGGATTCCACGCAACTCCGTTTTAATGGAGGAAGTTAGTGCACTTGAGTTGTACACTACTTTCTAGTATTGTTAATGGTCAGAATGATTTGTCAGAAATAATTGACAAATGCTCGTAAATTTGATTGATAGATACATCAAATATTTGAATAATTTATTGATACACATCAGATTGTTTATAAATTGCGCCTATCATCCAATTTGTTGTACTTATTTGAAACGCTTTCAAATACTCTTCAATATATCAGAGTACTGGTTGGTCCAAACTCCTATACGAGGTCAGCATTTATTTTTTTTTCATTTAATTTAATTCATTTAATTTATAATTTATAACAAATAAATTGCAACTGTAACATCAAATAAATGTTTAACTAGAATTGTCTCTAAAATATTCGTATATTGCCTGCCTAAAGCTACTAGACCTATTAATTACCCTCAAGGAAACGGGAATAGAGTTCCACAATCTGACAGCATGAATGAAGAACATGCCCTGACTATTCAAGTAGCTATATCGAGGAATGCACAGGCATTGACAACGAGTGGTCTGCAAAAGTTCAATCTTATCTAACAAGTAACTATAGGCTTTCGAAAATATAGTATTTTATGAATGAAGATACAGTTTCTAATGATGAAGTAGTCTTTCAGCGTACAATTAAGGATAGCTGTGTTATAACTAGAAATATGGCTATGCATATATCTAGGAAGCATGAAAACATATCTTATCATGGCATTATAAGCAACTTGAAATCTGCGAAAAGAAATTGTGTCCAAGGAGTAGTAAATATTCTCGGAGTACGCTAGGATTGGTTTTAAGAGAGTCTGTACCAGCTTTTAACGAATACCCTGGGGAGTGTAAACAGCAATCTTCCACACGTAGCGAAGGGTACCATATATTCTGCCAACAACAGAGTTTATATGATCATTAGCAGACAGACCACTGTTGATTTTTAAGTTTAGTGCAATATCCATCAAGCATTATGCTAGGTAAGTCATTAGCCAGTGGTAAGGACCAGGCAATTAACAGGCATTGTGTTTTTGCTTGCTTAAGTCGCAGGCAATTTCTACGAGCCCACTCATGAATACGGCCAAGATCCTCATTAAATCTGGTAACACAGTCTTCCATAAGCCCTCTGGGTCGTGAGAAGTATATTCGTACATCATCAGCGTACATATGCACGGAAACAGATTTGCAAAGATTTGTTAGATCATTAATATATAAGGCAAATAGAAGTGGGCTAAGGACAGATCCCTGTGGTACTCCAGTCTTGAGTTCGAGTGCAGAGGAGTATTGACCATTTACCATATAAATTTAACAGCAGAGTTACTAAAACCGAAGTATACTTTTAATTTATCGCTTTTGAGAAGTCTAGCAAACACAAAATGGAGATGAAGCCCTTATCAAAATCAATGCGGAGATTATCCAGTATTTTTAATAATGCTGTATTACAGCTATGGTGTTTTCTAAAACCAGATTGAAAAGGAGTTAGTTAGTTATTAGTTTCAACATAAGACAGAACTTGTTCTTTCATCAATATTTCGAGAATTTTAGAGAGGCAGTATACTGATCGGCCTAAAATCCTCCGGCAGGGTAGTACTGTTAGCTCTCTTAGCAACGGGTATTATTTTAGCGGCTTTCCATGATTTAGGAAAATAATAGTGCAACACGCACTGATTAAAAATGTGAGTTAGTGAACTAATGATATGTGGAATAATAAGCTTGATAAACTTTTAAGAAATATTATCTTAGCCAGAAGCATTGGATTTAATTTTCTTGATCGCATAAATACCGTCAACATAGGTGAACGTTCTAAAAGAAAATTTGACTGGTAAATGAATATTTTCTTGAAAATCCAATTCGGTGGAGTAATAGGGGATGGTGACCCAGAACCAGCACTGACGAAAAACCTATTAAGATCATTAGGATCAATATTGCATATCCCCCCGGAGCCTTTTTAGGGCAGACACGTAGATTGCTATTTTTTTAGCAGGTAGCTTTTCAGAGAGAAATTGATTTTAGACTTTTTAATTACCGATACCAGCTTGTTACGCAAAAAACACGTCTGTTACAGTCTGACGGAAAACGTTTCCACCGTTTATAGCGTTTATTACGAATCATTATTAAGCTACGAATGTTGTTAGTCAACCAAGGACACCTGACATCTTTTACTACAACGCGTTTAAAAGGTACACACATATCAAATAAATTACTTACTGTGTTTTGAAGGAAAGTCACATGTAACGAGGTCTTCTTTCATATACTTTATACAAGAAGACTCAGAAAAAGTGCCAACCTGCCACCTATCCACTCTGAGAAGTGATTATCTTCTTTTGCTTCCAACCAAGCAATACGTAATTCATACCGTCTGGGTCAGTAGGTGGTAAAATATAAAGTGAAAAATGGTCTTTTCAGGCCACTACTGACTCAATACCCAGTCAATATACTTTCTATCAGTTCTTTTACTGTCGGTACATAGCCATTCTCATAAAACGGAATATCCGGAAAACATGAGTTCATTTTCAATATCGCTATCATGTATAAGGTTTTGCAGTTTCTTTCGTATACAAAAACTCCGTGGATCTGGTGTTTGCCCTGTTGAATGGTCGCCATTATCTTTCCAATTGATAAACAGGCAATGACTCAAACATCCCATGCAATTGATTTGATCTCGTCTTATCTCTGCAAATTTATCTGGCGTAATAATGATGAGTAAAACCCTGTTGAAATGAATTTATTTAAAAATACGTCACCTTCTTCTGAAGTGAGTAGCTTCCTTTTCCACTCTGCAGAAATTGGGCTTTCTTTTGTCAAAAGTGGACTAGTGCCACACGAAAATGTATCGGTCCAAATTGCAAATTAACAAACCAATGCTCCCAATCTTTCAAATGCCACAATCCTCCTGCCATAACAATTGGGCTTTCTGAAAGACCGGTCTCGTTCATAAAAGATCTAAGCTCTGCAACTCTTTCAAATGGAGCCTGTGGTAGTTCTGGTTATTCACTGTTACACAGTCCATTGTGACCAACAGCAAGCCATGGATCCTTATAAACTACTCCACCTAGCCAATAAGAAGATATTTTTTGGTAAGCACGTTTCCATAATGCTTTAAAAGCACGCACCGAGAAGATAATAGGGTACTAATAAACCTGATATTTAGCTGGAATTTCTCCAAGCCTATAAGGTACACCAGCACCGCAGTTAATACCATGAATCAAACCTTTCGCTCCTCTTAATATGCCATGTATGATGACTTTGTGAAACAAGAAAGCTACGTAAAAAGTCATTTGCGCTTGTAACGAAGTTATTTCGGCGCAATGAAATTAATCCGCTACAGACCGTAGGATTATAATAAATATAAGCCATGACTAGATACAGACAATTAATAGCTCTGTCTACAAACAGCACAGTAATCAAATCGGGTTAAGTAAGGACCGATACCGAAACACTTCTCTTCCGAATCACAGCTTCGATTCTCCCCAGAGCCTAAGGAAAATCCTTTTTCCAAATTCCCTGTTTAGTATCAAGCCATAAGTAGTACTAGAATTAAAAAAAAAATAAAATATAACTAAGCGACAACAATGGTTACATAAGATATTCTTTTTTTAATTGCCAGCGATATGTTTCACAATAGGTTATTCAAAAATTGCATGATACCGCATGTGGAGCGATACCGAGTACCAACTAAAAATTCATATTATGTGCAGCCCCAGATTTTGTGCTGCTCGCACGATATGGAAGAAAGCTTCCTGTACAGCTCTTGGTTTTCAACTAACGATGTCGATGTCGACTGCGTAAGTCAGTATCTTAATGGACTTATAGAAGATTCTTCTTCTCGTCAGAGTCTCGAATCACTTTCTCCAATGCCAGGTTGAAGAGGACGCAGGCCAGTCCATCCCCTTGTCGGAGCCCATTATAGATGTTGAATGACTTTTTCTTTCTTGCCTTATAACATTGGTCATGGTCAACCTACATAGTCGGGTCAGTTAATTTGGGATACCGAATTCTGTCATGGCTTTATAAAGTTCTACTCTGGCGATGCTATCATAGGCGGGTTTAAAGTCTATAAAAAGATGGTGAAGTGATATTTTTCCATCACCTGCCTAAGAATGTAAATCGGATCGGTTGTTAATTTGCCTGGGATTAAGGCACACTGGTATGGAGCAATTATGACTTTAGCATATGGGGCTATCCTGTCTTGTAGGATAGAGGAGAAAATCTTATGCGTGGTACTCAACAACGTTATACCAAATTAATTGCTGCATGTTGTGATATCTCCTTTCTTATGTATGGGGCACAGGATGCCTCTTAGCCAGTCTTCTCCGAAACTTGCACTATTAGCTCATGAATTGCTTGGTGTATTGCGGGACCTCCTGTTTTAATGAGGTCCGCTGGGATACTATCTAATCCCGAGGCCTTATTATTTTTAAGCCGATTTATCGCTCTCCTAACTTCGTCTATGCTTGGTGGTGACAGCTTAGTGTGGTCTTCAGTTTTTGGTGGCGCCACCAATTCCTTAGTTAGCTGGCCATTTAACAAATCCTTAAAGTGCTCTTCCCATAGCTTTAATATGCTTTTGAGATCAGATTACCCTCTTTGTGTTTGCAATATGTGCAACGCGGGGTAAATCGGATTCTTTGGCAGAAATTTCGCGCCTGGTGCGGTCATCGCTTCCTATAATGTTCTAGTTGACGGACGACATTCTTCTCCCAGGCTGCTTTCTTTTGCCGGTGAAGTGCTTTTCCATATGTTCTGAGCTCTTTATATTCATCATCCCGCGTGCTATGAGATTGTTGCATTGATCGGTACGCAACATTATAACGTTCAATTACAGCCCACTAACAAAGGAATTAGAGCCTCCTCCGGTGACAACTCCATGCTAAAACCGTAAGGCAAGCATTTTTCTCGTTCATAAGATAATTATTACAAAGTTATATGAAAATTTAACAACAAAATCCAATAAAAGCCACTTGTTACAGTTTTTCGTCCAGAATGCAGAGAATCAACTCGAATAAATCACTTCCACCATTCCTTGCCGTATGCACCTTGCTTCGCCCTATTTTCTGCGTCTGTTAAAATTCCTTTCTTTCTATTCGTTCTTTTATTTTTATTTTGCTCGAAATCCTCTCAACAATAAACAATGAAAACAATTTTCGAAACGAAATAAGGTTGTTTTTCCTCGATTTCTCTCTCAAGAGGAGGAAATTGCACCGAGTTATTTGAGGGTTGTTGTTATTTTGATAGAAGAGTGAACAATCTACCCAACTACCACCAGCCCTTAACCCAATCATAAAGACCATAAACCTATTAAAGGATAATTTTTAAAATGTCATTTACAAATAACTCTCAGTGCTGTGTTTGTGTGTTTTTTTGTTTAAGTGAAGGGTGCAATTGAAAAGGGAAGAGGGTGAATTTTAAATGGTTTTTTTTAAAAAAAAACTTCAAGAGATAATGACGTCGTTTTTAAGATCATTTTTCTCGGATCATTTTTTCTGCTATGCATTACTTCATCATCACCTGTGCTTAACACTTCCTTGATTTCTGTGTTTTTGTATGTGCCGGGTGTAGAATTGGAATCAGGAAGTTGATACGAAGGGATAGTCAGCCGAACAGATTTTATAGTAAACATGCAGTCAGTCTAACTATCCAATGCTGTCGCTATTTCATAGGCAATAGGCATTACACTTTTTCCCTGCAAGACCATTTTCATTCTACATCTTCTTTAGTGCCACTTCAGAGCAGGTAAAATGCTCAGGATAAAAATAAGGAAGAAATTGAAAAACCTCTCGTCAAAACTTTGTGCCACTTATTATACTCGTACTCTTATGAAGTGGGTCAATTTAGTTTAGAGCGAACGTACGAACGTACGAACGAATGGTGGAACATGACTGCGAATGCAATACAAAACTGCAAAGTTTTCCAGTGGCATGCAGAAAAGGGCTAGTTGAATATTCCGAATAGCAACAGCAACGGAAATGGCGACGAGAATCACCCGACGACGGCTGGAGTGTAACGTCTTGAAAAGTTCTCGCATAATCGTCGAATAAAATGGTTGGAAAAAATGGCTGTAAACTGTTAAGGACAATCGACATTTGTTTGTTGTTGGAAACTACCTCCTACCTCCCATCATTTCTTCTTTCATTAAATTTTGTTTGCAAGTGCAATTCCAAGACCACTTTTATGGAGATTTACTTTGATTGAAATTTGAACTCAGCCATCAATTATCTGCCAAACTATCCAACTATTCACATTCACATTTCAGAGCAGAGAGCTACTAGTAGCCAGCAGCTATGGGAAAATAAATTCCAAAAAGAGATTTTTCACATTTACAGTCTTCGGCCGGGCAAATATTTGAGCACAAATTATTATTTGCTGTAACATAAAAAATAATGGCCAGTGGATGGACGAAATGAGAAACTGAAACTATTTGACTCGACTTAAACTATCAACGCTGTTGTTGCCGTCTCATTGAATATTGCGAGTTGAGTATATGGCTGGAAGGATTCTTATTACCGGCTATATAATGCTATATACAGATATACAATTTTTTTTAACTGAAATCCGTTTATATAGAGCCAAATATGTAGGTTTATGGTATAACTTTTGAACTTTTAAAAATTCCATCTTGTGTAGCGTTTTCCTTTAAGTAAATTACATAATATATATATATATGATGTAGAGGTATATGTTTCCGCTGGACACGAAGAAAAGATTTAAGTTCTTATCAAATAATATGGAAAAATGTCAATATTCTAAACCTAAACTCTGAAAGTTCTAATAAATGATTCCTTGTTATTCCCATATACCTTCTTTATTGTGTGTCTGGGATGAAAATAGTCCCCCTCCCCTCCCATATGGTTTTTTTCATAATATCAACCCTTTAAGTATTTGCCTAAACGGATATAACATGTATATAGGAATCGATGATTTTATACATGTGCCAGCATAACTCTCGAACGCCTGGAGAAATTTCGTTCAAACTTGGTACTGTAAGGGATCGCACCAGCGACCACATAATTAACATGCCTAAAAGCATACAACGTTTTTGACCTTACATCGACTCTAGTGCCTCTTAAAGTAAAAGCATACACAAATCAGTACTACGTATTAATGAATAGCAAACTTGGTGCATGAAAACAAAAGTAAACAAAAATAACCGATACGTATTCATTAATGGCACACTCGGTGCATTGGAACAAAAAATATAAAACATCTCCAATAGCATAATTTATGACCGGCGGTCGTTCGCCTATGAAAATAAATATGCAATCTAAGCGTCATGGGCAAACGAGCGCCGGCCGCTTAGAACGTTAATTACCCTTTCCATGCATTGCGCTGACTTTGCGGCGCATGGAAATGGTAATGAAATAATAAGGTCGTTCGCTTGTGAAAACAAATATGTCAACGCAGCAGCATAGGCAAACGAACCCACAATCACTTGACGCGGTAGGTCATTTATTTCATTTATTAAAGCATCATACCAATTGGGTATTCTGACTCCTTAGAGAGCTCCGGATTTTGAGTTTACGTTGACACGGCAACACGCCTAACGAGTCAGATATCGAGCTTGGTATCTAAATACTTCAAAAAATTAACAGCAAAGTTTTTCCAACAAATTAGGACAACTTTACAGTACATATATGACTGACAATCTGGAATCAAATACTGTTACAGTAATAACCCCCAGCACCACGATCAGTGAGGATAAGAAGAGGGTAATACAAGGTGGCGCAAAATTAATCACCCTATCGGAAGATGTTATAATCACGTTACGTCAATCATATTTGACATTTATGTTCTAGACAGTGCATCAGATAATGCCTGTTGACCGTCAGTCGCACGTGAATAACTGTCAATCCCACCTAAATCTCAAGAACGAAGAGGACGATTTTCTGTCGAAAATCATCATGAGCGACGAGGCGCATTTCCACTTAAGCGGTTACGTCAAAATCTTCGTTTCTCAGCACTGAAAATCCGCGTGGGATGCACGAAGAGTCATTACATCCACTCAAAGCCACTGTGTGGTGCGGCGTTCACGCGGGAGGACTGATTGGGCCGTATTTTTTTGAGGACGCCATCGCCCATACGATCACTGTTCACGCGGGAGGACTGATTGGGCCGTATTTTTTTGAGGACGCCATCGCCCATACGATCACTGTTATTGGCGAACGCTACAGGGCGATGATAAACGACTTCTTACTGCCGGATGGATGAGCGGGACTTCAACAAGACGTTGCTACCGCACACACAGTACGAGCCACAATGGTTGTTGTGAAGGAAGCGTTTTCTGGTTGCGTAATCTCCCGTTTTGGCTATTTGGCATGGCCAGCAAGATCGCCCGATTTAACCATCCCAGACTTCTTTCTTTGGAGATACTTGAAGTCGCGGGTTTATGCCAACAAGCCTCAGACAGTCGCAGCCCTTAAGGAGAATATTCGACAGGAATGCGGACAGTTATCATCGGAAATCTTGCGTAAAGTCATGGAAAATACGACAAAATGGGCACAAATGTGTATCAACACGAACGGCAGCCACTTGACAGATATCATCTTTTCTACTTAAGAGAAAAAATTGTAAAGGTCCAAATAAAGACTTCCATCACTAAAAATCATTTTTTTTTATTTAGTAAAAAATAAATTCAAAAACAAAATTGGATGATTAATTTTGCGCCACCTTGTATATGAATCCATAGTTTTTTTAGGGTCACTGAAATAAAAGACATCCCTAGTACACATATGGATGACTTTGATAAGGGGTTATACAGGGTGTACAAGAATTCGTGGCACAAACGAAGCAGCGTAATAGCGGAGGTCATTTCCAACCGAAATAGCCGAATGAAGTTTTATCGAATTGTTGATGGTTCAAAAGTTTTTCCATTTTTAGTATTTTTGGGTAAAACCGCCACTAAAAAATTAATTTAAAAAAAGCCAACAGTTCTTTTGTTTATGTTTATTTTTAAATACGATCTGGGAGATCCAATAAAGTCATTTTAAAAACTTCTTCTGTCAAATTAAAACAATAGATTTGTGATGTCTTTTTGTTTCCCAAAATTTTTAATTGATTTTTAAGTAGCTCTGGCGGAAAAACTATGTACTACAGAAAGTTGACCGACTATCAGAAAAACTTGCGACATTAATGCAGATTCTTAAATGGTATCACGCATAGGAATAATCAAAACAGAATGGTTTTTATCAATTGTTTTGTGGTGTACGTAGAGTTTTAAAACAGAGATACGTACTTTTGACCTTACATCACTTTAGACACTGTAACCCTTGATCAAGCTACAATATCACTGTTGGTCTATTTTGATAGAAAACTAAATCTTTAAGGTCAAAAAAGTGTAATTTTTTTTAAATTCTTAAAACCATTACCGATATAAACGTCGTCAGAGTCAAAAAAAAAGAAAGGTTTTTTTTAAATTTTGTTTTCAAACGCGATTATTTCGAAAAATGCTCTTGGATAATTTTTTTTGACAAATGCAGTATTAAAGCCCATTGAATTTTCTACAACTTCACCTCATAATATTTCTGCAATAGTGGTTAGCCGGAGCCTAAAGACGTCTCTACAGTCTACATGTAGAAGAATTTTCATCTGACTTTTTTAAGCTTTCTCTCCCGATATCTCTTACTTTTTATATTAATTCGGTGTGAATTTTATTATTGCTGGAGAGAAATCAAGAGATTTTGATACACACATAGTTTAATTGCATATATTAGTTTTAATGTATTTTTATTATTTTCGGTTGATATCGTCCGAGAAAATCCTGCTCTCGAGTTTCTGTATTTTTAACAGCAACAAAAAAGAACAAGTTCCAGATTTTGTAGAAAGACACATGGGATTCGATCTCCTTACCTTCTGATTTGTAGGTGTAGATCTAACCCATCTATCATCTATCGCTATCGTTGGACATGACTGGGTACTGGTAAATTCGTATATATACTATTTCGATTGTTTTAGTGTAGTAATTCAGGCGTTTTTATGGGTTTTGCTCAGACACCCGCGAGTATGCAACAGTATTAATTCTATTTGTAAAATCGCTAAAGCTTTGCTCTATGTATTTCATGCAATTGATTGATTCTGTAATATTATTCCTATTAGATATTTTTATAAAATTATGCTATCTATATTGTTAATGCTTTTGTGAAATGTCATTTTTATGCTATAGGTATGCCTATTTGATATTTTTATAAATATGATTTGTGACGAAATTGATTTAAGTAATACACATGTCATAAGTATTTTTAATCCACTTCGTTACAATTCACAGCGAGTATTTAACGATACATCTGTTGGTATACCAAGTAGGTATTGATACTTTCTTGCGATACCATTATCGAGCAGAGGTACTCAATACCTTGTCGGTATTGTTTTAATCTCTACAAGTGGTGTCCTGTGCAATTGCACAATATATATTAGTCCATGCTTATGACGCTGTGTTTTATTGTTGTCTAACCAGGTATGATGATATATTTATGCTTATATTATATGTTATATCAAATACACCAACCAAATACAAAAGCCTAAAACTATGCTACAAAGATAAACCAATGTTTTCTTGGTGTGTGTAATATATTATATAAGAAAAAAGCCTAAAGCTATGCCCCAAAAATCAACTTGATAACCGTCGTTTACTTGGTATATTATAACTATGAATATTTTCCAGCCAATTAGGTTTTGGCATCATTTACTTAGTGATAAGGGAATTCTTTATTTAAATTGCCACAAAACAAAGTAAATGTTGGAACAAACATTTCCAATTAGTTAAGCCCATTAGAAAGTCGCACGCATGTGCCTCCCTCCTTGCTGTGAATTTGAATTATCCCGAGTATTTTGTTGTCTTTGGCATTCATACATTAATGTTTGCTTAGTGCGTGAATCGTTCTTGATGCTCAATGTGTTAATGAAATAAGATGATGGGTAGGTACTAGAACCTACCCTTAAATTCAATTTCAAGTATGAGGATATCACATAATGTCATGCATGGTGCGCCAAATCTCCTTAGCCTAAAATATCACAATATATCCGATACATCCATCCCTGTCCTTGTCACATTTACGACAACTACAGTCTACTAAAGTATCTTAATGGCATGGAAATGATTTTGAAATTTGTTTGTTGTTGTTTTGTTTCCGCCACGGCGGCGACTCCAGGTGCTGAGCTGACAGCCACGTTCATACGGGAGGCTGGCTGCCAGTTATCTTTCCATCCGCTTGTTGTCTCCGTTTGTACCAGATACACAAGTTTGTTGGCCTCAAGGCAATTTAATATTCCACACATGATAAAATTATGTAAACTCGACATATTCTTGAGCTTAGCGTTGGCTCTCCATGCTTACGTATGATAATGTGTTTGAGAAGTTTACTGATGCTTTGGGGTTTTCAAATTATTTCATTATTTTGGCACTAATCAAAATTTAGGGTGCTCTGGTTGTATTAGCTGAGAGTTGAGTGTGTAGCGTTGTTGGTCGAAAATGTAAGCCGAAATGTTGGTGGTCGGTAGGTGTTAATTTTTGCATTTTAAAGACGGCAACTTACGCATATCAGATTACTCTCCAGCTTCTATTATAATTAACTTTGGTTGAACGTTGAACGTTGGTTTTTTTATCTCTCTCAGTAATTTATTAGCAAATTGAAGAGCGACTAAAGTGTTTGCGTTAATTTGTTTGTTTAGGCAACTAATGAAGTTTTTCGGTATATTTTGTTTATATATAAAATAAGATATGCAAACCGAAATGTTTATACATCTTTGGGATTTACCGATGCTAATGTGTTTTTTCTAGCAATTCACAGGCAACGAAGCATGCAACGTAAATATCGTTCAATGGGATAGCCCAGTTTCAGACTGTGTTGAACAAACTCGTCTACGAGATGGAATACCGAACGGCACGCTAAGGACAGTTTCTTCTAATCATGTACGACCGCTGTTTAATGGAAGGGATCTTCTACAAAAAAGTATATAGTACAATGTGCAACCACTCGTACTTATTAGCAAGGACAAAGTTGAATAAGGCTCGCGGTCAGAATTGTTCCTATGGAAATTCTGGGATCTAGCCAAAGGGAGCTAGCGTTCCAAGACGGCGGTCAGCCATCAGTAGAATAGGGGAAATAACACAAAATGCATCAGAATTGCAAGTGGCCGTAACTATCTCTGACTGGTGGAAGTGCGATCAAACCTCCACGTGGTGGCCGTCGGTGATTTTCCGCCAATACAGGAAAAGCTGAATGATCGGGCTAATCCCTTCAAAGTAAGGTTGACACGAGGCCAATTACTTCGCCTGTAAAAAGAACTTTATTACGGAACCCAAAATCAGCTGACATAATAGCGGAATGGTCTCTTACAAAAATCAGAATATGACATATATTTCACTTTCATGCAAGACATCATGTGCTCGGGTGGGATTTCTAGTCAGCAAAAGAATGAAATCGGCTTTAAAGCAGTAAATGAACGACTATGCACCCTTCGCGTGGAGGGAAGATTTAAAAATATAAGCCTCATAAACGTTCACGCACCTACAGAGGATTCCCCAGATGATGAAAAAGAAGAATTATTTGAATCAGCCGAACGGGAACTCCAGGCCTGCCCTCAGTATGACGTAAAAATCATTCTGGGAGATATGAATGCCAAAATAGGTTAGGGATCCAGTATTCAGGCAATTCATTGGCACCCATAGCTTACATGAGAACACTTATGACAAAGGACAACGAGTCCTAGAGATGGCAGCAAGCAATAATTTGGTCGTTGCGAGTATAAGGTTTGCGCGTAAAAATACACACAAAGCCACCTGGTTATCTCCCGATGGAGCCACTCGCAACCAGATAGACCACGTGTTGATAGACCGCCGCCACAACTCGAACCTGATGACGCTACGAACGTACTAAGGTGCCAACGTCGTCTCGGACTTGTTCGTATGGTTCGGTATGGTGCTCCGAGCGCTCTTTGCATCATCACGAAAGACTGCATCCGCCTATGAGATTCGAGTCAACACGACTGCCCTTCACAACGAAGAGACCAGAAACAAGTACGGGCAAGTTAAAGGACTCGCCCTAAATGTAAGGAGAGTAAAGCCTGGGACTAAGATGTCGGGCGTAGAAGAGAAATGGGCACGCATTAAGAATACTGTCATTAGTACTGCTGACTCCAACATAGGCAGTAGTCGTAGATCTCGGAACGACTGGTTCGATGACGAATGTAAGCTAGCGACTGAACGTAAGAATGTTGCGTACCGAGCAATGTAACAATCTCATAGAACGCGAGCACGCGAAGATGAATATAAAGAGCTCAGAAGATATGAAAAAACAGTTCACCGGCGAAAGAGAGCAGCCTGGGAGAAGAATCTCGTCCGTGAACTAGAACAGTATAGAGAGCGAGGACCGCACCAGGCGCGGAAGTTCTACCAATGAGTCCGCGGTATGACGCAATATACACCGCGTTGCACATACTGCAAAGACAAAGGGGGTAATCTGATCGCGATCTCAAAGGCATCTTAGAGCGATGGAAAGAGAACTTTCATGAGTTGCTTAATGGCCAGCTAATTGAGGAAAATAATAAGGCCTCGGGATCCTATAGTATCCCAGCGGAGCTGGTTAAATTAAGAAGCCCAGATATACACCAAGCAATTCATGAACTAATAGTACAAGTATGGGAGGAAGAAGCGATGCCAAAAGACTTGCGAGGAGGCATTATGTGCCCCACACATAAGAAATGAGGTATGACAACATGTAGCAATTATCGTGGTATAACGTGTTGAGTTTAATATTTTCTTCTCTATCTTTCAAGACAGGACACCACCATACGCTGAAGTCATCACTGGGCCATACCAGTGTGGCTTCATCCTACGCAAGTCAACAACTGATCAGATTTACACCCTTAAAGAGGTGATAAATAAATGTCTATAGTTTCAAAACTAACTACACCATCTTTTTACAGACTTAAAAGCCGCCTATGATAGCACAGCCAGAGTAGAACTTTATAAAGCCATTAGAGAATTGGGCATTTCCAATAAACTGGCACGACTATTTCGGTCATGGCCATGACCAATGTTATAAGCCAAGTAAAAATATCCGGATCACTATCAAGCCCATTCAACATCTATAACGGGCCCCGACAAGGCGATGTACCGGGCTGTGTCCTCTTCAACCTGATGTTGGAGAAAGTGATCCGATATTCCGATGTAACGGCGAGAGGAAAAATCCTATATAAGTCCATTAATATACTGGCTTACGCAGGTAGAAACCCAAGAGCTGTACAAGACGCTTCCATCCAGGTCGAGCAGGCGGCACATAAATGAGAGCAAAACAAAGAACATGGTGGCCACGTCTGCGAGTAGTAGATCCAACATTGGTCCCTCAATTCAATCAAAGTAGTGCAATCCTTTAACTATCTCGGATCAACTGTAGCAGCCGTTAACAGCATGGAACCAGAAATGCGTGCACGGTTGCTCAAAGCCAACAAAGCCTACTATAGTCTGTCAAGACTCTTAAAATCCAAATATGATGGTGATGATTAATTGGATATTAGATGAAATTAAATTGAAATTAAATTGCCCATCAATCGATTTCAAATTGAATTGAATTAAAAATCAACCAAAGTACGTTCCTAATGCAAGGAAATTCCTCATCACGTTCTGTGTGAAGTTTTTTGATTGACATTCCAAGATTAATTGTGGGTAAGATAGTGAGTGGAATACGAATTGCTTTCCTCTATCTCTCCTCTTAGCAATATATTTGACATGGGCCGATTTAATTTGAATTAATTATCAAATTCCTACTCCCGTGGACCTCTTATTATTACTATAGTCGGTGGTTTATTGGTCACAGTTCAACGCTCAACCAATGAATCAACCAAGCAAAGAAGAACATTATCAGATAAACGCCGCAAATGAACAAATCTCGATTCACGTTGTAAAAGAATCGGTCTGTTTCACATCAAGATAATAAATTTACTTCTTATTCAAGGCTGAGTGTTTCATCCATCAATCCAAGTATACTGTGTGGCGGTCACAGAAGCACACACACTCCACTCCACACTCGAACCGCACCACCAATATTATCGCCATCCCACATCAAAGTGTGAATCGTTAAATTGAAAGAATTTGATTGATTAGCAATAATTGGTTGGTTTGTCGGTTGGCACGTTGGTTGGGGTTCGCTCCAGCTCCAGCTCCAGCCTCACGGGGTGTGATGTCTGTTCTTAATCATTAAATAAACTGTTGATTACGCCCTCCCATGCTGTATTTGGAAGTCCCATAAGAGGTTGACTTAAGTTTAAGTGCTTTGTTCGTTCGTCCTTATCGACAATGTAACACTTTGACACAGTTTACCAAACACACACGTAGAGTTCCCGGGAGTAATTAATGAACATGTTATGTGCAGCGGTGGGAGTAATCAAGGTGCAAATAGGGAAATGTATCGATATTCCTAATAAAGATACAATGCTTGGAATGCATGTTTCCGTTTAATGGGTTCTCGCCTAACAGAAACTCACGCACACACAAGAATCGTTCATTTTATAAATGTTAATGGATAATTCCGTGGAGTACATTAGATATTAGTTTCAGTTCATTAATTTTATTTAGATTTTGCTTTCAACAAAAAGGATTCATTCCTTTTGGGAGGATTTATTAGATAGCGATCCTTATTACACAAAAAACTCTCGATTACCTTTAACTTTTTAACCCTTTTTACCATTTTATAACACTTCTGAGCAATATTCCAGGAGTAGCATCTCTCGATCGCGCCGTTTCCTTACTCTTTATTTTTTATTCTCTATATTAACTTCGCGTGCCCATGTGTTTGTCTGTTTGTCGTAGAATCTTTCTAATCTCAGAAACTACTGAACCAATTTTGATCCCGTTGTACAGAATTTGTAGTATCGGAGGTTATAGGCTATAGATTTTTGGTCAGTGGTGGAGTTGTCGCAAGGAGTGGAGGCAATCAGCAGCGCACTGCCGACAGCATTGGAAAGCTGTGAAATATGTTTTCACATCTGGAGCGAAAAGTTGGTAAAAGCCAGGCAAGGCACAGTACGTGGTTTACCGAGGATACCTGGAGGCGGATTAAAGAACGCAAGCTACTTAAAGCTCGTATTGTAGACACCCCAGCAGTAGCGAGGATCGAGCTAGAGCCCATGTATCGAAGAAAAATGAAAGAAGTGCAGCGTAGTGTAAGACGTGACAAGCGTAACTATATTAACCACCTGGCCTCAGAAGCAGAGGAAGCAGCGAGCAGGTGCGATAGCATAACCGTTCACAGAATCACCAAAGAGCTGAAAGATGGTAACCACTCTAGCCAACATCCGGTGAATGCATTTCCGGGGCATTTTTCTATGGTCCTTAACCGTGTATTCGCCAACGATATGCACCCAAATCAAACAGAGCTGCTGGAAGTAAGAATTTCCTAAATTCACACCTCAACTCCCAGTAAGGATGAGATCGCTACCGCGATCAACGCACTAAAAAACAACAAGTCCGTAGGACTAGATGGTATACCCACAGAGCTTCTGCGTGCCGCTCCAACGACATCATCCTCTTGTAGAGAGAGTTACGGGGGCAGAAAGTTTCCCCGACGAGTGGAAGAAGGGAGTGATAGTCAAGCTCACTAAAAAAGCTAGTCTTATGGAGTGCGAAAACTGGAAAGGCATTTGCGTTCTTCTTGCAGTTGCAAAGGTAATAGCCAAAGTAGATTTTGAGAAGGCGTTTGACAGAGTCAACAGATAGTTAATCTGGCTTGTCTTGCGCAAGAGGGTTATACCCGATAAACTTATAGCTATTAATAGAGCAACCTATGATGGCTTTGTCATGTGCTGCATAGAGGAAAGCTGTCAGAGAAATTCGAGATCCTAAGTGGGGTACGACAAGGTTGCATTCTATCGCTGATACTTTATACTATAAACGTCATGTGCTGCACAGAGGAAAGCTGTCAGAAGAATTCGAGATCCTAAGTGGGGTACGACAAGGTTGCATTCTATCGCCGATACTTTTTTTGTTGGTGATTTGCGATGTTCTTCGCGCAGCTTTATCTTCTGGAAATAACAACCAATGTGGAAATGGAGCCAAATGTTGTGTTTTTGAAGACTAATACTGCCAAAACCAAAGTCATCAAGCTCGGCACTAACTCAGTAACTCAAGTTAACATTGCAGGACAACCGGTAGAGAGAGTTTCCAATATCTTCGGAGTATTGTCTCGACCGAAAGTGGAACTAAACAGGACATTGTCAACCGAATCGTCAAAGCAAAATCAGTGTTTGGAATGATGTCCATGATATGGCGAAGCAATGCGATCAGCTTTAGCACCAAGGTGCGACTGTTCCGTTCAAATGTTGAATCTGTGCTGTTGTATAGGTGCAGCACTTGGAAGGTGACCGCTTCTATCACAAAAAGATTACAAGCGTTCGTAAATAGGTGCCTACGGAACATCTTAAGGGTTTTCTGGCCTAACCGTATCTCTAACGAATGGCTTTACCAGAGAACGGGTCAGGAACCAATTGGTCATACACTCCGAAAAGGCGACAGTTCCATAGCAAACCACGCAATGCAATGGAATCCCGTATCTAAGGATGGTAGAAGAACGGGTCGTCCGAGAAATACATGGCGCAGAAAAGTTGAGAAGGAGGCACAACATTTGGGGAAGAGTTTGAGAGAGCTGCAGATCATTGCCAGGAACCGTACGCAATGGCGAGTAGGCGTAGTAGATGCCCTAGGACCCACAAGTGGATATAGGACGTAAAAAAGAAAATATAAGTGTCAAGACTAGAAAAATACGGGTTCTTCTTTACAACTATGGCAGCTTTTAGTTCCGCAATGCATTTTTTAAGGAAATCGCTAACGATTGTTTGGTTTTCGTTTCATCAGATCTAAAAAACTCCCTTTAAAGAAATTTTATAGTTAATCCTTGAGCGTAATAGATCTGAAGCGTATAGCCAAGGCAACATGTGATAAAAAAAAAGAAAAAAACCTCAGATAGGACATAATAAGAAAAAGGTTGGAAACATTCCTTATATGTTCCACACAGTAAAGTGAAATGCAATAAACTGTTCGAAATTCAATTGCACCTATATTCCCCGATGGTCAATGGTGAGATGCTTCGGACAGTCGAAAGAAAAGGAATAAAAGAAAAATACAGAAAGGATTTCTACGCCTGATATTACTATTACTCTTGTCCCATGGCAAAGCTCTTCTATTTGTATTTCTCCAATAGGAGTTTCTTCCTTTTTTTAAAATAATCAACTAACGAAAGGCAGCCCTAATACAACTAACCACACAAAGCTTACAAAATAAGCAGGAAACACAAGCGCATAAGTAGAGCACAAGCAATGACAGAGTAGAATAGAAAAAATAAAAACAATAATACTACTTATAGAGCAACGGGATCTTAAAGTTTAATTAAACAGCTCTGGCAGCAGGCAGACGAGCAGGACACGGAAGAGAAATTGTTGTTTAATCACAGAGGGGATCAGGACTTCGAAAGAGTGAGAAGGGGGGAAGAAGTGCAGCAACACCAATACGTACAAAACAACAAAACGCCAAACCCAAATCGAGATGAACGAATAAAGAAAGAACCAAACCAACATGGTACGTACGTAGATACTGCCGTGTGCAATGAAGATAAATTAAAGAGATAGCACCGATCCTTATCATGGCCATCATCATCATCATCATCCTGTATTCCATTTGGTAGCAGATATGCGCGCGATTTTCCTTTGTCCTTCTCCTCTGAATCCTTCTCGATGAGGCTGGCAGGATGGTGCTTGTGAAGAAGATATTTCTATTCCATTAATTTTAATGCAGGATGTCGCCGTCCGTCCTGTCTTGCAAATGGTATGAAATTAATACGAAGAAGAAGTTGCTATAGCAGTAGGAGATCTCGTGGAGATTGAGAGAAAACCAAATTAAAAATCCCCCACAACAATGAATAAAATAATCATTTAAATCATTTACTGTGCCACTGTACGGCGAACGGTGGCTCTGTGGGAATTATCGGTTAACCGCGCGAAATTTCCAAAAGACTTGACGGTTAAGCGTTTTAAATTGGGATGTAAATATTTGAGCTTTTCGTTTTTGGGTTTTTATTTGTCGGCAAAATAAAGCGAAATAATAAATTAAATGACGCAGAGTAAGGTTTTTGCTATAACTACCCTTTTAGCATCCGTCTTTTAAGATCAAAAGTTATGTCTCTCAGGGTTTTATCGGTCCGCGGTATGACGCAATATTAACCGCGTTGCACAAACAGGGTAATCTGATCACCGATCTAAAAGACATCTCAGAGCGTTTCGAAGAGCACTTTCATGAGTTGCTTAAGAAAATATACTGAGGAATTGGTGGAATGACCGAAGATCACACCATGCTGCCGCAGCCAAGAATAGACGAAGTTGGCAAAGCGGTACTTCGTCTTTAAAAAAATAAGCCCTCAGGATCAGATGGCATCCCAGCGGAGCTCATTAAATCAGGAGGTCCGCACTACACCAAGCAATTCATAGACTAATAGTGCAAGTATGGGAGGAAGAAGCGATGCCTAGAAGAATGTCGAAGAGGCATCCTGCGCTCCATAAACAAGAAGGACATATCACAACGTTGTTTTTTTTATAATTCGCGAACGCTTAAAGGGGTTCGCACCCTTATAATGCACACAGCGTGGGCGATAAGGAAACGGAGGAGAAAAGAGGAAACGTCTATGAGCTTGTTGAGCTTGTGTTTTGAATGTCTGTGGATCATAGTGATGTGGGAAGACAAAGCATGGCAGAGCATTCCACATACGTGTTGTACGGCTGAAGAACGAATCCCTGAATTTAACTGTACGTCCGAAGATGGGCCTGAGGGTAAACTGATGAGCATTCAGAGCGCCACGAGTATTGCGGTTGAATTCAAGGATAGGTGGTAGCATGCAGCTGGCTATTTCACTTGAGCACCGCTGGTAGAAGAAGTGATAAGACAGTGAAAAGAAGGAAACGTTCCTGCGGTGTTCAAGCGAATCTATTGATTTCGCTATATTTTCCTCACCGATAAGTTTTATCGCGCGGTTTTGTATTCTATCTAGCTGATGCAAAGTAGTTTTAGGCGCACCAGACCGGATATGGCAATGGCGAATAAAAGCCTATTATGTATGTGTATGTGTATGTATTTCTTGCACCGGGTTAGAAAACCAGCAGCATTTTTATCGACAGTAAATATAAAGTCATTCCAACGAAGCTTGTCATAAACGCACACACCGAGAATTGTGAGTTTTTTAGTTTCCTAGATCAAAGTGCCATTCATGGATAATGGCATTGGATTTAGGATTCGCTTAGATGACATGAGACAGCATTGGGTTTTGAAAGCGTTAAATTATACTCGATTTTTTTCTCCCCATTTTATTATGCTGTCCAAGTCAGCATTTAACGTGCCTCACATATGTAGTTGTTTGAGTTCCACATGAGAAGTGGAGGGACGTTGCTCAAACTTAGAGTTAAGAGTACTATCGTCAGCGAAAGAGTGCATTGGATTAGAAGTAGTGGACAAAAGATCATTAATTAAAATAAGAAAGAGTGTCGGGGACAAAACAGAGCCCTGGGGAACGCCAGCATTGCTCTTTTATTTCATATAAACTTAATTTTAAGCAAAATAAAATAATTGCATTCCAATCAAAGTATCAGTACACAGGGTGGTATTAAATAAAATTTCTATCGTTATTTGTTCTCTACTCTATTTAGTAAAGTCAATACAGTTAATCACGGTTCACCTAAAAGTCTGATTTGTTACGCCAATCGAGGCATCATGCTGGTTTTTAAAAATAGTACGGGAACATTGTCCATTTGTACGAAAAACTAGACACTAGAAACATCCTGTATATAAAACTTCACATTCTGAATAATCTCTGACAAGCAGCTTTTCCCGCCCACCAATAAAAATGTTATTCTCGTTCAATGTCCTCCATTTAAGTAACGTACCTCTTCGGTCCATAAGATGGTGGAATATATTTTATTCTATTCACAGTCCCCTCTGGAAAAGTCATGGAAAAAAATATTATTTCATGGAAAATTCAGATTTTCCTAGTGAAAGGCACACGATGACTAATCTTCTCAGATAAAAGAAATTCCTGCATGAATGCAGAGCACAATGCGTTGAAAAAATTAAGGGAAAAAATGACTCCACCCGACAAACAAACAAACGGAACGAACAAACGAAACAACTTTTATTTACTGGTAGTGGACTATTTCGCTATACGTTCGAGATACTAGTATAAGAGTATCTGAGTATCTGAGTATCCTCGCTGTTCCACACTTGTAGATATTATGTATGTATATAAAAAAACTATTGTTGGATGGACTGCAACTACACGGCCGACTGCATGCCATTGTTTTCAATTGAGAATGCAATGGGCACACGAGTGTTTGAAGGAAGGAAGGAAGTATATTAAGGGAGTATCAGTGGCCATATAACACATTTCGTTTCCATTTTTTAATTCGCGAGTGCTCTGCACCGGCCTCTGCCTATGGTAGCTGTTGCTTTTTCGCATCGTCATAATTGTGTCCTTTCTTTTGTGTCTACCGTAGTTTTTATTTATTATGTACAACGTTTTTCTTTCGTTAAATAAAATCGCAAAAAAGCAAAATAAATACTAAGTAATGGGAGGAAACACACACACACACAAGCCCCAAATACCAAATTTTGTTGTGGATTTATAGCGGCAGTAATTGCTACCAACAACTACTGAACCAACAGGGCAAGAAATTAAAAAAAGTCACACAAGTGCTGCTAATTTATTTTTATAGCGGGGCAAAAATATTATTCTATTTTTTTTCACATTTCTTTACAGATTTTCTAGGTTGCCATTTCTATTGTATTTCTGGCCGCCCATGTGGTGCATTTGGTTATTCCATTGCAGTTTTGTTAATTTGGTAAAGAAAGGATGCTGTGATTGTGTGCTTTTCTTTTTGTGTTGTGTGTTTGCATAATACACAATGAGCTTGAAGAGCATAAGGTGCAATTAAAAAATGTAAACAACAATTTTCTCATACCTCTATTACTTTTAAATGTAGGTATGCATGGTTGTACGAAACTGCGATAAAAATGAAATACCATCAATCAAGAGGAGTTGATTTCACGTTGAAGATTTTTTTTAAGTAAAAGAGAAGCTTTTGAGTATTTAGACTTTTTAAAATCAATCAAAATATTTTACTGAAAATGTGAAAACTAAAACCATTTACTTACTAGTTCCGAAGAGGCCATTTTAATCTTAACTTCTATTCTATTTGGCGAATTGAGAAGCTTTCCGTGACAAGTTTTTATTCTCAGAACGTTTGCCACCAATTCGCGAGAGGTGGTACACCGTGAAAAATACTTTTGGTGTTACTGGGATTCGAACCATGAACCTCCTGCTCAGTAGCCATGCGCATTTACACTCAGCTACGGCGCCCACTCACTCTCAATTCGACGTTCGAATCCGGCCTTAAATTGAAGGTGCCTCCCATTTGTGTCCAAAAATATACATGCGAAACACAAATGGTCGCGAGAAGCTAGGCCTTTGACCAAAATGGTCTGTCGCGCCGAATATTATTATTATTCCATTCTATTCGTCAGATAACAATTTTTAATAAAGTTATATGAGCACCCCTCGGGACTTGGGCCCAAAAATTTTACAAATGTTTTGTCCATCGGAGCTACACATATTTTTAATAATTTAAAGAAAATCGGATTTTTAAAAAACTTATATGGGCACCCCTCGGACCTCAGGGCCCATTTGTTCCAAAAATTTTACCAAATGTTTTATCCATCGCAGATACACATATGTTTAAAATTTAAAGTAAATCGGGTTAATTTCTTAAAAAATATATATAATTTTTTTTTTAAATTCGTATGGTGCCCCATGACCCTGGGGCGCAGGGTCACCAAAATGTTTACAAAAATTGTTGTCCATCGGAGATACCCACGTGTATAAAATTTGAAGAAAGTTGGGGTAATTTTTTAAAAAACTTTGTATGGTACCCCACGACCCCGGGCCCGGGGTCTTGTTATTATCGGAGATACACACGTATATAAAATTTTAAAAAAATTGGGGTAATTTTTAAAAAAAAAATTTATGGGGCCCCACACGACCCCGCGGTCCGGAATTTCTAAAATTTTTACAAAAAGTGTTGTTCATCGGATAAACCGTATATAAAATATTAAAAAAAAAAACGGGTTAATTTTTTTTAAATATCTGTTGGGGCCCCAAGACCCTCGGACGCGGAATCTCCAAAAATTTTAAAATGTATAAAATTTGAAGAAAATCGGGTTAATTTAAAAAAAAAAATATGGGCACCCTCCGGCATTGAGGCGAGAGGGGCACAACATTAAAATAGATAGTGTGGTCATCGGAAATACACATGTGTGCAAAGTTTCAATGAAATCGGGCTTTGGGAAGTATGTTATGTCCCCGGGACATAAGATTCAAAAGAAGCCAAAACGAATAAGCGACTTAAGTCCCACCCCATCGGGACATATGTCCCAAAAAATATGTTGGGACTTATGTCCCGCCTAACCTATTTTTAAATTCTCTATATTAACTTCGCGTGCACGTGGCTGGCTGGCTGGGTGGCTGGGTGGCTGGCTGGCTTAAAATTTTATAAAAATGTGTATCTCCAATGGAAAACACTTGTTGTAAAAATTTTGGAGAGATCGGGCCCCTGGGTCGGGGGGGGGGGGCACCCATACAAATAATATGAAAAAAGTTCCCGATTTTCTTCAAATTTTATACGCATGTGTATCTGCGATGGACAAAACTTTTTGAAGCGATCGGGCCCCGGGGTCGCGGGGCTCCCATACAATTTCGTTTTTAATTATCAATTTTTAACGCACTTCCTAAAGCCCGATTTTCCTGAAATTTTGTACAAATGTGTATTTCCAGTGACAATACTTTCGTTTAAAATTTGGAAGTGATCGGGCCTCGGGTTCGTGGGGCTCCCATACAAATTTAAAATAAAAATTACCCGATTTTTTTTTCAAATTTTACACACATGTGTATACCCAATAAACAATACTTTTTCTAAAATTTGGTAGTGATCGGGCCCCGGGTTTGCCGCAAGGCCTTTACACATTTTTTTAAATATCCGTCGTACATTAATGATTGTGTGAACCATGCAAATGAAACGAGACATAAATGTTTTATGCTTACTTCAACTTACATTTTTATTTACTGAATTGTATTTTTATTGAGGTCGTTTTTTGTTGTCGATATCAACTTACAGATAGAACAACAAGTTTTCACAATATTCATTTGGCGTTTCATAAATTAGTTCAGAGCAGTCAAAGAGTTCTCAAGATAAATGCTCGTGTTTCTTATTTGCTCTGAGTATGAGCGTGCTCTAAGTGCTCAGAATAAAATGATCTGAGCGTTCTGCGTTAGAGAATTTAGACGAAAATTTTTATGGGTTGTTTTTTTTTGTTATAAGGAGGCATTTTATTAAATGTAATGAAATTCCACAAATTTTTTTTTAAATATTATGTCTCTGAAAATTTGGCACTTATGTCCCATCACCAATAAAATTTGTTTGGACTTATGCCCCAATCTTCTGGGACATAAGTCCCTAATTCGATTTGGGACTTATGTCCCATTTAAGTGGGTCATAAGTCCCAAAAGTAAATATTGGGACTTATGCCCCTGTGCCCATTGCACCTATAAGTCTAACATCATTTGTCCTCAAAACCATGGAGAGACTTATTGATGTTCATATTAGAGGCCAGTTAGAATTGTCTACCCCTTTGCACTCAAGTCCGTTTGCGTACAGGAAAGGCAAAAGCGCAGAAGGTGCCCTTTGCTATCTTGTAAAGGAGATATAAGGAACTTTTTGTTCCAAGGAAGTGGCCCTGTGTGCCTTCCTCGACATTGATGGCGCTTTCTACGACTCTATTGCAAGGCAATCAGTAGCAGAGATATCAAAGACTCGACTAATCATTGGATAAGGTCCATGCTTGATAGTCGAGATATTATTTTCTCCTCGGGAGGAATCTGTGACTGCAGTTAAGCGATGTCCACAAGTAGGAGTGCTTTTTCCCCTGCAATGGTCACTTGTCATTGACAATCGTCTAGTCGATCTTAATGCAAGGTTATTTACTACACTACCTCCCCTACGACTGCATTAGAAGCTGTTGTAGGGCTCTCACCCTTGCAAATCTTCATCAGGAAGATGGCTGTTAGATGCGCTATTAAGCTGCAACTATAGAATACGGGCACATACCAGGTGACTATGTGACTCAATTCTCGAAAGAGACATTTTCTGCACAATCCCCGACATAATGGTCAGGAAGTGAAGTTTGGGCAGGTTATTTGAGTTGGAACTCTTGGACCGGGCAAACTGTTGCAATGGTGTTCCTGCACTGGACGCTAGAGCTCTGTTCTGGTTCACATATGGATCGAAGATGGAAACTGGAGTTGGAGCTGGTGTCTTTGGACCCAACACCAAAGTCTCGATACCGATGGGAAAAAGTCACACGGTTTTCCAGGCGAAACACCATGCCAGAATCAACCATAGTAAATGAATTTACGGCGCTAGAATATACACAGCCAGGCAGCACTTAAGGCGCTGTCGTCCAACTCGTTATCTGTCAAAAAGTGTTACGATGCACTGCAAGTGCAAGTGGAGTGAAACACTCCCTAATGTGGTGTCAACTGGTCTGCCGCCACAGCACTGATAAATTGTTGGGAACACAAACGTCCCGGGACTGAGATAATCCAATCAATCAGGCTATTTTCCTTTTCCTAAGGAAATCCTTAATCTAAATAGAGATAGCATCAGGAAACTGGTGAGTTTTCTAACTCATTGTGGTTTTGCGATATCACCTTAACAAGATTGCAGAATGCAGGTTCTGCTCACAAGATGACAAATCCGAGCATAAATAGAAGTAAATATATCGCATCAGACAGCCTTTTTCATTTTCAAAACAGTGAATTAAATGACTGTACCATGGTGTCCTTTACACATTCATGCTGACTTATTACAGAATTTTATCTAGCCACCAATCTAACTCTAAAAGAGGCAGTCAACGGTCAGGTAATGAATCAAATTCGCACACACTGACTGCATTACATGAGCAAAAAAAATGCATTTTATGCAAAACAAACACACACATATGTGCATATGTTACAATTACTACTGTGCTTTACTTCAAACGATTGCTAAATAGCTCAGACTGGTGCTGGTACTGGTGGTTCTTGCCAGAACCAGGTCAAAATGAAGATTCCTCCACTAAGCGATTTTGTCAGCGTTTTTTGCTCGCTCTCATTTTTCTGCACATCCATCATGATAAGGATCAGAGGATATAATAGGAAGCGTATTTGCAAAGAAATAATAATGTCACAACCCACCCCCCGAAGGACGGAAGGAATATTTGCAGAAAACTCATTTTGTTTTTCTAAAAGCTCAAGCCAACAATTACATCTGCAACACTTATCCTGGCTTTGTTGTAATGATGCAATTGTCCTTATTTTTATGCGACAATTGCAAACGGCAGTAGCAGTAGAGCAAGAAGGATTTAGATTTAATATTCAACGTATGCTAATGTTGTCTGTATGTGTGAAATATGCCAAGCTGAAGGATAATAAGACTCTGTCGGCGATAATTTCTAGCCATGCTTTATGCTAACAGTAATAGTCACAGGCACAGAGCATACATCCAGATCGTAAAGGAGATTCTGCAAGATGCAGTAAAGCAAGCGTAACTAATTATACTTTTTAGTATTAGGGGAGAGAAAGATTTTCTTGGTTGAATCAATTAAACAGCACCAAGGGGTTTTTTACAAAAAGGAACATTAGAGTTGGTTTTCATCGGAAACTTATTCAGCTTTTCCACTTCCATTTGGATAAGCAAGAATATCCACAAAGCCACTCGGAACCAGACAGACTACATGTCCAAAGTCAATGCAGATAGTGAGGCTAACACAGACGATATTGACATCATTGGTAGAAATCCAAGAGCTATACAAGATGCTTTCATCCAGATCGAACGAGTGGCACGAAATCTGGGGCTGCACATAAATGAGAGCAATTAAGATAGTGGAGCGCAAATCCTTTAGCAATCTCTGGCCAATTGTGGCGGAAATGTAAGTATACATCTTTGGGATTTGAATTGAATTGAGAGTATTCCTACCACAAATTAAATTGCCGGAGTTTTTTCGCTTTTGGTCACTAATTAGAAACTGGTGTAGACCTAAAAAATCAGCCAAAGATTGCTATACATTCGGCAAATGTAGCAATTGTTTTGTTTAATGGTATTAGTAGGTCACTCGAAAATTAATTCCGGTACCTTGTGGTATACACACCGGAATTTTTATTCAAAGCGGAGTACCTATTTCTCATTTTATTCTTCTTGAAAATGTCTTTTAGTCAAAAATAATACTTGGTAGTTCCATTTGCAATTTGTATTCCTATCTCTTGTGTTATGCTTGCGTGAAATGTGAAATGCTTGCGTTATACAAAAAAAACTTCGATTTGTTTTGTGGTTTGGTTGCGAGTATGTACTTTTTAAACAGTAGAATGCTTTTCTCTAAATTCAAACTGATGTGACATTCATCCCTCTTAATGGTTTATTTCTTTTAATTAGCAGTTTGTCAATAGTTATGACCTCGTTAGCATTAAATAAAATGGACTAGTTTATGTTATATCATTAGCTGCATCTTTATATATTTCATCTTGTAACGTTGTACAAGATGGTTTATTTATTTCGATTGATTTTTGAGCCTATTGTTGTTAAAACATACTTTCCCGTGGAATTTCTTGTAAAAAAAACCTCACTGCTTAGTGTAAAATTGTTGTGGATAATCAAAAGATATTTTTAAAATTCGACTGGGAATTTTATGTGCGCTTAGTGAAATTAGTCATATATGGCCTATTCTTTCCTGCTCGTGCGTAGTAGCCTTACTGCTTGCTATTCGTTATGGGGTATACTCGGCTACTGATAGTCGTATGGACGGGTCGGGTGGATAAGAAAATTGTTATTCGTATTCTTTGTAATGGAGTTAATTTAATGCGGTCAAATGTTTTATCTTTTACCTTTTATCTTTTATCTTTTATCTTTCATATTTTATCTTCCATCTTTCATTTTTCATTTTTCTTTTTCATCTTTAATCTTTCATCTTTTTCATCTTTTTATATTTTTCATCTTGTCATCCTGTTTGTCACTTGACATCTTGTCATTTTGTCATCTTGTCATCTTGTCATCTTGTCATCTTGTCATCTAGTCATCTTGTCATCCTGTCATCCTGTCATCTTGTCGTCTTGTCATCTTGTCGTCTCATCATCTTGTCATCTTGTCGTCTTGTTATCTTTCATCTTTCATATCATTCATATCTTTCATATCTTTCTCATCTTTCATATCATTCATATCTTTCATATCTTTCATATCTTTCATATCTTTCATATCTTTCTCATCTTTCTCATCTTTCATATCTCTCATATCTTTCATATCTTTCATATCTTTCATATCTTTCATATCTTTCATATCTTTCATATCTTTCATATCTTTCATATCTTTCATATCTTTCATATCTTTCATTTGTTTCATATCTTTCATTTGTTTCATCTTTCATATTTCATCTTCCATCTTTTATATCTTTCATCTTTCATCTTTCATCTTTCATCTTTCATCTTTCATCTTTTATCTTTCATCTTTCATCTTTCATCTTTCATCTTTCAGCTTTCATCTTTCATCTTTCATCTTTCATCTTTCATCTTTCATCTTTCATCTTTCATCTTTCATCTTTCATCTTTCATCTTTCATCTTTCATCTTTCATCTTTCATCTTTCATCTTTCATCTTTCATCTTTCATCTTTCATCTTTCATCTTTCATCTTTCATCTTTCATCTTTCATCTTTCATCTTTCATCTTTCATCTTTCATCTTTCATCTTTCATCTTTCATCTTTCATCTTTCATCTTTCATCTTTCATCTTTCATCTTTCATGTTTCATGTTTCATGTTTCATCTTTCATCTTTCATCTTTCATCTTTCATCTTTCATCTTTCATCTTTCATCTTTCATCTTTCATCTTTCATCTTTCATCTTTTATCTTTCATCTTTCATCATCTTTCATCATCTTTCATCTTTAATCTTTCATCTTTCATCTCTTTCATCTTATATCTCAACATTAATCCGGCTCTTCATTGTGAGTGCAAAACATTTAAATCCATATTTAAATATTTTTGGAATGGCACACTATTTATTTTTTAGATTTAATTTAATCCTCAACGAAATGTCCTCATTTTGATCTCAGACTCAAGGATTTCATATAACCAACAACAACTCATAATACACTTTTCATTCACAGACACAAATATCTTAACAATTCAGATGACGTAGCATATTAAATTGTTTTTTACCGTTGGTTAGTTGGACACACCGATAGTACGGCGATTCACCCTACCAACTCATCCGATGCGTTTATTGTCCTTGGATATAATGCAGATTGTCATGGAAAATTCAAAAATTCTTTCAACTTTTTTTTTATTTTATGGTTTATTATGTGCACTTGTGCTTGATAGCACTATCTGCCAGATAGCTGAGCGGATTCCTAAGAAAATTCTGCCCAAATTCTAAGCAAAACAGCCAGAACAAACATTCTGTAATTCAGCGAGCTTTTGTTTTGTCAAAATACTGTCAGATAAGTATATCCTTGTCCCAATTATTGTGACAGACAGAAGGATTCCTTTTTAATTTTTTTGTGTGTGCGAAATCCATGCCATTGTCAGGATACAGAAGGAGAACCTAGTTACTTGCATTCATTGCAAGGACGTTATTGTTTCGCTGTGTTATGTTCACTCTTTATATTGTATTAGTATATTATGTAAAAATAAATTGCAAAACCATAGCAAATTTAATGAAATAATTGCTTTTGGATGAAATTCTTGATTTATGTGCATATTATTTTGTATCTCGATAATAAACGATTTTCACCGCGCGGCACAATGTGGTTGGTTAAAATTAAAATTTCACGCTTTAATGATGTTTCGGTAGGTACATAGCTGCTCGGCGCCGACGTTAAACAAGGACATACATATCAGGCAGATTTTGAAAGCGAATAAATCATCAGATACATCGTTTTACCATTTAAATAAGTCGAAATATTATTTTCAAAAATATGAATGAATATTTTAGTCGAAGACTTGGAGAGAAATTATGTGCAATGGTAGAGGTAATGGAATATAATGAGAAAACATGTGCGGATTTTACAAAATATTCTGCTGTTAAATTGAACAAAAGCATAATTTATTATATTTATTTATATTAATTGGTATATGAGAATCCGTTTGCCTTTTCGAGCCTCTGCCAGACACACAGACAGACATTTATAATTATTTTATTGGACCGATAAGCGATGGATTTTCATGTTAAATTGAAATTCACAGCAAATGAAATTAACATGATATTCGTGCATTAAGATGCATTTTAATAGACACCGACAGATAATTACATTTTTGTGCATTTATAATATGTAAGTATGTAAAATAAAGAGCATCTGGTATATATTGTATAAAACTTTAATCTCTTAATGTAACGTATAAGATTTTTTAAGGTGACGATGACTTTAGGGAAACCACTTACACGACCTAGAGAGCTGCAATTTTGTGAGCAGCTCAATTTTATAGGCTGTTTTTGAGATCCCGGATGTGACACGTGTCGCCAGTCGCGTGTGGCGTATGTGATGCGTGGAAAGTTAGAATCTTAAAATAGACCCCGGTGACTTTTTTGACGTCCTTTCTAACCACCTTTTATAAGACCTATAAAGTTGACATTTTGTGAATAGCTTAGTCTCTAATTGCGTTTTTAAGATCGCGCATGTGACACGTATCGCAAGTCGCGTGTGGCACGTGTGATGCGTGGAGTTGAGTGAGTTAATCTTTTAAATAGGTCCCCGGCGACTTCTTTGAGGTCCTTTCTAACACACAATATACAGATCTGAAATTTTGTAAGCACATCAGTATTAATCAGTATTAAGGATCATTTCTGAGATCTCGCGTGTGACGCCTGCCGAAAGTCGCGTGTGGAACGTTGATGCGTCAAATGATTGATTAACGGTAAGTTAAGCCCCACCTATTTTTAACCACCTTCCACACGTCTTAGAAAGCTGAATTTTTGTGGGTAGCTTAGTCTAGTAGGACGTTTCTGAGATCCCGCATGTGACTCGTA